>OY728160.1:1147652856-1150152856 GCA_963277665.1 Viscum album | reverse complement strand
ATTACTTATTTCAGAACATTATTCATATATATTTACATTTATAGTTTTTTTAATAACAATTTTTTCATGTATGATATTTTTTTAATCTCTTTTCAACATCAGGATTTACTAATATTAAACGTTTTGAACTAGGTTTGTAAAAGAAGTTTCTGTATTTTATTTTCTCAACAATATAAACTATTACATTCCATTAAATTTTATTGAATTTATTATTTATGAATACTTATAATTTTATAATACCATTACATGGTAGTTTTAGTCGCGTCTCAAGAAAACATAAATAGTTTTTTCATTATTATCCTTTTAATCAATCTTTTTAGAAAAATTAAAAAATTCATATTAAGCTTATATTACCAAGATCAATCCAAAAGTGAGGTTTATTTTAAAATTTACATCTAAAAATTGATAAATTTACAGTTCAAATAAAGTCACAAAATATCATGAAAAATATTTTTTTAGGAAATCATTGTTGTATATTATCTATTCATCTAAAACTAGTTCTAATCCTGAATGTATCATGATTTAAAAAATATCCATTTTATAAATAACATTCATAATAAATATTTTGTTTTATTATTTTATTATTTTTACTAATTGTTTTTTATTTTTAAAGTGAATTTTTTTGTTCTTATATATAAATATATATATTATAATTCTCTTTCCACTATTTATACATGCTAATTCTATTGATACCTTATAACAATATATATTTTTTTCATTTCGGTGTTTCTTATGGAGAAAAACATCGAGAATAGTATTTATTTAAGGAGGAAAAACATAGTTCATTACAAAATTAAAAGATCTGTATGAATAAATACTGATAAAATTTACAGTCTTTTTACATATATGGAATATTTTTTAGTTACGTTTCAAACTATCCATGACTAAAACAGAGAGAAATTCTCTTTATGTTGATGTAAATGAGAAAAATATATTATTTGTAGATCTTTCAAATCAAATTTAGATGATTTTTATGAGTTTCACTGGTTCCAAGGATATATATGATAAAATTTTCAGTATATATGAGAGTGACATCAAGGTGAAGGAGGATAACCTTTAGGTGCTATGTAATAAGTTTTTTGATTTTAAAATATAACTTAGTTAAAATGATAATGAATTATTGAATAAAATCATTATGGCTTTTGTACCTGTTTAGGTACTTGGTAAATTAATAAAATATGTTTTTATTTTCAATAATATATTGTAATGTTATACACCCTATTATAATCCATATCTATCATCTCTTAAAGAGAGTAATTTTAAAAAACAACGCTAGATGATCCAAAAAAGATGGGTTTCTTATTAAATTTTTTAAAGTCTAGAATGAAAATAAAATAACTAAAATAAGTAGGTATAATATAAATATTTGGGAAAAATGACATCATTAATGTTAGATTTGTGGAAGTGATGTAATTTACAAATTCTATTATTTTATAAAAAAGTATATTCAAGATGTAAAATCATAGGTATGAATATTATTTTCCCTTCACATGTTTTAAATGTGGTAATGTTGAGATCATTAAATCAAGGTTTCCAAAAATATTTTTTGATTATGGAGGAAAATAAGAAATCATAAAGAATCCATAAAATAAATTCCTTCATAAAAGTAAATTTAAATTATTAAATTCATCTAGAAAGTAGTTTTAAATAAAATACATAGTGAGAAAAAAGTAATATGGTGGTGATGATTATTTAGAATAAGTAGAAATAAAATTTAATTCAAAAATTTAATTTTATATAATTGATACTATTAAAGGGGTATAATCCAAAAGGTAGGATGATAATCAACCAGAAAGAATTTTTTAATCTCAAAGTAGTCCTTTAAGGGGTTCTTAAAGATCCTAATGCTCAAAAGAAGAAAAATGTAATGATTGGTGGATTATTGGAAGATTCTTATAAATATGTATATTAGATCAAAGATAATATTTAACTACTATAAATAGTGTTATTTGATCAAACATATAGTAAAGAAAACATAAGATAAGTATTAAAAGTTTTTCTAATAATTAAAGAACAATGAAAGGTGATTGATGACATTAATTTTTGTATAAAGGAGAAACAAATAAATTTCTATCCCTTGAAGAATAAGTGGTTATATTGTGAAATAAAATTGAATCTAAAAAGAAATAAAGTAATCAAATGAATATTTTTATGATTAGAATGTTCTCAGATAAATAATTATTAAAAATTTAAAAATGAGGATAAAAAGGCATTGAGAAAAATAAAAATTATTGAAGAACCAGATACATGAGTAAAAGTGGAGTTAGCCTTGATTCTGAGAGATAAAAATAAAGAATATTGAAAAATCTAAACAAAAGGATTTTGGAGGATGGAGTTGTTAGATTTAACACTAAAACATCAAAATCACAAGTAATGCCAACTCTAAACAAAGGGATGTAGAGGGTTAGAGATATTCCTCAATCATTAAGGTTTAATCAACAACTATGGATCTATTAAAATGCTAGAGATAAGTTGACGTAAAAAAAGTTGATAAGATATTTACTCTAATGAATTGATAATATTTGGGTTATAATTTATATACCATTTCCTATTATAAAGATGCATGGAGATATTTTAATGTAGAATCTCTTTGAAAATAAGAAAGAAGAATGATACCACATCCTTTATCCTATAGAAAAATTAATTCTATATATATTCTAATAATTTTTATAATTTTAGGAATAAATTTTTTGTTTACAAGTAAAGGAGAAACATTAAATACTCTAATAAAATCCATAAATGGATAATTACAAAGAATCCTAACATGTTTACATTGAGAAATAGATATTAATGATCGGATGAAGGAGAGTAGAAGTATAACACTTCCAATGCTGGAGGGAAAACTTATAGGTCATATTATGCCTCAAATTAATCATTAATAATTTTGAAGGAAAAGAAAATTAGTGATAAACCTAATGAGACTGAAATCACTCTCAAATAAACATAGAATAATAACAACTAAATTCTTAATAGTGGTTGTTTGTCTCGCATTATTGGAAATATTAATCTCTTGAAAAATAGGATTGTAAGAGTTGATGGAATGGTTCAAACTATAAATTATGTGGAATTCAATATGAAATGAAGTGGAAATAATTTATTATCAATTGATGAGTTAAAAATACAGCAGTGAACTATATGTATGGATTAAGGAACAACCTATTGAGTGTGATTTGACTGTGTCACTAACATTTAATCAAAATGGGTGATTAATAAAAGTAAGGTCTCAAAACTCTCCAATGAATGGTTGTATGGAAATTGTAATCTATAACAGGTTTATGTCAAAGAGAAAATTAGTCTTCATTATGTGGAGGATGAGAACAACTTATAGAATTAAAGGAAAGAACACATTCACCAAAAGATCATGGACAACTTATCTAAGCTAAAAGTTATGTTGGAAATTACAAGCATGAATCAAGTCTATGAAAATACATGTGATGAATATATACATGGAATAATATTTTGAAATCATTATTGGTAAAATAATAAGTGTTAATGAATTCAAATTGACTTTCTTCGCACTAATTTATATTTCCTAACGAATCAACCAATATGTGGGAAGAGGTATTTCATTATTTTTTTGATTATATAATAATGAATTATATAATGTTCACTTATAGAAATTGTGAAGTTAGTGAGTGCATTAACATTTATTGAAGGAGAGTCCAAAATGAGAGCATAATCTCAATAAAAAACATAATATCTATGAATGATCACACATACATAAGTGGAAAAATTCCTAAAATGCAATATTAAATATGAGGTATATTTAGTTGGAACTCATAAATAGAATAGATTTGTTGATGGAAAAATAGGTATTTAATAATATGTTCAAAATATTTCTCATTGAGAGTAGTGTCTCATATATCAACCTTATCTCTAGTAAATCAGAGCTAGAGTAGGAATTATTACATTGGTATAATATTCAAGGGATCGCACCGTGAAGGATCGATCAGTTTAGGATTCTTGGGAGACTAAATACATATATAATGTAACATCCCAGGTAAATAAAGAACCTGAATTTTTAATATTTATTAATATTTCTATATTAAGTATTAATTTTTCATTAAAGGGGATGCTATGTTTGATGGTGTACCTGATACGTAACAACGAGTTTCTTCGAAATCTTACGTTGCACACTAACAATATAATATTATTATTCTAAATGGTAGTTAATGACTTGCCATTGTATTTATGGTAATGAATAGAACTAACTAAAATATGATTATATATGTTTGTTAAATGTTTTTACAATTATCGAATAAAAATTAGGGGCATAAAATATGAATGAATCTAATTTTAAGCATTAATACTCTAATATTCAGTAAAAGGTCAATTTACCACCTTTTAATGGAGAACCCTCTTTAAATCTAGTTTATGTAATTTTTATATGTTATATTTTAAAAATAAAATTATTCTTTAATTAGGGACATCCAAATTTAATTTGGGTAAATTTTTGGTATTTTTTTGATAATGTTCATTTTTTAATTAATAGTGAAATATACTCTATTTTAATTCAAAAGTGTCTTTTAATCTAATTTATTTATATGGTTAGATTATCTTTTTAATTGGTTTTAAAGTGTAATTAGAATATTTTTTTAAAATTTAATCTAATGTTGTTCATTTGAAATAATTTCATTTTGAAATTGAATATAAACAAGTGTCAATCTTTTGAGAGTTATTATTTCCTAAAAACACACTTTTTTTGAAATGGGAATTAATTTTAAATTATTTAATGCAACTTCTATGTTTTGAATTTTTTAAAATAGTCATCATTTTTGAATTCAGAATATCAAATATAGCTTAGTCTTAATTTTTTATATTTTTCTGAAAAACTTTAAATTTTGATGAATAGTGAAACCACTTAGTAGTAGTTAAAAAACTGAATTTTTCATTTAAATGAAATTTTACCGCTTTTGTGAATTGAATTTTAAAAATCCAACATATATGGCTGTTATTATTAAGAAAAATGTGGTTCAATAAGATGAAAATATTTTTTTGGTGAATAGTAACTTTTGACTTTTATTTACCGCGGTTAAAGGTAAATAGGGTAGTTCAAGGTAAAAAAATATATCATAATAATACAAAATTACCTTAACACTTGTCCTAAACTTATTTTATGAGTCACCACCGACCCTGGGCATCGTTTGGTTGATTTTGGGACCCCATGGAGCCACTTAAGAGTGATAATGACCCTTTAGATTAATTAATTTAATGTAAAGGCAAAAATGACCCAAAATATATATTTTAGTAAAATAATTTTTACATGGGGTTATATAAGTTATATTTTCAACTATAAATATTCATTATAAAGATAAAAATATTTCCTACATCATGGTAGTTTTTTATAATTTTTAGACAACAAATTAATTATATTATTTATGACACAATAATTAAGCAGTACATACCTCATTAATAAATGATTTAAATAAATAAGATTATAAATATTAAAATACCTGCCCAAACCTGTCTAATTCTTATTGGATGATTTTATTTCGTCCCTGAGTCATCTTATCTTATACTATAATGATTTTTTTACCTTAATAAACTGAATATCATTATATAATAAAATAATATTTTCACACATTATGAAAGAGCCCCTCCTCCCCCTTATAAAATAAGACCATTTATAACAAATTCCTCACACCTCTCAAGCATTTTGGCTCAACCAAACTCAGAACAATTAATCTCCCTATATCCCTCTCTTCCACATAGAAGCCTTACCTTAGGCACAAGGCACTTCAACAAACCATTTTGTTTCAAACCAAATGGAGTTACCCAAATTAAATGTAATGGTTTCTCTTAACTTATTTTCTTTTGTTTTACTTCTCCAACCCCTAAACACTTTTTATTCCCTTATTTCATAACAACAACATTATCCTAAATATACTAGGATGTTTTTATTAGAATTATTCTAACTACACTTACACACACCTCCATCTTATGTGTGAAAAACATAATGTTTCTGTCGATGGAAAACTAACGCCTCACGAAATGATGAATGTTCAATTACCTCCTACCGCCTCTCATGGTGGACATTATTATGGAACTGTTTTTATATATTATATATATTATGTTTATGTTTTCTTTATGCTTCTGTATTTTCCATTTATATCATACTTTTATGGTTTCCATTATGGGTAAACACGATAATTTCATTTGAGGAAGTGCAGACTACCTCCCCCTCAAAGTGATCTGACTCGTTAATTCCTTATCTGGGATGTATAAAGGATAGAGTTAATGATATTATATATGATATTATACTGTAATTATAAAATTACATATGTATAATTATTTTTTAATTCCATTAAAATAAGAAATAGAAATGAAAGTAGCGTTCATGCGTACGTACGGCTTACCGTCTCCATGAACGGTGTATTTCATTTCTTACCTCCAAATGATATGAACTATTATAAATATATATATACGGGATATATGTGATATATATGATATCTAAATAGTTAATATCATTCTGGATATAATGGAATATTGACAACATGGACAACTTGTAAATATAAGGTGTTCATTTTTGACTCAAGTACCAAATATCGACGAAACGAACGTTATTAACTTAAATGATCACATACTGTTTATAACACGGTAATAATTGATATAAAAGGAATAATAAAATTGAAAAGGGATATAAATCAAGTATAAATTAACTTTATTTTATTATTCAGGAGATTAAATAATGAACGGGTCAAGTCAGACAACGAGGTAATGGATTTTCTTATCTCACTTTTAATTCCGTGAGATATCCATTGTTCGCCACTTATTCATTGCATGTTGTGTATTGTGTACTAAAATTTTATATATATTATCATGATTATAATTATTTTCATGGTATTATTTGATTAATTTTGTGGTTATTAACTTTTGTTCATATGACTCAGTTGATTACAACGTGGTAAAGGGTTTCATCTCACTTTTTATTCCCATGAGATTCATACTATATTTGACACTATTTCCTTATGTTTGATGTATGTACTGACCATTATTGTAATCTTTTTTTTAATATAATCTCATTTATGGGTATTTAAATCTTAATTGTATGATCCTTATTTCATGTGGTGTATGTTTTGTAAGTTACCAAATCTGCAAGGGAACCTTTCACCCTCCCCTTTTTAAAAGACTTCTTTTTGTTATGTATTTTAATTTACATATTATTATGTTGGGATATGTTATTTTATATCCTTATTTATGTAAACATTATGTACAAGTGATGAGATTCCATTTTTATCTCATCAACTCATTTTATGAATTTTAATGTGACACCGTTAGACTTTCAAATTTTTACAAGTGAACTTCTTAACCCAATTTCAATTCTTTGGGTTAAACTTGTACTTCTTGAATATGGAATCCTATGAATATGAGTGAATGAACTATGATTGTTTGAAACTTAATATCCACATATATTGGGTTTATTTATTTTTTTAACACATAATTATTTGATTGATTCATTCTTAATTTAAGGATACCATCTTTATAATGGATTTCTTCTCAGTTTACATTTCCACTGAGACTTCATTATTGTTTTGCACCAATTCACTCTTATATGATGTATATATTGTCCTTTGAAATATTATATCATGAATCCCTTTATTCTAATTATGATTTTATAATGAATTATTTCATAAATAATCTCAGGGTTCCCAAATAAAAAATTGAAGAAACATATTTGGTATAAGAATCATCACTCTTGAGTGAAGAAGAAACAACTCAAGAGAAGTCAAAGAAGTGTTTTGGAATGAAGAGTTCTTTTGGAAAATAATTTTACTTCTATTAAATCATGTTTTAAACATGTATATCTCCAAAAATAAAAGTAAATAATAATTAAATTATATTTAAGTAACATCATAGGAGTTTCCATACCAAATATTTCATGAAATAGGGATAGTGCAAAGAAAAGTAGTTGGGTTCGTGAATCCACATACCTTAATTCCATATTTATTTTGTCACTTTTGTGACCCCTATATAACAAACTTAGATTTAATAAAAAATTGGAAAAGAAGTGAATTATAGTAATTTATATAAATATTTCTCAATTATAATCATTTTATTATACTTATTAGTTTCTATTGATGAAATTGATGTATTCTGATATTATGTTTTTCTTATAAATTTTCCCGCTTCGCTTTGAATTCTCCATTTTCATCCAATGTTATTTATAGAAATGTTTTATAAAATACAAAAGATTACAATAAATTTAATTAATTATTTATATATTACATATAACGGATACTATCCATCCATGCATGTGGTTATAATAATTGTCTTGGAAATGTCTTTGTTGGTGGTTAAATGACCATTAACATGACATTATCAAAAGAGAGGTAAAGGGAGGAATGAAATTTATATTTTTCATAAATATGATAATTAATTATGGTTAAAATCATTAATATAATGTTAAATTAATTAAAAATTAATTTTATAATATATGGTTTTCAAAGTAATTATAAAAAAGAAGAATGTGAATAAGAAGATAAGGAAAAGTTATTAGAGACTTACTCTCTCCTCGGTGTAGCTTATCTGGGATGGAATTATAAATCCTTTAGTGACTAGAGTTTTATTTCACTAGGATGTCACCAAGTATTGTAAAGGGATTGATAGTGAGTATTTGGTTAATCTTGGGAATTGGAATGGGTAGTAGGAGTGGTTTTCCAAGGGAATGGAGAAGGTTTATTTTTAGAATAAAATATTGAATAAAATATTGTATCAAAGGTAAAACATGTAATAGTGAATTTTTTAAAATATAAATAATATATAAACAAAATATATTGGGTTTAGATAGTAAATCCCCTTCATAATTATAATTCATTAGTTTTTTAAAAAGGAAAGTGGAAAGAAAGAAAAATTGTTATTTTAAGGATTCACTTTTGTCTTTATGTTATTGAAAGTTACTTTCAGGTTTAGTGTAACAGCCGAAGATTTTATGAAAAATATTCTTTTTAATTTCACTAATGTCTTGTGTTGTACGCTACACCAAAACGAGCTTGCACAACACGCATCCTTGACTTTCCTTGCAATACACTCAATCGCGACCTTCCTCGATAGCGTGTGTAGTACGCAATAACGAGTTTCACTAGACAACAATATGCTATTAAAATATTATTAAAACTAACCGTTATGAATAGTAATAACCACTTTTTTAAATTTTGTAAATTTTATTTTTAAAAATGGAATTCATTTTTGGATTCGTAATATCGAAATTAGCTTAGGGTGAAATTTTGGTGATTTTCGGATAACTTTCATATTTTGATGAATAGTGAAAATTACTAAAATTTAATTAAAAACAACTTTTTCAATCAAAATAATTAATAGTGATAAATTATTAATTTGAGTGGTTTTAAATTATATTTAGAATATATTTTTACAATTTAATACAATGTTGTTCATTGGATGTAATTTCACATTTAAACAAGACATAAACTAGTGTCAATCTTTTGATAGTTATTATTTCTTAAGAACACGCTATTTGTTTTGACGACGGAAATTAATTTTTAAATTAATTAATGCAACTGATATGTTTTGAATTTGGTAAAATAGAAATCATTTTTGAGTTCATAATATCAAATATAGCTTAGGCCTAATTTTTGGTATTTTTCTGAAAACTTTCAATTTTTGATGAATAGTGAAACCACTAAGTGGTAGTTAAAAAAAACTGAATTGTTCATAAAACTTAATTTTACCGCTTCTGTGAGTGGAATTTCAAAAATCCGAGAGACACGGTTGATTTCAGTAAGTAAAATGTGGTTCAATGAGATGAAAATAATTTTTTGGTGAATAGTAACTTTTTACTTTTTTTTACAACGGTTAAAAGTAAATTGGGTAATTAAGGGTAGAAATGATATTATTATTACCCTAACACATGTCCTAATTCTATTGGACAAGTGTAATTAGGCCAAAAACAAACTTAGGAATAAAATATTACCATTTAGGACCACTTGGATTAGATTAGGACATTTATTATTAATTTATTTAAAGAAGGGTTAAAAGAGTTAAAATCAATGTTTATTTACTAAAACATTTTTTAATATGGGGTTATACATAAGATAAATTCGACTATAAATATTCATTAGAAAGATAAACATATTTCCTACATAATAGTATTTTATTTTTAATTTTTAGACATTAAATAATTTAACTTATTTTTGACACAACGATGATGCAGTAATTATCTTATTAATGAAATATTGACATAATTGATGTTATAAATACCCAAATAAATATAATTTTAGACTTTTTATGAATTAAACTAATTTTTTAGGTTAATATGACATGTTAGTATAGATTTAATTAACATTTTTTGAACTTATCATTATGTTATGATTTTCAAAAAAATCAATTACTAAATAGAGTCAAAATTGACATAAAATAGTTTTTCAAACAAATATTATATTATTAATTGTTATTTTATTCCTAAAAATCTAAGGTTCCGCCAAATGACTTAGATAAGGTTATATATATTAAGAATAAACAACTTGGGGATCGTTTGGCTTCTTATAGTAAGTTTATTAACCTTATAATGTAAGAACACAAGAAGACACGGTAAAAGTAAAATTATTTAACTTAATGTAAAATCTAAATGATAAGGTTAAAATAGGAACCTAAACTTGTCTAAATTCTATTAGATGAAAAGGTTTCGACCCATCCCCACCTTATCCACTAAATAAATCAATTTTGAGCTATTTAAAACCGAACTTTACTTTATAATAAAATAATATTTTTAGTTATTCCAAAGGTGCCCCTCTCCTCCCTTATAAAAGGGCACCTCCTCCCTCTCTTCCTCACACAACTTTGAGCTTTCAAGCTAGGCCAAACCCTGAAAAATTCTCCTCTCCACTTCCCTAGAAACATCCTAGAGGTTCTGTTCTTCCTCAAAGACCAATTTTAGTGCCCTAAAAGAAGGTCTCAAAGAAGCACATCAAAGAAGAGGTAATGTCTGTTACCGATTCTTTCATCTTTATTTCTTCTTCCACTTCTTCTTCTTTTGTTGTTTCATTATGAATTAATAACATCAGTATCACTCATATACTGATATGTTATTATAAGTATGAAACAACCCTATTTCGCCCTCTATCCATCCTACGGAAAAAGAAATCATCGTGCGTGCGTACGTACGGAATACCGTCTCCACGCCGTGGTGTAATCTATTTTCCACCACCACCTTACTTGGATGGGTATAATGGTGTAAATAATGACTATATATGACTATTATAAAGTGATATTGATTCTGAAATAGTATACATATACTCCAATACAATTCCATGATCATAGGAATGATATCATCACTCGTGCGTACGTACGGAATACCGTCTCCACGATGTGATGTGACTCGTTCTACATGATCTTCATTTAATAATGATTATATAAATGAATTCATTGAATGAATATGATATATATTACACTAATACCATTCTGTAAATGAGGTATCTATAACCTAAAGAAAAGAATAAGAATTTATTCGACAAAACACGCATAAGAACAAAAAGTTATAAACACCCGAATAACAAGTAGCAATGAAATATTACTACTAAGAAGCTAAGAATATGACCATATATGATATCATAAAAATAATTATGATTCTAGAATAAGTCAATAACATTATTTAAATAATTATACAGGAGGTTCGGACACTTACAAAGCAAGTCGGACCTAAGGTAAGGGAAATATCACAATCTCATTTTTATCCGAGATTGTTTATACTTTGGAATTTACTGGGGTGAATTTTATCATCCACATCCATGTTTCCTCAATATGTAATATTATTTACATCCACCTAAAATTATTTAAATCCAATTTTAACCTTCGGTGAGTTTTTAGTAAAAGATATGAATGGAATCTTTTGACGTTTTTCGTATGAGTTACTTTTTGACACTTCCGACAAAAGTATGAGAAGAATGTTTTTTTAACTTATACGGCATGAATGGATTTTTAAAACATTATTTACAAGAAGATTCATTTACACGTTTTCAAGTTTATTTTTAATCAACTTCTTTTAGTTTAAAATTGTATGACATGTTAATAAAGGAAAATTTTTTGAAATAGAAAGGATATTTTCCTCAAGAATGGAGTTCAAGTGTTTTATCAAAATTATTTTCCATCTAAGATAAAATAGGGTTCTGATTCTATCCATATCATTACATTGATTTGATTATGTTGTGATGGAATTATTTTTATGAATTCCTTTATCTTATATGAATTGTTTTATGATGTCATTTTGTTTAAGAATCCCATTTTTATTACATGGGTTATGCAATGATGTATGATTTATGATTTTGTGGAACACATAAGAATGGTATCATTATGAGATGGGTGGGACCTATATCTCTCTCCAATGCATTGGGTAAAGATTTTATATCTCATGAGATAGACATGGCTGGAATGGTAGGTTATACCAGTTCAGTGAAACAGGACTGAAACGAGGGTGACTCGGTTCAGAAAGGGACTTTGTCCACTAAGATAGTCTTGGCAATGAGTCTTGACTAACAAGAAATGATTCTCTATGATTATGTGTGTATGCCACAAAGATTCATGTTTTAAGTTATGATTATTGTGATTACATTTCACGGCCATGATTTATCGCATGTTATGAAATTATGATCTCTTTTACAGGTTAATATTTCCAAAAGTTATGTGCTTATGTATATGATGTGATTGATATTTATTTTGTTTACCCTTACTGAGCATTTGAGCTCACCCTTTTATGTTTTCTTTTCCCCAGGATATAAAGAAAGGTTTTAGGTATAAAAAAAGGAAGATCTTTATGGGAGATGTTGAAGATCTTTCACCAGGATTAGAAGATTATATTCCGAGTTTCCAAATACACTAAACTATTATGATCCTTGTGTGTGTGTTTTTGTTGTGTACTAAGTATTCCGCAAATGTAATGTAATGTCCATGTACATCAGGCTTTGGGTCTCTACAGTTGGTATCAGAGCAAAGGTTTAGTCAACCTTTGGAAACTAGGATGCGAGAACTTTAGTGAGATCTCTAGAGATATTTCTAAGGTATGTATAGGGATGTCCCTAAGGTTAAGTATACGTATAGGTTATAGTACTAGAATTACGCTAACGATCATAGAATTAAACCTAAGATGTTGGATATTGAAGGTACTCCCCCTTTATTATGTTGTTTTCCCTAGCATGATTTTTGCCTCTCACACTATTATTTTTGGGTTTTAGACGATGGCTGGAACCCGATGGAACCGTGTTGATCAATGCAATGGACAATGCAATGATTGTCCTCCTGAACAAACAAATGTTATGGGAGATGGAGTGCAAAATCTTATTGCTATACTTACACAAGCTATGAATCATTCTGGACTTCCAAATGAACAGAGAAGGGAACAATATTCTATTGAGTCCTTTATGAGGCAACGTCCACCTTCTTTCAGTGGGTCTTCTGATCCACTTGTTGCTGAACAATGGATCAGTACCAGTGAAAAGATATTTTCAGTTCTTCATTGTTCTGAACATGATAAAGTCATCTTAGCAGTGTATCGTTTGGAAGGTGATGCTGATCAGTGGTGGAATCTTATTAAGAATACAAGGAAAAGGTATGAAATTGAGTCCATGGAATGGGACGAGTTCAAGAACTTATTTTTCAATAAGTACTTCCCTCATATTCTTCGAACAAAGATGGAGAATGAGTTTCTTGAACTAAAGCAAAAGGATGATGAATCTGTTGGTATATACGAAGTGCATTTTACAAGACTTTCAAGGTATGCATCTGGCATTATCATCCAACCTGAAAGTAAAGTTGATCGATTTTTCAGTGGCTTAAAACCAAGTCTTCGAAGGGCATTAGCTATAAGAGACTTCAGTAGCTATGAAGAAATTGTGCGTTGTGCTATCAAGGTAGAAATGGAAGTTGGTGTTACATATCCATCTCATGGTTTTGACAAGAAACGAAAGATGGGGTTCAAGGAGAAATCTCAGAATAATGGTGAAAAGAAGATGAATGTTTCCTTATTCTCAAAGTGTGGAAAGAAGTATGGTGGAGATTGTCTTAAAGGGACTAGAAAATGTTTTAAGTGTGGAAAAGAAGGTCATCGAGCAACTGAGTGTTGAGGTAATGGAAAAAGGGTTTCTAATGATGTGAATAAAGCAAACACTGCAGAGAACACACCACCAACACTTCAATGCTTCAAGTGCAAGGAAATGGGGCATTATGCTAATAAATGCCCTAATCCAAGGGTTAGTGATGATCAACATGAGCAACCACTTAAGGAAAAGGTCAAAGGGAAGTCAAATGCGATCACTATTGGTGATGTTGAATATGAAAACGATGTGGTGGAATGATTAAGTGTTTATGTAATGGGATTCCAAAATAATGTTGTATATAGTATCGTGGAATATTGGAATATTTATGTTTTGGTCTATTGTGGATTTCAATAATTTTATGGTACCGGTAACCATGAAAAGTGATTGAGACATTTTTGGAAAACAGATGATATGAGAATAATGAAGCGATAAGAAGATAATAATATGTTTGATTGTATTCATGAGCTCATGATTGATATAAGGACTAAGTGATATCATGGATTGAGTATATAGAATTTTGAGGATTTTGGTATGTGGAAAGTGTTAACTTTTAACTGCATTCATGTTTTCACTAAGGTTCAATGGTTATTCATTCTTCAAGAGAATACATGATTAAGGTATTCACATGTTTGTAATTTGACCAACAAGATATATCCTATGATATATGGGGGATAAATGATGGCATTCATGTGATTATTCTGTGACATTTCAAGTAATCATTTTCTTTATACTATGATCTTGGACCGAAGTATTTTAGATAAGCCTAAAGATTGGAATGGATTATGTTGGACATAAGTTAGGATAAAACGTTTTTCGATATTATTGATGGGATGTTATAGTAATATAGTTTTAGAAAAAGGACAACCTGTAGGACGGGTGACAGCCCATCGCGTCGGACAAGGCTGTGGGAATCGAACCCACAACCGAAGTGCGACTGGCCTTTATCGCCTACCACTGGCCTACAGGAAGTCCTTGTTTAGTAGAAACTAGTTTTATTATATTAAGCAGTATTATATATGAAGTATAAGTCCATTTTAGGAACCATATATGATTAATCTCACTATAGAATGACTTATGTATATTTAATAACTTTTGCTAACCTTTTGTTTGAGACAGATGGAATGACCCGTCATTCTATCACATGATCTGCTAACACTTCACGAATAAAAAATTCAACTTCATTTATTTAAGAGATGAAGTGGAAATTGTTCAAGGCACGAACAATAGTGACATTGTACCAAAATAAAGTAAGTATTTATTCTAATTCAAATTCTTCAACTTTAGGGAAATGATCTTGAAAACCAAAAATGTTGTCATGGTGCTCTTATATCTGATTAATCATATGGTACCTTAGATCGTCACAAATTTATGGATTTCTGATTGTTGGCTTTTCCATAGCCATGTTCTCTACCACTCTTCATCAGAACATGATGGTTACATTTTTCTTCCATATCCATATTTTCACCTATGTGGAAACCCAGTGATTAGTTTATTTGGGTAACCGTTACGTTTCATACTTCTGTTTTTAAAGATTGGTTTTGGTATTCCTTTTTATGATGTTGGTTTCTATTATAAAAACTTTCGAATAGTAAATCATTTATAACCCTGATGAATTTCGAGGGCGAAATTCATTTTAAGGGGGGTAGAATGTAAAAGCCCAAGATTTTATGAAAAATATTCTTTTTAATTTCACTAATGTCTTGTGTTGTACGCTACACCAAAACGAGCTTGCACAACACGCATCCTTGACTTGCCTTGCATTACACGCAATCGCGACCTTCCTAGATAGCGTGTGTAGTACGCAATAACGAGTTTCACTAAACAACAATATGCTATTAAAATATTATTAAAACTAGCCGTTATGAATAGTAATAACCCCTTTTTGAAATTTTGTAAATTTTATTTTTCAAAATGGAATTCATTTTTGGATTCGTAATATCGAAATTATCTTATGGTGAAATTTTGGTGCTTTTCGGATAACTTTCATATTTTGATGAATAGTGAAAATTACTAAATTTTAATTAAAAACAACTTTTTCAATCAAAATAATTAATAGTGATAAATTATTAATTTGAGTGGTTTTAAAGTATATTTAGAATATATTTTTACAATTTAATACAATGTTGGTCATTGGATGTAATTTCACATTTAAACCAGACATAAACAAGTGTCAATCTTTTGATAGTTATTATTTCTTAAGAACACGCTATCTGTTTTGACGACGGGAATTAATTTTTAAATTAATTAATGCAACTGATATGTTTTGAATTTGGTAAAATAGAAATCATTTTTGAGTTCATAATATCAAATATAGCTTAGGCCTAATTTTTGGTATTTTTCTGAAAACTTTCAATTTTTGATGAATAGTGAAACCACTAAGTGGTAGTTAAAAAAACTGAATTGTTCATAAAACTTAATTTTACCGCTTCTGTGAGTGGAATTTCAAAAATCCGAGAGACACGGTTGATGTCAGTAAGTAAAATGTGGTTCAATGAGATGAAAATAATTTTTTTGTTGAATAGTAACTTTTTACTTTTTTTTACCATGGTTAAAAGTAAATTGGGTAATTAAGGGTAGAAATGATTTTATTATTACCCTAACACATGTCCTAATTCTATTGTACAAGTGTAATTCGACCAAAAACAAACTTAGGAATAAAATATGACCATTTAGGCCCACTTGGATTAGATTAGTACATTTATTAGTAATTTATTTAAAGAAGGGTTAAAAGAGTTAAAATCCAAGTTTATTTACTAAAACATTTTTTAATATGGGGTTATACATAAGATAAATTCGACTATAAATATTTATGAGAAAGCTAAAAATATTTCCTACATAATTTTATTTTATTTGTAATTTTTAGACATTAAATAATTTAATTTATTTATGACACAACGATGATGCAGTAATTATCTTATTAATGAAATATTGACAGAATTGATGTTATAAATACCCAAATAAATATAATTTGAGACTTTTTATGAATTACACTAATTTTCTAGGTTAATATGACATGTTAGTATTTATTTAATTAACTTTGTTTGAACTTATCATTCTGTTATGATTTTCTCAAAAATCAATTACTAAATAGTGTCAAAATTGACATAAAATAGTTTTTGAAAAAAATATTATATTATTAATTGTTATTTTATTCCAAAAAATCTAATGTTCGTCCAAATGACTTAGATAAGGTTATATATATTAATAATAAACAACTTGGGGTTCATTCGGCTTCTTATAGTAAGTTTATTAACCTTATAGTGTAAGAACACAAGAAGACACGGTAAAAGTAAAATTATTTAACTTAATGTTAAATCTAAATGATAAGGTTAAAATAGGAACCTAAACTTGTCTAAATTCTATTGGATGAAATGTTTTCGACCCATCCCCACCTTATCCACGAAATAAATCAATTTGGAGCTTTTTAAAATCGAACTTTACTTTATAATAAAATAATATTTTTAGTTATTCCAAAGGTGCCCCTCTCCTCCCTTATAAAAGGGCACCTCCTCCCTCTCTTCCTCACACAACTTTGAGCCTTCAAGCTCGGCCAACCCCTGCCAAATTCTCCTCTCCACTTCCGTAGAAACATCCTAGAGTTTCTGGTCTTCCTCAAAGACCAATTTTAGTGCCCTAAAAGAAGGTCTCAAAGAAGCACTTCAAAGAAGAGGTAATGTCCGTTACCGATTCTTTCATCTTTATTTCTTCTTCCACTTCTTCTTCTTTAGTTATTTCATTATGAAGTAATAACATAAGTATCACTCATATACTGATATGTTATTATAAGTATGAAACAACCCTATTTCACCATCTATCCATCCTACGAAAAAAGAAATCACCGCGCGTGCGTACGTACGGAATACCGTCTCCACGCCGTGGTGTAATCTATTTTACACCACCACCTTACTTGGATGGGTATAATGGTGTAAATAATGACTATATATGACTATTATAAAGTGATATTGATTCTGAAATAGTATAAATATACTCCAATACAATTCCACGATCATAGAACGATATCATCACTCGTGCGTACGTACGGAATACCGTCTCCACGATGTGATGCGACTCGTTCTACATGATCTTCATTTCATAATGATTATATAAATGAATTGAATGAATGAATATGATATATATTACACAAATACCATTATGTAAATGAGGTATATTTAACCTAAAGAAAATAATAAGAATTTATTCGACAAAACACGCATAAGAACAAAAAGTTATAAACACCCGAATAACAAGTAGCAATGAAATATTACTACTAAGAAGCTAAGAATATGACCATATATGATCTCATAAAAATAAGTATGATTCTGTAATAAGTCAATAAAATTATTTAAATCATTATACAGGAGGTTCGGACACTTACAAAGCAAGTCGAACCTAAGGTAAGGGAAATATCACAATCTCATTTTTATCCGAGATTGTTTATACTTTGGAATTTACTGGGGTGAATTTTATCATCCACATCCATGTTTCCTCAATATGTAATATTATTTCCACCCACCTAAAATTGTTTAAATCCAATTTTAACCTTCGGTGAGTTTTTAGTAAAAGATATGAATGGAATCTTTTTACGTTTTTCGTATGAGGTACTTTTTGACTCTTCCGACAAAAGTACGAGAAGAATGTTTTTTTTAACTTAACGGCATGAATGGATTTTTAAAACATTATTTCCAAGAAGATTCCTTTACAAGTTTTCAAGTTTATTTTTAATCAACTTATTTTAGTTTAAAATTGTATGACATGTTAATATATGAAAATGTTTTTGAAATAGAAAGGATATTTTCCTCAAGAATGGAGTTCAAGTGTTTTATCAAAATTATTTTCCTTCTAAGATAAAATAGGGTTCTGATTCTATCCATATCATTAAATTGATTTGATTATGTTGTGATGGAATTATTTTTATGAATTCATTTATCTTATATGAATTGTTTTATGATTTCATTTTGTTTAAGAATCCCATTTTTATTACATGGGTTATGCAATGATGTATGATTTATGATTTTGTGGCACACATAAGAATGGTATCATTATGGGATGGGTGGGACCTATATCTCCCTCCAATGCATTGGGTAAAGATTTTATATCTCATGAGATACACATGGCAGGAATGGTAGGTTATACCGGTTCAGTGAAACAGGACTGAAACAAGGGTGACTCGGTTCAGAAAGGGACTTTGTCCACTAAGATAGTCTTGGCAATGAGTCTTGACTAACAAGGAATGATTCTCTATGATTATGTGCGTATGCCACAAAGTTTCATGTTTTAAGTTATAATTATTTTGATTACATTTCACGGCCATGATTTATCCCATGTTATGAAATTATGATATCTTTTACATCCAAAAGTTATGTGCTTATGTATATGATGTGATTGATATTTCTTTTGTTTACCCTTACTGAGCATTTGAGCTCACCCTTTTATGTTTTCTTTTCCCCAGGATATAAAGAAAGGTTTTAGGTATAAAAAAAGGAAGATCTTTATAGGAGATGTTGAAGATCTTTCACCAGGATTAGAAGATTATATTCCGAGTTTCCAAAGACACTAAACTATTATGATCCTTGTGTGTGTGTTTTTGTTATGTACTAAGTATTCCACAAATGTAATGTAATGTCCATGTACGTAAGGCTTTGGGTCATTACATTTAGAAATTATGTTTATTGTATTTTAGTGAATAATTTAACAAATAAAATTTATCACAACATTAAATAGGATTCTATAAAGTATTAATTCATCATTACATGATCAATGATGTAATATAGTTACACCGGTTGTCTGAAATACTGCATTTTTACTATTCATTCGAAAATTGACGTATTTCATAAAATCACAAAAAAAATCACCCTCGGGAAATTTTGACATGTTAATTTCAAAAGTGATATTAATTTTATCAAAACAACTTCCTAAAATAGGTAATTTTGATTTTTAATATAAAAATAATTATTTTTACGAAATACTTTAAAATACAGTTTATTAAAAATGTTCTTATATTTTCTTTGAGTTTTTAATCATAATATTTATTTTTTTGAAGTATAAAATTTATATTTACATTAATTAATCTTGATAAATATTACTTATACCACAATTTATTTTTTTGACGTAAAATTACTATTCCAACAGTCAAGTTACTCTTCCCAATGGTCAGGTTATTATTACCAATGGTCATGTTACTTTTCTAATGGACACATTACTATTCCAACGGTCACACTACTTCCAATAAATACCAATCCTTTATTTCAATAAATATTAAACTATATTACTCTCAAGCTACTACATTTCAATCTTTTATAATTTTTCTTTGTTTACTAATATTTTGTTTCTTTTTTGGGGTTTTGGCAGTGAGGGTGATGGTTCTAGTAGATTCTGGCAATCCATATTTCCCCATTTTATATTTTCTATTTTATATTTTTTTCTAGTTTCTAATGTCATTAATATTAATTTTTTTAATTGTTTATTAATCGGAAAAATATTTATTAATAATTTTTTAGTGGTTTATCTATATTATATATGTTAATAATATTATATAATATAATATAGCATACATTTATTTAGGAAAAAATATTACTAATAAACATTGGGTAATTACATTCCTCCCCCATTAGAAATTTCATCCCCAAAATTTCAACTCATATTCTCTGTTGAGAATAGATGAGGGTACTTCAATTTCATTGTTTCCACTGGTTCCTATGTTTCTTCTTCATATTTATAGTTCCTCGACGACACTTTGACAAGGTGAGTTATCTTGTTGTATAGTACTTTGCACATAAGATCTAAGATCTTCCCTAGATTCTATTCATATGAGAGGTAATTCCCTAGTTATACAACTTCTAGATTCATTACAAGTTAGGGTTTAGGTGTGTACTCCCTTAGGAGTGCGACGTGGAATAATTCATGAACTTGAGCCATACTTGGTTGATGTGTAAGCTGATAGACCACTTCTCAAATGTGATCAATGATCTCAAAGGGGTTAATTTTCCTTTTTCTAAGCTTCCATTTATTTCGAAACCACATGGATCTCTTCCGTAGTGATATTCGAAGGAAAAAATTTGTCTCTAACATAAAACTCCCAGTCCCTTTGATGGTTGTCCACATAGATCATTTCCTGACTCCCAACATCTTTGTATATTGTTGGATGGATTAAACACTCTCCATCATCTCTTTCACAAGATCAGTTCCAAGTATATTTCATTCTCCAACTTCATCAAAACAATTTGGATTTATACATTTCTTCCCATATAGATCTTTGTATGGAGCGATTTTAATACTTTTGTGGGAGCTATTATTATATCAGAAATCAAACAATGCGATATTTTGATCACATACTCTTTTAAATTACATTGATCAGGCTCTTAGCATGTCCTAAGGAGTCTGAATAGTCTTTTCAAATTTACTACCAGTTTGGTAGTGACAGGCCATACTATAATTCAATTCCATACTCAAAGCATGTTGAATAATTCTCCAGAATTTAGAGGTGAACCTTGGATCACGATAAGAGATGATAAAAAGTGGAACCCCATGTGGCCTCACTACTTATTTCACATATATCATGGAATGTTTTTCAAGGCCTAAGTCATCCCAAATAAAAATTAATTGGGCATTCTTGGGGAGTTTATCCACCACAACCCATATTTCATTATTTACTTTGGACGTATTTGAGATACCAGTTAAAAAGTTCATGGTGAAATTATCCCATTTCCACATGGGTATAGGCTATGGTTTCATTATCCCTTTGGAATTATTTTACTGTGATTTATTTTCTTGATACACCAAACTTCTTGAGATATACTCCAAATCACCTAATTTATTTTTTTACCACCAAAAGTCCTATCAAAGATCAAGGTACATCTTCATATGTTTGGGATGGATTAAAAAAGATGATCTATGTTCATTATCTAACAGCTCAGTTTTTAGTTTAGGTGATGAAGACACACAAATCCTCATTCCAAATAGAATCAAAAAATCATCATCGATGTGGGACTCATGTAGCTTCCCTTATGTAAAAATTTTTCCTTTCTTTTGTAGCTCTATATTTTTCCTCTTTGCCTCCATAACGTTCACTTGAATATATGGATACGAAATAATTTAGATTAGCTAGGATGTGTTCCCTTCTATTAAAATTTCAAGATCTATCCTTTTCATATCCAAGAAGATATGGTCTATCTCAATACACATCATGGGTACAGTGTAAGGTCATTTTATGCTCTGAGCATCATATTACTTATTCACCTTTCTTGGATGGTAGTTAATAGATAAATCATAGTCCTTTATTAGCTCTTAACATTTTCTTTGGCACATGTGGAGCTCATTTTTTGTAAATATATACTTTATATTCTTATGATTGGTATAAATATCACACTTCTAACCATAGAGACAGTGCCTCCAAATATTTAGAGTGAAGATCACAAATAATAACTCTCGGTCATGCATCAGATAGTTCTTCTTGTGGATCTTCATCTATTGTGAGGTGTAGGCTATAAATTTATCATTATGTGTGATTATAAATCCCAATAATTTCCTTAAAGAATCTATGTTTATTAAAACATTATCCAATTTTTTTTAGTGTGTGTATCGTCAAAGTAATTAGCCTCTTCTAGATATCATTAAATATTTACTTGTATTCTTACATCCATACAAATTTTACCCCTTTATGTATTAGTTTAGTAAGAAAGTTATAAATCATGAGAAATTTATAAAAAACATTGGCAATACCCAGCTAATCTAAGAAAACTACAGATTTCTGTGAAACTAGTGGGTCTAGGACATTTATAAATTGCTACTTTTATTTGAAGGGTCCAAAGAAATTCCCTCACATTTGACCATGTGCCCAAAGAAAGTGACGGACCACATCCAAAAGTCACACTTACTGAACATAGCATACATTTTCTTCTCCCTTAATGTTTCCATCACAATCCTTCGATTCTCTTCATGTTACTCATTTACCTTAGATTAAATGAGATTATCATCGATAAAGACTACCATAAATTTTTCAAGGTAGTCTCTAAAGACTCTATTCATCAAATACAAGATGCTTTTAGGGTCACTAGTAAGTTCAAAGGGCATAACTATGAACTCATAGTTCCCATACCTTATATAGATATCAGTCTAATGAATATATTCCATCTTCAATTTAAGTTGATGATATCCAGAATGAAGATCAACCTTTGAGAAGTACATATATCCTCGTAGTTGGTCGAACAAGTCATCAATACTTGGAAGATGATACTTTTTCTTTATGGTGATCTTATTGGGCTCCTATTAATAGATACACAGTTACATTAATTCATCATTTTTCATTAAAAAGAGCACAAGAACACCCCATTTTGATGCACTAGGGTGTATGAATCCTTTGTCTAAATTATCCTATACCTGTTTATTTAACTCATATAGTTTTTTTGGGGCCATAATGTAGGTTACTTTTGAGACAAGAGTACCTCTTGTTATGATCTCTATTGATAAATCTACATCATCATATGGGGGAAGTCTAGGTAACTCTTTATGAAATATATATATGTATTCCCTAATAATTGTAATTTCTTATAGGATGATACATTCCTTTGAATAAAATATTTGAGAAATGTATGATTTTTCATAAGGTATCAACACCCACATTGTTGATGGATTTTCCCTAAGATATTCATGATCTTACTAGAATTTTTATAGGAGCATTGGACTGTTCAAAATATGAAACAAGGTTTCCTTTTCCTGAAATATAATTTGTTATCTATATAATGAGATCCAATCCATGCCCATTATGTCATATAATTCCACCAAGGGAAGTATTATAATATTCACAAGGATAATTTTCACACAAACACTTATAATATAAAAGTTAAAAACATTGGTTAAAATGATAGTACCACTATGTTTTTTTATCAATATCTTTACTTCAAGTTATTAGGTATTCGATTCAACAGCTGTAGTAAACTTTTAGTATATAAAATAATTCTTTAAACCAAAATAAAATAAAACCTTTTTACGTTATTAAGTGAATAAAAAGTGTACCTTGTGTGGATTCATTTTTGTACTCAAATTTAGTTGTAGTTATTGAATAATATTTCCATTTCTCCTTTTTCCTTGGCGGTTGATGATGCTGATTACTCTTAAGGACCCATGGTTTAGTGTAGTGGCTTTCATATTTCCCTTTCTCACTACAGTTGGATAATTGAAAAATGGGTGGTGAAATAGGAGGTTCCTTCCGTTTATCCATAATGTTGGTTTTCTTCTTTATGTATCTTTAACATTCATGAGCTTTGTGACCTTCTATACCACACTTGACACATTTTCTCTTCCCTTTGAGGTAGTTCCCATGATGCTTCTTCCCACAATTCTGACATGTGGGTAGTTGGATCCTCTTTCCTCTTTTTTCAATTGACCCGCCATCTTGGAACTCCATTATTATATTCTTATATCTAAAACCATGGGACCATTCTCAAAAATCCATATCTACTTTGAGGGCACATCAAATCACTTCTTCGTAACTCCCAAAGTCTATTATTTATAAAGCCTTTATAAGGTGTGGTTTCAAACCACTAAATAATATTTATATATTGATATTATTTTTTTAATCAAACTCAAGTAATATCTTATATGCCAGGTGAATGTTTCTTAAAAAGCCATGATAGTTTCACCATCCTTTTTCTTCACCTATAGGAATTCTCTTTCCATATTTATTAGAAGAGTGTGATGGAAGTAATTAGTAAGAAGTATTTTCTTAAAGTATTCCCACTCCATCTCCTCAATTTAATCCTTAGATTTTTTGTTTTGATCAATTCCCACCATTGATCAGCTTTTATATATAAATAATGAATAGCAAGACACCTTATCCTTCTCAGAACAGTGGATCACAGAAAATATCTTCTCTATTGAGTTAACCCACTATTCCCTGAAAAGTGGATTAGAAGATCCACTAAAAAATTTTGGCCAGTGCCACATAAAAAATTAAATGCATGTTTTATACTTATTGGGTGAAGGAAAATGTTATACATGGTTCATGTTATTATTCATAGCCTGAAACAACTGTTTAATAATTTCAATGATGTTTTTAACTCCACCTTCCATGGAATTGGTGATGTTTTTCTATTAATAATTAAATATTCCATCACATAAATTTTTTTCCTAGTTTCTCCTAGTTCTAAAAATGTTCTAAAATCGAAAATGTTTGGACAAAATGTAAGTCAAAAAATCATGAATATTTCATTTATTATTTTTTTCAACTACCACTAAAGGAATATCTTATGAGATCCATATGTTTATCATTTTCTTAAAATATTATTCTAGGATTTTTTACCAATACATAGACTTATACATATGGTTTTTACTATGGTTGTTAATCCTAATTCCCAAAATAACTAAACCATGCTCTGATAAAAACTATAGAGACCCTACTTTTTCATTCAAAACTATTACATCATTTTAAAGATAAAAGACATAATAATGTTACAAATAAAAAGATCAAAAGGTTTAGTATCTTGAAAAAATTAGGCTCATATATAAATTTTACATATAAAATTTAAACATAATTTAATTTATTATTCTATGTCTTCTTATTGTCCATCATGATCTATTTAGTACAAGTAGTCACTAAAGGATATACATCAATGCAAGGGATGATCTAAAATCCTAGTAAGATGATGAATAAGGGACAAAAATAAATAAAATATGGGTGATCATAATCATCATAATCATATCATAATAATATAATAAAAATAAACATCATGAAGGAAACATGTGATAATGGAATGGAATGTGGATATGAATAAAAATGAAACATCGTGTCTTAGTGGTCAAATACCACATATTGTTGTGAATAATGTTAGCATGATGTTCACGCATAACATATGTGCATAATCATAACTTCATATTGTAAAACAATATAGCATCATGTTCATGCATAATACATATTATCTCATAGGATACATCACATTACCCAATGAATTATAGGGATATATAATTCTAGTCATACCCATCACATCATAATATTTACATAATCATGCATGCCACATAGAACATATGACTATCATAATCATGAAATAACCCATGGAAAGGAATTGGTTTAATAAGTATTTCATAAATTATGGTATCATAAATAAACTTGTGGTTCCCAACTAGAAAATTTAAAAACAGTTTTGGTATAAGATTCATCACTCCTAAGAGAATAAGAAACAAATGAAGATAAATCAAATATGTGTTTTGGAAAAAAGAGTTCTTTTGGAAAAACACTGTATTTTTCATGAATCATATTGGAAAAATGTATATCCTTGAAAAGAAAAGGTAATAATAATTAAATTTAATTTAAGGAACATTATAGTATTATTCATAACAAATATATCATGAAATATGGATAACCCAAAGAAAAGGAGTTGGGTTTTAGAATCCCCTAACCTTAATTCCATCTTTATTTCATCGTATTTTTGCCTCCTAGATAACAAAAATATATTTATTAAAACATTGATCTAGAAGTGAATTATAGTGATTTATAAAACTATTTATCAATTATAATAATTTTATTGTACTTCTTAATTTTTAATGATTCAATTTAAATGGTCTGATATCATATTATTCTTAAAAATTTACTATTTCGCTTTGATTTTTCTATTTTTGTTCAATGTTTTTTATAGAAAAGTATGATTAACAACAGATTCATAAAATAAAATTATTTATTTATATATATATATTATATATATATATATAATTAATACTATACTTCTATGAATGTGGTTATAAAAATCATCTTGGAAATTTCTCCATAGGGGGTTAATTTCTCTTTAACGAGATGTTGTCAAAAGAGCAGAAAAGGGAGGTATAACATTTAATTTTGTCTAAAATATGATATTTACAATATTTTAACATCATTAATATAATTTAAACTTACTGAATAATTAATTACATAGTATATGGTTATTAAAGTAATTGGGAAACGGAAGAAAGAGAAGAAGAAAAAAATGAAAATATTAGTAGAAACTTACACTCTCCTCGGTGTAACTTCTCTTGTATGGCACTATAACTCCCTTATTGAATGGAGTTGGATTTCTCTAGAATGTCCCCAACTATTATAAAGGGCTTGAGAATGAGAATTTGGGCAGATTATGTGCTTTTTAATGGGTGGGAGGTGTGGTTTTCCAAGGGAAGGGGGAGGAGTTGTTTATACATGGGGAGAGGGTATTTTTAGAATAAAATATTGAATAAAATATTTTATCAAATGTAAAATATGTAGTAGTAAAATTTTGAAAATATAAATCATATAATAATATAATATTGTGTGTTTAATACCCTATATCCCCTTAATAATCTGACTTCATTATTTTATTAAAAATGAAATGGGAAAGAAATAAAAATTATTATTTTAATGAATCAATATTTACTTTTGGTTTTGGAAAGTTATTTTTTGGTTTGGAATTTTATTTTCTTTTACTTTTATTGATATATTTATGAAATAAAATATATCATGGTAGAAACTCAAGTACTATAAAGAATTATGTCATCATTAAATCTTGAATTATGTAATTTAAGTTACACTGGTTGTGAGAAAAACTGTATTTTTATTATTCACTTAAGAATTGAAGTCTTTCATAATATTACCAAAAAATAGACCTTGAAAAATATTAGTATCCTGATTTTAATAATGATATTCATTTTGTCAAAATAAATATCTAAAATAGGTAATTTTAATTTTTAATATAAATATAATGATTTTTACAAAATACTTTAAAATACAGTTTAATAAAAAAGTTCTTATATTTTCTTTGAGTTTTTAATCATGATATTTATTTTTTCAAATTATAAAATTCATATTTACAAAAATTAATAATGATAAATATTATCTATATCACAATTTATTATTTTGAGGTAAAATTACTATTCCAACAGTTAGGTTACTATTCCTAAAGAACCCTAGTTCTTCTCTATGATGATGCAAGCCTTTATGTCGGCCCCTCCCCCACCGATGTGGGAGGGACCATTGGCGTCATTCAAATGAGTGGCTTCTTCCTTCATTCCTTTCTCAAATCCGGATCTTCTCCCTTCTTTCCCTCATGTTGCGCTTGAACCGAAAGTCTCAGAATTGCTTGATGGGTGCTCTAACTTCCAAATTTTGTCTGTAGAGTTCTTAGAATCATCTAATCTTTTTAATCATACCATAATTTCTAGATTTTATTAACGAAACCCCTCATTCAATGTGTTTGGTAGATTCATCTTCGCCACTTGGGACTTTCAGGACAAGGTGACTATGGTTCTATGGACAATCTCCAAATTATGATCTTCTTTGCATCAGAGGCATACCTCATCAAGGCTTGTTCAAGCGCACATCACAGTTTTAACGATGTCAGATTCATACTTATTTGTTGGTCCTTTTATCTACATATGAAGCGGGATCCTCCTTATATGGTGACATGGGTTAGCTTATCTAATCTCCCCCTTCCCTTTCAAAATCCCACTGTTATGTGTTTTCTAGAAAACCTGATAGGTTGATATATGTGTTCTAATAGTAGAAATAAATCCCTTTTACACCCTATTAATCCCTTTGTATGTGTTGAAATGGATGTGTTAAGAGATCCGTTTGAATATGTGTGGATTAATATGGGTGAGGAATATCGATGCAAGCAATTGGTTGTCTATGAAACCTGGATGAAATTCTATCCAGGATGCAAGCGATTGGGTCATTCACTAGAATTATGTTGTAAGGGGTCTCGGTCTACTTTGATTAAGAACAAAGATAGAGGCAAGGAGTAGGAGGCACATTATGAGGCAGATAATCTAGAGTAGAGGTCTTCTACTTCTCTAGGACTTTTGGAAGTTGTTATTGAGGATGAGTCTAGTTTGGAACCAAGATCACAGGCACTTGTGCAGAAGGCATCGATGCCTCAGGACACCCCAACAGTGGTGTCTATTATTAGTAGGTTGAAAATAGACCTATCCAGTCCTCCCTCTTCACTGCATCATAATGACATTGTAAGGGAGGGAGGTTTCCTTAACTAGGAGATGATGTGAGGGGTATCTCAGGGGCTTGGGAGTACCACTATCATGGTTCAGATAATGGACGTCAAGGATAATGCCCTAAGTGAGGAGCTTGAACCAGGTAGTGATTAATTTTAGAAGGAGTTACAGGGGTCTCTTATGGAGGTGGCATATCAGGCCAGTTATAGGGAAGTAGGGGGATTGTGTTCATGGAACTGATATTCAATTTAGTTGAGAAACTGATTTTAAGGGCTTGTAGAGGTAGGATTGAACTCTGAGCTTATTACCCCTACTAAAACAGGACGTGGATGTGTGATCATGTTTGATAAAGATGAAATTAGTCATTTGTTAGAATAATTAATAAGTCTGAAGGAGAATACAAGTAATAATTGGAGGAAGGGTAGAAGGTATTACTCCTCATTACCACCTCCATTGGTGACTCGTTCAACTAACAAGACAAACATCAAAAAGGTTGGCTATGAGGATGTGAGTCACCAGAGATCAATGAACCAGGGTGACCAACCCTTGGAATTACTGTTATGTTCTGAGGGAGAAGTGGTTGAGTAGGTATTTCTCCTCAATGCTTATAAGGATGATGCAGCTAAAATGATGGGGTGACCTCTAATGGAAACCCTTAATGAGAAGAAATATTCTTGGATTGACAAACAATACCTTATTCTTGTTTGGGGATTCAACAAAGGGAATATTAATATTGAGGAGTATATACATTCTTGGAACCAAATTTCTTCTTAAATTTGAAAATCTGATGAGGGTCACACCTAACATTCAGGTTCCATCTATATCATGGAAATTATTTAGGGAAAAAGATTCTTCTAAGCTAAAATTACTTTTCCAAGACTTTGGTTAAACTGATGGATGTTGCTTCCTGATTTGGGAGGTCTTCTATATTAGTTTCAATCAATTCTTGGGTTTGTCTATGTGCTTTTTAGAGTGAAAGGTGGTGTCATTCAGATTTGTTTTTTTATCTACTTTAGATGAGGATCGGAGTACGAATCCTTCACCCATTCATGCCATTTGGATTGTGGGTCTAAGATGGTATGGATTTTTTGTCGGTTTTGTTCCCTTGGAACCCTTCATGGGATAGCTTGCCCAATGGTCATTAATTGGTGAAGGTTTTTTGACACGAGGTAGTTGTTGGGGGGAGGTAGATCCTATTTTAGGGCCATTTTCCTTGCTCGGTTTTTTAGTTTTAATGATGAACATTACTGTTTCTCAATTTCTCCTTAAATGTGTTTTGATAATAAAAATTTAATTTTCTATCAATGGTGAGGTTATTATTGCAATGGTCATAGTAATACTCCAATAGTCACATTACTTACTATAAATACCAATTCATTATTTCACTCACTATTTAACTCAATTCCTCTCAAGGTTCTATATTTCTATTTTCTATAATTTTTCTTGGTTTATTATTTTTTTCTTCTCAATATTTTTGGAAATGTGGTAAATGATTCCAGTAGATTGGGGTAATCCATATTTTCCAATTTTATCTTTTCTATTTTATATTTTATCCCCAGATGTAATGTTTGGAATTTTAATCATTTTCATTACAGATTCATTATAACAATATGTATTAATGATGGTTTTTTTGGTTTTCTATATTATTTATGTGTATAATATTATATAATATAATAAAACATAAATTTATTCAAATAAAAAAAATATTACTAATTAAAAATGGGTCCTTACGTGTTCCTCCTTCGTCATTTCTTTAATTGAGAGTAAATGTGACAATTCCATGAGTCGATCAGTGATCACCCAAATCACACACTTCCCACTAGGATTCCATGGAAACCCAATGCTGAAATACATGGAAATATTATCACACTTACATACTAGAATGTATAAGGGATGTAACAAACCCATAGGTCTTTGGTGTTCCTCGTGATTCCCTAAAAATTAAGAAACCATGATCCAAACTTCGTAATCGACTGCCTCATCCCGAGAAACCAATATCGATGTTTCATGTCATGATACATCTTGGTATCCCTAGGGTGCACATCAAATCCTTCCTTCAGAAAAATATAACAAACAACCTACTACAGAAGTACAAATCCCTATTGGGGGAATGAGACCACTTGCACGTGGTCTCCCCAGCATAATGGATTTTACCCCAATGTTGGACCTCAATGTCTCCCTCCCTCTCAATCTGAACTCACTCATCAAAAGATGATTTATATTTTATAAAATCAAAGAGAACTTGTCCTCCAAATTATTCCACTCTCATGATCAACCCAACAAACAAACTCATTAGAGACTACTCATCAACTAATTCATTCATGGATTATTTCAATAATTTTATGCTCAACATATCGACAACCAAATTTCCTTTCCCAGGGTTGTACCTAATTTCAAAATAAAATTTTTTATGGTACTCCACCCAATGTCTCTATCATAAATTCTGGTCTCTTTAAGTAAAAAAATATTTCAAGATCATATGATGAAAGTACATAGTAAACCTCTCCCTAAAGATATAGTTTTTTCAAATTTTTAGTACATGCATAATTGCTTCCAACTCAAGATCATTGGTAGGGTATTACTTATCATTAGGGAATAAATAACATGACACATGGGTCACCACATTTTTTCCCTACATCAGGACACATCCCATACGAGTACTAGAATCACCATAGAAAACATCATAAACTAAAATATGTTTTGGAAGAATCAAAACTAGTGATGAAGTCAACCTCTCCTTTATCTCCTTAAAAGAACAATGATAAATTCCATTCAATTCAAACATTACACCCTTACAGGTTAAAATTTTCATCAAAGATGAAATATTAGAGAATTATTGAACAAATAATTTGTAATAACCATCCATCCTAAAGAATCTTTTGATCTCATACACATTCCAGGGATTCTACCAGGAAATAACCTATGTTACTTTTTTAGGATCCACTGAGATACCTCAATGAGATATAACATTCCCCCAAACCAAAATTTCCTGAATCCAAAACATGTATTTGGAAGTCTTACCATACAACTGATGGTCCGTGAAGGTTCAAATAAGGATATAAAAATGGTAATTATGTTCCTGCTTTGACATGGAGTATACTAATATATAATGCACAAACACACAGAAAAAAAATTCTACGACCCAATGAAAGATATGGATCATTAAATCCATAAACACTATAGGAGAATTCTCTAATCATAATGGAATAATAAGAAAATAAAACTGGCTATATCAGCTCATAAACACAGTCTTGGGTATATCCTCTTATTAAAACATCAACTGGAGGTACCCTAAATAAAGGTCAGTCATTAAAAACAAATATTCCCCCTAAAGCTATTTAAAAAGGTCTTTAATCCTAGGAAAATGATATTTTTTCTTAACAGTCACTTAATTAAACTTCTAATCGATAATACAAAGCCTGAGGATCCCTTATTCTTTCTTACAAAAGAGGATAGGTGAAGTACATGGTGAAACACTAGGATGAATAAATCCCTTAGCCTCTTTCTCCTCAAGCCATGCCCTATGTTTTACCAACTCAGTATGTCTCATTCATTAGGATGGAATGGAAATGGACATTGTACCAAGGATTGGTTCAATAGTAAAATCAACTTATCTTTGGGGAGGTAAACAAAAAAACATCGGAAAAGACCTCAGGGTGTGTACACACCACTGAAGGAAGTCAACCACCTAAACAAGGTTCGGCTACATCAAGAAACATATGTAACAACTAGCAAGATATTACCGCATCATATGGAACAACAGGACCTACCATTCCAAATATAGAGCCCCACTCACCGTTGAAAACATGAGTGACCACTTCAGAATACAAGAAACCTACTATATAGAGATAATAGTACAACTTGGCATTTACCCTGATCAACTAACCCATTCTGATAATCAAGTTGAAGATGTCAATATAAATAACTAAAAATTCCCACTCCACCTCAAAGTCAGCTATCACCACCTGACACACAAGACACCTGAAACCTTCTTCAGACCTCTTTCCCGAAGGCATTAAAAGATAAAAAAGGTACGAAAAAAGTTTCAAACATAATACCAACACATATACAAACCTTGATGACTTTATAGAATGACTATTACCAATATAAAAAAATTTATCACCCTAGAAGATGAAATAAACATTGTACCATTAACTATAGCTGGCTCGACTTCATATTCTTAGGGCACATACTCCACTACATAAATACCTATAGTCTAAGATCCGACAAAAGATTTCACAGCCACATTAACACCCCCGTATCTCGAGGATAAGACCCACCACCCTTGGATGTATCCACACAAACCTTCAAACACTTGGTGAGAGTGGATCCCACCTTACTGCATTGGGATATCCTTTCACAAAAGCATTTCAAATAGATAGATCATCCACAAAGATGACAATTCTTGGGAGCCTCCACATAATTTAGCTTGGTATGTATAGGTTTTCCATACTGATAGAAAAAACATAATTTTTTCCTGATCAATCCCTTGAAATAGGTCCTGAGGAAAAATGTCTACCATTGCCCTTCCTTTTCTGTCTAGAAGATACACCTTGCTGAACCACTACACCAACCAAAGAACTACCCAAACCTATATTCCCAGCTTCTATTTCCTCATCTATTTCAACTTTTGTGAAAAATTCTATAAAGGTTGGAAGGAACATGTGAATTATCATTGACCAAATATCATACATCAGTCCCAACTCATACCTATGAGCCTTTAGGTACTCATTAATGACAAGCTCCAATGCTAGATGCACCAGCTCAACAAAATGGGTAAAATAATCTAGAATGGTATACTGCCCATTCTCCAAGGTTAGAAACTCATGGGTCTTCCTTAAAAATAATATCTCATGGTAAAATTATTGATTAAAAAATTTATTGAAAGAATCCCATGTATGATCCTCATGCAACATCACTTTCATAATAGTTTTTCACCATATCCTTGACGGTTCCTTGGGAATGTATGTGGAAAAACCCACCGTATGGTCTTCATTAATGTTAAAGAAGTTTAATATCCTATCAATATAATAAATACAATCCCCAAGTTCCAATATTCCCTTGTTAACATGAAATATAGGTTGACGGTGCTTAGTAAATTCAAATCCATAATCCATTACACATCCCAGGTTCTCGACACTCACTTGACCCGTAGTCTGAATTATACAGATTGTAGCTTCTACCTAAGAAGGGTCCATTAGAGGACTCACCTATGGATCATATCTCATAAATTCCTCTCTCTAATTTGGAATATCTCTTCTCAAAGGAATTTTCTAATAAATACAATACAATAACCAATTAGATCATGAGCACATTCCAAAATCTTAATTCCTCTTTTATAATTAAAACCAATGCTTCAAAACAAAAAAGTATTTAAAGTAATTATGAACATTATAAAACAAAGACATTACTTAAAAAGGAATAGTTAAATTTAAATAAAATTCCATCAAATTTCAATCAAATGACCTCAAACTCTTAGTCCCAAAATCAGTAAATATCCCCAACCACCCATTGAAACTTTTGTTCAGTTACAGAAGTCAGCAGGCCAAGCCCCTTTTACCCACTTCATATACGAATTCATATGGTCCTAACTCGTATATACCCAAGACACATAAACAAACTGAATAAGTGTTAACACACATCCGACTAATATTTTTCACTAATACAAAATTATAACAGACCAGCCGGGGTAAACTAAACATGCCACCCAAGATGGCATGTCTCGATGAAGTACAACAAAGATAACAGAACAATCCTTGAATATAGTATAAACAAGGCATACAACCATAGTAAGAAGAATAAGAAAATAGATACAAATAGATCCATATAAATGAAGAAAAATATTATAGACTAGAAAAGTATGAATCAGAAAAGACCAACAAGTCTCCATGTGACCATTCATCACCCCCAAACTATCTCAAACCAATGACAGTGACAACAAGATAATAAAACAAGTTTCATGATTCCCTCCCCTTTACATAAATAATGTAATTAAATATCTACAACCACCTAAAGGAAAAAAAAATTGGTGAAAAATTCTATTTGGATACCACCACATATTTTTTATAAGTTCTAATATAAAGAATGAAACAATCATATCTTTTAAAATAGAATAGTTTTATGAAGCATTTTCAGAAATATGAACCCATTTTTAAAATATTTTCAGTTGTTTTTCATAAAAATCATTTCATATTCTCAAATATTCATATATGAAAAGTAGAATTTATAATACAATAAATCATATCCATGCATCAAGAGGTAAGAAAGTAAACACGCATTCATGAAATACCATCATGCGATAGAAATCCATAAATGAAAAAGCAATGTATCATTTAAGATCTATCCTATAAGAAAATATTTACTATACATAAAAATATACACAAAACAAAAGAAACATTGGATTCAATAAATATATATACCTTCCATAGTTTTTCGATATCAACAGAACAACCACTAGTGGGTCCACAGACACTAAGGATGGCTATGTCTATTTCCCAACACACCCAAGGTTTCCAAAGATTTATGATTTTAAAAATAAATTTCAAAACCATTATAACCATTTATAAAATGTTTTTTAATTCCAACACAAACCACTTTGGTGATTAAAAAATACCATGTTAAAATCAAAACAAATCTGTATTTAAATCAAACCCATTTAAAAACATTTATCTTTCTATGAAATCCCTTAAAACTACAATTCGGTTAAATTAAACGAACATACCAAAGGAAATTGTAAATAATAATAATAAATTAATTGAATTGTTGTATTTTATAAATAAACTTACCTAAAAATGTTATAAAACTATCCACCTTCAACAATGATGACTAGAAACCATGAGACTGGCCTTCAAAAGACAAGGCATACCAAGAAATTGTAATGGACTAAATGAAAACACTATACAATAACAAATATGAAACATACCCACAACCAAAGATCATACCTCAACCAATATAATGAATAACTATATGGAACTCTTACCCATAGAGGTACACCCCAACCACTATGAAGATCCATCTCTAAAAGAACCATCCAGAAGGAGTGAATATCTCCAAAATTTCCTAGGGAGATCTCTGGATTGAGAGGGGGATTGGTAGTTTGAATGTAATGAAATTCACTCATACGACACCATAAAAACCACAACTCATGTCATGTAGTTCCATTACATGAGGTTAATTCCCCGAAGGATGAAATCAATGAAAAACATGTCAACTTTTTATAACAAAACAATTTTATCCATTACATGACATGATCGCTTTCCACAACATGTAATATTTTCATTCCCAAAAACAATTTCAATAAATCTTCCTAGTCTCCCATGCATGGTGTGTATTCTCTTTAAATGGAATGTAATCACCGAGAAGACATAAAACATTCCATTTCTTCACAAAACCATAAAAAACAACTTCATCATTATTTGAACTTAGGGAGAACCGTGTAAGGACATTGAAACATTTATACTAGGACTCCATTAATTCAAACAAAAAATACATCCCTAAACATTATTTCATTTCCCCCAGTAAAGTATTTTCATTCCCAAGAATTCCACTATGAACCAGGGAAAAAAATATAAATCCAAAACAAAAGACTAAGAATATTTGAAGGAAAAAATGTGGTGTTTCAGGTTGTGAGTTTCTTGGAATTGGGGCTAGAGTGGTGGGTTGAAAAATATTTTTGTAACACTTATATGAATTGGATAGTTATTGTGGTAGTTGAGTTGGGGATTTAGAATTGATGTGTGTGTTGTTTGTACTGTTTTGTGGATGGAATCTCGATTTTTGAGGCTAGAGAGTCACTATATTTGGCATTCTATAAGTATGGAATAGTTTGGATCTATCTACATGAAAGGATGATGGACATTATAGATGTAAAACGTCCCAAACCATCGGGAAACCTCTTGGGTTGATAGTATGATGAGTGTACCAGTCAAAGATCTCATTCAATAGGATAGGGGGTGGAGACAATCCCCAGGATTTCATATCTCATATATGGGAGTCCTTTTCCCTTAAACCTTTATTATATCCCTAATAGCTCCACCCTTTCATATGAAATTCCCTAAAAAAGAAACTTCCTGAATCTAGAACATTCACTTCAATAGATTTCCATATAATAGATAATCATGAGGTAAGTCTAGGAAATTACTTAAATGCTCAACATGCCCCTTCTCCGACCAGAAATAAATGAGTATGTCATCCAGGAAAACCACTACAAACTGGCGCAAGTAAGATTAAAATATCTGGTTCATGAGCCCCATGAACACTGCATGATCATTTATCACACCAAATAACATCATTAAAAATTCATAGTAATTATAGAGACACATAAATTTCAATTCTGTGATTTCCACTTTAAAACCCTATATTTGGTGTAACTTGGATAGAGATCAATCATTAAGAAATTACTTTTTAATTTTAGTTAGTCGAAGAAATTATTAATTCTTAAAAGAGGGTATTTGATTATAACTATCCACTATTTCAAGCATTAAAAATAGATACGAAGCCTCAAAATCCTGGTTTACATCTTTAAAAAGGTAAAAATATCTTATTAGGGAGATATTATTACTCAAAAGACCCTCCGACCACACCTTAAAATCTTCGAGATTATCCAAGGACATTCCATAAGATACTGAAGATATTGGTGTAGTCCTATGGTGTAACCCAATATTAAAATCAACATTTTGATGAGGGAAAAATCATGGAACTTACAACAGAAGAATTTCTATAAAATCCTCTTACACTGTAGTTAAATTATCATCTGAAACATCAGTAAAATATTGTAACCCCCCCCCAAATGATGGGTAATTAACTAAAATCACCTATGTTTCAACCCCACTCATCTTATATGACATCCACATTCACCAATGAAGGTAAACCTTGGCCCATATGAAGACACATCACTCCATGTTGATAGAAATATACCTAATCCTGTAATATATATAACCAATATTTAATGAGCATAATGCCATAAGTTTTTATCTCTAACATGATGGGGTCTGGAGGAAAGGCCGCTCTTCTAGTATTGAGCTCACACTGAAAAATGATAAGATTAAGTGGACGGTCATCTCTTATAGGTTTCTATAGCTAAAGAATTTGGTCTAGGGATCAAATTAGAATCTATAGATAATGAAAAGGGGATACGAAAAGAAACAAATGACATGTACTCGTATCGATGAGTATAGGTTCCAAAGTAGAAAATATATATACAAAACCTCAATAAATGTTGGGCACTGCCTACTCAAACCAATTTGTTGCCTATATATTATATCTTCCCATGACCACCTATACCCTAATTCTATCATGTCCAGCCTAGAGGAGGTGTTGGTGGAGGTGTACCAAATAACCATCCACCCCTTGCTACTCTGGTACCCCCAAAACGTCTATCATAGCTACCTATAGGAGGGTCACCATATCCACATCATAGTGGTCCATAGGATCTAAATTGACTTTATGTGGGACTTCAATCACTGTGACACTAAGGATATCTACTAATATCTAACTACTTAAAAAAATGAGTCAGGTGTCCTCTACCACAACACACAAAATAGGATATATCTTCTTATTGGATAGAACCATCCTATGATACCTATGATATTTTCCTTTGAGTTTAGGATTGTGAATGTCCCTATCTCCGATAATGATATTTCATTTGATCTCATCGGTGAGTTATTTCCAACGAATCATATCTATCATCAAGAATTGAATTAAATATAAAACTCTCAATCACCGAATAAAATGCCAAAAATATAACATATGTTGGAATACACAAAGATATAATACGAGATCTAATATCACAATATATTCCCCACTCAAGCATACAAGCATGATAATATATGTCATCTATCATATCCTGGGAACTCCTTATGAGGTCTATAAAACTTTTATCATACTAGGGGACCATCATAATAATTTTTTTTGGTATATTATATCCTATACTTGCACCTCCCTCAACACCACTTTATAATATTTCTCTCTCTCTATAAGCACATAAACACTGACCATGGTAGAGTAGCCTAATCATGAGTTTGTGCAATCTATGACCACGTGTGTTAGGTTGTTTCATGAACATGATGACAAATATGGTTTCCTTAAACAAAATATTTATACTTTATATTTCATGTATATTAAAATAGGAGAATATCAATCAAATACCTTATTACATATTGTTCATTTTTCTACTTGACATTAATATAATAATGTCCCTGAGTATCTATCACATTGAAAAGGGAATAAAGGTTACCCACTATGATGGGAAACTTGAAATTTCGTAAAGAAATTATTAAGCCTTGTTCTATGATCAGATTACATTTGATGATTTGATACATAGTATGTTAACTGTCAGGTGTGAGAACTTGTAATCATAAGAGACTTTATCTCATGAAGTTCAAACTTGGAATTCTCCAAGAAGGGATATTATAAGAACATACCCACCTATATGAAATACATATGGTTATGTGTCACTAGATATTCTTGTTAGAGAGCATGAATAATGATCCATAATATTATTAGTAACACATGTCATGACTCACACACTTTTATGTATTGATATAAACCTTGGTGTCATATAATTGCAGTGAAGTTGGGTGTATTGGGTGCATCACAGATGATATGTTATTAATAAATATATAGATGAAGGATTTTTCCCTTCTATCATTATGGAAGTTGATGTCTCTGACCTTTAATTTAAATCAAACTATCATATTAAATTACATGGTGATAGTGTATTGATGAGTTCATTTATGATAGTTAAAGAAACACACATTAAGAATATAAGTTGATTCCATGGGTATGTAACCTACTTGATGATATATCATGAAAAATGGATTATATTTCACATTGATCATTCATATGTGGTTTTTTATTGTGGAATATCTTTTTACTTTATATGTGCATTGTCCTATTTCTGTATAATAATCTAGGACATTAGGAAATCCTACTTAATGTCACTGAGGAAAAGGCCCAAAGGGTAATGAAAAAGTATTCCCTTTGTTCTTAGTTAAATATCATTTATATCTAAAAATTGAAATAAATATTATTCTCAAGACTGATAGTTAATATTTATTCAAGATTTATTAAAGGATTTCGAAAATTAAATAAATATTTATTCAAAAGGTAATTAGTTAATTACATGAATAAATAATATTTATTCATATCCTGTTACTCATACCATAATAAATAAATAAATAAATATTAAACTAATACATATAATGTTTAGTTACATGAATATTAAATAAATATCCATTCTCCACAATATGAATAAAATATTTACTTATTTACTAAATTAATAATATTTATTTAAAATATTCTTCCATAATTCAATAAATCTAGAGGAGGATGAGAATACCTATTTTTTATAGAGATAAATATTTATTTACTAGATTAAAATGTAATAATATTACTTCATTGCAAGATATGGTGATCCTTTTGGGTTTAATATATTACTGGGGTCTTTTTACAATTAATTAAATCTTAAACCCTAACCTTAAGACTATAAATAAATAGTTATATCATTGAGAGAAAGGTTAATCATTATGCACAAAAATTACCTCCCAAGATCTCCCCCCTCTAATCCTCTAAAGAATGTGAAGTACAAGAGAGATTTTCTTCAATCCTGAAGGAACATGAAATGATAAAGGTGAATAATTCAAGATGATCAATTTATCATGCTAGCACCTAGTGGTTCATCAATGTTACTCAAATATCCAAGGAGCATGTGTGGATCACCACTATAGGGGAAATGCTTTAGACCTTGTTATACAATGATGATTCTTTGATTGTGTTATAATGATGAACATAATAAAAGAAAAAAGATCTCATGATCAAGTTAACACTTCTTCGTGTCATATAAATTAATTATAAATTAATGTGAAAGATCCTCTATCTTGGTTTTGGAAAAATTATTTTTTAATATTCCTCAAAAAAATCCTTTGGTCATGGATTTCACGTCAGAAACATTGTGGTGGATTAGTTGAGTCTGATGAAATATTAGTTATCCATATGACGAAAAGGCACTTACACTACGCTGATAACCATTGATTGGTATCAGATTTTTCATGTTCAATTAAAAATTATTTATTTTTTGTTGATCATTTATATATTTAAATGTTTGTTTTAATTTCAAGAAATTTTCTTGTAATACAATCATAAATATCTATTCTTACTCCATTTATTCATCACTAATTTCATCTAGACCGAATTTAATTTTAATTAAGAACATCCCAAGAATCAATACGTAGGTGCCAAGGAGTCTGGCTGGACAATATGGGATTACACAGTGTGTAGTTGGTGTACAAGTCATGTATCCCAGTTCATCACATCGAGATGTAGTGTCAAATAATTCATCATATAAATAATTTAAGAACACTTGATGCATTAAATTCTCCATGTGTTGACCAATCTAGGATAGCACATGACATGTTGGACTACACACTACACAATAGTTTTACATTTCTTCTAGCTATCGTGTTTTCTATGAGAAAAAACATAATAAAATACAAGAAAAATAATAATTACATGATGTATAAGTAATGACATACATGTATATAAGATGTTACATTATTTATACTAAATATACACACTAATACCCCTACACATGTCTATGAAGTAATACATGTGATGTCCCTAGCTATGTATCACAGACATACTGTGAGAAATATACACAATGTGTAGTCAGATCTTCACAACATTTACCCAACCAATCTACATAGTTGATTAACATTTAATTCATTACTCTGTTAAACCACAACCACATGTGTTCTATGTTTCATTTATTGACTATTACACACCACACAATAGGTTATATATATATATATTAAAAGGATAATTAAATTTGGTGTATATTTATGAACTACACACCATGTATATTTGTAATACGTCGACTCCACCATATATATTAAAAGCATTAACTTCTATGTTAATTAACACATATTCTGTGTGTCATTTATTGACTCATAAATTCCATGTAATTAATTAATAAAACATGTATGATATATTTCATGTGAGTAAACAGTACATAATCTCTATATGATTTGAGTTGTTCAATCAGGTACTCACCGAGTTTATTCCAAGTTTAAGATGTGTACTTATTTTATTAAATTTTAAATAAAAATATGTATTTTTTTAAAAAAATTGAACATGGTCATATACTAGAAATATATGATATATTTTAAGATAAGTTGAGTCAATTTATTAACCAGATAATTAGTCCGAATGATTTTTTCATATTTACCTCAATAAAAGAAAAAAATCAATATGAATGCCAATCAGTTATTTTAATTACATATTTATTTCACTAGTCAATGATCATGATCATATACTAAACTGAGTATATGTATGGTTTATTTTAATTTTATTATGGCATGGATTTTTTTAATTATTTTATTAAATTAAATTTATGGCATTTGAGTCATTCCACCCTCCATATTTTGTACGACCCTACGTGTCCATAGTTTCTTTTATGTAAATCCCTTTATGGTGCCCCTAACCCATGAGGGATGTAAAATCATTGTAAGGATGGATCATCAAGATCCATGGAGTTTTTTTTGATAGAGTTGAGGTGAAACCAAACTGAGGAGATATACATGGCAATGTTGGAATACTGTAAACTGATGCCCCAATTAGCTCAAGGTGTTCTTACCATGTTGTTAGTGGTTTGTTTTTTGAGTGGAAAATAAAAAACACTGGTTTAAGATCACAATCATTCCATATTTTATTTATCTTATTTTTTCAATTACATTATTTATTTTATGAATTCAACATAGTGATCATAAAAATTAATTAATTAATATGAAAATATGTTATTAAAACAAAAGATATTATGCATAGATATTTTATTGTTGCATGGTTAATCACTTATTAAAAATCCAATTAATAATAAAAAATACAAGTAAAAGATAAAATATGAAAATTTATGCATAATATAAAAATACCTCAAGTTAATATTAACTCACTACGCCTTCCATTATCAGAATTAAGATGAACCCATATTTAAAATGCTAGTTCAGCCTCCATCAGGGGAACTTTTAATCATCATGATTCCTTAACATAGATAATAGACCCAATTAACTTAATTTTATTGGGTTTTATGGCCTTAGTCTATCCAATAAAAATTTGGAGGTTGGAGTTGAGAAAATCCAAGTCAATATTTATGGATTGGGGAGTGCACTTGATGTATTAAGGAGCTACTAGTTTTCAATTGGAAAGACCACCTACCTTAATACTTTCTTATAGTTTTGATGGATTCCATATGGATTATAATAAGGGTTAATCATTATTAACCCTTTAAGGTGAATCCAAACATCACTTTCTTCCCATTATCAATAAATTTTGTATCACAATAATAAGCCAAATAAACAATCCCATTAAATTTACCAATTCCATATTCCTAATATCTCATCAATTCCATAATTACATCATTCCATTAATTAGTTAGTAAATTATTTAACCCAATTCAAGATATGATTTCTAAAAATGGAAATTTTTGTTTCAAAATTACATACACAGAATCACGATCAAGACTATGGTATTTTAAATTTAGACCACAAACATCAACATTGTTGATGAGAGTTCCCTAATTGAAATTACCCATTTTGAAGAAGAGTGATCAAGAACAAGATAGATAATGGGATCTAAAACCAATTCCCAATATAAAAATCAAATGGATTAGAACTTATCATAACCTAGATCCAATCCCTTAACAATAGTGAATAAAAATATCTCTTTATCAATTAAGAGATATGGGAGAGCGAGGAAACCACATGGGATGATATTTATTTCCAGGAGAGGTGTTGATCCGTCAATTAGATGATCAATTCTTCAAGAAAAGAGTTAATAATGACTTGGAACCCATTCGAGAGCTACCAAAAAATGTAGGAAATTGGTTTATCTTTGAATAGAATGTTTGGTGATTATAACCATGGGTTTTGAGAATTTAAAATATTTTTTTGGATGATTAAAATATATGTGAATTGTTTTCTAGGCATAGCTACATGTTTTTCTCTAACTGTGCACCTCCTCTTAGTGGTCACATAGTTACTACTATGTGTGCACATAGTTTTCCAATCCATGCGACAACTGTGTGAATCCCTTATATTTGGGTTCATGGGTTGTTTTAGGGTAGGAACATAGTTTGGGAAAACCATGCGCCAACCGTGCACTGCCCCTTCTTCTTTTAAAATTCTCAATTTTCACCAGAAATAACCACAAATGAAAACCCAACTAATTTATACTCAATAAGAGAAAAAATATTACTTGTAAATGAGATCGATGCATCTATAAAAATGTTTCTGATCTTATAATATCCCTACCTTATAATGGATGGTACTCGATCTGTACTCCCAATAATCTCTAAGATTTTGAGGTAAAGTGGTTAGGTCACAGATCCCACATATGTGCTTCTCTCTCCCATGTTTCATCTTGAACACATCTATGTCACTGTAATACTCGATCTATCAACATGGTCCTTCTCGGAAATACTTTCTCACTATGTTCCACAAGATTTATTATATGAAACTTAAAGGAAACATTGGTCTCTAGATCAATATCATCAACATAGATCACATGGGAATTGTTGTGGTGATTCATCTAAAGTTGTGACATATGAAAAAATCGCACCTAAAACTATACTTCTATGAAAGATCCAATCGGTATTCCACCAGCTCGGTTTTCTTCATAACCTCAAAAGGTCCAAAAAACATGGGCACCAACTTGACATGCCACATGATCCTATGGAAACACAATATAGGAGACACCTGAAGGAATACGTGATCACCCACTAGAAACTAAAGGGGTCGTTAACATCTATACAAATACAAATTCTTCCTACTCTTAGCCACATCTATAAATTTACAAATAAACTACACATGGTATGATATATCCTTCATGAGACTTTTTCCCAAAAACTCTTACTCGCCTACTTCTATCTGATATAGAGTTGATCAGCATGTCCTGCCAAAAAAATCCATATATGGTTCCATATGAATAGTTTATTGATAAATTATTTTATAGGAGAACTCAATGAGTGATAGGTAATTCTCCCAAGACCTGTGAAAGTCTAGAACACATGCTTGTAGAATATCTTCCAAAACCTTATAGTACATTTTTTCTACCCATCTATCTGTGGGTGGAAATCCATACTCAAAAGTACCTGCGTACCAAGCACATTCTAAAAGCCTTTCCAAAAGCACAAATTCAAACATGTGCCACAATCGATAAATATACTCTCTGGAACCCCATGTAGATGGAATATATTATGCACATACATATCTCCAAACTGATCCAATGGTAAATTCTCCCATATATGTCCGAAATTCACTACTTTTGTCTGTCGGTCCACAACCAACCAAATAACATCATTATTCAAAGGAATCCTTGGGAGACCAACCAAAAATTATATGGTAACATCATCCCACTTCAATTTTGGAATGGTCAGTAACTATAGTAAACCACCAGTTTATTGGTGATTGAATTTCACTTGTTGATAGGTGTAGCATCATGCCACAAACCCTGCAATATCCTTTTTCTAGCCCGACCACCAAAACTATTGACGTCGATCATGGTACATTTTGGTCAAACCCAGATGCACCTCCCACTTCAAGGAATGAAATTTACACATCATATTCTCTCACATAATCATAGGTACAAAAAAATGGTCTCAGACAAAGATGATCTCATCCTCATCTATAGTCCAATCAGAAGGTGTCTCCCCATATTCAAAGCTTTTCCTCAAAGATAGAAATTTCAGATCCTCATACATCCTCTACCATAACTGACTCAAGAGTGTATAATCCACTAATATTGATATGAGATTCATCTTCTCCTAAACCTCTTGAACCCCAATAAGGATCTCATCCAGAAATGTCATAATATTTCACTCAAAACGTAACTCTTGAATTACCAGAGTCTGAGTTTTACTACTCAAAGCATCAGCAACACTGTTTCCCTTCTTAGGTGTATATGATATATCAAAATGAAATGACTACATATACTCAACCCAAATCCTCTTCTAGAGATTTATGTCTCACTGATGAAAGATATAATTTAAAATCTTTTGACCAGTATACACTATAAACTTTTCTCCCAACATATAACGCCACTAACCCTTCAAGGCATAAAGATCTGCAGCTAACTCAGGGTCATGTGTATGCTAGTTCCAATCCCAAGTACTCAATTTTCATGACCCATACCCCACAATTCGATCTCTCTGCATCAACAGTACTCCAAGCCTGATCATAGATGCGTCAAAAAATTTGTATACTCCTCCCCTGGCTTAGGTAGGATCATGATCAGTGTGGTAGTCAAATTATTATTCAACTCTTGGAAATAATTCTCATAGGCTCTAGACCATTAAAACTTAACTTGTAACTCCCCAAGCTTACACGGTACACTTCTATTTGAATAATACAATAATGTGTGTTGTACATAACTTCGAGTTCTAACACACCACAACTAATAAAACTAGACATTATGAATAGTAATACCCACTCTTTGAAATTTTAAACATTTTATCTTTCAAAATGGACATCATTTTTGGATTCAGAATGTCGAGATTAGCTTTGGGTGAATTTTTGGTATTTTTCTGAAAACTTTCAATTCTTGATGAATAGTGAAAAATAATGAGTTATAGTTTAAAACTGAATTTTTTTTAAATAATTATTTAGATTATTTAAATTTATTTTAGGTCAAAATAGATACATAATACCTATATAAGTTTAATTTGATTCATTGGAGTCCTTTTATAATAATTTTCGATATATAAAAATTTTATTGAACTTTTTACCTTCTTTTACCCACCTCTTAGGAGAATTTGAAAATTTACATAAAATATAATTTTACCGCTTCTGTCAGTTGAATTTAAAAAAATACAGGGGACACAGTTGATATCAGTAAGTAAAATTTGGTTCAATAAGATGAAATTAATTTTTTGGTGAATAGTAACTTTTTACTTTTATTTACCACAGTTAAAAGTAAATAGGGTAATTAAAGGTAAAAATGATATTATTATTACCCTAACACATGTCCTAATTATATTGTATATTTATAATTCAACCAAAAAAACCTTAGGAATAAAATATGAAACACTTTGGTCCACATGGTTTAGATTAGGACATTTATTATTATTTCATTCAAAGAAGAGTTAAAAGAGTTAAAATCAAAGTTTAATAACTAAAACATTTTTAATATAGGGTTATACATAATATAAATTAGACTATAAATATTTATTAGAAATATAAAAGGATTTCCTACATAATGGTATTTTATTTATATTTTTTAGACATCAAATAAATTGTTTTATTTATGACACAATGATGATGCAGTAATTACCTAATTAATGAAATATTAAACTAATTGACATTATAAATATCCAAATAAATGTAATTTGAGACTTTTTATGAATTACACTAATTTTATAGGTTAATATTACATATTAGGGTTTGTTAGATGAATTTATTTCCAAGTAATAATGTTTTTATTAATTTAGAAAAACCAAAATACCAAATAGTGTCAAAATTGACATAGAAAAGTTTTTAAAAAATATTATATTATTAATTGATATTCAATTTCTAAAAAAGTAATGTTTAGCCAAAATACTTATATAATGATAGGTGTCTAATTAATGAACTAGTTTGGGTTCTCTTGGAAGTATATAGTAAGTTTATTAACCATATAATATAAAAATAAAAAGATACATGGTAAATGTAAAACTATTTAACAAAGAGTTAAATCTAAAAGATAAGGTTAATATAGTGACCCAATTATGTCTAAAACCTATTTGTTGAGAGGTTTTCCACCAATACCCACCTTATACTTTAAATAATCCATTTTTAGACAGTATAATCCGAAAATGATTTTATTATGAAATAATATTTCTAGCTTTTTCTAAGGTGCCCCTCACCCCTCTTATAAAAGTGCACTTCCCCTTCTCTCTAATTCACATAATCAAATCCATTTGGATAAAAAACCCCATACCCAAATACCCTCTCAACTATCCTACCTTCATCCTAGAGGTATTCCTTTAGTCAAAAATCCAACTTAAAGAGCCCTTTTTATCAAATAAAAAGGAAGAACCCGAAGAAGAGGTAAATATTTCATCACCTCTTTCAAGTTCCTTTCTTCTTTGACTTCTTCTTTCTTTGTTGTTTCCATTCTAAAATAATAACTAAAATATATTCTATATACTATGATTTTGTTATAAATATGGTACAACTATATTCATTATTCTATCCATCCTTTGAATAACATGTCACCATACGTGCGTACGTATAGCTTACCGTCTTCACATCATGGTGTAATTGTTATTCAATACATTATTATTTGGATTGGTACAGTAATGATGTGTAATTGATGTAAATAATAAATATAACATTATAATGACTCTGCATATATGTTATATCATCCAATTATATATTATTTTAATATCAAAAGAATGATATTGTCGCTCGTGCGTACGTATGGATTACCGTCTCCATGAACGCGATGAGATTCATTCCCCATCGTATCCATTCAAGATTAATTTTCATTAGATGATTAAAAATAATTTTTAAAGACTTAATATCATTCTGAATATGAATAATATACATCCTATCCATAACAAACATTACTTATGTAACAAATCATATAAAGTAAAATGAATTAGTTAACACCCGAAACGAAGATAATACTAAGATATTATTAACAAAGCAATGTTAAAAGATAATATATGATATCATATTAATGTATATGATTCTTTTATAATTTAATAAAAATTATTTCACCATTATATAGAAGTTTAAACTACCCTTGACCAAGGAAAAGTACAAGGTAAGGGTTAATTTCACAATCTCTTCATTATCTGAGGTTGTTTATACATAATTATCTACTAAGAACTCTGTATCATCCACATCCATGTTTCTTAAAAATGTATTTAAAAACATTCTTACTATTTAATAGACTATGAGTTAAAGTCATTTATACCCTTTTTTTAATTTTATAAGATGTTTATAAAGGAATCTTTCAATCTTTTTCCAAACAGGTTACTTTATGACCTTTTCGAAAAAATTAAGCTAAGAATGTTTTTTTACTTATTTGACGGGTGTGGTATTTTCCACCATTATAACATCGTCAAATCTTCCCTTACAATCTTATAATAACATTTTAAAAATAAATATTTTCTTTGAAATTATGTCTCTTAAATTATTTCAAAATAGAAAGAGATATTTCTATAAAAAAGGTTTTTATTTTATCTATGTCAATATCCTTTGATAGATTTAAAGTTTATTTGAAATTGATTTATTATGATACAAAACTTCCATAATGTATTGAAGTTTTTGTGACATGTTTGATTGTGGATGTGCTATTTTTATACCATTCAGGGTTTATTGTTAAAGTATTTACATTATGTATGTTAGTTTTATACGAATGTATATGTTATATTTCAACCGTTTCATATGAGGAATGCATTGGACTTAGTATGTTATGGGTGGAGCCTGCTATAGCTCCTCAATTCATCGGTAGGTCTCATGAGACAAATATACGTGGAATTGACCGAGGCCTTTCCCAATTTGATATATGGTTTTAGACGAGGCCTTAATCATTTTTAGACGTCTTCGCCGAGGTCTTCACAAAATTTTTCATAATTTCTAGCATTATATATTCCCTCATTATGAAAATAATATTGATGGTTCATTTAGTCATTAGATTAGTAGAATACCCATTATTATGTTTTATTATGGAATTATTTACTCAGATCATATTCCTGCCATAAAATTATTCATGTTTATAATGGAAATGTTATGTAATAATGCACCAAATCTGGGTAAATAGGGTTGGGGCATTATATTTGGTATCATAGGAATTTTAGAACAAACCTTGGAAACTAGATTTAGATAAACTCTGATTAGAGCACATTACCCTAAGATAGATTTTGAAGATTAGTATAGAAGAACTTCCTATAATTTTGGTAATGTAGATATTTTTTGAGTTTTATAAGAAATACATCCATGTCTGGATATGATAAGGTAGAGGCGGCTCTAGAAACAAGTGTAACTAGGGGTAAAACCTGAAAACACTGCTTTGAACAAGACTCGAACGAGAACTGGTGCACGACGACGGGCCTTGCAGCACTCTTGATTATGACACTCCCAGGGGATATGCTTCAGATAATTCTCATTTTCTTTACAAACAATTATAAAGGGTTTATGAGTATATAATTCCTCAAAGAAAACATTTTTATGATTATGGATTATATCCATAAACTGTTAAATTTATGTTAAGTGTTTTATAAGTTTGGATTTATGTATTGTGATTCATAAACTAATCTAGTGAATGCCATTGTTTAGAAATGGCACCTAATGGAAGGAATGGAAATAGTATCAATGCACGAACTCCATATAGGGATTGACCTCCTGCTCAAGATAATTATAGTGGAGCTGGTAATACAATTGGTGGTGATCAGATTATCACGATACTGGGACAACTCACACAGGTTATTAATAATAACCTTACCCATATGGAGCACCCTGATCAACAATACGGGGGATTTATGTTAGACCGCTTCATGAGGAAACTACCACTAACATTAAATGGGGTACAAATCCATTATTATCTGATCAATGGATAAATTCCTTAGAGAAAAATATTCTAGGCCTTGGGGAGTAGCGAAAGGGAAAAAGTTGTCATGGCAGTTTACCTCCTCCCTGGATATGTTGATCAATGGTGGTCATTAATTCAAAACACAAAGTAATATGATCAAGTATCAAATATGGAATGTAGGGACATTAAAAAAATTATTAGAAAAATACTTTCCTTATGACCATTGAGCGGATATGGAAAGACAATTTCTGAGTCTGAGGCTATAGGAGGATGAGAATGTCGCAAAGTATGAAGCTAACATTACAAGGTTAGCGAGGCACACTGCAGATTATATACATAACCCATTAATTAATATTAACCGTTTCATTAATGGGTTAAAACCATTTCTCTATCGAGTATTAGTATCACAATACTTCTCATCAAACGAAGATATTGTCTCATGTGCTATCAAGATAGAAAATGAATTCTCTAAGTCTTATGACTTTAAAGAAAATACATAGAAGAATAGATCTACTGAACACTCTAGGAAATGAAATAAGGAAACATGGAATAAGGTAAGAATTAAATTTCCACCCTGTGATAATTGTGGAAGGAAGCACCCTGGTGCTTATCCAAAAGGAAAAGGAGTATGCTACAAATGTGGACAAAAAGGACATCTTGCTGGTGATTTTAAGGGAATGAAAGATGCTACCAATGTTCAATGATACAATTTCAGGGAGATGGGACATTATGCAAATTAATTTTCTAAGCATTAGGGAAACTTACCCCAGAAAAGGCCAAGGGATCAAGGCCAAGCTTATAGAATCACTACTGCTGAGGTTGAAGCCCAGAAAGACATAGTGGCAGGTAATTTAATGGTTTCCTCAAGTTTATCCAATGCTTTCTTTGATTCTAGATCATCAAATTGTATTATATCTTCCCAGTTTGCTAAGACAAATAGATATTTCCAATTTTATTTAACAAGGGAGTTGTCAGTCAAAATTTCAAGGGAAGTATCATTGCTACAAAGTTTTGTGAATTGGTTCCCATTAGGGCATATAAATGTTCTTTATCTACTGATCTCATCGTCATACCCATGATTTAATTTGATATAATCCTCGGTATGAATTGTATTTCAAAACATGATGCAAAGATTTATTGTAAGAATAAGTAGGTTACTATTTTTGATGATGATGATAAAGAATACCTTTTCTTTAGAGCGGAATCATCACCACCTAATTCTTATTTAGATCCACCCCTAGTAGCTGAAATAAATTCAATTATTAGGGAGGAACAGAATGAAATAATTGTGGGTGAGGAAAATAATTTTCAAATAGAGGATGTACCTATTGTGCAAAAGTATGTTGATTTATTTCCAAAGGATTTACTTTGACATCCTCCAGAATGAGAAATTTAGTTTTCCATTGATTTAATTCCTTGATCAAGGCCCATATTGAAGACCCCTTATAGAATGGACACTGTGGAATTAGTGAAACTGAATAAACCACTAGAGGAATTGAGTAATAAGGGATTTATTTGCCCTAGTGTTCCTCCATAGGGATCCCCTATCCTTTTTGTTAAGAAGAAAGATAGATCTATGAGGTTGTGCATTGACTACAGGGAGATCTATGCTATAACAATAAAGAACAAGTATCCCCTATCTCGCATTGATGATTTATTTGACCAACTTCATGGAGCTCAATAATTTTCAAATATTGACCATCAATTTGGATATCATCAATTGTGTGTGAAGAAGGAAGACATTTCGAAAACAGTATTTCAAACCAGGTACGGGCATTACGAGTTTACAGTAATGCCTTTTGGATTGACTAATGCACCCTCTGTCTTCATGGATCTAATGAATAGAGTTTTTAAGGAATATCTTCATGACTTTGTAGTGGTATTTATTGATGATATCTTGGTATACTCCAAAAAATTCGAAGATTATGAAAATCACTTGCGCATTATCCCGAAGACTCTTAGAAGAAATGAATTATATGAGAATTTTAGCAAGTGTGAATTTTGGATTCAAGAGATTTATTTTCTTGGCCATATCGTCTATAAGGATGTAATCTCTATTTATCCTTCTAATACAGGAGCAATCCATGAATGGCCAGCATTAATGAGTATAAATAAGGTACGCAGTTTTATTGGTTTAGCAGGTTATTATCGACGTTTCATCCAGAATTTTGCCCGATTGGCACACCCATTAACCAAGCTCACATGTAAAGGGGTGAAATTTGTTTGTACAAAAGAAAGTGAAGAATATTTTGAATATTTCAAGATAAGATTAGTAAATTCTCCTATATTGACTCTACCATCAGGGAATGATGGGTTTGTTATTTATAGTGATGCTTCAAAGAATGGACTTGGTTGTGTCCTTATGCAGAATGATAGGGTTATTTCCTATTCATCATTACAGCTAAAAATTCGTGAGCAAAACTATCTTACTCATGATCATGAGTTAGCAGTTGTAATCTTTTCTTTCAAGATATGCAGACACTATCTATATGGTGAAATGTGAGATTTATAATTATCACAAGAGTTTGAAGTATATTTTCTCACAAAAATAACTCAACATGGGGCAAAGGAGATGGCTTGAACTACTAAAGTATTATGATTCCACGATACACTACCACCTGGGGATAGAAAATATGGTGGCAGATGCTTTGAGCAGAAAGGATCATAGAGTTTTGAACAAGATAAGAGTTGAAAAGGATCCTATATACATGGATCTAGTGAAGATGGATATAGGAATCACCATGAAAGGTGAAACATCAATACTTTTTCAAATTCTTTCCAAACCTTCTTTACTAGAAAGGATAAAAAGTTCCCAGGCTGATGAGAGGAGTTTCAAAAGAAGATTAAAGCTGTGAACAACGGGAGATTCAGTGACTTTGTGTATGAAGATGGAATTTCGAAATTTGGGAAGAGACTTTGTGTTCCCGATATACCTGATCTAAAAAGGGAATTTTTGGATGATGCTCATAGTTCCAATTTCACTATACACCATGGGAGCACCAAAATGTATAGAGATTTGAAGGAACATTTTTTTCAGGACAACATAAAGAGGGAGATTGTTGGTTTTGTGTCAAGATGTATAGTTTGTCAATAAGTGAAAGCTGGAAGGAAATAGCCTGGAGGAGTCTTGCACCCTCTTCCCATACCTGAGTGGAAATGGGATTTTATTACGATGGACTTTTTCATGGGACTACCAAAGACTCCTAGAAGGAATGATGAAATATGGGTCATTGTAGATCGTCCTACCAAGTCAGCACATTTTATTGCTATAAGAGAGGATTTACCACTTAAACCTCTTGAAAGACTATATATTAATGAATTTGTGAGACTTCATGGTGTACCAATATCGATTGTTTCGGATCGTGATCCTTGTTTTACATCAAGATTCTAGAAATTCTTCAGAAATCCTTAGATACTGAACTTCATTTGAGGACTACCTACCACCCCCAAACTGATGGACAATCAGAATAGACTATTCAAACCTTAGAAGACATGTTGAGATCATGCTCACTTGACTTTCAAGGTAAGTGGGATCAATATTTACCTCTGGTAGAATTTTCCTATAATAATATCTCCCATTCAAGTATTCATATGGCACCATATGAAGCATTATATGGAAAGAGATGTCGCACACCAACCTGTTGTGATGATGTTGGAAAAAGAAAACTCGTAGGTCCAGAACTTGTGGAGGAAACGATGGAAAAGGTGAAGGTAATCCAAACCCACATCAAAGAAGCTCAAGGTAGGTAGAATATCTATGCCGATAACCGAAGGAAGGATTTGGAATTTCAGGAAGGAGGTCATGTTTTCTTGAAGGTATCTCCATGGAAGGCTGTTATACGTTTAGGTAAGATGGGAAAATTATGTCCTAGTTACATCAGACCATTCAAAATTCTTGACCGAATTGGGGATTTAGCTTATCGTTTGGAAATTCTGCCAAGACTCTCCAAAGTTCACAATGTATTACACATATCACTATTGAGAAAATACACGCCTGACCCAACACATGTGCTCACCTATGAGGAATTAGAACCGGAACCTGATTTTTCTTATTTCTAAGAGCCTGTTAAGGTTCTTGATAAAAGAGAACAAGTGTTAAGAAACCAGAAAACTCATCTAGTAAAAGTTTTATGGAGAAACCATAAGATGGAAGTGGAAATGTGGGAACCTGAGGAACATATAATGATAAACCAGCCATGTATTTTTACATAGTAAAACTCTAGAAATTTTGAAGGTGAAATTATTTGAAGGAGGGGAGAATTTAACACCCAAAGCTTCCACGATACGCTTCTCTTTGAATAATACAATAGTGTGTGTTGTACGCAACTTCGAGTTCTAACACACCACAACCAATAAAACTAGTCGTTGTGAATATTAATACCCACTTTTTGAAATTTTAAACATTTTATCTTTCAAAATGGACTTCATTTTTTGGATTTTGAATGTTGAGAATAGATTATGGTGAATTTTCGGTATTTTTCTGAAAACTTTTAATTCTTCATGAATAGTGAAAAACACTGAGTTATCGTTTAAAATAAAATTTTTAGTTAAATAATTATTTATTTTATTTAAATTTATTTTAGGTCAATATAGATAAATAATACCTATATAAGTTCAATGTGATTCATTGGAGTTGGTTTATAATAATTTTAGATATATAAATATTTTATTAAACCTTTTACCATCTTTTACCCACCTCCTAGGAGCATTTGAAAATTTACATAAAACATAATTTTACCGATTATATGGGTCTAATTTCAAAAATCCAAGAGACACGGTTGAAATCAGTAAGTAAAATGCGGTTTAATAAGATGAAAATAATATTTGGTGAATAGTAACTTTTTACTTTTATTTACCATGGATAAAAGTAAATGGGGTAATTAAGGGTAAAAATGATATTATTATCACCCTAACACATGTATTAATTATATTGGATAAGTATTATTTGACCAAAAACAACCTTAGTAATAAAATATGAACCTCTTTGGTCCACTTGGTTTAGATTAGGACATTTATTATTATTTAATTCAAAGAAGAGTTAAAAGAGGTAAAATCAAAGTTTAATAACTAAAACATTTTTAATATAGGGTTTCACATAAGATAAATTAGACTATAAATATTCACTAGAAATATAAAATGATTTCTAATATAATGGTATTTTATTTATATTTTTTAGACATTAAATAAATTATTTTATTTATAACACAATAATGATGCAATAATTACCTAATTAATGAAAGGTTAAAATAATTGACATTATAAATATCCAAATAAATGTAATTTGAGACTTTTTATGACTTAAAATATTTTTTTATTTTAATATTACATATTATAGTTGGTTAGATAAATTGTTTTCGAAGTATTAATGTTGTTATGAATTTATCAAAAACAAAATACCAAATAGTGTCAAAATTGACGTAAAAGAGTTTTTAAAGTAAATATTATATTATTAATTGATATTCTATTCCTAAAAATCTAAGGTTCGGAAAAAAGACATATATAATGATAGTTGTATCATTAATGAACCACTTGGGCTTCTCTTGGAAGTATATAGTATGTTTATTAACCATATAATATAAAAATAAAAATATACCTGGTAAATGTCGAACTATTTAACTAAGAGTTAAATATGAAAGATAAGGTTAATATAGTGACCCAAACCTATCTAAAACCTATTGTTTTACTGTTTTTCTACCCATCCCCACATTAGCCTTTAAATAATCCATTTTGGAGCCATTATAATCAGAAAATGATTTTATTATCAAATAATATTTTTTCCCCTAAGGTGCCCCTCACCCCTCTTATAAAAGGGCACACCCCCTTCTCTATAATTAACATATTCAGATCCATTTGGCTTGTCCAACCCCTACCCAAATACCCTCTAAACTGTTCTCTCTTAATCCTATAGGCCTTACTTTAGTCAAAAAGCCAATATAAGGATCCCTTATGATCAAATCAAAAGGAAGAACCCGAAGAAGAGGTAAATATTTCATCACCTCTTTCAAGTTCATTTCTTCTTCCACTTCCTCTTTCCTTGTTGTTTCCATTATAAAATAATAACTATAGTATATTCTATATATTTTGATGTTATTATAAATATGTTACAACCATATTCATTATTCTATCCATCCTTTGAATAACATGTTAGCATACGTGCCTACGTACGGCTTACCGTCTCCACGTCGTGCTGTAATTGTTATCCAATGCATTATTATTTGGATGGGTACAACAATGATGTGTAATTGATGTAAACAATAAATATAACATGGTAATGATTCATTTTATATGATATACCATCCAATTATATTTTATTTTAATATCAAAAGACAGATATTGTCGCTCGTGCGTACATACGGATTACCGTCTCCATGAACGCGATGAGATTCATTCCCCATCTATACATTCAAGATTAATTTTAATTAGATGATAAAAAATAATCTCTAAAGGCTTAATATCATTATTAATATTAATAAGATACATCCTATCCATAACAAACATTACTTACGTGATAAATATATAAACGAAAACGAATCATTTAACACCCGAAACGACAATAATACTAAGATATTATTAACAAAGCAATATTAAAAGATCATATATGATATCATATTAATATATATGATTCTTGTATAATTTAATAAAAATTATTTCACCATTATACATGAGTTTAACCTACCCTCAACCAAGGAAAATTACAAGGTAAGGGTTAATTTCACAATCTCTTCATTATCCAAGGTTGTTTATACGTAATTATCTACTGGGACCTCTTTATCATCCACATACATGTTTCTTAAAAACGTATTTCAAAAAATTATTACTATTTTATAGTCTATGGGTTAAATTCATTTATAGCCTTTTTTACATTTATAAGATATTTATAAAGTAATCTTTCCATCATTTTCCAAATAAGATACTTTATGACCTTTTCGACAAAATTAAGGTAAGAATGTTTTTTTAACTTATACGGCAGGTGAAGCTATTTTCTGCCATTATAACATCTTCAAAGATTCCCTTACAAACTTATAAGAACATTTTAAAAATAATTGTTTGCTTTATAATTATGTGACTCTTAAATGATTTCAAAATAGAAAGAGATATTTTTCTAAAAAGGTTCTGATTTCATCTATGTCAACATCCTTTGATGGATTTCAAGTTTATTTGAAGTTGATTTATTATGATACAAAACTTCACAAATGTATTGATGGTTTTTTGATATGTTTTAATGCGGATGTGCTATTTTTATTCCATTCATGGTTTATGGTTAAAGTATTGACATTTCATATACTAGTTTTAATACAGATGTTTATGTTATATTTCAACCTTTTCATATGAGGAATGTATTGGACTTAGTAAGTGACGGGTGGAGCCTGATATAGCTCCTCGATGCATCAGTAGGTATCATGAGACAATTAGATGAGGAATTGGACGAGGCCTTTTCCAATTTGATATATGGTTTTGGTCGAGGGCTTAATCATTTTTAGACTTCTTGGCCGAGGCCATGAAAAATTGTTTTAGAATGTCCGGAATTATACATTTCCTCGTTATGAAAATAATATTGATGGTTCATGTAGTCATTCGACTAGTAGAATACCAATGATTATGTTTTATTATGGAATTTTATACTCATCTCATATTACTACCATAAAAGTATTCATGATTATTATTGGTAAAGTCATGTGGTTTCAATTATTCACCATGCTTAATATTTATGTTATCTTCTGTTGTATTGCTTACCCTTACTGAGTGTTTGATCTCACCCATTTCTTATGTCTAATTTTCCTAGGATATGAATAAGTTAGTTATGAGTGACTTCTAGGAATAATCTAGGAGTCATGGATGTTTCTAATGGAATAAATTCGTGTTGTATTTCTTTTCAAGTTGTAAAGTTGAACTTATGTATGAATCTTGTTTCAATAATACTAAACTGATTGGTCTTTCGAGACATGATTTCCTTGTGGTCATGCCAATGTTATGTAATAATGCACCGACTATGGGTAACTAGGGTCGGGGCCTTACATAACTCCCTTTTTGGGTAAGGCGTAAATTTGTTCTGATAAGTAGGAAAGTTCCAAGATGAACCTTATATAGTATCCCACTAAACCCAAAAAGATATGGATATCAAAAGAATTCTTGAGATTCTCTTAAGAAACCACTACTTATAGATTCTCTAGGCCCGCTAACAACCCTTCCTCTGAGATGATGTGACCAAATAAATATACCTAATCAATCCAAAAATAACACTTAGGTATCTTGTCATATAAAATATTCTCTATTAGTGTACTCAATATGATATCAACATGTTGGGAAGTATTGTCATGAGTCTTAGAGTACACCAAAATATCATCCATAAACACAGACACAAAGTAATCTAGGTATATGTGGAAAATTATATACATCAAGTCCATAAACAATATCATCTAATTTATTAGTCTAGACTACATCATGAAGAATTCATATAATCTATACCTACTTATGAATGAAGTCTATGGTATATCAGAAGGTTAAACTCTCAACTAATGATACCCAGATCTCAAGTTAGTCTTTGAGAAAACACAAGCTCCTGCCAACTATTAAAATAGAACATAAATATGAGGAAGAGGATACCATATCTTCACTGTCATCCAATTCAACTTATGATAATCGATTCTGAAGCATAGAGTCATGTCATCCTTCTTTACAAACAAGACTAGAGAACACCAAGGTTAAGTACTAAGACAAAACAAATACATTATCCATCAACTCTTGTAGAAGAGTCTTGAGCTCTTTATGTTGTATTAGTGTCATTATGTATGGTTGAATATAAACTAACACATCTCATGAAATTATCTTGATGTTAAATTACACATATCTCTCAGGTGGTAGCCTTGAGAACTTTATAGGAAATACATTATGAAACTGGTCCACTATGAGTGGAAATGCACAAGATTTCACACCCCAATCATCCTGCAAAATACATCTAGCCTAAGAGATAAACTCCCCTAGTTGCTGATGAAATATCCTTGTTCAGCCTTCCTAGATATCTCATTCTCCACGATCTACATAACTGTCACCCCTAGTAGATTAAAAGGTCTCTCTACTATGGTGAAAATCAATATGGGATAGGTACTCTACCAACTAGTCCATACCAAAAATAAAGTTGGAACCTGATAAATCAAGGATGTCAATATCACAAAGAAAATGATACTCCACAACCACAAGAGAACTCTAATTTCATAAACAGATGCCTCTTGACTATACTCCCAATGGTGTATCGATTATCATAAATCCTCTCACAACTCCATAATCAATATAATCCCATTCCAAAATTGTTAAGATATAAACAAATTAGAGGCACCCATATCAAATATGACACTGAAAAGCATAGAAGATACAAGAATAGTACCTATAACTATCAATATTACATCCCTGTAATCCACTAGGGTAAGCTTATATGCTTGAAACTATCCTTCCCCTCTTCCATGTACTACAGTTTAAGTCCTCTGAGCTACACCACTCTACAGATACATGCGTTCTTAATTAGAAGAACCTAATCCACTACCTAGACCTCCATGGATATTAGAACTATAACTTCTAAACTGATATGGGGTTGAAGACCCCCTTATAGCACTCTGATTCTTCTTGGCTCCTCCATCATTACACACCTGTCATGAGCTCCTACATAATTTTTGTAGATTTCCCATCCCACCGTAAGCCTGACACTCTACTAGTGGTTAGGTAAAATAACTATGAAAGTGACATGGCCAACTTCCCTGGTGATAGAGTACTCAATTAAGGTCTTGTGTACCTAACCCTTCCCACAAGACACACTTCTTTATATCACCCAGAAAAACATTCTCATAATGACACTTCCTACCCTCAGAAGAGACACCTACTGTTCATCTAAAAGAATCCACCTATGTTCCACTGGAATTCTCTTTCAGGTTACCCTTAGATATGAGATCCTAATTCATGACATCAAAAAACTTTTTCTGTCAATTGATATTTACATGTGATATAATCTAACATTTAAGCCCGTATTGGAACCATTTCTCTATAGTAGCATCATTACCTACCAATGCTGGATCAAGGAACTGAAAATCAATAAATTAACAGAAAAGTTAGTCACGGACATACTCCCATAGGTCAATCATATGAAATCATCTTCCCTCTCTTATCTCAATGTCTATGGATAAAATTTATCTAGGAGCTTCCCTTGGAAGTCCTTACATAACAGGTTTTCTAGTTCTTCACTTTGAGACTAAATATCACACTAACTCTTTTCTTGACCATGTAACATATAAAAAACCTATTTTACTCTCTTTTTAGTAGTAGTATCTAGGTGGTCAATTATTTTATTGATAGACTCAATCTAGAACTCATATGCCTCAGGTTTATCCTCTCTAGTAAAATTCTGAGGGTACTAAAACTGTAAATCCTGCTTCAAGGAAAACATGTTATGCACGGCCCACCCTAAGTCTCTTTAAATAAAATACATGATGAAATAAATGTTCTCATGGAACTACTCTACAAATCCTTCACCTGGCACTATCGGTTCCTTGGGTTCCACTACTGGAGGATCAATTTTAGGAATATCCTTATGTCAACCTATCGACAAATCTTTCCAGGGATGTATATCTCCATAATTATAAAAACACATATTAGAAAAAAAACACATAACTAAAAAAATATAGGGATTTACATAAATCCATACAAGTCATCCCTCATGCCCTGCCACACGTTCAAAACCGAGGTGCTATCACTACTGTTAACCATCCCACATATTTTCCATGGTTAGAAAAAGGAAAACACATTCTCATAATCATGTCTATCATTAGACACCCATTTTACAATTTTTATAATTTTATAATTTTATAATTTTTCAATTTCATATTTGGAACCATATTTAGTTCAATTACACTAGAAAGTAAGCACATTTAAATTTCAGAAACAAACCCAAACCCTACTTTTCTATACGGGTCTAAAAATAATTCATGTCACAATAATTATTGAGTGCCTAGAATGATGCATGAATACTCATCTCTCACACCATACCAGGACACAAGTGAAATCTCAAAAAAATATCAAAAATAAATAACATCGTACAACTAGTGCGTCACCTGAGGTGAAATAACATTCAACTTTAACAACACACATCAATAAAAACAATCCCACCCTGGGTTCTTGCCTTTCACCCCCGCATATGAGTTAGCTACACCCTTTCATGAGCTCTCTAACCAAGCCATGAATCATACTAGCCTCTTATCTACATTTCCCAAATGGCAAGAAAAAAGTAAATAAAATGAGTCCTTTCATACCACTTTTTAATGTCTCAGCCTGGGTTCCACAAACTAGTGTCCTGATCTGGTCGGTCACATGACCTCAAGTGCACATACTTATATACTGGAGGTTGAATACTTGCATAGAGGTTATAATATATCACCTGGGGAGACTATACCCTATTTATAAAAGTATCACAATAGCATAAATAAATAAACAATAACTAGAAGTGAATAACCAACAAACAGAATAACTCCATAACCATAATAGTCCAATAATACCAGATGAAATAGAATATAAAAACAATATCCAAAACTATTATAAGATATGAAATTCCATAATAATTGTTATGTTTTTAATGAAAAATCTAAATGTAAAGACACTGACAACTCCAACCAGTTCATGAGACCATGTTCGGTTCCCTCATCCATGCTCCATCACTACCAAGCCATCTAACATAGGGATCGTTCCATTTTCCTATCCTTTGAACCTGATGTTTATTTAAGTATCGATGTGGTATCTCAAGTACGGTGTGAGTACAACTCAACAGACCACTATAAACGATGCCTAAAACATTATCCATTTAATAAAATTATGGGTAGTTATATAAAGAATAAATTGAAACCAATAAAGTAAACATTTTACATATACAATTATTCTTTACTAAACCACATATTTTCCCTAGGTTCACAATGACATCTGAACCATCAATACCTGCATCAACTCATGTTGGAGTCTGAACCATATCACATAGGTAAACAAAATTTATTATAACATGGGATTTTTATATCCACTTCTTTCCAATTTATAATACACCCATTTGGAACCATACTCCAATGATAATCTCATGTCCATAAAATTTCATGTCTAGCACACCATGGGTATTTGGAGCATCCATCCCTGTACCACACCCCATGGGTATTGGGATCATCATCACCTATCCTAAACAATAATATTCACATGCATGTATTTAGAACTCTATAGGTATTTGGATCATCATTCCATATCCCACACTCGTATTTTAATCAATAACATATATCACATTTATCAAGATTCATTATCATTAACCCTCTTATAAACATTTCAAATCATGTTATACCGTCTCAAATTTCAAAAAAATCATGGTTCAACATTTTAATCACATGGAATAATATGAAAAATTCACCATTAAACTATTTATCATCATTTAATCATTTAAGATATTAAACCTTTAAGAGTAAGAAAAACATCACTTTCTTCCCATTATCAATCAATTACATATCATAGTAATTAACTGATTATACAATCATATTAAATTGACTAATTCTATAACCCAAATATCCTATAAATTATATAATCACATCATTCCACTAATTAATTAATCAATTAATTAACCCAATTTAAGATGAGAATTCCAAACAGGGAAATTTTAATTTTACAATTCAATACACACATTCATGATCAAGACTATGGGCACTTCAATTTAAACAACCTACCTTAATATCATTGATGATCCTTAACAAAACAGAATTCCCCAATTTGATGTATAATGTTCATGAAAAAAATGAATAATGAGATCTATAACAAACTCCTAAGATCATTAGGATTAAGAATAACACAGACCCAATACCTTGACTGAAAAATTAAACATTCCTCTTTGTTGGAAGAGATATGAGAGATAGAGGGAGGAAACCACAGGAGAAGATATTTTGTATCTGGAGAGGTGCAGATCCATCAATCAGATCTTCAATTCCTTAATAATGGAGTTTAGAATGCATTATAATCCATTCAAGATCCTCTAAAAAATTTGGGAAATAGGTTTATCTTTATTTAGGATGTTAAGGCATAATAACTATAGTGTTTGGGAATTTAAAATAAATTATCAAAGCACTAAAATCTTGTGCATATGGTTTCTTAGCCAGAGGCACACAGTTTTCTTTAACTATGCACCTAATCTTTAACCACCTTCTAGGGGTCATACGATTACATCATTGAGGGAGCATGGTTTGTAAAATCAGGTGCCAACCATGTGAATCCCCTCTGTTTGGGTTCACATGGTTTTCTAGGGGTAGGCACATAGTTTGAAAAAATTGTGTGCCAACTATGAATTCTTCTTATTCTTTTAAAATTCGCTATTTTCAACCAAGAAAACCCTGAAAAAAACTAAACTAAAGTATACTCAAAACAAGTCAAAAGAGTGCCTATAAATGACCATGAGACATCTCCAGAAAAGGTTTGGATCTTATAGAAAATCATAACATGTTTCTCAAAAATTGTCAATATTACATAGAGAGTATATGGAAAATATAGATCGTTGTTATATATGTGTGTCTAGTATACTTCTCAACCACATTTTTCTTATAAGGGTCTACAGATATCGCTTTATGGGTGATAGCATTCCACAATAATGATACTTCCTCCATATAAAAATAACTTTTATTATAATTTTCTTACAACTTATCCATTTTTAAAGTCTATAAAATATTAATAAATTGATCCTCATGATGTCTAATACTTCAGGAGATTATCAAAATATCATCTATAATGAATATTATAAAATTTGTTGAGGTAATCACTAAAGAATCAATTTATTATGCCCATGAATATTTCTGGAGAATTAGTTAGACTGAAAGGATTCACATTGAACTCATAGTGTTCATACCTTATTTGAAAGGAAATCTTGGGAATATTTTCCTTCTTTCCCTTTAATTGGTGATATCCCAAGAAGAGTACCACCTTAGAAAATTATTGGGCCCCACATTGCAGATCGAACAATTATTCAATCCATGGTAGGGGATACGTGTTCTTTATCATTATTTTGTTGAGTTAAATATAATATATGAAGAGGCACATTGACCAACCTTTCCTCTTGATAAAGAGGATCCACACACCTCATTGTGAAGCGCCAGGGCCGATAAAACCCTTTTCAAGATTCTATTATAAATCCTTATTTAGTTCTTCCAACTCAATGGTGGACATTCGATAGTGAATCTTAGATATGGGAAGAGATAAAGGTATATTTTTAATTTAGAATTACATCTTCCTATTTAGAGGAAGACTATAAAAATCTTTTGGGAATACATTAGAATATAATAAGACTATTGTTTTTGATATGGAGGGTGATTTACCACTCTTAAAATTTTATATTGTCTTTATATAAGATTAGTAAATCCATTCCCAGTATAGAATCAAATTCAATTAAAGGATGTTTAGAAATATTTTTTGGCAGTTTTATTTTACAAAAATTAACTAGGGAGAAGTTATAAACTTGGTATTTAATAATTAACCAATTTTTTCTCATAGAGAACTTAACCTCTATAATTTTATGTGGTGTTTCAATAGTTTAACTAAAATTGTGTGATCTAAAAAATGTGTAGAACCAAAAAAAATAAAACATTTTTTTATTCATAAATGAATAACTATAATAACATTCACCACATCACCATCAGGTTCAACCCCAATAAAATTTAGAGCACATTCCATTACTTCCTCTCTATGACTTGATTATTTTCATTGATTATCTTTGAAAACCCTTGAATTAAGTAATTATCCTTATTGATGTACGTGTTCATAGTTTTTGAATAACCAGACTACATGTTGAGTGTTGATCGAAACATTGTTTTATTCTATTTCATTAGTAGGCATATTCATTTATGTTAAACAATGATTATCATGATGTCCCGTTTTTTAAAACATGAAGCATCACCTTATTTACTTGAAATGATTTCTGTGATACTTTTTCCCACACTTTTGACACATGGGAAGATGGGTTTTATTTAATCCATGGGATTTATCCATTGATCATTCTAAGTTAAACTCTATTTTCTCTTTTTATATCTATCCCCTTGAGAGCATTGAGAGTCGTTAATCTCAATCTTGATCTTAAGGGAACAAAAATATCTCTTAATAGCTCTCAAAGTATGAAATCACTAAATCTTTTTGTAAACTATACATTAATCCACTAAAAAAGTGGTATGCCTAACTTTTGTGGTCAACAAAAAATATTAAGGTTTACAGTACAAACAATTTGAAGATTTCCATATAAGAACAAATTGACTTACCTTCCTTTTGAGTTAGTAAAAGTAACTCCCACTCCATTTTAGGATGGGGTGTTTGGGGAAAATATTCATCAAAAAAAATTATCCAAAAATTCCCATTAAATGGATTCAATTTCCTCCTTGGGATTCATGTTATTGATCACTTTCCTCTACAGATTGACTTCTCCCTCTCAGAAAAAAAATGGAGAATATGAATTTATATTTTATATGGAATTAGAGGAAAAATATTATCTTCTCAATGGAGTTAATCCATTTCTTTACAATGAGGGGATATTAAGATCCACTAATAGTAATAGGAATTTGACATATAAATGAATCAACCACATCATACTTTTTCGTAGGAGGTGGGTGTTCTACATGACTCAAGTTATTATTAATAACTTGATTCAGTTGATCTAGTACTTCCATGAAGTTCTTATATTCCACTCCAATCTAGTTAGGCATCTCATTTGGAAAATTGTCACATTAACAATCACATTGGTTTTTTTCATGATTCCTCTTATTTACCTCCATTAAATAAAATAAATTGGAAAAATTTTGGATGAAAATACTTAAATTAAAAAGAATATAAAAGGTAAATTGTGTACATATACAGAAAAAGTCATAAATGACATATATATACTAACTTATGAGTCTTAAGGTTTCAATATAGGTTATCCGTGGTGATTTTCCTATTAGGATTTCTAACCTAACAATTTATTCAATTCCTTCATAATGTATTTTAAAAAGTTTGTGAAATTACAAAAGAATGTCCATAAAGAGTGTCAAACCAGGTGAATAGAAAGAACTCTTTTTCATGCACTAGGTATATTTCATATTAATACCCAATGAACCCTTTTAAATTTATTACCCCTATGCACATTTATGTGAGAACCACATCCACTTTTATTATCATGATGGGGATTTTATTTCTTATAAACTAATCACTCTATACTTTACCAAAATATTAGAATGTTTTATTACACTTATACATATGCCTTGATTTTTTATTAATGTATTCTTATCCTAATCTTCAAAAATAAATAGACCTTGTTATGATACAAACTATACTGGCCCAGGAATCTTACATATATTATTACATGATTTTTAACATTAATATAGAATAAACACAACACAAAGTTTGATTTAACTCTTGTATTTGATAGGTTAGGTACCTAAAACATCAGTATGAAACTAAAATACAACATCTTTATTTTAATCTCTATAATGTGATACTAGGACCCTTTGAGATTCTACAACTTTATAAGGTAAACCAAGGAATATATAAACTAAGGGGTGAGATATAAATCCTAGTAAAAGAATGTGAATGATAATAAATCATTGCATATGGGTCAAATGAAATAGCATTATTCCATAAATGTAAAGGCTCATGAATAATAATATGGAAGTATGTCATAAATAAGTTATAATAATAAGCTCATGTCATCATTGGAATGAAAAAATAATATAAAACATGACATAATCATAATTCAATACTTATTTCCTAGATAACATAACATAGTGTACGTAGTCCCATTTTGTATTAAAATTACTCCCCAATAACATACATATAATATCATGATATATAATCATTACCCAAAAAATTGAATTGATATTTGGGAACACCCATATTAATATATATATATATGCATATGTCTTTTATAAAAGGAAATCAAACTTATGGAATAAACATAAGAAAATCCCATGGAAATAAATTGGTTATATAATCAAGTCTTATAGTATAACCTGATGGAATGTCATAATTTTTTACCTGAAAGAAGGTATTAAAACATTCCAGGATTTTTATAGGTGAAAATTGATCACAGTCCATGAATAATGACTTCAATGAGAAGTGAATATGTGAAAAAGTGTGAAGAAGTATCTTTGGAAATATATCTCTTAAGTGGGGTTTTAGGGAAAATGGTAAAGTGTATTTAAAGAGGGGAAAGAGCATATTAATGTCCATAAAACATGATATGAACAAAAAAATGTTTTCTATATTAAAATTATTAGTCTTAGAAAACATGGATGGTTTAAAAAAATTGGATTGGTACTTGAAATAGGTTAAGAGACATAGAAGTACCATTTAATTGGATTTTATTAATTAATGCAATTAAGAAGGAAATTTAAAAACATGTATATCCCAAAAAACCTAAATAACAAGGAATATATTTTAGTGGATCATATATATATGTAATATTAAATCAATTCATGATATTAAAAGTTTGATTATGTGATTTATAGAGGGAAAAGGGATGACCCAAAATAAATGTGGGTGGTTTGGAAGTTCTCTTACCTTAGGTCTTGATTTATTCCACACATCCACTTAACTTCTAGAATAATAAAATAATATTTATTAAAAAATTATTAAAAACATTATTGAACCATATTTGGTTTGATATTATGATTTTATGTTGGTTTAGAGTCATTTAATTGAGATAATTGGTATGCATTCCCTATCCCATGGTTATTCATTTTATGGTTCCAACGTTGCATCACATATGGATGGTTTTCGAAGTAATTTATTGATATACGCTTAGTTTATTTCGGAAGATTTTCTATACATGGTAAAATTTTCGGGTCTACTTTAATATTATGGATATATATCTATTCTAGCAATTGAAATAAAATATAAAATTCTGATTTATAAAATTTTTGAACATAATAAATGTATTAAAACTGTCCTTAAAGGTGGTGGTGAAAAATGAAGTATGTTTTTTGTGTAGGTGGTGAACCGAACATATCGTGAACAAAAAAATATGTTTATAATAATATGATAATAGGTTGGATAATGGATATTCCATTAAAAAAATAATGGTACAACATATTTATCTTAATAGATTCATTTTTTTCCTGTTGGAAATGTTAAGTAAGGAAGCAGTAGAAGAAGAAATAATTTTCAAAGAGATAGATTTAGAATATTCTCTTATTTAATGTCATCTCTAGAAATACAACTTAAGGAAAATAGGTTTTCCATTTTAGTGAGACAATATCAATGACTATGTGTGTGAGAGGTTTATGAAGATAAATGGGGAGAAATTTGGAAAGCTCTTAGGCTTAAAAGGTGTGAGATGAAGTGGTAGTATTTACATGGGGAGATGAGTGTTTTTTGAATATAATATTCATTAATTTATTATTTTCAGTGAAGACTAACAATAATATTGATTCTTGCGATTGTATATATTAATTAGTTCATGTTTGTTAGTGATAATGTTTTATTACATCATCAATGACACCATAATTCATGTATTTATCTTATAATGTTAAATACTGCATTTTTTTAATTAATAGTTCACAAAAAATTCTAATATTCTATAAAAATACCAAAAATTTACCCTAACAATTAATCAATGTTTATATTTAAAAAATGAAATTCATTTTAAAAAAATAGGTTTCTAAATATGACAAAATTATTTTATAAATAATATTTTTATTTATTTGAAAAGGTCCACTTTTAATATTTTGATCAATTTTATGGCCCTAAGAAAAATAACTTATAGGTTCATAAAATTATATTATAATTATACTAAAAGATAATATTTTTTATAAATCCATTTTATGAAAATAAAATTTATTTTAATTTTTTATATCAACCAAAAAATTTAAAGAAAATATATGTATTTTATTAAAATCCAAACATTTATTTTGTCATTTTTAAAACATATATTTATTTGTATCATGATATTGTTTTTTCGTATATTCAAATTACTATTACAATAATCATATTATTATTCTAATGATAAAATTTATAACATTCATATGAGTTTTCTACCTTTTGTAAACACAATATAATTCATTTATTCTTAAATCTAATATATTATATATCATGGTTATTTATATTTTTAATTTAAAACTTACTTTTGTATTAAAAATATAATATTTTATTTATACAAGGTTTTTTAGTGATTATGATCATTCTAGGAGACCAAAAAAATCCAAAATTTCAAATTATAGTTATCTTATTTTCAATTTGTTGACCCATTTTATCACTTTAAATTATCATGGCTATATTTATTCACTAAATGTAGTGTAAAATTTATTATAATAAAGTCTTATTGGTTTTAACATGTGGTACATGTGCTTCATATAATAATACATTACTAAATAAGGACCATTTAAATAATTGGAATAGAAATTCCATTTATAAAATTTTTGGGTCGTTATAAGGAGACTCTAAGAAAAATATAAAATGGGAAAGAAGGAAAAATCTAATACATGATCACTAAGATAATTGGAACCAATTTTAATCCAATACACTAAACGTGTCTCCAAAAGATTTAGAACTATCTAAATACTCATGGAATAAGTCACACCCAACCACTAATGGAAAATAGAAGAAATATTGGCCAATAATGGGTCTCCCCATCATTTAATAATTCAAAAAACAGGGTGGTTCAAAAGAATAAAATCATTACCAAATTTTTTATAGGAAATGTGACATAAACCCCAAAAAAATAACAGAATAAAAATTGATGACAAAAAATGCATGCACAATTTCCAAAAAAACTATTAGAACCTCTCCGAACGAGCACAACATTGAACAAACCAAAGGAAGCTACATAGATATGGGTAGCTGATCATAAATAGACAAAGGAAATGAATAATGGACACCTAAAAGCTCCATTAAACCATTCAAAAGTATATCGTAGTCTTATGAACATAGTAAAAATTCTATAACATGGTCCATCAAGATAATCACTACCATCCTATAAACAGTAATGAAGGGAAGAGGTCATAACATCAGAAAATGCATATTAAAATAGTATGGGTTAGAATCATGGGTTAAGAGTAAATAAAAAGATAAACCTAGGAGCTCAAGTATATGAAACCCCTTATGGAAGTCCCAAAAATTCAGACCAAAACCATTTGGTACATAACCTCATCTAGTTTAGCATTCATCATAGGTACTTGAATCACACTCATGGTTTCCCACTAATAATCAAGGAACTAGTATCAAACCATTCTGTCCTTTACCACACACAATACCCTAATGTACCCAACCTCTCTAACATGCCATGAGGAAACCCAAAAGATCCAAAATACACAAGAATCAATTAAAAAAGGATCTAAGTATGCATGACATGAATCACCCAAAAATTTGATTAGATAAATACTTCCAAAATAGATGAGAACTAAAACTTGACAATGCTCGAGACTACTTTTGCGTGAATTCTCAAAATAACATAAGGAAAACAATACCCAATTAATCACATATCAAAAAAACAATCAACTTTATCAAAAATTATATTTAATTTCAAAATAAAAACATTAAAGAGAACAAAAAATAATATAACCAGTGAAAATCACAACATTCAACAAATAAAAAGTCTTATTTTGACCCATTTCAAGATCAAATCATAAAGTATTGAAATAAAAAATACCTATTGGAAAACCATTTTTAAACCATTATAAAAATCACAAACTTACGTTTTAAAATTCGAAGAACCTCTTTAAAATCCTTTTTAAACCTGATGACCACTCCATCGAAAATTTTTATATACCCCCGGACTCCAAACTCATTCTTAGTTATTTATAAACCATATTTCATAATTTCAAAATTAGTTTTCCTCTTTTAAAACTTATTTTTCCAACGTTAAAGGCCAACGTGACCCACCCATAAGAAATTTATCTATCACAAAATCCTTTTATTGAATCGAAAACCTTTTATCACTATTTTATGTCCAATGTTATTTCTTAGACCCATTCAACCCATTTCACAATGTAGATTTCTAATTTAAAACTTTGAAGCTTTCAATGAAAAAAATTTCAAACTCACAAAATGGATATTTATAAAAAAATTAACCAAAATGAAATTGATAAACTTAACAAAATATAAGGCTAACATAAATATGAATAGTAACCATGCATGAATTGGCCACATGGATTGGTGAACCATGTGTCAATCATATAACTGTCACTAAGAGTAACGTGGAACTATGTATATGGGATCCCCATTGGTTACTAGGCCATGTGATATCACTATGTACTACTATATCAACACATGTTTCATCCTCAGATATAATAAATCCAACAATAATTCTAGAAAACTTAAATATAATTAAAAATACCATCAATACATAAAAAACATACCAAAACCACAAAACAAGAATTGAAACCCAACTTCATCTAGAATCTCAAGGTTCAAAATGAGTAAGATCTTATGACACTCTTTCTAATATTACCTCACAAATCATGGTAGTTCAACTTCAATTTACCAAACCTAAATAAAAAATGTCACCTTGAAAACTATTTCTTCATAGGAACCTTTCTTTGAAACCATTTTTTCAATAACCTAACCAAGATATCCCACTAATTAACAATTGATATAGTCTGTGATAAACCTGATGGGTATCCTCGATCACCCTAGGATAAAGATAGGTGTTATTAGCATCAAATAAATTCATTGGGTGTTATTTTCCCATAAAATAAATCATTCATTAGAAATAAATGGAAAATTTAGCATGACCCATTCATAAGTTGGACATCCATGAAAAATAAAATATATAGATATAATAAAAAATATATAAAAAATGTAAACAATTTAAAGAAAATAAAACCCTCAAATTACCTCTAATTACATCACATAGAACAACCACTAGCTTTAACATCCATAACAAAACATGTCTAGTGTACCATTGATTAAATGAAAAGAAATCCAAAAAAATGATTTGTCCTATGAAACAAAGTAAACTAATATAAAAAAACAACTAACCTATGTTGAACCATATGTCACCATATAATCTATAATTAATGAACTCCTCAAAGGATATCATAAGTTTATATAGAACTTAAAACAGAAATATATAATATACATGTGGGTATAAAAATTCCCAGTAGGTCACCACCCACTATGCCACATAATTTACCATTAATGGGAGATAAATTTTCATGATACTTCAAAAATAGATTTAGAAAATAGATTTTTAATAAGTGATCAAATGAATGAAAAATAAAAATCCAATGTTATCTTCTAAATATTTTTGTAATTTACTATTAATAAAGAAATTGTATTGAAATGGGTTCCTCGTCTTATGAAACTTTTATCAAAAAAACCATTTCTAAATTCCCTTTGGAAATAATTTTAATGTAAACACTTGATTTAAAGTAAAAAACAATTAAATAAAATACATTCTAACAATTATAAAATAATCATAGTTATCATGGGAACATAGGATATTATAGGAGAAACTAGGAAATGAATATACAATAACTCTAATTTAATATTGGTTTTTGATATCTAATAGCCTTACCTAACACCCATAATTTCACAACTTGGCCTAAAAGAGAGGCATAGTCCTATAGGTAAAACATATTCTAACTTAGAGCCCCTAATCAGAGTATGATTTTGAGCTAGTGTTGTATGCGTACCTAAAATTCCCACTAACCTACACATGACATCACATGACATATAAATGGTGGTTCATTTCAAATATATATGGATATACATATGATCATTAAAGTAAAATGAATATAATCATTCATCCTCAACATTGAACCCCCATTTAGAAAAATCTCCATTTTGCTGAAATTTCTTAAATAGATTAAATTATTTTAAATAGGGAATTAGTTACATAAAATTAAAACATTCACCACTTCTATAAAATAAAAAGGGGAACGTTCCATTGGTTTTCATGTTCTAGGAAATAATTTAAGGGTACCAACCTAACAATAAATTTATAAATAGCTAGTATTTATATTTTAAAACATTACCTAAAAAATACACAGATAAAATAATTTGAAAACTATGATAAATATATAAAATTTATGTTTGTAATCCTAAATTTATCCTTAGACACATATTCACTTAGATATATAGATTATTATTTTTGTTGATGAACCTATTTACTCATATTTGTGTCAATATGTACATACCCATATATATATATATATATATATATGTGCATGAGTGTTCATGTTAGCTTAAAGAGATTTATATTGTGGGTTACAAAATGACATAATTTAGATTTTAAAAATATATAAAAATGGTTAAGGGCATGAAATTGTTATTTTAAAGAGTAGACATATAATTAAAGTCAGGATAAAATCATTAGGAATCAGGTAAGAACCTAGGGTACATTTTTATATTTTAAAATATATCTTAAAAATCCATTAGGAAAATTTATCAAAGGCTTGGTGTGTGAGGTTAAATGAAAATAATTTTTTTTCAAGATTCTATGTTGAGAAATAAAATGCATTTAAAGTAAAATCATGTGAACATTATTTTCATTTGAAATAGCCCTCAATGATATATTATAATATCATATGGTAATTTTAACATGAATTTAGGAAGAAATAAATCAATGGATCTGACATAAAAATTTATGACATGGGGAAAACTACCAAAAATTGATAAAAATTATTCCACAACCTCACATACAGATCAAAGGGGGCCAGGAATGGAGGTCACACACCCAAGAAACCCAATATATATGAAAGAAAAATAAAAAATATATCTAGGGTTCAACTGAGGGTGAGATGCAATGGTGGGATGAGAGGAAAATATGAACAATAAAGAATAATAAGGGAGAGGATAAGGAAGATATGAATTAACCTTAATAGAGTGGTGATCTGCTATAAATAGCTAGATAAATTACCAAAAAAAGGTGAAATGATGGGTGGTGTGCAAAGAGGGTCTCCTAGATAGGGAATCTCATGAGAGGAGGGTAAGGGAGTGTGGTTTATATTTTAGGAAAAATATAAAGGAGAAAAAAACTATAATTTTAAAAAAATTAAGAAATTTTTTGTGTTGTATGGTTGTCACATGGTTTACCCAAACCATGAACCAACTATGAACCCTTCACTAGGCACACCAGGGCACCCAAAAAATTATGTCACATGATTAGACAAGACATGTTCCAACTATCAAAAATAGCTCTAAAATATTATAGACCCCTTTCTCATGAAAATTATAATTTTATTCGTAACCATGTACCTTAATTTTTTTAATGTCTATAAAATTTAAAAGGATTGAATCCAAATAATAAAAGAAAAAATAAAGACCAATATATAAATAAATAATGTAGGAAAATATGGGTCGAGGTTTTACATCATGGTTGATTGTAATTAAAAATCTATTTTTTCCATGGCAAGTCAAAGATAAAAATAAAAAATATATCCTTAAAGTATACTACATTCATTTAGTTGAGTATGCCTATTTCTTTAAGGTTTTATTTACAAGTTAGACTATAAATCAGTTATTTTAGAAGAAGGTGACTTGTGTATTCTAGATAATATCTTGTGTGATAAAAGAGGAATATCATTCATTTATTTATGAGGTAAGCTGAAAATGATTAAATATCTCTCGCATAAGTAGATAATTTTATTTCAATATAACTATAAAGATAAACTGTAACATTCAATAATAGTTTATGTGTTGGGAAGTATATACTCAAAATAATAACTCGTCTAAAATCTTATATTAATAATAATATATTAGTGGAAGATCTATAGCATGAGATAAAAACAGGCAGTAGGAAGCTAAAAGACCACACATTGTGGCCAAAGATTAAAAATATAATTTTATTCCTAGCAATTCTTATAAAACCTTGTGATTTTATATGTATTAATTTGATGTAAAATTGAATTTTTTTTTCTCTTACATTACATGAAACACTGAGTCTAAATAAACCACGATATATTATGGCCTTTAAAATCTAACAACTAGATTGGATGGTGTGAATAATATTAACCACATTACCATATATATATATATACTTTCTAAAATTTAAATTTATTGATTAACTTCTATGAAATAATCATTTAATATGTTAAAAACGCATTTCATGAATTAAATAACTATTTTTATAAAGAAATATATTTTTAAGGAGTTTAAAATATTTATATAAAAATATATATTGATAGGTATTTAAAAACTATTTTAATGAAATTTATTTATAATGTATGAATAATGATTTATATATTATTTATCTAATGTTTAGGAATGAAGGTAAGATAATTTTAATGTAAAAAATACTATATTATGAAATCTGTTTTTAGGTGAACAATGTGTTTTTAAATATAATAAATTAAGTAAAACATTTTTGAGTCATGATGTTAATGAAATGTGTATATTATATATTAACTAAAATATTTTAATGTTCATCTAATATATTTTACTTGGAAATTAATAAAAATTGACACAATTTGTTGCATAAAATGTAATTTAAATAATAAACAGTATTCATTGTGTTTTGTGCATTTATTTTTAAAATTAATTTCTTCCACTTATATAAATTTAATTTCAATAAATTTATTCCATATTTTGAATCATAATGTATAAATTTGGTAATTATTCCACTTTTATTTTTGGTTATAATGAAAATTAAAAATAGTAAACAATTTTTTATTATAGTTATGGTTAACATGGGATTACAGGGGGTGTTAAACTAAGATATAAGTGTATCAGTTTCACATAAACAAGACTAAATCTTAATATATTAATACATTTCAACCTTATCTAATCTTATATTCTATTTATTATCTATTTTATATTACCTTCACCTGAAAGTAACCATTTATTATTGAAATCTTTTATGTAATCCCATGTGTGTGTCTCCCCTCACTTATAAAATGGAACCAATTCTCCTCCATTATTCACACAAATTGAACATATTATCTCATAAATCCATACCCAAAAAAAATTATTAACTCACTTCTCTTTTTTATTGAGCTTTTTTTCTTTTTAAAAAGACCAACTTAAGAAAGATTAAGGTGTAAGCCAATGGACTCCCAAATAAGATGTAATCAGATTACCTGAAACTTTCAAAGTTTATTTATTCTTATATATTATATAAAACTATCGTATTAATACTAACATAATGACCCTAGTATTACCAATATACTGAGATTTTATTATGATTATGGTACAACCATTTTTCATATCATTTCAATCAAATGTGAAATAAATACCATATTTAATGGATTATTATGATGATGTATTTGATGATTATATATGATATTTATGACATAATTTATCTAATATAATTATAATATCATATCTATATTCTTACCTTCCCATTCATTAGAAACCGATAATCTTTCTCATGCTTACCCATGGACTACCACCTCTATGAAATGATGTAATTTTTTCCATCACTGATTTATGTTAATGAATATAAAATTGTATATAATAATTAAATATTATAATTATGATAGGATTAATACTATTTATATGATGTAATCATGATTAATTTTCAAGGACCATAACTAAAAATAGAATCTTCCAAGAAAAATAATGTAGTTAACCCCCGAAATAACGATTATAATGAAATATTGTTAATGAATGGGTGATAAAATTATATAAGTATACCGTGTAAAGTATTATTACTATGAATATGGTTCATACTATATAATTATAAATAATTTTAATTTATTATACATGATTTTGAAATTACTTATTAAGCAAGTGAGACCTAATGTAAGGGATTCTCATCTCAATTTTATTTTTTGTGACACACATGTCATATTCACCACTTATTTATTTTTTTGGTGTATATAGTACCCATATTAAATTTTATATCATTAATCTATTTATATTAATTGTCTATAAATTTTCATTAGAAGTTAATTCTTTTATGGGGGTTGTGATTCAAAAAATACTATATTGTTAAGGGTTTTATGTTGCAATCTAGCTTTTTTATCATGATTATTTATGCTTATATATATGATGATGATATTATATGATATATCACTAAAAAATATATCTTATTTTCTTCTATTATCATTATCTCTAAAGATTACATTTTTTATTTCACTTTCCTCTCTCTATGTACTAAAAATATTAAGAATTTTTTTAAATAAAACCGACTTTATTTCTCTCTTCAGTTGAGAATATTTTTATTCAATGAATATATTTTCATTAAATTTTATTCAATAATGGTTTTAGTAATCTGAAATTAATGATTAAAGTAATTTTAAAAATATTTTACTATTTTAAAAAAGGTTTGAAAGTAATTTTTTTATCTTTTTTCGAATGAGGTACTTTTAAGAAAAGGCTTTAACTGAGTCCTTATTTTAACATGAGCCAATTCAACACATTTTCCAACCATAATGAATACTCCTTTAATTGAATATTAATTTTCATGTTTCTATGGTTATTTTAAAATAAAAAAATTTTCTTAATATTTTAGAAAAAATTTAGATTTGAATTTACAAATTTCAAAATGGAAAGGGTATTTTCCTCAAGAAATATTCAAGTGATATTTTAAAGGTTTTTTCATCCATAAAAATATCCATTTATGTTTCTTATTATTCAATAGGGATATAATACAATTTTACCATAATTATTTTTTCTCTTGATGGTTATTTAATATGATGATGAAATCTTTATAGAAAATTTTTTCCATGGGTTAATCTATGAAAAACTGATAAACGTTTTCATAACATTATGGTATACCTATATATAGATTATTATTATGTGTAATGTTGCTTCATTAAATAACTCTAATGAATTGGGTAATTATTAATTTTTGTGAGATCAAAGTGTATATAGGTGGTTATCCCAAACCCAAAAGTGGGTACACGAGAGGTAATACCAATCCTAAAAGAGGGTGTATAGGAGGTTATGCCAAAACTAAAGTAGGTACATGGGTTTTTATTACAATCCCATTATGTTATTTATGTCTTTATGTGTATCCTTAATATAATATCTCTATAATTATTATTATTACACACTTTTTATGAAACTCTCTATGACATTTTCATGTTATAACTATGTAATCTCATGGCCTATGATCGGTGACTCTATAATGATCCATGTATTATGAACTTCCAAATCCTTATACTATGACTATTATTTATGAATTGTTGGTTATGAATTTAAAATGTTAATATCATATTTTTCTATCCTTATTCTCATGTTATGACTATATATGATCATTATATAATATCTTCTATTTTTAACATTACTAAGAATCTAATATCCCCCTTTCATCTATTTCCTTTCCCCTTGTTTTGGAGAAAATTTTTAAGTAAGTAATGGATAAGAATTTTACTATTTAAGAAGGATTTTTTGGGAGGTGTTGAAGATATTTCATGAAATAAGATGTTCATATATCTAGTATCCAATGATAGTAAACCTTTATGGTTTATAATAATTTATCATTATTTTTTTTTTGAATATTCATCTAAAAATAGGTAATATATATGTATGTAATATTTCGGTCTCTTAAATTCAACAATTTAATATCATTCTGGAGAGTCTGAGTTGAATATTATCAAGATGGCCATGTCCTCGCTAACCATGTATATTTATTTCAAAGAAATAAGTTATAATAAAATAGAGCTACAATGATTCACTCCTCCCATTTTAGTTTTTCATTTACTCTACCAGTACTTTCATTTTGGGTCAAATAAAATTTTCTCTCTATGAAACTCGCCTTTTAAAGAGTGGACAACATAAACTCAAAAAAATAGTATATAATTAATTATATTTTATTGAAATAATTTTCAATTTGGGAGGTATAATGGTGCCATATTCATTTTTTGTAGGACATTATGTTCATTATATAATATTAGTAGGATTTACACTTATTTAAGGAGGTTATAAAAAGAAAGTTATTAATAAAAGGAACATTGAGGTTGATGTAAAATCTAGGAATTCCACTTTGATATCTCTATCTCATTAGGTGTTTATCAAAGTAATGATATTTCAAACTACTAAATATATTTGGGATAAACTATAAAGAAGTTATGAAGGAAATGCAAAGTTAAATAATCCAATATAAAAAATTGGATAAATAAGTTTAAATATATAAATATGATTGATGATAAATCCATATATTATTACATCATTATATTGAATGAGATGGTGATTAACATTAGGGTTTCAGAGAAAAACTGTATGAATATATTATTGTGATGAAACTCGTAAGGAGTTTTCCAAACCAATTTCAAACTAAAATTTCTTCCTCTTAAGATAAGGTATATCTCTCTTAATATGAGTTACATAATATGTTTATTTCCCATGAAATGAGGAAGACAACCGCCTTTAAGAAATAAGTGAAATATAAGATGTCTTTTGCATCCATGAGAATGATGAAGCTAAACGAAATAGAACATGAAAATTTTAGTGAGTTTTATGATGATGATGATAATGATATATATATATAATTATAATAATATAATCATGTATTTTATCTCTATAAATTTCCCAAAAGTAAAGGGACATTCAAGGTAAATATTCTATTGAAATATTTTAAATGTGACTACATTGGACACTTTATAAGGAGTATTACAATTAATAAACATGATGAGTTTGATTCTAATGACCAATAAGAATATACTAAAAATACCTAATGTGAAAATTTATTTATTTCATTGATAAATATTGGTGAAAAAAAGAAAAAAACATAAGATTAAATATGAATAAAAGATGAGAAAATAAGAATAATAAAGCTCTTCCCATAGTATCCAATATGAGGATTAATCACCTATAAGGTTAAAAATTTTATTTATCATGTGGAAGAAAAGATAATCTCTTAAGGTAGTGATTATAAAGGTGGTGAAGAGACTTTCCTAGACCATATTATCTAATTTTATTTATAGGCTTATCTTGAAGAAAATACATAGTTGAAGAAGGAAGTTAAAACCCCAAATATTTTTAATGGGAAGAAAGATGAATAAAATTAATAATTTCATAAAATAGAGAATGAAATCATTAAAGATATATAAAAAATCATTCTTAATTTTATTGTGTGTGAAAATTTCAAGATGGATCTTAAAGAGAAACTCGAGTTAAAAGATAAAAAAATGGAAAGGTTGTAATAAAAAATATTATGAATAAAATAGAGACAAAATAGTGAAATAATACTCAAAAATATATATAATACTTAGATTATTCATCTACAAGAGATAATATTTATAGTATATTAACTCCAGTTAAACATTCATATGAATTTATTCAAAAATTTGAATGTGTTTTTCATAACAATGAAGATCCTTTTCAAAACATACATAGGAACATGTTATAAAAGATGATGATAAACCCTCTTATACATATTGTAAATAAATTATAATGAAATTAAACAAACCTCCTTGAAGAAAAATGAACATTTTAATAGATATTAATAGAAAAATAATAATCTAGTGTGTAGATTATTGGATAGAATTATATCATTAATTGCAGATTCAGATTCAATAGTCATTTTTTGTTATATGGTGTTTTCATCAAAAAATATTACACATATTGGAAAACATTTACTTAGCTAGAATAATGAATGTTTCAATTGGGGAGTAAAATTGAAGTGACAAAGTATTAATATCTAAAGAAGAAGGCCATGAGAAAAATTTCCACAAATCTGCCTACTTAGAATGATTTTGAAAATTGGAAGGAAGATTGTGGAAGTTTTTAGAGTCTCAATAATTATGATAATATGTAAGTGAAACATATATGTAGACAATTAATATATAAATAAATTGGAAAATAATAATAAAATAATATTCAATAGGAGAATTCATTCATTATTAAAGTATCAAGGAGGGTTAGTAAGAGGGGTAGACCATAAACCATTGATAGTGGGTCTTCCTCCAATATGAATCAAGATTAAAATAATTTAAAGGCCATGGAAGATCATGAATGAGGAGTATATACATTTGGTTATGATATATAATTGATAACCAAAGGTGTTGGGACTATTGAGAAATAATCAAATTGGATTATGTTAAAAATGTTTTATTTGTGGATGGAATAAAACACAATTTTTATTAGTGTTAGCCAATTTCGTGAAGAAGTAAATGATGTTGGTTTTCAAAATAATCCATTCATTATCAAGATTTTTAATTATTGAATAGTCATAAAAAAGGATAAAGAACTAGTGAGAACTTGTTTCACATTAGAGACATATACAATTCATGTTATATGTGTTCAAAATATAAGATTTATTTATGTTATATAATACTTGTCAAAAAAATCATGAGAAATATTTACAAATACAAGATGTCAAAACATCTTTCCAAACTAAAAATGGATAGAAAATCATTTTTTGATTAATGTATAAAAGGGAATATGGTTCAAGGGACACATAATAAAGTATATATTCAATATATTATACCATTGAAACTCATATATACAAGTGTGTGTGTGTGATCCAATGAAAAATAAATTAAACAAGAATGATCTCTACTTCATTAAATTTATTGATGATAACAACCAATTTAATTATGTTCTCTTCATAAAAAATGAAAATCAAAGGCTCCTCAGATATCTATAATTATTTTAAGACTAGTTAATAATGAACTTTGAGACTATCGAAAGATAGTGATATCTAATAATGGAAAGGATTACACATCCAATTATTTTTTAGATATCTTTAGAAAATCATAGAATAAATCCTCAATATATCACATTATGCACTGCTCAAAAATGGAGTGTATGAAATAAAATAAATGAGCATTGTGGATATGGGAAGAAACTAAAACACACAAGACTCTATATGAGATCTGGTACTATAAAATACAACTACCAAATATTTTAATATATTTGGAAGACCTTTCTTCATGAATATAATAAATATAAAGATGGGTGGTTTTAGAGAATTAGCTGATGAAGGTATGTATTTTGGAATTATATTAAATAGAAGTGGATAAAAATACCATAGAAAAAAATAAACAAAAGATGGTAAAGTTTTCATATGTTTGAAGTATTTAAAACCTTCCAATAATAGGAGAGTTTATTGTGGTTGATATTAAATATGTTTGAAATGGAAACATATAGATTTTAAAAAATGGGTTGTGGAATAAAATAAAAATGTGTAGGTTGTGGTTGATGTTGACTCATATATGACCAGTACTGAAGAAGAAGATATGGATAAGAGGTCAAGTCATGAATGGATAAATAAACATATTGATAATTAGTGTATTATTGGTCAGAAAGATTCACCTATACCAACTAGAATAAGGTTGATGTTTTAAAATAAAACTATTCTTATTTCTCAAGATGAACCGCATGTTATTTTCAAAGCCATTGATAATGAATAGTGGATATTTTCTATAAAGGTTTAACATGATAAAATTGAAAATAGCTCTATGTGGGAGTTGGTACCAAGACCTGAAAATAAAAACATAATTTTAACCATGTGATTTTTTAGAAATAATGTAAATGAGAAAGGGGAATTCATAATAAGTAAGGAAAGATTTATTTATAAAGGGTATTATTAGATGAATGGAGTTGGATTTGAAGATAACTCAACACCAGTGGTAAGACTTGAAACCACTAGGATGTTCTTTGTAGTGGTTGCTCACAAAAATTATAAAATTTATCAAATCAATGTGAAATCCACCATCTTAAATACTGAACTTGAAGAAGAATTTTATGTTAAACAACCTTAGGGATTTCATATTGATAAATATGGAAGCATGGTATACATACTTAAAAAGGATTTATATGGCTTAAAACAAGCCCCAAGATCCTTTTATTTCAATATAGATGTATTCTTCAGAAGCAAGAAGAATTTTAAAAGAAAAAGTTGAGAGTAATCTCTATGCTAATGAGATAAAAACAAGGACCCTTATTGAAATAAATTTTATTGATTATTTATAGTCACAAAGAGCACCTTTATGGGGATATTTTTGAGGAAATGATGAGACATTTTTATTTGTATATGTCAGTAGGGATATCCTATTATGGGATTAAAAATCATACAATGGGATTATTATATTTTTATATCTTATTAAAAATATTCTATAGAATTGTTATATATGTTTTAAATGGAGGAATATGAGGGTATTTGTACTGTTATAGATATTGGAAATAATTAGATTAAAGATGAGGTTGAAACTAGGTTGAATCATAGGGATTGTTGAAAAATGACTGGAAACAATCTCTACCTGAAAAATTGAAGTCCTAACATTTTTATGACATTATGTGATCAATTTAAAAGTGAAACCAAGGAATCACACATGTTAAAATCCAAGATTATTATAAAATACATCCAAAATACACTAATATATAACAAACTATATAGATCTAGTTCAAAATTTTCCTTATTATTATTTATAGAAATTTATTTAGAAGTCCAAATTCGGTTGTAAATTTCTAATTTGAGAGAGATATGTTCCATAACATACCAAGTGGAATGTTATAGTATCATTTTGAACAATTGAAGCTAAGTACATAGAAGCCACACATTATTGTATTTATATGATATAGATACTGGTTCAACTAGTGGATTTGAGAGTTATGTTTTCAACTCCACTACGAATTTCCTATGATTATAAATGTAATATATATTTTTTAAATAATCTAGATCAAGAATATATATCAATGAACATTGATCTTGGATATCATTATATAATATAAAAGGCGGTAAAAAGTGATATGAAACATGAGTTTATTCATATAAATTATTTTAGGCTGCACATGCATGAATCTATTTGTATAAGAATGATCACTATAAGGATCATTTATGAGTATGTGTATGAATAATTGGATCTGTGTAACCATCAATGTATTTCATAAGAATAAATTCTAAAAATAATTCCTGAATAATGTAATCTAAAATATAATGTTTCTAGATTTTTCATCTAAATGAGATAAAAAATCATGCAATGAAAGGGTTATTCATTAAAAATCAAAAGATCGCATTTATAATGTGATTAAAGAAACATGAATTTTACATGATTCTCAAATCATTAAGAACATGATCATTCTTGTGAACAACCAAATGATGAAATTTCCAAAAGAAACTAATATGATTTTCAATAATAATATACATGTTTAATGAGGATTATGCTTTGCTATTCTTAAGTTCTTAAAATCACATTAAAAAATTGCACTCATTCAAGATAAGTGTTTTCAATTTAGGAGATATGATTTCAAGATAATGTTTGAGGGGTGTTTCACTGAAAATAACTAGTTTATTCCACTAGTAGGTATACAAAAAAATTAATTCATGAAAAATAAGATTAATAGTAATGTTATGAGTTAGTTGGAGATAAATGGAAAACTTTGTCTTGTAATATCCATTTTTGTATTAACATTTTGTGTTTTGAAGAATGTTTGAATACTCGAACTAGTGGATAAGTTTTTTATTGAACTGAGGTTTGAGTGGGTGTATCAGAGGTTTGGACAATTCAAAAAGTGTTTTTGGACATGTTTTCAATGTCATAAGGTGTCGAGAGATAGTGGGTGGGCTCTAGAGAGAGGTTAGGTGTCCGGTCAATAGCTTGATGCCATCGACTAGATACCCAAAGTCCATTAACCTAACAATGGTCATTCCATAAGTCCTTTAAGATAAAATATATCCACTATCTTTCTAATGAACCAGTACTATATATTTAGTGGACACTGGTAGTGGAAAGAGCCACTAACAAAATACATTGACTTATTGATAGCCTCCAATGGCACACAAGTGGGGATTTTAAAGAGAGAAATTAAAAAAATTTCCCCATCTGGTTATTAAGGGTGGAATTTCCCCTACTCTCCATTATTTATTTTAATGCAGATTACAGAGTCAGTCCCATATCTTCTCTTTATCTTCCCTTGATGTGGGTAGGTATTGGGTTCCATTTATTTTGGATGCTTAGTTATTTTATATTCCTCATGATCTCTTATATTCTCCTTTATCCTCCCTTATAATTTTTTGGAGATAATGGTTAGGGTTTTAATTAAAAATCTCACCAGATCATTGTGGAATGACCCTCTTCTATTGGGTATTTAGGTTGTATTGGGTGGATAATAACCTGAGATGAATTCTTCAGATATTTTCACATCATTTTGATGTAGGCATGGTGCATTATAAATTTTTTCAAAGGGTTTTCCTCAAAATTAAATTTGATTGATGTTATTTGGGCACCGTTCATGAGGGATTTGTCCCATAATGTTATTGGGGAGAACACCATGGGTAGTTGGAAAGTGGTTGGTCTTGGTTTTGTTATGATAGGAGTTTTAAATAAGTGTTCCACCTATTATACCTATTTGGGGCATGTGTCTAATTAATTATAATAGATTATAGTTAGTTGCTCAATTAATTATAATTTTTTATAATTAATTATTATGATGTTGTGGCTTGTGTTAGGTATTCAGTTGATGATCAGATCATGGGAGAGACCTTGTAAATATGTCAACCCTTAGAAATACATTTTTTAAGCATCATATGAAGTAGGAGGTCCCTAAATTTTCTCAGAGTATTGTTTTAATTTTTCAATGGGCATTGAATGGTGGTCACACCAGGATCCAAGTGATTGACATTGGTTATAATTGATGTTTTTAAAAATTTAATACTAGACTTAGTGAAAATCCATTTTTATTTATTAAGCCTTGTTAAAAAGTGGTTTCTAATAGAACACCATGATCATGAGTTGACCCTCAGAGACATTTAATTACATGGTGTTCAAAATGGGAATATAATTTTTGGTAAATGTATTTTGAAATTAAAATTAGAAAGGGTAATTGAATATTATTTTCCAAAATGGTAATTTTTCTTGGTATTTTGAAATGAAAATAGATATGAAATTTTGAAAATGGGGTTGGAAAGAATAATGGGGTTGGGGATATGAAAAATTAATTTGTTATATTTTTTAAAATTTGATTTGGATTAAAGTAATGTGTTGTGTTTTATTTGAAAAGGAATTTTGTAATTTTAAATCAAAGGAATTTTTAAAATTTATTTGGATATTTTTTTCACTAAATTAGAAATGGTTTTTAAAATAGTCTCTGAAAATGTAAATTGGATACATTCTCATAGTGGTGTTTTGTTTGATCCATATGCCTTGTTTGGTTAGTTTTTTATATGGATTAATTCTAGTATTTTGGTTTATTTAATTGTAATATTTAATCTAGCATGAAAACTTCCCCTAGGAGACACTGGTAATTATGGATTACCTGGGGTGATTTTCCCCCTTGGGATTCCAGCATTAATGGTTATCCCAGGGTAAAAACTATAATTTTAGGATGATATTATTAATAGTTAACCTGAGGTGGATGACTCACATAGGGGATGCTGGTATTTAGGGTTAACCTGGGGTAAAAACAGCCCCTGGGGAGGAAAGGTTATTGGGATCAGTATATTTCCCATAGATGAAGGTTTTTACTATGTTTGTGTATATCTCCCTCAGTATAGAGTGAAATGGTTAGAACTGCCAACATGAAATTCCTAGAGACACCATAACAATGGATGAAGTATGTATGCATGATTCCTTGGGTGAACCTGGCCCCTGAATTTAGAGTATATGTAATGATTTCAGATTTAAATGTCTTAAATGACTATTCTAACTATTTATTTGGAGCTCCTATTCATGAACTACTTATTAGACTAGTTATATTTAGGGATAATGTTGGTGTTTTCATATTTTTTTATATTCACGTCCTAATCAGGATACCATGGCACTATGGAACTAGATCAGATACCATAATTGTTCACTGGTATGGGTATTAGGTGAGGCATGACATTGATGCTTATTACTCGATTATCTTGGCTGGAGTCGAATGATGGGACTATGTAGTACTTGGGACTAGATGGGTGATATATTATAAGACTATATTTTATTTTATTATTTTATTCCTTCTTATTTATGATCCTACCATATGGTATATAGTATGTATGACTCAATCCATGTTATCACATGTGATGTAGGGTTATTAATTGATACATTCCTTGGTTGTGATTTTTACATTTGGATGTTATATATTTAATTTTATTTTCAATGTTATTATACTATAAACATGAGAGAATATTCTCCCATAGTAACCTACTAAGACCTCAACATTAGTCTATATCCACTAGAATACGTGGAGGAGCATTTTAATTCATGAAATGTTCTGCCAGCCTGGGTGTCGGTCAGAGGCATGGGGTAGCAGGACGCTACAATGTGTTACCAAAGATAATATTTACTTTTTTACTATTTGGGAATGGTATATAAGAGACTAGGATATTTTTAGGCCTTGGTAATGATATATTTCTTGGTTTTTAACTTCCCCATGTGTGGGGGATAAGCTGAGTTATTGGGTTGGGAATTTTTGTTCTTTTTTTCTTTTACAATTGGTTGATTTCCAACAAGAGTGGTGCATGTGGGTGTGATGTTATAAATTTATGGGATTATAACACATTAAATAGTATAGTAAGAGAGGGTGTGTACATTCATATATCATTCTTGGCATGCAATATTTATTTTTTATCTATATTCCTCCTATGATTGATAGTTTCTAGGATTTACATATGTTAGAGTTTTAGTTTTTAAGGTTTATAGCTACTGTTCATTTAAATCATCCTATTATTTTATAATATTGAGAGGGGTTGGTATTTAAAGTTTCACATAAATCAATAGGGATTATATATTAGTATATGGAAGTACTCCACATGACCAATAGATCATCTAAAATCCAATTAATAGGTATATGTAAATGAGTTTTTATAAAGACATGATTGTGGTCAAATGATGTTATAGTAAGAACTATTTTCCTATATAAATTTTGAATGAAATTTTATTATGCCAAAACCCTAGAACATGTAATTTAAAATGTTTTGGGAATTTCAAGATTAAAATCATAAATTTTTTTAAAATGTAAACCTTTGGGTTTTAAAAATGGTTATGTTTTAAATTTAAGATTAGAAATGATGGAACCTTTAGGGACCCTAGTGGTGAGTGACCCATTTGTTGTGACTCGGACATGTGCATGTGTATTTTGGGTCTAGTGAGAGATCTTGGATGGTGAGACCCATGGTAACATGTTGTGAGACACTAAAATGTTTTGGTGTGCTAGAAACTGGGTTGTTACCTATTATTCCAAAATTTGGGTCGTGATCATGGTTTTGGGAGATGTTTCTTAATATCATGGTTGTGGTTACCCTTATGGGTTGTTGGCCTTTTTTTGTGTGTTAGACCTAGGGGATAGTGTCTTGGATTGTAGTAATGATGTATGTGGTTGTGCACCTTTGGTTGTATGGGACCCTGAGTAAGTGGTTTTCATTAGTGTGTCAGATGTTGTGTGTTTTAGAACATGAGTAGAAGTACCACCTATGAGCAGTGGCTTGTGTCAGGATAGACCAAAGGGTCCACTTGTGAGAGCTCAGTGATCTTTGGTTTAAGAATCAGTTTGTGGTCTTGGGTTGGTGATTGAGGGTGACTGCAATAGGGCTAAAATGGTATTGTGGAAATTTTGGAAATATAAGGAGTAGTTTGGCACTTGGAACAGGGAATCAATTCAAGATAAGGATATTGAGGATCATTTAAGGCATGGGTATGCCATTGTTTATTACTTTAAGAGAATCACTATAGTGATTGTGTTTGGTTTTAAGGGAGGTTTTAAAGGTCATGATTATTCTAATGTATACCCCTCTTATACCAATTTGGTTTACATATGAGAATCGATATTGACCCATGTGCATGGGTTTAGTGCTAATAGAGTGTGGTTAGGGGATCCTAATCTTGAAATGATGTTTAGGATGATGGGTGGTTTTTAGTTAGTTTTGGATCATGAAAAATGTGAAGATATTATGTTTAATAATAGAGAATGCCTATAGTACAACAAGACCGACAGATCGAGGGGCATAGTCAAATTCTTCAATGGGAACATTAGCATAGATGAATTAACATATGGATTATAGAATCGTGATCTAGGATCAGTGAATGGCTACAGAGGAGCACAAGACACATATTTTTGATGTGATCAAGGTGGCAAGCATTTGCGGGATATGTGAAGTTTCATTAGGTTATAAAACCATATTGTTTGGGGGAATCGCCAATTGTTTTTTTAGAAAATAAGGATATTTTTGTGGGTTGTTCATGCAGATATTTTTAATCATAAATTGTAAAATAGAACTTCTTTGATCCATTGGAAATTTCTTGGGTCTTGGTAGAAGAGATCGATCGGTTTGGTAGTGGTTGGACCACAATGAATGTTAATTCATGATTGATCAATAGGAAATTTTTGGTATGTGTTGATTTTCAGTTAATTATTCCCTCTTGAAATGAGTTAAGAATATGTTGAAGTGTTTTTTAGGAAGTTTGGATCATATTTTTTAAGGTAAATAAGGATATATCATCTCTGGTGGTGATTAAATTGAGGATGGAATCACGGATGGATCAGAGTGTGGTGGCAAAGATTCTTAATTTTTACCCGTAGGGAGGCATTAGGTGTCATGGTAAATTGATCAAGGATTTAAGAGTGAAAACCATTGTTTATAGCTATAAAGTCATAGGTTATTCACATGGAGTGATTTTTGTAAAGTCGTATAGTGGGGAGTGCACCATTGGAAGTTTGATGGAGATTTCCTCATTATAGACCAAGTATTAGAGAGTTATTTGGGTGTTGTCCTTATAATATGTGGATTCGTTGTGAATTATGGTTGTAAAGTAGCTTAGGTGAGAGAAAAATAGAAATTTATAATCGTGAGTTTGAAAATATATGGAATGTGCATAGTGAGAGTTGGTAGTTTCTCAATATAAGTAATGAAAATGACACTCTTATAGCGGGGAGTGATGTGTTGATCATGAGAGTATTAACCTCATTATGGAAGGGTCATGATCATGTGGAACTGATCATGATACGGTCATGGAGACATTAAGATATCAGTGAGAAATCGATGATATGAATACTTGAATTCCTCATGAAATGCTAATGGGAAATCTGATGCAATGAAAAACTGAGATGAAGCATTAGATTTTGGATTAGGTCAATGTCAAGTAATAAAAATTTTCTTGGTATGGGTTGCATCAGTGTGTGTGGTAAGGCAAAGTGATGGTTTTCTTCATAGAGGAACTAGCCAAGGGATGTCACCAAGTGTCTTGTAGTTGCTACAATGTGCATGTTCTAGTGATTATAGTATGTCTTTCTCCATGGTCGAGTGAGTTGGTAGTGCATCGGTAGTTGAAGATGGGTATTTTTAATTGAGTATGGTAAGGAGGATCCAACATGTTTCCATAAGTGGGAATAGATTTGGTATATTGTAAACCACATTCAATTATTCATTTTGGGGTTAGTTGGAGTGTCTCAAGAACCAAACAAGGATTTGAGGAAATACTATTATTTACTAGTTTGTGTGTTGATTATAATTATTTTTCTATCATAATTTGGTCTTTGATGAAGATGATGAGTACTAACATCTAACTGGAGTCCTCGTGTGTGTTCAAATTCAATGAGTTGTGATGGGAACACAACTCAAATTCAGGAGTGGGGTTTGAGTAAGCTATTATAATGGAGGAAATGATAATAAATCAAATTCTATGTTGTAAGATAAATATTATATTATGGAGAACCATATTAATGTAATGAAATCAAATGAGAACACTATCAATGTTTTAGGATATATTTGATTGAGTAAGAGTTATCTCAGTATTTCAGTTTTAACGAAGGGTTTTGGCTCGGGTTTTGGATGGGAAGAGTGCCTTTTCTTAGAAGAAATGTCTTGGGTATAATTCATGTGTTCAGTAATGTAATGAAACTATTTATATGGTGTAATTTAATGATATATTGAAATTGATGTTTATGGATGACCATTGAGACTTATTAGTGATGAGAATTTTTATGTCTGAGAGTTTGTAATTCTTATGCCCATACAGGCATTCTTACTCCGGATAAAAGATTTATTTTTTAGACTAGTGGATTGGTTATTTGATTAAATGAGGTTAGATTTTTTATAGTAGTGGTTTAGGGACATTTAAAATGTGTTTTTGTAATATGTTCTGGTGTTATAAGGCCACTATATATAGCAGGTAGGCTTGAGATATGGTCTGAGTGGCTGAGGTAGCAACCTGAAGCCATCAGCCGGTAACTGATAGGTCATCATCCAGACGGTGGCCTAGCCAAAGGTATTGTTGGCCAATAGATATCCACTATCTTATTATTATTCCTACACATTCCAGTGGGTGGACTCCATCCGATCATTTATGGAGTTTTTAATGGAGAATTTACAACCCCCTTGGTTTTTGAGGGGGAAGCCCCCCTTCTCTCCCTTGGTTTGGACCATGTGGACCTAGGTGCCCCTATAATATCTTTTTACCCATTCATGAGGGGTAGTCTTGGGTTTTTTTTCTTGGTGATCCTTTGTGATTTTATCTTCCCATTGATCTCCTCTCTTCTACTATAACTACCCCTCTATTTTTTGGAGCTCTTGGTTAGGGTTTTCAATAGATATTCCACCAGAGAATGGTGGAATCTCTCCCTTATCATGGTGCTTATAATTTTATTTCATATATAAGATCCTAAGATACATTCCTCACATAGTCACACGTCATTTTTGTAGATGTAATGACTCAATTTCAATTTTTTTGTAAATATATTTCCATAAAATTTGAATTTTATTGTTGTCTTTTGGGAATTTTTGGTTATAGATTTATCATGGAATGTGGTCAGTGGGGGGTATTACACGGGCATTTGGAAATAATTTGGTATTCATTATATTATGGAGTGAGTTTCTAGTAGTATTTATTCCTCCTAATCCTATTTGGGGATTGTGTATAAATACTTATAATTGATTATTGTAACTTATTCAATTAATTATAATTAGTCATAATAAATTTTTATGGTGTCGTGGATTGAGTCGGTTACCTGGTCGTTGATTAGAGATTGAGCAGGGCCTTATAAAATTTAAGACCCTTTAAAATAATGTTTGAAATCATGGTTTAAGGTAGGTGGTCCTTGAATTTTCCCAGACACTTATATAAATTTTTTCTAAGTGAATAGGATGGCGATCACACCGGGTATCGGGTGATCACCATAGGTTCAAATTAAACACTTTTAAACTGAGGATCAGCCTTAGTGAACACATGTTGTATTTTATTGAGCATTATAAAAAGTTGTTTCATAGTGGAACACCTTGAATGTATATTTACCCTTGGAATTGATTAATTTAATGGTTTCAAAAAGGAAATTGGTATATTTTTTAAATGGAGTTTGAAATGTAAATTGGAAATGGTTTTCTAGTGATATTTTTTGAATTGGTAATTTGTCTATGTATTTTAAAATGAAAATGGAAGTGGGTTTTTTTAAATGAGATTATAAATAATTTTGGTTTTTTGGTTGAGAATGGTTAATTAGTTGGATATTAGTATGAAATGTGAAATATCTTGAAGTTGTGTGTTATGTAATTAGAAAATTTATTTTGAAATGTGAAATTAAAGTAGATTTCTATAAAAAAAATTGGTAGGATTTTGTAGCTTAAATTTGATATGGTTTCTAAAAAATTTAATGATGTAAATTTGGTACATTTTCATAATGGTATTATGGGTGATCCTTAATCCCTAGTTTTTTTGTGATATGGATTGATTATTTTATTTTGGTACCTTTTATTATAATGGTTAAATATAGTTTAATTCGTCCCATATGAGATATTGGTATTTATGGTTAATCTAGGGGGAATTTTGAACCTAAGGAACATGGGTATTAATGGTTAACCTATGGTGAATTTTGCCCTTATGGTATGTTGGTATTGATGGTTTACTCAAGGTGAAGGCTTCTTGTGGTGGATACAGGTATTTATTTTTAACCTATGTTAACATGACCCTCTAGGGAAGAAGGGATATAGGTATTGTAATATTTACACTAAATTATATTTTGTACTACGGATAGTCATATTTCATCTCTTCAGGAGTGATATGGTTAGAAAAATCGACATGACATGCTCAAAGACACTACAATATAAGAATATGCAGGTATGAACTATTTCTGAGGTAAACCCAGCCCCTAGGTTCATAATTTGTGTTATGCTTTTAGTTTTAGTGTTTTTAAATGACTATTTTAACTATTTACTTTGAGATCCCATGCATGAACTACTTATTTGACCGGTTATATTAAGGGACATCATTGGTGGTGGGATAAGGAGTTGTATTGACACCCTTATTTGTAATCAATGACACTTTAGTAGTTTATAATATGTTGTTATGGTCAATAGGTGTGAGTTTCAATCGAGGCACGATGTTGATGCCCATTTCTTGAATTTATAGAATATAAATGCATGATTGGATCAGGATGGACTCAAGACTAGGTGGGGGATCTTCTATGAGCCTCTGTTATGGTTTATTATTTAAGTCATTTTTGTGTATGATCCACCCATTTTAAATTTGGTATGCATGACTCATTCATTTTTATCACATGCGATGTTGGGTTATTTATTAGTAATTTCCCTAGTTGTGATGTTTATATCAAGAAGTTATCTGTTTCATTTTATTTCTATTGTTATTATACTTTGATCAAGAGTCTATTCTCACCCCATGGTAACTTCTTAAGAACATTCCACTAGTGAATATACCTTGGTGTACACGGAGGTTCGGCTGAGGTCATATAGCATTTTGCCGATCTGGGAACCTGTTAGAGGCCTGAGGTGACTATATGTTACAAAGATGATCTAGTTGAAGTAAGAAGAAATTTAGATATAATTTAATGATGTTTTTTATCTACTGATAAGAATATAATAGAAGTTTTGGAAAAATGTATAATTTTATGGGAGGTTAATCCTGTTCTAAAGTTGGTGATATTTTCATGAGTTTCTTAGTTAAAAAATTGGATTTAATTTCATGATTATTTTTGTTAATAAGATCAAGATATATTATAACATTATAATTAAAAACTATTGGAAATTGGATAAGAATTTAATTATCCAATTGTATACTAAAATTATTTATGTGAGGGAGAGAATGTTTTTCCTTGGAAATGTTAATACAATTTTGAATATGAGAATGATAGAAAGAATAAAATATTATTTTACCAATGTACCATATCTTGAAAGTAAGAGAGAATGAAAAAGGAAAGAATCCAAATTAGTATTTCTTGAAGCTAATATTTGGAGATCTAGGAAAAATTTAATACTTGAGCTTTCAAATTTAGTAAGAAGAAGGTGAGATTGAAGCCATGGTTTTGTATAACTAAATATGTTTGTTCCCTGATCTTATAGTTTTGAGTCTAAGAGATGAAGAAGAGGAGTATCTTCAAAGGGTTCTATAAGTTGTTTGTTTACCAGACCATGTTCTTTTGGTTTTTATTCCCCAGGTAGATCATGAATCGGTTGTTTTAGAATAAAGTGTGTAGTGTATTATAGAAATAATTTTTTCAAGATCAAAGAGGAATATCATTAATTTTTTTCTAAGTAAACATTCACTCAAAAGGAAGATATCACTCATATGATTTTTCTTGTATTTAATTATAACTATCCCAAGATAGTGGAAACCATAATAAGAGTTTATATTCTAGGAAGTATGATCTTCGGATAAAAATGACCCATGTTCATATATTGATAATAATATATTAGTTAAAAATTTGTTACATGGGGAAAACTAGCTATACCAAGGATTATTATCACACATTATGGTCAAACCCTGTAAAAACTATTGTTCAAGATGATCTACCATAATTCCATATCATTTAGGTTAGTTTGATTTTAATATACTTGAGATGTTAATGTTCTAAATAATTATAGAGGTTTATTTCATAGAAATAAATTTTAATAAATGAGATCTAAATTGATTCACCCCTCCCCTATCAGTGGATACAATTGGTTCACTAGGAATTTCAATTCTGTTTGAGCATTAACTATTTTAGTTCTTTGTTGAAGGATTTCTTATATGCTTCACATATTATTTTCCAATTTTTTGTGGGGTAATTGGATGGGGATCTCTTTGGAAATCAAGATTTGTTCTATAATTATTGAGGGATGAATAGTGTTTTCATAAGGGTTTGTAATTGGTAAGTATTTACATAATGAGGTTCTGTAGTGGTTTCCATCTATAACTAGGGAAATGAGTGGTAATGAGACAAATATAGTTATGACTGGTGTCTTAATAAATTGTGTAGATTTTTCATTAAGGGTTTTTGTTTGGAGACATGGTGTTTTGGGAGTAGGAGTTCTCTTCTTCTTCTATTTTTTGAATATTTTTATCATTTATGTATTGGGATGGGTAGTTTTAGGCTGCTAAAATGGATAAGATGAATTCAAGATGTTTATTCCATGAGTAAGATTCGGGTTGACCCATGTGATAGGGAGATTTATATGTGGGGTCATGAGGTTATGTGTTGGGTTGTCTCTTTTGTTTCACATGTTTTTATTATTAATTTTTTTTTCTCGAGGGGTAACAAGACATTAAAATAAAAAACGGGGATTGTGATGTTAAATTTTCATTCTATGAAGAGGTTTAGAAATTTATGAGGGATTGATTAATGATTGGTTGATGAGGTAAGGTGGAGTTATTCCTTATTATTTTGTTCTATGGAAGCCTTGGTTTGGTGGATTCATGCGATAATTAATTATTGTTATTTTTATTATTTTATTTTATTAATATACTTGGGTAACGAAGTGGTGCCTTTTATATGATATTTTTTAAAGTGTTTACTATATGTTTTTGATATTTTAAAATATTAATGATTCAATGTGGTGATGTAGGAAAAGGAATTGTAGTGGTGTTGTGGTATAGTGCAAGTGGTTATGTGATGAAAGTGGAAGTGCATTTGTTCTATGATGGGGTTCATGGTTGTAATGTGGTTTTGAAATGTTATGTTGGCTATATGATGGTGATGTGAAAGTAGTTATGTGGCAGTGTAGATGAAGTGAAAATGTGATAAAGTTATTTTGTGTGATGTGGTAGATGTATTGTGGTGAGAATAAATGATTGTGTGGTTTTGTTTTTTTATCCTGATCATATATTGTTGGAGATAGATTGTTATAACATTTAACATTACCTGGTGGTGATTTAGATAAACATATAAATTGAAAGGTAAGATAATTGTTAATATTACAAACCACTATCTCTTTTATTGATTTTTTTAGTGGATTGTGATGAAGTATTTTATTCATTGCTATTAAATCATAATTTATGTTATTTCTAATTGATTTGTTCTAGATTTTTTATGGGTTATTCTTAGATTGGTTTGATGTTTTTATTTTCCTAAAAAACATTTTGGTTCCCTTTCATTCCTTTATGAAAGAACAAACTAAGGTGTTGGCATGTAACTTTTTTATGGTGCGGTGGTTTTGAATTGATAAGTGATGATCATGTTTGAGGATGTAAGGGAGGTAGTGTAACTAATAGAGAAGGTTGTGGAAATAAGAGGGATTCCAGGATTTAAAAATGTTTTATTTTTTTATTAATTATTATTTTTCATTAATTTATTACACACATGTATTCATATTCACATTTATTTCACACAAATATTTATTTTTTTAGAATATGATACAAATTATTACTCCCAAGGGCTCACACTTTATAGATTTTTTTTTGTGTTTATATAGTATCCCAATCCTATGGAGGCTTGATGAAGTTATCTAGGTAGATTGAATAGAGTTTTATAGATTCATTTAATCCCTATGATGTTATTGTAAATAACTTATTATTGGTCCTAAACATGGCTAATACTTTGAGATGGAGAGGGTGAATTATGGTAGGTCAATTTTAAACTATCCATTGCAAATGATCTTATCCTACTTTCAAAAGGGGAACTTCTCTCTCAAACACAAATTAGATATGGAGTAATAAAGAAATAAAAATAGACAAAATGATTTTAACTTGGTTCATTTAAATTATCTAATCTAATGGGAATGCATTTAAATGTGCTTATGCACTTGAAACCCTAATCTCAATACATTGGTAACAATTTTGGAGTGACTAAACTAACCCAAAATATTTACAAACATCCAAAAATAAAGTTCATTAATTTTCAAAACCTATGGAACATATATATCATTTAATAAGTCTTTACTTAAACCTCATCAAATATATAATAATGTTACACCAATGGTGGTGTATCGATTTGCTTCACCTGCTTCTGCTAGAAGAACTTCCAAAAACATTCCAGGGAGAAGTCTCATAGAACACATTTTTCTTGGAATCTCACCTTCCATTGTAAACCTATAATTCTTATTACTTTTTACAAAATTTCTATAATACCTTCTAATCTCCATTATTTGAATAAAAATATTAACATTATTTTCTTTGTGTTTCTAAAATTGTATTCTTTGAGTTTCCATGTAAGGAATATTTCCATATCTGAATATTGAAACTTCTCTAGTGAGTGGTATGATTTTATATAAAATTAAATTTCATTATAATATTTTATTATATTGGAAATAATCTCTTCCTTAATCATTGAAAAAAACAAATATATTAAAATTTGGAAACTGAAATTGTTACTGCACCCTACATGTCACAACTTCCCACTTTGCATTATGTTGCATGGTCAAAACCAGATCCACATAATCAACATTAATATTAAGTTTAAATGACTAGAAAATTGTAAAGTAATACTCATTTAATTCATGTGTAATATTATTAACTTGTATTGGTCACACCAATAATAATATTTGAAGTATTAAGAAAATATCTCATAGACTATTACATACCAAACACCTAAAAATCATCTAATGAAATTTCTTTTAAAAACTCTACACTTACTCTTATGAAGTTACCATTTACTCTTACAAAGTAACATATTACTTTTTCGAAAACCATTAGTAATCTTCGTAATTCCCATATTACCCTTATGAACATTACATTTTCCACCAATCTACTTCTCTAAAGTTCCATTTTACTCTTTTTAAGTAGCATATTACTCTTTAGAAGTTGTAGAGTGCCCCTCTAAAATTTTCCATTCTAAAAAATATAATCATTTTTAGTTCTATATTAATCTTCTTAAGTATAATATCACTCTTTATACGTCTTTAAAATTAACTTATGAATTTATAGATTTCTATTACGTATATAGTTATTAGATCAAAAAAATAAATACCAAATTTCCAAAAATCTACTAGAATAATCTCAATATTTCTTTAGCCTTTATGACATGTGCTTCTAATAACCTCGTTTTTATAAGTCATTTTAGTTATATTATCAAAAAACACAACTAAAAAAGAATATAATGTTTATTTTTTCCAAAAAATATCCCACATTGGGTTTTTTGAAGACATAAAAAGATTAACCACTTATAAATCCCAAAAAAAATATAAATAAATAGGTCTAATAAAAAAATATAATACTTATTCCTTCAAATTGTGTACATCAATGATTTTGTTAACTAAAAATATAATCTCACATGAATCAATATTATTGTGAACAATTATATTTAAATGAAAATATCCTTGTGAAAACAATGATTTGTTCTTTATAATCTCCAAATCATAAAAACTCCCAGATTAAGAAATTAAATTCCCCCTTATTCAAATAACTAGAATAGGATTTCTCTATATTTTTAAATATAAAAGAATACTCCCATATGGATTTTTTTCAAAATAGATTCTCAGATAGATTCTCACACTTAAATCACTAATAACTTCTCCCCCTTTTTCACAAAACCCAAAAATAACTTCTATGAAAGTTAACAAGTGGGTGTTAGAAAGAAAAAAAATTTAATTCTTGAGAGAGTTTCCATTCTTTGATAAAAATAGAAAATACCATGGGAGGACTACGGGTCACTAGCGTAGGATTTCTCTATATTTTTCAATATAAAAGAATACTCCCATATGACTTTTTTTCAAAATAGAATCTTAGATAGATTCTCACACTTAAATCACTAATAACTTCTCCCACTTTTTCACAAAACCCAAAAATAACTTCTATGAAAGTTAACAAGTGGGTGTTAGAAATCCAAACATTTAATTCTTGAGAAAGGTTCCATTATTTGAATAAAATATAAAATACCATGGGAGGACTATGGGTATCTTTCCCAACCTCTCTAGTTAGAGGGATCTGGTCGGATTCCCATGTCCAACTAATGATCAACATTCTCCTTGATAAAGTGATACTTTATTTTAATGTGATTTATCATTTAATGATAGACATAGTCATTTATAAGATAAAAAATACACAAGTTATACCACATAATTATAATAGGATATTTAACATCAACTTTAATATCTTCAAGATATTGTTTTATATTTTTCACCTAAGTATATGCTTGAGTATCTTACAAATATTTAGCCTCTTTATTTATCAATGAAATGTATTCTTTCTTCTTTCTCAACAAAAAATGAAAGAACATCCAAGATAAAAATCACCACCAAATATTGAGCTCTAGTATTCAACTTAACCTTCCCAATATTCATTCATAAAACCACATAACATATACTATGAAGTTATATAATAGAAAAAACCCAGAGTACATTATATTGTTGATATAATTAAGTATCTAATTCACCACTGGAATATGAATTTCCTTTGGATAACTTATAGGTCATATAACTTGGAATACTAAAACACTCTATTAGGTTATATGTCTATTAGATATAATAGAATTCTGATCACTTGTCTATATTAAATAACATTAACCTCATTTCCATAAAATTCCATTGTAAATTTCATACAGGTGCCTACTAGTGTTTTCAAAGGGTTTAAATATTCCACTACTAGAAAAAAAACATATATCCATAGGATTATTTTTATATGTTGAATTTCTATGGACTTTACCCCTTATATCTATGAGAAAATTTTGTTTATTTTTATAGATTATCTATAACCATTTTCACGATTGTGTGAGGCTATATGTTGGAGTGTAATTTTCTATAATTGAAGATGGTGGGAAGTGCCTATATCCACAAGGAAAGTAGGAATGTAGATATATCCACTTATTCATGACTGATATAGAGTCGGTCCTATTGGTTTGTGCATATAGGTTCTTTCACCTAACCCCTATAGCCACAGTCATACTAGAATGTGGCTATATTCCATTTAAACAATCCAAATAGCCATGTTCCAACTGGAACATGGCTATATCCCCTTTCACTAATCTCCTATAGCCACAGTCCTACTAGACCATGGATATAACTCTTTTAACCCGACCCCTAATCACCACAGTACTTATGTACCATGGATACAATCCCCCAAAATTAATCCCTATATCTATATAATTACTTGAACACGGCTATGGTCATTTGTACCCAACCCTTATAGCCATTAATTTACCAGAATATGGATATATGGCGCATATAGATACATATATTTTTCCCATGGGTATAGTTAATTCAAGAAAAATATTAAAATTTATCTAATAATAATTAAATTATAAATTTAAATTATATATATATTTATATATACACATATTTTATACACATAATTCCAATAAAACTAATATAGATAAGTGGTAAAGTATTTTCTTGTTAATTGTGGGAATGTGATAACAAATACTAGGATCTTCAATTTTTTATTTTTGGAACTCTATATTTAAAAGCATATTCCCATGGCTATAGTCCCGACCTATATCCACAGACATTCCATATGTGGTTATATATATATATATATATATAATGTAATGATCATTAACCCATGGATTTAGGTGATATATAGAGTAGGTTCCATGTCAATGTAACTAAATACATAGGTGGTGATAATGGATATAGTTAAAATGATATAGCCTTTTATTTTATAGCCCAAAAACATAGTTCTAATGGCTATAGTCTGTAACCATAGGCATCTGGTCTATATCCCCAAAAATAAAACATGCCCATATCCAATTGATATAAATTTTTTTCATTATAGAACACTTGATAACTTCTTTATAGTATTTTTTGAGAAATAAATTTTCTATTAAGTCCAGGAACCACTTGTGAGATATGAAAAAAAAAATATTCCTCCAAATGTGGACATTTTTAATTAAAAACTCATATATTCTAAAAAAAGATTTCACTTTTCAATATAAGATTCTCAAAAAATGATTTCAACCACATAAATTATTACCAAAATTATTTTACCATTTTCCTATTAGATATAGTGGTTGTGATCAACTCGTCCACTTTAGAGTCCAAGATTCTTCAATTATTTCTCAAGTTCAAATTACTGGGCCCTTATTTAGTGATTTAGGAAAAATAAATATTTCTCTAACAAGTACACCTTTTTCTTATCTTTATCTACAATAAACACATATAGTTCCTCAATATATAATTCTTATTCAAGAACAACCATTAAGAATATTGATTTAACATCCATTTGAAACACCTTAAAGACCCATCATAAAACCAAGAAACAAAACAATTATTATAATGACCTTGACCCCAGTAACCTGGAGATAGTGCTTTAATTTATTATATGATCATAGATCTAAGGAATAAAATCCTAAAGTACTAATCAGTTGCATAGTTAAGGAAAACTAGATTCATACACAATACCCATTTTACATTAGGAACGAAAATAAAGCCTAAAAAGTAAATAATCAGCATTCTTGAAACACATTCCAAGAATTCATCATCATTTCCTAGGGAAAGGAAAATAAAATAAGGGTGATATCAAATTATCAGTATAGATTAAATACAGTGTAATTTATCATGAATCAGTAATTATAATAAACATTTAAGGCTAGATGATATAATTGACATGCCACATAAATATCTGGATAAGGAATAATCAATATTGAAATGTAAATAACTAAAATACAGGCCATTTAATCAATAAACTGAGAATGAAATACATCCAAAGATAATTTCATAGAAAAATATAATGGTGTATAATAATAATTGAATTATAAATAAATTAAATTCATATATATTACACACCATGTTTCTTAATCACATGGAACCTTTACCATCAAGACCTTTCACAAGGTGATTTAAAACATATTGGATAAAAACGCATTTGATTTGGCCAACTCATCCATCTCATGAGACTACTAATGAATTGAGGGATTATATTAAATGATCCCCAAACCATGTCATACCAGTTCAGATAATTACTTGTATATTAGATAATATATCTATTTTATAAACAATTTTCCATATCATTAAGTTTTAATATTGAGTAAAGCATACATATTTACTTATACTTACCATTTTAATCAAATAAACTACAAATTAAATTCCATATGTAAAAATGGTATAAGTTTTTAAGAAATATCATATCCATCATAGAATAATATATATATTTAATATAAATTTAATTTACAATGAAAAATGATTACAATAGAGGGATTGTTTTAAGATAAAGATAACAATCACAAAAGAAAGTGAGATTGAATAATAACTATTACCACTTGGTAATTTTCAAGTCAAATCCACTTGGATGAGATAATTAAAATTTAAATTTAAAATACTCTTAATAATTAATTATTCATGGTATTAAATTTCAAAATTTCATTATATACACCATATAAAATCTTATTGGATCATAATAACACAAAATTATCAATATAATGTAAATTGAGATAGAATCCCTTACCTTACGCTTCCTTTTGGTTGAATTCTATTTAAAAACCTATATAATGGTTTTAATCATTTTAATTACTTATAAAAAATAATATTAAAATTTATAATATTACATATGATCCTTTTATAACATCGTATTACGAGTTTATTAATAATATTTCATTACTTTCAATGTTTTGGGTGTTAATAGCCTTATTTTTCATGTATGTTTTGACTTGTCATTTTTTTCCTATTAATTTTATCATTATTTACTCAACTATAGAATGTAAAATATGATTTAAATATCATATATATTCAATATATTTGTACATAGGTAAATCCATAAATTTTGGTGATAGGAATTGAAATACACTATTCATAGAGAAGGTAGGTCGTATGTACGCAGGAACACTGTTTTATTTTTATTATCTTATTGAAATAAATAGAAGTAAATGAAATATATTTTCATATTATTATAATATTTATTTCATATATATCACATTATTTTATTAAACTCATCCTTATTACATTCCATGTAAATCATGAATGAATCTCATCACTTCATGAGGCACTAGTTCGTCGTACACACGGGCAACGATAACATATTCCCACAAAATGGAAAGCATGAAGGTATATGTGATATACTAATTAAAAATAATAATAAAATCATAAATATATTATATATTATATATAATCTATAAATCCATCATTATTCCCAACCTTGAAAAGTGGTAATAGAAAAATGAACAACATCGTTTCATGAGGCGGTAGTCCTCCATACACACGAACAATTAGTTAAAGGAATTTTTGGAGTGATTTGGGTAGATATTTTTCCTAAAAATGACTTGATATGTGTTAAGAAGTGGGGGAGAGAGTGCCTTTTATAGTTGAGGAAGAGTGGAATTCTTGTAAATAATCAAAAGTATTTACTATTGGGAGGTAAATATTACCTCAAGTGGATCAAATATTGGTAATAAATTGTATTGAGGGATTATTTGGTTTATTAACACCTTGAAAACACAATAGAAAACATCTTTTATACATTTTATTCCTTAAACCCTAAGTTTACTTATTTTATCATTTTGGTTTTTCATTATGGTAACCAGTTTTCTATCCTAAGTATTTTATACATTAAGAATAAAATAAAATGATAATTGATATATAATTTAGACCCAATGGTTATATATATTATATATAATTTATAAAATTTTGAAATTAATTTTAACACAAATGCATGTAACGTGTAAAAACATCGCTTAAACAATAACTGTGCAAAACAAGTTTTTTACTATTTAACGGTCAATATAGTGATTATAATAGAACAATTAGTATTTTAATGTAAAATATTTAAAATTTATTAACATTTAAAAATAACTTTAAAAAATATAGTACTTTTAATATTTTTAAATCAATTAATAAAATATCATTTATTATAAATAACATTAATGTCAATTTTGACATTATTAATTTAATTGGAAAAAATATCAAGATAAAGATGGAATTTAAATATATTATGTTCAAAAAAATTTAAAATTATAAATTAATGTAATATAATAATGTAACGAAATAATTCATTCAATTTACTTCAATTTTAATATTTTTAGTGTCATTTATTTTATTTAATTTTTAACTAAATAATTACTGTGTTGGCGTTTCATAAGCATTTTAAGTGACTAATACATCTCAAAAAATTAATGATAAATTATAATGATGTAAAAAAACTTATTTATATTTCAAAATATATATTATAACAGAACCTATGTATTTTGTTCCCTTTCCCCAAGCATTATAGATATTAAATGGTATAAAAGTACCTTTTTGGCTTTTTCATTACATAATTATTACATGAGTCTATTTCATGAACAAGTATCCAAAATCTCATAAAATTAAATCATAAGGTAATAAATTTCTATATATACAAATATAGTTGGTTTTTTACAATTGGTTATGTTATTTTAACCCTTATATTATTATTTTTTCCTTCCAGTAAAACTATTTTGACCCTAACCTTGGTAAATAATTTATACTATTTTTACTATTCATTTTGTTAAAAAAAATAAGTTGACACTATAAGACATTATAAATAATTATGAATAAAAATATGGAACTATTTTTAAAAATTCAAATCAAATAAAAGGAAAAAATTAATTTCAAATTAATCCAGTAGACGTGATCATAAATCTAGTGTCTACAGTTGAAATGTCTAAAATTTTACAAAGTTTTTATATTTAAATTAAAAATGAAAATGATTCCAATGAAAAAAATTGTATTAATTGATATATAATTTATGTAATTTTACGCTAAAAATAATTAAAAATATAATTTATCCTTGTAAATTATTTAAACGAAAAGAAAATGTCAATTCAAATTCAGTATTTTTCACTATTCATCATAAAATGAAACTTTTCATAAAAATACCAAAAAATCACCCTAATATAATTTTGATATTAAAATTTCAAAACTAAGGTTTATTTTTATATATAAAATTATCAAAAGTGGTAAAATTAATTTTGAACTATGTGTGGAAAGCATGACTAATCCTCTATTTAGAACAATATTATTTTTCATAAAACAATTATTTTTTCTTTTAAATGAGTCTTATTTCATTACAAATAAAAAGATAGCTAATAAAATATTTTAAAATATATATTTTAATAATTTATCTATTCTTATTCATACACACCATTCTAGTGTCTAGGTAAAAACTATTATATTAAATAATAATATTAACAATATTTTTTTGTTCGGTAAAACCCAATCTTGCATGTTATGCAAGCTATCATATAAAATAATTGTTATATGGTAATAAAGTAAAAAATGAATGTTGTGTGTCATAAATTATATCAAAAAATTTAAATGTATTCTAAAATAAATATATTTTAAATTATCAGGGTGTTACATTCTCCTCGCATTAAATAAATTATGTCCTCATAACTCAAACTTAATCTCGATAGTCAAGGTTTTGATTTTGTAAAATATAGTTATTGAAAACCTAACATCATAAAATAATTAATAAAATAACCCATTAATAATAGTGAATGGTATGTAAAAAGATCAAATAACTCAGTTTCAAGTAGGATAATATTGGTGGAAAGTAAAAACATGGACAAAGACGAGAAAACTAACACCCAAATTCTAATAAAGAGTGATAAAATGCATTGAACAAAAGAAAGTGGGTGATCCATAGAAGGATAATAACTAAAAGGAGATAAACCACATAGGTGTAAAGTGGGATATTGATATCATCATAAATCATGGTAATAGGATAACATTTTATTTCATGATCCTTTTCTTAATGTTGGGGAATATTCTTACTATTTTAATAATATAAGGAAATATAATTACATGATTCTTTTATATTTTATAAGAATAATTTCATCCTTTACCTCTAGAATTGAATATCCAAAAATGAATTTTTTATGCCTTAAGCACAAAAATTCTGTTTTAACAGATCGTAAGCTCTATAAAAAACTCATAAATATTTCCATCTGTCTCAAAATATTTTCTAAAACCATTATGGTTTGAAAAATTTATTCAATATGTATAAATATTCATATGGATAAGTACTATATTGATCTTTAAATACTCCTTCAAAGTTCAATATAATCCATTTCATAAATGGTTAACATTATGATCCTTCAAAATGATCAAGATCCAAAACATTAAAAATAAATTCACTAAATTTCCAAAATTAATTTACCATTAATACCTAAAATAACATGAAGTATCTCTTAATCATCTCATACCAGGCATGTGAATACTTCCATCATGAATTATCTTGAAACATGGTAATAACCTAAATTAACATAAAACTTATTTAAAACATGCATGATTCATTATTCCTTAAATAGAACACATATTATTGTATATATTCCCTAAATCCAAAAATACTAAAAACTCCATCAATAATAGCATAAACCACTTTGTCAAAAAAATCATTAATATGTTCCAATGTATTCAGTACTATAAATTTTTTATTACCAAATCAATCATCTCTTTACACCAACATCATTATCTCCACATAAAAAACATATTAATGGTTATATTTAACCTAATCATGTGTTTTACAGGAATTTCAGCATTCCACTGAATCATTTTAATTGTTCATAGACACCATTAAATATACGCTTTCAAATTCTTAACAAAAATTTACTTAAGTTTAATACTTAAATATTTTATAATTATAATATCTATAATATTAGTGATAAAATATAAAAATTCCATAATTCCATAATTAAAAAATGTGCACCTTAATAATTCCACTTTATCAGTAGTAATAATATAGGCTTGAACTTGATTCCTTTGCTTCTTCTGAGGTATATTCCCTTAACGCTTTGGGAATTCAATTGTATAGTTCCCTATATCCTTACAATTGAAGCATTGAACATTTTAAAATTATTTATTATCCTTGAAATAATGACCATGGTGGCCTTTTTTTCCATATATTAAGCAAACATATTTTCCTTATAATCATGCACCAAGGTGTTTCCTAATACAATTACCACATGTGGGAAAATAGTTTTTTCCCTTCTTCTATTTATCCACATTTTTCTATACCACCCTACTCTTAGCATACTTCCATTTAAATCTATAATACTTAGATAATTAATTCTAAATATTTCTATTACATGATACTATGTAATCATATGATTAGATGGTTTTGAAGATTATTTCCCTTCGAAAGATTGGTTGAATCCTCTCAAACATATGATCATTATTACTCTATGAATTATGTACATTGATGTGGTTCTCATTCCTTCTTTTAAGAATAATTTCTAAATTATGGAATACACTATAAATATCATATCATTATGAAACATAATGTATAATCCAAATACAAGTTAAATATTTAACATAAATTGTTTTTTGGGATAGCTAATCTCATAGTCATAAACATGGTTTCTTTGAGAACATATCTATTTTCAAATCATTTATAATGGCTTGTAATGAAATATTAAATTATCAAAATAATATCCTATATGAGTGTTAAACTAGGTGTGTATTATGGTCCATTTTCTTTTATCAGTTCCTAATCAATTCTATCTCAATATGATGTTTTTGGTGTTGTTAACCTTGTGTACATCTGTGCCAGAGTCACATCTGCTTGTAGTATTGAGATTAAGATATATTGATTGGAAGAACCGCATAATATCTTCATTACCAAAACTTTAGGATGTTCTTCTATGTGTATCCTTAAATTCTCTTATAGGGATGTGTTACCTAATCTATGTTTTCCTAAATCTAGTTCCCAAGGTTTCTATTAAGCATCCTTTCTTACCAACTGGAATGACCTCAACCCGAGTAACTCGAATCTAGTTCCTTACTCTTTTACATTAGAATAGATACAAGGAATAAAATATTAAAGGAAATATCAATTTAAGTGTTTTGTAAAACTAGATACATACATAATAACCATTTTAAATTGGTAAAGAAAACAAATCAAAAAAAATAAATTTTCAACATACTTAAAACTCATTCCAATAATTCATTTTCATATCTTGGGGAAAGGGAAAAAATAAGGGTGAGTTCAAATACTCAGTATTGGTTAAGTACATCAGAATATATCATTAATTAATAATCATAATCAAAATTTAAGGTTATATGACTAACATAAATCCCACATTAATATCTAGATATGGCACAATCAATATGGAAAGGTAAATAACTGAAACACATGCTATTTAATTAAAAATATGAGAATGAAATGCATCCATAGATAATGTCATAGAAAAAATATCTTGGATAAAAATAATAACCTAATTATCAAATATATAAATTATTAAATATTTTACACCATGTTTCCCAGACACATTGAACTTTTACCATCAAAACCATTCATAATACGGTTTAAAAAAACTCAGTAAAAACCAATATGAGTTGGAAAACTGATTCATATTCTAAGACTACTAATGAATCAAGGGGATTACTTTAATTGGTCCATAACCCATATCATACCACAAAAAATAATTCCTTATATATATAATAACCAATTTAATTTTTTTTTTAAAAAATTTATCATTAAGTATATGTATTGGGTAAAGGATATAGATTTAGCAATACTTCCCCAGTTAATCAAATAAACATTACATTAAATATCATATGTGTAAATGGTATACAGTTTAATAAATAAACACATAAATCTCAATATAAATTTAATGTTTAATATAAATTTAATTTCCAATGAAAAATTATGACAATAAAGTGGTTTTTAACAGAAATTTAACAATCAAAAAATAAAGTGATATTGTATAATAATTTTTACCACTTGGTAATTTTCAAGTAAAATCACCATGGATGATATAATTCAAATTGAAACTTAAAATACTATGAATAATGAAGTATTCACTATATTACATGTCAAAGTTTCAATATATACACCACATAAAATTGAATTGTTTCATGATAAAAAAAGACTTAATGGAATGTAAATTGATAAGAAATCCCTTATCTTACACTTTCTTTTGACTGAATTATATTTAAAATATTGTATAATGTTTATAATCATGTTATTAAGTTATAAGAAACCATATTAAAATTTATAATATCACATATGATCCTTTTATATCATCTTATTAACCGTTTATTAATAATATTCCATTATTTTAATTGTTTTGGGTGTTAATTGCATTATTTTTCAAGTATATTTTGACTTATTATTTTCGTTCCTATTAAATTGATCCTAATTTCATCATATCAATAATTTAAAATATGATATAAATATCATATATATTCAGTTTATATTTATTTATATAAATCCATAAAATTTGGTGATATGAAATGGAATATATCATTCATGTAGATGGTAGGGTGTACGTATGCATGAACAAAGTTTCCATTTTCTAGTCATATTTAGTAAAAAATTAAAATTATATATATATATATATATATATTATCATTTAAGTATAATTTTGGTGTCATATATATCACATATGTATTTTAAAACCATCTTTAAAACATTCCTTGTAAAGCATGAACAAATCTCATCACTTCATGATACGGTAGTCCACCATATAAACTAGAAAGGATATCGTATTCCCAAAAAATGGAACTCATAAAGGTATGTGTGATATATTGGGTCATAATGAATATGAAGAAGACACAAGAGGGGGTGTGAATTTTTTTCCTTTAAAATATTTGATAGAATCAAAAACACTTCTCTTGTTATGCATTGATTATTTCCTATTCTGTTAAAGGTGAGTGATTAGAGGAGATAGATAAGAAAAAGAAAAAAGTTATGTATAGTAGTTCTAAAAATAAATGCCCCTAGTTTATTTCACAAATACTACCTCCATGATCTTGGTAATTTTCACAGGATAAGTCCTTTTATCAGAAGATCATAACACATGAGTACTTACAGTTGACACCTTTACAAAACGATTTTACAAGACTTTCTAGTTCATTTAATAGGAACCAAATTATCCAAATATTAGTATGAGGGGATGATAATCCACTATGACTATGTCAGATCTAATGAACCAATATTGAGTACATGGAAATTACATTTCTTATTTTGGAATACTTAATACCTTACTCAAACAGACACCCAAGACTGTATTAGTTTAGTGACATTGTAAACTAGGAACAAAATCTTCTAACTTTTTGAAAGATCTTCAACATATCCCATAAGAATATTCTACCTTTTTTCCTACATAAAACCATTCTTTATATCCTATACAACATAAAACAAGAAAGGTGAGCCCAAATTCTTAGTAAAGGTAAACATGGGGAACATAAAACAAACCATAAACATAAAAAATGTAAAAACATGAACATAAAGATTAAATATAGAAATATTGAGTCACGAAATAAATATTGGCAGTACGTAAGGAATAGATCATAAAGAAAAATTAACCATGATAAAATAGCATTTCCATGAAACATGGAATTGTGGAAAACAAATAAGCACATACTATGATTCCCATAGCAGCCAAGGCATTGCTACCAAGACTATTATAGTGGACAAAGTCCTTTAGTGAACAGGGTTTACTTTTCAGTCCTACCATATATTACGGAACCTGGTTTACTTGTTGTTTGAGCCCTGTATAACATTCCATCACAAATATAATCAAATAAAAGTAATAACAAGGTTAGAAATATAACTGTATTTAAAGAGTTTCATCTTATATGGAAAATAATTTTGAGAAAACAACTGAAATTAATTCCTAAGGATAATAACCATTCTTCTTCAAAAATGTTTTCCGTCCTAAAAATGCCAAAAAAATTAGAATAAATCATTTTATTTGAAAACAGCCTTATAATATTTTAGAGGAAGCTTCAAGGAAATAAGGAATCATGAAACCATAAAAATGTGTTCATGTTGTATAAGTTAAAAAAACATTCTTTTGGTACTTTTTCCAGAAAATTAAAAAAATACCTTGTATGAAAAAAAAGAAATATTCCATCCATACTAGGTAATAAAAGTCAAAAATGGGTATAAGTGAATTTAAAAACACATATAATAATAATAAACGTTTTATGTAAACATTTTTAGAAAACATGGACATGGATGATAAATATATACCCAACAAATATATACGTATAAAAAATCTCAGATAGAAATGAGATTGAAAAATGATCCCTTACCTTAGGTATAATATGCTTCATATGTATCTAAAACTCCTATATAGTGGGTATAAAAAAATTATTAACTTGAAACATAACCAAAATAATATTTATTATATCATATATTATTCACTTATGAATTATATTACCTGTTCATTTATCATTTTCATGTAAAAGCAATGTTTTGGGTAATAATGGTTTTATTTATTGTATATGTTTTGACTTTTTATTCTTGATATCATTACTTAGATTAGGATTTACTTACTTCTAGATTTTAAAACATTATTTATATATCATATGTATTCAGTAAATAAATATATATTTAATAGATATAAAAATTAAATGGAATATATCGTTCATGGAGATGGTAGGTCATACGTATACATGAACGTTGTTTTCGTTTCCTTATTGAATTGAATGGAAGAAACTAAATGACATATATATAGACATAAATCTAGTAGAATTATTATATCATATATTTCATTCTTATTTATTATATATATATATATATATACAATATAATCATTCTTGAATTGTTAATGTTTAGAATGAATCTCACCCTTTCGTGGAGATGGTAGGTCCTACGTACGCACGAGCGAAGATATCATTCACTTAATGGATAAATGGTATGGAATTTGATGGTATATTAATTATACGGAATAATTATCATGGTATATTTATAATTTAAATCTATTATACTCATCATTATACCAATCCAAATTATGTATTGTTTAATAACTAATTACACCACAGTGTGGAGACGGTAAGCTGTACGTACGCACACTCTGTGATATTGTTATTTTTTGGATGGATAAAAGGAGGTATAAGGTTGTACCATAATTATAATAAATTATAAGAATGTATAATATAGTGGATTTATTACTTTATTATGAGAACAACATAAGAATGTAATATAAAAGAAGAAAGTAATTTTGAAAAATGTGACAAAACAATTACCTCATTTTCGAGTATCTCCTTTTGATTTGCACTAATGGTCTCCCTATGATGGATTTAATCCCAAAGTGTGTCCCCTAGGAGGAATTTAGGGATGTTGGGAGATTATTTTAATATATTTTTGATGATACAATGGTCTTGAAAGGTGTGATTAAGTGGTTATAGGTGGTACCCTTTTATAAGAGGGGGGAGGTTAACTTTAGGAATGTCTTGAAATATTAATTTATTATAAATTTATTTTCAGTTTATAATGGTCCCTAACTCATTTATTTCTAAGATAAGATGAGTATGGGTATAAATAATATCAAACAATAAAATTTATACATGTTTTTATTTTATGTTAAACCTTATCGTGTTGATTTATCCTTATTTAATCCATTTAATTTTGTTTTTGGTAATAATATTCTTAATATTAAATACTTATAAATATTTACTTATGTGTTGTAAATTGTAAATAATTGTATACTTTATGAAATTTTAGATCATACTATTTCACTTTGTAATTTTTAAATATTTTTTTGACATTCAAATAATTTAATAATATTCTATTTTTATAAAATATCAATAGTGTCAATTTTGACACTATTCATTTATTTGACTTTAACTAAAATCTACACAGAAGATAAATTAGAAAATATATTTTTAATAAACTCCTTACATGTCATATTCATTTATAAAATTAGTGGATCACAATAATTAGTTAATATGGTGTTTATTTTCAAAAACATTATCCCATTTATTTTATATTTCTATCAATAAAATAATTTATACATCACTATTGTTTTATAATTAATGGTAATTATCTATTCTGTAAAAGTTATAAATAAATTTAAATGATATATATAAATTAATTATATTTCTATATACTATTTATGTTTGATGTTTTATCATGTTTATCACAATATTTAAATTATTATACTTATAATAGACAAGAGAGTGACATGTCGTTACTTTCTTTTGTTTTAATTATAATTACATCACTTTCATGGAAAAACATCCATTAATTGGATCAATTCTGACCCTTAGGGGATATTGGTATACTTTAATTCATCCAATTTGATGTTTGTAGGAGTTATGGAAATTTTATTATCTTTATCATTTTTTTGTTACCCAGATTTACATGATTTACCTTTAACTGTGGTAAATAAAAATTACCGTACTTACTATTCATAATATCCAAAAATAAAAGGTACCAATTTACACAATTTGGACCTTATGATTAAAATTATGGAATCAATTTTTATAAATTCAAAACATAGAATTGGATTAAATCAATTTAAAATTAATTCCTGCTGTCAAAGCCAAAAATTTGGTTTTCAAAAAATTAAAACTATTCAAAAGATTGACATGTGTTTACGCCCAATTTAAAAGTTAAATTACTTCCAATTACCAACATGGGATTAGATGATAAAAACATAATCCAATTATACTTTAAAAACAATTAATATATAATTTAACTATATTAATAAATTAGATGAAAATGTAGTTCTAAATAACAATATAGTAATTTTTCAACATTCATTAAAATATAAACATAATCAGAAAACCACCAAAAATTCAACCAAAGTAAATTTTTATATTACTATTATAAATAATAATTTTATATTGTAAAATATATTATATAAAAGTGTTAAAAATAGATTTCAAATAGGTGTGCCATCAAGAGGCAGCAAAACTGCATTTTTTGAAAAATATTTATTTTATCTGAAAAATTGAATTTGTTCTTATATCATGTTCTAGAAAATACATAAGATTAATTGTCATGTTATATAAAATTAAAAATTTTGTTAATAATAATAATAAATTATAGTTTATATGCCATTAAATAAGAATATATTATTAATATATCATTTTTTAGTGAAACTCAGTATTGCGTACAACACAAGATATCGAAGAAGGTCGTTCTTGTGTGTAATGCAAGCCAAGTATAGTGTTGCTTATACTAAAATATAATATGGTTTTTTGTATAGATAAATATAATATTTTTTTCGCAAAAAACCCAATACATTACATAAATTAAAAAAATCTATCTCATAAAATCTTATGGTGTAACATTATACCCCCCTTAAAATGAATTTCACCCTCGAAATTTGTCAGGGGTATAAAAGGTTAAATACTTGAAATTTTCATTCATAAAAACCCAAATCATAAAAAGGAATACTAAAACTTAATTTTAAAAATAAAATTTAGAAACATAATGATTAACCAAAGTAACTCATTACTAGGTTTCAACATATAAGAACATTAGTGGGAAGTGAAAACATCGATATGGAAGAAAAGTAAAACCATCAATTTCTAAGGGGTGGTGATAGAGAAATTTTTTTGGAGAATCTTAACAACCAGAAATCCATAAATCTTAAATAATTTATGGGACCATCTGATTCATACAATAAGAAGTTACTAAGATAACATTTTTTGTTTTTCAGAACCCTTCCCTAAAGTTAAAGAATTTGTCATGAGAATAAATATTTAATTGATTTTTGTATAATCTCATCATTTTTCGTGCCTTGAACTATTTCCAATTCATCTCTTATTTAAAGAAATGAAGTAAATTTTCTCATTATTGAAGTTTAAGTAAATCATTTGATATAATAATAGGTCATTCCATATGTCTCAAGAAAAAGGTTAGCACAGGAAATTAAATATGCCTAAGTACACTTATAGTGAGATAATAAATTAATCTAAAAAACATAAAAAAGAATATAACTTTTACTACTAATAAATGGATAACATTAAAATCCTTCCAAAAACTAAAAATATAAAACTTTAGAAAGACATGAACTAAATCAACAAAACATTTATCTCTCATATCTCATAAGGTAGTTCTTTGTTGTCACATTCCAAACATGTGAATACCTTAATTATGTATTCTCTTGAAAAATGGTAATAACATGAATTACCATAGAACCTTTGTGAAAAACGTGAATTATGTCATAATTAAAAATTTCCACACACCAAAAATTCTATATACTAAACCCATGATATCACTTTGTCCTTATATCAGTCATGAGGTCATTAATACTTTAAAACATCTCATTATCTCCTTATCCCTTCATTATGTGCATATCATCTACTTTTAAAAACTATTTTGATCACTTTTCATAGTTATTGGTTCCATATACTTATGGAAAACTACAATGTACCAATACATAGATATTCTAATATTCCATAATACTATAAAATAGATTCTATAACACTTTTTTGGAATCCCATTACATAAACACATAATCATTCCACCACTTCATTATCATACTCAACATCACCAATAGTGATCACATGTTATTTTCCATTGTATTTGGCCTTAATAGGTTTTTGAAATCGATAATCATCCATAACCCTTGGATTAGAACATTGGTTATAATAATGCCCTATTTCATTTCACTTGTAACCCTGACTTATGGGAGGTTCACTCTTTAGAGATTTCTATTTAATCCCATTACTTTGTATTTAAAATTCTTGATTAACTTCTTTCCCACACATAAAACATTTATTATTCCTATTAATAAAATTTCCTCCATGTTTCCATCCACACTTTTAGCGTAAAGAAAATCTAATCTTCTTTTCTCTATAATTTTTATAGTTTCCTTTGAATTATATCCTTATTTTATTATCATAACCATGAGATAGATGAGAAACTACAATCTCCCTTTCTGTAAGAATAATACAAGGAAGGTAATTACTGAAAAATATGTTCTTGAACTCACCCCAATCAATGGAGTCATATTTATATTTTTGCCTCGTTTTCTTGATAAAGTCCCACCACATATTCTCTTTACCTTCCAAGGAATAAGAGCCTAAATTAACGTTTTCACGTTCTGATCAAAAGAGAATGAAAAATATATTTTCAATGGTACAAATCCATTTCTCTTTAACTTGTGGATCGGTCATTCCACTAAAATAAGGTAGGTGTTTCCTTAAGAAAGATTCAAGAGAAAGTTGTTCCCACCTTTTGTCATTTGGAAGCTTAGCAGGATTTGTGGTCATATAAACAAGATTCATTATTTGAGATCTCATAACATTTGGTTATTCGGGAGGATAATCATTTTATTTCCCATCATAACCACCATTAATGTGGTTTCTTTATATTCCATCCATTATCTAAAACCCAAAAATAATAGTGTCAGAGGCAAAAATAATACTAGTAAATCAACAAAATCAAAGGGGGGTACATTCAATCTCTAACATCTTAGGTTCAATCCTTGCTAATTCATAATTGTCACCATAATTCTAGGACTTTAAACTATTGTTAGACATTCCCTTTTAGATATCCCTAAAAATACCTCAAAAACAACTCTTGGTATATCACTAAAGTTTTCATATCCTATTTTACAAAGGTTAATTAATCCTTCACTCTCATACCAACACTAATGATCCAAGCTTGATGTACATAGACATTGAATTTCTTTTTTTGGAATACTTAATACAATACAAAAATAGAAATCCAAGACTGTATTAGTTTAGTGTCTTTGGAAATATGGAACATAATCTTCTAACTTGGTGAAAGATCTTCAAAATCTCCTATAAGGATCTTCCACCTTTTTCCTACCTAAAACCATTCTTTATATTCTGGGATAAAGAAAACAAAAAAAGGGTGAGATCAAATTTGCAGTAAGGGTAAACATGGGGAACATAAAATAAATCATAAACATAATAATTTAAAAACATGAACATAAATTTTAAATATCAAAATTTGTAGTCATGAAATAAATCTTGGAAGTTTGTAAGGCATAAATCATAAAGCAACATTAACCCCGATAAAATATCATTTTTATAAAACATGGAATGGTGGAAAAAAATCACATACTATGATTTCAATAGTAGATAAGGTATTTCTTCCAAGATCATCATAGTGGACAATGTACTTTACTGAACCGGGTTTACTTTCCGTTACATCCACATATTACTTAATTAGGTTTACTTATCCTTCTAGCCCTATATTACTGACCATATTTAATTTCCGTTCCAGTCATGTTTATCTCATGAGATATAAATAATAACTGATTTCATTGGAGGTATATATAGGTCCCTCCCATATCATAATGAAATCATTTTTAAATGTTCCAGAAAAACATAAATCATTCATCATAGAATCACCCATGAAATAAAATGGGTTTCTTAAACATCATTTGATCATAATTGAAATAAAACTAATGAATTTCCTAAATAAAATTCCATAATAGAAACAATAAAATAATATTAATAACAGGGTTATAAATATAACCCTATTTAAATAGTTTAATATTATATGGAAAATAATTTTTAGAAAATAGTTGAAATAAATTCCAGTGGAAAACATCATTTCCTCTTAAAAAACTTTTTCTTTCCTCAAAATGAAAGATAATTTTAGAAGAAAAAATTTTATGTGAAAATAGCCTTATAATATTATAGGAGATGCTTAAAGGAAATAGGGCTTCATGAAACCGTAAAAATCCATTCATGTTGTATAAGTTAAAAAACATTCTTTTGTTACATTTGCTGGAAAAGACAAAAAGTACCTCGTATGGAAAACAAAAGAAAGATTCCTTCCATACCATGCAATAAAAGAAAAAATGTGTAAAAATGACCATAAACAAACGTAGAATAATATTAAAAAATATGTGAAATAATTTTTAGAAATCATACATGGATGATAAATATATCCACATTAAATACCTACGTATAAACAATATCGGATAAAAATGATATTGCAAAATTATCCCTTACATTAGGTCTGATATACTTCGTATGTGTCAGAAACTCTTGTATAGTGGGTTTAAACATATTATTAACTTGTAACAGAACCATAATAATATTTATGATATCATATTTGATTCACTTATGACTTTATATTACCTGTTCATTTATCAATTCCATGTTAAAACAAAGTTTTAGATAATAATCATTTTATTTATCATACATGTTTTGAATTTTTATTCTTGATATCATTTCTTAGATCATGATTTACTTATAAACAGAATTTAAAACATGATTTATATATCATATTTATACAGTATATAAATATATATAATATATTGATAAATGAAATGGAATATACCATTCAGGGAGACAATATGATATACATACACATGAACGATATTTTCGTTTCCTTATTAAATTGAATAGAAGAAAGTAAATGATATATTTATATATATACATAAATCCAGTAAAATTATTATGTCATATATTTCATTATTATTTATTATACATATACATTATTATCATTCTTGATTCTTTAGTGTGAGAATTAATCTCATCGCATCATGGAGACGGTAGGTTCTATGTACGCACGAGCGACAATATCATTAACTTATTGGTTAAATGGTATGGAATTGGAAGGTATATTAATTATAAAGAATATATATCATGTTATATTCATTATTTACATCCATTATACTCATCATTATACCCATACAAATTATTTATAGCTGAATAACAAAATACCCCACAGCGTGGAGATGGTAAGGTGTACGTACGCACACATGGTGATATTATTATTTATTGGGTGGATAAAATGAGGTATAAGGTTTTCCCATAATTATAATAACATATAAAAATGTATAAGATACTATATTTGTTACTTCAGTATTATAAAAACATAAGAATGGGAAGTAAAAGAAGAAAATAATTTTGGAAGAGGTGATAAAACAATTACCTCTTTTTCGAGTATCTTTTTTGATTTGCACAAAAGGTCTCTTAATATGGATTTATGCCCAAATTGTGGCCTCTAAGTGGAAGGGGGACGTTGTGAGCCTATTTTAGTAGATTTGATGATCCAAAGGGATTGAAATATGTGATTAAGTGGGTAGAGTTGGTGGACTTTTATAAGAGGGGAGAGGGGCACTTTAGGAAAGTCTTGAAATATTAATTTATTATAAATTTATTTTCGGTTTATAGTGGTCCCAAACTCATTTAATTTAAAGATAAGATGAGTATTGGTCGAAATAACCTCTATGAATAAAATTTATACATGTTTTGATTTTATTATAAACCTTGTCATTTTTATTTATCTTTATTTAGTATATTTAATTTTATTTTTTGTAATAATATTCTAAATATGAAATGATTATCATTATTTACTTACGTGTTTTCAATTATCAATAATTAGATACTTTATGAAAATTTAGACCATTTAATTTTAACTTTTTAATTTTTAAATATTTTTTTGATTTTCAAATAATTTAATAATATGTTATTTATATTAAATATCATTAGTGTCAATTCTGAAACTATTCATACATTTGAATTTAAATAAAAAACAAAAGGAAGATAAAATAGAAAAAAATACTTAATACACTCATTAAATGTCATAGTCACCTATAAAATTCAAGGAGAATATTAATTAGTTTGTATAATATTTATTATTATATATTTAAAATCATCTATTTGATATTTATATCAATAAAATAATATCTACATCACTATTATTTCATAATTAATGGTAATTATTTAATATATAAAAATTCTAAATAAATTCACATGATGTAGATAATTTCATTATATATCTAGAGAATATTTATTTTCTATGTTTTAGTATGTTTATCACTATATTAAAATTATTATACTTATAAGATATAAGAGAGTGACCTGTTGTCACTTTCTTTTTTTTTTAATTATAATTACATCACTTTCATGAAAAAAGTCCATTAATTGAATCAATTCTAACCCTTAGGTGATATTGGTCAAATTTAATTCATACAAAAGGATTTTTGAAGGTGTTAGGGTAATTTTTTTATCTTTATCATATTGTTTGTTTCCCAAATTTACCCAATTTACCTTTACCTGTGGTAAATAAAAATTACTATAGTTACTATTCATGATGTTCAAAAATAAAAGGTACCTATTTAAAAAATTTGGACCTTTCTATTCCAAATATGGAAAAAAAATTCTAAATTAAAATTACATAATTTGAAGAAATCAATTTAAAATTAATTCTCATTGTCAAAACCAAAAAGTGGGTTTTTATGAAGTAAAAACTTATCAAAAGATTGACTTGTGTTTATGTCCAATTTAATTGTGAAATTAATTCCAATGAAAAAAATTGGATTAAATGATAAAAAAATAATCCAAATTTAACTTAAAATCAATTAAAATATAATCTAACTATATTAATCAATTAGATGAAAATGCAGTTTTGAATTAAAATACTTTATTTTTGATTATTCATTAAAATATGAACTTTATCAGAAAAATACCAAAAATTCAACCAAAGTAAATTTTAATATCCCAATTCAAAACAAGAATTTTATTTTATGAAATATATTATAAAAAAATTGTTAAAAATATATTTAAAATGGGTTCGCCATCAAGAGGCAGCAAAACATTATTTTTTTAAAAATAATTCTTTTTTCCAAAAAATTGAATTTTTTCTTATGTAATGTTCTATAAAATATATAAGACGAATTTTAATGTTAAAAATAATTCAAAATTTGGATAATAATATTCATAGCAGTTATTTTATATCTCATTAAATTATAATATTTTAATAACATATCATTGTTTAGTGAAACTTGGTATTGCGTACAACATAAGCTATCGAAGAAGGTATCTATTATGTGTAATCCAAGCCCAGTATATTGTTTCATATACTAAAAGCTAATACAGTGTTTCTTATAGCGTAATATAATCTTGGAGTAGCATAAAACACAATACATCAAAGAAATTAAAAAAAATCTATCTCATAAAATCTTGGGGTGTTACATCTCTTCAGTGAATACTCCAATAAATCAATATATGTTGACTTGTTTGAGAAAATATATTTTTCTCATAGTTGCCACAAAAACAGAGATATGTAATTTATCTTCAATAATGTACAACATCAGCACATATATCATCATCATCAAACATGATTTCCTTAAGTAGTATCAAAGAAAACACTATATATATGTATAAATATATATGTCTCCAAATATTATCTCCAAAAAATGATTTTTTGAACTAGTATAAAAATATTTAATCATAATATATAATAGAAACAACAACATGTTAATCAAATATATCAAAACATATATCTCCAAAGTGTAGCTTTGAAGCACAAAACTTTTTCTTTCTAATGTATATTGAATGTATTATATATCTTTTTCTCTACTATATATTCCAATTATCAACATCTTCATATTTATAAATGATGAATATCTTAGTACATATATCTTTTCTTAAATTCAAATATCTTCTAGAAATACCACATAAATAATCATGAATATTTGAATTTGAAATAATTTAGAAGAGTCGTAATTTCCATTTGAAATATTAATGATTTACTCCGTTCAATATTGGCCTTTGAATTAGTTTTGAAAAAAAATTATATTATATTCACTTCTATAAATACCATTTTCTAAAATTTTGATAATACGTTTAATTTAGAACTATATCATTTTCTAGTAAAACATTCCTTCGTATAGCGATAAACACTAAATGTAGGGTTGACAACGTACACATGAACAATGATTTCGTAACGCATTTGATAGAAGTGTGTGTTCATTTAGTTCATATAATTAACCAAAAAATATTTCAATATATTTAAGATACTAAGGTTATTGTATTATTATGGAATAAAAATAATTTTAGGAGTTGGAGAAGGAAATAAAATAAAAATTCTTTCAGAAAAACATTACCTCTTTTTCAGGTTTCCTCCTTAGGTTTGCACTAAAACCTTGAAAGGTTTTCTCTCTGCCCAAACATAGGGTTCTTGGTTTATGGAACCTGTATTGGGAATATATTTACAAAGACAAATGTCTTTATAGGTTTGAATAATTGGGGGTTGAGTGAGTACCTTTTATAGCTAAGGAGGAGTGGCAATCTTATAATTATTCAAAGGTATTCACTATTTTGAGGTCCATCTTACCTCAATTGGATCCAATATTGATAGTTAATGGGTTTCAAGGATTATTTGATCAATAATTCCTTCAACCACACAATATAACAAATGTTTCAAACATGTTATTACTTAACTTTAATGATTCCATATTTTATCATTTTTGTTTTTTATTATGGTATATAGTTTTCTAACCAAAGTATTTTATCCATTAAGAATAAAATAAAATGATCCTTACAGTCTAATATAGACCTAATAAATTATATCTAATTTATATAAAATAAAACATATATGTGTTGGAAATTAATTTAACATAGGTTCAAATAACGTGCAAAAGACCCCTTAAGTCGTAACTACAGTAATTGAGTTTTTTACTATTTAATTGTCAATATAGTAATTATAGTAGAACGATTGTTTTATTAATGGGAAATGTTTGATATTTATTGACATTTATCAATCACTTGATATAATATAAAATATTTAGTAATTTTAAATCGATTAATAAAATATAATTTATTATAAAATAGCATTATCATCAATTTTGACATTATTGATTTAATTTGAAAAAATGTCAAGAAATAGATGGAATTCAAATATATTAAGTCCATCATTTTGTAACATGATATATTAATCTAAAAAAATAATTAAACATAATAATTCATTCAATTTAATTCAATTTTAATATTTTTAGTATCATTTATTTTATTTTATTGTTAACTAAATAATTATTCTATTGGCATTTCATAAGCATTTTAAGTAACTAATTCATCTACAAAAATTAAAGATCAATTGTTTTAATGTAAAAAAACTTATTTATCTTTCAAAATAATTCTTATAAATGAACACATATAGTTTTTCCACATTTCCTAAATCATTGTAGATATTAAAAGGAAGAAAAGTATCTTTTTTTCTTTTTCTTAAATTAACTTACTATATGGGTAAAGTTCATGTGAGTGTCCAAAACATCATAAATTTCAATCATAAGGTTGTACGGGTCTAATTATGACCATAAAATTGGTTTTGGACTAATGGGTAATTAGTTTTAACCCTTATATTATTAGTTTATCCTTCCTATAAAACCATTTTTACTCTAATCATGGTAAATAAATTTTATTACATTCACTATTGATTTGGTTAAAAAATTAAGTGGACCCTATTATATATTATAAATTATATTGATTCTGAATATGTAATATATTTTCCCAAATACAATTCATTGAAGTGGAAAAGATTTAATTTTAAATTAATCCCACTTGTGTGATGAGAAAGTTGATTTTTATAGTGAAAATGTCTAAAAAAATTAGTAATATTTTTATTTACATTTAATAATAAAATGATTCCAATTACCAAAATTGGATTAATTGATATATAATTGATGTAATATTACTTTAAAAATAATTAAAAATATAATTTAACCTTGTAAATTATTTACAGGGAAAGGAAATTTTTATTTAAAATTAAGTATTTTTCGCTATTCAACATAAAATTAAACTTATCATAAATATAAAAATAAAATCACCCTAAGATAGTTTCAATATTACAATTTAAAAAATGAAGTTTATTTATTCATATAAATTTTTTATAAGTGGTAAAAATAAATTTTAAACCTTGTGCACGAAGCACGACTAATCCTCTATTTAGAAAATAGTATTTTTTTAGAAAAAAATAGTATTTATTTTAAATTATTCTTATTTAATTACTATTTAATATACAAAAAATAAACTATGTAAAATATATATTTTCATAAGTTAATGAATCCTATTCATACCCACCATTCCAACGGCAAGGTAAAAAATATTACATTAAATAATAATATTAACAGTGTATTGGTATTCAGTAAAACCCAGTCTTGCATGTTACGCAAGCTATAAGAGAAAATCATTGTTGTGTGTAAAAGAAGTTAAAATATGTGTTGTGTGTCATACATGATGTCAAAAAAATTAATTTATTCTTAAATTAATATATTGTAAAATTATGGGGTGTTACATTTGTTTAGTTTTCAATCGAGCCAAAGGTGAAAATGAATCATCCATATCTATACCTTCAATTTGGGAATACCCTTTATTCACAAGCAATGCTTTGTTCTAATTCACCATTCTATCTTCATTGAAATTATTTAGATTCACTCACTTGGTTGTGATAACATCCTCGTCTTCTGATCTTTAATTTTTTTCAATTTTTGGTTCTTTTTCTCAGTCATGTTCTTCAAGATTTTCATTAACCCAATTCTCATCTTTATCATCAGATTAAAAACTTTTAGGAACTAATTGATATTAAAGGGTGTTTTTTTCCTAATCCCTCATCCATTGAATTTGAACTTGTGTTATCCAGTCACTAACTATATTATTATCAATGATTTCAGTCCTAATGATTATCATTATTTACAAGAACAAACCCACTATATTTTCTTCGTTTTTATAATCTTATCCTAAGTATTATATATCCACATGAGCCCCACCAATCCACTCACCTAATCCCCCATTTCATTAAATATTTCACCACTATTCTTCTGTAAAATATGCTCATCAATTTGAAAAATCTACTCATTCCGAACAATGCTCAATATTAGATTTCAATGATTTTCACAAGACTTTTGTTGTAGAACTTTTGAAACTTTATTTCGGATGAATATCCAAGGAAAATACCTACATCCATAGAATCCTTAAACTTTTAATTTTTTTAATTATTGTTAATAAGATACTTTATTATGAAAAATCATGTGTAGGAATCCTTCCATACCATATCTCTTACAGGGTCTTCTTTTTCATTCATACATAAAAAAACTCTATTGGAGAGGTATAATATGGTAAGCCAAACATTTTCCCAATTAATACCAAGGATGTTATTTTAAATGGTCATTTTTTACTCCTTATTTTTGACAATCTAGTTCTTACCATCAATGAATCTATTTTCTTAAAGAGACTTTACCACTAACATTTTATTCCTTGTCCCATGATTCTCATTATATAATTCCACCTAATGATTATTGAATTATGTATCATTATCAGTATAAAACTTTTAAATTCCGATCAAAAGAATCACCTCTACCAACCATTTGTATTTTGGAATTCATTGAAACACATCAGATTTGTGATTAATAACTTTATACATTCCATAATGATATATTCATCAATTAATAAGACATAATACCTATTTCCATCCATTGATTTGGGTTTCATAGGCCCAGACATATCAACATGCTCTATATCTTGAAATTGGGTTTATTTCTTCTACTTTTTCATGTAAGTATTATGAATAATCTAGCCTTTTTGACAAGTATCACACATGTTAATGTGATCACATGAGAGTTTAGGGATCTCTTAATCTTCTTCATTTATCACTAAGTCCTTTAAATAATTTTAGATAAAATGAACAATAATTTTTTGCCAATTTTTTTAATTCTTATATAGATAGAAAAACTATATCCCCTTATCCATTTATAAGATATAAATTTCCTTTAGTGTTTCATCCATGAAAAACTATAGTTCCATATTATCTTTTAATGATACAAGCCTTTTTGTTCGTCTTCACTGCATGCCCTATGTCACAAAATTAACTTAAAATTTGTTTTTCTAATTAGTCCATAAACCAATAATAAATTTGTGCACCTCAAGTACCCAAATATTACCTTTACCTTCCTAGATAAAATGGTGTTCATCAAATCATCATTTTCAAATCGAGTGACGCCATATTTTGAAAACAATATGCTCAAGATAAGATATTTATTTACTATCATATGGGAAAAACACCCATTATCCCAAATCCATGTTTGAAGTCTATTAATTAATCTTAAATCAATTTTATTAATTTTTGTGATCTTATATTTTCCTTTCTTGATCCACATATTCTACATCACTTTATTTGGGGGTAAATCAGTTTATTCCACAACTAACTCCATAGATTCTTCTTTATCATACATAGCTATGAATTTATTATGTGTTTAAATCCACATAATTAAGCATAAAACTATCATGATTTCATTTTTTGAGTTATTTTTTCTATATTAAAATATACCCTTGATGACCAATATATAAATTTTTTGTTTGAAACCATCACACAAAAAACAATATCCATTAAAAACATACTGAGTATAGGAAATCATGTTCATCTATTTTTGTTTCTATTAAACTCTATAATTATTTTTTCATATGGAAAAAATATATTGTGTGTTAACAATATTTACTAAATAATAAAAAATAATATGTCACATTATTGTGTGTCTTTTCTTCTCCAACTAAACCTTTTCAAATTTTATTAAGGTACTCAAAACATCCTTTTTCTGAGGTGTGGGTGCTTTTCGCATAAAACCATTACCGATAATTTCTTCTTATAATCAAGAAAAACAGTAAATTTACCTTTATTATTTAAGTGATATAGTTGTGGTCAAGGGACTAATTATTTAGTTGATTCCCCATGTACCTAAGTTTCTTTATTTTCTGCTGCACTCAAACTCTCTACTATCTTACAAGGGGTCAAGAGTCTTTATTGGTTATCAAGAAACCATGTAAATTTTTTAACTTCACCTTGAATTTATTCAAAAAATATGACCTGATTTTTCAAAGAGTTTTTTCAGACCATCAATAATATGGGACTTTTATTCAATTTTGAGCTTGAGATCATATTATTTTCCTAAACTTATATAATTTTCAGAATTTTGCAGTGTAATTTTATCCTTAAACTTATAAATCTCTTATTATTTTTATTTTATGTAGATTTTGGGGTCACATACTAATAAATTTTATTTCTTTATATTATCCCTCCAAATGTCAATTTATTAAAGATAATATTCAATTTCATATTGTAGGACAAATTTTCCCTCAATTCTATCACATTCAACAAAACATTATTTTACTAGCTTCTTATCTAAAACACCCACAAGGAATTTATCATTATTCATTTTTTTATCTTATTGTATATATTTTTCCTTAGATAAAACATTATTCTTCTTGAATAATTTATACTATAGTTTTATTTTTTATTTTCATAACTTTAAAAGATTCTACGATAGGTTCTTCCACTTCATCATCATCTTGGAACTTCTTTGGAAACCTTATAGAAAGATGGAAAAAAATAAACATGGGAAACTAATAAGTGGAACATTTCAATGGAATTTATTTTTATTCTTTTATGATTATAGGAAAAGAAATTCATCACCTCATCATTTTCCTTATCCTCAGGATTATCTCCCAAGTAGAGTTTCTTCGTATCTTTTAATTATTCCACTTGATAATTTTCTATTTATATAGACTCATTATCACTTTTTTTCATTTCATATGAAATGAGAGTAATATAAAGTCTATATTTTGTCACATTATTTGGATATTTTTCTTCAACTAGAAACACCTAAGAATTGAACCAGAGTGGAAATATTTTCTTGATTTTGATATCATTATAAATCTCTCCATGTCAACTCATATATTCCATAAGAATCAGAACACAACCAAATAAATCATGACTAACTCATTTAGGAACATCCTTAAATATTTATACTTATTCCACATTTCATAAAACATTTCCTCTCAAACCTTAAAATCTCTTTCATAAATGTTGAGATGATTTTTCTTGTATAACAAGAAAAAAAATTTCATGACAACACATTATTGTATAGAGAGTTTTTTAAATATCCCCCTAACAAATTAACTCTTTAGTATGAACACACCACACCCTATAATCCCTATCTAATAGGGCTCAAATATCCATGTTCACTGAGATCCCATATATAGCTACCAAATGAAAATCCATTTGAAATAATCATAATTAGTACTGTATTTTATATAAATATAAATAATTTCTTTAAAATATTGGAATTGCCTTGTGGTTGGAAACTACCACCTATTATTAAAATAGAGATAAATATCACTAAAAAACATATTCTTTGATACTAATTATTAGACCCAATGAAGGTTAATACCCTAAGAGGGTGGGTAAATCAGGGTATGTTAATTTAAAATTATCTCTTACCAAGAATCTTTTCCCATATTTTGTAGGGACACTTATCTCCCTCTCTCACCATTAATATAGAGTAATAAATAATAAAAGAGAGGAATAATGATTCTTATATGATTCACCAAAATAGAATAATCCATAGAGAATACAGGGAAATGTTCCTACGCACCTTGGTTATAATTTTGGAGTTTTCGCACAAAACCTCTCAGTTTACAACCTTCTAAAAAGAAATATTACTACTTTAAAACACTTCAGGAACATGTAATTATTTAAATAACAATTGCCTTCAACCTCCATGAATAATGAATAATGTTACACCTATTTGGTTTGTTTATTTTCTCCACCATCTTCCACATGATGAAATTCACAAAAAAACAGCCAATAAGAAGTCTCCTAGAACACCATTTTCATCGTGTATCACTTTCTAGTGTAGACCTAGAGTACATAATAATTTACAGACAAATTTTGAAATACTTTATTTTCTCCTCATTTTATTCTAAATAGAATGATTTTTTGGTCCCTATGAATTTATAATATTTTATTCATTAAGCTTCCACATGTGACATACTTTCATATTTCAATATAAAAACATGCCTAGTTAGTAGAATATTTTTCTTTAGCATTAAATTCCACTCCAACCACTAATTATTTTACATATAATATCTTCTATAATCATTGGATGAAACACAATATTAAAATTTATATTTTCAATCTTCTATTGCGCCATACACATCACAACATCCCTCTTCGCACTGCACAACCTGGTCAAAACTTGTTCCAAAAAATTTGATAAAATATTTCCTTTAAGTAATGAGATAATCATGAAATACTTCTCCTTTAATTCAAGTTTTAACTTTTTTCCTTATAGATTTTTCACAAATTATATCATTTTAATGGTTAGGAAAATATCCCAGAGATCGTTGCTGACCAAACTCCTCAAAAGTGATCCATTAAAATAACTCTACAAGTGTTATAGATTACTCTTATAATGTCACCATTTGATCTTATTATGTCATAAATTAATATTATAAAGTCTATTAGTACTCTTATAAAGATAAATAATGCCTTTAAGAATTTTTACTTTTCTGAAAACATGTTATTCTGAAGTTCCAGTTTAATCTACTAAATTAGAATATTACCATTTCAATGTCATAGGGTACCATTTTGGAGTCTAAATTTTATTATAATCCACTATTAAAAAGTTCCATATTACTCTACATAAGTATAATATTACTATTCAGATGTCACAGAGTACCCTTATGACGTTCCAGAATACCCTTCTGATTTCCTAGCCAAATTCTATGTAATTTTTCAATATTCAAAAAATATATAGAATGTAAAAAAAATGTACTATAGTAATACCAATATTCATATGATCGTCATAAAAGTTTCTCCTAATAACCTAAAAATATATTTTATAAGTCACTTAAATTATCTTTTCAATAAATAGATCCCAAAAATAATCCAAAGGGGATTTTTTTCAATATTTGACAATAGGTCCTACCACCCCTATAGACATAATATGGTCTACTTTGGCTAAGTAACTCATGAATTTTGAAAATTCATTATGTAGAGGGGGGAACTACCATATGGTATTTATATGATTCATGAAACTCACTATCACCACATATGGGATTCATAATGTAGTGTCACGACAGGACTTGTTAAATTCATGGTGTGAAAATAGACATCTAGACAGGAGGATGGTTAAGACCATGCATTGAACCTTAGGGAGTCCGAAATAACCCCATATCTATCACTTACATATTTTTTGTATACTTTAACATGAAGTGGGTTCATAGAGTTTATTTAATGGAATAATCAAAATTGATTTGTGGTTATTATTATTTTTTCTTAGATTTTATTAGGGTAATGCATATAATATTTTGATATTATAAACTTGGTGATAATTTTAAAATAATGACCTTTTGGAGGTTGACTTTGGGATCACTCTCAATCTCATCATTTACTTGAGAGGGTTTTTGGTGTGGTCATTTCATGATATGATTATTAAAATATAAAAAATTTATTATCATTATAAAAACTTCATAACTCTTAGAGTCTTATAAAAGATGAATAATAGTTCTATAATGTAATTTATGTATCAATTTTCAAAATGAAAAATATAAATACAAAAAAAATAAAAAATACATAAAAACCTCCTGGGTATGTAAATATATAATTTAGACAGTGATCATAACATGGGATTCAAATATGACTAAAATTACTAATATACTAAAATTAATAATCAATGAAGGAATCACATCAGTAAATATAAGAATATTGATAATAAGAATCAAATAAAAGTTTCCCCAATTAATCAAACTGTTAAAATGGTAATGAAGTTTAATTAATATAATGAAACAAAAAATATATTAAAATTTTTATAGATCATAAAAATTGAAATGAAAAACTAATCTAACACAAAATTTCTTCTCCCCACAACAATTTCATACATTTTCCTCAATGTATTCCTTATTAATTTTTACTTTAATTATTTCTTAATAAAAATAAATTTTATGATTAATGAAAATTATTTTTAAATACCCAACTTGAATATTAATTTGAATAATGGAAAATGTACAGATTTAGCTGGTATTTATTTGATGCATGATTATTTTCCTTCTTTAAATATGAAAATGGAAAACATAACCATTAAAAGAATAAAAAAATAGAAAAATATTAGGTTTAACCCCCCAACAGGTGAAAACATTCTAATTTTAGTAGTTAGATAGTTCTAGTAGGTCATCCCTAATCTAAAGGGTGATGGTGTTTCCTGTACAGGAAACACCATACTTTAGTAACTCTAACACTATTTCTTATTCACTAGATATAGGGATCCCTTTCTTCATTGAATTGTATATCCCTCTCATTTTTTGGATAATAATTATTTTTGGTATAGGTGATGAAATTATGTAAGGGTATTATGCCTCTTCTTCATCATGAGGAATCATATTGTACCATAGTTTTTAAATTTAAATTTCAAAATAAATCTCTTAATTTAGTTTAACTTGAGAAATAAATTCTTTATTTTATTAAAATTATGTACCATAATTATTATTTTAATTAATAATATTGTAAAATACATGGAAAAAAGGTCATTCAATTGGTTCCCCTAATGGGTTTCGTTATAAGACCTCGGGCATTCTTCCCTGTATGCCAGAGGCTTCCGACTAGTAGCGGAGGTCTAGGGTAATACCATGGTGAGACTATACCCCCTGATCAAGGTCCATAGTAATAGAAGAAATTAAAAAGTATCATATCTCAATAATAACCATAATATTATTTAGGATAAATAAGACATAAAATATAATAATATTCCATATGGATGCAGTACAATCATACAATGATGATTTTAAACCTGGATGATCACATATAAAAGTAACGACTGAATAAAATAAAAGTATCAGAGGCTCTAATATCACCCTAAGACTCACCTTAATCCCATCACCCAATGACTCATGATCTAATCAGCTCAAACATCAACATCATTTCAAGATTCTTACCAACCTATTCATGTGACAAGTAATATTTCTTCTTAGATACCCAAGTTTCATAGTCTCTTGATCAGGGTGTGAGTACATAACTCATTAGGGAACCACCAGCATTGTCTCATACATAATCAATAAATATAGTGTATGTTCATGTTAAATGTTCAAAATAAATAAATTATTTCTGAATAATATATAAATAAACCTTATTTGATCACTAGTTCCAAAAAACTTGATCGTCCATACAACCTTAGGCCGCTGACATTGTTTATTCGATCATGTCATAATATCATGATATCTAGATAAATCCTAGATCTTATAGTGTATCCTAGTCATCCCTAGTAATCAGGATCAAGTATCCAACATCTCATTATGAATTTATCAATAGTTATATCCCCAATGTCTTAGTCATCACTCAAATCCGCAAGTATAATTAATGGCTCAAAGATGATTCCCAGACATCTCGGTCAATCCCTAATCCAAACATCCTACATGTCATCATGTTAATTGGTTAGGTCCATGGCATCTTGGGAATTCTCATCAGATATATGTAGTGTTATTGGTTTCACTAGAATGATCCTTGGTGGTAACCAAATCCCCCCATGATAATGGTAATAAGAAAATCCACTAGCCTAAGCAGCTAGAACCTAGACATTCTTGGAATCGAAGGGATACATGGAATCCATGGAATCTCATATAAGTTTGAGGTCAAATCCCAAAGTCCGGAACATTTTCACATGGACTAAAATATGGAACCTATGATACATGCTGGATGTCTACAATGATATCATCATGTCCAAATGATATCTCAATAGTATCATATAAGGCTCAATAGTTGGATCCAAGGAAGTACTTATGGTCATCCACAATATCACCATTACATCACATCAAGACCATAATCTTTGTCCCAGGAACAATTTATGGGAACCTATAGATTCATTAAATTTAAATAGGTGAAATCATAAATATAGCATAGTTGTTGGACTAATTCTTAAAACCATCCCCACTATCTATTTCCCCTCAAGATCACATCATTATTACAGGTTCTAAGGTGACTCCCGCTATCATCTCTACCAGTTCCCACATCATCCCTGTTACTAGGGTCACAAGTCATAGGGGAACCGACTATGGTCCCCTAAGATACATCAAATCCTCCATGGCCTATTAAGAAATTCACACTAGGGAGATGACCTTAAGCTCATTCCCTTTCCCAGGCACCCTAAGTCAGCCCAAACTCCTGATCCATCCACTAGTCTCTACATGGTATAAATGTCCAAGTATTCTCATCCTAGTTTGGTAGGAACAATCTCCCAAGAATACCCTCAATGTGACATACATCTCTAAGTTATCTATCATGGAAACCCCCAAGTCCATGCATACCAAGTCCCTAGTCCTCTCTACCTAAAGGTCACTATGTCTCCTACCATTAGGGCCACTACAACCTATCCATTTATATTTAATAAACGCAAATCCATTAAGGGGTTATCGTATTCCATGGAATATGATGAAATTTATATCCTAAATCGTTGATTGTTGATATGTATATCCGGTAAATGAGGGTCCATCAGGGAACTTAGAGCCATGTGCAATTCAATATAGGCATTACTTTTTATTAAATTAATTAAAAAAAATTAAATTGGACCACCACCAAAAGTGGAAGGTCCGTTCATACCACATGAATATAAATAAACACATAATACCAAAGGGGATTTTCATAAGGAACACTTACCTTATTATAATCCATTTTCAATTAATTTTCATCAGGAAAATAGCCACATAGGTTCACCTAATCTCATCTCATCTCAACTGATTGGTGCTCTCACTCTGCCAACACTTATATCACACCAAGTCACCACACATAATTAACAATAACCAATAATAAATAATTAAAACATTTTCACAAGATAGGAATAATGCTTAATATCTCACTAAATTCTACATATCTCACAAAACCACATCTAATAGCACCCGAATGGCCCATCTCACATTACTTTCCATACACCAAGAAAATAGCCAATAAGAAATTCCTATTTAATTGAGAATTTTTTAAATTTTTACCAAAAATAAAAAATAAAATTACGACGCAACACACCTCAACCATAATGAAAAGCCATCATATGCAGATGACGTGAAAATTTAGCCTCTTATGGGGCTGAGTGAATCACCCACTATATCTGGTTGTTTCCACCATGATCTAGTGGAATTAGAACTCGATCCCTAACTGATAAATCCAAAATTGGAAAAGAGGAGAGGTGATGATGAATGAGGTTTTCCATATTTGAAGATAAACCTTAAATCACTAAAGAATGACCTCAAAACACCCTTTGATTAAGGAAATATTGGGGGATAATATGGGGTTTAACCCTAGTCTAAGTGAGAAAAGAAGGAGAATTAAGGGGGAATAACCCCTCCTTAAGTTCCAATGGGTAAAAAAGTATTTGCCCCCTTTTATGACCATCGTTGAGCTTGTGGTAACTAATTTATGGATAGAGTCTCTACTATAGCTTTGGTAGAATCTACAACCCAGCCTTTCTTGAGGCTCTTTGAGCTTCCAAAACCCCATAGAACATCAAGTCCAAAAACATCATTTCAAAGTGTTAAAGCTCTCAAAATTCCATTCTAAATCCCGATTCACAAAAATATCTACAAACTAAACTCATTGAGTCATATTTCCTATATAATTATCACACCTATGTAAAAATATGGTCGTAAAATCTCCTCACTATAATACTTCTTGTCCTTGAGAAGTGTAGGTGTAAATACAAACATAACTCCCAACCTACCTCATTTTCTAAAACTTATTCAAACGGTCATGTTCCTTCATTAAGTACTTAATGCACTTCCTTAGTACAACTCCCATTTTTAATTTGTTGAGTTTACAAAAGCCCAATCCAAAACATAAATCATTTTTTAAGTATCATGAACAAACTCCATGATTCCCATCGAACCCAAGACACCCATGCGTTCAAATTTAATTAATCACGTAGACTATGGCTCACCATAGTATAGGAATTAGCATAAAATGAAAAATTCAGATCCAAGACACATCACACCATAAGAATCTCTTAATGAAACACCCATCCAACATTCCAATTATATGAACCACAACAATTCCAAACTACCGCACCTGACCAAACAAAAAAAACACCATTCGAGACCCAGTGTCATTCCTCATCTCAATTTCAAACCAAATCTGATGAGTATCCAATACAGATACATGATTCCCGAATACAACAAAATATCATTAAAATACATATATGATCCTCAATACACACTCATTGTATCTCATATGATGTTTCCAATATGGTTCCTAGTCCCCCACAGTAAATAGTAAATGATAATGAAAGTCATACCTCCACCGGATGACCCATCTCAAAATGTGTTGTTTTTACCATTGATGCACAAATACACACCCGATCATGATTCCATAAACACTAGAGGGATTATTTGATCATTTTCACATAGTCCCTGAGGTTAGAACTAACTTTCGGCAGAATTCCATAGTTAGATCCTTGACTAAACGAAACAAGAATCATGTTAAACAACACCATGAGCACTGATTCCACCAATCCAATCACACATGGATCACTACAATTCATCCCAATACTAAATCCACACTTGTACCCCATAAAGTATGATAGAAAATTCACACCTGACATTCACCGAGGAATCCAGATAAATCCAAATCCATTTTCTCACCGGAATCATAATGTTATAACGACTATCCAACTTCCTATCCTTTTATACTAACAACCCTCATAACACGACGGTTGTGCTTCCATGACCCATTCTCCATCCACTAACACATAGGAATATTTTGTGTGTCCACCCAGCTTCTATTGGAGTATTAACTAGAAAACATCCACCATTACCCATTATTAGATCAGAAAAAAAGTATCCTCGACACACACCAACATTTACCTAAAATAATGGTAACATCCTCAACTACCTATGGTTGGATCCTCTCCATATTGATTCACTTGTACTACTCCTATAGAATAAACATAAAGGGTTTCAATAGCACATTCATATTTCCACCCCGATCCATGCTCATTCCATCTTCTTAATACTTAGTTAAGAATCCCCCAGATCATTCATGTTTTTGCACTCAATCCAAATATTATAACTCTTATAACAGAGGGGGAATTTTATATTTCATTAAAACCCCAAGGAACTAGGACCTCAAGTGTTTAGTCAATTTTCTCGGTCCTCATCTCAAACCTAGTAGCTCACTAGTTTACAATTTAAATGGGTACTATACAAAACAATAATGTGCAATTCCTATCTCGTCCAACATAGTGGTTGTACAATCCTTTAACACCCGATTCACTACCCGAATCATGCTCATACCCCAAGATTTGTACCACTAACCATAAAATTATCAGGACATACTTGTATAACTTGGAGCATCCACAACACTCCTCCTTAAGATTGGTCACTTTTCAGGTTACATTTTCTATCACTTGATCACCACTATTTCGGTGTCATTCCCAAAATTATATGCATCCATTCATGCTTTAACATGCTACTAAAATAATATAAAAATACATAAGGCAAAGTTTCACACAGATCCTACCCTCAAAAAAAGCCTTGACACCTAAAGCACTATCACACTTGGTTCTCATCACTGTAGAATCCCAAGAAATATCCATACATATGTCACATACATGATAGTACCACACATGCTCCACCCTCAACCAAAATAATTTACCCATTCTTATCATTCATAAAAAAACCCAAAAGATCAGGATAACTACTCCTGTAGTTCACCCTTGTGAAACTCATTTCATCTCATCCATAATACCCATCTCACTAACATCTCAGGCCTTATATCGAAGTACTAGACTATTCCACATATCCTATAGGTCACATATCATGCAAATCATGTCTCATGGGAGACACCCCAATTTTTCTATCTAAAAATTCACATGATAACTCAAAGATGAAAAAAACAAACTCCAGGGGCTCACATAACAGTATCAGACACCATGCACCAACTAATCACCTACGGGGGCCCTGATCCTCACTGGGTGTCTACATATGGGACCACCCTCTTCAGAACTAGAAATATCAAACTGATCCTCACCATGCCTCCATATATGGGAGTCATCCCTTCAAGGATCACATATATATTGTTTAGAAAATAAAAAATTAAATTACTCTACAATGATCCATATTGAGTAATCATAATTGATTGATTAGTTAAGTATAATTTTTTCAAGAATATATATGGAAAAATACTTTATCAATTTTTATTGACACTTTAAATAACTAAACCTATTTCTACTTTCAAAACAAGTATATAACTATTATCTTTACTTTAACTCAAAGGAATCAAATTTCTATACCGAAACACTGGCGTCATCATATATTTCATGCACTAAGGGACCATATTCTCATCATCAAGATTCCTTACACCATAGATCCACATGAACTGCCATCAAAAGAAAATACATATATAATTTGTCCCAGATGAGTAGAATTGCACCGAGAAATCATATCAAAAAAGGATGTATGACCTCTTACTGAAACATCAAACAACTAAACTTAAATCATTAGTGTCACTATTAACACTAGTAGGACTATATATAATGTTAAATAAACATGAAAAATATTATGCATGAACATTGGTCTCTTTCCAATAGGTTAGGTGTTGAAAACTAATAACATACCAAGAACCTCAAACATCCATATGAGTCACCTGATGTGAAAATCATAAAAAAATTATAAAATAAGAAGATAAAATAGAAAGAACATAATGTAACTCCCTTATTGTTTATGATATATTTATTTTCAAATAAATTTACTTTCTTTGATAATTTGTGATATACTCAACACCGATTTTGAAAAAACAGTGAAATATTATTAAAATATTGTTATTTAATGTGATAGATATCGCATAACAATTAGATTGGAAGATACGAACTGGATTAAATAAATTATGAAAAAAAAATTACTTTTTAAATATGTTTAAAATGAATTAATTAGTAATAAATTAATTATAAATAAAAATAAAAATCATTTTAAAATAAATGAAATGTTTTTATAAAAAACTATTTTTTATGCAAAAAATGAGTTTTTATATTAATATATTAAATTAGTCACTATTTTTGAATGAGTTTAATTAATTTTATATATATTTGTTTTTTTATTCATCTAATTTTTTTTCTAGGCATGGGATTGGATTAAACTCAATTTTGTGCTTGAATTTATATTTTTTCTATAAATGGTTCTAGTCCAATTTTGTGAAATTATTTTAAAATTAATTTCTTCCTCTTATAGAAATTTAATTGTGAAAAATGAATTCCATATTTAGAATTAAAATTTTCACATTTTTTAAATATGTCCCATTTATTTTATTTTTTTATGAATAGTAACCATAGTAAAATTTTGTCACCACAGTAAGGGTAAAATGGGTAATATATGGTTAAAAAATTTGGGATAAGGCTATAAAATTTATCTATAACATCCCTTTAACCTATTTTATAAATTTATTTCATCCATTTCCATTCATATCTTAACTATATGATCACCTGGTTATATATTACTTTGATTATGACCGCTATATAAATTTAATAAAAGAATAAATAAAAAATGTCACTCTCTTGAAATTAAAATATCTAAAATTTTTAAATAAGGATAAAAAGAGGATAAGTTAGGTTATAAATGTTTATTTTAATTATAAATTAATTTTTTTATCAAAGTAACTTATTTATAATTTTTAATAATTTATTAATTACCTTAAATGTCTCTGTAATGCTGACATAATAATTATTCAATTAATATAAAAATAAAATAAATAATTTAAGAAATACTAAAATTAACAAAAATAAGTGAATTATTGTGTTTAATGAATTTTTTTAGATAAATATAACATATCAGTGATACGTAAAATGATTATTTTTGAATTAAAATTTTGTATCTTTGTCTTTAAAGTCATATTATCTGAATAGTTCTAAAATAAATATTAATAATATTTTATAATAACTAATAATTTATTAAATGATTTAAAATTAATAAAAATATAATATTAGATCAAGTGAATTTAAGGTAATTTTAAATATCCACCATGGTATACTTGTGATTCACTTTTCCATTTATAGTAACTTTCTTAACCTTTTATGATTGAAATAGTTGTTACCATAGTTAATGTCAAAAATGGTTAGCAAAAGGTTTATTAAAAAGATATAGTTAAAAATGATACCAAAACCTATATAAATTTGATTTTATGATGTAATTTTTACCCCATCCTATTTTTCTTCATACTCATGTCCATTTTGAAGTGTTTTTCTCGAAAATTACTTTATTATATTTTAATCTTTTAAGAAATTCCTCTGGTTTCATCTCCTTCCCTTATAAATAGATACTTATAATTTATCTTATTTACACCACATTGAGTAATATAGCTCAACCAAACCAAGAAAAATTACCTTATTAGATTACTGAGACACTTTATAAAGGAGTTGGTCTCCCCAAAATACCAATTCTAGGGTCCTTAGGTGGATATCTTAAAGTGTTCTTTTAATAAATAGGTAATCTCCCTAGCTGATCACTTTCATTTTGATTCTTTATTTAACTCTTATAAATATTTCATATTTATCATAAAATAATGAATTAGGTTTCATAAATATACAAAAATGTTATTAATATTATGAAACCACCATCTTCCCCTATCAAATGTAATGTGAAGTTATTACTCATGCATACCTACTACTTACTATATCCACATAGTGAAACTATTCAATTATCATCACAATATTTTATGGATGGTTATTATGATGGATTTAATGTTTATATATTATATTTATCATATAATTATGATTTTTAAATTATAATATCATATCTACTTTCTTACCTACCTATCTACTGGAAAATGATAACGTCACTCAAGCATACACGTGGACTACCACCTCCACGAAGCGATGTGATTCATTTTTAATTTCTAATTTACATGGATGGTAATAAGGATATATTTTATGAATATATATTATTTATATGATATAATAATTATTATTTAAAGGTGAATTATTATTTACTTTTCTTTCATTCCATCCATTAAAAATTTAAAACATCATTCATCCATACGTATGACCTACCATCTCCATGAAGAGTGTAATTCATATTTCTATCTATAAATTTATGGATGAAAATATATTTATATACATTATATTTATATTACATTTATATAAATATTAATGTTATTTTTATAATGGAACCATGATAAAAAAACAAGGACCAAAACAACTGAACAAATACATACATGAAAAACAATTTAGTTATCAACCTAAATAGTGATTTAATAAAGAATTATTAATAAATGGGTGTTAAAAGGATATAAGTAAATCCAATATTTTATGATATATGTACATATGGTTCTAGAATATTTTAAAATATATATATTTTTATTATATCATAGGATCTAACATGTACGATGGATGTCAGACCTGTGGTAAGTGTTTTATGTTACAATCTCATTATTTAATCTAAATTATTTATTATTAAGTTTAATTTCTGATATATTATGGTATGTCTCGAAAGAGTAAAATTAATTTTAGTCTCCTATGATTATTTCTTTAAATTTTATATTTTCCTTTAATTTTTCTCTCTTTTAGTACTTAAGAGACAAAAATATTGTTTTAAGGAAAACAAAGATTATTTCTCTCTTTGTTGAAAAATTATTACTCTTCCATACCCAAGTTTTATAAAATTATTTTCATGCATGTTTTTACTATTATAAAATTGAAATTTATAGTCATTTTTACTCATTTTTTAATTTTTAAATAATGGTTCAAAATAAATATTTTCTCATTTTCTGAACTATTTGTATTTGGGTTTTCATTGGAAATGTAAAAAAAATTAACACATACGAAATGGATGGAATTTCCCAATTTCATGACCACTAAATGATTTAAAGTTTAATTTAAAAATTTTAAAGTTTATTTTGAAAGAAAATTCATTATATATTATTTGGTAAATTTTTAGATTTTAAATAAGGGATTTCAAATTGAAAATTGTATTTTCCTCAGGAAATATTCCAAGTGGTCTTTTAAAAGAATTTACAATCTATGATGACATACTTTCATGTTTTAAATTTTTAATAGGGATATAATCTAATGATATTGTCCTTATTTTTTATGTTTTATGGTTATGATAGCAGGATATTTATCAAACCCATTTCTTTTCCATGGGTTATGCTATGATGAAATATTTATCAAACCCATTTCTTTCTCATGGGTTATGATATGATTAATTTTTTATGACATTGTGAAAAAATGTATGGTTTTCATTATGTGATGAGTGGTCCCGAAATTATATATCCCTTTAATTAATTGAGTAAAGATGGATATATCATGAGGTAAACATGACTGGAATGGGAAGTTATCCTAGTTCAGTAAGGGACTGTATCCACCATGATAGTCTTGGGAGTGAACCTTAACTACTATAATGGGTTTTAGAGTGAACCCAATCCACTATGATAGTCTTGGGAGTGATCCTTTACTACTAAGTAAATGATTTTATATGTTTATTTGTATTCCACATACTTATTTGGTATGATAATGTTATGATCTCATAGTTTATGTTCATTGATTCCATTATGATTCATGTCTTATGAACTACTAGACTTTATTCCATGATTCAAGATTATGATCTATGATATGTAGGGTATTCTCTTTAAATATTATTCTCATGTTCTCATACCCTGATTCTCATTTTATATTTAAGTGATCATTCATATCTTCTTTGTTTACCATTACTGAGCATATAAGCTCACCCTTTCTTATGTTTTGTTTCCCAAGGTTATGAAGAAAGTTTTTAGGTATGATATGTCTTAGAGGGGTTCTAGTTGAAAAGAACTAAGTTGGAGACAATTTATATTTCTTATGAACCATTTTTTTATGTAACTATTCTTCTAAGGATACTATACCTATTTGATTCCAGAAAATATAATTATGTTAGTTAATGAAAATTAATTAGATAAGATGTGACATTTAGGGGTTAAAATTATGAGTCACTGTAGTTGGAATTAAAGTAAGGTTTAGTTTCATTTAAAAAGTATTATGATAAAACTTTACTAAGAATATTTGGTATATTTCTATGTACAGGATAATATCCTAAATTTTTAGTAGTGATCATTGATTACCTAGGATAGACCTAATGTGACATAGATAGAAAATAATGTTTCTTAATTTTAACATCTAAGAAATTATTTTCATGATTATGTGGTTTCTTATTATGATTTCTTTTTATCACTCTATTCTTTTGGTTTTAGTAAATGGATACAACATAAAGGAATATTGTTAATATTGAATTTGATGGATATTGTAATGATTGTACTCCTTGAAACCAAAATTCATGATATTTAGAATAAAAAATTGTGTTTCTATACTTACAAAAATTTCTCAAGCTATGAATCATATTGATATTCCAAATGAGAAAATGAAGGACTAATGTTCTGTTGATTCTCGCATATTTAAAAAATCACCTTATTTTAGTGGGATCAATGATACACTAGTTTCTGAGCAATGGATCAGTACCAATGAAAATATATTTTATGTTCTCCAGTGTTCGGCGAATGAAAATTTTAGTTTTTATATTCATCATTTGGAAGGTGAATCATATCAATGGTGGAATATAATCAAGAACACGAGGAAAAAATGAAATTGACTCCATGGAGTGACAGGAGTTCTAGATATTATTTTTCAATAAGTACTTTCATAATATTCTTTATAAAAAAATGGAAAAGTAATTACTTGAACTATAGTATAAGAATGGTGAATACATTAGTACATATGAGGAACATTTTATAGTACTTTCAAGTTATGCTTCTGGTATTATAATACAACATGAATTTAAGGTTGATCATTTCTTTAGTTTCTTAAAACCAAGTCTATAATGGTAGTTATGCAAAAGATACTTCTATATATATGAATAAATCATTTTATGTTCTATTAAGGTAGAAATATAGAATAGATTTGACCATAAATATCTTGGTTTTGATAGGAAAATAAAATGTATTTCAATGGGAATTATAAAAAACAAGGAGAGAAGAAGATTAGCTTTCCTTTATGATAAAAGTGTGGAAGTAAAAATTATTGAAATTGTATTAAGTGGATTGGTAAATGTTTTAAGAGAGAAAAGGGAGTTTATAGATCTATCAAAGGTCACAGTGATAAGAAAAATTTAATTAATGATGGAGGAAAAACACCACAGAATGATCCACCCACACTCCAATGTTTCAAATGTAAATAGTATGAGAATTATGATAACCAGTGATAATACATGAAGTTAATGATAATGATTGACATCATTAACATCCTAATTAAAAATAAAAATGGAAATATCCTATGATCATTATTATTGATGTGGAGTATAATAACAAAGTCTTTAAAGGTATGCTTACTATCCACTCTATAACTATTAATTTATTATTGGATTATGGATCTACCCACTCTTTTATATTCTAAAGAATTTTCTAAGGGTATCATAGTTCCACCTCAATGATTAGATGTTGAATTTTAAGTGAAACACCTATTTATACATTTATCACATCTCAATAATGTAATAATTCTCCAGTTAAAGTTTGTGGGAATTTTCTACCTTCAAATCTTTTTGTTCCCATATGTTTGAATTTGATGTTATCTTAGGCTTGTATTGGGTTTATCTACATAAATCCCACATCAATAATCAAGGAGTGGAAGTCACATTTGTTATTATTATTATGATGGAATTTTTTGATGTATTTCTAAATAATTTTATTATTTTACCACAAAATCATTATGTAGAGTATTCAATTGAACTCATAACTAGTGCTACACATATCTCAAAAACTCTATATAGAATGGTATCGATTTAGTTTCAAGAGTTAAAGAAGAAACTCCAAGAAAATCATGAAAGGGGATTAATTATCCAAGTGCATCACCTTGGGTGGAAATTGTTCTTTTTTTTAGAATAAATATTGATCAATGAGACTTTTCATTGGTTATAGGTTACTTAAAAAGACCAAAATCAAGAATAAGTATCGCCTTCCTTATATGGATGTATTTTCCGATCAACTGTATAGAGTTCAATAATTTTCCAATATTGATCTTCACTATATATATCATAAATTGGGGGTTATGAAGTAGGATATACCAAAGGTAGAATTCTATATAAGGTATAGAAACTATAAATATATTTTGATTCCATTTTTTATTACTAATTCCCCCGCAATGTTCATGGATTTATTGAATAGAGTCTTTAGAGACCACCTTGATTAGTTTGTGGTAGTATTTATTAGTGATATTACTATATATTCAAAGATAAAGGAAGGTAATTAACATCACTTGAGGATTTTACTAAATATCACAAGGATGGAGACATAGTATTTAAAATTTAAAAATTGTAAATTTTGGCTCCAAAAGGTTTTATTTTTGAGTCAAATAATCTCAAGTAAATGTATATCAGTGGATCCATTAAAGAAAAATTTTAATGAACATTAGACAAAACCAACCACAATAACTGAGATTCATATTTTTCTTGGTTTGGCATGATATTATTGATCATTTTTGAAGAATTTATAAAAAATGTGAAATCCACTCACAATATTAACTCAGAATGAATCTAATTTCCTCTAGATAGATTAATTTGAGAAACAAATCAAGGAACTGAAGAGAACTTTAGTCGGCACAAATGTTCTTACATTACCCTATAGTTGTGAAGGGTTTTTAATATATAGTTATTAATAAAAGAACTCACATGGATGTGTTATCATGTAGAATTATATTTTTATAGCTTATTCATAATGATAATTGAAGGTTCATGAGAAAAAATAACCAAATATTAATTTGGAGTAAGATATGGTAATTTTTACATTAAATATATGGAGGTATTTCCTTTATAGAGAAATATGTGATATATATACTAATAATAAGAGTTTAATGTATAAATTCACTAAAAATATAATAATATGCACTAGAGAAGATGTTTGAAGTTGAGTAAAGATTATGAATAATCAATACAGTCCCACCTTGGGAAAGAGAACATGGTGGAAGATGATCTGTGTCAAAAGGATAATTCTAGATTATATAGGAAGTGGATTTCAAAAGATCCAAAATTTATGGATTTTCAATGGTTGGATATAGAAATATTCAAGTAATTTTAGAAATATTATCTTTTGAAAATGAGTATTCAATCATCTATCCATGTGAGGATTAAAAAGGTAAAGAAGGAAGATGCATAAATATAGAATAAGGTTAGAAATTTTTTTGATTTTAACCATGATTGTGATGAAATGATGATATTTAGGAACCATGTACATGTTCCATACATACTATATTTAGATAAGGAACTACTAGATAAGTATCATTATTTATAATTTTCTATTTATACTTGAATTATGATGATGTATAAAGACTTGAAACATTATTTTTTATATGGGAAATGAATAGAGATATTTATAAGTTTGTATCATAGTGATTGGTATTTCAACAAGTTAAGGCTAATAAACATATTTTTAATGGAATTATACAACCATTACCCATACCTGAATGGAAATGGTAAAACATCACCATGTATTTTTTTCATCAGACACCCCAAAACCTATAATGGTAAAAATGTTATTTGGGCTGTAGTCGATCATCTAATGAAGTCAACATGGTTCATTATTATTAGAAAATATTTCTATCTTGATTAGTTTTCCACAATTTATATTGTGTAAGTGGTAATGTTTCATGGAGTGTTAAATTATATTATATCTAATTGGGATCCAAGGTTTACTATGAAGTTATGTATAAGTCATTAGAAGGCTCTAGATATAAAGTTTAGTTTCATAATAGTGTATCATCCTTAGACAGATGGTTATTCTAATAGAACCATTATATCATTAAAGAATATACAGAGGTGTTGTTCTATTTATTTTAAAGGTTTTTGGGATCAAGAACTTCCACTATTAATGTTTTCTTGCAATAATATCATTCGCTCAAGCATTTAGATGTGTCCTTATAAATCAATTTATGGAAAGAAGTGGTGAAATACAATATATTGTATTGAAGTTTGAGAAAGAAACATATTTGGAAATTAGTTTACTAAGGGAATGGTAGAGGAAGATAGAGATATTTAGCAGCATGTCTGGGTAGCTCAGAGTTAGAAAAATATTTATCCTAATAATCATCAGTTAGATCCATAGTTGAGGTTTATGAGAAGGTATTTCTATGATTTTTTCAATTGAATAAGATTATGAGATTCATAAGGAAATGAAAACTATGTTTTAGGTATATTGGACACTTTAATATTTCTGATCAATTAGGGATCATAGCTTATCACTTGTAACATCCATCTAATCTATCTCAATTTCATGTGTTCTATATATCTCTCATGGGCATGTACATACCTGATCCTTCAAATGTAATGAACTTAGAGGTCATACCACTAGACAATGATCATTATTATGAAGAACAACTAGTAGAAAACATGGAACAAATATATAGAGTGCTAGAAAATATGATTACTCACCTGGTTAAACTTCTATAGAGGAATGTGAAATTTGAATAAGCTACTTGGGAACCCAAGGATTTAATGAAACAAAGATATCCAAAAAAATTATATCATGGTGATGAAATTTTGTGGGAAAATTAATTCTAATGGGGGTATAAGGCAACACCCTAAGATTTTTTGAAATATTTATTTTTAAATAAATTTAATTTCTTTGATAATGTGGGATACACTGAACAATGAGTTTAAACAAACCATGATATACTATTAAAATATTATTAATTAATGTAATAGTTATTTCCAATCCATTTGATTAATAGGTGATGATAGGAATAAAGAAATAATGAAAAACATAGTTTTTACATATATATAAAATTTATTCACTGGTTTTCAATTAATTAGAAATGAAAATTAATATCATTTTAAAATAAAGGGAATTTTAAAAAAACTATTTTTTATGAGCGCAATGTGATTTAATATTTATAAATTAAATTAATCACTCTTAGTAAAAAAATTAGATGAAATTTTTATATTATATATTCAATAAATTTTTTTAACATTTATCTAATGTTTTTTCTTCGAATGGGATAGGAGTGAATCTAGTTTTTTTCTTAAAATACATTCTTCAAAAAAAATGGATATCATGCACTTATTTAAAAGGAATTTATACCACTTATATAAATTGAATTTTCAAAAATGGATTCCATATTTGTAATCAGGATATTCAAATTTGGTAACTATGTCCCTTTTATTTTTGGTCAATTTGAATAGTAACCATTGTAAAAATTTGTTCACCCTAATACAGGTAAAACGGGTAAAATTGGGTTATAACATTGGTATAAGGCTTTAAATTTTTTCGAAAACATGACTTCATCCTATCTTATTAGTGTATTTCATCCATTTCAATCCATGTTTCTAATATATGGTCACTTGTTACCATATTTCTTTTATTATGACATTTATATTAATTTAAGAAAAGAATAAATACAAAATTTCACTCTCTTGACTTTAATATGTCTAAAATTTATACATAAGTATAAAACAAGGATAAGTTCAGATCAAAATGTTTGTTTAAAATATTGTTTTTTATCATAGAAATTTATTTACCAAAATAATAGAAAAATTTTATTAAAAATATTAAAATTAATACAGTTCGAGTAAATTATTATATTCCACAATTATGGTAGATAAATATAACATATTAGTGTTTTTTAAAATGATCATATTTAAATTCCAACTGAGCCTTGGTGTCTTTAAATTTAAATTAATTGAACAGTTACAAAATTGATATTAACGATATTTTATAATAGATGACATTTTATTAAATGATTTGAAATTCATAAAAATGTCATATTCAGGAAAGTAAATGAAATATTGCTAAAATTATCAAATATGGTCCATTTAAGAGTCACTTTTTATTTTTTCTTAACAAAATTCACCCTTTAACATTAAAATATTTGTTACAATGATTAAGGTCAAAATATGGTTAACAAACGGGTTAATACAAAATATTAGGTTCAAAATGACACAAAATCCAATATAAATTTCATTTGATAATTTTATTTTGACACTAGACTCTTTTCTTTAAATTCATTTCCATTTTTAAGTATTTGGAATGAAAATTAATTTATTATATTTTAATCTTTTATGAAATTCAATGGTGTCATATCACTCCATTATAAAATGACACCCCTACTTTATCTTCTTTTCACCACTTTGATTATTATATATAAACCAAACCATTATAACTTCCCTTATATTATTATGTAACCAAGTTATAGAGTTCCCCCCCAAACCAACCCTAGGGCTATTAATAATATATCTAAATGGATTATTTTAAAGAAGAGTCAATCACCATAATTGGTCATTTTCTTTTTTTTACTAATACCTTTTCTCCTCTAAATATGCAGTATTTATCATAAAATAATATTTGTAGTATTAAAAATATATTTAAATGTTATTATTACTTTTAAACAACTTTTATATTTAGTATCATAAATATAATTAAATCTATATTATTGTAGCTTTGGCTATAATATCCATCCAACATTTCCTAAGGCTCCTTCGGGCCCTAGGGACACCTCAAAATCTCATAACAAGTACAAAAAATCCTTTAAATGTGTTAAAAATATCATAATTAGGTTCTAAATCCCTTTTCTAAAAATGAAAGGGCCACTAAACTCAATGTTTCAAATTTTATTGTGAATTTTCAGACCCATATATACACGAGATCTTAAAAAAACACTCATCTAAACCTTATATATTTTTGTTCAAAATTAACCTAACCCTTTGTGAAATCATAATATTATTATTTATTTAAGGAAAATATCAAGAGTTCATAATCTATAAAATTAACCCAAAGGAAATTAATTTTCAATTGAGTGTGTAAAATTAAACCAAATTGATTTCAATATTTAATTATCCACCTTTTAAAAAAATTATTCCATTTTCTACATGAAAGGCCTTAGGAAAAATAGATTTTTGAAGTAGGAAGTAGGTAATCTTATTCCAATATCTCTTTAAAACATAACACATTTTGTGTAATATTTTATACCTTTTTTATCAACTTCCCATGCATGAAAATTTTTATATATGTATACAGTATTAAAATAAATTGAGTTAGTAGGTACTTTTGTTTGATGAAAATTTAATTAGTAAGAATCAAATTTATAATATCTCCCGATATTATCTTAGTAAGAAACTCTTGTTCCTCTGGAAAAACATATAAAAATTATATTATTGGGATAGACACTAGTATTTATTATTATAATGTTTCCCTAACCTCGATAATATAAAAAATAAAATAAACCTTCTCTTCTTCTTCTTGCAATGTCTCACACCATTGTCTCACAAGTTCTTAAAGGAGGGATAAAACATATGGTGACTACGCATTCAAATCCGGTATTTTTTGCTCCTACTCCTTTAATAGTTTTCTTATTTGTATAACACTAATTAATACTATTTCAACTTTCATTGATTTCTTTCATTGTATTAATTATTTTGATATGAATATATTTTCCATTGTTAATCCAAAACCCATTCTTTTTATTATTATACCTATAATAAATATTATTTTAAGATAGATTTAATGATTGAATTTTCTCTTACCATGAAAGTAAAATCATTTATACATATTAACAAGGTTGAAGTAAAATATTCTTAATGGGTTTTTATAAGAAAATATCACACTCATAATAGTTGAATAAACCCATTAAATAGAAGGATCTATTATCTTATAATCAATATGTAAATTGTAAACATAAGTATAAATATGTGTACCCAATATACAGTGTGCTCTATCTCGATAGAGTATGATCGTGTTATATAATGGATAAATATCACTTGGGTTTATTCATCCAAATTTATTTCATCATTCACTAGAATACCTATATTCTATATTAGGACCCCCTCCAACAATAAAGGTTTGAAATAAAATTCTCCTCGAAGATAAATGGATAACATGGTGGAAGGTGACATTGGATTAAATGAATGAATCACCACATGCCCTAATGGTAAGGATGACATCCTTTATATAGCTACACTTCTATGAATTAGAAATATTGAGCATCATTTAAAATGTTTAGCAGCCTCCTTAAGTTACGAGAACATATTACTGTTGTGGTATTATGATCATTGAAAGTTTCAGCATTAATAATGTAATCTTATATACATAAATAATCTAACTAAATGAAATTTAAAAATTGATAAACATTTGGAAGAAGTGGAAATGGCCTATGAACTCGATATCCTATAGGATATATAATATATAAAAAAATATGATATAGGGTTATCATACCTTATGTGATATAGACAATTCACTACTTGCAATATGCATCAAATTCATTTCAAGAGTTATTATTTAGATTATTTATATAATGAGATTCATATTATTTTAGTTTATTTCAATAATCACCCAACTGTGCCAAAATCACATATATACTTTATGAAAAACATCCGAACTTATTATGAATCCATCCAAACTATTTTGGATGTGATTTATCAAACCATATTCATCTTAGAATAAATAGTCTGTATAAAATATAAAATTTATTATAAATATTTTCCATGTTACCCTTTGGTTGTTTATCGTATTGACAAAAAAATGAACTGTTGAATTCGTAAAATTAAGAAAAAACCAGCCTCTAGGAAAATGACATTCATACTCAAGAAAAAATAGGTTCTAGAATGATCTCGATTAAACATACTCATATCTCAATATGAACATGTCTACTATAATATGTATTATATAAATTCTATCTATAATTATATAATACCTTTATCAATAAAAAATAATGGTCACTAGACATAAAAATCTCAATCTAGTACAGACTAACTCAAATATTTTTTATTCTCTAGGAATATTGAACAAACAAAATGATTAAATACCATTTCCATAATCCAAGAAGATAAATACATCAAATGTCATATAATAACCCTAATCTTTATTTCATAATAATACATGATTTATTACATAAAATTACAATTAATACAAACCAAAAAATCAATAATTCTAGTTTCTTTGTGAGTTAGGTACATAAACTAATATTTTGAACATGGGATGTAACAAAATTACTGAAACAATCCTTAGTGTACTTCTAAAATTTCCATGGATTTTGAAAGAGCATAGGATTACCTAGGGAAAAACATAAGAAAAGGGTGACCTATAAAGCCCAGTAAGGAAATAAACATGGAATACAGAGATACATGTTAAGAAATATGCATATCAATGGTGCATAAAAATAATATTAATCATCAACATCAATAATGACATATTATGTAACATGATAATCATAAGGGTTGTATGGAAAGTATGGCATTGAATTAAAACACGAAAACATAAACATAATTCAAGGATAAACTACTAATAAATCATGGTGTAAAAAGTCCAATAAAGGAATATGGTTTAGTCCCAATCTCAACAATATGTATCATGATACTAAACATTACCCAATGCATTGGAGCGCTATGTGGGTGAACCCATCATATTCATTTCACTCTCATGCTTAAATGTGCCACATAGATTATACAACATGGATTCATTCATCATCATAATTTGATCCACATTCAAGGGGTGTGTAATAAATATATGTAAGTACCTAATCAAATGTATATGTGTATAAATTTGAACAAAATTGATAGGAAATTGATATGGTATTCACCAAACAATTTTTTTGTCATGGAAGATCATGGTGAAATTTTAGTTGCATAATGACATCACCTAAATATTCATACAAATGAATTTATGAGAGATAAATGGGTATATCATCACATACATATCAATTGGGTAGTAATACAGACATGTAAAATCATATCCCAACATTATAAATTTGGAAATTGAAGTCATGAGGTAATGAATAGTCATGAATAAAGAAATGAATTCTAACTATATTTTAGCATTGTAATGTTATTACATAAAAGATCATGGAAGACTTAATGAGAGTTAAAGGGGGGTATCATCAATTATAAATTAAATGGACAGTAAGGAAAAAATATAAGAACGTATCCAAACATAAGAAAATTTAATTAAAGAGACATAACATAAAATAAGTGCTTGATTGTAAATGAGAGGAGAGAAATTCATTGCAAAATTTCGGCATGGTAATGAGTGTACACAAAGGATCATGTAAGGATTAATGAGAGTGAAAGAAAGATATCATTATTCATTCAAAAAATGGAAAGTAAGTGGAATATGTAATAAAATATCCCAAATTAAGAGAAAGGAAATTTAGAGACATGATAAAAAGAATTTCTTGATAAAAAGGGTTGAGTTGAAGATTCCTTACTTGAGTGGGTGACTCCAAATGCTTGAAAGGGGGTTATTGAGAGCGTGGAGGATCCTTGTAAAGAATCTAGAGATTATTTTGGTCAGAGTATGGATATTCTTAAAGGAGTTTTAATGAAGATAAATGGGAGATTTAGTGGTTTTATATATTAAAATAGGGGTATTTCTTTATTATTTTGGTTTTGAACTCTACATAATAAAATATCCAAAACCAAAAACCATACCATGTTTTTTTACCATTGTTTCTTCCAAATACGATTGGTTTTTATTATTTTATAATTCAATGTTCTTAATGTAATAAAATAATGCCCTTCATGATGTGGAGGTGAGTCATACTCTTAAGGAAATGATTTTAGAACCATAAAATATATTACTTGTTTTGGTGGATTAATAATGTCTTTATAAACTAAATAAAATTAAAAAAAATCCCATTATTTTAGATTAAAAACAATTATTTGGTCATGGATACCCTTTATAGTATCCATTATATCACTTTAGGGTTATTATGATGTCATAATACACAAAGTATATTTATATGGTATTTAATTTTTACCCAAAAATTGTACTATCTCAAAAAATTATGAAAAAATCACCATTTGAAAATTATGAATATTTGATTCCAAAAATAATATTCATTTTATCTACATAGTTTTATAAATATGTGAATTTTCAATTTTAATATAATAACTGACATTTATTTAAAATGATGAGTTTTTAAAAATAATTGTTTTCGAAACCGAATAAAAATTACATTTGAATTCATAATAATTATATGATCATTTATATTTAATAAAAAAAATTAATAAAAATATTATATTAAAATATTATTTATTCAAAAAAATTATTAATTCATCGAAATTGTTTCCATTATTCAATTTTAATATTAACCAAAAATGCTATTTGTATTTTTTTTAATCAATTAAAATCATTTATAAAGAAACAATATTATGATGAAAATATAATAATTATAATATAAAAAATAATTTACATACTCATATTTCTAGGGTCCTGATACATATCCCTTTAATACACCAGAAAATTCCATATGGGTAAGGTATATGATGGTTGGACTTTCATGGGGTGGTTCGGTGAACATAGTTTGGGTCATGATCTCGATGAGCTTGAACTTCTCCAATAAATAGTTTTTCTCATTTCTATGTTTCTAGATCTCAACATGGGACTAATCAAGGGATAATCCCAGAAATGTTGTCTCCCTCATAAGATCTAATAAATGGTATTCATAGGGTATGATCCTACTAGTTGAGGATATCACTTCCTTTTCCTATATCAATTAGAATTTTTAAACCCCTATATTTATACTATTAATATGATAACTATTCAATATCTAGATTATCAATGGTAATGATTCTTAACATTCAATTAAATCTAATAGGATATAATAAATCAAATAAGTGAATGTGCTTTATGTAACCATATTACCTAATAAGATATTTAAATAAATTGTATGAGGTATTTTATTTATAATAGTATGGGTCGTTACATATAACATATAAAAGTATGTATGTGAATTTAATCAATAACTCAATTGAAGTCACAAATGCAGTTTCTTATCATATAAATGAATAAATACCATATTGGATTAAATCAACTAGTGAAGTGATCTACAACATACCCAAACATCCCCTGATTAGTTTAGCCTCAATGATGGTGCAGGGGAGGTATAAAAGTATGAAGGTTTACATGATAATTATCATTCCAACATAAATTAATAAGGGTTCGATAATTGGAATACACCACTAATAATATCAATGACTATATGATATTCCTTGTGATATAATTTCAAGAGTTATTCTAGATAATTAGTCCCAACTTATTATCTCATATTATTACTATATATCATATAAAAGATTTTACTCACACTAATCTTAGAATATAATCACAACTCGTAATACTTTGGGATGATAATTGATTAGGGATAACTCAAAAATGTAATTTTAAGGGATTTTATCATTCCACTATACATATTTAATAAGTGCATAATACTTAAATAAATGATAAATAGATATTTCCTTTACTATAAAATTATGAAATATTTTATAACTATTATATGCAAACACTCGTGTATCTAAAACGCATTTATTCAAAATGAACCCCATGTTTTTCTGAGATAATTTATTTTTCAAAGTAACCATAACATTCTACTCTATATAAACCTAATAGATCTTTATATAAAACCTCTCACCCATCCCTTGAATGAGATGTTATTTACAAGGTATGTGTTAGGTACTTCAGTGATATATATGTCCCTTAGATTGAGAAATAAACCCATTATTTCATATTAAATCTCAATTTATTCCTCAAATCTTGGAAACAACCCATGTTTAATAATGAAATTAATTATCCAAACAACTTCCTTCAAAGAAATTGAAGTACCAATTTACTCTGTCTCTATCATTGAGTCAATTATAGTCGATTTTTTTAAAATTTTCTAACTAATAACTCTACTATCGGAGAAAAACATGAAAGCAAATAATGATATCATATCATCCTTATTTTAATCGAATGTAGAATTAGTTTAACCCATTAAAATTATCTCAACATCACCTTTAATGACAAAGAACATATCCTTACTTCCTCTCAAGTACTTAATTATTTTCTTATAGTAGCCCAATTACTTTTTCAAGGGGTAGATTGGTATCTAATTTTTATGATAAAATCATAAAAAACATTGGATTGATTATAAAACATGACATATATGATATATACAAAATATTATACATAAGGAATCATTTTCATCCTTTATAAATATCTTAAAGGATCCAAAATCTTCTTATAAGTGTTTATTAATCATTAAGAAACTTGAAAACTTAGAAAACTCATTTAACACTTCAAAACATTTAGGTTATAACATATACACAACCTCAACTAAATTAATGTTAAATAAAGTAATTTTTATATTAATTTTATATATATATTAATTATAATTATTTCTTATTATAAGAAATATTTGAATAGACTTCATAATTATCACTAGAGAAATGGTTTATAGGTGGTCAATATCCTGATTTTTTATAATATTTTCTACCAAATTAGATTTATAGGTAGATACTCTACCATACATGTTAGTTTTCTTTTGGAAAACTCAATTTCACCCTATAGGTCTTAAAAATTTATATATATCCACCAAGTTCCAAACCTGGATAGTGTACATTGAGTTCATCTCAATTTTTATTTCCATCTAAAAATTTATCAGTATTTTATAGAGATTCAGTTGGAAGTAGTTTATCATATATGACCCTTAAATCATCATCAATACCAATAATAAATACATATCACTTAAGATCTTGGATAATTCTATCAAAATTGTGAAGTTCTTGTTTAGAATAATTCGGTTCTTCGTCCTTAATTTTTTATGGAACTATCTCAATATCTATATGAAAAACACTTCAGGCCAGTTGATTCTCAAGGCCTTCGGGCCACCTTAAGGCCTTAGGGCCACCCCAAGGCCTTCGGGTAACATGAATGCATGCCCCAGACACACTACAAAAAAAGAGAAGCCCCAGAATAGGATTCAAAGAAGATGCACTCACCATAGCAGAGCCAAATGGATTGTTAGAATGAGAGGGTATGGCTATGCCATTGGTACCAGCCTATGCTTTCATGGGAAGCCTAGCCAGACGGTCATGCAAAGATGGAGATCTACTATCAGGATACAGATTCTAGGGAGGGGTAGTTCCTTGTAGACATTCTGGTTGAATTCCCTAAGACCTTTGGGTCATGTAATCTTCTAAACCTACGGGCTATGTAATCTCTAAGCCTACAGGCATTTTAAGGGTTCCCCTTCATCCCTTGAAAGGGGGGTTATCAAAAATCAATAAAAATGAAGGCCTTCGGGCCATTCTGGCAGATATATTTTTAACATAGCATCAGATTGAGTTGCAGACTCAGCGATTGAGTCCAAAAATTGGGAATTTTTTTACGCAAAGTATAAACTTGCCTCAGATTATGGGGCATGAGACATGGGTTTTAAATGGTTTTTAATAAATAAATAAATTTATTTATTAATTAAAATAACCCCCCCCCCCCTTAATTTGGTGATTCCTATGAACAACTAGAGGGGAGGGATCTTCCCTTGTGTGTGATGATCAAACTAGGAGGTGAAGAAGAAGGATTTTCCTCTAGAATTCATGTATAGTGGAGATCAAGCTCAGATTAAAGTTTATTAGCTTCTATGAGTGAATTTGGACCCAATGCTTCATCATTTACCCCATAAGGTAGGCATGTTTTTCAGTTTTATTCCCCGATCTCTGTATATTCTTTTTTTTATGTTTTAAAGCACTATTATGATTTTTATGGACCTCATGGGGGTCAAACTATTATTAATGAGGGAAAATTGGGGGTTTCGGTAGGTTTTCAGTGGTTTCCTATTTTTGAACCCTTGACTACATAGTGTATGGTGTTAAGAAAAAATTCCATGTGTTCTTTTTTGTTTGGAGAAGATGAATTTTTTTAAATTATACACCATGTACTTTAATTGCATACCATATAGTAGTACCTAGAAATGTACTTGGACATGTGGTAGAGTGCATGGGAAAATGAGGTTTTGGAAAGTACATGTTGTTTACTATGGGTACACACTGCCTAGTGGGAACTGGCTATGTGTCCATGTACTTGTGAAAACACCCAATGTGAGGGGTACATTGTCATGTAGTAGTAAACAAGAATACCCCATGTATCCCCTAACTATTTTGTAGTACATTGGAAGACCCCATTTCTTCTTTTTCCATGTAGAATTATAGGGTTAGGTGTAGATTTTAGAGTATACATAGTGTACTCAGAAGTACATGTCATGTACTTAATCCTTCAAGGTGGTTTTGGGTGTTTTGTTTCTCAAACTCAAAATTTTTCTTATGAGTAGTCCACTCTAAGTGTTTTTTTCATAGATCATGATTGTCGAATCCTTTTGGAATTTAGAGGCATTTTGAATGGGGTTTTTGAACAAGCTAGTTTATATAGAGGATTTTGCTTGAGGTTTTTATTCATAATCCTCCAGTGGGTTGGGTTGTGAGATATGTGGCTTGGATGCGGGTTGTCAGATTGGATATTGGATTGGATGGATTATTCCATGGTGTTCTATTTGAGGGGCCTTAGATAGATCCCAAATGGTGGTATTGAGTATTATCTTTTAGAAGATCTTGGTTTTTACCTATGTATTAAGACAAGTTACTAAAGGACAAATAAGTTGGTGTTTAAGTCATATGTTGGAGTATCAAAGCTATTGGAGCCTTAATACTGTATTGACACCTTAGTATGGAAGTTAAGGATGGGTGGAGTTTTTGTGTTGAGTTGAGTGTGTGGGTTTCTTGAGTTTTCCCATGGTGGGTTGGTTTTTAATCAATTGAAATTTTGTTGTCATAGTCGGCTATTGGGAACTCCTACCTATAACAGTGTTTATAGTTAATACCTTAGCTATTGTGTTGTTAATTGAGGATTACTTGGAGCCCGTTGAGGGCCTCTTGAGGATGTTTCTCATGTTGGTCTTGTCTCGAGTCTTTTTCTGTTATATAAGAACCTCTCATAGGGTGTATTTCACTTATTTTGTCCTTTGGTCCATTTGAGGATCTTTCGATGGGCATGGGTGTTTGGCCAACCCTTGTTATGTTTCTTTGTTTGATGAGGTTGTGACTTGGTATACACCTATGGGGTTATTTTTATTCAGTTGGGCTTCTAGGTTTTTTTATCATGGTTTAATATTATAGGATGTTATCACTGAGATAGAAAGACATGATGATTAACTAATATGGTTCTGAATGTCTTAAAAGGAGTTCCAAATCAATGTTTGGGTAGTTTAGACATGATTCTCCACACCTGTGAGATATGTTGTAGGACATGGTATTCCATATTAGTACTGATAGTTTTGGTGGACATTCAATACCATAGATATGTTGATTATCATAGGCATGTAATTCCACAAGCTTGAATGAGATTGGTGGACATGGTGTTACATAGATATGGATGAGGCCGAAGGACATGGAGGTCCATATATATAGTTTAGGTTGCTGGACATGCAATTCCTCATCCATGGTTTTTGGTTCTAGACATGCCATTCCTCATCAATAGTTCAGGGTTATAGAAATTCAATTTCTAATCCATAGTTTAGGGTTCTATATATGGTGTTCCTCATCCATGGTTTAGTGTGTTGGACTTGGTTTTCATCATTAATGGTATAAGGTGTCGAACATGGAGTTAATCATCCATGGTTTAGGATGTTAGACATATAATTCCTCATCCATAGTTTAGGGTGTTGGACCTGGAGTTCCTTATACGTGGTTTTGGGTGATGACATGGTGTTCCTAACCAATGGTTTAGGTTGATGGACACGGAATTCCTCAATCCATGGTATATGGTGATGGACATGACATTCCTCATCCATAGTTTTGGGTGTTGTACATGGAATTCCTCATCTAGGATTTTGGGTGTTGGACATGAAGTTACTCATCTATGGTTTATAATGTTGGACATGGTGTTCCTCATCTTTGGTTTAAGTTCCAGATTAATGCACTAGGAAATGATGGTATACCAGCTGGTATGGATGGTAGACCGAAGCTCTAAATCCATGGTTTTGGTTTCGAATTGATGTTCTGGGTTTTTGTATTACTTTAGCATGTAATGAGATCCTGGTACTGATTCTTTTAGGTACAAAGTATGAGATAGAAAGTAAAGTCATGAGTTTTGGTTAGGGCAGACAAGGTTGTGGTACCCATATGTTATTTAGGATGCATGGTCCTCGAGGTGTGTTCCAAGACACCTCAACATTGGCTAAAGCAGGTATAGTCAATTGAGTTCTTGGACCTAAAGATCAATGATGGTTTTATTTTTATTAATTCCAGTTATATTCAGCTAGGCTGAGCATAATTCATGAGCATGAGCTTGTGATAATAGTTAATAGGTTCACCATTTGGGGTAGTGTTCTAGGATTTATTTCTCACTACCTATACATTCACCTCTGTGTGTGTGAATATCTTATATTTTTTAGGTTGGTAAAATATGAATGATGGATAGGGATATGTCCTGTGATTACATGATTGAGTGGGATACTTTTCTGGAGTCTGATGAGAGAACTATAGTATCTCTTCAGGGTACTGAAGACTGGGTATGTGAAATGGACCAGAGTTGGAAGTAGATCCCAGTGTAATTATTTATTATTTTGTTTTTATAATTGATCATCCCATTGGGAGATAGATAATGTATATATGGAATGACTATTCATGACTTTTTTGTATTTCATTTTATTACAATATGCTAATGTTTAACTTTATTTATTCATACGATGTAATATGATGTGTATGATGTTTGGTTATTTACTTCAGGTTGTGAACTTTCATATGGGGGTATAGTCTCCTCGTAGTTATACATTATACCCTCACTACTAGTCAACAGTCTCTGGTGTACAAGGAGGTTCACTCAAGGTCTTTTGGTAGACCGACTTGGGGAACCTATTTAGTAGAATCTAGGATGGATCATTAAAAATTTGTATTAGAGGAGTTACTTTCCTATCTTATTATTTGGGATTTGATATACTGGAGGTTTAGTAATGTGTCAGAGCCTATGATAGATATTAGTTAGTTCATCTGGAACACCAATTTTGGTAGGAATTCTAGGTTACCAGGGCTAGGATTGATGTTCTTGGTTTGTGATGTTACATTTGTATTTGATTTAAGCGACACACATGTGGCTTGGATTTTATAATTTTCAAAATATTTATGGTTGTTGGACCATTGGAAAGTGTCCATTTATTTGATTTTGACTCTTTTAATTTAGATGTGAGAGTCTTATCATGAATCATGTTATGAACGAATGATAAAAATGTTATAGGCCTGCTAGTATATGATTTTATGCATGCCCTTAAGATGGAAATTTGTGTGGATCTAAAATGAGGTGCTTGATGATGAGGATTCTATTATGTTCCTTCTGTATTGTAGGTGTGGTGATCTAAGTGGGTTATCATGGTATAATTATATAACTAATAGGCCACTTTTGGGTTGTTTTTTTCAAGGTTTTTATGAGGCTTTGTCCCCCAAGGATCGGTCTGATGTGCATATTTTCCAAGAAAATGGGTGCCTTTATTATGGGAGATTGGTTTGGCTGGTGACATCTCTTGTATGTGAGGCCCTATAGATGGGTTTCATTCATGTTGATTTTGGGTGAAATTGGGAAAAGATCATTTTTGACACCCTACGAGTTGTTTCCTTTTATGAGTTTTGACATATCTAGGTGGTTGGGCCTAATGACTTGTTGTGACACTTGATTAGTATGGTTAGGTTGGAGATCCTAGTGAACTTCTTGATGTAACTCTAGCCTAGGTAGTTAGTTTATTTGAACATATAGGGTGATCATGATAGGTTTGACCAAGTTATGTGATCTTTCAGGTGCATGGGGAATAAATGTATGCCTTGGAATTTTGAAAATGGTGTATGAAGGATGCAGCTATGTTTGTGGTTAAGGATCATTGTATGCATTTTATTTTTAAGAGGGTTCACTTGTGTTCTAGTTATTTATACTTTTTTTTGGTTTCTATAGGGTAATGATTGTTGAAGTTATAAGACTAGAAAATAGTTTTTTAGGGGGTTGTTCTTAGTGGTTATGAGATGGATTGGGAGTATAGGAGGTGCTTGAGGTTGCACGGTTATGTATTATGTGCTAGGTTTTTGTGATATGTGACTCACTGGAGTAAGAGTATGTTTTCTTTTTGGGTTACATAAGAGAATATAATGGTTAATAATTAATGATATTAGGGATACATGAGTGCTTGTGAAATTTTGTGTCGTTTTTCTGGTGGATTGGATATCTGAGATCATACAACCAAGGTTCTTGGGTAAATAAGGTAGTTATGAGTAGGCATAGAACTGATGAGGGTGTGATGAGATGTTTTGGAAATATGGGACCAATGATTTTTAATAGGTTTTATATATTGTGTTAGTTATAGGTGGAATCATAATTGATGGGTTATAGTGGTATTTTGACAATGACATCTTAGTGTACTCCTAGACTAGAGATGATCAATCCCAATATCTTAACATCATCCAAAATATTCCAACAGAGCATCTTTTTATACATCATGATATTGAAAAGTCAGTTCTGGTTTAATAAAGTTCATCTTGAGAGGTTACACTTGTAGAGAAGTTATGGGAATCTATATAGTGGGATCACACCATAGGCCATCTGTGAGTAGGGTCCTTATGATGGAATAAATGTTAGTGAACACCATGGAGGTTATTCTCATATGTTAGGGTTGGGTGATAGATGATGTTTCTTTTTGTTTCTCAGTTGATAGAGGGATGTTCATGTCTAGTATTGAGGTTCTATAGTTATTGGGGAATGAGTAATGGTGATGGTGTTTGGTTGTGAGGTGATTGTAAGGATACTCCTATGGTAGGAATATGAGATCATTAATGGATATATCAGCCTTGTGTATGTAGGGATGAGGATGTAGTGAGAATCACATCGAACATGTAAATAGAATGAAATGTATAAGTTTTTTAGAGGTGTTTATGATGATGGTATGTATCATGGATTGAAATGAGCCATTGTAGGTTGATTCTTATGGTGGGGATCATAATGATCTTTATGGTGAATTTTATGATGGCAATCTGATGTCTTAGGATGGATGGGTGTAGTTTGGCATTGTCTTGGTGGTTTTTTGATGATGAAAATGTGTTGATTGGCCATTTGGGGTCTATATTCCTTATCCTTTGAGTTATGTAGAGGATATTGGTTGTCATCCTGATGTAGGACACAATGTGCTGAGCATGAGTTGATGACTCTGGTAGGTTGTGATGTGTGATTGTAAGGCCACTGAAGCTTCTAGATGTTGAGAAGGTTTATAGTGGGGAGGTTGTAAGAACCTAAGTTTATTGGGTACTGAAATTTGGATTAGATATTTGAATTTTATTTTGGGTTCTTATGAAGGGTAAAATTTTCATTTTATACTAGAAGATACTCTCGAAAACAAATTGGACCACTTCATTGGTCCCAAAATAGGTTTTTTGACGTAGTAAATAATTTAGGTGGAATTATGAGCTGTTTGAGATTTGGAAGAATATTTAATATTTAATTATTAAATTATTAAATTATTCACATAGGATTGGGTGGCGTTGTATTTTGAATGAAGCATCGAATTGAGATTCTAATGTTGCATGTAGTTGAGTCTAGAATGAGGGGATTTTCTTATGTGAGGTGTAAACCCACTTTGGCTTATAAGACTCAATATGGGTGTTTTAAATGTGTTTTAATTAATTAAAACACTCTCCTTCCTCTATTTGTGGATTCATATGCATGATAGGGTGCGAGGGAAAGTATGTTATGGATGAAAACCAAACTAGGATTGTGAGGAGAATTAGATTCCTTTAGACTTCATCCATGGTAAAGATTAGGACCAGATCGATGTGTAACAAACTCTAGGAGTGGATTTAGACCCCATAATTTGGAATTTATACCATGAGGTCATATAGTTTTTTAGTTTTATTCCCGTGGCCCTATAGATTCTTTTTTTAGTTTCAAACCCCTATTATGATTTCTAAGGACACCTTAGGGTTATATTTATGCTTAATCGGGGAAAAGAGGGCGTTTCAGGGGGTTCATAAGGGTTTCCCATTCAGAAACCCCAATTACATGATGTGTGGTTTTAAGAACACAATCCATGTGATCTTCCTACTCAGGGAAGATGGAATTTTTGGAAGTACACATCATGTACATTATGTATATATTGTGTAGAAATACTATTCCATGGGGCAAAGTACATGGGCAGATGATGTTTTGGAAAGTGCATACCTTGTACTATGGGTACACACCGTGTTGTGTGACATGGACATGTGACAATGTAATTGGGAAGAAAACCCTCATGAGGGGAAAATTGTCATGTATTAGTACACGGGAAGACCACATGAATTCCTTGTCCATGTAGTAGTATATGGGAAGACCCCATATCTACTCTTTCAACATACAAGTGCATGGAAAAGTGATGATTTGAGAGTACATTTCATGTACTTAGAAGTATATTCAGTGTACTTATTCTAGAAAGGGGGTTTGGGGTGTTTTGTGCCCTAGATTATGAATTGGACATGTGATTAGTCTATTCTGAGAAATTTCCCAAAAAGATCATGATGGTGTAATCCTTTCAACATTTAGAGGCCTTTTGGAGGGTTTTTTGGAAAAATATAGTTCAACATGAGGATTTTTCGTAAGGTTTAGATCAGAATCCTCTAGTGGGTTGGGTTGTGAGCTACAAGGTCTAGGAGAGGGTTTTGAGCTTGGTTATTAACCTGGCTTGAGTTCTCGATGGTGATCTATTTTAGGGTCCTTGGATGGATCCCTAAAGGTGGTATTGAGTAGTATCTCTATAATATATTTATTTTTTCCTATGTTTTAGGAACGGTTTCTCAAGGTTAGATCAGTTTAGGTTTAGGTTGTTTTTTTAAGAATCAAATTTGTTGGATCCATTAGTCTAGGCTGACAATATAGGATGGGAGTTATGTTTGAGTGTCATTATGGTGTTTATTAGAGTCTTAGGGACTCTCAAGGATTCCCCTGGTAGGATGGTTTTTGATCAAGTGAACTTTTGATTATGAAATTGGATATTTAGAATCCATGCATGGCATGTCGTGTATGTTATATGCCTTTGATGGTGTGTTGTTTACTGAGGAAAAATTATTGGATGACGAGGGATGCTTCAGGCTGTTTCTCATAATGTTCTTGTCCCAATTATTTGGATGATATAGAGGATCCCACCACAAGGTTTCCTACTCTTACAATGCATTTTAGGATATTTGAGGATCTTTCTATGTGCATTATTGTTCATCCAAACCTTATTATTTTTCTCTATTTGATGAGGTTGATCTTTAGTTTACTCTTATAGGGAAGTTGTGATCTAGTTAGGCTGCCACATTTTAGGGAGAGGTTTAATATTATGGGATCTCATCACTGAGTGAGATGAACATGATGATCTACTAATATGGTTCCTAGCTCCTGGTTTGGCACTCCACGTATGAGGTTTTATAGGTGGGACATGACACTCCACACCCATGCGATAGGTTGGTGGACATGGTGTTCCATATCGTTACTGATAGTTTTGGATGACATGGTATTGATAAGATATTTTGAGTATAGTGGACATGGTGTTCTATAGGTTTGGATGAGATTGGTGGACTTGGTGTTCCATATATATAGATGAGGTTGACATATATGGTGTTCCATATATATAGTTTAGGGTGTTGGACATGCAATTCCTCATCTGTGGTTTAGGTTATTGGACATGGTGTTCCTCATCCATGATTTAGGGTATAAGACAAGGAATTCCTTATCTATGGTTTTGGTTGCTAGACATGGAGTTCCTTATCCGAGGTTTGGGGTGCTTGACATGAAGTTCCTCATCCACAGGTTGGGGTCCAGGACATGGAGTTCCTCATCCATTGTTTAGGGTGATGAACATTGAGTTCCTCATATATTATTTAGGGTGCTAGATATGGAATTCCTCATCCACAATTTTGTGTGTTAGACATGTCGTTCCTCATCCATGGATTAGGATGCTAACATTACAACCCTCATCCATTATTTAGGGTGATGTACATAGCTTTCCTCATCCATGGTTTAGGGTGTTAGACCTGGTGATCCTTATCCATAGTTTATGGTGTTATACAAGGTGTTATTAATTTTAGGATTAGGGTGATGAACATGATGTTCCTCATCTATGGTTTATGGTTTTGGATATGGAATTCATCATCTTTGGTTTAATTTCAGGACTAATAAACTAGCAACTGATAATATACCAGCTAGTATGGATGGTGGACTAACACTCTATGTTAGTTGTTTAGGTAGAAGAATAATGCCTTATATTTTGGTAGTAAATTATTTTAAAAAATCTAGTTTTTCATTTATTACATTAAAATATTATATGCATTATTTTCAAATCCATGCTTTGGGACGATATGAGATTCTGAAGACCAGTGAGCCCAGAATTAAAATTTGAAAAATATTAATTATATTAATATCACATGCACATAGTTTTCCTAAAAAAATTAAATAACTATCAAATGGGGTGGTTTGAATTGAAAATATGAGGCCACCATTGATTTCATAATATGTGATTTACCCTAGGCATTGCATAATATATATTGGAATTGATCTTTGGGCTTGAGATCCTTCATCAGTGAATAAATAAACAAATTTAATTATATCTATTGAATTATTTAATTGAAATCCTAAATCTAATAATCAGGTATTCTTTTATGGACAATTTTTAGGGTTTGTTTCATAACCCTAAAAATTAAGAGAGTGTTGGAGGAGATCTTGGCAGATGATATCAGATCGAATCAAGATTGAGGATCATTGTGTCACCGGGGTTCATAGATCTCACCATTGATGGAAACATCGGTCCATTATTCATCAGTAATAAAAAATAACTCAGGTATTATTTTTTATTTATTTGATTCCATCCCATTATTTTATCCAAGATAAACACATATCAATTCCATGAAAAAGAATTGATTCACACATCAACGGTTAATTTATTTATGATTTATTTGTTTGTTTTTTTATTCCCTCTTTGTTCATCTAATTAATTGACAATGGATAAAGGACTAAACAAAAAAATCCAAGGTTTCATCCTCATTTTTTTGGTTTATGGATTTATCTCCCATTTCTTCTCACTTTCATCACATGCAAATTATATGGCCCGCAGTTCATTGAATGTCGGGTATATGATCATTGCTCATCTATTATTCAACACAATAGAACAATATCATGGGTAAAGTTTATGATAAAGGGTGTGATGATGATAGAGTATGATCATAGATGTATTGAAATAGATCGATGGTTCTTTTTCATCTCCATTTTATGTGTAGTGGATGGTGTGGATTGACAGTGGTGTTTTCCAAGCAGATCAGAGTCTAGATCCCAATGATCGGTGATGGAAAGGGTCAGACGACCTCAAATTTATGATTCCCCTAATGGAATTGTGGTGAAAATAGAGAGAGTAGTAGTGTATAGATGAACCCATGGGTAACATAAAATATTGAGTTGCACAACATGTAATCTGAAGATACATGTCGTATGGGACCATCTGTGTGGTTCATAGGTTTTCGCAGAGAAACAAATCTCACACACTATGTAAAACATGTCATGTGTCATGTGAACTATTATAGAAGTCTTGAATTTACCTTAGAGGGTACATAGGCATGGGTAGGTTGGGGTACATGTACATGGGCAGAGTACATGGGAAGAGTCATGTACTCGAACATGACCAGGTGTACATGGGCATGACTAGGTGTATATAGGTTGGTACATAGGCACAACTAGAGGTACAAGGGAAAGTGATAGTGAAATTGGTAGAGTGCCGGATCGATCTCTACATGTTTTTTACAAAGAGTGGACATGCCATGTAGTTTTAGGATTACATGCTATATGAGGTAGTGACACACGGGTAGACCAAGTGTTATCTAGACACACTGTGTACCCCGAGTACACACTGTGTATCCCCTTTGAGAATGTATAGATCCCTTCGTTTCTTTAATTTTCCCCATTATAGGTCAAGTGTGTTCCCTTAGTCTATCCCATCAAGGGTACTATTCAAAATTACATCCACAACTCTGGATTATGATCCCCTCTAGGGGATGTGTCTCATATTGAGTTTTTGGTGTCCCTTTGTGAGACAGGAGTGTAATCATTGATCATTACTTCTTATACCCTAGATGGGGTTCATGGAATAAACATGAACTCCATGCTTGAGATATTGATATAATATCTAGTTTTTTGTTTTAATAGGGTTCATGGTATCATTTTTAGATGACCCCCTACTTAGAAGGTTGTTCCATATTATGTTTTTGGTGTCCCACATCGGTCTTGGGTGTGATCCCATATTTTAATATCAAGATCTTTAGATTCTAATGAGTTTTATTTTTTTTATGATCAATGATCATGACCTCATTGATGATTTTCTTATGTTATAAAATTCATCATAGAGTGGGTTCTCTCAAAAAGGGAATTTCCTACAATCTTTGAGAAGAATACAGGGTTGGCAGTTTGGTTGACACCTCCTGGAGGATCGATATCCTTATTTAGTATATTTGGGTATTTCATTGATTTTTATATTCTTATTAAGAGATTAATATTCCCTATGCCTTATGTTTAGTATTTTTGTGGTTTATAACAAGGTATTTCTAAACTCACCCATGCATGGTCTCTGTCCATACATGTTGTGTCTTATGCAAGCGATGACCCTTTTGATGTTATCCTTGGAGGAAAGGTACTAGGTGGAGCTTAATGAGATAGATAGATTGAGGTGTTTTCTATGAGTTTTCATTTGATTGTTCTCACCATGTTATTAGGAGGTTTTGATCTCTAAAATTTTGTATGGTCTTGTATTTAGACCCTTTATTTCTTTCGGTACATTATTTTCATACCCTTATTATGGTATTATATATGTATGCATGTATGGGATTTAGTTGTTTTTCATTTCAGGATGGTATGGACAGAGTGTTGTGTTCATGTGTATAGGTATATTAGGTCAATGCCTCCCATGTTTGTGACAATACTACTCTGTGTTGGTCTCTATCCCCAAGCCTATTGGAGGCAGTCTTGGGGTAGTCATGGTTCAGTCATTGTTGGGACAGGTTGTGAAACAGTGGTATTAGGGGATTCAATTCAACCTTCAGAATGGATTCCATGAGATTGTTTTGGGTTTTATATAAATAGTGTTATGTATAAGGCCTTGACCTTAAAACATTAAATAACCTTGAATTAAATGAATAATTCACATTAAGGATCTTTTCAGGTTTAGAGTTTTAGATAGTTAGGTCATAACATTTACATAACAACATGAATATTACTTGTAGACAATTCGACTCATTATCCAATTTTTCATAAAATAAAAACTCTTAAAAAAAGAGTCATGTCTAGTTCCATGTTTTATACAGCATAACTTTTCCATTATACCATCCTTGACCCTATTCCACTTTATGTCCTCTGAAAAACATTTCAAAAACATGGGATGAGCATAAAAAGCTCAGCAAGGGATACACAAAGAAGGAAACTGTTAGTTTTTTAAAACAAAACGTAAACCATGAATACTTTATCATAAGTAATACATTCACATTTATGAATTAGTAAATACACTTCACTGAATAAAATATCATTTATTACAATTTTGTAACCAAAATATTACCATAAAACCCATATAAAGAACACATAAACTATAGAGGTAACTAGGGACATAAACATTCTTAAGTGGAATAACCATACAGTCGACTTCCACACATATCACTAAATGTAATAGCCATACGGCTAACTTCCATACCAAATGCATTGGAGGTTATAACGTAACCACCCATCCTGGATTATCACGGCACCACCTGTCATTTGGTTTATCACGTAACCACATGTCAAATGTCCAAGTACCATTATAAAATAATAACACATAAAATTTTGCAAATAAAAACATTTCAATAATAACATTTAATTTGTAATCACAAGAAATAATTTCAAGATATTGAAATAATAAATCCATTTCAAAAACCATTTTCAATACCAAAACACCCAAAAATAGAATAAGGTATTTTATTTTAATTTTAGATAACATTAAGGCTTATAGAGGAATCCAAATAACGATTACGGCGGTGGAGAGGTTATTGTCATTGTAAACATTAAAAACATTCCATTTGTCATTTAGTAAAATTATTCATAGAAAAAATATTCCCTTTAAATGAAAGTAAAATTAAAAGGGTTTTATTATACATCATGAAAAAGAAGAAGGTTTATATTATCGAAATATGCCTCAATGAAAGGACATTGAGACGAAGTCCCTTACCTTGTGTCTGACTTGACCCGTTATTTCTTTAATATCCTGAATAATAAAATAAAGTTAATTTCAACTTTCTTAAGAACCATTTTTATGTTTATTATTCCTTTTATATCAATTATTACCATGTTATAAACATTATGTAATCATTTAAGTTAATAATGGTTGTTTTGTCGATATTTGGTACTTGAGTCACAACTGAACACCATATAATTACAAGTTGTCCATGTGGTCAGTAGTACATTATATCTAGAATGATATTAATGATTTAGATATCATATAAATAATATATATATCTAGTATATATATGTATTTATAACAGTACATAACATTTTGGAGATAAGAAATGAAATGCACAGTTCATGGAGACGGTAAGTCGTACGTACGCATGAACGCTACTTTAATTTATATTTTGTACTTTAATGGAATTAAAAAATAATGATACATAGGTATATTATAATTACAGTATAATATCATATATAATATCATTAAAACTATCTATTATACGTCCCACATATGTCATTAACGAGTCATATCACTTTGAGGGGGTGGTAGTCTGCACTTCCTCAAATGAAATTATCATGTTTACCCATAATGGAAACCATAAAGGTATGATATAAAAGAAAAATACATAATCATAAAGAAAACATAAACATAATATATATCATATATAAATATATTTTCATCCTAATGGCCACTATGAGAGGTGATAGGATATAATCGAACAATCATCATTTCATCAGTCGTTAGTTTTCCATTCACAGAAACAGTATCTTCTTCACCCATTAGAAGGAGGTGTGTGTAAGTATAGTTAGAATACTTCTCATAAAAACATCTTATTATATTGAGGATACTGTTTTCATTATAAAATAAAGGAATAAAAAGAGTTTAGGGGTTGGAGATGTAAAATAAAAGAAAATAAGTTAAGAGGAATTGTTACCTTTAATTTGGGTAACTCCCTTTGGTTTGAACCAAAATGATTTCTTGAAGTGCCTTATTCCTAAGGTAAGGTTTCTAGGAAGAGGATATGGAACTTGAAAGCTTATTTATTTAGGTTTTGGACGATCCAGGGGGCTCTAGAGGTGTGAGGAATGAGTAAGAATGAGGGCTTTTATAAGGGGGGAGGGGCTCTTTAGGAAAGTGTCAAAATATTATTTTATTATATAATGATATTTGGTTTCTAAGGGTCCAAAACTAATTAAAGTAGAATATAAGATGACTCGTTGTCATAATAAAATCATCCAATAAGAATTTTACAGATTTTGGATATTGTTTTAATATTTATAATCTTATTTATTTAAATCTTTTATTAATTGGGTAAATACTGCATCAATACTATGTCACAAATAATTTAATTTATTTGATGTCTAAAAATTATAAAAAAAATACCATGATGTAGTAAATATTATTATATTTCCAATTAATATTTATCATAGAAAATATAGCTTATATAACCCCATTTAAATACTTATTTACTAAAAGATATTTGTTTGTGTCATTTTTATCATTACTTTAAGTTAATTAATCCAATGTGTCATTACCACTCCCAAGTGGCTCCATGGGGTCCCAAAATTGACCCAAAGATTCCCATGGTGGTAAATTAATAAACCAATAAGGTTAGGACAGGTGTTAAGGTAATTTTGTATTATTATAAAATTCTTTTTAGCTTGAATTACCTTATTTACCTTTAACCGCGGTAAACAAAAGTCAAAAGTTACTATTCACCAAAAATTATTTTAATCTTATTGAACCAAATTTAACTTAATAATAACAACCATTTATGTCAGATTTTTGAAATTTAATCCAAAAAAGTAGTAAATTATCATTTAAATGTAAATGTCACTTTTTAACTATTACTTAGTGGTTTCACTATTCATCAAAAATTGAAGTTGTTCAGAAAACTACCAAAAATTCATCCTAAGCTATATTTTATATTCCAAATTCAAAAATGATTTCTATTTTACAAAATTAAAAACATATAATTTTCATTAATTAATTTAAAATTAATTCCTATTGTCAAAACAAATAGCATGTTTTTAAGAAACAATAACTATCAAAAGATCGACATTTTTTTATGTACAATTTCAAAGTGAAATTAATTCCAATGACCAAAATTGGATTAATTGGTAAAAACATAATCTAATTAAACATTAAAACCAATTAAAAATATAATATTACCATATAAATAAATTAGATTAAAAGGCACTTTTGAATAAAAATACAGTATTTTTTACTATTCATAAAAAATGAACATTACCAGAAAAATACCACAAATTTACACAAAGTAAATTTTCATGTCCTGAATCTAAAGAAGAATTTTATTTCATAAAATAGAATATATAAAAGTGTCCAAAATTAGATTTAAATAGGGTTCGTCATTAAAAGGCGGTAAATCAAACTTTTAAAGTAAATTATGCTTAAAATTAAATTCATTCACATTTTAAGACTCTATCTTTTATTTAAAAAACATGTATAATCATATTGAAGTTATTTTTATTCATTCCCACCAATACAATGGCTAGGAGTTAACTACCATTTAAAATAATAATATTATATTATTAGTGTGCAACGTAAGATTTCAAAGAAACCCATTTTTGAGTATTGAGTACACCATCGAACATAGCAGCCCCTTTAAAGTAAAATTAATATTTAATTCACAAAATATTAATAAAAAATAGAGTGAATTATTTCTTTATTTACCCGGGATGTTACATCCTTCCCCCCTTTTGGAAATTTCAACCTCACAATTTTATTCACTTGTCAAATAAGTGGGGGTATTTTTCCCTCATAGCATTTTCAGATTCCCACGTTGCCTCTACAACCATATGGTTTTTTCAAAAAACCTTTACCTGGTGAATTACCTTATTCTATAGCCCTTAATCTCTATGGTCAAGAATCTGGATGGGTTGCTCCTCAAAAGAGAGATTATCTTCCAACTGAACCACCTCTGGACTTAAAACATGAGATGGATCTGGCATATACTTTCTTAACATTGAAATAAGAAAAACATTGTGTACTTGGGATAAATTTAGAGATAAAGCCACTTTTTAAGCAACTGATCCAACTTTCTCCCAGATTTCATAGGGTCCAATGAACCTCAGACTCAACTTTACTTTCTTACTAAAATGTATCACATTTTTTCATGGAGAAACTTTTAGAACGATATGATCACCTACCTTAAAATAAAGATCCTTCCTCTAATTATCTACATAACATTTCTTCCTGCTCTGAGCTATTCTCATGTGCTTTTGAATCAACTGGACCTTTTCTTCCATCTCTTTTACAAATTCTGGTCCCATCAGCTTCCTTTCACCTACTTCATCCCAAAATGCTGGAGTTCAACAACTATTTCCATATAATACCTCAAATGGAGCCATCTATATACTGGAATGAAAACCATTATTATAAGAAAATTCATCCAAAGAAATATGGTGGTCCTACTTCACTGGTAATCCAGTGACAAGCACGTGGCATATCCTCCAGGGTCTGAATTGTTCATTCTGACTACTCATATGATTGCGGATGAAAAGCTATAATAAAATTTAATTCAGTACCCAATGACTTCTAAGGGCCTTTCCAAAAGTTAAAAGTAAACCTAGGATCAGGATCAGAGACAATGGAGAGGGGAACTCCATGCAACGTGACTATCTCTTTAACACACAACCGAGAAAGTTGATCTAGAGGCAAAGTTTCTCGAATAGGAAGAAAATGAGTAGATTTAGTAAACCAATCAACAATAACCTAGATTGAATTATTACCAAGAGGATTCTTTGGTAATCCCATAACGAAGTCCATGGATATATTTTCCCATTTCCACTCTAGCACCAGTATAGACTGAATCATCCCTTTCAATAACTACTGCTCTGCTTTAACCTGCCGAAAAGTATAACACTTCACAGTAAAATCAGAAATATCCCTCTTCATTCCATCCCAGCAGTAATACTCCCAAATATCTATGTACATCTTAGTACTACCAAGATGAACTGAAAATGAGGAACTATGAGCATCACATAACAACCCATTTTTCAACAGTGAATCACTATTCACACATAATATTTTCCCAAACCCCAAAACACAATCATTATCAATGTTAAAATTAGGAAACTTACCCTTCTGAACCAACTCCTCCTTTTTCTGCAACTCACTTTCTTCTATTTGCGCTTGCTTTATTCTTTCTAATAGAGATGATTTCACTGACACCTGAAACAAAACAGAATAATTTCTTACACCAACAACTTCTATACCAAATTTCATCAAATCAAAAACCATAGGATCTCATTCCAAACGTATCATGGTTAATGAAGCATTAATATTTTGACTCAAAGCATCAACCACTTTATTTTCATTTCCTGGATGGTAATAAATTGTGCAATCATAATCCTTGATTAATTCCAACCATCTCATATGTCTCATGTTCAATTATTTTTGGGTGAATATATACTTAAAAAAAATTATTCAGTATATATTTCACATTTTACTCTATAAAAATGATGCCTCCACATTTTTAAAGCAAAAAAAATAGCAGCTAATTCGAAATCATGTGTAGCGTAATTTAACTCATGACGTTTCAACTAATGTGAATTGTAAGAAATTGTCTGATCATTTAGCATAAGGACACATCCAAGTACTTTCAACGAATCATCACTATAAATAACAAACTCACCATTTCTGTAAGGCAGTTACAAAACTGGAGCATTAACTAATCTTCTTTTCAATTCCTTAAAACAATCACCACATTCTTTTTTCCAAATGAACATAACACCTTTCTAAGTTAACTTAGTCACTGGGATAGATAACCGTGCAAAATTCTCAACAAACCTCTGGTAATAACCTGATAAACAAAGAAAACTACGGATATTGGTTATATTTGTGGGTCTTGGCCATTCTTAAACAACATTTGTTTTAGCAGGATCAACAATTTTGCTATTTTTTTAAACAATGTGACCAAGGAAAGAAATTTTTTGTAACCAAAACTCACACTTTCTGAATTTCCCAAACATTTTATTTTCTTTTAAGGTTTGAAATACAACCCTTAAATGACTTTCATGTTCCTTTTTACTTTTGGAATAAACCAAAATATCATCAATGACCACAACCACAAACTTTTCCAAGAACTCATAGAAAATTCTATTCATAAGATCCATGAATACAACAGGTGCATTGGTTAACCCAAAATCCACAACTACAAATTTATAATGACCATATCAAGTACTAAATGCGGTCTTCGGAATGTCTACTTCCTTTACTTTCAACTGATGGTACCCCGATCTCAAATCAATCTTCGAGAAATACTGAGCTCCTTGGAGTTGATCAAACAAATCATCGATATAAGGAAAAGGATACATGTTCTTAATAGTGATGTTATTCAATGTTGTATAATCAATTAAACATCTCATTGAACAATATTTCTTTTTAACAAATAAGACAGGATCACCCCATGGTGATGTGCTAGGTTGAATGAAAGCTTTATCAAAAAACTCCTGTAATTGCTTCATTAACTCTAAAAGTTCAATTTCAGACATTTGATAAGGGGGTTTTGAAATTGGCTTAGCATCAGGAACTAAGTCAACAGTAAATTAAACTTCCCAATCAAGTATAATACCCGGAAACTCATCAGTAAAAACATCAAGATACTCATTTACCACTGGCACATCATTTATCTGAACAGTTCCTTTGTTTTCAACAATTTGTGAAATGTAACATTCATTTTCATCTTTTACTAGTTTCTCAGCTTCCTGATATGTTATCAAATTTAAGGGTTCATTCTTGTATACAAACTGAAAAAATTTCTGAAAAGAAACCTCTATAGCTCTGCAATCAATCTTAGCATGATAAACAGATAGCCAATCCATGCCCAAAATAACATCAAACACTACTAAAGGAAAAATAATAAGGTTTGCAGGTAGATTCTTTCCACAGAAAAGGAAATAAAGGTTCTTATAATTTATTTTTGTCTCAAAATTTCCCCTAGTGTTTTTACCATAAGTTTAGGATTCATATCTTGAGATGGAATTCCCAATTTACAAGAAAACCTCAAATAAATGAAAGAATGTGTAGACCCTAAATCAAACAACACATTGGCTTAATCTAAAAAAACAGTGTACCTGATACTACTTCATTTGATGGCCCAACATCTCCTGAAGTAGCTGCAAAGGATTTCACCACCCCTTTCTTCTATAATTCTAGTTAATTTACCTTAGTTGAGTTCTTCGCTGGACACTAATTTGCATAATGACCCATTTCATTTCACTTAAAACATCTTACCACTGGATTTTCATTTCCTACTTGATCATTTTCCAAACAGTTACAAGCAATATGACCAGACTTACCACACCGAAAGAACTTCTGAGACTTTGATAAACATTCTCTAGGATTCGTTTTACCACACTTCTCAAAAGATGGATATTTAGTTTTCTTACCTCCATGCTTCTTTTATGAATTCTTTCCCTTTGCCTGGCAACTAGACCTATTATTCTGTTGTTTGTCAAAAAAACACCTTATCATCGACAAACTCCATTTCCACCTTCTCCACACATCGAACAAGTTTTTCATAACATTTGAACTCATGAGAGGCTAATGCTATTAAATATCATGGCTTCAGTCATGAGTAAAATCGATTTATCTTACTATCAAGATCTATGATAAAATGTGGAGCATAACTTGCTAGTCGAGTGAACATTCCTTCGTAAATAGCCACTGATTCATCCTCCTACCACAATTACAATAATTGTTTTTCCATCCTAAGTCGAACCACTTTTGGAAAATATTTCTCAAGGAACATACCTTTGAATTCATCCCAAACAAGAGCTTCAACATCCTCACTATCCCTGATATTTTTCACCATCAACCACCACTGATTAGCTTCACCTTCAAAATGGTAAACAGCGAGACTAACCTTTTGATGTTCTGAACAACCCATGACATAGAAAATTTTCTCCAGTGCTTTAATCCACCCTTCTTCTAGCACAGGGTCAGATGATCCTCTGAATGATGGGGGATGTTGCCTCATGAAATGATCCACTATTGACATGTTTCTCTATGGCTGATCTGGCTGATCTCATGCATGGATACCACAAACATTTATATCCTGATTCAACTATGTCATCACTACAACAAACTGTTCAGTTCCAATTCTGACCATCTTAGGTTGCTGATTTGGAAGGTTGTCTTCCTCCTGATGTCATCCCAACATAGCTTCTTTATTTCCTCTGCAGAAAACCATTCTGAAAACAGAAATATCTTAAGAAAAGAAACATGGTAATCTGTAAATACTATATCATTTCAATCATAACTTAAACTAAAATAATTTATGGATATTAATTTTACTATATACTAACACCTAAAGTTTTCTAAACCGACCTTTGATGCCTACTATAAGGCCCCAACCTTAAAACATTACATAATATTGAATTAAATGAATAATTCACATTGAGGATCTTTTTAGGTTTAGAGTTTTAGAGAGCTATGTCATAACATTTACATAACAACATAAATATTAAATTTATACAATTCTACTCAGTATCCTTTTTTCATAAAATAAAAACTATTGAAAAAAAGATTTCTATCTAGTTCCATGTTTTAGACAGCATGACTTTTCCTTGATCCCATCCTTGACCCTATTCCACTTTATTTCCTGTGAAAAAAATTTCAAAAACTTGGGATGAGCATAAAAAGCTCAAGAAGGGATACACAAAGAAGGAAAACTGTTGGTTTTTCAAAACCACAAGTAAACCATGAATACATTATCATAAGTAATACATTTCACCTTTATGAAGTATTAAATACTCTTCACTGGGTAAAAGAACATTTCTTACCCTTTTGTAACCAAAATATTACCATAAAACCCATATAAAGAACACATAACATATAAAGGTAACCTGGGACATAAACATTCTTAAGTGTAATAACCATACAGTCGACTTCCACACATATCACTAAATGGAATAGCCATACGGCCGACTTCTATACCCAATGCATTGGAGGTTATAACGTAACCACCCATCCTAGTTTATCATGGAACCACCCATCATTTGGTTTATCATGTAACCACCTGTCAAATTTCTAAGTACCATTGTAAAATCATAACACATAAAATATTGAAAATATATACATTTCACTAATAACATTTAATTTGTAATCACAAGAAATAATTTCATGATATTGAAATAATTAATCCATTTCAAAAACCATTTTCAATACCAAAACACCCAAAAATAGAATAACAGATTTCATTTTCATTTTAGAAAACATTAAGACTTATAGAGGAATCCAAATAACGATTACGGCGGCAGAGATGTCATTATCGCCGCAAATGTTAAAAAGATTTCATTTGTAATTTAGTAAAACAATTCGTAGAAAAAAGAATCCCTTTGAATGAAATTAAAATTCAAAGGGTTTTATTATACACCATGTAAAAGAAGATGTTATATATTATCGAAATATTCCTCTATGAAAGGAGATTGAGAAGAAGTCCCTTACCTCGTGTCCGACTTGACCCGTTCATTCTTTAATCTCCTAAATAATAAACTAAAGATAATTTCTACTTGCTTAAGAACCTTTTTAATGTTTATTATTCATTTTATATCACTTATTACCATGTTATAAACATTATGTAATCATTTAAGTTAATAATGGTTGCTTTGTTGATATTTGGTACTTGAGTCACAAATGAACACCATATAATTACAAGTTGTCCATGTGGTCAATAGTCCAATATCTCCAAAATAATATTTATGATTTAGATATCATATACATCATATATATCCTGTATATATATGTATTTATAAGAGTACATAACATTTTTGTGATAAGAAATGAAATACATTGTTCATGTAGACGGTAAGTCGTACGTATGCATGAACGCCACTTTCATTTCTATTTCATACTTTAATGGAATTAAAACATAATGATACATAGTTATATTATAATTATATTATAATATAATATATAATATCATTAACATTATCCTTTATACATCCCACATATGGCATTAACGAGTCATATCACTTTGAGGGGGTGGTAGTCCGCATTTCCACATATGAAATTATCATGTTTACCCATAATGGAAACCCTAAAGGTATGATATAAAATAAAAAAATAGAAGCATAAATAAAATATAAACATAATATATATCATATATAAATATTTTTTCATCTTAATGGCCACCATGAGAGGCGTTTGGAGATAATCGAACAATCATAGTTTCGTGAGGCGTTAGTTTTCCATTCACAGAAACAGTATGTTCTTCACCCATTAGATGGAGTTGTGTGTATGTATAGTTTAAATACTTCTTCTAACAACATAATAGTATATTTAGGATACTGGTAGTGTTATAAAAGAGAGTAATAAAAAGATTTTAGGGGTTGGAGAAGTAAAATAAAATAAAATAAGTTAGGGGGAATCGTTACCTTTAATTTGGGTAACTCCCTTTGGTTTAAACCAAAATTACTTCTTGAAGTACCTTCTACCTAAGGTAAGGATTCTAGGATGAGGAGTGGGATATTGAGAGATTATTTTTTCAGGGGTTGGATGATCTAAGGGGTTTGAGAGGTGTGAGGAATGAGTAAAAATTGAGGTCTTTTTATAAGGGGGAGGAGGGGCTCTTTAAGAAAGTGTGAAAATATTATTTTATTATATAATGATATTCAGTTTCTAAAGGTCCAGAACTAATTAAAGTTAATAATAATAGGACTCATTATCAAAATAAGATCATAAAATAAAAATTGGATAGTTTTTGGGTATTTTTTGTATAACATCCCTCCTTTTTATCACATAAACATTGATTACATTTTACAAAACTGGGGATCTTTAAGGTTTAGTGTCTTGGAAACCAGGAACTTTAAACATGAAAACATAAAAGATTATTCTTAAACACTTGATAGGATTCTCCTCATGTTCATCCTAGGTTCATTACTGCATCTCATAACCTGGGGACATACATCAAAAGAAAGGGTGAGCAGAAGGCCCAGTAAGGGAAACAAGAGAAACATTTTACATGTGAACTTGAGATACTTCAATAATGTCATGAAAAGAACATTAAGGCATGAGAAAGAAATCATGAGGAATATCATAATAAAAATAACATTTTTCATAACTTGAAGATGTGGCTGAAACATTTAATATAGACAATCATGAGCATATCACCAAGGTCCATCCCCAAGGTGTCATTTGAAAATTACCAAGGTTATTCACCAAGATATCGTGAAAAGTGTAATCTCTAGTGGTTACATCATTACCCAATGCATTGGAGAGCTATCAGGGCGCACCCTTAAATTTGACTTTATTATCATGTGAGCCACATATATCATAATCAAACATTTCATAAATTACCCATATAGCATAAAATAAATGGGTTTCATTTCATAATCATAACGTTTTAAAAACTGCTTTAAAGACATGATCTTTACGTCACTTTAAACCCACGAAAAGGGAATGCGGGTTTTATGTATGTAAATCCCAGAATTTAAAATAGAACATCTTGGTATGTATGTGAATACCCATATATAAGGTAGAGCTTTGAGTATTCACTTAATAAAATAAAATATCTTTAAAAAAGAGAGAGAGAGACATTTTGAGACCAAAATTCTGCAGCATAATGGCTATGTTACATGGTTTTTAGAAAACATTGAAAATAGTGGGGACATGGGTCAAACATTTATAAATGACCCATAAAACAGTAGAGGGACAGAATATAAGGTATTTAAGAACATGGTAATGAAATTTAAAAATATACCATATGAAATGGAGAACATGAAAGGAAGACAAAAATAAGATTTCTCTTATGAAAATTTGGCAGCCTAACAGCGTTACATAAACATCAACCAAAAATGAATTGATGAGATCAAATAGGGTCTCTCATCATATGAACATAAAATATCAATATGATAGATATAGATATCATACCCCAACATAATAAAAAGGAACTTTCAAGACTTGACATGGAATTAGAACTTTGAAAAGGGGGAAAGGTGCAAGGACCACTTAAAAATTTAGCAGCCTAACGACGCCACTTAAACTTCAAAATACTGAATTGAAGAGATAAAATGGGGTCTCTCATCATATGGTCATAAGAGATCAGTATTATAGATATAGATATCATACCCCAACATAACAAAAAGGAACTTGAAATAATTGACATGAAAGTAGAACTTCAAAACGAGAAGGGTGAAGAACCACTTAAAAATTCGGCAGCCTAACGGCGCCACTTAAAACTTCAAAATACTGAATTAAAGAGATAAAATGGGGTATCTCATCATATGATCATAAAATATCAGTATGATAGATATATATATCATACCCCAACATAACAAAAAGTAACTTGAAATAATTGACATGAAAGTAGAACTTCAAAACGAGAAAGGTGAAGAACCACTTAAAAATTCGGCAGCCTAACGGCGCCACTTAAAACTTCAAAATACTGAATTGAAGAGATCAAATGGGGTATCTCATCATATGATCATAAAAGATAAGTATGATAAATTTAGAGATCATACCCCAACATAACAAAAAGGAACTTGAAATACTTTACATGAAAATAGATCTTGAAAAATGAGAAGGGAGAAAGAATCCGTTACAAAAATTTCGGCAGCCTAACGGCGCCACTTAAAACTTCATAAACCGAAATAATGAGAGTAATAGGGGAACTCTCATTGTGTGAACATGAAAAGGGAAGTAAGAGGAGTATAAAATAACACCCTTTAACGTAAGAACATGGAGCATAAAAGATATTACATAAAAGAGATTTATTGAAAAGAAAGAGAGAGATAAGATCCCTTACCTTAAAACGTAACTCTTAAAACTCAAAGGTTGGGACCTTGAGGGCTTGGGGCACCTTGGGAAGACTCCTTGGGAGGTAATGTGACCCGAAATTCATTGGGGGAGAGTGGGGAGTCGAATGGATGAGAGGATTGCTTGGTATTTATAAGGAAAGTGAGGGGACAAGGCATTAATGGCCAAGGGACACCTCATTAGTGGTTTTGGAAAAACCATGGGCTTACCCATGGTATTTGCCCATGGTATTGGCCACTTGGGACACCTCATACCTTATCTTACTATTCATAAGTCGACCATATTGATTACATACTTAATACATCATTTAATGATGTCATTAAACACCCGTAACTTAAAAACTGTATTTTCACTATTCATCGAAAATTCAACTTTCTCAGAATAATCCCAAAATTTCACCTTAACCAAATATCAATGCTCTGATTTCAAAAATGAACTCCATTTTATAAAAATAATTTTCTAAATATTTTTAATTTATTTTTTAAATAAATACACTATTCACTGAAAATTCAATTTTTTCAGAAAAAATCCCAAAAATTACCATAACATAATATCGGTGCTCTGAGTTCAAAAATGAAATCCATTTTATAAAAATAAATTAAATATTTTTAATTTAATTTTTAATTAAAAAACACTATTCACTCGAAAAAAACTAATACTTGAATAATAATTTATGAAATCATTATTTAACCATTTTATTGAATCACATTACTTAATCAAGGTGCCTAGATTATATTAATACTTTCTTTAAGTGATATTACTAATCCCTTTGGACACATTACTAATCCTAATCATAAAATCACTATTCATAATTTACTATTCATCAAAAATTAAGTTGATCTTATTAGACTCTAAATTTCGTACTGAGCATAATTGTAGAATACAATTTTTTGAATATCATTACACATTTTTAATTATTTAAGGTTTACATAAACATTTTTAAAATATCCTTTTTCTAAAATTCATCAAAAATATGCATACTATATTTATCCGGTCATTTGAAAATTCATAAACTTCATCATAAGAAGAAATCCCAATTTTTATTTAAAACAAAGGATTACACAAGGCAGTTACGGTCTCCTTACATAGCCCCTTATAACACCAGCATAGGACCTAAGTGTAAGGTGTGCTAAGGTGAGAGAATCTGAGGGAGGCTCGGCTAACATCGCACGAGTAGTAATTTCTATCAGTTTGAACTTCTCGCAAAGGAGATTTCATTCTAGCTTCACACGATGAAGTTCGGCTTGGGTTTGGTCCAGAGCAAAGCCCAGTGGTGCTACCTCCTTCCCATGTTCTGTTAGATGGGCTTCGATCGGTCCAAGACTACTGGGTGAGGCCATCAAATCTTCTTTCTATAATAATTAACCAAGATTACTTGTATTTAGAGACAATAGTCAAAACGTTTAGTTTCCAGGGGTCATATTGACCAATGGTCATATAACAGTAAAAACCCAATGGTCTCATTTTAATTATACTCATGTTATCAAATGAAACATTTTTGTTGAGTATAAAAAACAAAATAAAATAACACATAAAATTTGGAAACAAGATTTATTCAAAATTTCAGGTTGTTACAATCTTTCCCCCTTAAGAAATTTCATCCTCGCAATTTTTAAAATTGGGTTTTGAAATTTCATTGAAAGTCCCACATCGGAAAAGGAGTCAGTAAAACTATTACTTTAAAAGAAAAAAAAGGTAAGTACAAAGGTCACCCGAGTTATCCCACACTAGGATTCCATGTACGAAAACATGGACATGGAGGAGAAAACAAAGGGTCAAGTTCTGAGGGAGAGTGATAGAAAACATGTTTAGGAGAAAGTTAACCATAAGGAAATCCCAAACTTATGATGTGTTTAAACGGTCTTTGATTACCCAGTAGGAAACGTAAACCAACAACGTTTTTTTTTACGTTCCTTTTCATAATTTTGAGGAATTCATTTACAACATAAAACAAATACATAAGAAAATATACCTATCTTCATGTAGAGTTTCAACCTTTAATAAGTTTCTACCCAAAAATAATCTTTTCTCCAAACTATGACCATTCAAAACTACTTGGTCTCATCAAAACACAAGAATCATCTTCTAGAGAATCACATAATCCACAAAATATTAACTATCTATTTCTTCTATCTTAAAACATTATCCCAAAAACAGAAAGGGTAAGGTAAAACAACTCTTCAAAAAGAAATAATCCCATAGGAATGGAAACTACTTTTAAATCTTCAACGTTCCATGGTACTACCCAAAGTTCATCATAGTCCATTCCATAAATAACGGTGCTTAAAATTCCTCAAAATAAACCAAACTAAGATTGAAACCCAAATACAAGAAGGATTTGACAATATAGTCTTCCAAAATAAACTTCATTGTTCATCTCCAAACAACATCAACCACTCCTAAGATCTTATAACAAAATTATCTAACCTAAACATATTTTACCCAAGATAGGTTAACCATTCCCATAAGTTACCTAAATTACTATAAGTCCACCTTAAATTCATCGATTCTTCAAAATATAAGTCAACCTTACTCAATGAAAATACCGTAGTAATCTATTTACCTGGATCATATAGGGTCCCCAAAATAGTGAACGTCTTCCAAAATAATAATCATATTTTAATCCCCTAATCATCCCTGACATATTAATATGAAAATCGTCACATTTCCTATCACATTGGTTGTTGGGACATGTTCTTCCATTTCCCACCATTACTAAGAAGAGAAAGCATAATTAGGGGCTTAAGTACTTAGCCAATAATCATGAAAAGGAATTGAAAGCATATAAGGATAACTTTTAGAAGAAAAGCATACCCTAACATGTGATCCCCTAGGTTCCCATCTAGGTTATCCATGATCATATATTCTTATGTGAATCTATATTTTATTGTATCTTTGTTCCTTTAACAATGGTTCATACTAAGCTTATAAATTTACCAAAGCATATCCCCCAGGAGTGTCATAACCAAGAGTGAAGCAAGGCCCGTTGTCGTGTACCTGTTCCCGTTCGAGTCTAGCTCAAAGCGGTGTTTTCGGGTTTTACCCCTATGTACATATGTGCCAGAGCCACCTCTACCTGCTCATATCTAGACAGGGATGTATTTGCTTGGTAACCCCTTACTCAATACTCACCAAAATACCAGGAAGATTTCCTACATTTAAACTTTTATATAGGGTTCTTCCTAGATTTTTCATATCCTAATTTCCACAAATAACTAAATCATCCATTGATACCAACTATAACATCCCGCCTTTTTATCACATAAACTTTCATTACATTTTACAAAACCGAGGATCTTTAAGGTTTAGTGTCTTGGAAACCAGGAACTTTAAACATGAAAACATAAAAGATTATTCTTAAACACTTGAAAGGCTTATAATCATGTTCATCCTAGGTTCATTACTGCATCTCATAACCTAGGGACATACATCAAAAGAAAGGGTGAGCAGAAGGCCCAGTAAGGGAAAAAAGAGAAACATTTTACATGTGAACTTGAGATACTTCAATAAGGTCATGAAAAGAACATTAAGGCATGAGAAAGAAATCATGAGGCATATCATAATAAAAATAACATTTTTCATAACTTGAAGATGTGGCTGCAACATTTAATATAGACAATCATGAACATATCACCAGGGTCCATCCCCAAGGTTTCATTTAAAAATTACCAAGGTTATTCACCAAGATATCGTGAAAATTGTAATCTCTAGTGGTTACCTCATTACCCAATGAATTGGAGCGCTATCAGGGGGAACCCATAAATTTTCCTTTATTATCATGTGAGCCACATATATCATCATAAAACATTTCATAAATTACCCATATAGCATAAAATAAATGGGTTTCATTTCATAATCATAATGTTTTAAAAACTGCTTTAAAGACATGATCTTTACGTTACTTTAAACCCACGAAAAGGGAAAGTGGGTTTCATGTATGTAAATCCCAGAATTTAAAATAGAAAATCTTGGTATATATGTGAATACCCATATAGAAGGTAGAGCTTTGAGTATTCACTTAATAAAATAAAATATCTTTAGAAAAAAGAGAGAGACATTTTGAGACAAAAATTCTGCAGCATAACGGCTATGTTACAAGGTTTTTAGAAAACATTGAAAAAAGAGGGGACATGGGTCAAACATTCATAAATGACCCATAAAACAGTAGAGGGACAGAATATAAGAGATTTTAGAACATTGTAATGAAATTTGAAAATATACCATATGAAATGAAGAACATGAAAGGAAGACAAAAATAAGATTTCTCTTATGAAAATTCGGCAGCCTAACAGCGTTACATAAACTTCAACCAAAAATGAATTGATGAGATCAAATAGGTTCTCTCATCATATGAACATAAAATATCAGTATGATAGATATAGATATCATACCGCAACATAATAAAAAGGAACTTGCAAGACTTGACATGGAATTAGAACTTTGAAAAGGGAGAAAGGTGCAAGGACCACTTAAAAATTTAGTAGCCTAACGACGCCACTTAAACTTCAAAATACTGAATTGAAGAGATAAAATGGAGTCTCTCATAATATGGTCATAAAATATAAATATGATAGATATAGATATCATACCCCAATATAACAAAAAGGAACTTGAAAGAATTGACATGAAAGTAGAACTTCAAAACGAGAAGGGTGAAGAACCGCTTAAAAATTCTGCAGCCTAACGGCGCCACTTAAAACTTCAAAATACTGAATTAAAGAGATAAAATGGGGTCTCTCATCATATGATCATAAAATATTAGTATGATAGATATAGTGATCATACCCCAACATAACAAAAAGGAACTTGAAAGAATTGACATGAAAGTGGAACTTCAAAACGAGAAGGGTGAAGAACCACTTAAAAATTCGGCAGCCTAACGGCGCCACATAAAACTTCAAAATACTGAATTGAAGAGATAAAATGGGGTCTCTCATCATATGATCATAAAAGATCAGTATGATAAATTTAGAGATCATACCCCAACATAAGAAAAAGGAACTTGAAATACTTTACATGAAAATAGATCTTGTAAAATGAGAAGGGAGAAAGAATCTGTTACAAAAATTTCGGCAGCCTAACGGCGCCACTTAAAACTTCATAAAATGAAATAATGAGAGTAAGAGGGGATCTCTAATTATGTGAACATGAAAAGGTCAGTAATAGGAGTATAAAAGAACACCTTTTAACATAAGAACATGGAGCATAAAAGAAATTACATAAAGGAGATTTCTTGATAAGAAAGAGAGAGATCGGATCCCTTACCTTAAAACGTAACTCTTAAAACTCAAAGGTTGGGACCTTGAGGGCTTGGGGCACCTTGGGAGGACTCCTTGGGAGGTAATGAGACCAGAAATTCGTTGGGGGAGAGTGGGGAGTCGAATAGATGAGAGGATGGCTTGGTATTTATAGGGAAAGTGAGGGGACAAGGCATTAATGGCCAAGGGACACCTCATTAGTGGTTTAGGAAAAACCATGGGCTTGCCCATGGTATTTGCCCATGGTATTGGCCACTTGGGACACCTCATACCTTATCTTACTATTCATAAGTCTACCATATTGATTACATACTTAATACATCATTTAATAATGCCATTAAACACCCGGAACTTAAAAACTGTATTTTCACTATTCATCAAAAATTCAACTTTCTCAGAATAATCCCAAAATTTCACCTTAACCAAATATCAATTCTCTGATTTCAAAAATGAACTCCATTTTATAAAAATAATTTTCTAAATATTTTTAATTTATCTTTTAAATAAATACACTATTCACCGAAAATTCAATTTTTTCAGAAAAAACCCCAAAAATTACCATAACATAATATCGGTGCTCTGAGTTCAAAAATGAAATCCATTTTATAAAAATAATTTTTTTAAATTTTTGAAATTTAATTTTTAATTAAAAAACACTATTCACTCGAAAAAAACTAATACTTGAATAATAATTTATGAAATAGTTATTTAACCATTTTATTGAATCACATTACTTAATTAAGGTGCCTAGATTATATTAATACTTTCTTTAAGTGAGATTACTAATCCCTTTGGACACGTTACTAATCCTAATCATAAAATCACTATTCATAATTTACTATTCATCAAAAATTAAGTTGATCTTATTAGACTCTAAATTTTGTACTGAGCATAATTGTAGAAGACCATTTTTGGAATATCATTACACATTTTTAATTATTTATGGTTTACATAAACATTTTTAAAATATCCTTTTTCTAAAATTCATCAAAAATATGCATACTATATTTATCCGGTCATCTGAAAATTCATAAACTTCATCATAAGAAGAAATCCCAATTTTTATTTAAAATAAAGGATTACACAAGGCAGTTACGGTCTCCTTACATAGCCCCTTATCACACCAGCATAGGACCTAAGTGTAAGGTGTGCTAAGGTGAGAGAATCTGAGGGAGGCTTGGCTAACATCGCACAAGTAGTAATTTCTAGTAGTTTTAACTTCTCTCAAAGGAGATTCTGTTCTAGCTTCACACGATCAAGTTCGGCTTGGGTTTGGTCCAAAGTAAAGCCCAGTGGTGCTACCTCCTTCCCAAGTTCTGTTAGATGGGCTTCGATCGGTCCAAGACTACTGGGTGAGGCCATCGAATCTTCTTTCTATAATAATTAACCAAGATTACTTGTATTTAGAGACAATAGTCAAAACGTTTAGTTTCCAGGGGTCATATTGACCAATGGTCATATAATAGTCAAAACCCAATGGTCTCATTTTAATTATACTCATGTTATCAAATGAAACATTTTTTTTGAGTATAAAAAACAAAATAAAATAACACATAAAATTAGGAAACAAGATTTATTCAAAATTTCGGGTCGTTACATTTTTAATATTTATAATCTTATTTATTTTAATCTTTTATTAATGTGTTAAATATTGCATCATTATTGTGTCATAAATAATTTAATTTATTTGATGTCTAAAAATTATAAAAAAAATACCATGATGTAGGAACTCTTTTATATTTCCAATTTATATTTATAGTATAAAATATAGCTTATATAACCCCATGTAAAAATTTATTTACTAAAAGATATTTGTTTGTGTCTTTTTTATCATTACATTAAGTTAATTAATCAAACGTGTCATTATCAGTCCCAAGTGCCTCCATGGGGACCCAAAATCGACTCAAATATGCCCATGGTTGTAAATGAATCAACCAATAAGGTTAGGAAAAGTGTTAAGGTTATTTTTTATTATTATAATATTCTTTTTACCTTGAATTACCTTATTTACCTTTAACCGTAGTAAATAAAAGTCAAAAGTTACTATTCATAAAAAAATATTTTCATCTTATTGAACCACATTTTACTTACTAATCATAACCATGTATGTTAGATTTTTTAAATTTAATCCAAAAAAGTGGTAAATTTTCATTTAAATGAAAATGTCAGTTTTTAACTACTACTTAGTGGTTTCACTATTCATCAAAAATTGAAGTTTTTTAGAAAACTACCAAAAAATCAGCCTAAGATATATTTGATATTCAGAATTCAAAAATGATGTCTATTTTACCAAATTCAAAACATAAAAGTTTCATTAATTAATTTAAAATCAATTCTCGTTGTCAAAACAAATAGCTTGTTTTTAAGAAACAATAACTATCAAAAGATCAACACTTTTTTATGTCCAATTTCAAAGTGAAATTAATTATAATGACCAAAATTGGATTAATTGGTAAAAATATGATCTAATTAAACTTTAAAACCAATTAAAAATATAATATAACCATCTAAATAAATTATATTAAAAGGCACTTTTGAATAAAAATACAGTATTTTTCACTATTCATAAAAATGAACTTTACTAGAAAAATACCAAAAAAATAACCTAAGTAAATTTGATGTCCCAAATATAAATATAAATTTTATTTTTTAAAATAGAACATATAAAAGTGACCAAAACTATATTTGAATAGGTTTCTCCATTAAAATGCATTAAATTGACCTTTTAAATTAAATTATGCTTAAAATTAGATTCATTCACATTTTAAGACTCTTACTTTTATTTAACAAACATATATAATCATATTGTAGTTAGTTTTGTTCATTCCCACCAATACAACTTCTACGAGTTAACTACCATTTAAAATAATAATATTATATTATTTGTGTGCAACGTAAGATTTCAAAGAAACTCGTTGTTGTGTATCGGGTACGCCATTGAACATAGCAACCCCTGTAAAGTAAAATCAACATTTAATCACAAAATATTAATAAAAAAGAGAATGTATTATTTAATTATTTACCTAAGATGTTACATTATTTTTTTTTAGTTTTTATTTTCAGCCAAGGACTCCAGTTTTGGTGTATCGGTCAATGTATTCATACACCAGGAAGTTGATTACCTGCAGTTCACCTCTAAACATGTTGACATTGGTTATAGGGAAAGAATTGGTAGAAGAATAATATAGGAATTACTTTTGGATTTCATGTCCTTCTTGAGTCAGGTCTCTATATATACTCTTTGACCATGGTACATCTTTTTATTTCAAGATGCATCCATGAAGACAGTCAGTGAGGATTCTATTGACACAGATAAAAATAATCTAATAAAATCATTGAAATTTCTTGAGAAAAATACCCATTTTTATATTGAAATTACTTTAAAAAGGGAGAATAATTTTATAAGTAAAAATTTTCATTTAAAAGAATGTTTTATGATTTTAAAGTAATTTTTTCTCATGTTGTATATGTTAAAAAACATTCTTCCTGTACTTTGTCAAAAGTGTCCAAAAAAATTACTTCATAAGGAAAATAACAAAAATATTTCTTTCATAATGTTTTATAAATAGTCTAACAGGGGTAAAAATCTCTTTAAAATTTTATAGGATAATATTTAACATATTATGTAAAACATTTTGAAGAATCATGGACATGGATGAAACATATTCTCCAATAAATACTTATTTATACCCAAACCCAGATAATAATGAGATTGTGAACTTAACCCTTATCTTGTACTTTCCTTAAATTGAAGGTGATTTAACCCCTTTAATAATGGTTATAAAATGTTATTAAATTATACCATACCTATATATATATTTATTATATCATATACAACCCTATTATGTTATTTTTGTAATAATATTTCATTATTACCATTGTTTCGGGTGTTAACTACTTCATTTTTTTTATCATGTAAGTCCTATTACTTAAGCATATGATATATTTTCTTCATATCCAAAATTAAATTAATTTTTTAAATAATATATCCATTCATCTATAAATTTTTTTAATTATTTTTCAATGTTAAACATGGAGAATGAATCACATCATGTCGTGGAGATGGTAGGGCGTATGTATGCACCAACGACAATAGCATTCCCTTAATGGTAAAGTGGTAAATAATTGGATGGTATATTAATTATAAATAATAAATATCATGTCATAATTATTATTTATATCCATTATATTTATCATTATAATAATCCAAATAAAGTGGTGATGAAAAACAAATTACACCACAGCGTAAGGATAGTAAGTCGTACGTACGCACACATGGTGATATTGTTTTTCAAAGGATTGATAAATGGTGGAATTTGGTAGTCCCATTATCATAATAATATCTCATAATATATATGATACTACTATTATTATTTTATAATGGAAATAAAACCTAAAGAGAAAGTGGAAGAAGAAATAATTTAGAAGGAGTTGGTAAAGATGATTACTTCTTCTTTAGCGAACCTCCCTTGAATCTCCTCTTAGGGACAATATTGTTAGTATTTTTGGGATACTAAGTCCTCTAGAACTTAAATAAGAATGTTATTAAGGAGAAATTATCAGGTTTTTGTCGATCTAGAAGTCTCAGTGTGGTGTGAAAAGGTGAGGGAGGAGGTGCCCTTTTATAATTGAGGTGAGAGGAACTTTTTGAAAATACTCAAAATATAAAAATAAAATAGGACTATTATAGATCCAAATACTTAAAAATAGACCATAAATTAAAATTATAAGACATTTTTTACCATATAATATCCCATTGTGGTTATTTATCATTTTATTTTATTTTAAAATAAATTAATTCAATAAGATATCATTATTCTTAAATTTAATACTATTCATTTAATATGACTTCAAATACATTGATATAAACTTGGAAATAAAATATAATGATTTAAAAAAACTATAATATAACTTAATGATATATAAAATTCTATATACACATTAACTCCCAAAAATTTATCAAAGTAAATATTTTTAATATCAATTATTTTGTTTTTCTGTTAATTAAATAAATACTTTTTTAGCATTGAAAAACAATTTAAGGTAATTTTATAATTTATAAAAAATAAAAAATACAATTTTATAATGAAATTAATTTCATTTTGATCAATATAGACATTTCTATTCATTTCTATCTTTATTTTTTTCCCATTTGGACACATAAAAGTTATTTAAAACAAAGAGAGTGATATTTTGTAACTATCATTGATTTAAATAATATATAATTTATTTTCATGAAAATTTGTCCATTTAACAACTAAAAATTAATAATAATGTGATAAGGGTCGAATATTATTCATCCAATAATTTTTTAACATGTTTTATTATTTTTTAACCCTTCTCTTGTTGTTTTAAGCCTTATTTAACTCCTTTAACTTTTACTGTGATATCCTATAATTTAAACATTATGGGTCAATATAATTAATATAAAATTACAAAAGACTACTAAATGAGTTATTGATGAAATTTTAAGACTTATTATAATAATTTGGCCAAATTTTAGTTTTTTATATATTTTATATAATTTAATAAAATATTTTTTATTTTAAAATATCTTAAATGTTAATTTTGAAACTATTCATTATTTTTTCTAATAAAAAATTCCAACTAAAAAGATAAATTTTATCCAAGGAATATAAAACATTAAAAAAAGTCCAATTCATCAATAAAATCGTGAATAATATTGACTCAATCAAATTATATTTATACTAATATTTTTCATATAATTTATTTGATTCTTATATTATTTAAACAATTACTCTATCATCATCATGTCACCATTTAAGTTAATTATTTTATCATTAAAATTTATAAAAAAATTATCATGATGTAGATAAGAACTTTATATTTAAAATTACTTATTATAGTCAAGTTTATCTATTTTATACATTATAAAAATAATGGTATCGTTAAAAATTCGATTATGCCATTAATAAAATATCTTTAAATAATATATTATAAATGTCATATTCTAAACCAAGTTTCTTAAAAAATTTATAATTTTAGCCTATGATTTATTTTGGTCAAAACCAATCATCTAATGATTTTAAAAAAAGAATTAGGGAAACTTTATAATACTTATAATATTATTTTTTTTCCCATAATTACCTGATTTACCTTTAAGTGCAGTAAAAAACACTAAAGTTTCTATTTACAAAAAATTTAGTTGATCCTATTATACATAAAATTTAATACTAATTAAAATCATGTATTTCCATTTATCCAAATTCAATTCAGATAAGTGATTACATTATGTTTAAAACTAATCGTCCATATGTGGTGAGAAGGCGGGTAAAATAGATGCTCAAAAGCTCAAAAAGTTTTGTTATGTATTTTCAGTATAAAAATGATTCCAATGACCTAAATTGAATTAATATATTTACTATTTAACTATTTTTACTTTAAAAATTCATTTAAAGTATAATAATTATATAAACCAAAAGTCATTTTTTTAACTATAATGCAGTATTTTTCACTATTCATCAAAAAATGATCCTTTTTAGAAAAATACAAAAAAAATCACCCTAAGATAATTTTTTTACTATAAATAAAAAAATTAAGTTCATTTTGAAAAAATATATTTTCAAAATTTTAAAAATTTAGTTTTAAAATTGGTATTCCATTAAAATTTTGTAAAACACCCTCTAAAAAATATAATTTTTATGCGTAAAATCATATTTGTTCTTATATAATTGTCCACTAAAAACATAAGATGAATGTTAAAATTATATGAAATATAAATAAGTTTCAAAATTTGGTTAATACTATTCATATATTCTATTTAAATTATTAGGTTAATAGATCATGGTGCGTTCGAACTCAGGGAAACATTCAGTACAAGCTATTGAATTTACTTAAAAAAGAAAACCTACCATGAAATCTTGGGGTGCAAAATTTTTCCCTCCTTCAATAAATTGAATCTTAAAAAAAATTAATTTGGTTTCGGTACGTAATGTTTGACTATTCAAAATAATTTTACTAAAAACCCACATCAAAATAAGGGTCGATAAGACTTCCATTTTAAAATAAAGGGAATTATGAATTCCACAAGAGATAACATAGACTAGGGTTTCGTATATGAAAAGATGTCAATTGAATATAAATATAACCATCATGTTATGATGGATATTGATAAAGAACATGATCAGGAGAAAGTTTACAATCACAAAGCTATAAATCTGCAATTATATAAGGGACCATTTGATTCATCGAAAAAAAGTACTAGGAAAGAATTTTTTATTTTTAGATTTTTTCCCTACAGTTGAAATATAAATTTACTTCATAGACTAAGAACATAAGGAAACATAATTATTCGAAAATTAGAGTTGCATCCTTTAACCAATTTGTAACACACACTCATCTTTCTCTCAAAAAGATAATAAAATTCAAATATACTCTATTTATTATAATCATATAGGGTTCCAAAAATGAACTTATACATATTTTATATCATTTAAATAAGGAAAACTGTGTTATACTAACCAAGACATCACATATTCTAGTGGTATGTGATTCACCCATGTCACCCTTTGGTTTTGGGTTCAAGTCTCGCAGCCTTATCGGAAGGGATGGTTTATCTCCTAACTTGAAGGATTCCATTTATCTAAAAATATATTATTAAAACATTATAGAAATAACATTAACATATTAAATTTTTTATCCTCAAAAAAATATTCAATGTTCAACATAATCCATTCCAACCTAAATACTCTTCTAAATTCATTTTTCCAAACTCGTGATCCAAAAATTTAAGTAAGGTCACTAAATTTCCAAAATCAATGTAATATAATGTAGATATTTTTGTCACATAAAAAAACATGTCAATACATTCATCATGTATTACATTAAAATATGGTAATAAGTTTAAATACAATAAAACATTATTAAAAACTTGCATCATTCCTTATTCCTTAAAAAGAACATGGGTTATTGGATATACTCCTTAAATCCAAAACTGTTGTAAAATCTGTCAATGATAATACAAACCACTTTATCAAAAAACCATTAATTAGTTAAAATGTAGTTATTACTGTCCAATATACTTTATCCAAATCAATCATATCCTATTTTAAAATCATTATATTAGTATGAGGACTTTATTAAGGGTTTTTTTTCTCAACCATATATTTTCTAAAAAAATTAACTTTCTACTCAGTCAATTTTATCGGTACCATACAATCTCAAATCATTAATGAAATAGTTATGCATTATAATCCTTATATATTCAATAATTCTTACAACTACTATAGAATTGATAAAATACTCAAATAACATAATTCATGAATCCCAAAATAAGTACATTAATCATTCATCTTCATCCATGGTAGTAGCATAATCTTGACCATGATCCATTAGCCTCTTTTGGGGTATACTCTTTGACACATGAGACATTTATTTGTATAATGTGTCATCTCCATGAAATTGAAGCATTGTACATTAGAAAAGTTTTTCGTATCCTTATTGTCACGAACCGAATCCGGTCATCATAAAAACTAGAACCCGTCCTAGCCCACAACAATTCCCAAAGGGTGTTCCCGATCCCCATGGGATGTCACAAGTGCCCGAGTATCATAAAATAAATTTTGGGAATTATTTACCTGAATTTATAAACATTAAACAACAAAAATACTCAATAAAACAAATCGGGATTTTTCAACCAAAACTGTCTTTTGAAAAATTTCAGAACTGAATTACATAAGTTAAAACTATGTTTAAAGACCATTAAAAAGGTATTAAACCAAATAAGGACAGACCAAGAACCTCCACAAGGCAAGATACACCACCCTCAATCCATCTCCACAACACCGCATCACGAACGACCAGTAAAAACCCGAACTGTTGGCATAAAATTTGTGCCCAAAACTGCAACTACAAAATAACCAAGTCTACTTACACCCAATGGTGTAAGTAGGGTGTGATCCAAAGCTCATTAGGATACCACCACTAATATATTCCATGCAATAAACATTCTAAGACGAAAAGCATGCATGTTTTCAAAAACATGTAATTTCAAGTTACAATTTCTAAAAGATGAAACTTTAAAAAAAATAAGTTTTCAAGAGGAATAATTTAAAGAATCGACAATTTTAAAATAAATTCAAATGATACTGAATTTTCCATCCAAATATACCGTATGCCGATGGTGATCATAAAGGATCTAATGAGCACAAGAAATAGTAAATAACCTCGGGGCACTAGCTAGTTGTGGGTCCCAGGTACCTCGCATCTCGATGAGAGTAACCATAAAAAATATCCCTTCTCATGCACGAGACACGAGTAGGGAACATACACATGAACTATTGGTACCCAATCATCATCATCATAGTTTAGTTAGAGTTGTAAGCGTTAATATTTCTAAGTGAAACTGAGGCCAAATCCCACGGATTCACTAGCTTACTAGGACACGTCCACCCACCATGATACTCGGGTTTTCTCCTTGTTCTCAAACAAGTTCAACAAGTCAAGAAATATAATTTTCAAATTAAAATATCATTTCCACATCACAAATTCACCAAACAGCCTACATGTATACCACACAAGTCACAAAATTCCACTTTTCATTCAAATTTATTTTGAAATCCGACTCACACCAAAATAGCCCACAACACTTTTCACATTTCTTTTACACTTCCAAAAATCCATTAAAAAATTTTATAAAACCAATCCAAGATATTACAACTCACATAACCTCCCAATCACATGTTACATAATACCCTTTTCGTAACCAAAATCCATTTTGTTCATCACACTCACACGAAACATCCCACATCACTTTCACATATCTTACACACTTTAGTACATACTTAAAACATTTTTATAAAAAAAATTCCAAGATGGGACGCATCACAAAACAGACCCTTTCACATTTAAAATTTAACATTTCAAAATATACACACTCCAAAATGGTTTTACAATATGGTTTCACCACTTACGTAAATCAGTAAATCATTCATATCTTTCATAAAATAATTCCAAAGAGTACACCCAATCTTTGCTCATACAACCCATTTCAAAACCATATTTCAAGTACAAAACCACACAGAAACACTATCAAAATATAATTGACATCCTTAGATACATTTATAAAACCACTTTCAATCGGGACAAAATATCCATGAATAATACCACAAAAGATACAAATAAAAACACCAATTTTCATAAAATGCTCTCAAGATGCATAACAAAGTTTTACACACCAAACATATTCAAAAAAACCCTTCCAAGGCCCACATGGAACTAAGGCATCAACAAAATAGAATTTTCAGTCCCTTTCAACAACTAATAAATCAATTTCATATTTTATAAAACTACCACAAAAGATACCACATGTGTTACATTCAAAAAGTTCACAACTTCAAAAAAAATGCAATTATAAAAAAAAATGCTTAACCAAATCCATAAAAATGGTTTTCTCACCACACATAGCATATGGGGAACATGAAAAAATAGAAAAACAAGAAAACTAACTCACCAAAGAATGTCTAACCGTTGAATCACCTACCGAAAGTGTCAAATACCACAAAACATGGTGTGAAACATCAACCGCACCACTACCGCACCACAAGGAAGATAAATCCAGCCCAATAAAAAAATATTTGACAAAAGAGACACCAAATAAAACCCTAGGTTTGAACCCTAACTTCTGTACATTTTAGAACATAATGAAAGAGGGAGGAAACTCTAAGGGAAAAGGAAGAAACCAAGAACAAATCATTTACCATGAAGAAATATTGAATAAATCACCCCAAATACACCAGTATCTGAATTTCAAAACATCCAAACATTCAAGAGAGGTTCGATAAAGGATGTTGAGATCATGTAGGAACTGGAATGGGGGAAAATAGAGAGAAATGAAGGAGTTATGAAATAATCAATTTACCTCTTCAAATATGGGCGATTTGAGAAATTCAGATACATTTCATCCCAATTCGCGATGAAACCGTGCTCCAAAGAGGGGGGGGGGCAGAGCTTGGGGGAATTCCTTGAGTAAGTGGGCTCGGGTGAGAGTTGGAATCACTAAAAAAAGTAAATATTTAGGAGATATTAAAGGGTTGAAAAATATTTTTAATGTAGGAAATGGGCTTTCGGGTAGGCCCAATCCCTGAAATAAAAACCCAAATCCACCATGATTATGGGTTCCTAAATGGTCAAAATTAATATGGTAGTGTTAATAGGTTAGGGGAGGGAAAGAATAAATTTTAATGGATGAAAACTGTTGAAAAATAAAGGAGTTATAAAGGAATAAAAATTTATTTTTAAATCTGGAATTGGGCTCACGGTTTGGCCCAATTAATGAAAACTCACCCATTCCTCAATAAAAGCATGAGAAACCCCCAAAACAAAGCATGAATAGAAATTAAATGAAATTTTCCTTTAAAATAAGTCATGTATGTGACACTTATAATCCAAAACATGGTGGGATTTATCTCCACAATTATGAAAAAGAAATCCATTCCTTTTAAGCAAGAACTAGGGGATTATTTCCACAATTATTACATGTGGGAAAATATATCATTTCCTTATTCCCTTTATCAATATTTTTTCCAAATTTCTTATTATTCTTTTTCTTCCCACCAAAACCATTATAATTATATTAATATTTATCAATCTTGTTATCACATGATATTATGTCCTCCTATGATAAGGATTCTTGGGAGACTATTACCATTCGAAATATTGGCTTAACAACATCAGAGATATGATCCTTCTTACTAATTGTATCACGTTCATATATGAGGTTCACATTCATTATATTAAGCTAAATTACTAAATTAAGGCATACACTTTATTAGTTTATGAATCATAATGCATAATTTTGAACTAATAACACTGGACAAAAATTGAAAAATTATGCCATAACTAACCTTATAATCATAAACATGGTTTCTTTGGGGACATATTTACTTTTAAATCCTTCATAATCATTTGTAGATAAAATATGAATTATCTTAATAATATCCCCTAAGAGTGTCAAACCATGTTCTTAGTAAGGATTATTGTCGTGTATCAGGTTGCGATGAGTCAGTCCTGATGCACCTTGTTTCAGTTATTAACCCTAGGAACATATGTGCCAGAATCATGTCCACTTGTAGTATAAAGACATATATGTATTTCTAGGAAGACAAAAATAATCTTCACCTTACCAAAATTTTTGTATATTCTTATGTACTTATATTCAAAGTCTAACATATGTTTATGTTCCATAATCTATGTTTTCTAAATCTAATTACCTAGTTTGTTTAAAAAATTTCTCTGATACCAACAATAACAACCCTAAACTTAGTAGCCTAGTGTCACTATCATAATTTATTCAATTGGCATAGTTACAAGATTAAAATCCCAAAGTACCGATTAGTTTAGATTTTTTTAAAACTATATTACATTCAAGAACCTTGCATTACAATTTCAAACATAAAATATAAATTATAGACTCCTTTGAGAACACCATATTTCTCCAAGCATAACCATTTATATCAATCATAATATTAATCTTGGAATACAAGGAAAAGACATAGGAAATGGGTGAGCTCAGATGCATAGTAAGGGTCAGTGTAAATTGGAAGTTATTATGAATAAAAAATCATAAACATTAAGGAAATGTGTATAATTGAAACGTAATACCTTTAAAGATAATATTTAGCATAATATGGAAGGAATAGATAATTACATATAAAATAATCACAAGATTAGAAATAATAACCATAGATCTTCTACTAGTCGAATAATCACATGGAATATCAATAACTAATCTCATAATAAAAGAATTCATAATGCCTGACATTTGAAAGATATTGCCAAGGCCTCAGCAGAGATATCTCAAAATAAATGGTTACGGCCTCATCCAAAACCATTTTTGATTTTTTTTCATGAGACCTACTGATGCATAATGGGGCTATAGAAGGCCCCACCAAACACTTACCAATTCCAATTAATTCCTCATATTAAAAGGGTCAAACATAACCAAAATAAACATTAGTATTGAGAAACTAGCATACAAAATGTGAATACTTCAACCATAAACCATGAATGGTATCAAAATAGCACATCCACAATCAAACTGATCATAATCCATTCAATAAAATATGGTAGAAGGTATCAAAATAAATCAACCTCAATTAATCATAAAATCCAACAAATGATGTTGATCTATATGAAAATAATCTAATAAAATCATTAAAATTTTCTTAAGAGAGATCCCCCTTTTTATATTGAAATTGTTTTAAAAAGGGAGTTCAATTTTAAAAGAATAAATTTTCAGTGAAAATAATCTTTTATGATTTTAAATGATGCTTTATTCATGCTGAATAATTTAAAAAATATTCTTCTCGTACTTTGTAAAAAATGTCAAAAAAGTACCTCGTAAGGAAAAAGACAAAAATATTCCTTTCATACCATTTTATAAAAAATAAAACATGGGTAAAAATGACCTTCAACATTAGTAGGATAATAGTAAAAATCTTTTGCAATTTATTTTTAATAAAAATGGACATGGATGATAACTATTATCTAGTAAATACTAATATATAAAAAATCCAAGATAATAATGAGATTTTGAAATTGACCCTTAACATATACTTTCTTTTAGTTGAGGGTTTTTTAACCTCTCATATGATCATTAAACCATGTTATTAAATTATACCAAAACTATATACATATTTATCATATCATATAAAACCTCATTATATCATTTTTTTATAATATTTCATTATTTTCCATTATTTTAGGTGTTGACTACTTCATTTTTTAATATATACTTCGTCATGTATATTTTATTTCTTACTCATATGATATTTTTAATTAATATCTAGAATGATATTAAGTTCATAAATAATATATTCACTCATATTATACAATTTTTTAGTAATTATGGAATGGTTAACTATAACGGACCAGACCTTCTGAGCAGTTATATTGTCAAAAATCAGGTAATTTATATGTATGGGGGGAAACTGCGGTGTTTTTTGGACATGTGAGATGTTCCAATGATGATTCATTTCAATAGTTTTAAAAATTTATATATTTCCAATGTTGAAACATTCCAATGGTTATTCATTTCAATAATTTTTCAAATTTATAGTTTTCCAATGGTGACTTATTCCAACAGCGATTTATTTTAACAGTTTTCTAAATTTCTAGTTTTCCAACAGTTAAACATTCTAATGGTTACTCATTTAAATAGTTTTCCATTTTTTTATAGAATTTTCTAGTTTTTCTAGTTTTTCCCTTTTAACATATTTCATTGACATAAAATGAGTTTAATTACATATTTAAGTGTTTTTAAATCCATTTCGAGGGATATAAATCATATAATTAATTTTATAAAAGTCTAAGAGGATTCAAATGGTCAAAACACTTGGTATTGGTCAAATACACCTTTAACAGAAAATTAAAACTATATCCAATCCTTGTGTCTAATATTAGAAAATTCAAAAGACAAGGTATCCTTCCCCTTTATTCTTACGGTCTAGCTCTCTCTTAAAACTAGATTCTCCCATGACCTTCTTCCTTGGAGATTTTTCTTATATTTTGTCTATGTTTTCTTGAAGGTCTTCCTACTGTACATGCACCTCTGTTTTGGTGTAATAATACAGTGCCAATCATCCTTCTTCAACATAGGTTTTTCCTTCATTTCTCTTTATGTGTATCTGGTGGGAAGGGATTATTATTGTTACCTCTTATCATCTAAATTATAAGGCCCCAACCCTAAAAATTACGTAATCTTGAGTTAATTCAATAATTTTAATTTTATCACATCAAGGATAATTTCAAGTTTATATATTTAGAGAATTAGGTCATAACTCATGCATAACAGCATAAATATTACAAGTAGACACTTCTACTCACTATACAATTTTTTCACAAAATAGAAACTTTTTTAAAAAGAAACACGGTTCGTTCCATGTTTAAACTGCATGACTATTCGTTAATCTCATCCTTGACTCTAATCTTTTTTAAGTCCAATGAAAAACATTTCAAAACATGGTATGAGTATAAAAACCTCAGTAAGGGATACATAAAGAATGAAAATTGTTTGTCCTGTGAAAACATGTAAACCATGAATACTTTATCAAAATTTAATACTTTTTCCTTTAAGAAGTAGCAGAAATAGTTCACTAAATATATTCTCATTACTTACCCTTTTTGTAAAAAAAATATTACCATAAATCCCATTGAAAGCAACATATAACATATAATGGTAACTTAGGACATAAACATAATAAATGGAATAACCATATGGTCGACTTACATACATATCACCAAATGGAATAGCCATATGGCTGACCTACATGCCCAATTAATTGGTGGTTATAGCGTAACCACCCATCCTTGGTTTATCATGGAACCACCCATCTTTGGTCTATCACATAACCACCCATTATTGGTTTATCATGTAACCACTAATCATTGGTTTATCACGTAAACACCCGTAAAATTTCCAAGAACCATTATATAATCATGAAATATAAAATATTTAAATTATAAACATTTCACTCATAATAATTCATTTTAAATCACAATAAATCATTTCAAGATATTGAAATATTCAATCCATTTCAAAAACCATTTATAACATTTAATACAAAGGCTTTTGAATCAAAGTGTCCAATATAATTTTTAATCTTTTGTAAGGAATTATTATTCAAAAATAATTAATGCCCATATAAATAAATTCAAAATAAACATTTAGAAAACATCGACATAAAATATAATGTTTTAGAAGAATAAATCTTCAAAACATTTAAAATTATGTTTTTGTTAATGAGTCCCTTACCACTAGAGAACCACCTGAATAAAAAACATTATGTAACCACATTAAAAAACATTAAATATCATGAGAATATACTAATTCATGATATAACATTTCAAAGGGTTTTATATACACCTTATAGGATAATAAAGTTTCATAACATCAAGATATGCATCAATGAAAGGAGATTGAGATGAATCCCCTTACAAAGATTGTATCATTAGATGAAGTATAAATCAAGGAAATTATTATGTGAGAAAATATAAATCCAACCAATATAAGTTTATATTAAATATAAAACATTCAGGGGTCATTCACACATATTCGTATAAGAATATAACCAATGACATAGATATTTAACTCAATGAATGGAGATTGAGTTAAGATTTCCCTTAGCTTGAGTTTGACTCATTATATACAATAGTTATGTTCCAAAAAAAATTAAAGTAGGTAAATTTATACATTCTTAATAACCTTTTTCATGTTTATTATTCCTTTTATATCACTTATTACAATGTTATAAAAATTACATAATTTTTTAATTTCATATCATACGTTTTGTCGATATTAGGTACATGAGTCGAAAATGAACTTATTTTGATGTAAATAGTCAATGTATTGAAAATTACATCATCTCTATAATATTATTCATGATTTAAATATCATATACTTCTAGTATATATGTAATTATAATATCCATAATATTTTTAGATAAGAAATGAAATGCACCGTTCATGGAGACGGTAGGCCGTACGTATGCAAGAATGCTACTTTCATTTCATTATCATATTAAAATAATAATAATAAAATGATATAAATGTATTTTATAATAAAATTATTATATTTATGTAATTTATGTCTCATAGGTTTAATAAAACCATACTTTATATTTTCCATGTTTAACGGTAACGATTCACATCGCTTTGACGGGGAGGTAGTCCACACCTCCTCAAACGAAATTATCATATTTACACAGCATGGAAAGAATAAACGGACGTTATAAATAAAAATTACATAATAATAGAGAAAATATCAATATACTATATATCATTTAGAAATACAATTCCATCATAATGGCCACCATGATAGGTGGTAGGATAAAATTGAACAATCATTGTTTCATGAGGAAGTAGTTTGTCGTACACAAAAACAATGTGTTCTATATCAATTAGATGGAGTTGTGGGTAAGTTTAGGTAGAAACATTAGCATAAAAACATCCTAGTATATTTATTATATTTTTTTGTTATAAAATAATTGAATAAAGAGAGGTTAGGGGTTGGAGAAGGAAAATAAATGAATGGAGCTTGAGAGAATAAATTACCTCTAAATTGGGTAACTTCATTTAATTTGAGCCAAAAGGATTCCCTGAGTTTCCTTCTTCAAAAGGTAAGGATTCCCGGATAACAAGAGCGATTTTGGGAGATTATTTGAGTATAATATGGGTGACCTAAGGGGCTTGTGAGGTGTGAGTAAGTGGGTAGAGGTGGTGGCCTTTTATAAAAGGGAGGAGGGGAACATTAAGAAGGTCTTGAAATATTATTTTATTGTAAATTAATTTTAGAATTATAATAGTTAAAAAGTGATATATTTCTACTATAATATTACTAAGGGTCTAAATAATCTCAACCAATAGGTTTTAGAAAAGTTTAGTTCATAAATTTAACCTTATCTTTTGGCTTTAACCCTTAGTTTAAAAAAATTAATTCTTACCATGTCTTATTTTATTTTTACACGATATGGTTATATGGTTACTATTAAATAAAAAAAGAACCTCAAGAGGATCATTAATGACATTGTTTAAAATTATATAAGTCGGTTTTCCAAATATAAAATGTTTATGACAATTATATCATTTAGAAAATAGTATTTGTTTTAAAAACTAATTTATGTAAATTTTAACACTATTTAGTAGTTGTTTTTTAGTCATAAAAATTAAATTCAATAAAAAAACTACATTAAATCAAAGATAACATGTCATAATAATCTTTAAAAAAATTTATGTCATCAAAATTTTTAAATTACATTTATTTTAACATTTACATTATCATTTATTTGAATCTTTTATTAATAAGGTAATCACTACATCATCATTGTGTCTTAAATAAATTTATTTATTTAATGTCTAAAACTTGTAAATAAAGTACCGTGATGTAGGAAATATTTTTATATTCCTAATTACTATTTATAGTCCAATATATCAATTATATAACATAATCATAAATTTTTTTTAGTAAAATGATGCATCTCTATGTTATATTTCTCTTTACTTTAAATTAATTATTAAAACATGTAATTATCACACACAAGTGGCTTCATGGGGTCCTAAAATAAATCCAAGGATGATCATGGTCGGCCATATATAATCCAATAATATTAGGACATGTTTTGGGGTAGTTTTGTATTATTATAATATTATTTTTCACCAATATTTTACCTGATTTACCCTTTAACCATGGTAAATAAAAATAATTACTGAAGTTACTATTCATAATGTCCAAAAATAAAAGGTACTTATTTACCCAATTTGGACCTTATGATTCCAAATATGGAATCCATATTTCCAAATTCAAACCACATATTTGGAATTATTTAATTTAAAATTAATTCTTTTTGTCAAAACAAGAAATCGGGTTTTTAAGAAGTAAAAACTATCAAAAGATTGACATGCATTTATGTCCAATTTCAATGTGAAATTATTTAAAATGATCTCAATTGGATTAAATGATAAAAAATAATCCAATTAAAATTTAAACTCAATTAAAAGAAAAATATAACTATTTAAATAAATTGGAGGAAAAGGCAGTTCTGAATTAAAATGCATCATATTTCACTATTCATTAAAAAATGAATTTATCAAAAAAAATTCCAAATTTCCAACTAAAGTAAATTTTGATGTCCTTATTCTAAATAAGAAGCTTATTTTTTCAAATATAATATATAAAAGTTAAAAAACTATATTTAAAAAGTTTTCACCATCAAAAGGCCGTAAAACAACCTTTTAAACATATTAGAGTATTTTATGCTTAAAATTGGATTCATTATCATTTTAATCCACTAAAATTTATTGGATAAATGTAAAAAAAATTAAAAAAAACATGTTTAATCATATTTTAGTTAGTTCTTTTCCTTCATTCCAATAAAAACTTTAGGTGTTAACTACCATTTAAAATTATTATATTATTTTTTAGTATAACTCAATATTGTGTGCAATGTAAGATTTCGGAAAAACCCGTTGTTTCATGTTGAGTATGCTATTGGAAAAAAATAACCTTTAACATAAAATTAAAATATTTTTCATAAATATTAATATATATGAAATTTTATTATTCTATAAATACCTAGGATGTTACATATTTCCCCCTTTTAAAAATTGTGTCCTCGTAATTTTAAATTTTGACTTGGTAACTTCACTGAAAATACCACATCAGAAAAAGAGTCAATAAAACTACTATTATAAAATAATGAAATAGAAATAAAAAGGTCACCTGAGATAACATATACTCAGATTCTATTTTGGAAAACATGTATATGAAAGAAAAGAGATCCATCTTGTTTTGATGGAGAGTGATAGAAACCATGATCAGGAGAAAGTTAACAATTAGAAAACCACACACTTGTGTTGGGTCAAACGGTATTTGATTTCACAGTAGAAAAAGTAAATGAAAAACTTTTTTGTTTTAAGGTCCTTTTCATAATTTTGAGGAATTTATTTATGATATTGACTAAAAACATAAGGAAACATACTTACATGTTAAGTATAATTTCATCCTTTAATAAATTTCTACCAAAAACTCATCTTTTCACTAAACAAAGAGTATTCAAGATGACTTGGTCACACATGAAGCACTAGAATCAACTTATAGAGAATCACATAATCCAAAAAATATTAACTATCTTTTCATACTATATTGAAACATTAACCAGAACCAAAATGGTTAGGATATGATAAGATAATTCCCCAAAAAGAATAATCATTTATAAGGAGAAAGACTAATTTTAATTTCTAAAATACCACAGTAATACCCAAAGTCCATCATAGACCATTCAAAAAATAATTTTCCATATAATTCCTCAAAAATAATCTAAACTAAGTTTTAAACCAAAAATTGAGAAGGGTTTGATAACATATTCTTCCAAGATAAATTTTAACATTTATATCCAAATAACACCAACCACTCTTAATGGATCGTACCAAAAAATAATTTCCAAAATAACATATTCTCTAAGATTGGTTAATAATTTTATTAAAAACCCCCAAATTTCCATAAGTCCATAATTAAATCAATGATTTATCCAAAAATAATACAACCATTATCATTCAAAATAAAATTACATAGTATTATATTTTAATTAATCATAAATGGATCTGAAAATAGTGAATGTCTTCCAAAATAACATTTATCAAATAATACCTAAATCATTTTCCAATACCAAGGATATCTATTTGATAAAACATAAGTTCCCAAAATCAACTTATTCTTACTCCATCAACTCATTTAACTAAAAGTAAAAGTCATTCTAACTAGGTACTTCATGTAGGATAGTGGTAGGCGATAAAGCCTTGTCTCACTTCATTTGTGGGTTTGATCCCAATGACCTTGTCTGACATGATGGGTTGTCACCCTTCCTTTGGGTAGTCCTTTTTCTAAAGCTATATAAATTATATATAATTCAAAAAATGAGGTAAAATATTCAAAAATAACCATAACTTATTTTAATCACAAAGTTTATCTCGGTTCCTTCATTTTTCATCCTAAAAAGTAATATCTCATAATTAACTCAAAATAAATGATCATATAAAGTTTACACATTAATTAATAATTGTGTCCAAAAAATAAAATATAATTCTTACTTGAATAACATTTCCATATAACAAACTTCAGGGTTACACATACTAGAAAAAGTCTTCTAAAGTAATCATATCATCAAATGATCATTAATACTTCTAAACATTATATCATCCAACAATAAACCATAACTCTTGAATCCCTTATATGTATACTTCTTAATCATTCAGTGTTCTCCATGATAGCCTTTCCAGGATTTTCCATCTTATTCCTTAATACTTATTTCCTACAAATAGAAATTATGAATCATGTCCTAAGATTCAATAATTTCAAAACATGAGTCAAGAAAAAAAATAACTTTCATTTTTCATTATTAGTTTCCTCATATTCTATTGGAATAGCATTAGGTATTGTTAAACATATAATTTTAGGGTCTTCTAATCCCATTCACGAACCTTCTTCGTCAGACAACTATCTACATAATAACCATACTCCCCACATTTAAAACATTCAATTGATAAATCAAAAATAACATAATTCCCTTGCCTAGAGTAAATTGAATGCTTCCTTTTTCCTTCATAGGATATTGATTTATGACCATCATTGCCACATTTATAACATATTCTCATCCCTTTAAAACATTTCTCTTGGTGTTTCTTTCCACATCCTTGACACATAGTTTGTTGAATATACTTACCTTTGTGATTATTACTTGAACTTACACAAGGATTTGTTTCTTGCATATATGATTACTTAGAAAATTCACAAAGGTTCAAGTGGTAAATCATGACGACATATATTTGTTTTATAATAACCACAAGATTTCTCATTACATCCCTCATTTAATTTGGTTTCTTATTCATATTACCACCATAGTTTCCTTAATATCCATTTTTACTTTTTTTCCTTCTAGATCCATCCATTTACTAAAAAAATGTTAGTCTGAGTATATCAGTAAAATCATTATATACTACCATATGAGGAAGATAAACACTAAGATATACGAATCAATGTTATCTCAAAATTTTAATATTTTTAAGAAAATAACTATGAATCTATCTAAGATAATTAACATTATAGTTATATACATCTTTACACTTATACTTAAATAACACCCCAACCTCTAAATTTATCTAAACCATCATTTGAAACCAACTATAACAACACATCCTTAAACATTACGTAACTATTTAAGTCAATAATTTGACTTTTAATCACATCGAGGAACTTTTCAGGTTTAGAACTTTAGAGAATTAGTTCATAACTCATACATAACAACTTAAATATTACAAGTATACACTTCTACCCACTATCCTATTTTTTTCTTAAAATAAAAACTTTTTAAAAAAGAAACATGGTTAGTTTCATATTTAAATAGAATGGCATTTCCTTGATCCCATTCTTTACTCTATTATTATTTAATTCCTATGAAAAATATTTCAAAACATGGGATAAACATAAACTACTTAGTAAGGGATACATAAAGAATGAAAACTGTTATTCTTCTAAAAACATGTAAACTATGAATAATTTATCATAAAGTAATACTTTTCACCTTTAAGAAGTAGTAAAAACACTTCTCTAAATATAAGATCGTTTCTTACCCTTTTAACAAAAATATTACAACAATGCTCAGAGAAATAAACATATAACATATAAAGGTATCATGGGACAAAAACATACTTAAATGTAACAACTATACGGTTGACTTCCACACATATCACTAAATGTAATAGCCATATTACTAACTTCCACACCCAGTGCATTTGAGGTTATAATGTAACCACCCATCCTTGGTTTATCACGGAACCACCCATAATTGGTTCATCATGTAACCACTCATCATTGGTTTATCACATTACCACCTGTCATTGATTTATCACATAACCACCCGTAAAATTTCCAAGTACCTTTATATAATAATAATGCATAAAATATTGAAATTATAAATATTTCACTCATAACATTTCATTTACAATCACAATAAATCAATTAAAGATATGGAAATATTCAATCCATTTCAAAAACCATTTAAAATATTTATTAAAAAACTTTTGAATAAAAGTTTCCCATAAGAAATTGAATATGATTAAAGGAATTTTTTAAAAAAACATTCATTTCCATATAAATAAATTCATAAAAACTATTTTGAAAACTTTAACATGAAATAGAAGGTTTTAGAAGAATAAATCTTTAAAACATTTAAAACAATGTTTTAGTTGAAGATTACCGTGCCAATAGAGAAACATGTCAAAAGGGTTTTATATACACCTTATTGGATAATAAAGGTGTATAACATCAAGATATTCCTCAATTAAAGGAGATTGAGACGAATCCACTTACAAAGATCGTATCATTAGATGAAGGATAAATCAATGATGTAATTATGTGTATCAAATATAAATCCACCAAATATAATTGGATATTTAATATAAAATAATCAGGTGTCATTCACACATATTTATAGAAGCACGTAACTAATGACATAGATATTTAACTCAATAAATGGAGATTGAGTTAAGATATCCCTTACCTCGAGTCAGAATCATCACGTACAGTCGTTATGTTCTTGAATAATAAAATTAGGTTAATTTATACTTTCTTGATAACCTTTTAAAATTTTATAATTCCTTTTATATCACTTATGACCATGTTATAAAAATTTTATAATTATTTAAGTTCATATCGGATGTTTTGTCGATATTTGGTACATGAGTCAAAAATAAACTTCTTTTGATGTAAATTTTCCGTGTAGTAAAAATTAAATCATATAAAGAATATTTTTAATGATTTAAATATCATATATATCCAGTATATATTTATTTATAATATCCATAATATTTGTAGATAAGAAATAAAATGCATCATTCATGGAGACGGTAGGTCGTACATACGCATGAATGCTACTTCAATTTTTATGTCATAATAAAAGAATAATAATAAAATTATATAAATGTATATTATAATACTTGTATTATATTTATTTCATGAACTTCCAATAGTTTTAATAAAACCATACTTTATAAATTCCATACATAATGGGAATGATTCACATTGCTTGGAGGGGTGGTAGTCCACACTTCCTCAAATGAAATTATTGTATTTATACAACATGGAAAGAATAAAGGTATGTTATAAATAAAACAAAAATATTAATATATAATATATATATATATCATATATAAATATAGTTCCATCATAATGTCTACCATGAGAGGTGGTAAGAGAAAATTGAACAATCATTATTTTGTGATGAAGTAGTTCGCCATACACAGAAAAAATATTTTCTGTATCCATTAGATGGATGTGTGTGTAAGTATAGTTTTAAATTATATAATAAAAACATATTAGTATATTTAGGATATTTTTGTTCTTATAAAATAATGGAATGAATAGAGGTCAGGGGGTAGGAGAAGGAAAATAAATGAAAGTGGCTTGAGAGAAGACGTTACCTCTAAATCGGGTAACTCCTTTTTATTTGATCCAAAAGGCTTCCTTGAAATTCTTATTTCCATGTTATGGATTCTAGGAGTAAGAAAGAGATTTTTTAAGCATATTTTAGCATAATTTGGGAAAAACAAGGGGCTTGATAGGTGTGAGTAATTGGGTAGAGGTGGTGGCCTTTTAAAAGTGGTAGGAGGGGCAATTTAGAAAATTCTTGAAATATTATTTTATTATAAACTAATTTTTGAGTTATAATAGATCCAAAGTGCTATATTTCAAAGATAAGATGATTAAGGGTCTAAATAATCTCATCCAATAGGTCTTAAACAAGTTTAGTTCCCAAATTTAACTTTATCTTTTACTTTTAACCCTCAGTTAAAAAAATTAATTCTTAACATATCTTCTTGTATTTTTACACTGTATGGTTAATATGGTCACTATAAAATTACAAGAGAAACTAAATTGGATAATTAATGAAATTTTTGACATTATATAAATTAGTTTTCCAAATATAAGATTTTTATGACTGTTATATCATTTAAAAAAATTGCATTTGTTTTAAAAACTAATTTCAATCAATTTTGACATTATTTAGTAATGGATTTTTGTTAAATTCATAAAAACTTGATTCATTTTAAAAAAAACTACATTAACTCAAAAATAACATGTCATAATATTCCATAAAATTCGTGGATGGAATCAAAATTTCAAAATTACATTTATTTTAAAATTTATATTAACATTTATTTGAATTTTTCATTAATATGGTAATCACTACATCATCATTGTATCATAAATAAATTTATTTATTTAATGTCCAAAAATTATAAATAAAATACCAAGATATAGGAAATCATTTTATCTTTCTAATAATTATTGAAGTTATTATTCATAAGGTCTAAAAATAAAAGGACCCTATTTACAAAATCTGGACCTTATACTTCCAAATATGTAATCAATTTATCCAAATTCAAAAAACAGAATTAGAAGACGTTAATTTAAAATTAATTCATGTTTTCAAAATATGAAAGCCGGTTTTTATGAAGTAAAAACAATTAAAATATTGACATGTTTTTATGTCCAATTTCAATGTGAAAATACTTCTAATGACCAACATTGTATTAAATGATAAAAACATAATATAATTACACGTTAAACCTAAATAAAAGTATAATGTTACTATATAAATAAATTATATGAAAAGTAAATTTTGAATTGAAATAAAGTATTTTTCACTATTCATTAAAATATTGATTCTATCAAAAAAATACCAAAATTAAAACCAAATAAAATTTTGATATCCTACTTCTAAATAAGAAGTTTATTTCGTAAAATAAAACATAAAAAAGTGACAAGAAAAACATTTAAAAAGGGTTCGCCATCAAAATGTGGTAAAACGATCTTTTAAAAACATCTAAGTATTTTATGCTTGAAATTGGATTCAATATCTTTCTAAGACTCTAAAATTTACTATATGAATGTAAAAATATTTAAAAACATGATTAAACATATATTAGTTTGTTCTATTCATTCTCTCCATACAATGGCTAGGTGTTAACTACCATTTAAAATTACTATATTATTTTTTAGTATAACTCAATGTTGTGTGAAACGTAAAATTTCAGAGAAACCCGTTGTTTTATATTGAGTATTCTATCATACAAAGAGTCCCTTTTAACATAAAATTAATATCTTATTCATTAATATTAATAGATATAAAAAATTATTATTCTATAAATACATGGGATGTTACATGAATTAAAAAAGATAATGAATCTATTTAAATTGAATTTAAAGGGGCAGGGGAATGTGAATTGTAATGTTATAACCTTTTTTGATTTGATTTGATTAGATTAGATATTATGATTGTATGGGTGTAATTACTTGATAAAAACTTGTCTTTTGTGTAATGATTATGTTGTAGAAAATTCATTTTGAATTGATTTTTTTATTAAATGGTGTCATCCTAAAAAAGGAACTGGTTAACCATGTATATTAGGTTAATGGAATGGATTCCCCAGGATTCAATGGATTTTGTGATAACACCTTTAAATAACAAGTGAAATTAAATAAGATCCCCTTTCCTTTGTAAATAGAAAATGTGTTTTGTTGTGAAATGTGATGTGATTTGTGAAATTGTGTGGTTTTTGGGTGTGGGACTAGTGAAATGTATAGTAGCTATATTGTTATGTGTGTCAACAAAGTTGATGAAATGTGGTTGTATTGTGGGGCTATGATGGGTGTGGTTTTACAATACAGTGGGGCTGTAATAATGGTTATAGTGTGGAAGTACAGTAATTTGTAAATATGGAAGTGGATGTAAATAGGTGATGATATAGGATTATTGGTAAGAGGGATAATGGGTTCTTGTGTTGTGATTATTTCTTGGTATTGGGTATTATATTGTGTGAATTTATTCTATTTTCCTAAAAAGTATGCAACTAAAATGGAATATCCTTTTCTTATGAATAATCTGGAAAAAACAATTTATTTGAAATAGAATGTGGAATGTGAACAACAAATGAATGAATAGTATAGGGGTAAAATTTAATGAACCAATGTTATGTTAATTTGGTATTATTTGATAATTTTTATTTCTATTAATCAGATAAATTTGGATTAAAATTATAATTTGACTTGTGTCTTGTGATCTTATTGTATGGTGTCTTGTATATATATTTTTTAGCAGAGGTGTTGGACCTTGTGAGTTGGATTGTTCCTTAGTTATAAACCCATAGTATGGTATTGTGATCCTAAATACTATGAGTATATATCTTTTATTTTCCTTGTGATTTCAATATTCTCCCCACCCACATTGAGAACTATATTCCAAACACCTACATAGTCACATGGGGTGAATTTCCCAATATCCTAGTGGGGGATGAATAGCTAGTCACCCGCTCTTCCCTACTCCCTCTTCTAGGTGATAGTGGCCCAGGAGTCTTTGGGTGAGTTATGAAGTGTGGTCCCAAGTGTCTTTAGGATGAGATGTGAGATGCGTCCTAGGTGTCTTTGGGATGAGTTGAGATGTGGTGTGTTGTGTTGTGAGGCCCAGGTGTGTGCATGTGGGTTTCTTTGTGAGGTCCAGGATTGTTAGGGTGGGATGTGATGTTGTATATTTGGGGAGGTGGGAGCACCAAGACATATGTCGTTAAGGTGTGAGAGTGGTTAATCAGTGTTAATTGGTGAGATTTACCCTATCAACCATGTTCTTTACTTATATCATATTAGTTGGATTGTATTATTTTAGTGAGAATGCCTTAGTGAGGTTGGGATGGTTAGTATACTTGTTTATGTGTTGTTTGGTTATGTTGTTTTCTCACGGGTGCAATAGTATGATCCTTTCACATCTGAATAAGAAATTTTGGTTTTTCTATTTTGTATACTTGTATGCTCACTCTATGTATATAAAAACTATTTCCAAGATTCCAGAATAATTTTTTAGATTGTGCTAGAAGTTTCTAGTTCAGACCTTTGGAGTTGTTATTATATCCATGCCTCAACTTTTATTATTTTGGGCTTTCATTTGGATAATTTATATGTATAAATTTTGATTTATACATGGATTATGGGATGGTTTGGATTTATTTTGTATAATTTCAGGGAGTTATTTTTCATTGATTCATATTATCTCTTGATCTTGTTTTCTTATAAAGGGTTAAGCCACCCATATTTTGAAATCTATATACCCTTGGTTCTAGTCACCAATCTGAGGCCTACTAGAGGTAGGACTCGGGGTGTCATTGTCTCCATTTATTCCTTTAAAGACTAGGTTGGGTATCTTTGGAGGGAGAGGTTCATGACAGAATGGTTTCAAATCTGATGGTTGAGATATATGATAGAGTTCAGAGTTAGGCATAGTAATGAATGCATGGGTTTGTATGGAAACAATGTCAGTTGATCTTGGTGCATGAAATAGGCCTGAGATATCATCAAGGACATTGGATATTAGGCACCCCCATGATCCAATGCACTGACTCTAAGTCAACCAAATGACCAAGTGAGGTGGCACTGCTAGCAGGGTTGACACCTAGGATAGGTACATGCATCGTGATGACTTGTGTTCTTATTTTAATTATGTGATATTGGGAATATGAAATGAATTAAATGAATCATAAACTTTTATGTGTGTCCCTATGTCTTTTCCCATGATTTTATTTCAAAAAAATTATTTATTTATTTCGGAATTATTCATATAACCTAAAAGGAAGGAGTAAAATTATACATAACTTGTATGTGTTGTTTGTTTGAAACCTTATTGATGTTTGAATTCATTTTTTGTCCTTTCATGTTATAGTATGAATATTAATGAATTTAATTTTGTTTAATTTATAATAAATTTATAACATTCCATCTAGTTTTCCCTAATTTTTATAAAATTTAGAGAAGCATGCTTAGTGTATTTTGTTATGGTTAACTATTTAAATTTTGGAAACCCTTATTAATCCTGTAACATTGAAGTTGATTTCACACAATCATGATAATGTAAATTATTTTTATACCATTCATAGATGTATTCCAGCTTCATTGTGAGAAAATATGTATTGTGTTGATTTATATTATAATTTATCATGATCATGTGTTATTGACCTATTGTAAAACATAGTTTTATACATTTCATTTATGAAACTCCTAAGAATGTTCATCTTAATTAATTGATAATTAATTTCAATTTGGAAACCTTAATAAGAATAATTTTCTCTTTATTTAGTATGATTACAGTTTTAAATTATTGATATTTACATATATTATAAGAATTTTTCAAGGTATAAATTCTTGTGAAATTTATTTTTATATTTTTTAAAATGATATGAATGATTTACTATAACATGGTGAGACATAAAACTTCCTAAATGATGAAATTTATTTTTTATATGACTAATAATAATTTTTATTTTAGAAATAAACTTATGTCACATATTAAGTCATGAGTGGTTTATTATGGGAAGCATGTATAAAGTTGAAATAATCTATGTGGTGACTAGGTTATTTATAGTATAAGATATTTGAGCATGTATCATGTTTAATATGTTGTAATTAAATATAGAAGTGCAAACATTTTATCCTTATTATAACATATTATCATGTTCTTCAGTGTAATGAAATAAGTAATAAATGTTTAGTCTGAGCATGATAAAGCATGGAACATAGTAATACAACATGTGCAGTATTAATTTTGTTACTAGAAAAAAAGTTTCCTTAAGAAATGAAATGATTAATGAATATTTATCTTGATCATGAAAAAGAATGAAACATAGATATACAACATGTGTTGTTTTAATTTTGTTGTTTGAAATAATGTTGTACTCTGATGATTATGACATCATGTTGTTTATGTAATGTCGTATTTCAATTGAATACAAGAACATGGAATGTAGATTTTTTTTCAAATGAATTTGGAAGTGCATTTCACTGATAATAATATGAACCCAAAATGTCTTGCTTAACCATATTAAACATAGTGAGTGAGATAACTTTTGTGCAGTTTCATATTTTACTTGGACACATGTCAAAAAAATTTAAATACAAGGAATGATGTTTCACTAGAAATAACCTTTAAATGTCTAATGTTGTTTGTGGTTACATTGTTATCATTATATTTATTTGTTGATATGCCTTGATGAAAATATCAGGTGTTAGAAACCTAGTTTGTGCTATTATTATTGTAGATTATGATAACCTTGAAGTGACTTCTTTATTAAAATCACCATGTATTAAAAGGATAATCTATTATATGTGGCTAATGAAGTGGTTTTCCGAGAAATAATTTAAATTGTGTGAAAGTACCCATGTTAAATAATGAGATGAAATAATGTAATCCCACAAATAGTTATGGAAGATGTTATGTGTTTCTGCTATGTTTGATTGTTCATGTTATGTTTCCTTGTGTGATGTGTGATTAAAGACTTAAAGTATATTAAGAGGGGGAGACCTGTTCCTTAATCAAGACGTGTTACACTTTGATGAGATTGAAACTATGTGGGTGAGTCAGTGCCACCCAAAGAGGATAATATCTCGACCTGGGAGATGGAATATGTCGATTTTTTGTGCTTCGGGATTTGTACCTGATGATAATTGTGATAGTTGGTTGGGGAAGTTCAAAGGATGAAATTGTGATAGTGTTTATATGAAAGCGGGTGGTTTCTTATGGATTGTAAAGTGGTGTGGTGATGTGGGGGTCCAAAATTTCTGGTGAACTATTTCATTGGATAGTATGTTTAGACAGTGGTTATGTTGTGTAGTTGTAGTTATGTGTGGTAGCAAAGATATGTGTTCATGGTCATAGGATGACATTTTTTGTGTTGTGTTGTGTTGTTATTGTGATTGTATTGATGGAATCCCTCACCTCTCAAAAAATGGTTAATAACATAAAGTAGGTAATAAAATAAACTAGTCATTTTGAAAATCATAGAACTAATAAAGATAGGATTTCCTTCCAGGCCAAAATATTTTTATAAAGGAATTGATGGTAATTTTATACCTCTATATTATTGGTTTGGTTTTTTGTGATTGATTTTATGTTGATGACATGGGTTATGACCTCAAAAATATGAAGAAAGCGAAATTATTTCTCACATCAAGACATGTTATATTATGACAGGTTTCAAAACCGTGCGGGAGAGTTAGTGCTGCTGAAAGTGGACAATATCATGGTATGGTGGATGAGTTACTTTTATTTTAATTCTTATCTCTACTCTACCTATATTAATTAAGTTATTATGCTAGTTGGAAACTTTTGTGAAAAAAAATGTTTCATTAATATGCTCCATGTAAATAATTCTTCATTAAAAATCATGGGAAATTTTACAATTGGATAAAATGGATTATTCCAACCTTGTTTTTTTATATAACATGTCATTTATAAAATATAAGAAACATAATAAAATATTTTAAAGGACATGGGGTTTGTGATGAAAACCCTTTAAATTGACTTAATGAAAACAAAAAAATATATTTATTTTTAGGAAAAATGTTCTTGAGTTGAAATAATGATTTGAAGTTGAATATTGATAAAAAGAAAATGGAGTGAAATGTTTAATGATTTGAGTTGGGATGAATTGAAATGAGTGGAATGGGATTTCAAAAATAAAAATTTATATTTTTTTTTAATTAAAGGGTATGGAATTGTGAGATAAAAAAATTAATGGATTTGAAAATACTAGGTGGAAGCAAAATATCTTAGAAAAAAGTGATTTGATTTTAAATGAAGGGTGTTTTCGAAAGGCATGTACTTGTTTAAAATTTTGAATGATGAATTATGTTTAAAACATTGATATACTCAAAAAAAATTATTATTTATTTCTTGATATGGCTATTATGACTATTAATGTTGCCTTGTTCTTTTTGAGAGGTATCTCCCTTGAGATATTATTTTAAGGTATTATGTAGATTTGCTATTATTTTACCTTATAGTGGATGTTTTCCAAATATAATGAGATCCTTGAGAGTTATCTCATGGGATGTTTGTTTGTACCCTTACACTCTTTTATTCTAGTTTAGTTTTAAATTATCAAAGGCAATAATAGTTTGATAGATATCTAATGTAATGGTCTAGACTGTCTGACCTTTTACTTTGTAAAAAATCATATGATTAAGATGTCTGGGGGGAAACTGTGGTGCTTTTGGGACATGTGAGATGTTCCAAGGGTGATTCATTTCAATATTTTTCCAAATTTCCAGTTTTCAAATTGTGATTCATTCCAAAAGTGAGTCATTTAAATAGTTTTACATTTTTTCCATAATTTTCCATTCTTTCTAGTTTTTATTTTTAGATGTATATGTTTTACTTAAAATGAGTTTAATTCCATATTTAAGTGGTTTTTATGTTTTACAAGGTATATAAATCATATCATTAATTTTCTAAAATTACAAGATGCTTTAAATTTTCAAAACGCATTGTCCTGGTCAGATCTTTCTTTAACGAAAAATTCAAATTGTATTCAATCCATGTGTCTCATATATGATCTTTATAAAGTTGGGGTATACTTCATCTTTTTTCTTTCGGTCTAGCTCTATCTTGAAACTGAACATCCTCAAGACCTTCTTCCTTAGATATTTTTCCTAAATTTGGCTTGTGTTTTCCTTAAGGGCTTCCTGCTATATGCGCGCCTCTATTTTTTTTGCAATGAGGAAGTTTCAGTCATCCTTCTTCCAATTTGGTTTTTCAGTCATTTCACATTATGGGAATCACGTGGGATGGGATTATTATTGTCACCTATTTTGAACATGGTTGCATCTGAATTAATAAATATAATGAATCGGTTTAAATTAAATTTAAAGGGGCGGGGGAATTTGAAATATGATGTTACATCCTTTGTGGATTTGATTTTATTTGATTGGATATTTTGATCATATTAGTTTAATTCCTTGATAAAATCCATGTCTATCTGTGGAAAAATTATGTTGTAGTAACTTCTATTTTAAATCCTCTATTTTATTGAATGAATGGTATAATCATAAATAAATAACTGGATAACCACATATATTCAGTTAATGGAATGGATTCCACAGGATTCAATGTCTTCTGTAATAACACCCTTAAATAAATAAGTGAAATTGAATATTTTCACCTTTCCTTTCTAAAATATAAAATGTGATTTTTATTTATATATAATGTGATGTGTGTAATTGCTATGGTTTTTCGATGTGGGACTAATGTAATGTGCAGTAGCAATATTGTTATGTGTGTGGGGGAAGTAGATGAATTATGGTTGTACGGTGGGGTTGTGATGGTTTTGGTATGTCTATACAGAGGGGAATTAATAATGGTTATGGTGTGGATGTGCAGTAAGTTTATAAAAGTGGATGTGGATGTAAATTGGTGATGATATAAGATTATTGGTAAGAGGAAATAATGGGTTCTTATGTTGTGATACTTTCTAGGTATTGATTATTGTGTTGTGTGAATTTATTCTAGTTTCCTAGAAAGTATGTAATTAAAATGGAACATCCTTTTCAAGGTAAGAATCTGGAAAAAAAAATTATTTTAAATATAATGTGTAATTTAAATAACAAATGAATGAATAATAATGGGTTGGAATTTAATGAAACAATTTTATGTTAATATGGTATTATTTTATAATTTTGAAATATATTAATCAGATAAATTTGGATTAAAACTATAATGTGCCTTGTGTCTTCTTTTTTTCTTGTATGGTGTCTTGCATATATTTTTGGAAGTGTAGGTATTGAACATTGTGAGTTGGTTTGTTCCTTGGTTGAAAACCCATATGATGGGATTATGATATTCAATACTATGACTATATATCTTGTATTTTCATTTTGATTTCAATATGAACCCCACTCATGTTGATAACTATGTGTCGAACACAAGCATAGTCACGTGAGGGGTGTCTTTCCCAACATCCCGATGGGAGGATAGATGGCTGGCCACCCACTCTTCCCTGCTCCCTCTTCCAAGTGAGAGTGGCCCATGTGTCTTCGGGAAAGTTGTGAAGTGTGGTGTCAGGTGTCTTCAGGATGAGATTTGATATTTGTCCCACATGCCATCATGATGAGATTTGATTTGTTTCCTAGGTGTCTTCGGGATGAGTTTTTATGTGCTACATTGTGAGGCCCCGATGTGTGTGGGTGGGATGTGTTGTGAGGCTAAGTGTGTTCAGGTGGGATGTGATGTGGTATATTCGAGAGAGGTGGGAATTCCAAGACACATTCTGTTAGGGTGTGAGAACGGATAATCAATGAGAAAGTGGTGTGGGGTACCCTATCATTTATTTTCATTACTTATATCATATTACATGGATTGTGTTATTTTGGTTAATGTTCCTTGGTGAGGTTGTGATGGTTAGTATACCTGTTTAGGTGCTATTTGATTATACTTTTTCTCATGGGTGCATTGGTATTCTCCTTTCACATGTGTATGAGATACTTTGGTTCTTCTATTGAGTATACTTTTATACTCACCCTATGTATATAAAAACTATTTTCAAGATTATAGGAGGACTTTGTAGACTATGCTGGACATTTCTAATTTGGACATTTTGAGCTGTTGTTGTGTCACTGCTTTCGATTTTATTATTTTGGGCATTCCTTTGGAGACTTTATATATAGAATTTTTTATTTTTAAATACATTGTGGGATGTTTTGGAATTATTTTATTTAATTTCATGTATTTTTTTGTGGTTTATTCATCCAATCTCTTGATCTTGTTTTTTTATAAAGGGAAATGCCTTAGATATTTTGAGATCTTTATACCCTTGGTGCTAGTCACCAACCAAGGGCCTATTTGAGGCTGGACTCAGGGGGTCATTATCTCCCTTTCTTCATTTCTAGGACAGGAGGGGTGCCTTTTGAGGGAGGGGGTCATGACATTAACATGGAGAATAAATCTCACCACATTGTTGATACGATGGGTCGTCTGTACGAATGAGAAACGGTATTATTCCCTTACTGGAAAAGTGGTAAGGAATTAGATGGAATATTAATTATAAATAATAAATATAATGTCATATTTATTATTTATATCCATTATTTTCATCATTCTAACCATCTAAATAAAGTGGTGATGAAAAAATTACACCACACCATGGAGATGGTAAGTCTTACACACACACGTAAGGTGATATTGTTTTTTTACGATAGATAAAAGGAGGAATATGGTTGTCCCATAATCAAATTAAAATATTATAATATATATGATACTGTTTTTATTATTTTATAATGGAAACAACACATAAATAATAAGTATATGAAAAAATAATTTTAAAAAAGTCAGTATATGTGATTACCTCTTCTTTAGTGATTCTCCTTTGGATCTCCTCTTAGGGACACTAGGGTGGGTATTTTTGGAATCTCGTGACCTCAAAAACTTAACTAAGAATATTAGTAGGATAAATGGGTAGGTTTTGGCTGATCAATAAGGATCAAAGTGGTGTGAGGAAGTGAGGGAGAAGGATCCCTTTTCTAATTGAGGTGAGGGGCACTTTTCTGAATCCTCAAAATATTAAAATATAACAAGACTATTATAGATCCAAATACATAAAAAATAGACCATACATGAAAATTTTTATAAATTTTAGACCATATCACATCCCCTTGTAATTATTTATCATTTTTTTTATTTTTTAAATATTTAAAAATAAATTAATTCAATAAGATATCATTATTGTAAAATTTTATATTATTTATTTAATTTGAATTAAAATATATTAAGACAAAGTGGGAAATAAAATATAATGATTTAAAACATATATAATATATCTTATAGATCTATGGAATTCGTTAGACACATTATCTCATCAAAATATATCAAAATTAATATTTTTAATAAAAATTATTTTGTTCTTCTGTTAATTAAAAAAATATTGTTTTAGAATTTAAGAAGAATTTAAAATAATTGTACAATTTATAAAATTAAAAAAAAATCTACAATGAAATTAATTTTATTATGATAAATATAGACATTTATATTCATTCATTTCTTTATTTCGTCCTCATTTGGAATCATAAAAGATGTGAAAAACATAGAGAGTGATATTTTGTAACTACCTTTGATTTAAATAATATATAATTTAGTTTCATAGAAAAGTGTCCATTAAAAACTCAAAATCGATAATAATATCAAAAGGTTCAAATATTATTCATCCAAAAGTTTTTTGACAAGTTTTTATTATTATTTTTAATCCTTATTTTTTAACCTTTATTTACCCCCTTTAAATATTATTGTGATATCATAAAATTTATACATTAAGGGTCAATAGAATAACTATGAAATTAAAAAAGGCTAATAAATGAGTAATTTATGAAATTTTAACACTTATTCTAACTATATGTCCTAATTTTAATTTTTTAGATATTTTATATCATTTAATAAAATATTATTTATTTTAAAATATCATAAATGTAAATTTTAACACTATTCATTATGTTGTCTTATACAAAAATACAACCAATAATATAAATTTTATACAAGACTTAGAAAATATTACTAACATGTCAAATTCAACAATAAAAAATCTTGGATAACATTAACTCACACGAAGTATATTTATATAAATATTTTTAATATCATTTAATTGGTTCTTCTATTATTTAAAAAATTATTGAATCATCATTGTATCACCATTTAAGTATATTATTTTATCATTAAAATTTATAAAAAAAATTATCATGATGTAGATAAAAATTTTATCTTTCAAATGAATATTTGTAGTTGAGTTTATCTTTTTTATAACCCTATAATAAAATTTATATAGTTTTTAAAAATATGAGTATGACATTTTTAACTTATCTTTAAATATAATATTATAAAATTCATATTCTTACCCCAGAGGATTAAACGGATTATAATTTTATACTAAGGATTATTTTTTTCAAAACCACTCATATAATTAAATTATGAAAAGTGTTAGGGTAACTTTATATAACTTATAATATTTTTTACCCTTAATTTATTAATTTACCGTTAGTCGTGGTAAAAATTACTAAAGTAACTATTCAAAAAAAATTTAAGTTGATCGTATTATACCAAATATTTTATAATGATTAAAACCATTTTTTCCATTTTTCAAGTTCAATTCTCATAACTGAATCAATTAAGTTGAACACTAATCCTACAGAATTGGTGAGAAGGCGGGTAAAAGAGACGTTCCAAAGTTCAATACGTTTTTATATCTAATTTCAATATAAAAATTATGAAAATGGCCTATATTGGATTAATATATGTATTATTGATCTATTTTCACTTTAAAAATAAATTTAATGTATACTAATTATTTAAAAAAAAGACTTTCTTTAATTATAATGCTGTATTTTTTACTATTCATCAAACACATAATATTACTGTTAAATTTATATAGAATATACATAAGTTTCATAATGTGGTTAATGCTATTCATAACTTATATTTGAATGGATAGGTAAGTAGATCGTGGAGCATTTGTACTCAGTGTTTCATGCAACGCAAGCTATTGAATTTATTTAAAAAATAAAACTTACTGTGAAATCTTGGGGTGTTGTAGAAGGTCAACAAGGGTCCATCACCTATCACTAATTGAAGTCCCAGTTAGTATAAATTTTTATTTTTAGGTAAATGTTTTGATGGATGAATAATAAGTTTATTTGGGTAACAAATGTTTTATCGAATATATTTCCATCGCATTGGAAATGATTTTTTAATTAAGTGAATAATGCTATTTCGGGAGAAGTTTACTATTTTTTGTGAATCCTATATAAAAAATATAAATATAATACCATGGTATTTTATTTGATAAATAAAGTTTGAAATATATTTTGAAAGAATCTATCATTTTATTATGGAATTATAGTGATTCAGGTTATTTATGTGAGGACCCATAAAATTCAAGGGAAATGTTTTTTCTTAATTTTCTTTGGTATTTTACAAGAATGCAGTTTCTGACGGCGCCTAATTCTGAGGCCCGGTGTGCCCGGAATTAATTTTCGAAGTTAGGCTCGGGTACGTTCAGTGAACGAACGAGCGGGTTTTTCTAACTTTTAAACTGGTGCTCGAAATTGAAATCTGAGGGCACCGATGAACTCGCAGCGCTGGTAATTACTTAAGAAGACCTTTCCAGAAGGTGTGTTTGCTTGGGAGGAGTTGTTTAAATTTTGAGGTGTAAGTGAAGAATAAATAAAATTTGTAATCCAATTTTATTTTTCTTCTAAGTAGTTTTATCCTTTGTGTGGAAGTTGAGTTGGTAACTACCCTTGGGAGAATAAATGAGAGGTGGGGCCCACATGAGCCCCCACCTTTTCACATTCCCCATAACCCCTTCAAATTCCCCTTTTAAACTTGTTAACTAACTTAAATTAAGTAACCCTTCTACTTCCTTATTTAATTTTCCAACCTACCTCTTAATTAATTAAACAACTCATGGTTTAATTAATTAAGTGAAATGGATTTGAATTTTGTAAATTTGAATGCATGGAATGGGTAAATAAAATAAGGTGGAGCCTTAATTTATTTTGGGTTGGAATTGTTGTGTTAAGAGAAAGGGAAGAGAGCTCTTGAGTTTTGAAGAACTTCTTCCTCCGAAGAAGAACGCTTCATCTCCTTTGTTGAAGAATGCGAAGAACACCGTCTCATCTTGCATCTTCTCTCCACGTCGAAGGAAGCGAGATGCCACATTCTTCATCGGGCGAACACCGATGACGTGCTTTCTCTTCTTCTTCCTCCGCGTCAAGGGAGGAGACACCACCACGGGGAACATCGCCATCGACGACAGCTCTTCCTCCGATGACAACGGAATCGGCACTGATCATCGTGACGCTTGCCTCTTTCCGCAGCACGACGACAGGCGACATCTTTTCGAGGTAGGGATTTAATTTGTGAATGTTAATGAACCCATGTTTATTCCCGTCTAAAACAAAGAACGCGGATCAACTAAATATTAAGTTGAACCGCGAAAGGATATGTTTGCCGGTTGGGAATTCTTGATTTCGGGGAAAATCGTTGGGGTAATTTTTTTTTTGTTCGTGAATTCTTTGTCGTTCATCGACTTCTTTTTGGCCGCTTGTTATCGTAATAACGGGAGAAGGTCGGACCGCACGAACACAGCCGACCAACCTCCCCCCTTCGATGTTGTTTCTGTTGCGGCACGAACGAAGGTGGCGCGATGCAACGACACCGCGCAGAATCAGGAAGAAACACGGCGAAGAAACGTGGCGCCGTCGCCTCTTGCCGTGGAGGCCGAACAAAGCCGCAGTGTCATCGCGCCACGCCGGAAAACCACGAAGAGGCCGTGTTTTGTTATTTGACGTATGTATCATCAGGCGATGACGAATCAGGCCGAAGAGGTGATTTAAAGCCATCACAGTAAAGGTCGGGTCCCGGGAGGACCATTGGAGAAGACAGGAGGCGAAACGGACCACCGGAGCGCGTCCGGTGGTCCGCAGAGGGCGGCGGCGGCACGCCGCCAGAACAGGAGCGGCGCGGCATTAAGCGGCGCCGGTTTTTCTTCAACTAAGGGGGGCGTAACCCCCGCAACCGCTGGCCACGTAGGCACCGTTCCAGTGCCAGGTCCACTGGAGGCCCAGGCCAGGCTGGGCCGGGCTGCGCCCTGTTGGGCCGGACCCGGTTCGGGCCGCCCAGGGGGTCTCGGGCCGGCTCGGACCGGGCCCGAACCCCCTATTTTCAGACTGTTTTCAGTCATTTGTCAATAACCTGGGCTACAGACCTCCTATCGACGCATCGTCAGTTGCGATGTGATCCTTGGATCGAGATGGTCATTTCGGTATATTACATCTGGGGTTTCGGATAACTTTGGGTACGTCCGGGTTGGTTCGATCACGAGACCAACCGGGCCCTTGGAGCAGAAACTCTTATATCTCGAGCTCCGGACGTCCGATTGGCGTGTCGTCAAATTTGTTGGATTCCTCCTGATGAGACGGAACTTTTGGCATACTTCACCTGAGTTTTGGTTTCAGTTGGATAGTGGCCAGGTTGGATTTTTCCCGAAATCCAACCGGGCCCCTGGAATGGAAAAGCTGATAACTTTCAGACCAGACGTCCATTTGACGAACCGTTAGCGGCGTTGGTGACCACGTTGAGAAAAGGTCCCTATGAGAGTTCGGGGTACAGCCGAGTTACGGCCGGGTTGGTTCGCACATGAAACCAACCGGGCCCCTGGGTCGAAAAGGCTAGTAATTCACAGACCGGGCATCCGACTGACGCGTCGTCTGTTGCATTGAGACCCCTATGACGAGGCGGATCTTTCAGATAATTCTTCTTGGGACTTGTAATAATTGGAGTATCGACCAGTAGCTCATGGATCGGACCCTCCCGGTGACGAGCTAGCAGATTGTAGAGACCCAGTAGCTGGCTGAGACTTGACGACTGTTGATCTATCGTCTCGGTGTGTTTCGGATAGCCTCGTTGGGAGCGCTTGGTTGTAGTGGCAGACCCTCAGTGGAGGAGCACTTGGATTTAGCGGCAGACCTGCAGTACACAACAGAAGGAGTACCGCTGGAGGCTATGAGGGGGAGTGCTTGGTTGTAGCGGCAGACCCATGGCAGAGGAGCGCTTGGTTGTAGCGGCAGACCCGCGGTACTCAACAGAAAGAGTACCTCTAGAGCCTCTGAGGGGGACCGCTTGGTTGTAGCGGCAGACCCATGGTGGGAACCGCTTGGTTGTAGCAGCAGGCCCACAGTACTCGACAGGTGGAGTACTACAGCAGTCCAAGGTTAGTGGGGCGCGCTTGGTTGTAGCGGCAGGCCCACTATACTCGTCAGAGGAGAAGTTCTCCAGTAGTCGTGGTTTCAACTTCATGATTGAATCCTGGTTTGAGCTGAGTCTATGATATTTTTGTTTCCTCATGATTGATATGGGTCCCTTGATAACTTAGGTATATGTATGCGCATATACCTGGGTAGTGGTTATTCGTTTATTTCATAATCCTTGTGTTTCATCATGATTGAGATGGGTTACTTGATAAATTAGGTATATGTATGGGCATATACCTAAGTAGAGGGTATCTGTTGAGATCTTCCTTATGGTTATCCTTGTTGGATATAGTGAGACCTTGAGGGTCTCGGGGTCCCTACTGAGTATCGTTATACTCACCCATACATGGGCTATGCCCGCACCTCGTTGTGTTGGTTGCAGACGAAGGGAAGCATTGACAGAGGCCGAGTGTTCGAGGGCTGGACGGTACTCGTAGGTGGACCTAACAATGAGTCAGTATCCAGAGGTGGAATTCACGGTGAGGTGATACTCGGAGGAGGTCGAAGGGCGAGAGCGTTTTGGAGGCTATATGTACCTACCCTTCAGGTAGGATCCGTGGTTGACAATCCAGGAGTTGCGCTATCTGTACCTACCCTTCAGGTAGGAGCCTTGGTGGACGACCCAAGAGCAGATTGACACCTTCCGGATGTTTTTTCTTTTAGTTTGTACTTTACATTTGGGCTTGTATTTCTGGCCCCCTTTATTTTCAGCACTGCTTGTATTCAGTTTTACTTAGTGATTACTTCCGCTTGTACTCTGTGGTGTTTTGTTTACTTTTATAAAGGCAATGTCTTCCTAGTTATCAGGATTTACGCCTTTGGTGCTAGTCACCAGCCCCTGGCCTATGGAAGGCGTGCTTGGGGTAGTCACAGCACGGGCCCTGAGGACGGGTTGTGACAAATTGGTATCAGAGGAGTCGGTTCTACCGCAGAACATATAACTCTGATATTTTCTTTCTGTGAAGCAATAGTGTTAAGGGTACCGAGTGTGGTTTTCAGTTCAAGGAGTCCAGTGTTGGTGCGGCGGCCGACGTATCCGTACACCAGGACCCTGACTTTTGATTTATGACTTTGTGCACGAAAACACTGATTGCGTGGGTGTTTCCAAAAGTTTTAAAGTATGATTAAACCATGTCATCTCACCAGGTATAAATTGTTTGACCGTGTCGTATCTGTTCAGGATGTCTCCATGCAGACAGTCAGTTGGAGTTCTGAGATAGTACACGATGACGGCCCACCGAGCGATGAGGCTCCAGTGCGGGGCCCTTTCTACTATGTTTGCACCCTCGGGTGGTGTACCAGTAGCACCACCACCTATTGGGAAGCAGATTCCACCATCCATACTAGCGAACTGTGCACGCTGGTAGAGCGCATTTCACGAGTTCTAGCAATAGAGGCCTCCGAGGTTACGAGGTGAGGAAGATTCCCAGATAGCATAGGACTGGCTGGAGGCGATTGCTAGAGTTTTCCGCCTAGCTGATACATCAATGGAGTGGATGGTGGACTTGGATTCTAGTGTTTTCCAATGAATGACCATGAGGGTGGTCCGCATAGTGATGAGGCTTCGGTACGTGGACCGATGTCTGAGATAGTGCCTTCGGGTAGTGTGTCAGTTATACATCACTACCTGTTGGTCAGCAGTTACAACCGGCGGTACCGGTAGGTGACACGTGTAGGCTTACTGCCTTATACGTGTTCCAACATCAGATACCCTCAAGTTCCGAGGTGAACCTGACTCACAGGCGGCTGAGGACTGGCTTGAGGAGGTAGCAAAGAGTTTTCTAGAGCTTATACAGCTTCGGCGGGACGACGTGTAGGTAGCCGAGAATTCATCGAGGTGAACTGAACATTCCGGGTACTCAATGAATATGATTTGATCAGTGCTATAGAGCTCAGACCTCTGAGTGTGGTGTGTTTATGGATATTCGAGCCAGAAATTCTTCCTCTATGCATTCCTACTCGCGTTAGGGCGCTAGAGAGAACTTTGAGGTTGAATGTTCTTTGGCTGAACGGATACAGCTAGAGAATGTTAGAAGTTGGAACACGGAGAGCTAGCGCCAGTCTCAGAGACTTGGGTGTGCGAATGTTTCAAGAAGAGGAAATGTTAAGGACAAATAAATCTACAGAGCAGCAGACGTGGAGGCATAGCTAGGAGAGCAGCATGAGGTGGTGTACATTTCAACATTTTACAACCACCCGCCTTTGTTGTCCCCTCCAGGCTCCGGGAGCTAGAGGGAAGGGGAAAAGAGTAGCTTCATGCGGTCAAGGAGTGCGACCAAAATGGCTCTAAGGATGATTCGAAATGCGGACTTTGTCTTCTACTAGCTGTCGTAGCCACAAACATCGATACAAATCTTCCCTTCCTTCCATGAATCTAGTCCTAGACCTAGAGTTTCCGGTTAAGCCGTTTACTTGACCCTCACGTCTGGAGATACCATTGGGAGGAGACTCGATAGTCACACTTACGCCGACGGTTTGATCTGACCCTTGAGGCGAGAGTCTCAGTTGGGACCTCTTCGTGGCAGCGTCGAGGCATTACGATGTTAGTTTGAGTATGTATTGGGAAATCACTGTTCATACTCAAATTGACGGTATTAGGAAAACGTCGGGATGGGTTTTCCTTAGTCAGCGAAAAGGAAAACCCTGGAAGCAAGGATAAACTCGTGCATAGGAAGGTATAGCCGATCACCCTTGAGTCGGCCAACTTCACCCATGTGGCAGCAGGAGTTTTGAGTTTCAGTTCTAATCAGGAAGGGGATACCTCTAGAGTTATAGGATGGACACCACATTCTTATACGGGTCTCACCTCGATGAGGTTTATGGAGATATAGACGAGGCGGAGAGATATCTCCAAGGTTCAATGGACCTTTCTAGGTCCTCAGTTGGGTAAGCGAGGTGGTTTACCGCTTGACCTTTCCACCTCAGTTGCATCGGGTGCACGATGTCTTCCACGAATCTCAACTGGGGAGATACGTGCTTGAACAGACGAATATCATCGACCATGGGGAGCTAGACGTTGGCGATGGGGTGACTTTTGCGGGGTTCCAATAGAGGTTGAGGATCGACAGGACCGGATCCTATGAGGACGGTCGATTCCTTGGGTGCGCTTTCACTGGAAGTACGGGAACCTCCAGGTGAGCACATGGGAGCGGAAGGCTCAGGTGCGTGCTCAGTACCGCTTTTGTATCCCTAGTTTGTGTTAAATCTTTATGAGGACGTAAAGCCCTGAGGTGGGAGTAATGTAAAGACCCATAAAATTCAAGGGATATGTTTTTTCTTAATTTTATTTGGGATTTTACAAGAACGTAGTTGCTGACAGCGCCTAATTCTGAGGCCCGGTGTGCCCGGAATTAATTTACGAAGGTAGGCTCGGGTACGTTCAGGGAACGAACGAGCGGGTTTTTCTAACTTTTAAACCGGTGCTCAGAATTGAAATCCGAGGGCACCGATGAACTCGTAGCACCGGTAATTTCTTAAGAAGACCTTTCCCGAAGGTGCGTGTGCTTGGGAGGAGTTGTTTAAATTTTTAGGTGTAAGTGAAGAATAAAGAAAATTTGTAATCCAATTTTATTTTTCTTCTAAGTAGTTTTATCCTTTGTGTGGAAGTTGAGTTGGTAACTACCCTTGGGAGAATAAATGAGAGTTGGGGCCCACATGAGCCCCCACCATTTCACATTCCCCATAACCCCTTCAAACTCCCCTTTTAAACTTGTTAACTCCCTTAAATTAAGCAACCCTTCTACTTCCTTATTTAATTTTCCAACCTACCTCTTAATTAATTAAACAAATCATGGTTTAATTAATTAAGTGAAATGGATTTCAATTTTGTAAATTTGAATGCATGGAATGGGTAAATAAAATAAGGTGGAGCCTTATTTTATTTTGGGTTGGAATTGTTGTGTTAAGGGAAAGGGAAGAGAGCTCTTGAGTTTTGAAGAACTTCTTCCTCCGATGAAGAACGCTTCATCTCCTTTGTTGAAGAATGTGAAGAACGCCGTCTCATCTTACATCTTCTCTCCACGTCAAAGGAAGCGAGACGCCGCATTCGTCATCGGGCGAACACCGACGACGTGCTTTCTCTTCTTCTTCCTCCGCATCAAGGGAGGAGAAACCACTGCGGGGAACATCACCATCGACGACGGCTCTTCCTTCGATGACAACGGAATCAACACCGATCATCACGACGCTTTCCTCTTTCCGCAGCACGACGACAGGCGACATCTTTTCGAGGTAGGGATTTAATTTGTGAATGTTAATGAACCCATGTTTATTCCCTTCTAAAACAAAGAACGTAGATCATGTAAATATAAAGTTAAACCGCGAAGGGATATGTTTGCAGGTTGGGAATTCTTGATTTCGGGGAAAACCGTTGGGGTAAATTTTTTTTTTGTTCGTGAATTCTTTTCCGTTCATCGACATCTTTTTGGCCGCCTGTTATCGTAATAACGGGAGAAGGTCGGACCGCACAAACACGGCTGACCTACCTCCCCCCTTCGATGTTGTTTTTGTTGCGGCACGAACGTAGGCGGCATGGTGTAACGACACCGCGCAGAATTAGAAAGAAACCTGGCGAAGAAATGTGGCGCCGTCGCGCCGCGCCGTGGAGGCCGAACAAAGTCGCGGTGTCGTCGCGCCACGCCGAAAAACCATGAAGACGCCACATTTTTTTTATTTTACGTACGGATCATTAGGTGATGACGATACCACGAAGTGGCTGCGTTTTGTTATTTGACGTACGGATCGTTAGGTGATGACGAATCAGGCCGGAGAGGCGATTTAAAGCCATCCTAGTAAAGGTCGGGTCCCGGGAGGACCGTTGGAGAAGACTGGAGGTGAAACGGACCACCGGAGCGCGTCCGGTGGTCCACGTAAGGCGGCGGCAGCGCGCCACCGGAATAGGACCGTCGCGGCTGTGGCCAAACTGAAAAGGCTTAGCCATTCCGGAGGTGGAGCGGCGCGGCATTAAGTTGCGCCAGTTTTTCTTCAACCGGGGGGGGGGGGGGGGGGCGTAACCCCTGCAACTGATGGCCATGTGGGCGCCGCGCCAACGCCAAGCCCGCCGGCTGCCCGGTCCGGGCTGGGCCGGACCCGGACCCGGGTCGGGTCGCCCCAGTTCTGGCTGACCCAGGGGGTCTCGGGCTGGGTCGGACCAGGCCCGAACCCCCTATTTTCAAACTATTTTCAGTAATTTGCCAATAACTTTGGCTACGGACCTCCTATCGACGCACCATCAGTTGCGATGCGATCCTTGGATCGAGACGGTCGTTTAGGTATATTACACTCAGGGTTTCGGATAACTTTGAGTACGTCTGAGTTGGTTCGATCACGAGACCAATCGGGCCCTCAAAGCGGAAACGCTTATATCTCGAGCTCCGGACGTTCGATTGACGTGTCATCGACTTTGTTAGATTCCTCTTGATGAGACAGAACTTTTGGAATACTTCGTCTGATTTTTGGTTGCAGTTAGATAGTGGCTGGGTTGGATTGTTCCCGAAATCCAACCGTGCCCCTGGAACGGAAAAGCTGATAACTTTCAAACCAGACGTCCGTTTGACTAACCGTCAGCGGCGTTGGTGACCATGTTGAGAAAAGGTCCCTATTAGCATACCCTATGAGAGTTCGGGGTACAGGCGAGTTACGGCCGGGTTGATTCGCACACGAAACCAACCGGGCCCCTGGGACGAAAAGGCTAGTAATTCACAGACCGGGCGTCCGACTGACGCGTCGTCTGTTGCGTTGAGACCCCTATGACGAGGCGGATCTTTGAGATACTTCTTCTTGGGACTTGTGATACTTGGAGTATCGACCAGTAGCTCGTGGAGCGGACCCTCCCGGTGGAGAGCTATCAGAGTGCAGAGACCTAGTAGCTGGCTGAGACTTGACGACTGCTGATCTATCGTCTCGGTGTGTTTCAGATAGCCCAGTGGGGAGCGCTTGGTTGTAGAGGCAGACCCATGGCGGAGGAGCGCTTGTTTGTAGTGGCAGACCTGCGGTACTCAACAGAAGGAGTACCACTTAAGGCTATGAGGGGGAGAACTTGGTTGTAGCGGCAGACCCACAGAGGAGGAGCGCTTGGTTGTAGCGCCAGACCTGCGGTACTCAACAGGAGTACCTCTAGAGCCGATGATGGGGAGCGCATGGTTGTAGCGGAAGACCCATGGTGGGAAGTGCTTGGTTGTAGCAGCATACCCACAGTACTCGACAGGTGGAGTACTACAGCAGTCCAAGTTAGTGGGGGGTGCTTGGTTGTAGCGGCAGGCCCACTGTACTCGTCAGAGGAGAAGTTCTCCAGCAGCCGTCGTTTCGACTTCATGATTAAATCCTGGTTTGAGCTGAGTCTATGATCTTTGTGTTTCCTCATGATTTATATGGGTCACAGGATAACTTAGGTATATGTATGGGCATATACCTGGGTAGTGGTTATCCATTTATTTCATAATCTTTGTGTTTCCTCATGATTGAGATGGGTTACTTGATAAATTAGGTATATGTATGGGCATATACCTAAGTAGAGGATATATGTTGAGATTTTCCTTGTGGTTATCCTTGTTGGATTTAGTGAGACCTTGAGGGTCTTGGGGTCCCTACTGAGTATCGTTATACTCACCCCTGCACGGGCTATGCCTGCACCTCATTGTGTTGGTTGCAGACGACGGGCAGCGTTGACAGATGTCGAGTGTTCGAGGGTTTGACGGTACCCGGAGGTGGACCTCACAATGAGTCAGTATCCAGAGGTGGACTTCACGACGAGGTGATACTCGGAGGAGGTCGATGTGTGAGAGCATTTTGGAGGCTATCTGTACCTACCCTTTAGGTAGGATCCGTGGTGGACGATCCAATAGTTGCGCTATCTGTACCTACCCTTCAGGTAGGAACCTTGGTGGACGACCCAAGAGTGGCTTGACACCTTCCGGATGTTTTGTCTTTCACTTTGTACTATACATTTGGGCTTTTATTTCCGGCCCCCTTTACTTTCAGCACTTCCTGTATTCAGTTTTACTTAGTGATTACTTCCTCTTGTACTCTGTGGTGTTTTGTTTACTTTTACAAAGGCAATGCCTTCCCAGTTATCGGGATTTCTGCCTTTGGTTCTAGTCACCAGCCCCTGTCCTATGGAAGGTGGGCTTGGGATAGTCATGGCACGGGCCCCGAGGACGGGTCGTGACAATTTATTAGCATATCTTGGAGATTATGTGATTTATGAAATTAAATTTTGGGTATGAGACATTAAGATTGATTGATGTTATTTGGTATATTATGTTATAAAATAATTTTTATTTTTTGGTTTCAATATTATCATAGATTTTTTTTGAGGAATTTTAAGGATAGTTATTTTTTGAATGGTCTATGTTGAACTTTGGGTATTACTGTTGAATTTTAGAGATTGAAGTAGATTTTCATCATATAAGTTTTATAATTTTTGGGGATTTATCTTATCTTCTACTAACTATTTTGGTTTTTGTCAATGTATAATGATATCATAAATATATTGTTAATCTTTTTTGGATTATTTGATTCTCTATAAGTTGATTCTAGTGCTTTAGGAATTAAAAATTTATCTTGAATACTCATCATTTAGAGAAAAATATGACTTTATGGTTGAAATTAATTAAAGGATGAAACTAAAATTTTCATGTAAATATATTTCTTTATTTTATTAGTCTAGTAAGTAAATTAATTCCTCAACACTTTTAAAAATGATCATAAAAAAAGAACTATTTATTTACTTTTCTTACTATGAAATCAATGACATTTTAACCCATCACAGATTTATGGTTTTGGGATTGTTAACTTTCTCGTGACCATGATTCTCTATAAATATTCACTAGAACTAGATATTTAGTTTACTATTCCATGTACAAGTTTTACTACACAAAACCATAGTATTTTTTATCTCATGTGAACTTTGTACTTATCTTTATTTCTTTTAATTTGGAAGTTTTATTAATCCTTTTTTCGATGTGAGATTTCATTAAAGGTATTTTAAAATTTCAAACCTCTAGTTTTCGATCCTAAGTTCAAATTGAGAGGATGAAATTTATTATTGGACAGGGTTAGAATGTAATATCCTAAGTTTTTTTAAAAGGAAACACTATGTTCAATAGTTTAAATGATATGCCACATTGAGCTTAAACAAACAACTAAATATTATTATTTAATATGGTAGATGTTGCATAGCCGTTAGAATGGAGGGAATGAATAAGATTAAATTCATTATGAAAATATGGTTTACACATGTATATTTAATTCATTCTTTATAAACATATTAATTATAAATTAAAATAAATCCATTTTTAAAATAAAAGGAAATGTTTTTCTGAAAAACTATTTTAAGGTGCACAAGTGTGTTTTATACCAATAAATAATAAAATCACTCTTATTGGATATTATTAATGAAATATAAATATAATATATTTGATATATTTTTTTAAAATTTATTTTATGTATTTCCTAGACAATATATAAGAACAAATCCTATTTTACAGATAAAATAAGTATTCTTCGAAAAAGGCATATTTTCCACCTTTTGATAGCACACTTATTTTAAATCTAGTTTTTAACAATTTTATAAATTATATTTAAAAAAATTTAATTATCCTTTGAAATAAGAGTATCAAAATTTATTTTGGTGGAATTTTTGGTATTTTTTTGATAAGATTCATTTTTTGATGAATAGTGAAAAAACACTTTATTTTAATTGAAGCCTAATTTTTTATCTAATTTATTAATGTTGTTAAATTAAAATGTTTATAGTTTTTTAATTGTAATTAGATAAATATTTAATCATTTAATACAATTAAGTTCCTTTTAATAAATATCACATTTAATTTGGATATGAAACATTTCAATCTTTTGGACGTTTTTATTTCAAAACCCATTTTCTCGTTTCATCAACAGGATTAAATTTTAATTAATTTCTAAACTTTATATGTTTTTAATTTTGAGAAATGGATTCCATATTTGTAACCATATAGATCCAATTTATTAAATAGGTCCCTTTTATTTTTGGGCAATATGAATAGTAACATTTGTTTTTTATTACCATAATTATGGGTAAATCGGGTAATTAAGGTTAAAAATAATATAAAAAAAGTAACAAATTAATTTAACACTTTTAATACTTTTATTGGATGATATTTTTAATCCCTAAGAATTAAATATTGATTATGAGTCCATTTGTGGTCGTTTGAATGAGAATATAACCATTATAATTTTATATTCAAAGGAAAGTAAATTATGTTATACTTTTATTTTTAACAAGATAAATATTTTAAATGTGGGGTTACAAAAGAGATATGTTTTATTATAAATAGTCTTTGAAAATATAAATTTTTTATCTACATCATGGTGATTTATTTAAAAAATTTAGTTATGAAATAATTACCATAAATGGTGACCCAATGATGATACCATAGTTGTTTAATTAAAGGAAATATCGAATAAATGATATTTAAAATACAAAAATAAATATAATTTGAGATGATTCATGTCATCCACAATTTTTTGAGACAAATTTGACAAGTTATTAATGTTTTAGCAGTATTGGTTTGATTTTATCTTGTTGTTATGAAATTTTATAAAAATTAAAGTAATGAATAGTTTCAAAATTGACATTATTGATATTTTAAAACAGATAATATTTCATTAAATGATATAAAATTCATAAAAAAGTAAAATTTGTCAAAATAATTGTTAAAAGTCTTAAAATATCATCAAGGAATCATTTTTTGGTCATTTTAAATTTCATAGTAATTATATTAACCCTTAATGTTTAAATTACATGATATTATAGTAAGAATTAAAAAGGTTAAATATGGGATAAAACAAAAAGATAAGGATTAAAAAATAGTCCAAACTTATCTAATATTTATTGTATGAAGGTATTTTTACCAAAATCAACATATAATATAAATTAATATGTTTTTATCCATTTGGATTATAAAATTAGTTTATATTGATTTAATATTCTTAAGATTCCCAAGAGTGCCTCTCCCTTATCCTATAAAAGGGAACCCATGATTCACTTTTCTAAACAACTAAAAACCTATTTGGTTTGGACAATATCTACCCAAATTCCTTCCTAGAATCACTCCCACATTATAGAGGCCTTATTTTATGAATAACACTCTTCTTATATGTGTTAAAGTGTTAATTAATGGAGATCATCTCAAGAAGAGGTATCATTTTTAATTAAGTGTTTCTATTTTATTTCTTCTTCTACATCCATTAAATATTTTCCAACCATGATGAAATAAAAAATATGTATCCTCAATGAAATTAGATGTTTTTCTGATAATATAATCACCAAAATCCACCCCCAATTCCATAAAATGGGCAAATAATTAATCATTCGTGTGTAGGGCGGACTACCACCTCACGAACTGATATAATTCATTTTCCATCACTATATCTAAAGACTAGTTATAATGATGAATTTAATTATTATATATGATATTTATAAATTATTTATCATTATTAAATAATAATATTTCATTTAATTTCTTACCTTTCCATGAACATATATATGATAACGTCTTTCATGTGTACATGTGAACTATCACTTCCATGATGAGATGTGATTCTTTTTTCATCAACACATCACATGGATGATATTTATAATTATATTTAAATGATTAATATTATATTTATGATATTAATATCATTATTTAAATAATAATAATAATAATTAATTCCTTTCCACAATGATCATTGAAAAATGGAAACGTTACTTATGAGTACGTATGGCCTACTGTCACCAAGATTATAACGTTTTTCATTTTTAATAAACATTCATAAATGGGTAAATTTAAAATTATAATTGATGTATAAAATTTATTATTATGTCAGGAATATTAATCTAGATATAATCGACTAATGACCACTTTTGACTTTAGACTTCATGCAAAATTCATTTTAGACTCATGTACAGAATATCTTCAAAATATATGATGTGAAATAAATAAATAAGTAATTATTATAACAAGATAATAAGTGATATAAAAGGGATAAAAAAATTGAAAATTGTTCTCAAAATATTAAATAACTAACCTAATATTATTATTCAATAATATAAATATTATAAGTGATGAATCGGACTCACGGTAAGGGAATTCGTCTCAATCTCCTTTCATTGAGGCATATCTTAATGTTTTACACCCACCATATTTTATGAGGCATATATACATCCCTATTTACATATTTTGTCATGAATTTATTTATTATCAATTTATTTAATGTTTTTTAAAAAATTATTCTTTCATGTAGATTATGATTTAAATGTACAAAGTGGTATGGGATACTTTGAATGTTTAAAATTTTAATTTAAAAATATTTTTATCCATGTATATATTCTTGAGATTATTTTACATATTTATTTATATAGATATAAAAGTATTATAAAGGACATTTTAAGTCTATTTTTAATTTCATTCAATGGTTTTAAAAATGAATATTTTTCTATTTTTTATATGGAATTTTTAGACAAATGACAAAAGGAATGTTATATTCTTAACGTACATGATGAAAATGAATTTTACACCATTTTGAATTTTATTTAATTTCTAGTTACCTTTTAAAGATAACATGTTTTCTTAAAATAAGATATTTCTTTTCGTTTTTTTGTATTTTGGAATTGAAAATTGTTTTTTAAAATAAAATCATATTTTTTTATGAAAGTATTATTCACGTGAGATTAAAAGAGTTATTCCAATGGGTTTAATGATAAAAGGGTTTTATTCATGAAATGTTAAATAACCATTATATGCAATGGTTCGTCTTGATACAACTTATACGAAGGTTTGGGCTCTATTATAGATCACTAGTGAGTCTGATACAACTTATACGAAGGGTTGTGTCCCATTATAGCTCACGGGTGAGTCCAATATAGCTTATATGAAGGGTTGATCCCTATTATAAATCCTGATATATGGGTATGCCCAATATAGGTTATACGAAGGGTTGATCCCCATAATAGCTCATTAGTGAGCCCAATATATCTTATACAAAGGGTTATCCCCATTATAGATCCCCAATGCAATAGGTAATAATAATATTGGAAGTTGGTTGTATGGTTATTCCAATTTTAAGAGTTCTGAAATGGTTTTTTTAATATGATTCTTTAAGTCACCTTATGGATTTTTAATTTCTTGTTATTATTTTTAATGATTTTACACGATAAAAACATATGTGTTTTGTTATCAGTAAAAAATCACTCAAGGTAACATTGTGTTGTTATTGGGTTGATTATGTTTGTTGACAAAGTAGGTTTCCATGGTTTTTTGTGGATTTCAAGAGAGATTTTTGATATGTCTTATTGATAAAGATCCAAGAAAAATGAATGGATTCTCAAGAGGTGGTAAAAAATTTGCATAATAAAGAAATGATTTTTTGGAAAAGGAATTTGTGTGGATGTTTGAAGGTGAATCTAAATGTTGCACTCAATATAAGTTCTAGTATATTCTCATCAAAATATTGTAGAGGAAAGAATTTCCTGAAATATTATTTTGCATGAAAGGTGAGTTATGTGAACCTATGAAATAAAGATGAAGTGGTCGATGTGAAAGAGAGTTATGTTCCAAATGTAATTTCAATTCTGATCTTCCACACTTGGTAAATAATTATGTGTGTAGAGAAAGATGCATAAGGATTTTTCATGCAAGGGTAATCCTGGTCTATAAATTGACTGCTACCCCCCTCACTTCAGGAGCTCGACCCTTAGAGAAAATAAGGTCTCTAAATCACTTAAGAGGTGTTTAAAAAAGGAGTTACATATAAATAGAGTTTTGATAATGGCATGGAAGTTTCACACAAGTTGGATTTCCATGAAAAAGATAAATGTTACACTCAAGGTGTTAATGTTATGTTGCACTCAAAGTGTTAATATTATTCACAATACATCCAAAGGTTGTGCGAAAGATAAATGTGAACCATAATGGATTTCCCAGTAAATATGTGGTAAAGTGGTATTCATTTTTTCAATGAAATTATAACTTAATGATACAATAAATAAGGTGTAAAAAAAATTGATGCAAGTAATCAAAGGATGATATTCTGAAGGAGTAGTGAGAACACTTCAATTGAGAGAGAGGTGATCTTTCATTTTGTTATTGGTTGTAAACCAGGAGGGATAGTGATCCCACTCTATAATCAATAAAAAAGAATGATCTTTTAGTGGATTTGGTACATTAACACATTTTGATTGTATTCTCCTTGGACGTATCCCAGTGAGTGTGAATCAAGTAAAATTTGTGTTCCTCATGCATGCTTTAATTGATTTTCATACATTGGTATGGGAAGGAGAGAGAATATTGTTTTGTCGAACTATGAAACAAGAAATGAAGGGGTAGTTGTTTTAATATGTTATACCCTAATTCACCCCCTCTCAATGTATTTAAACAATTTGGGATAACAATTAGTATCAAATCCAAAGGTTAGTTTCAGTGTTTCTCTCTAAGTGGTTTGAATATAGGTTATCAACCTTAAAGGGATTATTATATTTTATGGAAGAAATTTTCTATTATAGAAGAATCAGATGTGGAACTACTTCCAATCGTTAGTAATACATGTCTTTATAGTAGTGATTCATGGTAATTTGGATAAGGTGGACATTGGTTCTTTATCAGAAGCTGACCAAAGGGAAATTGATGATGATTTATAAATAATAAATTCATTAGGGGTATCCCTATACAATGTAATTTATATGAAGTTGATTTCCTGAAATAAATCACAAGATATGTGGGAGAAGTTTTTAAATATTTATGAGAGGGGATCAAATATTAGAGAGGCAAGGTTTCATGTTATGTGGAACAAGTCTGAGGATCTGAGAATGCACTATAATGAGTCTGTTGATGCATTCTTTGATTGGGTGAATTTTCCTATGGAAGAAGTGCATGGTCTCAGAGTAATTATTGAATAGGTAAATATTTTTAAGTTCATATTAAGAATACTTTCACCTCAGTTCATTATGAAAACTTTTGTGTTAGAAGATAAAGATACAAAAGAGATGATGTTGGATAGATCGTATAGTACACTTGTTACATACGAGATGAGAAATGATGATAATGAGTCTATGAAAAAATATAAGTCCAAGAAGTTGGCATTAAAGTCCATGAAGAATCTCACCATTGAATAGAATAAGAAGAATAAGATATACATGAGGTGATTTCATTCCATTACTCAAATCTACAAAGAGGAAATGTATTGTTCAAAGGGAAACTCCCACATTCTTGATTTCAATGTATAAAAGTTGGGAATATTGTAGAAAGGTTCCCCAAGAAGTTTCAAGAAGATGATGAAGTTGATGTTTAAATTCCTAGGAAAAATTCTTCAGCTTATGTGGAAGGTAAGAAAACCATTAAGAGAAATTTCTTCTAAAAAATCTTCTTTCACAAGAAAATTAAATTTCAGAAGAATATGATGTTGAAGAGGTATAGAACTACAAAGATCATGGAGTAAATGTTATAGTGGAAGTACTAGGTAACTCACTGAAAAAGGAATAAAGTGACATTTATGAACAATAGGTTGAACGAAGAGTTGTTATGAATGCTGAATTGGAAGCTTCTCTTGAAGAGATTTATGTTTGAAGTGACAAAATGAAGAAATCAAACAAAGTAGTTTGTGATTCCAAAATCTATATGAAGTAGCTGGAAGTAGATAAGTCTGAGCTAAATGAAGAAATTGAAAATCTGAATTCTTCTATTCTAGAGATATCAAAAAATTATATTGAGTACAAGATCAAAATTTAATAATAGAAAAGAGAAATTGATTGTTTGACTAATAATGGAAATGATCTAATCAAATGTATCGAATAACTTGAAGGGGAATTCATCAGCCTACGACGAAGTGTTAATGATCAAGAAAAATCTTGAATCTATCTATGACCTCTAGAATGAAAATAATTTATGCAATAGAAAAGATAAAATTGGAGCATAGAGTTCTATCATAATCGAAGCAACAGTCAAATCAAAATGATAAGTCTGGTGTGGGGCTTGATTGAAAACTCAAAGCAGTAATGCTTGAAGTCATACCACAAGCACTTACTCTAATACTAAAGATTGATTTGGGTATTAAATAGAATTAGAAGATATATAGAACTCAGGGGACAAACAGTGGTGTAGAAGTTACATGCTAGAATGAACCCTACATCAGGTGTTATTGTTGTGGAAAGATGGGACACTCAAAAAATGTGTGTTCCATAGACAAGAGATACTGAAAAGAACAAGAACAATAAATAAATCCAAACAGAGCTCAATACTCAGGGATATATTTTGAGGGACATTGTTTTTTGTGTGAAAGATTTTGGGAGATGGCCAGATATTGTACATCATCAATGCAAATAAATGTGCCAAAGAAGAACCAAATTTCTCTTAAATAGAAACCTAATGAGCCATCAAGTGAGCTGAAAACAAAAATTTTATTTGATGCTCTGTAAGATAATGTTGATCCATCATACTGTGAGGATGATCAGGATTATTAATCTATACCGATTATGATGCCAAAAACATGGATCATAATGAAAAGAGTCGATGATGTATTTTTTTCCGAAATTTTCCTTAAAGCATCGTATCATTCTGGTGTATGGATTCTAGAGAGTGGATGCAAATCCCATGTGACAGGTAGTATGAATATTGGTACATTCATAAAATATGATAAGGAACTTCTTTTGAAATATGGAATTGAAGAATGAACAAAGATAATTGGATCAATAAAAGTGATTATTTGGGGAAAAGAAATGAGACGTGATGATGTTATAGTCATTGAAGGTCTTAGTAAACACTTTCTTAGTGTTACTCAATTATGTGACTTGGGGCATTCTCTATGATTTAAAAAGAATATGGGTATTGTCAAAGTAAGATATGGTAAAATTTTTCTACAACGAAAAAATAACAAAGGGAGATATCTACCTTGTATGTAGAGAAGAAGATATGTGATTTTTATCCAAAGAGGATGAAAATAGGTTGTGGCATAAACATCTTGTCCATATATGACAACCATCCCTATAAGATCTGGTAAAATGTGATATAGCCTAATACCTCTCTAATCTATCATGTGATCTTACACATACAGGTGATTCTTTTCAACAATCATTAGAATGTCACAGAAGGTAAAAAAACAAATGTCCACCAGAGTTCTTGAATTGGTTCATTAAGATGTATGTAGACCTATCTCACCAAGATCCATTTATGGGAAGAGTTATTATATAATGTCCCAAACTTTACATGCATTTTTATTACATCATAATTGAATCATACTTATTACAACATATAACAAAACCATGAAAGGACCATATAGGTATAGTGTATTTAGAAACTGGGAAACATAAACAACTGGTTCATAAATCATCTACATTTTCTTCCATTTATTTCATCATATCTAGAGTCCCTTTTGTAACATTCTACTTAATACCCTTCTTCCTGACCTGGGGAAAGAAAACATACAAAAGGGTGAGCTCAAATGCTCAGTAAGGGTAAACAAAAAAAATATCAATCACATCATATTCATAAGAACATAACATTTTGGAAAACTTAACCTGTAAAAGAGATCATAATATCATAACATGGGATAAATCATAGTGGTGAAATGTAATCCCAAATAATCATAACTTAAAAACATGAGACTTTTTTTCATACACACATAATCATAGAGAATCATTTCTTAGTAGTCAAGACTCATTGCCAAGACTATCTTAGCAGACAAAGTCCATTTCTGAACCGAGTTCACTCCTCGTTTCAGTCCTGTTTCACTGAACCGGATTAACCTGCCATTCCAGCCATGTCTATCTCATGAGATATAAATCTTTACCCAATGCATTGGAGGGAGATATAGGTCCCACCCATCTCATAATGAAACCATTCTTATGTGTGCCACAAAATCATAAATCATACATCATAGCATAACCCATGTAATAAAAATGGGATTCTTAATCAGCATGCCATCGTCACATAATCCATATAATATAAAAGGAAATAATAAAAATAATTCCATAATAACATAATCAAAACAATGTAAAAATCGGGATAAAAACATAACCCTATATTATCTTAGATAGAAAATAATTTTGACAAAACACTTGAACTCCATTCTTGAGAAAAATATCATTTCTACTTCAAAAACATTTTTCCTTTCTTAACAGTTCATACAATTTTAAACTAAAAGAAGTTTTTTAAAAATAAACTTGAAAACTTTTAAAGGAATATTCATGGAAATAATGTTCTAAAAATCCATTCAGGCCGTATAAGTTTAAAAAAACATTTTTCTCGTACTTTGGCCGGAAAAGTAAAAAAGTACCTCATACGAAAAACGAAAAAAGATTCCTTTCATATATTATACTAAAAACTCAACAAAGGGTAAAATTGGATTTAAAAAATTGTAGTAGGATAGAAATAATATTACATATTGAGGAAACATGGATGTGGATGATAAATATTCCCCAGTAAATTCTGAAGTATAAACAATCTCAGATAAAAATGAGATTGTGAGATTTTCCCTTACCTTAGGTCCAATTTGCTTCGTAAGTGTCAGAACCTCCTGTATAATGATTTAAATAATTTCATTAACTTATTCCAGAATCATACTAATATTTATGATATCATATATGGTCATATTCCTAGCTTCTTATTAGTAATATTTCATTGCTACTTGTTATTCGGTTGTTTATTACTTTTTGTTCTTATGACTGTTTTGTCGAATAAATTCTTATTATTATTTTTAGGTTATAGATATCTCATTTGAAGAATGGTATTATTGTAATATATATCATATTCATTAATGAAATTAATTTATATAATCATTATGCAATGAATATCATGTAGAACGAGTCGCATCACATCGTGGAGACGGTAGGCCGTACGTACGCACGAGCGATGATATCATTCCCATGATCATGTAATTGTATTGAAGTGTATGTATAATATTTTAGAATAAATATCACTTTAAATTAATCATATATGGTTATTATTTACACCATTATACCCATCCAATTAAGGTGGTGGTGGAAAACAGATTACATCACGGCATGGAGACGGTATTCCGTACGTACGCACGCGCGGTGATTTCATTTTCCGTAGGATGGATAGATGGTGAAATAGGGTTTTTTCATACTTATAATAACATATCAGTATATGAGTGATACTGATGTTATTACTTCATAATTAAACATCTAAATAAGAAGAAGTAGAAGAAGAAATAAAGTTGAAAGAATCGGTAACGGACATTACCTCTTCTTTGAAGCGCCTCTTCTTAAACTCGTCTTAGGGCACTAAAGATGGTATTTGAAGAAGACCAGTACATCTAGGATGTTTCTAGGGAAGTTGATAAGAGAAATTGGCAGGGGGTTTCCGATATTGAAGGCTCAAAGTGGTGTGAGGAAGAGAGGGAGGAGGTTCCCTTTTATAAGGGAGGAGAGGGACACCTTTGGAAAAACTAAAAATATTATTTTATTATAAAGTCATATTCGGTTCTTAATAGCTCCAAATTGATTTATTTCTAATATAAGGTGGGGATAGGTCGACATAATATCATCCAATAGAATTTAGACAAGTTTAGGTTTCTATTTTAACCTTATCATTTAGATTTAACTTTAAGTTAGATAATTTAACTTTTACCGTGTCTTCTTGTTTTCTTACACTATAAGGTTAATAAACTTAATATAACAAGCCAAAAGAACCCCCAAGTTGTTTATTATTAATATATATAACCTTATCTAAGTCATTTGGCCGAAACTTGTATTTTTAGGAATAAAATAACAAATAATAATATAATATTTGTTTTAAAAACTATTTTATGTCAATTTTGACACTATTTGGTAATTGATTTTTGTGAAAATCATAAGAGAATTATTAGTTAGAAAAAAGTTAATTAAATCAATACTAACATGTCATATTGACCTATTAAATTATTTTAATTCAAAAAAAGTCTCAAATTACATTTATTTGGGTATTTATAACATCAATTATGTCAATATTTCATTAATTAGATAATTACTGCATCATAATTGTGTATTAAATAAATTAAATTATTTAATGTCTAAAAATTATAAATAAAATACCACTATGTAGGAAATCTTTATAACTTTCTAATTAATATTTATATTTGAATTTATATTATGTATAACCCTATATTAAAAATGATTTAGTTATTAAACATTGATTTTAACTATTTTAACCCTTCTTTAAATAAATTAATAATAAATGTCCTAATCTATTCCAAGTGGGCCTAAATGGTCATATTTTATTCCTAAGGTTTTTTTAGTCGAATTACACTTATCCAATAGAATTAGGACATGTTTTAGGGTAATAATAATATCATTTTTACCCTTAATTACCCTATTTACTTTTAACCGTGGTAAAAAAAAGTAAAAAGTTACTATTAACCAAAAATATTTTCATCTCATTGAACCAAATTTTAGTCCTTGATCTTAACCGTGTCTCTAGGATTTTCTAAATTCCACTTACAGAAGCATTAAAATTATGTTTTATGTAAATTTGTAAATTCTCCTATGAGGTGGGTAAAAGACAGTGAAAAGTTCAATAAAATTTTTATATATCTAAAATTTTTATAAATTGACTCCAATGAATTACTTTGAACTTATATAGGTATTATGTATCAATTTTGACCTAAAAAAAATTTAAATAAAATAAATAATTATTTAAATAAAAAGTCGGTTTTTAAATAGTAACCCCGTGTTTTCACTATTCATCAAAAATTGAAAGTTTTCAGAAAAATACCAAAATTTCACCGTAGGCTAATTTCGATATTCCGAATCCAAAAATGAAGTCCATTTTGAAATAAAATTTGCAAAATTTCAAAAGGTGGGTATTACTATTCATAACGGCTAGTTTTAATAATATTTTAATAGCATATCGTTGTTTAGAGAAACTCGGTATTGCATACAACGCAAGCTATCGAGGAAGGATGTGGTTGCGTGTAAAGAAAGACAAGCTAGTGTTGTGTGTAGTGAAAGATTACTTTTATTATTTATATAACATAAAAACAAAATATTTCTCATAAAAATCTCGGGTGTTACATTCTACCCCCCTTAAAATGAATTTCTCCCTCGAAATTCATCCCTTTGTAACAAACAGATGAGGATACCACTCCCTAATAATATCCTCAAGCTCCCATGTAGATTATTCTAATTGGTGGTTCCTCCATAAAACTTTCACGAAGTGAGTGGTCTTGTTCTGTAGGACTTTTTCGCTATGATCCAGAATCTCTATCGGCTGTTCTTCATAAGAAATATCTTACTCCAGTGGTACAACTTCTGAGTTGTGTACATGTGAAGGATCAGATATGTACTTTCTCAAGAGAGATACATGAAACACATCATGAACTTGAGAGAGATTTTCTGGAAGAGCTAATCGGTAAGCTAACTTCCCAACACGATCCAGTATTTCGAAAGGACCGATATACCTAGGGCTTAGCTTTCCCTTCTTTCCAAATCTCATTACTCTCTTCCAAGGAGATATTCATAAGAACACTTTATCACCCACTTCAAACTCTAGGTATTTTCTTTGGTTATCGGCATAACTTTTTTGTCGACTCTGAGCTGCTCTTATGTGTTGTTGAATAGATCTGGCCTTTTCTGCCATCTCATCAACAAGATCAGGTCCTAATAGCTTTCTTTCCCCAACTTCATCTCAGAAAGTTGGAGTTCGATATTTCTTTCCATAGAGAGCTTCATAAGGATCCATATGAATACTAGAGTGAAAACTATTATTATAAGAAAATACCACCAAAGGTAGTGGTTTATCCCAACCACCTTTGAAATCCATAGAGCAAGATCATAACATATCTTCTAGAGTTTGAATTGTTCTCTCAGACTGACCATCTTTCTGAGGATGATAAGCAGTGCTGAAACTCAACTCTGTATCTAGAGTATGCTGAAGACTTCACCAGAACTTCGAGGTAAACCTCAGATCCTGATCAGATATAATGGAAAGTGGTACTCCATGCAATCTGACCACTTCCTTTACATATATCCTGGGAAGCTGATCCAGAGAGAAGTCTTCTATAATAGAAATGAAGTGTGCTGACTTTTTAAGACTATCAACTATGACCCAGATAGAATTATTTAATTTGGATGTTTTAGGAAGTTTGGTGACAATGTCCATAGTGGTGTTTTCCCATTTTCATTCAGGTATGGGTAATGGTTGTAACATCCCCTTCGACTTCTGTCTCTCAGCTTTAACTTGCTGACAAACCAAACATCGAGAGACATATTCAGCAACATCTCTTTTCATACCATCCCACCAGAAGTACTCTTTCAGGTCCCTATACATCTTCGTGCTTCCAGGATGAATAGAGAATGAAGAACTATGAGCCTCATCCAGCAGTTCCTTCTTTAATTCTGGGATGGGAGGAACACAAACTCGATTCTTGAACCTTATTATCCCATCATAATCAAGGTTGAATTCAGGAACATTTCTCACCTACTTTTGTAACTCTACATCTTCTTTTTGTGCCTCTTTAATCTTCACATGTATAGATGGTTTAACATTCATTTGAGAAAGATAAGATTTTTCCCCTTCCATTATAATTCCAAGATCCATCCATTGTAAATCCATAAATATTTGATCTTTTGTGATCCTCATCATGGATAAGCTAGCATGTTTTTGTCGACTTAATGCATATGCCACCTTGTTTGCTTTCCCTGGGTGGTAATGAATTGAGCAGTCATAATCCTTAATCAGCTCCAACCATCTTCTTTGGTGCATATTCATCTCCTTTTTTGTGAAAATATACTTTAAACTTTTATGATCAGTATAAATATCACACATTTATCCATAAGGATAATGTCTCCAAATCTTTAATGCAAAGATTACCGCAGCTAACTCCAAATCATGAGTTGGGTAATTTTTCTCATGGATTTTCAACTGTCGTGAGGCATAAGCTATCACCATATAATTTTGCATAAGAACACACCCCAATCCCTTCTTGGATGCATCACTGTAGATCACAAACCTTTCTCCACTACAAGGAAGTGTGAGTACAGGTGCACTGGATAACCTTCTTTTCAAATCCTTGAAATTCTCTTCACATTCCTATGTCCACACGAACTTAAATCCTTTTCGAGTCAACCTGGTGAGTGGGTTAGATAATGGTGAAAAATCTTTCACAAAACGTCGATAATATCCAGCCAAACCAAGAAAACTTTGGATCTCAGTTACTGTTGTTGGTCTCGTCCATCTTTCAATAACCTCTGTCTTTGCTGGATCAACAGATATCTCCTCTTTTGAGATTATGTGACCCAAAAAATGCAAATTTTTTAAGCCAAAATTCACACTTGGTAAATTTGGCATAAATCTTCTCCTTTCTCAGTGTCTTTAACACAATTCCCAAGTGATCTTCATGTTCTTCCTTTCTCTTTGAATAGAAAATAATATCGTCTATAAAGACGACCACAAATTGATCAAGATAGTCTCTAAAGACTCTATTCATTAGATCCATGAAGATAGCAGGGGCATTAGTAAGACCAAATGGTATCACTATAAATTCATAGTGTCCATACCTTGTACGGAAATCCTTCTTTGGTATATCCTCCCTTTTGACCCTTAATTGATGATACCCTGAAAGAAGATCAATCTTGGAAAATTATTGAGCTCTATGTAGTTGGTCAAAGAAGTCATCAATGCACAGGAGAGGATATTTGTTCTTGATAGTGATCTTGTTAAGTTCTCGATAATCAATGCAGAGTCTCATTGATACATCTTTCTTATTAACAAACAGAACAGGTTCTCCCCAAGGTGACGCACTAGGGCATATGAATCCCTTATCAAGATTCTCTTGGAGTTGCTTCTTCAATTCCTACAACTCAATTGGGGCCATTCTATAAGGTGTCTCTAAAATAGGTAAAGAACCCGGTACAGGTTCTATTGAAAACTCAACTTTACGATTTGGTGGAAGACTTGGTAATTCCTCTGGAAAGACATCATCAAACTCCCGTACAATGGGTGTATTCTTAATCGTGAGTTTATCTCCAACCATTTGAGATAAATAACCTTCATTTAGTGGAATCATGACCCATAAGATGGAATAAATTTCCACTGGAAGGTTATGTTCATCCTTGCATCAATAGACGATCATAGATTGATCTGGAATATGAAATGTGAATTCCCTTCTTTGAAAATTGATATGAGCTCCATATAAATAAATCCAATCCATGCCAAGAATCACATAAAATTCCAATATAGGAATGATCATAAGATTTGTAGGAAACACTTTCCCACAAACTTCAATCGGAGAAGAATTATAAACTTTTGATGCGACTATTGTGCCATTAGGGGTTGTCACAGCTAACTCAACATCTAATTGTTGAGGTAATACGGCGATACACTTAGAAAATTATTCAAAAATAAAAGATTGGGTGGATCCAGAATCAAATAAAACATTTTCTACTTTAGAGTGGATGGTAAGTGTACCTTTCACCACTTCGTTATCATACTCCACATCGCTGATAGAAATTGCATGTGACTTTCCTTTGTCTTTAGCCTTAAGAGTTTTTTGACATCGATCATCATCAACAACCCTCATATTAGGACATTGATTGGCGTAATTCCCCATTTCCTTACACTTGTAACATTGAAGTGTAGGAGGTGCACTCTGTGTAGCCTTTTCTTTGTTCGCATCACTAGAAATCTTCTTCCCATTACTGCGGCATCCAAGTGCTTGATGACCTTCCTTTCCACATTTGAAACATTTACTTGTCCCTTTAAGACAACTCCCTCCATGTTTCTTTCCACGCTTTGAGCATAAGGGAAAACTCATCTTCTTTTCAGTGTGCTATTTATATTCTCCTTTGAATTCCATTTTCCTATTCTTATCAAACCCATATGACTAATGGGTTACTCCAATCTCTATCTCAACCTTGAGACCACATCGAACGATTTCCTCGTAGCTGTTGAAGTCCCTTATGGATAACGCCCTTCGAAGATGTGGTTTTAAGCCACTAACGAATCGATCGATCTTACTCTCAGGTTGGATAATAATCCCAGAAGCATACCTTGCAAGTCTTGTAAAATTTGCTTCGTAGGTACCAACAGATTCATCATCCTTTTTCTTTAGTTCAAGAAACTCCTTCTCCATCTTTGTCCGAAGAATATGAGGGAAGTGCTTATTGAAAAATACGTTCTTGAACTCATCCCATTCCATGGACTCAATTTAATCTCTTTGCCTCGTATTCTTAATAAGATTCCACCATTGATCAGTATCACCATCCAAATGATACACTACTAAGATGACTTTTTCATGTTCAGAACATTGAAGAACTGAAAATATATTTTTAGTAGTACTGATCCATTATTCAACAACTAATGGATCATTAGACCCGCTGAATGAAGGTGGACGCTGCTTCATGAAGGATTCAACAGAATGTTTCTCCTTCCTTTGCTCGTTTGGAAGTCCTGCATGATTCATAGCTTGAGAAAGTTGTGTGAGCATGGCTACAAGATTTTGCATTCCATATCCCATAACGTTTGGTTTCTCAGGGGGAAAATCATTTTATTTCCCATCGCATTCTATGTTAGCACGGTTCCTTCGGGTTCTAGCCATTGACTAAAACCAAGAAGAATAGTGTGAGCAACACTAATTATAATAGAAAAACCACATAATCAAGAATAAAATTTTACACTTAAGGTCTTATATTAGGTTATTCATGTCCATTTCTAAAACACTAAGATTGTGTTTTATGCTTAGACTTATCCTTAGGGTTCTTACTAAGGCTTTCACATCCTAGTTTCCAAAGGTTGACTATACATTTCCTATGATACCAACTATAACGACCCATACTTTACATACATTGTTATTACTTCAGAATCGAAGGTTACTTATTACAACATATAACAAAACCATGAAAGTACCATATAGGTATAGTGTCTTTAGAAACTGGGAAACATAAACAACTGGTTCATAAATCATCTACGTTGTCTTCCATTTATTTCATCATATCTAGAGTCCCTTTTTTCATATTCTACTTAATACCCTTCTTCCTGACCTGGGGAAAGAAAACATACAAAAGGGTGAGCTCAAATTCACAGTAAGGGTAAACAAAATAAATATCAATCAGATTATATTCATAAGAACATAACATTTTGGAAAACATAACCTGCAAAAGAGATCATAATATCATAACATGGGATAAATCATAGTGGTGAAATGTAATCCCAAATAATCATAACTTAAAAACATGAAACTTTGTGTCATACACACATAATAATAGATAATCATTTCTTAGTATTCAATAATCATTGCCAAGACTATATTAGTGGACAAAGTCCATTTTTTAACCGATTTCACTCCTCGTTTCAGTCCTATTTCACTGAACCGGATTAACCTGTCATTCCAGCCATATCTATCTCCTAAGATATAAATCTTTACCCAATGCATTGGAGGGAGATATAGGTCCCACCCATCTCATAATGAAACCATTCTTATGTGTGCCACAAAATCATAAATCATACATTACATCATAACCCATGTAATAAAAATGGGATTCTTAATCATCATATCATCATAACATAATCCATAAAAGATAAAAGGACATTATAAAAATAATTCCATAATAACATAATCAAAAAAATGTAAAAATAGGGATAGAAACATAACCCTATATTATCTTAGATAGAAAATAATTTTGATAAAACACTTGAACTCTATTCTTGAGGAAAATATCATTTCTACTTCAAAAACATTTTTCCATTATTAATATGTCATACAATTTTAAACTAAAAGAAGTTGATTAAAAATAAAATTGAAAACTTGTAAAGTAATCTTCATGGAAATAATGTTCTAAAAATCCATTCAGGGCTTATAAGTTTAAAAAAACATTCTTCTCGTACTTTGGCTGGAAAAGTAAAAAAGTACCTCGTACAAAAAATGACAAAATATTCCTTTCATATCTTTTACTAAAAACTCACCGAATGGTAAAATTGGATTTAAACATATTTTAGTAGGATATAAATAATATTACATATTGAGGAAACATGGATGTGGATGATAAATATTTCCCTATAAATTCTGAAGTATAAACAATCTCAGATAAAAATGAGATTGCGAGATTTTCCCTTACCTTAGGTCCGATTTGCTACGTAAGTGTTCGAACCTCCTGTATAATGATTTAAATAATGATTTTGACTTATTATATAATCATAATTATTTTTATAATATCATATATAGTCATATTCTTAGCTTTTTATTAGTAATATTTCATTGCTACTTGTTATTCGGGTGTTTATTACTTTTTGTTCTTATGCGTGTTTTGTCGAATAAATTATTATTCTTCTTTTCAGGTTATAGATACCTCATTTACATAATGTTATTAGTGTAATATATATCATATTCATTCATTAAATTCATTTATATAATCATTATTCAATTAAGATCATGTAAAATGAGTCGCATCAAATCGTGGAGACGGTAGGCCGTACGTACGCACGAGAGATGATATCGTTCCCATGATCAGGTAATTGTATTGAAGTGTATATATAATATTTCATAATAAATATAAATTTACATTAATAATATATGGTTATTCTTTACACCATTATACCCATCCAATTAAGGTGGTGGTGGAAAACAGATTACACCACGGTGTGGAGACGGTATTCCGTACGTACGTACGCGTGGTGATTTCATTTTCCGTAGGATGGATAGTTGGTGAAATAGGTTTGTTTCACACTTATAATAACATATAAGTATATGAGTGATACTAATTTTATTACTTCATAATGAAACAACTAAATAAGAATAAGTAGAAGTAGAAATAAAGTTGAAAGAATCGGTAACGGACATTACCTCTTCTTTAAAGCGCCTCTTCTTAACCACCACTTAGGGCACTAAAGATGGTCTTTGAAGAATACCATGACCTCTATGATGTTTCTAGGTAATTGTAGAAGAGAAATTGGCAGGGTTTGGCCGATCTTGAAGGCTCAAAGCGGTGTGAGGAAGAGAGGGAGGAGGTACCCTTTTATAAGGGAGGAGTGGGGAACCTTTGGAAAAACTAAACATATTATTTTATTATAAAGTCATATTCAGTTTTTAATAGCTCCAAGTTGACTTATTTAAAATCTAAGGTCGGGATGGGTCGAAATACTCTAATAAAATATAATTTAGACAAGTTTAGGTTTCTATTTTGACCTTATCATTCAGATTTAACTTTAAGTTAGATAATTTAACTTTTACCATGTCTTCTAATTTCTTACACTATAAGGTTAATAAACTTACTATAACAAGCCAAACTAACCCAAACTTGTTTATTATTAATATATATTACCTTATATAAGTCATTTGGCCGAACCTTAGATTTTTAGGAATAAAATAACAAATAATAATATAACATTTGTTTTAAAAACTATTTTATGTCAATTTTGACACTATTTGGTAATTGATTTTTGTGAAAATCATAACAGAATTATTAGTTCTAAAAAAGTTAATTAAATAAATACTAACATGTCATATTAACTTATAAAATTAGTTTAATTCATAAAAAGTGGCAAATTACATTTATTTGGGTATTTATAACATCAATTATGTCAATATTTCATTAATAAGATAATTACTACATCATCATTGTGTCATAAATAAATTAAATTATTAAATTTTTAAAAATTATAAATAAAATAAAATTATGTAGGAAAACGTTTTATCTTTCTAATGAATATTTATAGTCTAATTTATCTTATGTATAACCCTATATTAAAAATGATTTAGTTATTAAACATTGATTTTAACTATTTTAACCCTTCTTTAAATAAATTAATAATAAATGTCCTAATCTAATCCAAGTGGGCCTAAATGGTCATATTTTATTCCTAAGGTTGTTTTTGTTCGAATTAAACTTATCCAATAGAATTTGGACATGTTTTAGGGTAATAATAATATCACTTTTACACTTAATTACCCTATTTACTTTTAACCGTGGTAAAAAAAATAGTTATTATTCACCAAAAACAATTTTCATCTCATTGAACCACATTTTAGTCCTTAATATTAACCGTGTCTCTCATATTTTTGAAATTCCACTCACAGAAGCGGTAAAATTAAGTTTTATGTGAATTTTCAAATTCTCCTAGGAGGTGGGTAAAAGACGGTGAAAAGTTCAATAAAATTTTTATATATCTAAAATTATTATAAAATGACTCAAATGAATTACTTTGAACTTATCTAGGTATTATGTATCAATTTTTACCTAAAATAAATTTAAATAAAATAAATAATTATTTAAAGAAAAATTCGGTTTTTAAATAGTAACCCAGTGTTTTCACTATTCATCAAAAATTGAAATTTTCAGAAAAATACCAAAATTTCACCCTAGGCTAATTTCGATATTCCGAATCCAAAAATTGAGTCCATTTTGAAAGATAAAATTTAAAAAATTTCAAAAAGTGGGTATTACTATTCATAACGGCTAGTTTTAATAATATTTTAATAGCATATCGTTGTTTAGTGAAACTCGGTATTGCGTACAAAGCAAGCTATCGAGGAAGGTCGTGGTTGCCTGTAAAGAAAGCCAAGCTAGTGTTTTTTATAGTGAAAGATTCATTTTATGATTTATATAACATAAAAACAAAATATTTCTCATAAAAATATCGGGTGTTACATATTATATTCTTTTCATTGATGATTTCAGTAGGATGGAAATTGTATTTTTCATTTCCCACAAAATTGATGTGTTCAGAAACAAAAAGAAATATCATAGGGAATCAGAAAATATTCTTGTACAAAAAGTTTTGATGTTCTTTTATTGATAATGTTATGAAATTCACAAAAATATAGGTGGAATATTATCTTGAAAACATAGGTTATAGAATCAAGTTTTAGTTTCGATAACTCTTCAAAAAATGGATTTGTTGAGAAGAGAAATATGATTATCAACAACATGGAAAAACAATGCTTATTGAAAAGGACCTTTTAGAGAAATTATGGAAGGAGGTAATATAGACATCTATCTACATATCTAATAGGCCTCTTTTGTGTTTGAAGGAAGAAAAGACTACGTATGAGATGGGGTGCAGAAATAATCCAATATTGAAATACTTTTGAATCATTAGAGGTAAGTGTTTAATTATCAATAAAGAGAATCATTGGAAATTTGAGTCATGTGGAGGTGAGGGGATATTACTTGGCTACTTAGGAAAAATAAAATCATACAATTGATTCAATAAGAGGCTTGGAAAATTAGTTTAATGAAAGGATGTCATTGTATTGGAAAATGAATAGAATCATCAACAACCCAGTGAATAATTACTTGATGAAATTGCTGAGGAGGTTAGAAACAACGGGGAGAATTAGTGGAAAATGTGGATTCAGAAGAATATACTAATGATGAGTAGGAGGAAGTAAAATTTATTATTGCACAGAATCCTAATAGACAAGCTTAAATTCATAGGAAAAATATCATTGATGATCAGGTAGCACTACTTAAAACACAGATAATGAAGTCTTTATAATATAAATATTGATTATCTCAGGTAAAACCTAATTTTTTTAGGAAGTATCTTGTGAATAAAACTGGGTTCCGGATATGAATTAGAAAATAGACCAAATTGATAAGAATTAGACTTGAGAGATTTTTTTCAAGACCAATAGATAGGAACTTCATCGGGACTAAATGGGTTTTTTTTTGTGACAAGATGAATTAATATGGTGCAGTTATTCAAAAAAGGAACAAATAGTGTGAAAAGGGTACTTCTTGATAGAGGGTATTGATGTTGATGAAAAAATTTCACCTATTTCAAGGCTAGAGGCAATCAAATTATTCTTTTCCAAAGCTGTGCAAAAAAATTTCAAAGATTTCCAAATGGATGTCAAGTCATAATTTATGAATGGGGTTCCATAATAAGAAGTTTATATTGAGTAACCAAATGGTTTTCTCATTTATGAAGATGATAAGATAATTTTTTAGCTAAAAAATCTCTATATGGGTTGATGTAAGTACCATGAGCATGGTATTGAAGACTAGATCAGTTTTTGAAGGTGATCAACTTTTGGAATAGTTGACTTGATTACAATATAAATGTCAACAGCGAAAGTAATAAAAGGATGATGGTGTTGTTGTATATTGATGACATAATCTTGGGAGTATTATATGAAGCTTAGTGTAAAAATTTTGTAGAATTCATGAAAACTGAATTTTAAATGTTAATTATTAGTGAACTGACATTTTTATTTGGTCTACAAGTGACATAAGAAAAGAATGGAACATTAATTTATCAATCTAAATATGAAAAGGAGGTTTTATGAAGATTTGGAATGGATAATTACAAGGTGATGATGACTCTAGGGGATACCCAAATGAAATTTTCAATGGATGTTGAAGGAAATACAGTTATAGTAACATAATATAGGAAAATTATTGGTAGTCTATTGTACTTGAAATTGAAAAGACATGATATTGTTTTTACCACATTTTAAGAAACATGGTATCAAAGAAATCCCTAGGAAATACACTTTCTTATAGGGAAAATAATACTTCATTATATCAAGGGAACAATGTATTTTAGTTTATTTTACAATAACAAATCTCAATAATATTTATTGGGATATACATAAGAATATTGTTCTAGATTAGCTGATGATAGAAAATCAATGTCTAGTGGTGCATTCTATCTTGGAATATTGTGTTTTTTTGTAATCAAGAAACTAGATTTCATTTCATTAGGCTCCATATAATCTGAATATATTGTGGATACTCAAGGGTGCACACATTTATTGTGGAAAAATTATCATATTAATGATATAGGGGTCAATGTGAATTCTTTGATCAAAATCTATTGCGATAATTCAAGTAATAAAAATCTTATCAAAAATCTAGTCCATCACTTGAGGAAAATGAACATCAAAATAAAATATCATTTTATTAAGGAGATGGTGAAGCAAGGGTTTGTGAAGTTTGATTATGTGTCTATAGAACTATAGGTTATAGAAATTTTGACTAATTCCTTACCCAAAAAATAATTTTAATGTAATCAACTGGATTCTGGAGTTCAGTCAACACACCACACTTGAAAAAGTGAAGATTTGGGACCCCCCCCCCCCCCCCGTCCCGATGAATTGTGTGTTTTACCTAATGTGAAGATATGTGTTCTTTACCATGTTGTAGAAAACAACATGGTAACCTTTTGGTTTATTGATAAATGGGAGAAATTGTGGCTATTAAAGGGGAGAAAATGTCTTAATTGTGGTAGTGGGAGAAGCTGATAGGGGGAGCAGTGATGTAGGGGGAGTTTTAACATTATAAAGTTTACAGGTTTTTAAAAAACCATGCATTGATTCTATGATATGATGATTAAAAGGTGTTATGAGAAAATAGTTCATGGCTATCAGAGCTTATCATGGAAATATTTAAACATTCCAAAGCATGACTTATGGCTATCGGAGCTTAGCTTGGACATATTTAATAATTCCAAAGCAGGAGATACCAAGAAGTGAATTAAGGAGAGTTTTAAATCTAATGATGCTAAAAGTGATCGATCAAAGGATAAATATCACAAAACATGAGGTTCGTGATTAAATCATTTGAGAGGTTTTGAGAATGAAGTGATTCATTGGTAAACTTATCATGCTACTCTTTTTTCTCACACTAAGTGTTGATCATGTGGGATTAGAGTATGTGTTTAGTAAATACTTGATCACTATCTAAATCACAAGAAGATAATGGTGGTAGAGTATGGAAAAATATTTATTGATGTATCAAAATGAGAAGTGTTGTCAGCAATCCCAAAGTGGGACATTATTTGGAAAAATATCTCAAGGTAACATTGCTATGTTTTTGGGTTGAATGTGTTTATTGAAAAAGATGGTTTCCATGGTCAGTTTTGGAGTTACCAAGAGATTTTTTCAACCTATATTGACAAGGATCCAAGAAAATGATGGATACTCTGGAGGCGGTACAAAATGTTCTTATACAAGATGTCACATTTTCTTAGTTTTAGCCAAAAACTTTGGTCAAAATTTTGGAGAATGGAGGAAGGAATTTTTGGAAAAGGAATATGTGTGCATGTTTTTAGGTGAATCATAGTTTTTCACACAAGATAAGTTCTAGAATCATCTCATCAAAATATGGAAAATGAAATAATTTCATAAAGGATTTGTTTTTTCATGAAAGATGAGTTACACGCACCTGTGAAATAAAGATGAAGTGATCGACATAAAGGAGTGTTACGCGCCAAATGTGACATCAATTGTGATCTTCCATGCTTGGGGAAATATTATGTGTGAAAAAAAGGACATATAAGTATTTTTCACTCAAGTTTCAGTCAGGTCTATAAACAGATGGCTACCCCCTCACTTCAGGAGCTCGACCCCAAGAGAAAATTAGGGCTCTAAATTGCATAATAGGTGTGGGAAAAGGTATTTTCATAAAAATAATGTTGTGATCCAATAGAAGATTCACACAAGTTAGAATTATGAGAAAAAACTAATTGTTTCCCAGAAGGTGTTAAAGTTCCATGGAAGACATCCATAGGTGGTGTGAAAGAAAAATTGTGAACCAAAAGGGATTGCCTAGTAAATCTGTGTTAAAATGGTATTCATGTTATCAATAAAAGTGGAAATTAATGATACACTAAATTATTTTTAAAATATATTTATTCATGTAATATAAGGATGATATTCTCAATTAGTGATGATCACACTTCAGTTGACAGAGTTGTGAGCATTCAATTTGTGATTGATTATAAACTAGGAGGGACAATGAGTCTGCTTCGAACTCAATAAAAATAGTGATCTTTTTGTGGATTAGTTACATCGGAACATTTCTGTTGTATTCTCCTTGTACATATCTCAATGAGAGTAAACCAAGTAAAATTGTTGTGTCTAATGCATGCTTTTATTTCTATTCATACATTTCTATGGGGAAGAGATAGAATATTTTTTTGTTTAACAATGAAAAAAGATTTGAAAGGGAAGTTTTTTAATATATCATACCCTGATTCATCCCCATCTCAGGGTATTTAACCTACTTTAAATAAAATTTATTCATGTGAAAATGTTTTGTTTCATTTGATCAAATAACATTAGATGGGTTTTCATGTTTTTCACTAGACTAATGATTTTTTTCCTTTATTCCCTTACATATCTTTTTGTGCTCATCCCAAGTTTTAAAATGTTTTTCATAGTTTTAAAGGAAGAATAGGTACAATGATGAGGAAAATATGGAAATTTTTATTCTATATCATGGAAAGAAACCATGTTTTATTTTTGAATGTTTTTTTGGTGAAAAAATAGATACCGAGTAAAAGTTTCCACTAATAATGTATGGTTATTTAATTTATAAGAGTTTGTCCTAATTAACTAAAACTATAAACTGAAAATATCCTCAATTGTGAATTATAGATAAAAACACCTGAATATGTAATGTTTAACATTAGGGACTTATATTAAAGGTAATAGAAAGAAAATAGTACCTGGAAGAGTTTAGAGAATGATGGTCATGCTTGGAATGACATATCTTCATCTTTATTTGAGAAATAATTTATCAAGGTAAAAGATTTCTAGATTAAAAAATTCAGATGGAGTAATTTAGAAAATATATATGAATAAAATGAAAATGTGAAGCCAAAAAAATTACATGTTTGGAGATTTAATTATTATGATATTAATATGTGTGATGATGAAACTAAGGATGACTTATTCACTAACTAAATAAGATTCTGAGCATAGTTAATTTTATTTTGGGAAGATAGATGATTCAACAATTATTGAGAATATACTATTTATTATTCTAGATAGGTTTGATATAAAATTATCAATAATCAAATATTGTGATCCTACAACACTTCCTTTAGATGATCCTCACAACATACTAATTATATAGGAAATATAATAAGGAATTGTTTTTAGGAAGAAGACCAAGGATTATGGGTAAATTTCCAGAAAATATTTATAGAAAAGAATAATTAAAAATAAATATAAAGATTAAGAGCATGAATATTAGGATAAGAAGTCGAGAATAAATTGATGAAGAAAGCATCCAAATATTCTTCGAAGGGAAATGGTACGAATTTTTCAAAATACAATAATAAAAATGTATTATTTAATCTTAAAGGGAGTTATAGTTCTAAGGATGATGAATAATAATATTCACCCAATTAATATGGTGAAGGGATTATATTTTTAAGGGTTAATAAATAATAAATCCCAAGTAATGATAGTAGTGGGGATAAAATTGAAGAAGATATAGATATTCAGTTATACTGAAATGTGAACATGAAGAGTGTCTCATGAATATTTCTCATGTGGATAAAGAGAAAATGTTGGTGATGAAAAGTTTTCAATTTTATATTAAAAATAAAATCTTTCATTCTGTAAAATAATCGAGGTTAAAAATTGAAATTAACAAGTTGAAAATTTCACCTAATGAAGATAATAATAAATATTTTTATATGGAAATTAAAGATATAGAAATTGAGAAGGTTCTTAATATTTTATAATATAAATTTATCAAGGAAGAAAAATAATTGGAAAGGTAACAATAAATTTTTTCAATTTTGATTCATGATATTTGAGAAATATTAAAGAATAAGTTTATAAGAAAATTACAGTCACCCAGAATAATGATATTGGAGTAGATAAATAAAAATCATAATTAAAAGATAATAAATATATTATATATGTTGGTGAAAATCTTTATTCAAGTTCAAATTTTATAAAAAAAACATATTTATGGCAATATAAGATGATTCTCAGAAATATAGAAATTATAGGAGCACTTATTTGAATTTAAAATTGATATATATTGTGATTTAAAAAAAGATTGTAAATATGTCTATTATAAATAAAAATATGATGGTACTTTTCTTGAATTTTGGTTTTAAAAAAGGATCAAAATTTTATGGTCAAATGTTTTAATAAGTGTCAGTGTCAAAATCTATAAAACCAAAAACATTCATAGGTAAGTATGAATTTTATGGATACTATTGGAAATTTAGAGAATTTGGGTCTATGGAAATGATATATTATTTTAATTAAAAATATCTATATAAGCCTATAATTTTTGTGAGATTATTTTTTAGCGAGAGTCGGTCTATTGAAAGGAGAGAAATTCATAAGAAAATAGAAGAATTTAGACTAAATTTTGAGAAAAAGTTTCATTTATTAAAATAGGATTATAGAAGATGTGACAAACTAGGTTACCTTGAGGAAGAATGTATTACCATTTTACATATTCGGTTCAGTATGAAGAATAATAATTAAAATCTCTAGAATATAGCAAAAGGAAAGGATAAGGAATTTATATTTTATGTTTAAAAAACATCATAAAGGAAAAATCTATGGATTTTTGTATGGTGTATACTCATATCATATAATATGATATTTGATTATCTTGAATGTTGTTATGAGTTAAAAGAAACTATTGACATCCCCTAACAAGGACGGTTCACTCAAAATTAAAGGAATTGGTTCACCAATTATTGGAGAATTCAAGCTGGAATCGAAGAACACAATATTTACAAATGGGTTAAAACAAAATTTAATTAGTCCTTCTCAACTATCTGTTGAATTCTATGATGTTTTATTTTAGAATAATGGAAATTTTGTGAATAATTTGAATGATTTATGTGTTGTGATAATAGAAAAATGTACTCGAGGTTTGTTATTTCATATTTGTGTTATTGTGAAGAAGAATATTACTTGTAAATATAATAAGAAAGGTATTGTAGAGACAATAGAGTTTATTTAATCTAGAATAGGTAAAAAAACTATCTACTAAAAAATAAGGCCAAAGGATTGATCACAAGAATAATAGATCATAGAAATTAGGATGAAGATGGCATTTCATTTTTATTAAAACAATGTAAACATTCAAAAATAATAATTGAAAACCACCACAGAGAAAAAAAATTGGATTATCACTTTGTTTAATTAAATATGAAGTATATTTCCCCTAATCAATTAGTGAGTTGATAATGAACATTTATAATCAAAGTGGTTATCAATCAAAGGGGGAGTTGAACACCAAGCCATAGAGGATGAAGAAGAATTATCAGCCATTATTATTCAAAGGATATGGTAAAAATAAGTCCATCCCCTATCTCAATTGGTCCTTTACTTATTATTGATAAAGGAGGAGAAATATAAAATAATTCTCTTTATATTTATTCAATTATGTATTTTATAAATTTATTTTAAAGGGGGGATAAGTCAATTGAGAGGAAGAATCCAAATATATGTTTTCAACCTAATTAAGAAGAGTAGTCTTATTTAGTTGGAACATGTATTTATATGTATTTATTGAATAGGGTAATCTTTGAAGTCGTCATCTGAACTGTTCAAACATGTTTCTTGATTATGTTTTTCAAGATATTTTTATATATAGGTTGAAGGTATAGTTTTGATAATTTTAATAATAATTGATTCTCACTTGGTATCAAGGATAAATAAGGGCGATGAATAAGAGAACATAAGTCACTCTTATGGCTAACATGACATTATTATTTGGTGTTCTTATTTCTAAAAATGAGTTTTATCAAGTAGGATTTGAATTATTGAATAATTATTCATTGTTAAGTGTGATGAGTTTGAATGTGATTTATGTTCCTTTTTTCAACAACATCCAAAGTGTGGGATTTGTGAGACCAATAGATTATTTGGGAGACTATTAACCCTATGAAGAAGTTATTGTGGCCTTTGTATATATTTTTTATACCCATGTAAATTCTTTTGAAATATTGAATTAATAAAATTTTCCCTAGCATAGTGATGTTTATACGGAAAAAAAATAATTGAAGAAGAAATAAAGGATATGTTTAATATGTTGGTTTTTGTTATCAATGCATAAATTATATTTGAACACACATAAATAAGGTCTTTAATATTAGATAAGGGATGTTAATATGTGTAAAGGATACGAAAATGGTTTTGGAGTTAACTGGAAGTATTTTGATGGTTTGTGGAGTTAAGTATATTCAAGTATAAAATTTTCAAAATCTTTCCTTTTATTCAGTTTTTACTTAGAGTCTTTTAGAGCTAGAAAATTATCTATATGAAATATTTTTATCTATAATACCTGAAAACATCACAAAGGTGTTAATTTAATTATATGAAAAAGTTCATAAATGTAGAGGAGTGGAATAAATGGAAAATTATGTAATGATTATGGTTATTATAGGTAATACATACTACATTTTTCTGTGATAGTAATGTGAAAAATTCATTGTGAGTTTTACACAGGTATATCTAATAATATATAGAACATATAAATATTGTAAAGAAATAAGTTATTTATGTGGTACATAATATTTTGAGTTTATATATAATATTTTATATATGGGCATATAATTGATAAATTCCACAGATAGAGGGTTGATGTGTAATATTATATATATATATATATATTGTGATAATTAATATATTTCTGAGAATGCATAAATATTTGATGAGGATGAGTAATATTTTTTCTTGTGAATATGATATTTAACTTCCCCTATAATTCTATATCTATAAAAGTTTATAAGTAGTTTTCTAAAATTATCAAAGGAGTTTTCATAAGTCTTATTCTAAAAATTAGTAAGAATTTGGAATAATTTTATACATCTAATGATGTTGAAGATGGTATTTCAAGGATAAAATATCATGAAGGTAAATCGTGATAAAATAGTTGAAAGATAGTGTTTTCACTATGAAAATATTATCGTTTCATGATCATGAATATTTTAGGAAAATATAAAAGGATATTAACACTATGATGAATAGCCATGAATATTATAGTTTAATCTCTTCTATGTAAGGAAGATGAATTACATCGTAAACAATTTTTTTATACTATGTAGGAAGAATATATTTCAAAGCACTTAAGGATAAGTGGTCTTTCATAATGTAATGCATTATTTTTCATCATGATTAATTTCAGAGTCAACTTAGATATATCCAAATACCTTATATAAATATGAGAATATGAGAATAATTTTAAGAAGTATTTGTAAAAAAGTAGTTTGTTCAAATTTTAATTTGAAATTAAATTTTGAACGTGAACAATTTGATGTTATTGTATGAGATATATTTGAATAGGGTAATGCATGAATATAGTAGATATATTTTGTGTGATCTAATGATGAAACATAGTGCAGTAGAAAATAGAGGGATAATAAATAATATTATTCTAGAAAATTTAATAAAGTGTATGGAAAGTGTATCATGCACAGAAAGGAAAGAAGAAGAAGGGTAATTTCTAGAGTGCAAGTAGTAGAAGAAGAAGAGAAATAACACACTGGTTTTTGTGTTATCAAAACATCTTTATTTTTTTGAAAATACAGAATGAAATCAAACCCATTTGTTATATTAAAGAACTGTAGAATCACTTTGAATATTGTTTAGATATAACCATCATTAGAATAAGGATAATCCTTTCCTCAAAAAATATAATAAAATAATGCAACAAGTTTAATCAACAACAAATCGATCTTCTTAGGTTGAGAAAAAACATTGTTGATATTATAGTGTTTTAACTAAATAAAAAATAATCACTTATATACATGATTTTGATTTTAGTTTATCTTATGGTCTTGGGTGATTCTAAATTATACCAATGATTAGCTACTCATTTTGAGTAGTGAATCTTGTTCACTGACTTTCCTTTGTTCATTTATTTCCTCAATGTGTGTGAGTTAAGAATTGAGAATACTCACTATAACAAGTGATAGATACTAATATCACAGAGAGTCATCAAAATAAAATAAACAGTTTATTAATCACTAATTCATCCCCTCCAAATGAAACTATCCCTACATTTGAGCACATCAACGAGTACCAAATCTTATGTTCCCCCTAAAAATATTGAAGTTTTTTTCATTGATAGTTTTTGAACTCAGTTTGTGTTTGAGTTATTTCAAGGAATTATCTCTCTATGGTTGAAGGTTTGGTCTCTAATTTTTTTTATAAATATGAACTACTTGAATTCAGTGAATACCAAAAGGATTATAACTTTTTATGGGAGGAATTATTATATTTATAAGGATTTGATGCAGCCATATTTTTTTCAATCAATATGAATATTTTGGAGGCTTCCATCAAAGGTTTTATTCCTCATGATGAAGGTACTGAAATAAAAAATAATAGATAGGAAGGATTTGTAGAATGATGGTTCACTAATACAAAAACGAGCTTTATCAGCTCTCAAAACAGGCTTTAACAATGCTAAAAAAATCATTACAAAGCTCAGCACTGATAAAGGGGGGTCCCCTTTATCTGCACTAAAAAAGTTCTGATAAAGGTAGCCTTTATGAGTGCTAAAAAAGTGATGATAAATGGATCCTTTATGAGTGATAAAAAGGCACTGATAAATGGATCCTTTATCAGCGCTAAAAAAGTGTTGATAAAGGGATTGTTTATTGTTGCTTTTTTAGCACTGATAAATGCATCCTTTATCAGCGCTTATTTAGCGCTGATAAATTCCCTACCTGCTGTAACATAAAATTCTACAGCAGCACACCCAAACAAGACCTGAAAAAAATAAGTATATCAACAAGTATACTCATACAAAATTAACACATAATTACTAAGGTAATTATAGCAAGTATAAACATACAACAAGTATATACATAAAATAAGTATAACCATACACTATTAACACATAATTCATAAGTTAATTAAATACATAAATAATTCAATTTAGAATTCAGGGGGTTGCGTCTATTCAGGGGTTTGGGTGGTTTTCCAAGGGGTTTGGGGGTGTCCATGGGGTGGGGGTGTTCAGGGGGATGGGGGTGTCCAGGGGTGGGGGCTGTCCAGGGTGGGGGGGTTGTCCATAGTAGTGTTCAGGGGGTGGGGTGGGGTCCAGGGGGTTGGGGGGCTTTCCAGGGGGTGGAGGTGTCTAGGGGGTGGGGTGGGGGTGTCCAGGGGTGGGGTGGTGTCCAGGGGGGAAGTCCAGGAGGTTGGGGGTTGTCCAAGGGGGGTGGGTGGTGTCTAGGGGGTGGGGGTGGATGTCTATGGGGGTGGGGTGTCCAGGTGGTGGGGTGGTGTCTAGGATGGGTGGGGGCCATCCAGGGGGTGGGGTCCATCCAGGGGGGGTTATCTAGGGTGGGGGGTTTGTCCATGGGAGTGTTCAGGGGGTGGGGTGGTGTCCAGGGGGTGGGGTGGTGTCTAGGGGTGGGGGATTTAATGGTTTTAATGGAATGAATTTCATAGATTTTAAGATCATTGGTATTTTTAAAATGGTTTTTGAATAGTTTTTATTTTAATAGAATGTGTTTATTTACAAAAAAATGATTTTTTTGGTGTGTATGGTAGGAAGTGGGTTTTTCATACGCTAGTTGTTGTTTTCACTTAAAATTATGTCCATTTTAAACAAAAGAGAGACACTTTGCGTGATACCGGCCACACTGTGCCTCAGATTGAGGAGGGGTTGACTCATACATTCCAAAAATGAGCCATGGATCTTTCTCCTAAAGTATCAACACAATAAGAATGAATTTGGTTGGATTTTTATACGTCAGCTGTTGTTTTCACTTAAAATTTTGTCCATTTCAAACAAAAGAGAGACACTTTGAGTGATACCTGCCGCATTGTGCCTCAGATTGAGGCGGGTTTGACTCTTACACGTCACACATGACCCATGGATCTTTCTCCTAAATTATCAACAAAATAAGAATGTGTTTGGTCAGTTTTCCATACATCAGTTGTTATTTTCACTTAAAATTATGTCCATTTAAAACAAAAGACTGACACTTTGAGTGATACCGGCCACACCGTGCCTCGGATTGAGGAGGGGTTTACTCGTACACGTCACAAAATGACCCATGTATCACTATCCTAAATTATCAACATGATCCAAATGCATTTGGTCAGTTTTTCGTATGTTAGTTGTTGTTTTCACTTAAATTTCTGTCCATTTTAAACAAAAGAGAGACACTTTGAGTGATACCGGACACACCGTGCCTTGGATTGAGGAGGGATTGACTCATACACATCAAAAATGAACCATGTATAGCTCTCCTAATGAATAAAAACAATCTGAATGCGTCTTGTTGGATTTCCCTACATCATTTGTTGTTTTCACATAAAATTATGTCATTTTAAACAAAAGAGAGACACTTTGAGTGATATTGGCCACACTGTGCTTCGTATTGAGGTGTGATTGACTTGTACACATCACACAAGACCCATGGATCATTCTAATAAAGTATCAACACAATTAGAATGCATTTGGTCGGTTTTCTATATGTCAGTTGCTGTTTTCACATAAAATTCTATCCATTTTAAACAATAGAGAGACACTTTGAGTGATATTGGCCACACCATGCCTCGGATTGAGGTGGGGTTGACTCTTACACATCACAAATAACCCATGGATCATTATCCTAAATTATAAACACAATACGAATGTGTTTGGTTAGTTTTTTGTACATCGGTTGTTGTTTTCACTTAAAATGTTGTCCATTTTAAACAAAAGAGAGAAACTTTCAGTGATACCGGCCACACAGTGCCTCGGATTGAGGTGGGGTTGACTCATGCTCGTCAAAAATGACCCAAGGATCATTATTTTAAGGTATCAACACAATTTGAATGTTTTTGGTCAAATATGAAGTTATTTTGGAGATTTTACTAATTTTTCTTATCCAAATCCCAAAGAAAATGGTTCATTATTCTTGCATGTTGTTGGTGCATTTCATCTGTTAAAATAGAAAAATGACTCATTGGAGAAAGGATGTTTTATTTAATAAAAATTAAAATTTCCCTACGAACATTTACATATAACAATGTTTTATCTTTTGATCTCCTAAACCCCTCTCAAAAATGGCCGCCAATTGTACACGTCCCCAAGTCATATCTTCATGCTATTTGTGTAAAATATTCCATCAAGTATGCATCCCACTCATTTCTGAACAAATCAATATCGTCTTGTGAATATGATGCTTTTTGATAGTAAGGGAAGTACTGTAAAATATATAAATAATTAATTAAAAAATAATTTAAATGAAATAGTAGCTTTTTTTGATAATACCTCTTTAAGGATGATAGTTTGTTGATGGAAAATGATATCTCTCATAAATTTACTAAAATAATAACCACAATCATTATCGTTTGTCTATTTTTGACACTATAAAAACTTTTATCATTAGAAGAATAAGTAACTTTTTTTGATGTGTGTTTGGATAGTGAAATTTTATTATATATACCCTGATATTTGTCCACACATAGTACTTGCTCGCCTCCTTATGCTTAGCCCCAATCCTTATTCCTTTTTTTAGACAATATTGATACACTACCCTATCAAAATAGAATCCTTAGTAAAAGATAATATAAATTATATTACATTATTTTTAGACATAAAATATAGGATGTAGTGTCTTACAAATTCCAAAACTTTGTCATATGTGGTTGGTTTATTGGATATCCTTTCATTGAATCCATAAAATAAATCGTTGGAGTATCCAAGTTCACCACAATTAGTAGCCAATGTTGCCTAAAAACAAAAAAGGAATAATTAATAAAAGAAGTGAAAATATAATTGATATAATTTAATCGTAGAGTTTTACCCCTACATGGTTGGTATTTTGAAGAGTCTGTCATCTGTAATCTTGCTTTACGATAGGGGTATATTGGTTTTGATGCACATTCCTTATTTTCAGTACTGAGTTGCTATTTCATAAATGAAATATTGAAAATCAAAGTGATGAATACACGTATCCTCAAACAACGTATTATCAGCCACAATGTACCTGAAACTTCTCATCCCCACGGTAGCCAATAAATGCATCTCATGCTTCTTGGGATATCAGGTGAGCATAGAAAAGGGGTGGGTGTGGTTTTATTTTACCTTTGAAATATTTCAGGTGACATTTTTTAAAAATAGTGCGAAAACCTCGATGAATCATTCTTACAAGCCTTATTACATATTTTTTGTGTGAATTATCTACTATAAATGTACTCTACAAGAGATTGAGAAGAGTAAGACGCTATTTCATTATTTTTTTGCTATTAAAGTAAATAAATAATATCATAATGTTACCGTAATTTCTTCCTATATCACAGCCTTCAGCCCAGACACAACATGTTTCCATGAATCTATGTCAATCGTCATGCGTTGCCGAGTGAAAATTCCAATGTAACTACTAAACATAGCCTTTTGGGACTCACATATTGGCCTTGTGCATTCCATCCAACATCAAATTTGATGCCTTTTTTTTCCTTAAGAAATTTGGATAATACAATCAAAATATGATGCACTTGTGTTTTTTTCGATGACATTCCTTCATCCCAGACCATTTCATTGATATCAACATCATCTATATGTTCATCTAAAGTGGTAGAAATGGCATGTGCTGATGGTTGTTGAACCTCAACAATAGGAGCAGCAACAGGTTCAAAAACTTTTATTTGCTTTGTACTGTGAGCAACAGTAGCTTGAGAGACTTGTTCAGCCTCAAGGTTAGGAGCACCAGAATATGCAGAAGCCATTATCTACAAAAGTGGTTGAATAGTTGATTTAGATTACATAAATTCAGTAATGATAAGATAATAACATGAGATAACAAGATCTATATTACAAACAAAATATAACCTGTTTATTTAACTCTCTTTTTTCAAAGGTTAAAGGGATTTAACACCTCTATCGATTATCCAAATATCTTCATTGTAGTCTCCTCCAACATACAAAACATCGTCTACATTGGGACCGCTACAAAATTATTGTGACGTACCACTGAAAGGATCATCCTCACCTGAATTTTCATCGGACCCTTTAGTAGTTTTTGATGATAACATAAAAATCGACCACTTTTGGTTTGCGGGATCTAGAACATAAAATACTTGTACCACTTGAGATGTCATTATAAACTGTTCATCTTTGTGCCCTTCTTTACTAAAATAAACTTTCACAAATCCCAATTCATCTATTTTAACACCACTATTGTTATCAACCCATTTACATTGAGAAATCGGCATTTGGATTGTTGTATAATCCAACTCCCATATCTGTTTGATAATGCCAAAGTATCACATATTCACATAAATTGGATTTCTATCCTTACTACCCGAAACATGCAACTCTTCAGCCACAAGTGAAACTCCACTATTTTTCATGGTGCTATCGTCATCGTGTTCATCTATATATAATGTATAACAATTAATTACATAACCATTGTAAGATAATACATATGCACTTGGTCTGGTGGCTAGCCATCGAAGTCGATCTAAAACTGAATTTCGATTTTTAGCTAACTCCTTAAAAATATGGTCCCAAAACCATCATATAAACTGGTGATTATGTGTATTTGATATCTATTTTTCAGCCCTTGATGGATTCAACTGCCTAAGAATTTCTTTGTGGGTTTCAATATATTGAGAAACCTCCCAACTATTATGCAAAACATAAATATGGGCCTGCTCCCGATCTATAATATTGATTGCCACAACATCTCTTCCAGAAATTCCCTCACCCTCAATGCGTCCAGTGTGACAAGATTTTGGGAGACCAATTATTTCCACATCAGATAAGTATTCTGTTCAGAATTCAATGGCTTCATCAACAATATATCTCTCTACAATACAACCCTCTAGCTGACATCGATTTTTTACATACCCTTTCAAAATATTCATATACCGTTCAATGGGGTACATCAATCTATAGTGCACAGAACCACAAAGTAGAATCTCTCTTACCAAGTGAACCATCATATCAAAGAATGATGGCAGGAAGAACATTTCTAATTCACATAATAAGATGAAAATTTCTCTTTCCATAGATGGCAATTTCACTGGGTCTAAAGCATTGTTGTATATTACTTTGAAAAAGAAACAATGTTTGGTTAACGTATGATGAACATTCTTGGGAAAAATGCAACATAAATCTATAGGAATTAAATATTTCATTAAAACCTGGCAGTTAGGTGATTTCACACCTTTTAACTTCAAATTATTCATTGACACAATGTTCTTGATATTTGATGAATACCCCTATGGAACCTTCACATCATTGAAGAAGTTGCAAAACTGATATATCTCCTCCCTAGAAAGAGTGTAAGTAGCTAGAGGAAGAAACATTCGATTTTCACCCTTCATGGGAGCCAAATATTCTTGTATTCCCATGTCAACCAAGTAAAACCTTTACTTAATTATATCCTTCATTTTCCAAGGGAATTTAGCGATGTTCTGATAACACTATTCCATAATTGGTTTTCCACATGCATCACATCAACAAAATTTCTGACGTACAGAAAATTATAGTATGGTAATTCAAAAACACTGATCTCTTTTTCCAACCAATTTTCATAATGTTTTTTGAAAATGGATTACCAAAAATAGTGTTCACATCTTTTACTTTCTCAAATAGCTGATCACCTGTTAGTGGAGACGGTGTTGTGCAATGTTCGGAACTTCCAATGAATGATGACGTCCAAGAACGGTACTTATCCCAATGAGGTATAAATCTACGATGTCCTAGAAACACAGATTTCGATGAATGTTTCAACCTAATTTATTTTGTATCTTCTTCACTCATGTTACACCCTTGAGTTACTTTAATGTTATAGCCTGAAAAATTTCCATAAGAAGGGAAATCATTTATCATCCCATACAACATCATTCTCAACGTGAAGTATTCACTTTTGTAAGAATCATACAACATAACACTTAAATCCTACAATAAATTCAAATCCTCGATCAAAGGATCCAAATAAACATCAATATCGTTACCTGGTTGTTTTGGTCCTGGTATAAGCATAGATAACATGATGAATTTTTGTTTCAGGGATAACCAGGGTGTAAAGTTATAATTTACCAACATAACTGGCCATGTACTATGAGTGCTGGTTTGAAAACCAAAAGGATTCACTCCATCTGTAGATAACACAAGACGAAGGTTTCTTGTCTCATTTCCAAATTCTGGATACTCATGATCAATTATTTTCCATTTAGGAGAGTAAGTTGGGTGACGTAATTTCCCATCTTTATTTCTTTTCTCTGTATTCCACGACAATTGTCTTGCAGTTTATTCAGTTCCATATAGACGCCTAAACATTGGAATGATTGAAAAGTACCATACAACTTTCATAGGACTGAATTCATCTTTCTTGTATCAGGAAACACCACACTTTGGGCATTCTGTAAGTGATTTTTTCTCCTTGAGAAACAATATACAGTCTTTTGGTCAAGCATGAATTATTTCATAAATCATACCCATCAAGTGTAGCATTCGTTTAGCTTCATATGTCCATCTTGGGTGCTCATTATCTTCTGGGATCATGTCATTCAAGAGAGAAAGTAGTTCCGTAAAACTGACATAACTTCATCTATTGCCTGATTTCAATTTGTAAAACTTCAGTATAGCTGAAAATGTAGTATATTTGGTGCAACCAGCATACAATGGCATCTTTTCACAACACTTTAACTTCTCAAACAATTTTGGGAAATCATGGAGTTCATCTTCAATTATCCTTGTCATTTCCTCAATACGATCTTCATCATCATTGACATCTATAATCACATCCTCCATATGGTCTTCTTCACTATCCATATTTTTAATCATTGATGATCCATAAAACGCCGTTTTATCCTAACTAGTGGCTACATTTTCTTTTTCTCCGTATTTATTCCAACATTTATAACTCTGATCTATTCTGTGACATATCAAATGTTCTTCCAAATCCTCTGGAGTAATTATTCTAGAATAACAAAAATGTAAACACAAACAAAGGATTTGAGAAGTATCCTTTGCGTGATCCTTTGCAAGCTTGATGAACTCTTTCACTCCATTCTCATACTCTATTTTCAAACGATTAGAATCCATTAAAATTTTATTCATCTCCATTGTATTTGAATCTCAAATAATATTATTTATGATTCAAATACACAAAAAAAGACTTCCAAATATAGTAGATGTGAACCACTTATAAAAATAGATATTAATAGAGCCTAACCATTTCCAATAAAGATTTGGAAATCAATAGAACCAGGATAGACCCTCCATCAAAATCAACACACTTTCCGGCCCCCTTACAAATAGTACTAGAACCCACCACCCTTGTAGCAAACCATTAAACATCCTTTAAACCACCCCTACCAGCCACCTCATTCATAATAAAATAATCGCATCAAACATACCAAAACTAGTGACCAAACTCAAATAAAATGAAAACAAGGATACAATTTTGAAGAGAAAACTAATATAGTAGATAAATTTCCAAACACAAATGGGTTTGTAGGGGAGACAAATAACCTAGGTTTATTCAAAATTACTAAGGAAAATCATAGGTTTTGTTGCCCAAATTAACATAATATATATAAAATTGAGGTTAGTGAACATAAATTATATCATGAACATCTAAAGGATATGAAATAACTCTCCCTCACCATCCCCAAACTTGTAACTGATATCCACAGACACGTCTTACATCCACCCTATAAAAAATCTCATTTCCATACAAAAGGATAAACAAAAATCCATTAGTGTTAAAAAAATCACACATGAGGAAGAAGGACCACATCGACCATCCCTATCCAAAACTCAAACCTCCTCTCAAACCTCCTCTCACTAACTGTTAATACCTTCCATAATATTAATACATACCATAAATAAATTATTTCCCAAAAGCATGACCTTTATATTAGAAAAATTCCCATCCATTTTGGTAAAATAGAAATATGTTTCCTTTTTTTCTTATAAATCATTAAATTTGTACAAACACACTAACCAAATCAATAAAATTAAAATTTTCACAGAAATTTTAAGGTAAAGAGAGATAAAAAATTCCATTGAAAATAATTTAACAGAATCTTTTAGTATCAATTGAAAGAGGGTATTGGTTAATAAAGGGTTGAGGTCAATAACTCAGGACATAATCATGCCTAGACTTTCAAACCAAACTCACCATATCCCAAAAACTTTATCAACTAAAACGTGACCATATGAATAAATAAATCTACACCATAATGAATATTTTCATAAGAAAAAAAGGAAACGGATGAGGATGAGTGGATAAATCACCAAATATCAAAGATAGGAAGCCAAGAATCTAACCTCGTCGAAAGGAATCCCAAACACTTGAAGTAGGGTTCGTGGGGAGTAGGGTCTAGTGGGGAGGAGGAGAAGTAGGGTTTGTTGGGAGGAGATCCGCGGAAGGGGTTCGAGGGGGAGGATAAGGAGTAGGGCTAGCGGCGGTGGAGTAGGGAAGCGGCGGCGGAGTAGGGCAGCGGTGGAGGAGTATGGCTAGCAGCGGAGTAGGGTAGTGGCGGAGAAGTAGGGAAGCGGTGGCGGAGTAGGGCAGCGGCAGCAGAGAAGGGCTAGAAACGACGGAGTAGGGAAATGGCAGCGAAGAAGGGCTAGTGGCGGAGTAGGGCAGCGGCGGCGGAGTAGGGAAGTGGCAGCAGAGTAGCAGTTGGAAAAGAGAAGATCGGGGGGAGGGAGGGGAGTTTTCATAGGGGTACAGTCCCAAGAGTGCTTGAGGGTATGATAAATAGAGGGAATTTTGCACCCTAATTTATAAAAGGGACTATGGTTTTATCAGCGCTAAAATTTTAGCATTGATAAAGTGTTACTTTATCAGCACTATAAAATCACTGATAAAGTGAACCTTTATCAGCACTTTTAATTAGAACTGATAAAGAGTTACCTTTATCAGCACTTTTTTCTTAGCACTGATAAAAGGTGGTGCTTTCCTTGCCCGTTTTTTGTAGTAGTGGTTGTGGTCAGAATGAGATATTGTTCTATCTTTCATAGAATGGTTTTATTGAGGTAGAAGAAATCAAGATAAAAAATTGAATATAAAATAAGTAAGAAAATATTTACAAATTCAATATAAAGGTAAAGAGAAAAAAACTACATGTTTTGATAATAAAGTATTAATATCTTAAGATATATTCTAATGAAATTATGGATGAATTATTTACTGGATTAAATGAATTTTGGAGAAAAATAAAAGGTTTTAATGAGATGTTTTAGGACTAAACACTTATTAAGAAGATACTACACATTATTCTAATAAATTTAGATATAAAAGTCTCAAAATATAAATATTGTGATCCTGTTACACTTCTTTTATATGATCTTCATGACATCTTGATTGCATATGAAGTATAGAATGGATGTTTTCTAAATAATAACATGAATAATGATAAGGAAAGTTCCTTAAAATAATTTAATAATGAGAAGAGTAAAAAATAATATGTTGATGATGAGAGTTAATATGAGGATGGGAAGTAAATTAATTCCTTGACTAATAAAAAATCAATATATTCTTACATGGGTAAAGGAGATAATTTCTCAAAATAAAATAATTTTTTTCATATCTAATATTTAGAGTAGTGAGAGTTTTGATGATAATCATGAAGTTGAGTAATCTAGAAATGATGGTGAAAGGAAAATAGTTTCAAAGGTAAATGAAGAAGAAATATAAATCATTGAGAGTTTTAGTAATGAAAGTGAAGAAGACACAGATTTGGATTTCATATTGAAATGGGAACATGGAGAGTTCATGTTAAAGATTTTTCACTTGTAATTAGAGAAAGAAAAATAATGGAATTTCAATTTTGTGTAAATAATAAAATATTACATGCTAAAAAGATTAATGGTTGAAAAATTCAATTGATAAGATTAAGAAGTAAATTGATGAAAAGAAGAATAATTATTTTAACATGGAAATTATTTCCATATAAAGTAGAAGTAGCTTCATATTTTCCAACAAAAATTAATAGTTACCAAAAACTAATAGGATATCTGCAAATTAAATTTTTTGAAATCAATTAAATAAGTTGGAGAAAGACCAAAGATAATGCTTTCAAAATAATTTAAAGACTAACATAATGATGAGATTCAACTAGACCAAAAAAATATCACATTCAAAGGTTGATAATATCTTATAAGTGTTAGTGGAAATATTGATTAAAGGTGAAAATGAGGAAAAATTAGGTATGTGGAAAAAAATTCAATGCATAGAAATCTAGTAATTCTAGGAACACAAATTTAAATTTAAAAATAAATATTATTAATAGAAATTTAAAAAAGTCTATAATTAATACTTGTATATAGATGAATTTATTTGGATTCTATCAAAAATTTTGATGATAAAAAAGATCCAAATTTGAAAACCAATAATTTGAAGATGCGATGGTTTCAAAAGTTTAACATCAAGTTTTTAGTTAAAGTATGGATTTTATGAATATTGTTGGCATCGTAGAGGTTTTGGGAACATTAAAATGATATTTATGTTTAAATTTACAATATTTATAATAAGATAAAATATTTTTGAGAAATTGTTTTATGGACATTCACTCCCCCAAAAGGAGAAAAACTCATAGATAATTAAATGAATATGAACTGAAGATTGAGAATAAGTTGTAACTATTAGAAGTGGATCATGGAACATGTGACCAAATAGTTTACCCTATTGATGAATGTCTCATCGTTTTACCAACCTAGTTGATTTTTGAATTATATTACACAAAAATCCCTATAATAAGAAAGCTTAATGAATAGGTAAGTCTTTGATTATTGATGTTGAATATAGATCATCATAGAGGAAATATCATTGGATGTTGGACTGTGGATGCTAATATCATATAATAGAATATTTTAATATCTTTAAGGATGTTAATAATTGAAATAAACCATTGAAAACCATTTAAAATTGTGGGTTATTCAAAATTAGAGGAGTAAGTTCAATAATAATTGGACAAGACAAGATAGAATTGAAGAACATATTATTTGTTAATGGGTTGAAACATAATATAATATGTGTGTCACAAATCTATGATGAAAACCATGAGGTTTTATTTTATAAGAATGAATGTGTTGTGGATAATTTTTATTATTGATTTGTTGTACTGAGAGGAAAAACTACATGAGGAAAGTTATTTTAGGTTTGTAACATAATGAAGAAGAAGATGTCATGTAAGAAGAATAATAAAGATGTTTTGAATCCAATGGAGTTTTTTGACTCTATAATGGATATATAAACCTATATAATCAAAAATAAATCTAATGGAATTATCTAAAAATATTATATTATATAAGGAAGGACAAATATTGTACTACCATTTCAGGACATTAATGTAAATTGTATGAAAATAATGATGTCAAAAGTATTAAGAAGACATAATATTTTTCATGTATCATTATTGAAGTAAAAAAAGAATATTATTTCTCCCAATTAAAAATAGAAGTTGATAAATTATGTGGCTGATCAAAGTGGTTTTTAGTCAAATGGGGTTTTGAATACCAAATCACAGAGGTTTATTTATAATTCTTAGCCATCAATCATGAAAATAAAATTTATAAAAATTCTACCCCCTCTCAATTGTTCTTTGGATTATTATATTCAATTAGTTAGAAATTTAATATAATTAAATTTATGTTTATTCAATATTATATTTACTAATTTATGTATAAATGGGGTGATATGATAAAGTGTGGAATTCAAAGATATGTATTTAACCTAATAAGGTATATATCTCTTATTTGGGGTGGGGCATATACTTAGAGAAAGATATTAAATAGGTAAGTTGTGGGATAAACATGTGAACTGTTACAACATATGTGATGAGAATGTTTTTTGTGAAACATATTATAACAAGGTTTGAGTGATATTTTTTAGAAATCAGAGAAGAATTGATTATCAGTTTGTATCAAGAATAATTAATGTATTTGATGAAGAGAATGCAAGTAATTAATATAGAAAACATGATATTATTGTACATTGTTATTTTTTTCCTATATCTAGTTCGGTAAATGTGGTTTATAATTATAAAATAATGATTCATTTTCATTTTTGATGACTTTAGAATTGATTTATATTCCTTAGTTTCTAAAAAAATACCAAGAGGGGTATTATTAATTCGAAAAGACGTTTTGGGAGATTATTAAGCCTATAAAGAAGTGATTGTTACCTTTGGGGGGAATTTTTAGACCTAAGAAATGTCTATTAACAATTATAATTGAAGAATTTTTCCCTATATTAGTGATGTTTATCTATAGAAAAAAAATTCAAGAAGAAGTATTAGATATTTTTCTTATGATAGATTTTGTTTTCCTTACATAAACCATATTAAAACTCTCATAAAATAAAGATGTTAATGTGAGTTAAAGGTTTTTGAGATGTTTGGAGTAGTTTAAAAGAGTTCTAATGATTAATCCAAGTATTTTATAGGTTTTTGGTGTTAAATAGATTTTGGTATAAAATTTTGAAAAGTATTCATTGGGTATAGTTTTTTACTTTTATTTTTCTAGAGTTATAAAATCCATGAAGGCACTCTCTTTAAAGATGTGAATATGGTTTTTATCAAGAAGACCTAGAAAATTAACAAAGGAAAGAGACAACTCTTATGAATAATATTTTTATACCTATATGAGTTGAATTATTGGAAATTTCTTGAATGCATATGGTTTATACATGCAATATGTTATATAATTTTCTCAAGAATGGAAATTTGGTAAACTGTTTGAGAATTTTACATAGGGATGTGAAAAATTATTTTAGACAAAAAAATAGAACAAAGATAAGAGATATTCTTGAGATATGTAATATTTTTAGTTTATATATAATCTTTTTTCCTTTGAGAAGATATTTGAAAAAGTCCCCAGAAATAGGTTAGGTGTATTAGATTTTATTTTTTTTACCTGATATATAGTATATTATATAGAATTTGTATGTTTTCAATACAGATTCATAATAATTTTTCAGGTATATATAATATTTTACTTGACCATTAATGTGAAAGATCAAGAAGATTATAAGAAGTTTTGAATAATTATTAGTGGAGTTTTCTGAAAACATATCTCTAGAAATAAGGAATAATTTGGAAAAAGGTTATAAATACTACTATAATAAAACTATCATTTCATGCATAAAACATGAATAAGTGAAATGATGATGAAAGGAGTCTAAAATCAGTGTTTTTTCAATTAAAATACTATTAATCTAAGTATTTTTAGATGTTAAGAGAGGAGAATATGAGATTTTCACCACTACGAGTTGTCGTAAATATTAATGTTCATGCTATTATGAGTAAGCCAAATGACTCACACCATGAAATAGTTTTTTATAATGGGATAGAAGAGGATGTTATGAAGTAGTTAATTATAACTGATCTTTTATGTTACAATTAATACTATTGTATTGTGATTTATTCTAGAGTCCACCTATATATATCAAAAAACTATTTAAGAACAATATAATATGTGAATGATTTTGATAAATTGTTGTGGGTAGTTGGTAGTTAAAATTTTAATTTAAAATAAAAATATTAACTTGAATTAGATACTGTAACTATGAGAGATATATTTGAAATGGGTATTGCATGCTTGCAGTATATATATTCTATGAGTAATATTTAAAAAATATATTATAGTAAAGAAGATTGTAATAATTGAGGAGATTATTCATGATAGAGATTAAAGTGTGTTTGTGGTGTAGTGTTAATAGGATGACAAAAATAAGGGTACTTGTATCCATGAAAGTGGAAGAATAAGAATATATAGATTACAAAGCATTGTGTTTTATCATCTCAATTATATCATGTAGTGTATAAGGAATTCATTCTAATTTATTCATTATAGTGAAGAAGTATGGGATTACATTAAATATTTTTGAGATAAAATTATCAGTGGAAGAAGGATAATCCATCCCTAAAAAACACAAGAAAAAAGTGCAACGAGTTTGGTCAATGAGAAAACATATCTTCTCATATGAGGAGACAACATTGTTTATATTCTTATATTGTGAGTAAAGAATAAATCCTATTCATTTATATCTACGATAGTGATTATGGGGGGTCACATTGTATCGGGTGGGTCATAATTATTCCAAGGATTAGATACTTGTTTTGAGTAGCGAGACTTGTACTTCAAGTGTCCATTGTTTATTTATTTCATCGATGTGTGTGAGTTAAAAATGATATTTCTCACTCTAATAAGTGATGAATATAGACTTTGTAAAAAATCATAAAAATAATTAAATTCACTGAATCACCCCCCCCCCCTCTTAGTGAACCTCGATGTGCCTTGGGACATTTTATAAGATACCTCTTAAATTAATATTGGGTAAGTTTTTGAACAGACATAATATTATATGAAATATCTATGTGATGGATCAAAGAATTTTGTTCAAAACCCATTATGAGGCCCAAATTTAGGGATCAATGGGCAGGGTGGGGTGAGGGAATCACTAAGATTATTTTAAGAAAAAAAATTATTAAAAGTAAAATCTTGATATTGGTAAAGTGTATGACCACCTAGTTATTTTTTTGTGTCTAATTTCATTAAAATTGTTTCAACTAATATTATTTAAATTAAATCATAACTAAAAAAATGAGAGAAACGAAAAACACAATGAGAAAATAATGATTTACATGACTCACCACTTAGTAAAAATTGATACATCTATGGGATGACCTAAAAAAACCCATGTTTCATGATTCACTGGAACAATAATAATGAATAAAAGAGTATAGATTATTATTTGAAATTTTGATATAGTGATAATAATAAAAGTGTTCCAAATTTAATATCACTGGGAAGATACTTCAATATATTCCACCTTCAAGTAAGTAAGTATTTTACTTAGAATTAATATGTAACAATATTATCTCCAATATTCAATAAGGTGTATGTCTCTCATTCAACCATTTTGAGTCGGATATTTTTCTTGATAGTGAAAAGTGATACCACACATATTCAATAGTAAGACATCTTTCCAATCATTATGAAATGATTTGAAGAAATGAAATTCATCATCATGAAAATAATAGATAGTTTTACTCTTTCTTCTTCAATTAAGATATTATTTTTTATGAGAAACACCACTATTGAAAGTAATATCATTATAATTATACTCTTATAATTCTTTTTCACCACATAATTTATGTGTGACTCTTTCTTCTTCATAGATGATAGTCATTTTTTAATACAGAAAAAATATAGAGTTTCCACTCTACATTATAATATATTAATATGTAAAAAATGTATTTATCATGTGAACATAGACTATATTCTTCCTAATCATCTTATCCTTGAGTTATAACTCCTCTAGGAGTCTCTCAACTCTTTGAGTCACCCTTGTTTTATCCTTCCTATCTTGGTCACCTAAAAAGTAGCAACCCACCAACAAGGATATTAAAAATTCATATTTAAATTTTAATTTCAAATTTCATCAACTAATTTTAACCATCATTGATTTATATTCAAATTTAGACCGTTTATCTTCATAGAGACCTCTTATTTACTATAAATGAGACTCCTAGATATTGAGGGCCAATTACAAGTGATCCCATGTGGAAAACCCAAATTAACATCATTATGCTTCATAAAATATCTATTTTGTGGTGATTTTAAATAAAAATACATCCAAATGTTTGTTTGGTTCAATTGGATGTTATTTTCATTTAACTACTATTATATTGACCAACTGTGTCTACCACCAAAACTATAATGGTTAAAAAACCAAATCATGCTTATTTTTAGCCACATGAACATCAATTCCATGTCACTAGAACTTTTATGGTCTTGAAAAACATATTTTATCTCTTGAAACCACTATACTAAGACACATTTTTTTAAACTAATTATTCCATCATTAGTGTATTACAATCTATTGGATTCTCTGGCATCTCCAACAACCTAAAAAAATTATCATTGTTAAAAAATAAATGACTATCCATGGATACTATATATTCAAATATTCATTCACATAAATATAATTTCTTTCAAATACTTTAGAAACATCATCATGATAGCAATTAATTAGAGATATTTTCTTTATAGTCTCAACAATATTATAATAATGGTGGGACATGGTTTTAAAATTATTCTTTTTTAGATTATTTTTATCAAACCATATATCATAAATTTATCTTAGTATTTAAAATATTTGAGTTAAAAAATTGTTTAATAAAAACATACATTTCTGAATTTATTATTAATTAAACATTAATCAAATAACTCTAACTCTAAGTGAGAAAACATAGAGTCTAAAATAAGATTTAAAGATCAACAACTCAAATTTATCTAATAAAAAACTAATGAAAACATGATTAATCATATAATTAATAAAATCTTGAGAAACCTATTTAATAATATTGGGGAAATCAACCTAGATAATTGATATAACTACTATACCCATATACCCAAAAACACATAAAAACTTTCAACTAAATACACTAAATTCACTATTTCATCTTTGTATTCTTCCATTCTAAAATTAATCCACATTTAGATTAACTTTTATATTAATTTGGAATAATTTAATTCCCAACATTAATAACAATAATCCAAATACATAGAGGAAAGGAGGTGGAACTACATGCCAAAACCTCAATTAGATAAAGGTAAAAATAGTTTTATTAACCTATAGAAAAAAATGACTCCATATTCCTTGACTAAAATTTTACTTCATTGTTCATTGATTAATTCTACTCTTTTTCCATGTGATTAAAATTATTATTTGAGACATATTCCTCCTTGGTTTTGAAAACTTATTCATTAACTCTTGATCAAATATGATAGAATATAAAAGTATAAACCATTATCTTCATATATCTCCTTTCAAGAATTAATTATTTTCACATTTTATCACAATATTGATCTCTAATAATGTCATTTTATCCCTAAGGATTATAAATTATACTATTATTTAACTCCTCTAGCACTATAACATAATGAACCAAATTCTTTATAATTTAACTCAATAAAATATTAAGTTAATACATAACCACAACCTTATTTTTTATAAATTACATCACCTTATTCAGGAATTTCTTCAGTCCTCCATTGTACTATACTTCCATTTGTTATACCTTAAATAACCCTATTATTAAAGGAACCATTTTGAGAAAAAATTTCCCTATAGGTTCACATAGATTTGAATTAGTGGCTTTTAACGAGTTGATATTATCAACATTTATATTATAATAGGTACTTTCTTAATTTTTACAATTATTCTTGTGTCTCACTTTTTACAATTTTTTAAGAAGTAATTTAGATATTTACTTGAGTAGGAAATATTATAAAACACTATTTAATATTTTGACATTTATGGTCACACATTAGTGACACTTTATCCAATGTTTTTATTCTCTTTTTTTTCTGAAAATTCTCAAGACCAAAAGTAGAAAAATAAAATCCTTATAAATTCCATTAGTAACCAATAAAAACATTTAATAAGGGTGAAACTAGTGATAGTTACATTGGATAGTCCTTACCAATACCAATGAAACATTATTTTTTAAGAAAAAAGTCATGTGAAATTGATATTGCAAGTCTTTTAAGTTGTGTTTAATCAATAGTTATATCCTTATATATTATAAATTTATAAGGAGCATGGAATTTTTAGAGTTTTAATATGACATATCATCTATTATGGATATAAGTACATAAACTTAAGCATTACATATTATGTTGACTTTAAAATATAATTCACCTTCTTTAATTCCAAAAGATATTTTAGGACTAGATTTTAATATATTTATTTTATAACTCTTTCATAACAAACCCATATATTAAAGAGTGGACACTTCAATTCAGTATGCATTTTTTTCACACACAAAACTTTTAAAAAGAGACATCTCTTATTTTCATGAAAAATGTTCACAATTTTCATCTTAACATCATCTATTTCCCTTATCATCCTTAAAACCTATGAAAAAAATTTAAAACATAGGATTTTTAATGAACTGAACCATTATAAATGAAATTACATTTTTAAATGAGTAAATTATTTTTTAAGAAATGAAGTTATCAAGAAAAACATTCTCTAGTTTGGTTATTTTGGAATATTAAATGGTACGTAAAATTTAAACGACCATTGATAATATAGAAATTTTATTGTGACTATTAAGATTAGTATATTAAGGGTTATGATGAAGTCCATTTGACACGGACAAAAGAAGTGATGGCCTCAGCCAGTAAGAGTATACCCTATGAATCTCATTTATCAAAGCTTAAAAGGGTGATATAATCTTTGTTATTTTCCCTTGACCATGCCCAATAAAATATTCAAAAACTAAATCATGACCAAAACCGTTTATGTGGGAAGTTTAGTGCATTGAGATCGTGGACCAAACCGTGTTTTCCTAACCACCCCATAGAAATATCACCATAAAAAACTTTACCATTAGGAAATTATATGGTGTAATAAAGAGCTACATATCTAGATCTTCATAGTATAAATTTTTATAATTTTTTTCTAATAAAATAATGATTATATTTTTTTCCTTTTTAATGATACTTTTTTAATGATTAAATAATAAGTTTGTTAAAAATTATATTTTTATATGATGAAATAAAAATTGTATTTTTGGAAAATATATAGTTCCAATAAAGACACTCTTTTGATGAAATTAAGAACTTTTAAAATAAATTATATTTTAATAAAATGTTGTTACTAAATAATATTTATTAAATATAAATGATTATATAAGTTTATGAAGTCAAATATAATTTTTATAAGGGTCAGAAAAATATTATTGTGAAAAACATGTATTTTTTCAATAAATGGAGTTTTTTATTTAAAACTGTATATTCTTATATTTTGAGAATCATTTTGATAAAATAAATTTTATCTTTGAAATCAATACATAAAAATTATCCAATGGTTATTTTTTTATAATTTTCTTAGACAGTATAATTTTTAGTTAAAAATAAAATATGGTATAATAATACGGTTTGCATTATGATATCATAAAATCCCAAAAGTGATGTAATAACACTATAAATCATATCCATGAACAAAATTATGTTTTACATTTATAATGATGTTTTTTGAAGTTATTTGATTAATTTTATAAACCCTTAATGAATTCTAAAAAACCTATATAATTTTTTAAGGTTTTAAAATACATTATTTATAAACATGACTTAGTTCCACATAACCAATAAAATAATTTTAATGTATTGGGTTATCAGCCTTATAAAATTATGAGAGCCACCCTCTTGGGATAAAACCATGGGAAAACCATGGAAAGGTGTACCAAACTAAGATCTTAAAAGAATAAAATTATATTCAATAGTGTAAAGAACACACAACACTATGTTCATCTTTCATTACATAAAATACTTAATTTATCTTGTGTTACACGCAACCCTAATAATTTTATGTTCGATAGCATATTCAACACGCAACGCCAAACTTAAATGACCAATGATATATATTATCATTATAAACTAGCCACTGTAATGGAATATATGAATAGGATTAAATAAATCACAAAAATATAGTATACATATATTCTTTAATGACCAACTAATTAGAAATGAAAATAAACCCCTTCTAAAAATAAAAGGAAATCTTTTTTTGAAAAAATAAATTTAATGCGTACGAGTAAGTTTTATACCAAAAATTAAACAAAAAAACTCTTATTGGATATTTTAATTAAATTTATATATTTTATTTAATCTAATGATAAACATTAAACCTATGTATTTTCTACATATGTGATAAAAAATGAATCTAATTTTATGCTTAAAATTGCATTTTTTTTATAAAATAGTTTTGTCGCCTTTTTATGGCGCACTTATATTAAAACTCATATTTGAAACTTATATAAAATTTAACTGAAAATAATAGATTAATATTTTCAATATTAATATCAAGACTTACTTCGGGTAAAATTTTGATAATTTTTTGAAAATATGATTTTTTTTCTAAATAATGAAAAATACTAGATTTTAATGGAAAACTGCCTTTTTGTTGAATTTAATTATAAAGTTAAATTATATTTTAATTTTTTAAGGAATAATTAATTTAATAACAAACATATTAATCTAATTTAGTTAATTGTAATAAATTTAATATTTTAATTGGATTTAAAAACTTTGTTAACTTTTGATAATTTTTTCACTTTTAAAAACCTGTTTTCTCATAATGTCTCCAGGATTAATGTTAAGCTAATTTTTTCATTTATTTGAATAAAATTTGTAAAAATGTATTTAATATTATTAATCAATATAATTTATAATTTATAATAATTTTAACTTATTTTCTGACCATAATGATAAGGGAAAATAGTTAAAATTAATCCCAATGATTATGATAAAAATGAATCCAATAAGGAATTAAACTTTAAAATTAAGGATAAAATGAACTAGAAACTTGTAAAACATCCATTATCTGAACATATTTAGACCCTAAATACCTAATTATATATTTTTATGAGTTTTTGGGACACTTTTCCATGAAAGTGACATATATAATAAGTTAAGAATAGAAAAGGACAAAAATAAGCATATTAACTTTTAAATTATATAAATCTTTAGGATATAATATATATATATATATATGTATATATATATATATTAAGTTATAAATATAATTTTTAAATATAAATTATTTTTTCCTGTCATGATAATTTATTTCAATTTTTTAGAGATGAATTATTTACTTCAAATTCTTATGAAATGTCAATGTAGTAGTTATTTAGTTAATAATTAACTAAAATAAATGATACTAAAAATATTAAAAGATTATAAAATTAAATTAATTATTATATTAAATTAATTTTTTAGATCAATATATCATGTTACCAAAGTTTGAGAATAATACATTCTAATTCCAATATTGTATGTTTATTTTTTAAATTCAAATTAAAAGAATAATGTTAAAATTGACATTAATGTTTTTTTACAATGAATGATATTTTATAAAATGATTTAAAATTACTAAAAACACTATATTCCTACAATTAAATTTTAAAATTTTAAAAATATCAACAATTTCCATTTAATGAAGAAATTTTTCATTTATAAGTTATATATTGACCCCTAAATAGTAAAAGCTTTGTTAGCGTAGTTAATGTTAAAGAGGTATTTTTTATGTGTTTCTTGCTCTTATGTTAAAATTAATATTCAACGCAGATAAATTTTTAATTTGATACATTTTATTTCATTTTTAGAATAAATGGTTCCAAATTATCAAATAATTCTCACTTTAATTTAGTCTTAATGGATAAATCACTTGGTTAGAAAGCAAGTAACCATAATGTAAAACCATAATGAAAAGATAAGAATGTTTAGGAGTTATGGAAAAAATGTTTAAACAATCTATTTTATTGTGTGTTAGATGTTTTTATAAACCATATAATCCATAAAACCAATTAATTGTCAATATTGGATCCACTTGAGGTAATATTAACCTCCCAACAGTGAATACAATTAAGTATTTACAAGAATGTCATTCCTCCTCAACTCTAAAAGGTCACTCACACCCCTCACTTATTCACACCTATCAAGACATTTAGATTGACAAAAATATTCCAAAATCACTTCCCAAATTCCCTAACATCATTTTAGAAGCTTTATTTTATTCTTAAATCCATTATTTTATAGATCATTCACAAACCTAAGGAGAATACTTGAAGAATAGGTAATGTTCTTCAATGAGCCTCTTTATTTTACTTCTTTCTACAAATCCTTCAATTTTTATTATAACATGGTGATATAATAACCTCATAATATCCCATATACTTATATTTTTTTATTTTAATGGTATGAGCTACAACAACACACACATCCATCAAATGGTTTACGAAATCATCATTCGTGTGTACAGTGAACTACCACCTCATGAAATAATGTCATCTGTGTTTTCATTAAAACCTTTAACAATTGGGAATGATTTTGGATATAATGTTTATATGGGATATTTATAACATAATTACACCTTTTTAATCATTATATCATATATACCCTTTTATAATCCATTCCTTAAGGGATATGATAATGTCTCTTGTGTGTACGGAGGACTACCGCCTCACGAAGTGATGTGATTTTTTTTTCACTAACATGTTACATTGAAGTGATAAGGGTATATATAATAAATATATGTGATATAGATGAAATTTATATGAAATTTATGAAATTTTTATCATTATTTTAATATAATATTTCATTTTATTTTTACCTTTTCACTCACTAGAAAAAAAAGATAATGTTGTTCGTGGACGTGTAGACTACTACCTCCTCGAAGCGATGTGATTCATTTTTTCATCACCACATCATAAGAATGATATGTATAATTATATATAATTAAATAATATAGTATTTATTATCATATTACTATTCCATAAATATAAATATTACTTACTTTCTTTTCATAATGTTCAATGAAAATTTGATACGTTACTCATGCGTATGTATAGCCTACCATCTCCATGATCATTATGTAAGTCCATTTCTCATAACCATTTTTCATGATTTATTTTAAAAGTATAATTTATTTATAAATATGATTATTATTCTGGAGATGTATAAATAATGACCTCTTTGACTATATTCAATATACCAAAGTCATTTTTGACACATAAACCGAATATGGTCAAAACATCTAACATAAACTTAATTGATTAAGTAATTATATATAAACTGTTAATAAGTTAAATAAAAGTAATAATAAACTTTAAAAAAATTATCAATCAAATAAATAATTAAAATAAGTTTATTATTATGGAAGATAAAGAACAAGCGTGATAAAATGAGCTCGATGTAAGGGTTTTCTCATCTCACTTTTATTTTTGTGAGATATATTCCATATTTTCCAATTATTTTTTTGTGTGGTATATAAAATTATAGGGATTCATTCTAGATTATAATTGAAACATATTCAAGGGAATAAATACCCATTTTTTGGAATTATTTTCTCCTCAAAAAAAATGAAGAGAAGGTGGGAGACTCTCACAGATCACATAACCTTTAGAAGGGAATGTGATCGCATGATCCTAGAAAGGTCATAAGAGTGGATCATGTGCATCACATGATCTACTATTGATCATGAGAGTCCCCTTAGATAGGCCTCTCTATTCTTAATGTGCACATAATATCATTGATGACCGTGTGAAGGATGCTAGAAAAACTCTTCTAATCATGTGACTTGTCAACCAACAGACATCTACCAATCATTCAAAAACATTTTCAAATAAAGGATAAAAAATATTCAAAAAATGGAAACCTTATTTAGTCATTGATTTTCATGTGAAAATATTAATCAGTTCACAAGACCACACAAATACCTTGGATACATGTCCACATTATCGTAAAAGATCCTGTTGACATGTCACCTTCATCAGGTGAAGGGTCTCAAATGTGTTAATTTGATTATGAGCATCCACTACGGGTCCATAAGACAAGTAGAGGGGATATCTATGAAAATACTCTCACATCACCATAAGATCCATTTTTGGTCATCCAATGCAAATAAAACAAAAGAGTGATTGTATTTAACAAAACTAACATGGTTGTGTGAGATCTCCTATCCTTGTAGAATAAAGAAGGAAAAAGGGAAATGACGAAAGCTTCTTATGAAGGGAAGATATGCTCACCTTCATAGGAAAGGGGTCATATTCCTTGGGTTATCACCATGGATCATGTGAGGGCCCCTCAATAAGCAATTATGATCTCACAATGGACCTTAAACATGGAGACCTGATATTTTGAAGGATCCCTTGACAAGCAGCCTTAGTCCCATGAATGGCCCTAGGAAAATCATCTTCGATCACACAAAGACCTTCCCTCAGGAATCCGAATCTCACGAAGACTCCTAGACATTATGAAATGACCTTATGAGATCCCCTTTACATGTCAACGTGGTTAGGAAAAATCCATTTGATCATATAGGGTCCAATAAACATGGTTTTGGTGGAACATTCATGTGATCATTGATCATCATTTGATTCCATGGATTACCCGTGGCAGGATCATGAAAAGCACACAACACCAAAATCCCTCCAACCACTCTTTCTCAAATCTATGAGATATGTGCTACCCAAGGAAGCACATAATTAGGGCGGTGATTCCTATAACTCCCCCACCCATCAGTACAAAACAAATGGATCCATAACCCATAAACAATAGGAAACCTCTAACTGGAAGTGCATGAGAAAACTTCTTAGAGAGGATAGTCATGCGATCAAAAAGGTCTTCCACCTAGTAAAATCTATGGAATGACCTAAGGGGTCATGAAAAATGAATATTCAGTTTGCATAATCACTCTATAGATCATGTTAAGGACTTATGGCATGTCATCAGGATTATATGAAGGAGGCCCCTCATGTCAGACAGGTCACGCAAAACCTAAAATAGGATAACACTAGAAATACCTAGGACATATATGCAATAAAGGCTTCAATAATGGATAAAAATATGATAGAATTATAAAAAGATAGATTTGATGATCTTCACATGCTTTGTATGACCCGCCCAAATCATGTGACAACACCGGGACATATTTCTCAAGTTAGGTTACACTCCCTCAAGATGCTATTTGGATCATGTGATGTTCGTTGGACATGTTAAGCAAGTCGAGCAACACACTCTAGGCACACCATACTATTTGTGCAAATTACTTCAGGTTGGCTAGCTAAATCTTGTGATTTCCTCTAGATATTTATCCCAAGTTATGTGGTGGCACCTTGGAATGTCAGCTAGGTTTCACGATGTCACCAAGATATGTCAATTGATTCAAGCGATGGCATAAGGATAGTCATCCATGCCATGAAAAAACCTCCAAACATGTCATATTGGATCATATTATTATCTCCAAACATAACTTCTAGACAGCAGAAGATTTATAGAAACCCTAGGATAGGTCTTGTGACACCCTCCAAACATGTCATTCAGTACCTAAGATGCCCTATAGACATGTCATTCAGATCTTGAAACACCCTCTAGATATGTCATCCTTGATCATGATAATTCCTCCAAACATGCCATCCAGTCCATGCAATGTCCTCCAGATAGGTCAAACTAAATCATGTGATTGTATTTGGACATGTACACTAGGAAACTATGGCATGAATAGTGATCCTTAGTCATGTCATACTAACACCCTAGACATGTCAAGATAAAATTAGGATGTGTCACTAAGGTATCTCGGTAAATGATAACCTTTTCAAGTGTATATATTTGGGCATTCCCCTAACTAATATATGATGTCTTTGATTCATTCCATAATAAGGATATATAGGATTCCTTCCTAAGACCTATGCTCAAATGGGAATCCTCCTTAGTGTAATTCCTTCCATGTCTCTCACATCCAATCCATCGGGACCCAATCTCTCACATGGGATCATTATTCTTCCTTATCCACTAGTGGATTGAGAATGTAATTGAACTATGATAACTATAATTTCTACCATAATAAATTTATGTGTGATGCCTTCCTAAGTCCCAAGATAAAATGGTAATCCACCTCAGTGTAAGTCCTTCCATGCCCTTAACATTCCAACCATTAGGACTCAATCTCTCCCATGGGATCATCAGTCTTCCTCATCCACCAATGGATTAAAAAAGTAATTGAAATATGATGACTCTAATTATTTTCATAATTTGTATAAATAAAATGCATTTCTAAGGCCCGAGTTTAAATGGGAATCCACCTCAATGTAGGTCCCTCCATGTCTCCAATATTCCAAACATTGAGACCCAATCTTTCCCATGGGCTCATCATAATTTTTCACATATCAATGGATTTAGAAAGTAACTGAACTATGATGACTCTAATTCCTATCATAACCCTGATGCATAGTATTCCTTACTAATTCCTAAGCTTCATATAAGGGATACCTGAGTGCATGAGTCTCTCATTCATACATAGTGATACTGATTGGTTACTACCCCTTATTTTACATACTGGACATGGCTCATGTGGTCAAAGGTATTGGAAATTATCATGTCATTTGTATTATAAATCACTCCATCTTGGTAAACCATAGAGTGTAATACCGATTAAGTGGCATGATATGACTATCCCCGTACAAGGTAATCCACATTAGGGTAATTCATGAGGGTGAGATCAAACTATGATGTATTTGATTCTTGATATAAATAAGACATGTAGGATACCTCACTGCGGCTTGAGTTCCATATCTGGTGCCTATGTGTCCTCTTAGATATACATTCCACATTAAACAATATGATTTTAACTATGTATGTGAATTTTGATTCCTATTATAAGTAGAATATGTAGGAAACCTCATAAAGGTTCAATTTCATCCTTGAAATATTAATCACCTCCTTGGATTGAAGTAGACATTGGAGTGCATTTTTATATGTATTTAAAATATAAGAAGCTACCCATTAGTGAGAAATAGATGAATAACCTCAGATAAATATATATGGACTCATCAATAAGACCCACTTTTTACATGGAAGGGTTCAGCAGTTGATCATTTTATTAGGGTATCCAGTCTCATATCATAATTAGGAAGATATTCAATAACATATCTTAAATCTATAAGAGAGTTCCGAAGTATGAAATAATTACCTTTAAATGGGTTTGATGAGCTTATCCTCCCATCCTCTTGAACAAAGTGAGTCCCTAAGAATCAATGTGTCTAAAACCCTAAAATACCTCTTACCTTTAGAAAGTAGGTTTGTACTTAGTTATAGATGTGGGAGTCATGGGAAGTTTCTATGAAAGATAAAAATGGTAAATTTGACATGAATGATTGTATAGAAATAAAACACCCACAGTCAGACTTTCTGGTGAAACAATATATCATATTTTTATCAAAAAAAATGGTGGACTCGATGTGATTTTCTAAAATAAAAAAATGATCGGTTTACCATGCGTCAGACCATTATTTTTTTCATATCATATGCAAACAAAAATGTTCAACCTGACGTGAAGATCTCAAATAAAAAAAATGATTCGTTGAACCAATGTAAACTGGTTTCTCATGAAATAATTTCATTATAATTGTGACAAGTCCACATGAGAAGAATGGATAAACCGGGAATAAGAAAAGACAATTATGTTACATGTGTATATCTGATTGATCACGTATCAAGCCAATGATGATGCACTAATTGATCACCTTGTTCTTTATTATCTTCATGACTATAGAAACTTCTCTCAAAAATAACACTCGACCCAAGACCATTTCTTCCTCCAACTATTGTTATGGAAAATCAGTTATGATTGCAACACCTATGGGCCACAAAACAACCTCATATACCCAACACCTTTAGCGTCAGCTGAAGAATGAAATGGTCTAGGAATACCACCAATAGAGTATAATATTGACCCTTGAGGATTCCTATAAGGTTATCCAAATGTTAAAACTAAAAAGTCCTCACTATAAAAAAAAGCTACATTAAAGCCATTGGTGCTCATTGCCACCACCAACCACTTCATAATCTTATCACCAAAGTGTGAAAATCACCGCCTTCAATATCCAAGGAAGGGGGATCAAGGTGTCAACTACATATCCCTTCTATTTTAGGGTCTACTAAAGAGGGATACTATCAACTACCATCAATAGTTCCATCCTACCAATTCCCTTTATTCACCTGTTGAGGGAACCACCTAACACATTGTTGACTCAGGAACTCTTGCATGGGAACCAATAAAGACACATCGGGTATTGAAAGTTATGAACATCTAGGAGTGGTAACATATCCATGCTTCCATTGACAAATCCAAAAGTCATATTCCAAAGGTATCCAACAAGAATGATCATTTTCCTTCTCACTCATAGTAGGTCTATAAGAGTATCCCTGCAGTAGGCATGGGGGAGGTGAATATCCCTACCCCCATGCATGAATCCCATAAACATATTCTGATGGAGCAAGGAGGAAAGAAGTGGGCTTATATCTTTGCTTCAATTGAATACATCTGATAGTATATATTGTTGATATAAAATGTGTTGGATTATATTCTCGTGAACACTTTTCTAAAATCCTTATAGATTATAGAAACTACTGAAAAACTCTTCTGGGTGTTGATTCAATAAGGTTTTCCTTATGACTTTTCCATTCCTTCTTGTTTTAAAAATCAGAAACACCTTATACTTAAGAAAATCCATATTTTACTTCCCTAAGGAAAATTTCTTTCCTTAAGGAAATTTACCCTAACCTAGATTTTCTTACACATATCAATATTTTTTCTTAAGAGTAAAAATCAGATTCATAACCAAAATCTAGGAATCATATAATACTAAGGTATGAAGCATTATGTTTAGGATCCAAATTCTAGATGAGAACTGTAATGAAGTTCTACTCCGAATTCTAGATGAGAACTGTAATGAAGTTCCACTCCAAATTCTGGATGAGAACTGTAATGAAGTTCCACTCTGAATTCTGGATATGAACTCTAATGAAGTTCCACTCAGAATTCTGGATACGAACTCTCATATAGTTCGACTCCGAATTCTGGATACAAAATATCATATAGTTCGACTCTGAATTCTGGATACGAACTCTTACAAAGTTCAACTCCGATTTCTGGACTCCGAACTTTTATTAGTTCGACTCTAAACTTTTATTAGTTCTACTCTGAACTTTTATTAGTTCGACTCTAAACTTTTATTAGTTCGACTCTGAACTTTTGACTAGATTGACACCAAACTTTTAACTAGTTTGACTCCGAACTACTACAAGTTCGACTCCGAACTTTTTAAGCTCATATTATGAACTCCGGTAAAACAAGACTCAGAATTTCATTAGAAATTCAGACTTCTGATTTCTATAGAATTCAGGTTCCGAATTACTATAAAACAGAATCCGACCATTTTTTTATAGACTCTGAATTCCATTTTGGTTGGACTCCAAACTTTTATTTACTTACATTCTGAACTTTAGTTTTGCTTATACTTACACTTGTTTCATTATAAAACGATGTTGTGCTTTCAGTTACACATGTTTTGTTACAAAATGATGTCATCCATTCTGTTTCTAACAAACCGTTGGTTTAGTGACACGTGTACGGGTCCCTCCAAATTTTAAGGAAAATATGACCGTTGGAGGAGGGAGCCAACCATTCCAACTGAGCCTATAAATATGAGCTCATTTTAAAGAGCTCAACAAAAAGTTAATCACTCTAGAGACCACACGTTGTTAAGGTGATTTCTAGAGAGATAATCTTTTCATGCTTTGTGCATACTCAACTTCTCGTTCAGATTGCTTAGTTCGACTCCGAATGTTGGTGATTACATTCGAGGGCTTCGTGGTATAGGAAGATAGAGGTTCCGACTACCTTGAAGTTCAAGGGCTTCCTTGCTGAGGAAGACAGTGGTTCCAACTACCTTAAAGTTGAGTGCTTGCGGGGATAGCAAGACAGAGACTCTGATCTTCGTATCGAGGGCTTACCTTGGTGTGGGTAAGACATAATTTCTTGAAAGTATAAATCAAGGGACCTTTATCCAAAGTTGTTGGATACCCTTCTCTTTGGGTTAAAAGACTTATATATTGTTACTTGTAGTTTTACTACTTTTTGTCTGCTACATTTCATATTGTAAGGAAAGTATAATCTTCTTATATTTCCTTACACTTGTACTCTGATTATTTTAGATTCTATACGCTTTAAGGTTGAATCTCATATTGTAAACTTTGGTTAAGTTTCAATTTCCAGATCCATATTTCCAGATCCACTTTTTCTGAATCACTTTCCATATTTAAGCAAGTGCATAGAACTAGAAGTTTGTAACTTCATACTTTGTCCCAATATTTCATTGGTGTTAGAGGTGTTGTGAATTTAATTAAGTTTAACTTTGTTAAAATTAGATCTTTCCTTGTTTAAGGAAATTTTTTAAAGTGTACAATTCACCCCCCCCCCCCTCTTGTATATTGAGAATCTACATCATTATTTCGATCCTACAATTGGTATCAAAGGTTGGAAACCTCATACTCTATACCAATCCTACAATTGGTATCATAGGGGGTCTCTGAAATACTTATACTCACAAATAATTTTTTTTTTCTCAGTTATTTTCAATGTTCTATATTTTCCTTGGTTAGGAATTTTTTTCCTTGAATCTGAACTTTTGTTATTAACAAGTTTTTGTATAGAAATACTTTCTTAAAGATGGAAAGTTTAAATTTTGGTTCCATAGACAACCTAAATCCTACAAGACCACCAATTTTTGATGGCAATGATTATGAGTATTGGAGAGATCGAATGAAGACTTTCGTTATCAATACTGGGGTAGATAACTTTGTTATACTTACTGGAGGTTATAAAATTCCTGATAAGGAAGTGAGTGCATTCACAAACCAAGAGAAGAATGATTATCAATTAAACTATAAGGTACGCAATACTTTACTATGTTCAATGACTAGGAACATACATATCCAAATTTATTCATGTGAAACAGCTAACTGTATATGGAAGAAACTTGAAGTTACTCATTTTGGTACATCTAAAGTGATTGAGACAAGAAGAGCTATGTTGAGAGCTGAGTATCACGGTTTTAACTTTCCTTATGGAGAACCTATAAGCAAAGTGCAACAAAGGTTTATGACTATCGTGAATTTCTTACAATATATGGGAGAGAAAGGTCTTCATGATGAAGCACTAGTTGACAAGATCATTGATATTATTCCCAATGAGTGGGAATCAAAGAGAATAGCTATTGATGAGAACAGGAAGGTTACTCAAATTTCCTTAGATGAGCTATTTGGAACTCTTCTCCAACATGAAACAAGAGTGAAGAGGGATGCTGACAACATCAAAAAGAAGAATGGGAATGGTACTATTGCTTTTACTACAACATCAAATCACATGAAAGTTAAGACTCCTGAGAGAGTAACCAGATCCAAGTCTAAGAAGGTAGCTATCCAATCTGAATCTAGTGAGAGTGAAGTCTCAGAAAATGAGTTAGCTAATATTTCTCGAAGAATGAATAATATAGTTGGTCAAAGAAATTTCCAATCCAGGTATAAAAAGAAGGTAAAGGAAGTACCAACAAAAATACTTGGTACATGGATAGTGGATGTTCCCAGCACATGACTGGTAACAAAAACTATTTCGAAAACATTATCAAGACAAAAGGAGGGAAAATAACTTTCGGAGATAATGCTCAGGGAGAAATTGTTGGTATAGGTAATATTGTTCCTCTTGGTAAAACTTTGATTTCAAATGTTTTGTTCATAAAAGATCTTAAGAACAACCTCATCCTCATAAGTCAGTTGTGTGATGAAGGATACCTTGTGAATTTTAGGAATGATAAGTGCTTAGTACATAATTCCAAGGAAGAATTTATTCTTTCTTCCCATAGGAAAGATAATGTTTACACTTTGAAATTATAAGACCTTAGGAGCCAAGAATTACCTTGCCTTAGTGCAATGGAAGATCATTCTTGGTTATGATATAGAAGACTAGGTCACTGTAAACATAGAAACTTATGTAAACTCTCTAAGAAGAAACTAGTTAAGGATCTACCGGAGCTTAGATTCGATTCTTCTAAATTTTGTGATCCTTGTCAATATGGAAAGCAACATAAATCTAGTTTTAAATCAATCGGTGAAGTCTTAACAACTAATGCATTACAGTTAGTGCACATGGATCTTTTTGGTCCAACACAAACTGGAAGCATTGGAGGCAAATACTATGTGTTTGTTCTAGTTGATGATTACACTAGATTTACATGGGTCTATTTTCTAGCAAAGAAATATGAAGATTTTTCTTATTTCAAAATTTTTAGAGCCCAAGTTAAAAATGAGAAAAATCTTCCATTGAAAACTATTCATAGTGATCATGGAGGAGAATTTCAAAATTCTGATTTTGAAACTTTTTGTAGTAGAAAAGGTATTACTCACAACTTCTCAGCACCTAGAACTCCTCAACAAAATGGTGTAGATGAAAGAAGAAATAGAATTATTCAAGAGATAACTAGAACCATGTTGAGTGAATATTCTATATCTAGACATTTTTGGGCTGAAGTTGTAAGTACTACTTGTTATACTATAAATCAAGTTTTGATTAGACCTTTTCTTAATAAAACTCCTTACAAATTATGGAATGGTAGAAAACCAAGACTTTCCTACTTAAAGTTTTTGGTTTCAAGGTATTCGTACTGAATACTACAGATAATCTACACAAATTCTCACCAAAATCTGATGAAGGAATTTTCTTAGGCTATTCCACAACTTCTAAGGCTTATAGAGTTTTCAATAAAAACACTTGTACTGTTGAGGAAATAGTGCATGTAAAATTTGATGAAACTGATCCTTTTGTTTTTAAACCATCTCAACCTACATCCTCGGATGTGTTTTCAAAAACTGATTATCAACCTTTGTTAGAAGATCCTTCTGATAAGAAAAAATTTCAAGAAGATACTTTTGAAACATTTACCCCAGAAGACTTTCTACCCTATGTTGATGAACAGGTTTTACAAAACCCAAACCATGTGTTTCTTAAGAATCATCCCAGTGATGGTATCATTGGTGATGTAAATCAACCTGTAAGGACTAGAAGTTCCTTGAGAAATGAAGTAAAACATCTAGCATTCCTTTCCCAATTGGAACCAAAAAGCACTGATGAAGCTTTAAGTGACGATGATTGGATTAAATCCATGCAAGATAAACTAAATGAATTTGAAAGGAATAAAGTCTAGACCTTGGTTGAAAGACCTAAGGAAACTTCTGTTATTAGAGTAACGTGGGTTTTCAAAAACAAGTGTGATGAAAATGGAGTCATTGTAAGAAATAAAGCTAGACTAGTTGTTAAAGGCTATAATCAACAAGAGGGAATAAACTATGAAGAAACCTATTCTCCAGTAGATAGACTTGAATCTATTCTTATCTTACTTTCCCTTGCAGCATTATTCAATTTTAAACTTTTTCAAATGGATGTGAAATGTGATTTCCTTAATGGTTATGTTCAAGAGGAAGTTTTTGTTGAACAACCTCCTGGATTAAAAGATACAAAATACCCTGATCATGTTTTTAGACTTATCAAAGCTTTGTATGACCTTAAACAAGCCCCACGAGCTTGGTATGATAGAATTACAGGATTTGTACTTCAAAATAACTATGTTAAGGGAAATAAATATCCGACCATTTTTATAAAGAAAGATAAGAAAAAAATTTTGATTTTTCAAATTTATGTTGATGACATTATATTTGGTTCAACTCAGCAATCTTAAACTGATTCCTTTGCAAATCTAATGAAATCTGAGTTTGAAATGAGTATGATGGGTGAGTTAACATTTTTCCTTAGTTTTCAAATTTCTCAAAAACCAGAAGGAAACTATATATCCCAACATAAGTATATTAAAGATCTTAAAAAGTAGGGATATGACAACACTAAGAGTATAAGTACTCTCATCGGTACATAAGCTCTTTAGATCTTGATGAAGCTGGGAAACCAGTAGATCAAACATCTTTTAGAGGTATGATAGGAAGTCTACTATACTTGACAGATAGTCCACAAGACATGATGTTCTCAGTATGCTTATGTAAAAGATATCAATACAATCCTAAGGGGTCTCACTTAAAGGCAGTGAAAATAATTTTTCGCTACTTAAAGGGAACCATGGATCTAGGATTATTTTATACCTCTGGAAATGATTTTATCTTAAAAATATTTTCAGATGATGACTTTGGTGGATGTATAATGGATAGAAAGAGTACATACAGAACTTGTCATTTCTTAGGAGATTCATTAGTTTCTTGGTCATGCAAGAATCAACACTCAGTAGCACTCTCCACTACTGAAGTTAAATATGTAGCAGCTGGAAGTTGTTGTGCTCAAGTGTTGTAGATGCAACACACACTCATAGACTATGGCTTGAGTTTTAAAAAGACTCAAATTTTGTGTGATAACACAAGTGCCATTGCCCTTAGTAAAAACCCTGCACATCACTCTCGTGCAAAGCACATAGATATTAGGCATCACTTTCTTCGGGATCACACACTTAAAGAAGATATCATTCTTCAGTTTATCGGAACGCAAGATCAACTTGCTGATATTTTCACAAAATCATTACCCTATGATAGATATGAATACATTAAACAGAATCTAGGAATGATAACCGTAAGGTAATCCTTTTTCATTAACTTCTTTTTGAACAATTCTCCTTACAGTAATAAACTCCTTCTCATAGGGGGGTATATTTGCATGTTAGTTTAATCAAAAAAATTCATTGTCAGTTTTCTTTTCAAACTTATGTAACTAAAATTTTCCTTAACAAGTTTTTGAAAAATTTTCGGAATGAAAATTCTCGGAATGGAAATTTTCAGAATGGAAATTTCGGAATGGAAATTCTCATAAAGGAAATTCTCAAAATAAAAATTTTTGAAACTGAAATTCTTGGAATGAAAACTTTTGGAATGGAAATTTTTAGAACTGAAATTTTCGTAAGGAAAATTTTCGGAACTGAAATTTTTGTAATGAAAATTTCTGGAACAGAAATTTTCGTAATGGATTTTCTGTAATGAGAATTTTCGGAATGGATTTTCTGTAATGAGAATTTTCACAATGGATTTTCCGTAATGAAAATTTTTATAATGATCTTGCGTAATGAGGTTTTTTCATAATGAGTTTTTTGTTTTTTTTTTTAAAAAAACCTCAAGAAGAATATTACCAATTATGAACAATCTTTCTAGCCAATCCCAAAGGTATGATTTCCTAACTTAAATTTTTGTAGTCATATTTTTCTTGCTGGTATTTTCCGATGAGTTTTAAAATTATCCGGATTATAGTTTTCCTTAAATCCGAATGTTTTTTCTTAAAACCTCAAAAGATCAGAGTCAAGTTTTCCTTGTGGGAATGTTCTCAACCATCAGAACAGATCAAAAGGATTTTCAACCGTTAGATTTTTTTTGGAAGACCAAAGGTCACCTTCATCATCTATATAAAGGGGACCCTATGAGTCATCCCACATCATTTTTTCATAGCTTCCGCGTCTCGAAGCCCTGACTCACTTCTTAAGGACCGTTCTGATCTTTGTCAAAGTCGTTCTGAATCTTCCAGAACTCTCCACTCCGAATGTCTGTTGAAGCTACATCTCAAGACATTTCTACCTCAAATCCAATCTCAAAATGGGTAGTCTTTAAGGAAAGTTTAGTGCATCTGGATTTCTACATGTTTGATTCCCTTATATCTAAGAATATCAGATTGAATGGCTGGGAAGATGTTTGCTTGTCTAAGTCAGAGAAACAGGATCTAGTTTATATAGATTTAATTATTGAATTCTATGAGTCTGTTTCCTTCCAGCAATAAGATGGAAGAGACTTATTTTCTTTGAAGTCTTATGGTAAGACTTAAAAATTATCCTACACCAAGGATACAAGCTTGGTGGGTTTATCTTACGAAGGGGAAGCTGAATTTTGCTCACATAAGCTTCTGGATGAGCAAGGAAGTTTCAACAAGGTGAATGCATTGAAATGTCTTGGACTTAAAGATACCAAGACTGCTAAGATTTCTCATCTCTCTCTGAATAATCGGATTCTACAGTTCTGGGTACAAGGTTTTCTCATACCAAGAAGGGGTGACAAGGATAATCTAAAGAAGAGTGACATTTACATCCTAGATTTCCTGGTAAATCTAAGGAAGATAAATTTGATGAGCCATGTCTTGATTACAATTAATAATATAAAAGAAGGGAACTTGAGAACTCAAATCATTATGTACCCTGCCTTACTATCAAAGCTGATAGTTCGGTGCTTAGATTCTTTCAAGGTTTCTTTAAATTCAAAAGTTCAGAATTTTAAGCCTATGCTCGTCAGTGATGATACATTGAAAAGGATGAAGATGGGTTTTTCTATTGAATCCGTAGAATTCTACCCTTTACCAGAGGGAGAGGCTGAGGTTATTCCAGAAAATATAGAGAAGGTTGAACCTGTGAAGAAAGCTTCTAAGAAAAGGAAGCTTAAGGAAGTGGTTGCTGAAGAAAAAACTCCCAAATCTAAGGAAACTCAATCCGCACCTCCCAAAACAAAGAAACAGAAAGCTTATACAGATGAAGTGGCAGCCAAGTGGAGGGAAGAAAAAGATAAGAGAAAATATGGAGATCCATAGTTGGGATTGGACCCTGCTGAGGCTAAGGACTTAAGGGAAAAAGTTGCTGATGAGTTAAAAAATAAAGCTAAAGAAAAGAAGTTGAAGAAAAATATGTCTGAAGCTGAGATTGTTCAATCTATTTTGAAAGCAACCGAAATAGCTTCTGAGCAGATTCCGGTTCCGGAAACTTTCCTTACCGAACCATCTTTACCAACGACTCTAGGAAAAAACAATATCACTCCAGAAATATCTAAGGGTAAAGAGGTAGTTGACGAAGTAGAAAATAAAGCTGGTGAGGAAGTAGAAGAAGAGGTTTATGAAGAAGAAGAAGAAGAATAAGAAGGAAGTGATGATCTGGATGAATTGATCAAACAAGTAGAAGATTATCAAGAGAAGTCTGAATCTGCAAAATTAGTCACTCCGGGAAAGGGGGTTGAGAAAGAAACCACCAAGGATGATGATAAGAAAGAGGAAGAGAAGGAAAATATTTTGTATGATAAGGATAATCCTTTGAGAATAATTTTCTTGAGGAAGGAGCAGAAAAGGAGAAAATAGATGAAGACTAGATTGTGCAACTATCAGAAAGTGAGGAAGAGTCCCCAGATGATCAACCCGTTCCGAAATCAGACAAAGGCAAGAAAGTTCTCATGGATACACCAATAAAAGATATCATCAGAAATAAAGAGGTCAATGGTTCGTCTAGAAGGAAGCAAGTCCAAGTTGAGGAAGAGAAATCTCCAAGAAAATTATCTGATTCGAAGTCATTAGCTCATGGTCATGATTTTTTGGTGGAATCTCTGAAGAAGTTGGTGGACACCATTCCGATTTTTCCCACCATAGACTCCAGATGCCTGATGATGCAGCATAGCTTGAATCAGAAATCAGAATCCTTATCTATGGTGATGGATAATTGTATAAAGATTTAGGTCGACCATAAAAGTTTTCTTATCAATTATGATGTTCACAAAAAGTCTTTCAACAAAATAACTTTTTGGTCTAAGAAAGTTGAAGAATACATGGATGACTATGATAATTTTCAGAATGAGGTAAAAGATGCATTTGACACCGAGGATAAAAAGATTAAGAATATTCAATATGATCTGATTGTTGAGCAGAGTTCTCGGAGTCAACAAGTGAAGGAACTGAATGATAAGGCTAACTCTCTTGCTCAAAATTTTATAAGGTATAGAGATCTCTAGATTGAGCTTGAGAAAAACTGGTAAAGCAAGATGAGCTAGTGAAGATGTAGGAAGAGGCCATAAAGGCTCAGGAAGAAGCTTTGAAATCTCAAGATGAAAGGATAAAATCTTTGGAGAGGCAAGCTGAGGAGGATCAAATATATTTGAAGAAACTGAAAACCTTGTTGAAGAAGCTTATTCCAAAGGAAAAGGAGTAAAAATAGACAAATCCAATCTTTTGTTGAATTTGTTTTTCCTTGTAAAAATTTTCTCAACTCTAATGAAAATTTGGTTGGTTGTATCTTGTTATATAATAATGTTTCAGGTACCATATTTTATTTTCCATTCCCTTAACTTCTTTTTGAAAATCACAAAGGGGGAGAAAGAAAAAGACCCACTAAAAAGAGGAGAAAGAAAAATTTAAAATGAAGAAGAAAAATTTCTAAGTGAATATATCCTTAAAGTAAGGGGGAGTTGCTCATTACGAAGTTTTTCATTCCCATGATAATGAAAACTCTACTCCAAAATTTCAGAATACAATCCTTAGAGTTTCAATGCCTAAGGGGGAGTTAGGTGTATTCACCATCATCCATGAACAAAGGGAGATAAGTTGTAATTTCAAAGTCTAATGAAATTTTTCAAAGTCCTTATATTATTTTTCATAAGGATGTTTGTGCTTTCCAAAAAGGGGGAGATTGTTGATTCAATAAGGTTTTCCTTTTTTACTTTTCCATTCCTTCTTGTTTTGAAAATCACAAACACCTTATACTTAAGAAAATCCATATTTTACCTCCCTAAGAAAAATTTCCTTCCTTAAGGAAATTTACCCTAACCAATATTTTCTTACACATATCAATATTTTTTCTTAAGAGTAAAAATCAGATTCATAACCAAAACCTAGGAATCATAAAATACTAAGGTATAAATCATTCTATTTTAGGATCCAAATTCTAGATGAGAACTGTAATGAGGTTCCACTCCAAATTCTGGATGAGAACTGTAATGAAGTTTCACTCTAAATTCTGGATGAGAACTGTAATGAAGTTCCACTCCAAATTCTGGATATGAACTCTAATGAAGTTCCACTCCGAATTCTGGATACAAATTCTCATATAGTTCGACTCTGAATTTTGTATACGAACTATCATATAGTTCGACTCGAAATTCTGGATACGAACTCTTACAAAGTTCAACTCTAAATTATGTACTATGAACTTTTATTAGTTCGACTCCAAACTTTTATTAGTTCGACTCCGAACATTTATTAGTTCAAATTCGAACTTTTATTAGTTCGACTTAAAACTTTTAACTAGTTTGACTCTGGAATTTTAACTAGTTCGACTCAAAACTGCTACAAGTTCAACTCCGAACTTTGTAAGCTTGGATTCTGAACTCTGGTAAAACTAGACTCCGAATTTACTTAGAAATTCATACTCCGGATTTCTACAGAATTCAGGTTCCAAGTTCCTATAAAACAGAATCCGAACATTTTTTTTATAGACTCCGAATTCCATTTTGGTTACACTCCGAACATTTATTTACTTACATTCCAAACTTTAGTTTTGCTTATACTTACACTCGTTTCATTATAAAACGATGACGTGCTTTCAGTTACACATGTTTTGTTATAAAACAATGTCATCCATTCTGTTTCTAACAAACCGTTGGTTTAGTGACACGTGTACAGTTCCCTCCGAATTTTAAGGAAAATATGACCATTGGAGGAGGGAGCCAACCATTCCAACCGAGCCTATAAATATGAGCTCATTTGAAAGATCTCAACAACAAGTTGATCACTCTAGAGACCACATGCTGTTAAGGTGATTTCTAGAGAGAGAAGCTTTTCATGATTTGTGTGTACTGAACCGCTTGTTCATATTTCTTAGTGCAACTCCGAATGTTGCTGATTACATTAGAGGGCTTCCAGGGATAGGAAGACAGAGGTGCCGACTACCTTAAATTTCGAGGGCTTCCTTGCTGAGGAAGATAGAGGTTCCAACTACCTTGAAGTTGAGGGATTGCGAGGATAGCAAGATAGAGACTCTGATATTTGTATCGAGGGCTTACCCTGGTGTGGGTAATACAAACTTTCTTGAAAGTATAAATCAAGGTACCTTTATCCAAGGTTGTTGGATACCCTTCTCTTTGGGTTAAAAGACTTATATCTTGTTACTAGTAGTTTTACTACTTGTTTTCCGCTGCATTTCATATTGTAAGGAAAGTATAATCTTCTTATATTTCCTTACACTTTTACTTTGATTAGTTTAGATTATATATGATTTAAGGTATAATCTCATATTGTAAACTTTGGTTAAGTTTAAATTTCTGGATCCATGTTTCCGAAACCACTTTTTCGGAATCACTTTCCAGATTTAAGAAAGTGCATAAAACTAGAAGTTTGTAACTTCATACTTTGTCCCAATCCTTCATTGGTGTTAGAGGTGTTGTGAATTTAATTATGTTTAAATTTTTTAAACTTATATCTTTCCTTGTTTAAGGAAATTTTTTAAAGTGTACAATTCACCCCCCCCCCCCTCTTGTATATTGAGCATCTACATCATTATTTCGATCCTACACTGGGATATTCTAACAATGGTACAGATATAAGGATAGGCCCATATTCCCAACTCTATAACTCAGGAAACACAAAACTTTAATCAGTATGAAAAAAATGGTTTCTCGAGAGAAAGAACACAATATTTCTCCCATCCAGGAGGATTATCAACATGTTCCAATAAAGGAGGAGGAATCTGACTATGATTATATTCTTGCTTTAACTGGGGATCCCCAAGTGAGAGTTTCACATTACTCAATGCAGGAGAACATTCCTATTAAAAAATACCAGCAACATGCTTCAAAGTCTCTGAACCAGGTTCATATTCCCAATCTAACTAGGGCTCACCAAGTGAGAGCAGCACTTTCTTCAGGATAGGATTACTTCCCTTTCAAAAAGACCGGTAAAATACTATGAAGGAACTGGACTATGATCATATTCCCATTCCAATCAGGGCTCACCAAGTAGGAGAGGGACATGCCTTAGGACAAGCTCATATCCATATAGAAAAATATTAGTGGTATATTCTAAAGTCATAAGATCTGGCTCATATTCCCCTTCTACTAAGGCCCGCCTTATGAGATCAATGCATGCCTCAGGGTAGGATCATATTTCTTCTAGTAAAGATACTTGGAATATTCCAGTAGATCACAAAATCCAGGATCATATATGTACTTCCACTGATGAACGATATCACCAACATCCCTCAGAGGCTATACAACAAAAGGTTAATATTCTTTCTCCCATTATGTAGGTCTGTTGGAATATTCCAATAGGGAATGAATATTTTAACTTGTATCATATCACTTTTTCTTCTAGTTTTAATAGATATATTTTAGAAACTACCCACAGGAAGGCTCATATTCCTACCAATAATAAAGAAGCTCATTAGAATATTCTATCATCTTCTCAATTGTGGGCTCATATTCCCACAGAAGCATATTGTAGTCAACATATTCTATCAGCTTTCATCCAGTAGGATCATATCCCTACACAACTTCAAAAGGTAGGTTGATATATTCCCGCTATGACACAGAATGGGGCTCATGTTTCGGACTTGATCAATTTTAGTGTCCTTGAGGGTTTACAAGACACATTATCAACACCCCAAGGGTCCATAGACTCTTTAAATGAAGAATAAGGCAATAATTACCATGATATTCCTCCCTGTGGTTGTGTGGAGTTGGATCATAGGGACTATACTCCCGATTTCCTCCATGTTTAAATTCCCTATAGTGATATCTCCCACAGACAAGGAAATACTCACCTTAATCAGAAACCTTTTTATAGAGAGGTTCTTAAAACTCATTCACCTTCTTATAGAGAGGTGATCAAATCACTAGGGTCAGTCATATATAATTCCCCATCATCTACTAGCAACACCTCACCATGGTCAGTTAGCTATCCCAGGAAGCAACAGCTAAAATATGACTAAGTGGAGGAATGTAATTATGATGAAGAGGAATCCTATATTGATATATAGAGAGATTTATGATGAAAAAATATCACAAACAAGTTCTATCCCCTCACTAATTCTGAATAAGATTTCCATATTAGCTATAGAAGGGGTGCATGCCATATCTGCGCCAAAATATGTGTATAACTCATCAGTTATTGAAGGCTAGAAACCTCCCTTATCTAGAATATGAGGGTCACCTTCAAACCATCAAGATACTCTATTATCATCAAGACCTGGCTACTATCTCTAGGGCCCAAGATATAAAGCTAGAAAATCACAGTGAGAATATACAACACACCTTCTATCATTGCTTCACAACTCATTGGAAACTGATTGTTGAAGCCTCCTATGGTATATGTATTCAAGGATGGAGAAGGTATATAGTGTTTCACTTCATCACATCCTTGAAACATTATAACTCATAAGATACGATGTCATGTAATGTCATATACTCTAGAAAGATCATGTGACTAAGTAACACATGATCTAGTTGGATACTACAATAGAATTCCCTTTCTTCAACATTGTCAAGAAATCATAAACGGGGGGAGAGGGCTACCAACAGATCTTTGAAATAGCCCCCGAAAAATAATGGGAAATTATTTTAGACATAGAAGCCTAATTTATAATCAACCTGAAAATTACCATAGAAAATTATTCCCTTAATGGAATTCAATTGTTCCTATCTCATACATGAGCATAGTTATGCTAAATCAAAAAGGTCATAATAGTAGATTCTATAGAAATAGTCTAAGAGAAAACCCATCCCATCGCGTACGGGAAATATCTACCACCACCACCCCTTGGATCATCAATCCCTTAAAGGATCAATGATATACAAGTAGCAGATCAAAATAAATCCCAACCCACCAAGATGGGGGAATTTATGTCTGAATCAGAATGACCAGGTCAATCACCCCTGAACATGGTCCTAGAGAGACTAATGGTGGTTCTGGTTCGACCACATCCTATTTAACTTGGGGATTTTATATTTTAGCTCCTATAAAGAGATTCATCAAATCCTTGAATGGTATCACTAGATCCTCAACTACAGGTTCAACATATGCTAATTATGGCCTTGACTAGTCTCTATCTTGCATGGCTGGGGAAATTTTAATCATCATCATCATTATTGAGGGAATTATACTTCACCAAGTTGGGAGGTAAACATCAACAGCTGGAATCCCATATTTTCCACCTCTTCAAGATGAACCTCTACTATTCAGAGCCCAATCAGAAAACATGACTGAAAAATTTCTCAAAGTTTACTATTCATAGGACAATATGAGAGGAACATACAAAAAAGGTAATAAAACCTCATAAGGGTCATAAGCCAAAGCCTTCCAACATGGAAAAGGGTTAAATAAACCACCCTAATGCATGTAGTGAAGAATCATCCTATTCTGTTGAGAGTAATGATATAACTAACATTTCCTTATATAACTCTATGAATGTTATCACCATGAACACAACATATAATGTGGATCAAGACACAAATACAGAGGAATCCAATACAAGAAATATACCCTGAGAAGAAGGTGATATGGATGCACCAGTTGAGGATCCTCACATTTGGAGTTTATAGGAGAATATATAACCTACAACCTTTGAGTATTGATATTCCACCTATATAGTAGAGCTGCAAAGGATAATGGGAAGGAAGTGGTTATATCCCACACATCACCCAGAAGAGTTGAAATTCCTTCCATAGAGGATAAGTTGGCACAATATGAGAATGGGATCCAAAATATCAGAAAACACAATTAGAAACTACTCATGCATAACATTCCCACTAGATATCTTCTTAACGTAGAGTAGAATATCCTTCCTCACATACATCTTAAAAGTGTTGATCTGCTTATAAGAGTAGCATCTAAGAATAAATCTGGCTCTTGATCTAGGAAATTGGTCTATATAAAAGATAATGTTAGATATGAATATGATTCCCCTCCATTACAATAAAATCCTCTCCCTCTTTAGGTCAATCACCAAGTCTTAGAATTAATTGAGAATTAGTGGGAGAGAAAATTTGGGCCACTTCCTCAAGGATTTCCCACTCCCTATGAATGGGATGCTGCTCAAACAACTATACATTTAGAACTACCCAATTCAATTGGGGCATTGACTACTCGAATGGAAGGCATGGAAGGGTGAAACACACCTCTCAATCCGGAGAGAAATCCATATCCTGAATGGGTGGATGAGATTTTCCCCCACCAAATTTTAGTAATCCGAACTTATCCACCATTGATAGTGTAGGAGACCCTGAACAACATCTTATACACTTTGTGTCCCTGTGTGGTTCGATGATGGGCCCTTGAGACCAGAACAAGGTGACCCAGATGATTTGTTTCGAACAGAATCTGATAGAAATTGGGTTTTTTCAGTAAAATTTTCATCCAAAATAATCCTTTGTAGGATGGGAAGACCTCCGTTATCAATTCTTTAACTAGTTTATCTCCAAGCTGAGGGAATAAAATTTAACCTAATGAACTCAAAGAAATTCTAAATTGAGAGGGTGTCTGACTTACTATCCATATGGAAAGGTTTAACCTATTCACTTATCATCCCTCTATTATAGGAGAAATTGTTATAAATCTATGCTTAAAATATATTAAATGAGATTTAGACACATCTGATCCTGGTAAAGTATCCAGGAGGATTCTATGAGTTTACATAAATGGTGAAATATCTGGAAGAATCCAACTGTAATGACCCTGACCCCAGTATCCCAAATCTGGTGCCTTACATTATTACATTTGTGTAAGATACAAGTGATCGCATCCCAAAGGACCAAATAGTTTAGTAATCTTGGTAAACTAGATAAATAATTGAAATTCACATTATAATATATAACATAAAATACAAAAATAATTTTCTTTGAGCATGCCATTATTACCCTTATTGTTACATTTCACATCAGTTATAATATACTTCTTCGAATCCTAGAGAAATATCGAACCTAATAAAGGGGTGAGATTAGATTCTCATTAAAGGTTTATATATAGTGTAAGATATCATAAACAAGTATAAACGATTGTGGCAAGGTGATTAACTAAAACATGTTCCATTTAATTATTAACTTGTGATTAATATACCTAAAATGAAAGATTGTCAAATATTGCAATATAAATAATCACATGATAATAAAAAATAACCATGTATATTCTACTAGTTAAATAATCACATGGAATATCAATAAATAATATCATAAAGATGTAATGCATAATGTGGGGCATTATAAACATATTATTAAGGATTTGGCCAAAAAAACATATATAATCAAATAAGATATTAGCCAAAACCGAAAATATTTTGTCTCATGAGACCTACCGATGCATTGATGGGATATATAGGTCCCCACCTGACATTTACTAAGTCCAATTCATTTCTCTTATGAAAGGAGTGAAACATAAACAAAAAAAACATTCGTATTGAAAAGCTAGTATACAAAATGTGAATACATAAACTTTAAACTATGAATGGTATAAAAATAGCACATCCACAGTCAGAATGAATAATAAAACTTTAAATGAAATATTGTAAATGATATCAAAAGTGATCAATCTCAATTAAGTATAATATTCAATAGGGGATTCTTACTTAGATGAAAATACTATGATAAGATCATTAAAATTGTTTACATAAATACCCTATTTATTTTGAAATCATTTATATAAATAGTTGTGCAATTATAAATGAAATTTTTTTATTTTAAAAAACCTTTTAAACTTGTAAATTAAGATCAAAATATTAAGCCACCATTATGGTGGAAGAATCCACTCATGTCATAAAAGTTAAAAAAATATTCCTTTCATATTTTTTCAAAAAAGTTAAAAATTAACTCTTTTAGAAAATGAAAAAAATATTCCCTTTGAAAAACTCAGAATGAAAATAAAAATAGACATGAAATTTAAATTGTAAAAATTTTATATCCATATAAATATATATGTAAAATAATATCAAAAAATTGACATGAAGAACAAATTTGATAATTAAATCTCCAAACATTCAAGGTGTCCCATACCACATTGAACAATTAAATCATAAGCCCCATGAAAGAATAAAATTTAACATAAAATTAAATAAAATGATAATAAATAAATAAATTATATGATAATTCAAAGGGTATATATATACACCTCATAAAATAATGTGGGTGTAACATCAAACTATGCCTCGACGAAAGGATATTGAGATGAAGTCTCTTACCTTACACTTCACTTAGTGAAATGTGATTTAACCAGATATATAAATTTTTTAATCATGTTATTAAATTATATAAAAAAATATTCATTTTTATGATATTATTATATTATTTCATGATTCTTTTGTTGATAATATTTTGTTATTACCCTTGTTTCTGGTGTTAACTACTTCATTTTCCTATGCATTATTTTTCATGAATGTCTCGATTCATTTTCATAGGATATAGATCCAAAATATCTATAATTATATTAATAATATAAATATAATATTTAATCCTTAAATACTTTTTTAGATCCATTCTTGAACATTAGATATGGATAAGGAATCGCATCGTGTGGTGGAGATGATAGGTCGTCCGTCCGCACGAGCGATGTTATCATTCCGTTATTGGGGAAAGGGTAAGGAATAGGATGGTATATTAATTATATAGAATCAATATCATTTCATAATTATGATATATATCTATTATTTTCATCATTATACCTATCCAAGTAAAGTGGTGATGAAAAATAGGTTACACCATGATGTGGAGATGGTAAGTCGTACGTACGTATGTGCAGTGCTTTCAGTTTTCATAGGATGGATAAATCATTGAATATGGTTTTCCCATAATCATAATAAAATATAATCATATATATGATACTTTATTTATTTCTTTATAATATAAAAAACACATTAAGATTAAGTATAAGAAGCGCTAAACTTGAATGAGTTGGTAAAAACGATTACCTCTTCTTGGACGGAATTCATTTTATATCTTCTTAAGGAATCTGGGGTTGGTCTTTTCAGAAACCAGGATACAAAGTAGGATCCCTTTTATAAGGCTCAAAGTGTTGTGAAGAGGATACAAAGTAGGTTCCCTTTTATAATTAATGTGAGGGAACTTTTGGAAACTCTAACAATAGTAAATTAATATAAATTAATTTTCACTTCCAAATTGTTATAAAGTGAGTTATTTCAAATATAATATTAGAATTGGTCCAAATAATCTCAAAAAAAATAATTTTTTGAAAAGTTTAGGTTTTATTTGTACCCTTATCTTTTGGTTTTAACCCTTATTTAAACTCTTTAACTCTTACCGTGATAACATGGTTTTTTACTCTTTGAAGGTTAATATAGTTACTAAAAAATCCAAAATTACCTTAAATGAGTAATGGATGAAATTTAAAACTTTATCTTAATTATTTTTCTTAATTTTAGTTATTTTTGAATTTTATATCATTTAATAAAATATTATTTATTTTTAATATCATTAGTGTCAATTTTGACACAATTCATTACTTGAATTTTTAAAATTATCACAATGGCATTATGACTTAAAAAAACCTTTAATAAATCCATTATATGTCTTTTTTTATCTATAAAATTATTGGATTAAATTTATTATATCAAATTATATATATTTTAATATTTTTAATAACATTTATTTGATATGTCCATTAATTAAACAATTATTGAATAATCATTGTGCAAGCCTTTAATTTAATTATTTATTCTCTAAAAATTAAAAAAAATTATCATGATGAATATAAAAATTTTATATTTAAAATTACTATTAATAGTCAAATTTATCTTCTAAAAAATAATATATAAAAAATGTGACACTTATTTAAAACATGAGTATGATATATTTGACTTTCCTTAGAATAAAATACTATATTAGGCATAAATTCATCTATGTGGATCTAAGAGGACATAAAATTGTCCTAAGGATGATATTAGTTGACAATAACTCATCAAATAAAATTATTATGAGTGTTAAGGTAATTTTATAAAACTTATAATATTATTTTTACTCTTAATTACTCGATTTACCCTTAACCGTGGTAATTAAAAAAATACTAAAGTTACTATTCACATTGTCCAAAAATAAAAGGGACCTATTTAATAAATTTTTACAATATGATTCCAAATATGGAATACATTTTTAAAAATTCAAAAAACATAATGGGTTAAAATTAATTTAAAATTAATCCCATTAATGAAATAATAAAATGGGTTTTTAAAGTAAAAACATTCAAAAGATTGAAATGTTTTTTTATCCAAATTCAATGAGAAACTAATTTAAATAACCTAAATTAGATTAAATTATGAAAATTTATATAATTATACTTTAAACCCAATCAAAAATATAACTTAACACCATAAATTATTTTGATGAAAAAGGTGTTTTCAATTAAATTGGAATATTTTTTTATTATTCGTCAAAACGTGAAACTTGTCAGAAAAATACATAAAAATATACCAAAGTAACTTTTAATTTTATGAATTAAAATAATAAGATTATTTTTTTAATATATAATTTATGATGATTTCAAAAACTATATTTAAAACAAGTGCGCCATCAAAAGGTGACAAAACTAAATTTAGAAAAATATATCCTTTTATGCTTAAAATTGGTTTTATTCTTATCTTAAGTCTATAAAAAATATTGAATGAAATTAAAAAATATTTTCTTGAATATATAAAATATATATATCATTGGTATATTTCACTAATAGTGATTAATTTAATTTGTTATGATAAAATACAATTGTGGGAATAAAAATATTTTTTAATAAAAACACATCCTTTATATTCAATTGGTTTTTATTTTAATTTCCAGTGAATTTATTTTATAAACATATGTAAATTGTATTTTAATAATTTAGTTAATCCTATTCACAATATCTAAGTTAACAGATAGTGTTAAAATAATATTTAATACTTTATAGCGGTATGTTTATGTTCTGTGTTGTATACAATGTATACCGTCGAAGAAATTGAATTTATTTAAGAAGATACATTCTGTAAAATCTTAGTGTGTTACATGCGTGATATTTACAGCATCATACGAATCACGTGAACCCTAAAGTTTTTTAGGGTCATGTGACCTAATACAGGTCTCATGAACCACATGATCCATGGATATCTTGCAGACTGCTTGTTCTGCGGGATATCTCATGACTGTATTACCAATCATAAGACTCGTGATCACATGAACCTGACATGGTCACACAAACTATATAATGATCAAGTTATCAAAATACCAAATCAATGGCTCATGTGAAACCTTCAATGCATCCATATGGCCAAGCACCTAAGTCAAGGTTCCAGAAATTATTGAGAATAGATTCATAATTGATTCGAACAAGTTTTGGGAAAAAGAAGGTTGTGTGATCAGATCTCGTGGAATAGTTCTCATGAAACAAAATCATGAAGCGGTCTTATGAAATATGTATTGTTAATAGATATTGTGTATAGATCTTGCAACTAGGATCTTGTGATGAGGTATTTTGAATGGGTCACATTATGGAATTAATAAAAAGATTTTTGTAGATTCAAAGTCACTAGTAAATGAGATACCCTCTGATCCCTTACTTATAGGGAATTCCAAAAAATACCAACGGTCACCTGAAAGGCCAAACGTCACCCAAAAAACTAATTGGTGATATCCCTAATAAATCAGGTGGGAATTTACATTCCTTATAAGTGAGTCCTTGTCCCTGTGAACATTTCTTATTAGGGGGGGGGGTTTATGCCTGTCAAATAAGAATTGACAAATCTACAAGGGAAGAAATACCCAAAGTATGGGTATTATTTTCTCGATAACAAAATATGAAGAGAAGGTGTCTTACTCTTCTGGGTTACATAACCTTTATAAGGACACGTGATCGCATGATACTCAAAAGTTCATGTGAGAGAATCATGTGCATCACATGATATTTTTTTGATCATGCGAGGACCCTTTGACAAGACACTTTGTTATTGAGAAGGTACCCAGAAATCACTGATGATTGTGAAAAGGAAACCATACAATATCCTCTGATCACGCAACATGTAAACCGACATGCTCCTTAAAATCATTCAAAATTGTTGTAAAATAAAGGATGAAAATATTTAAATTATCCTTATACAATCATTTATTTTTATGTGATAATATTAAGTGGTTTTAATGAACTTGTGAAGCCCTTGGAAATATTTCCACCATGTTGTGCAAGAGCTTGTTGATGTTTCACCTTCATCATGTGAAGGGTCTCATACATTTTCATTTGGTTGCCTGCTTCCCCTATAGATCTATAAGACAACCAGAGGTGTTTTCCATGATAATTCATGCGCATCACCATAAGATCCATTATTTCTCATGTGACGCATCAAAAAAATGGATAGTTGTTGTCTTAAACAACACTAGAATGGCTATGAGATATCTCGCATCCTTATAGAATAAATATGGAAATCAAAAAGGGAAAATATGGAAGAGTACCATGAAGTGAATATATTCTCGCCTTCACACAAATGGGGTCATATTCCCCAGGTGATCACCATTGATAACATGTGAACCCCTCTCTCAAAAGACTTTAGACATGGAGGTATGATCTCATGAAGGCTCCCTTAACAAGCCGCATTAGTCTTGTGAATAACCCCAGGATATTCATCTTTGATCATGTGATTTTCTTCCCACATGCATCCTGATCTCATGAATACTGCTAGACATGCCAACATGGTCTTATAAAAGCCCCTTGAAATATCAATGTGGTAAGGTTAAATCGATTTGATCGGTCAAGGTCCAATAAACATGGTGATGGTGGAATATTCTAATAGTCATTGGTCATCATGAAATTCCATGGATGACCCATAGTAGGATCATTTGAAGCGCATGAAACCAAAATCCCTCCACAAATTTATATAAAATCTATGATATACACACCATGTTAGGTGGATTATTACTAAGACAAAAATGCTTATTAATCCATCACCATTAGCACAAAAAAATGGATCCATAGCCCAAATACGACAGGAAAATGCTACACAAGAGCGTAGGAGAAAACTTCTCATAGCATCCAGTCATGTGATCACAATGGTCTTATGCTAGGAAAAATCTAGGGAATGACCTAAGGGATCATGCTACATTAATAATTGCTTCTCATGATCAATCTATAGTTCATGTGATGGAATTTTATAATGTCACTCATATTATGTGATGGAGGTCATGCATGTCAACGGGATCATGCAAAACCTAAAATAAGATAACACTATAAAAACCTAGGGCACATATGAAATAAAGGATGGAATAATGTCTAAAAATATGGGAGACTTATGCAATGACAAATTTGATGATCTTCATATACTTCACATGACCCTACCAGATCATGACACAACACCGAGACATGTCACTCAAGTCATGTAACACTCCCCTGACATGCTATTTCTATCATTTGATATCCCTTGAACATGTCTTTAATGTAGAGAGACACCCTCCGAGGACTCCAACTAGGTCATGCATAGTCCTTTGGGATGGCTAGAAAAATATTTTGATTTCATCTAGATATTTTACCCAAGTTACATGGTGGCATTAGGGAACGTCAGCTAGGTCTCATGACGTCAACAAGAAATGTCAGTTGGGTATCGCAATGTAACCAAGACAATTCATCCAGGTCATGTGGAACCCTATATATATTTCATCTTGGATCATGTGATTGTCTTCAAAAATTTCTGCTAGACACCAAGAAATATCTAGACACCCTCATCCGAGACTTTTGACACCCTCCTGATATGTCAACTAGGTCTTACGATACCCTCCAGACATGTTAGCTAGGCCTTGAAACACCCTCTGAACATGTCATCCTTGATCATAAGATTTCCTACAGACGTTCCATCAAGTTCATGTGATTTTTTATTCTAAAAATATTATCATATTGTCTTTGGATATGGCCTCTAGTAAACCAAGACATGTCAATGCATCCTCAAGCGAGTCATAATAACACACCAGACATATCAAGAAGGTAGTTTGGACATGTCAAGAAGGAATCCTAAGACATAAAAACCTTATACAATAGATATATTTGGTCATACCCATTATTGAACTATAATTAATCTGATTTATACCATAATTAGGATATGTAAGATTCCTTCCTAAGTCCTGATCTCAAATAGGGATCCACCTCGGTAAAAATCCCTCCATCTCTATAACATTCCAACCATCATGACCCAATATCTCCCCTGGGAAAATCATTCTTCCTTGTCCACTAGAAAATTGAGAAATAAAATAAACTATGATGACTCTTATTCTAACCATAATCAGGATATGTAGGAATCCTTCCTACGGCCAAAGCTCAAATGGACATCCACGTCACCGTAAGGCTCTCCATGTCTCCTATATTCCAACCATAAGGACCCAATATCTCCCATGATCTCATTATTCTTCCTTATCCACTATCATATTGATAATTTAATATAACTATAATGAATTTGATTCTTTACATAATTAGGATATGTAGGATTCCTTCCTAAGGCCCAAGGTCAAATGGGGATCCACCTAGAGATAATTCCATCCATGTCTCCAACAATCAAACCATCGAAACCCAATCTATCACATGGGATCATGATTCTTCCTCATCCACCATAAGATTCAGAAAGTAACTGAACAATGATGACTCTGATTTATGCCATAACCAAGATTTGTAAGACCCCTTCCTAAGGCCTGATCTCCATATAAGGAATTCCGTAGTGCATAAGTCCCATATTCATTGGCAGTGAGAATGATTTCTTTCTATCCCTTATTCACCACACCGATCATTGATCATGTGGGATTAGGAATTTCCAAAATCATATCTTTTGAAGTATAAATCTCTCATTCTAGGGAAACCTCAGAGTGTAATCCTGAATCAATGGTTTGACATGAGTTTCCCCATACAAGGGAATCCACCTTGGGGTAAGTAATGAGGGAATGATTAATCTATGATGACTTTGATTCCTTCTATAAACTGGTTAGGTAGGATGCCTCCCTAAGGATAGAGCTCAATACCCAGTGCCTATGTGCCCTCATATATGTCTTCTCTGCTCGATGTTAAACTATACGAGTTTACCGTACTATGTGGTTTTTTATTCCTACTATAATAATGGTATATAGGATTACTTATAAGGGTTCAATCCCATCCACAAAATATTAATCAGCTCCCTATATGGAAGTAAACTCCAATGTTCTAGGTTATATGGATTTAAAATAAAAGTAGTTACCCATTAGTGGGAAATAGATGAAGAACATTAGATATATTAAGATGGACTCATCAATATACCCCTTTTTCAAATGGAAGGGTTCAAAACATGATCATTTTGTTATGATAACTAGTCTCATATAATTATTAGGAAGTTATTCATGAATATATATTAAATCAATAAAAGATTCCCAGAGTAGGTAACAATTATCTCCAAAAGGGTGAGATGAGTCTAACCTCCAATCCTCTCAACTAATGTGAGTCCTTAAGAATCAATGGATTTGAAACCCCGAAGAACCACTTACCTTTGGAAAGTAGGTCTGTACTCAGTTATGGATGTGGGGGTCATTGGGAGTTTCTATAAAAGATGAAAATGGTTAACCCAACATGAATTATTGTATAAACATTAAGCCCCCATAATAAAACTGTTAGGAGAAAAAATCTCTCATCTTTTGAATGAAACAACTAACCATGAATGTATTTTATAATTCTTATCCATAAATTTATAGGAATTTACATATAAATTTGGGGATCTCTATTTCATGGTGTTTATGGTTTCAAAGTTACCAGAGCTGTGAGGGATTTTTGTCTCAATTTTCCTTCCTCCAACCATATATTATGCTATAAACCTATATCTTTTATGAGGTGTATATTCTACTACATTAAAATGATATATCATGGGTCTCATTATTTTCATGATATTATATGTTTCCTTTAATTTTATTAATCCTTGTGGATTATGATTCAAAGTCACAAAAGTGTAAGGGTATTTTTTTACAATTTCATAATTTATTGGGATTGTTTATGATTATGCTTCAAATGATGAGATATTATAATCCATATATCAAGAAACTAATTAAATTTATTATATTATTGTTATTCATGATATTTACAAGTAATGGTACCATTTTTTACTCTTTTTTAATTAAAATTTCTAAGAAATGTTTTTAGTAAAATTCGACTTTATTTCCCTCTTTGGTCGGAAATCTATTTTCTTCAAAAAACTTGTTTTATAAAAAAAAATTACCATTTTTAAAATGATTTATTAAGGAAATTTAGTCTCATTTTTTATTTTTATAAAATGTTTTCAATGGGATATTTTTGTCTCTTTATAAACAAGTCACTTTTTAAACCTTTTTAACGTGCCAAGGGAATATTCTCTATAACATGTACGAAATTACCTGTCGACATGAATGTGATTTCTTTGAATATTCATTAAAAAGTTTACAAGGTTATTTTTAATGAAACTTTTTTCTTAAAATTATGTGAATTATTATTATTTTTAAATGAAGTTTTCAATGAAATGGATTTTCAAAGTGTTTTATGCTTCAAAAAAATTATTTTCAAAAATAAAAGCACATTTTCCTCAAGAATTTTTTTAATGATATTTTAATGTTATTTACATTAATCAACATTAAAAAATATTATTGTTTATTATAATCCACTTGGGATGTTTTTGATTGATACCATCCTAATTTTTTGAATTGATGGATTTTTATTTTTTTAAAGATATTTTTATGAAACCCATTTCTTATCTACAGTTTAATCATGTCTCAAAGAGATTATCATGGAACCCATTTCCTTTCCATGGTTTAATTATGCTTCAAAGAGATTGGTATGGAACCTATTTATTTTCCATGAGTTAATCATTTTTTGAACATAATATTTTTTATTTCAAAGAGTTATCACTACAAAAAAAACTATTATTTAGCAATGTTTTTTTAAAATGTTGCAAATTTTAAAATTTATCTACATTTCTTGAAAAGCATCACAAAATTAGCGACATTTCATAAAAAGGTAACTAAATTAGGGGAATTTCATGAAAATATTTCTAAATTAGCAATGTTTTAGAAATGATTTTAGGAAGCATCACTAATTTAGAGACTTTTTTAAGGAAACAGATCTATTTTAGTGATGTTTTAAGGAAATATCGCTAAAAAATATATTTATATTGTTCATTTCCCCGCATTGATGTAAATATATATTTAGATATATATATTTATATATTTATATATTTATATATATATAAACACACACACATATATAAATATATATACATATATTTATATATAAAAACACACATATATTTTAAACATTCCCACGTTTATAAGAAGATGCGACTATTTTAGAGACATTTTTACCATTGTTTTAAAACATAGATAATTATATATATTTTTGTATATATATATTTATTATTATAATTATATATATGTATATAGACACATATATATTCACACACCCACACACACATGCACAGACACACACACACACACACACACATATATATATATATATTAATGTAAACATAAAAACATGACTAAATTCAAAATATTTAATTGTATTTTGTTACATATATATATATACATTTTAGTATTTAAAATTTAATAATATATATATATATATATATATGTTTATATTTTATATTTTATGTTTATATATATATATATATGTCTGTGTGTTTATATTATATTATATTTATATTTATATGTTTATATTATATATATAATATATAAATGCATACACACATATATATAATATAAACACACACATAGATATAATATAAAACATAAACATATATATAATATAAACAAATGTATATAAACATAGAATATAAAATGTAAAACATAAAATATAAACATATAAACATATATATATTAATATATTATTAATATATATATCATATTAATTTTTAAACATTAAACTTTATATATATATATATATACAATAAAATAATTTAAATTTAGTCACATTTTTAAGAAAACATAACTATTTTGGTGACATTTGTACCAGCATTTTAAAACGTGGCTAATTATACACACACAGACACATTTATATTTATACACACACACATACACAAATATATATAAACAAATGCATATATATATATATAATTATAATATATATAAAATATATACATATATATAAACATAAATATATATATAATATAAACATATAATTAAACATAATATATATATATATATAATATAAGCATATATACTAATATATATATATATATATATTAATATAAATGTATATATATATATATTAATTTTTTAAATACTGAAATAAATATATATATACACAATTTTTTATTCATAAGATCCATGGGCGAGTTGGAGATAGCTTCAAGAATGAAAGACCAGGTGCAGGTTTCAATTTCCACCACCAGCTATTTTACATGGTTTTGTTTAGAAATATTAGGAAGGTGGTAGGTGATACTTGAGGGCTAGGCGTACAAGGTAACATGAGGGTGAGTGGGACCTCAGAGCACTGAAGATCGAATGGTCTAGAGGGGAATTGGGTGGCTAGGAGTACTGGAGGAGAGGGGCATATTAGTGTACTTGAGGATATCATACGAAGAGATAAGAGGGAGAGGGGTGTACTAGACAGAGGCCTCCATGGGTACAAGAGGATAGTGGCCATTATGGGTGTAATAGGTATAGGACATGGGGGAGCGAGGGGTAATTTTTTTATTTTTTATTATAAAATAATTAAAAAAATTAATGTTTCCTAGAAATATTGGTAAACACACCAATTTAATGATTTTTACTTATCAAAGTTTCCTAAAAACATCAATAAATGAGGTGTTACTAAATAGTGATATTAATAAGCACCGCTAAACATCTCTAATTTAGCTATGTTTATTTACTGACATTTTTTAGAAACGTTAGTAAATGAGGTGTTTATAAATAGTGATGTTTACAAAAATCTCCAATTTTGAAAAATTTATAAACAATGATAATTGGTGACACTTATAAACACCACTAAATTCGTGATGTTTATAAACATTTTTAAATTAGAGACACCACATTTAGTGATGTTTTTTAGAATCATCGGTAAATTAATTAGCTACACTTTAAAATATCACTAATTCAAAAAAAATGTCACTAATTAGCATTTTTTGGTACTGTATGATGAAATTAATTATCCATGTTCTTTATTCATGATCTAGTTATTGTACAATATAAATGATGGGTGCAACAATATTTCACTGTATGATCTCTTTATAACTTATATGATGGATTCTCCTAGATAGTGTTCAAATACATTGGGTAATGATTATATTTTCCAAATAATTATACTAAAAGTTGGTCATATTTTTGTTCGAATTTGTAATGGTTATGTAAGGGTTTTTTAAGGGATCAATGAGATGATGTTCAAAGATACCAATATGTTTTATTTATGATTTATAAAGTTCTATAATGTTTCATTTAATCAATATTGATATCACAAGGATCATGATTTTCATTATTATGATTATTTCCTTTATTAAAGACTTATTCCATGTTTTCATGTTTTATGATCTAGGTATTGATGGGTATGAAAATTATTATGTTATACTCATGCACCTAAATTTCATAATCATACCCTTATGCTCTTCTTATTCTCACTGATGACATTCATTTTTAATTCTTATATTTTACCTTATAGGTCATTTAAAATCACCATTATTATGTTTCCTTTTCCTCAGGTTATAAATAATAAGGATGATTGAATTTTATATAGAAGCAACTTCATATTAATGATGATGATGTCTTCATGTAAAAAAGAAAATATGGGTTAAGTGGGGAAATACTCATTTAAATCCATGTGAATTGTTTATGTAGGATTTTTTCTTATTTCTCCAAAACTATAAACCTAAAAGGTCCTCTAGGATCTAATTGGTTAGTTTTTCATTTTTATTTTGTAAGGGTTGGATGGAAAAAAATGGTTCACCCTTATCAGCAACAAATCCTTAAATTGAAAGTTTAGGATTTCAGCACAGAATATGAGAGTGTGGGTTCAGGGATGTTATAGTTGGTATTAAAGGAAATTTTTAGATAATTTTGGACATTAGTATAATCTCATGTGAGTTTGTTTTAATATTTATGGATAAAACACTATGTATATAATATTAAGGTTGATCAGAAGTTCAAATTCATAGACACCTCATTTGAGGGTTTTACCAGTAAAAATTCTAAGGTTAATGACATTTTTGAAGACATTTTATTAGGTTGAGGTATTTGTAACCACTAGGATGAACCTGAAGTGTTATTTAGGGAGGAATTATTTTTAATGTTTAAATAAAAAAAGTAAAAATAATATGTTGGGTAACAACCCATCACATCCATCAAGATGTCCTGTTTAGTATGACACTTTTACTAGTAAAGATTAAGTTTAGTTCAGAAACATATGTGATTTTATTTGAAGAATAATGGTTGGTTTATCTTGGAAGAATGTATGATCAAATCCTTATAAACTATGGGTTTAGAACATATTTAGGAAATGTTTAAACAATTTTAAGGACAATCATTTATGGAATTATTTAATTTGAATAATTGGTATTACTATTTAATTTTGAATATTAATATACCATATTAAAGTTTACCAATTTTTGGAATTATCCTACCATGTGCTAACCAGTTTGGGTTTGGTTAATGTCTAAATACAAGAGGAATAGATTTTTCTCCCTTTTATGGTTGTGTTATCTATAAATTTTTATTTTTGTGCTTCAAGCATGAAAAAATCATCTTGAATACTCATAATTTGGAGAAAAATATAAGATTTTGATGTAAATTTTATAAATTATGTAATTATACTTTGGAAATAACTATATTTCAATATTTTTTAGTCTAGATGGTGAAATAATTATTCAACACTAAGAAAATGATCTTAAAATAAACTTATTATCCAATTTATTTCATTTCTTATCAACTGATGGCATTTTGTATCATCAAAATTTTATTTTTTTGAGTCCCTTAACTTTCCATTGATCATTCACTTGCTTGTGATAAATGACCTCAAGCACTCTTTATAATTATTTACATTATTCCTCTATTACCACCTATATATTCCTATTTTGGAACCTAGTTATGTTTTATTCCATATGAACTTTTTACATCCCTTTATTTTTTATTAAGTTGATGATTTATTTACCCTTTTTATGATGTGTGTTTAAAATAAAATTATTTCCAAGTTTTTAACCTTTAATTACCAAGATAAAATTAAAAATATGAAGATGAAAATTATTAAAAGGGGGGGATATAACACCACATGATTTTAAAATAAGGAAATTATATTTGATAGTGTAAAGTAAACACAACACTATGTTCATCTTTTGTTACATATAACATTTAGTTCATCTTACGTCACACGTAACCTCGATATTTTTATGTGTAATAGCCTATTCAACATAGAACACAAAACATAAACGATCCATGATATATATTTCCATTATAAAAAATCCATTGTAATGGAATTTATAAAAAGTATAAACTGAATTTTGAAAATATGGTTTATATATATTCATCAGTTACCAATTATTTAGAAATGAAAATAAAACCCTTTTGAAACTAAAAGGAAATCTTTTTCTGAAAACTATTTTAATGTGAACAAGTTTGTTTTATAACAATAACTTAAAAAACAATATTTATGAATAATATTAATGATGTTTATATATTATATTCAATATAATGTTAAACGGTCACCCTATGTGTTTTCTACACATGAGATAAAAAATTAAACCCAGTTTTACACATAGAACTGCATTTTGTTCAAAAAAAATAGTTTTATCGCCTTTTTATGGAACACCTGTATTAAAACTAATATTTGAAAATTTTATAAAATTTCTTTGAAAATTGTAAATAAATTTTTTAATTGGAATATCAATATTTAATTTCAATAAAAATTTGATAATTTCCAAGAAAATGTTAATTTTTTTATAAATAGTAGAAGATACTGAATTGTAATTAAAAACTACCTTTTTGTTTAATTTAATTATAAAACTAAATTATATAATAAATTGGTTTTAAATTTTAATTTTATCAATTATACATATATTAATATAATTTAGGTAATTGGAATCAATTTTATAGTGAAATTGGTTATAAAAACTTTGTGATTTTTTTTTTGCTTTTAAAAACCCACTTTCTCATAATGGTTGCGTGATTAATATTAAATTTTCATTTTCCACTTATGTGAATATAATTTGTAAAAATGGATTAAATATTTAGAATCAGAATAAATAATAATTTCTATTAATTCCAACTTAATTTTTTTACCTTAATGATTGGTGAGAACAGCTAAAATTAATAATAACGATTAATGTAAAAATGTATTTACTAAGGGATTAAACTTTAAACTTCAGGGGATCATTTTCATAGAAACTTTTCCAATACCCATTGTATGAACATATTTCTATCGTTATAAACTTATGATAGATTTTTTTGAGTTTGTAGGATACTTTTTCCTGAGAGTGACCTATATAATAAGTTAAGAAAAGAAAATGATAAAATGGAACCTTTTTCCCTTTTAATTTTTAAAAATCTTTGGGATAGGGGAAAAATATAGGTTGGAGTATAAATATTATTTTTAAAGATAAATTATTTTTTTTCTATCATGATAATTTATTTTAATTTTTAGTGGTGAACTAATTACATTAAATTTTTAAGAAACACCAATACATTAATTATTTAGTTAATAATTAACTAAATTAAATTATACTAAAAATATTAAAAGTTAAGTAAACTGAATGAATCATTGTATTAAATTAATTTTTTATAATAATATATCATATTTACTAGGTTTGAGAATAATATATTCTAATTCAAACATCGTCTTTATATTTTTTTAAATTTTCAAATTAGATGAACAATGTCAAAATTGACAATAATGTTATTGTATAATAAATGATAATTTATTAAATTATTTAAAATTACTAAAAATGTTATATTCTACCATGTTAATTTTAAATGTTAAAAAATATCAACTATTAAACTTTAACTGGCAAATTTTTCTTTTATAATTAATATATTGACCCTTAAATAGTAAAAACTTTGTTAACATAGTTAATGTTAAAGAGATGTTTTTTTGCATGTTACTTGCACTTATGTTAAAACTAATTTTCAACACACATAAGATTTTCATTTTATAAATTAGATTTAATTTTTATAATAAGTGGGTAAAAATTATAAAATAATTCTCACTTTAATCTATTCTTAATAGATAAATTAATTTGGTTAAAAACCTAGTTACCCTAATGAAAAACCAAAATGAAAAAGTAAGGAAACTTTGGAGATAACAAACAAAATGTTTTAAAAATATATTTTGTTGTTTGGTGGTGGTTTTTATTGACCATATAATCCCTCCAACATAATAATTATCAATCATGGAGCGACTTTTGTTAATATCAACCTCCCAACAATGAATACTTTTGTGTATTTACAAGAATGCCACTACTCATCAACTATAAAAGGTCACTCACTCCCCTCATTTCTTCACACCTATCAAGCCATTTAGATCACATAAGACATTACCAAATAACTTTAAAACATACATAAACTCATATAATAAGGCTTATATTTTTAATAAATCCAAACTTTTATGGATTTATTGCAAGCCTAAGGAGCAACCTGAAGAAGAGTTAATGTTCTTCAACGAGCGATGTTATTTTACTTCTTTATCAAATTCATGTAATTATTATTATACCGCAATGATATAATAACAAAATATAATTCAATATAATGATATTTTTTATTAATTTTATGAACTACAACTAGACACACTTCAAGAAAATGAATTTCGAAATCATTATTCATGTTTATGGCAGACTACCACCTCGCGAAAAGATGTAATTTGTTTTTCCATTACCACCTCTCGCGGTTGGGTATGATGGTAGATCTAAATTATATAAGTGATATTTATAAATTAGTTATACATTTTTATTCATCATATCATATATAACCTTTTCTGTTCCATTCCCTAAGGGAAACAATAACATCACTTGTGTGTATGGCAGACTACCGCCTCGCAAAATGATGTGATTCATTTTTTACTAACATGTTACATGGATGGTAATAAGTGAAAATATAATAAATATATGTGATATTAATAAAATATTTATTATATTCATGATATATTTTTTATTATTTAAATTTAATGTATCGTTTTCCTTTTACCTTTTCACTCACTGGTAAAAATAATAGCATCGTTTGTGGACGTGTGGACTACCGCCTCCTCGATGCAATATTATTCCTTTATTCATCACCAAATCACAAGAATTATATGTATAAGTATATATAATTAAGTAATATTTTATTTATGATGTTATTATCATTGTATACAGATAAATTTTACTTACCTTCTTTTCATAATGATCATTGAAAAATGGAAATGTTACCCATGCATACGTACGAACTACTATCTCCATGATCACAACCTTAGTCCATTTTTCATAACTATATTTTATTATTGGTTTTAAAATTATAATTTATGTATAAATATTATAAAAATTTCATGATTATTATTCGGTATATTTTTAAATAATTACCTCTTTTACCATAGTTAACCTACCAAAGTCATTTTTTAAACATAAGTAGAATACGGTAAAAACATCTGACTTAGTCTTAATTGATTAAGTAATTATATATAAATTTTTAATAAGTGATATAAAATTAATATTAAAATTGTAAAAAAAATTCATGAAATTAAACAATTAACGCAAGTTTATTATTTATGAAGACAAAGAACAAGTGTGACGAATCGAACTCGAGGTAAGGGTTTTCTTGTCTCATTTTTATTTCCATGAGATATATGTCATATTTACCTGTTATTTTTGTTGTGTGGTTTATATAGTTCCCATGAATGTATTTTATAATTAATATAATTAAATTTATGGTGATTTACATATCCATTTTATGAATACTCTCTCATGTTGTTTTTTGTTTCAAAGTTACCAAAGCGATATGGATTTTTTGCTCAATTTTCCTTCATGAGACGTATGTTATGTTATACACATATATTATTTCATTAGGTGTATATAATGCTACTTTGACATGTTATATAATGTATATCCATATTTTTATTATATTATTAGTTTTATTTAATGTTATTCTTTCAAGGGTATTATGATTCAGTGTCACCAAAGTGGTAACAGGATTTTGTTATAATCTCATCGTTAATTGGAATTGTTTATGATTATGATTATGATTATGATATCTTATGATACATATATCAATAATATCATGAATTTTCTTATACACTTGTTATTAATTATATTTAAAATTTATATTACCATTTTCAACTTTCTTTTACTTAAAATGTTTTAGAATTTTTTTAATAAAATCCTACTTTATTTTTCTCTTCGAGCAGAAACATGTTTTCTTCCAAAAACCTATTTTATAAAAAAATTCAAAAAAAATTTTTACCCTATTAAAAATTATTTTTTAAAGAAATTTTTATCCATGTTTACTTTTTTAAAAAAAATCTCAAAAGAATATTCTTGTCACTTTTCGAAGAAGGAACTTTTCTAACCTTATTACCGTGCAAATGGAATGTTTTTAACAACATGTATGGAATTAACCACTAACATGAATGTGATTTATTTGAAGCTTGATTTGAATGTTTAAAAGGTATTTTTTAATGAAATTTTTTTCTTTACATTCTAGAAATTATTATTTTTTAAAAGTATTTCTCAAAGAAAAGGATTTTCAAAATGTTTTATGTTTTAAAAAGTGATTTTTAAAAGTAAATGAATATTTTCTTCAAGAATACTTTTATTGAAATTTTAATGGTATTTAAATTCATAAAAATCAACAAACCTTATAGTTACATATCCTAAACTAGGGATATTTTTTATTTATACCATTCTCATTCTCTATCTGGATGGATTATGATTGTTTCAAATATATTATTATGGAACCCTTTTCTTTTCCATGGGTTAATCCTTTGTCAAAGAGATTATCATAAAACCCATTTATATTCCATCGGTTAATCATGATCCAAATATATTATTATGGAATCCATTTCTTTTCCATGGTTTAATAATATTCTAAAAATAATAAATATTGTTTCAATGAGTTTTGATTAAATGAATTATCTATGTGCTTTATTCATTATTTGGTTCATGGAAATTATAAATGATGGATGAACCCAGATAGCACCGGCTGAGGATATTATAGATTATATGATTAGTGCACCAATAGAGCACTCCAAATAATTGGGTAATGATAATTTTCTATAAGGAATTATATTGTAAGTTTCTCATATTGTTATTCTATTTGTTAAATCGTTATTCCATGTTTTCATGTTTGATGATCTAGGTATTGATGGGTTTAAAAACAATTATGTTTTTCTCATGAGCTTTGATTATTTCATTAGACTCTTATGCTATTATAATACTTATCGATTACATTTATTTCTTAATTGTTACATTTTCCCTTTTTGAGCAATTGATCTCACCCTTCTTATGCTTCATTTTCCCCCATGTTATAAAGAATGGTGTTGAACAAGTTACATCTAGAAGGGACTTTATATTGATGATGATGATGTCTTAAAGTGAAAAATAAAAGTAGGTTTAAGTGAGAGAAATGCTCATTTAAATTCATGTGAATTATTTATATTGGATTCTTTCCTATTTATATAAAACTGTAAACAAAAAATTTCATCTAGGTTCTAAGTGACCTATTTTTTCCTTTTTATGTTATAGGGTTTGGAAGGAAAAAAATGGGTCACCCTTATCGATATCAAATCCAAAAAATTAAAGTTTTATATTTCAGCACAAAATTTAGGAGTAAACGTTTTGGGTTGTTATGTAAGGTTTCTGGTCTTTAATACTTTGTCATATAGAATTTGAAACCTAAGTTTAGAAATAAATAAGGAATTATTGTCTCTATTTCTATATAAACCCACCCAACCACTCATTCTTCTTCACTCAAAACTATTATATCACAAATTTACTATAACTTTACCTCTTTAGATCCCTACCATGGTTCCACCAATATCTTAAGAATCTCCTCCCAATATCTTCATTTCACCCACTCAAGGTAAGGGGTACTGACTTTCCCCTATGTATTCAAGAACCTTATTTATGTCATACATTTTTATTTTAGATTATTAAGGTTCAGATATTTTTTTACAAATCCCTCTTATTTTACTTCTTATCCACATATAATTAAAGATCCATTTCCCTCTTACTCTCCCCTTTTATAAACCTTTATGTACACCTATTATTCTATAGAAATTATCCTATGATTTTCCTTGACAAAAAATTGAGTAGTGAATACCTATCTCCATTTTCACTCAAGGGTATTTGCCTAGTCATATTTATCCTTCATTGATTGGGTGTTTATATGAATGTAACCCAAACTCTTTAATCATGAACATAAAACTGATAAAGTACATCCTTATGTTGTTATGATCTATGTGGAACACTTATGCATATATGTGATATGAAAGTAATAGGTGGGACCAAATTTATATATCCCTCCAATTCATTGGGTAATGATTTTATATCATGAGATGTAATTTATGGTGCATGAGACGTTATTCTAAGAACACTATGTTATGATTTAGTGGTGGTTATCCTTGACTTTTGTTTATGATTTCATAGTGTATGTTGTTTCCACATTACTGTGTTTACTTTATGTTATCATTATATATCAGGCCTCATTGTTCATGATTATGATTATCACCACTTTAATGTTTCCTTGATATACATTTTGGATCATATGTAATAATTTACCTTATGTTATGTTTTTTTATTCCCTTATTGTATTTTTTAGATCACCCCTTTCTTATGTACTCCCCCAGGATATACAATGCAGTTTTAGAAGTACCATGGAATATAAGGGAATGTTTTAGAGTTTTAAATAATGATGTTATACCCATGATTCAAGTTAATATTCTATATACCTAATTTCCCAAAGACACTAAGCCTCCCTATCTTCTAGTGTTGTATTAAGTGAACCGTTATTTAATAAATATTTAATTAAGGTGTAATAAAATATGATCTATCATAGTTGGTATTAAAATAAAGTCTTTTTTAATTTTATAGATTTGGACTAGAAAACTCTAGTTAAAGCCTTAGGGATAAGAATAAACATAGGAAAACATACCTTAATTTTTTTAAGGTATAGAGTAAGTGGTTTCTAAGAAAATGAATCCATATCTAGATACTATAATTGGATGTGGCTTTGAAATAGTTGTAACTAGGAGTAATAACCTTGAAAATAGTGTATTGTGATAGAATTGATCATGACATGGTGTCAGATAACGGTCCTTACTGTGCACTTAGGTTCAAACTCTTGAGGGATATGCTCTGATAAATTCACAAGCTCCTTATGAACCAATATTAAGGGAACAAAAAGGCCCATGATATTTTATGTTAGGAAATAGATCATGGATAACTTATATTGAAACATAGAAATACATAGATTAAATAGTATATTTAATTTATGATTTATCTATTTAATGATCATTGATTCTTGTCTATGTGTTTAATAGTTTCAAAATTATCATCCCTTTGTCTATTTTGGATGAAGTAGATTATCAAAACTAGAGTCAAATAGAGAAATGTTGGATTTTCATCCATTCTTAAAATAAAAATATTCTATGTGACTATGGTTATATGCATTATTTAATATAAAAAAATTTATTAGATCTTTTGAAACACCACATCAATACATGGAAGTAAAGTTATTAGTAAAGACGGCAAATGGTCCAATTGTGGTATCCCAAAAATATAACCCATCCCTTGTCCATATTTTTTGGATAAATTTCTTGGAAAACCTTGTGATCATTCCCTTATAGGAATTCAATTCTACTCTAGGTATGAATTTGTTTTCATTATATTGAGTTAAAAAATTACAGAGAGAACAAAATCACCCTTGGTATCATAAATCAACCTCTGAATTTGTACAAGTTTAAGGAGGAGGACGAATCTAATTTGGTACCAACATCTAAAGTATGAATATAATTTCTTTGAATGAAATAATATCATTCTTATATGACCAATACTAAATAAAAAATCATCATTTATGACATGCACACTATAAGGGAATTTATAGATGTGTTTCTTAAAGATTTGATTGGAATTTATCATAGTTGTGAGGTAGAGTTATAAATCAAGAAAAAACACAGATATTTTCATATATCCAATAATCCCTATAAAATGGCCATTTTTTAAATTGATGAGATGAAGGAATAATTACAGGAGAATGTATATAAAGGGTTTATATTCTCAAGTGCTTCAGTATGGGGTGTCCCAATTCTCTTCCCCAAGAAGAAGGATGGGTCAATGTGTCCCTTTCTTGATTATCACGATCTCAATAAGATCATGATAAAGAATAATTATCCTCTTCCATATATTGATAAATTGTTTTATTAGCTACATGGATCACAATACTTCTCTAAGTTGGATCATTGGTTGGGATATTATTAAGTAGAGATGAAGAAGGAGAATATCCCCAAGACTGCTTTTCATACAAGGTATTTTCACTGCATGTTCATAGTGATTGCATTTGGACTCACTGAAGCTTCATAAATTTTCATGGATATGATTAATATAATATTTAGGGATTACCTCAACAAAAAAAATCAGTATCTATAGATGATTTTTTTATTTACTCTAAAAAATATGAGGAACATAAAGTTAATTTGAATCACATACTGAAGTATTTGAGAAATGAAAGTTTATTGGGGAAGTATAATAAATGTGATTTTTAGATGGATAAAGTAACCTTACTAGGGAATTTATCACCAACAAAGGGATATCTTTGGATCTCTCAAATAATGAAGCAATTGAAGGATGACAAATACCAAAATATGTGATGGAAATATATAGTTTCTTTGGATTTTGTGGGTACTATCATTGATTTGTGAGATTATTCTCGTGATTTTTAATCCCACTGATCAATCTAAAGTTAAAAGGATTAAATTTTTCTATAATCATGAATATTAAAGAATCTTTACAGATCTAAATAAGTGGTTAATCACCATACATATGCTCACATTACCCACCAGTGAGGAAGCATTTGTAATCTATAATGATGTATAAAAAATGGGATTGGGATACGTACTCATGAAAGATGGAAATGTGATAGCCTATGCCTCAATCCAATTAAATATCCCTGAGCATAATTACAAAAAAAATATCTATAATTGACTATAGTGATATTAACATTGATTCTTTTGTGACACTATCTCTATGGATAAACGTGTGACATATATATGGATCATAAAAGGTGAAAGTATATATTCATACAATAGGGGTATAATATGTTTCAATGGTAGTGGTTGGAGATGATAAAGGGTTATAATCTTTCAATCCATTACCATCCTAAGTAGGTGAACAATGTGTCATACGATCTAAGTATAAAGGATACAACAACCCTATCCATGATGAGGATTTCAAGGGATCCAATCTTCATAGACATGAAAACGATGGATATGAGAATAATAAAAGGATATTCATCCAAACTTTGTCAATGAACTGAACAACCATATATTATTGATAGGATCAAGGGATCCTAGAAAGATGATGAGTTTCTAAAAAAGAAGGTAGAAAATATTCCAGATTTAAACTTTTCTAAAGATGTATTTATCAGGTTAGGAACCCATATATGTCTACCATAAAAAAATACTGAAGAGGGAACTTATGGATGATGTACACAGTTCATCCTTATTTATTCATTTGGGAATAACTAAAATATAAATAGATTTTATGAAAAACTTCTTATGGTATAACATAAAGTGGGAGATTACTAATCTTGTATCTTAATTCTTTTAATGTCAACAAGTCAAGGAAGAAAGAAATAAGCATAAGGGTATAATTAAAATTTTCTTTGTACCAGTATGGAAAAGGTAAAACAACACCATGGATTTTATTATAGGAATCAACATGATACATAAAGTCAATAATTCCATCTAGTGGTAGTCATTATCCTTACAAAGTCATAATATTTCATTGCAATCAAGAAAGATTTCTATCTTGACCAACTCACCAAGATATACATCAGGGATGTGGTAACACTACTTAGAGTTCCACTCTCTATTGTATCTAATTGAGATTAATTTTTTACCTAAAGGTTTTGGAAAATCCTTCTAAAAGTGTTGGATACAGAAATAAGATTTAGCACTACTTACAACACTCATATAAATGGTTAGTTTTAAAATACCATTCAAACTCTAGAGGATATTCTAAGGTCACGTTAAATAGATTTTAAGGAATTTTTGGACCAATACCTTCCCATAGTGGATTTATCATATAAAAAAGTTTTATTTTTATCATTCAAATGGATCATTATGAGGCTATTTATGGGAAGTTGCGTAATGAAACTTGATCTTATCCATGAAATGATAAAATTGTTGAAACCATTCAGTATCATATGAAATTTGAACAAATTATATAAAAAATATATGAATAAAATAATCAACAATACCTAGAGTGTGAGGTTGGAGATAAAGCCTCTCTTAATATATCACCATGGAATAAATTTGTGGGGTTTGGAAATTAGGGAAAGATTAGTAATAGATACATTGGCCCCTTTAAGACACTTGATAACATATGAGTGGTGGACTATCGACTAGGACACCAACTTAACCTATCTCAAGTACATGATGTGTTCCATATATCCCTCTTGAGAAAGTACATACCAAACCCCTCACATGTACTAAATCTAGAGGTGGTATTGTTTGATAATGATCTTTTATAAGAGGATTATCTAGTGAATATCTTATATCATAGAGATAAAGTTCAATGAAACAAGACAACTCACCTGGTTAAATTGTTTTATTATAACCACACTTTTGAGGAAATGACCTAGGAACCAGAAGAGGCAATGAAACAAAAGTACCCTTGTTTGTTTTAGTGAATGAAATGAAAATTTCAAGGGTGGAATTTATTAAGGATTAATAATGTAACAAACCAAATATTTTTAAATGAAATTCCTTTTTTAAATGAGTATATTACTTAATGAGAAACTATGTTATAGAAAATACATGCACTAATTTGGTTATGTTGGAATGTTATATGGTCTATCAAATTTAAAATATTATTAAGAATATTAGTCATTGAAAATGTAAACATTTTATTGTGACCATTAAAATTAACATATTAAGGGTTATGATAAATTCCACATGACACAAACAAAGGAAGTGATTACATTGACCAGCTTTATCATACCCTATAAATCCCAATTATTAGAGCTTCAAAAGGACATAACATCACTGGGATTTTTTCTTGACCAATCCCAAGAAAATATTTAACAATTGAAGCATGAATGAAACCATTTATGGGAAATCTTAAAAATTATCAATATCATGGAACAAACCAAGTTCTCCAAACCACACCATGAAAATCTCCCCATCCCACACCATTTCCTTAGGGCATTCACTAGAAAAAAACAAGGCTATGAATCTAGACTATAATAGTATGAATTTTTAAATTTTCTTTTTAATAAAAAATTATTATATTTATCACATTTTAATATCACTTTTTAAATTAATTAATAAATTATTTGATAAAAATTAAAGTTTGATACGATGAAGCACAAATTGTATTTTTGGGAAATAGTTTCCATCAATACACTCCTTTAATGAAATTAATATTTTTTGAAATAAATTTTATATCAAAAATAATTTATTATTAAATACTATTTATTAAATATAAATGATAATACAATTTTATAATGTCAAATTTAATTTTTATAAGGGTTGGGATGTTTTTATTTTCAAAAAATTAGTATTTTTTAATAAATAGGGATATTTGATTTAAAAGTGTAAATTATCATATTTAGAAATTATTTTGGTAAAATAAATATTACTTTTTAAATCATCATATCTAAATTATTTGAAGGTGAATTTTTCATAATTTTAGGAGATATTCGATTTTTTGGGTAAAAAATAAATATAGTATAACTATACAGTATGTATTAAGAGCTCATAAAATTCAAAAGGTTACATAATAAATAACATAAAGAGTTTACATGGCCATAATTATTTTTTCCTATTTAAAATAGTTCATTTTAATGTTATTTTATTAATTTTAAGAAACCCTTAATGAATACTCCAAAACCAATATTATATTATAAGGTTTTAAAATCAATTCTTTAAAAACATGACTCAATTCCACATCACCAAGTGAATTATTTTAATGAGTTAAGTTTCATATAAAATAATGAAAACCACTAATCTTTTTGTAAAAACGTGGGAGAAACCCATAGTAAGGTTTTTGGTTTTTAATACTTTATCATATAGTGTCCAAAACCTATGTTTTGAAATTAATTAATAATTATCCTCTCCTTTTCTAAAAAAAACCTACCCAACCTCCCCTTCTTATTAACTTAAAACTCTTAGAGAAAAAATTTACTCTTCCATTTCCTCTCTATATCCCTCACAATATTCACCTATATTTTAAAAAGATTCTCCCAAGATTTTAGAAGCACTCTCCCAAGATAAGGAATACTCTCTTCCTCATCTTTATTCCATCACCTTATTTATGTCATTCTATTTGATTTCTAATTGTTCAAGTTGGGATATGTTTTTACACAACACTCTTACTATCATTATGATTCCCAAGTAATGATAGAACCATTTATATCTCATTCACCCCTTCCATTAACCATTATGTACACCCATTATACTTACAAATTTATCCTTTGATTTTCCATACAAAAATATTTTGTAGTGAATATCCATCTCTATTTCTAAAAAATGGTATTCACCTAGTGGTACCTATACATCAATAATTGGAGATTTAAATGTACATAACCCACAAGATTTAATCATGGGGATAAATTTTATGAAATACATATTTATATTGTTTGATCAATGTGGAACACTTAAGAATGTTCATTTTATGAAAGTTACGGGTGGGCCCAAAAGTATATATCCCTCAAGTGCATTGGGAAATGCATTTATCTCATGATATACTCAGTATGGTTCATTTGAGGTTATCCTAAGCATGTTATTTTTTGATTTAATGATATTTCACTTAACATATTTTAATGATTTAATGTTTTATGTTTTTCCCACATTACTACATTTCCTTTCTATTATCATGTTAGATCATGCCACATTATTCAAGATTATAATTCTCAACCATATTAAATTATCCTGATATACCATTGTAATCACATGTACTACTTTAGCTTATACGATATTTTTTTTCTTCCCTTACCGATATTTATAGCTCACCCCTTCTTATGTGTTTCCCAAGGGTATCCCAGGTAGTTTTAGAATATCAAATTAATATAAGGGAATTTTTCAGAGTTTCTAAATAATGATGTTGTCCCTAGTTTTAAGTTAATGTTCTATGTATCTAATTTCCAAAATATATAAGGACCCATGATCTTTTGAGGGTTTTTTATTTTATATTTATGTAATAAATTATGAATTATGGTTTAATATAATATGGGTCTTTATAAGATGAGAATAAAAATCTTCGTAAGGGATATAAAAAGAAATAAAGAAACCATTAGTCCATGAATACTAATTTTTTTACTTTTTTCAAAAAAGGAATTATGCTCAAAATAAACATTTCATTACCTACTTAATAATCTTCTCTACCCAAATATTTACATAAAATATTTCATAATTAATATTAAAGGAAAAAATAAAACTCCTAAATTTTCTTTATAGTCATGAAAAACTCAATAAAACTTTTTAACAATGTTATACAATTCATACTTAAAAAGTAGCATAAAATTTAAATTAAAATTATGATAATTATCTTAACAAGGGAAATCATATTATTTACATTAAAACCTTTTGAAATAGTAGATAAAACATATAGGTAACTTGGGACATCATTTTTATATCACTCTTATAATCACTCTAATATATAGAATAACCATATGGTTGACCTGCATACCCAACTCATTGGAGGGAAATCATGGACCCACCCATCCATGTTTTATTGTGGAACCACCCATACTTTGTTTATAGTGGAACCAAATGTCATCATAAAAATTTACCAAGAACGATAACATAATCCTAAAACATAGAACCTTTAATTTTCATCATTACGCTCACAAGGAAAATGACATTTGGAACTTTTTTATGTAAAATAATATAAAAGGTCAGAATATTGGAATAACGGAAAAAGGCCATATATTCTATTTTTTTATAATGGATGATATATAATCATCAAATAAAATTAATTCAAGTTTTAGGGACATGATTTAGTTATTTTTATATTATTTTTAACCCTTAATTACATGATTTACCATTTTCCATGGCAACAAAAATTACTAAAGTTATTATTAATAATGTTCAAATATAAAATGGAAATATTTAAAAAATTTAGACCTTATGATTCCAAATATGGAATCTATTTTTCAGGATTATAGATATATAAGGGGAATAATTTAATTTAAAATTAAACCAACAAAATATGATAAAAAACAGTTTTTTAAAAAATTGAATTTTTTATGTATAATTTTATTAATAATAAATTCAAGTATAGAATTACATTTAGAAAACATAATTATATTATTTTAAATCAATATAAACTAATAAAATTTTAAAAAAACCCAAAATAATATTTGATATTGTAAATACTCAAAAATAAAATACAATTTTCAATAAAGTCATTTTTTCACTATTTATTGAAAATCAGTGTTTCCAAAAAATTCTAAAAAAACATCATCTTAATATAATTTTGACATTATAAATTTAGAAATGATAAAAAATCAAAATTAAATTCAACAGTTTAATCTTTTAAATAAATCATTATATGAAAATGTTTTAATAAAAATGTTTCCTTTTTGATTTAAAAGTTACTTAATATTTTAATAATGAATATAAAAATAATAATTGATGAATAATAATAAATATGAAAATTATTTATTCTATCATTACTTGGGTTTTTACATTCTTCTACTCTTTAGGAAATAATGTGCTCACAATTTTATTCACTTATTAAAAAAGTCTTGACATCTTTCTCTCATAGCATTTTCAAAGTCCCATGTTGCTTCTTCAAACATATGGTTTCTCCAAAAAACTATTACTTGGTGAGTTACCTTATTCTAAAATACTTACTCTTTATGGTAAAAAATATAAATAGTATATTCTATATAATAAATTTTATCTTCTAACTGAACTACCTCATGGATCATAACATGAGATTAATATGGTTCATATTTTCTTAACATCGAGACATGAAATACACTATGTACCTAGGATAAACTCATAGGAAATGAAACTTTGTAGGAATATGATCCAAAATTCTCTAGGATTTTGTAAGATCTAATAAACTATAAAAATAACTTCCACTTTTTATTAAATTCATAAAACTTTTCCATATAGATACTTTAAGAAAAATAAGATCTCTTACCTCAAAAGAAAGATCTTTCCTCTGGTTATCTGTATATATTTTCTTCTTACACTATGAAAACCTCATATATTGTCTGATCATATTCACCTTCTCTTCAATTTCCTCAACCAATTATGGCCCCATTAAATTTCTTTCACCCACTTCATCCCAAAAATTAAGAGTCCAACAATGTTTTCCATATAATTCCACAAAAGGTTCTATCTATATACTATAATAAAAACTATTATTATAAGAGAACTCAAACAAATATATACAATGATCCCAAATTCCCTAGTAATCCATTGAAAAATATCCAATATTTTATACCAATGTATGAATTATTATTTCAGATTTTCTATCAGATTCAAGATGAAATGTTATGCTAAAATTTAATTTAGTACCCAATAACCTTTAAAGCCCTTTGCAAAAATTATAAATGAACCTAGGATCACAGGAGATATAATAGAGATAAAAATTCAATGTAAACTAAATATATCTATGAGATATATTCAATAAAATTTATCAAAAGATATAATATTTTAAATGGGAAGGAAATGTGATGATTTAGTTAATTGATCAATAATAACCAAAATAACATTATTACCTCAATAATTATTTGGATATCCCACTACAAAATCCATGGATATATTTTCCCATTTACACTCCAGCATAAGAAAATGTTGAATCATTTTTTTCAATAATTCCCATTCTGTTTTAACTTATTTAAAAGTTGAACATTTCATGGTAAATTCAACAATATCCCTTTTTGTTTCATCCCACCAGTAATACTCCCAAAATTTCATGTACATCATAGTGAAACTAGGGTGAATGGAAAATGGGGAACTATAAGCTTCACTCAATAGTTCTATCTTTAAATTGGAGTCACATGACACACATAATATCCTCCCAAATTATAAAACACATTCTTTTATAATTTTATATTTAGGAAAACTAGCCTTATTAACTAATTCTATATTTTTATTAACTCATTGTGTCCCTTTTGTGCTTGTTTAATTCTTTATAATAGAGAATATTTTATTGAAACTTTTTACAAAATAGTGAAAGTTCCTCCATCTATAACTTCTAGTCCAAAATTCATCAAATCATTCACAAAAGGGTTTTATTTAAAAAAAACATGGTTAATTATGCATGATCTTTCTGACTCCAAGAATTGGCTAAATTTTTTTCTTTTCTTGGATGGATATGAATTGTGTAGTCATAATCCTTAATTAGTTCCAACCATCTTCTCTAGCTCATATTTAAGTCTTTATGAGTAAGTATAAACTTTAAAATTTTGTGATAAGTAAATATTTCAAATTTTTATCCATATAAATGATACCTCCAAGTCTTTAAAGAAAAAACCATAATACTAATTCCAAATAATTTGTAGGATAATTTAACTCATGTGGTTTCAGTTCTCTTAAATCATAAGAAATTACCTAATCATTCAACATTAGAACACAACCAAGTCCTCTTAAAGAAACATTGTTGTATATAAAAAAATCAACATTTCTAAAAGGAAATCCCAAAACTATAGCATTATCTAATATATTTTTTAGATTTTTTAAAAAATAATAATATTCTTTTTCCTAGATGGAGTTAACTTCTTTTCAAGTTAACCTAGTCAATGGGCTATACAACCAAGTAAAAAATTCAACAAAACACCATTTATAACTCACTAATGCAAGAAAATATTTGAATCTATATGACATTGGGTAAGTCTTGTAAGCTCTTCAAAAAATTTAGTTTTAGTAGGGACATAGTTATACTATATTTAGAAACAATATTACTAAGGAAAAAATATGTGGCAACCAAAATTCACACTTACTAAATTTTCCATATATCTTTTTTTTAAGGTTTGAAAATAATCCTTAAGTTCCTTTTATGATACTCATGAATTTTTGAATATACCAGAATATGATAAATAAAAACAACCACATAATTATCCTAGAAATCATAGAAATTTCTATTCATTATATACATAAATACAACTGGAGCATTAAATAGCCCAAATTGGATAACTACTAAATCATAATGCCCATATCTAGTCGGAGAAACTTTCTTCGAAATATCTACCTCCTTCACCTCAACATATGGTACCCAATCATGAGATCAATCTTGGAAAAGTATTGTGTTCTCTAGATCGTGTCAAAAAACTTATCAGTATGATGCAAAGGGTACTTGTTCTTAATATTTATGTTATTCAGGTCCCTATAATCAATCCAAAGCCTCATGGAACCATATGTATTCTTAGCAAACAAAACATGAGCATTCTATAGTGAAGTTATAGGTTAAAATAAACCTTTATCTATTAACTCTTGAAATTTATTTTTCAATTATAAAATTTCTTCTTAAACTATTTGATAAGGGTGTTTTGTAATAGTCTAAGCATCTAGTAATAAGTCAATATTACACTCACCCTCTTGATCAGGAATAAAACTGGGTAAATAACTAGGAAAAACATTTATATATTCATTCACTACTGAGACATCACTAATCAGAATAATTTCTTTCTCTATAATAACATGTTCTAAGTAACTTTCACTATCATCTTTAATCAATTTATCATCTTCATGGTAGCTTATCAAAGGTATAAAATCATTTAATAAAACTTTCCTCTCTCTACAATCGATCATATCTGAAAAATTGAAAGGCAATAAATACCCAAAATAATATCAAAATCTACCATGTGATGTTCAATAACATTTTTATGAAATACCATTCCATTGATAAAAAAAATAAGATTATTATAAAAATTATTTTCTATAAAATTTATACCCATAGTTTTCACCAAAATTTATATCTTACTTTCATGAAGTGATATTCCCAATCTACGAGAAAATTTATTAGAAATAAAGGAATATAAAGATATATAATCAAATGGGTTATTTTTATAACTCAAATAAACACGTAACATACATGTCAAAATATGGGGACATGATTTTCTTACATTGATATTTCATTGATGAATGATTCCACATTTCATTATATCTATAACTTTTCTTTTTATTATTATCTGGTAACACATGACTATAGAAAAAACCCATTTCTACCGTTTCAACACATCGAATGAGTTTCTCAAAACTTTTAAACTCAAGGAAAGGCAATTCCATTCTATATATTTTATTCAATACTGATTAAACTGATTAATTTTATAATCATGATCTAGGATAAAATTTGGTACATACCTCGACAAATGGGTGGTATGTACTTCATACGTAGCCACTGAATAATCCTCCTTTTTTTCACAATTACAAGAATATATTTTCCACCCTAAGTCAAAAAAACATAGGAAAATATTTATCAAAAAAATATTAAATATATCCCAATCCAAGGCATTAATATCTTCTATCTATTTAATATTCTTATCCATTGACCACTACTGGCCAGCTTCACCTTGAAAATGATAAGTGGAAAGGGCTAGATTTCGATGATCCAAATAACCCATGACTTTGAATAAATTTTCTAAAGCATTAATCCATCCCTCAATAATCATTGGGTTAAAATATCCACAGAGTGATGGAGGATGTTTCCTCATAAAATACACCATTATCATCAAGTTACTCAGTTGTATACCTAGATTCTTTATAGCATGGATACCACCACCATTTATAGAATACATCAACTGATCCATTACTATAAAAAAAATAATCAGTTCCAATTCCAACCATTCTAGGTTGTTGACTTTAAAGGATTGCATCAACTCAGTGCCTTCTTACTTCAACATCCTTGTTTTTTCAAGGGAAACCCATTCTGAACAGACATATTTTAGATGAATACACATGATAATATTCAAATTATCTTTCAACCTATCAATAAAGTAAAATATTTTAATGGTATTTTATTATCATTATCCTAACCACTAAAGGTTTCAAAAACTTTCTCTGATACCAACTATAAAGAATCAAACTTAAATATTACATATTATAGTAACTTTAAACTAGAATTAACCTTATAGGATTCCCAAAAATATTTTAATTACATAGTTTTAGAGATTTATTTCATAACTCTTACATAACAAAGCCATATATTATAATGTGTACATCTCTATTCGGTATCCATTTTTCCACAAAAAAAATTATTTGAAAATAAATGTGTTTTCTTTTCATGAAGAATGATCAAAAATTTATTCATGACCTCATACTTATATTTACTCATCCCTAAAAACCATTAAAAAAATTTTAAAATGTGGTATGAGTACAAAAAATATGATAAGGTACATAAAAAATAAGAAATGAAACCATTAGTATATAAATACTTATAAAAATATTTCATTTCTAAATAATATTTTATCTTAAAACAAACATTTTCTTTCACAATAAATCACCTTATATGCCCATATATTTTCATAAAAATTTTCATAAGAAATCATTAAGGAAAAAATAAAACTCATAAACGTTTCTTTATAATAAAAAAAACTCATAAAAACTTTTTAACAAAGTTAAACTTTTCACCCTTAAAGAGTTGTATATAATTTCCTTTGAACATAAGATTGTTATCATTCCTTGAGAAATCATTTTAATTCTATAAAAACACATAGAAAGAATAGATAAAACATGTAGGTAACTTCGGAAATTATTTCTTAATAACTATTATAATAAATCCTATAAATGGAATAACCATAAGGTTGACTTCCATACCCAATGCATTGGAGGGATATCATGGGCCCACCCATCATTAGTTTATAAAGGAACCACCCTTCCTTTGTTAATAACATAATAACTCATTCTCGGTTTATAATAGAATATTCCTTAGTTTATTTATAAAATAACCACCCATAATCATAAAAAATTCTCGATAACTATAAGAAAATATTGAAGCTTTCATTTTCATCATTACACTCATAAAAATATTCTTTGCACACATAAGAAAACATTTCTGGATATTGAACTATCCATTCCATTTTAAAATACTTCTTGAAAATAACCATAATATATAGAAGTATGGTTATGATTTGAAAAAAAACATGGAATCTTACATAAGAATCCAAAAACCAAATAATGGTTTTGTCAGATAGAAAATTCATTTTCTCCATATTTGTTAAAATAAAACATTTCATTTGTCTTTTCATAGATAAAGTCAAAACATTCCATAAAAAGATTACTTTTGAAAAACTTTTAAATAAATTAAAAATAAATATATAATATAATTTATAATTATTTAATTTCCATATAAATACATCCATAAAATAATTTTAAATATATGTTAATGGAATAAAATTATTTATAAGGGAAACTTTGAAAGAGGATTTTTATAAGAAAGTCCCTTACCTTGAGCACGGCTTGTCCCACGCATTCCTTATCTTCTTGAATTATAAAATAATTTTAATAATTTACTTACTTAATAAATATTTTAAATTTTTTTCCATTTATTTCACTTATTACTATGTTGTATACATTTACTTAATCTATTAATTTCATGTTGAATGTTTTTACAATATTCCGCACATATGTCTAAAATGACTTTGGTAGGTTGAATATGTCAAAGTAGTTATTGTTTCATCATAAAAAAAATCATGATATAAGTATAATTTTTAAACATTAATTTTAATTTTAAATACAATAATGAAATATTTTTATGAAAAAATAAATTAACTTACAACCATGGAGACAGTATGTCAAACGTGTGCATGAGGAACATTTTTGTTTTTAAACGATCATTATAGAAAGAATGTAAATATTATTTTATCTTTACATAATAATCCTTATATAATAAATTCCATATTATTTATTTAAATATAATTATATATATCATCCATGTTATGAGGTGATGATAAATGAATCACATCACTTCATTGACATGGTAGTCCACATGTACGCACAAACGACATTATCATTCCTAAATGGATGGAAAGATAAGAAATGATATAATATATTATCATTTAATAATGATAAATATTCTATTAACACAATATTTATACATTAAATACATCTTTATAATCAGTTATGAGAGACTGTGATGGAAAATAAATTACATTGTTTCGTGAGGCAGTAGTCCGCTATACAAAAAAATAATTGTTTCATTTCCCACTTAATGGAAGAAGGGACGAATACAGGTTATTAAATTAACATAAAAATTTACAAATATATGTAATAAAATATTTTTATTATTTCATAATTTTTGAATAATATTTTAATATGTAAGAAAAGAAATAAAATTAAAATGATTTATTAGGAACTATACCTCTTCTTCAGACACCCTCTTATGATTTACACCAAAAGCTTTCATAGGATGATTTTATGATCAAGAAATGGAACTTAGATTTAAGGATTTTTCTAGGGATTTTATAAAACAAAATTATTTTTTTAACTGTGGAGAAATGATAAGAAGATGTGACCTTTTATATGAGAGGGGAGGAGATCTCGTGGAATTTATTAAAATATTAAATTAATATAAATTAATTTTGTTGTAAAATTGTCCCAAATTGATATGATTAAAATATAATATGAGTATGAGTTGAAATAATTTCTTAAATTAAAATTTTTAAAATTTTGGATCACATTTTTACCCTTATATTTTTACTTTAACCTTTTTTAACCCTTTTGACAATTAAAATGATATCAATGTTATTTAATATTAAGGGGTTAATATAGTTACTGTAAAAGGAAAAACGAACCATTAAACAATGGATAATAATGTTGAATATATTTCCATTACCTAGCTAAAGATAACATTTTTATGAATTTTAAATCATTTAGTACTATTTATTATAAAATATCATTAATATCAATTTTAAAACTATTTATTTAATTTGAATTTTAAACCTATAAAACAACAATTGAATTTGAATATAATGAATAAAATATCTATAATATGTCATTTATATCTAAAAAATTATGGACCACAAAAAAACATTTGAATAATATTATTTTTTATAGTTTTAAAATCATTTTATTGATTTTTTACTGCTTGTACAAGCACCGTGTAAGTGTTACATAATAATTCATGGTAGTTATTTATTAATAAAATTAAAAATAAATTACCATGTTGAAATAAATCATTTATATTTAAAATTAATATTTTTAACAAAACATATCCTATGTTTATCCCTATGATAAAATTTTAAAGATAATAAAACAAATAGAATTACATTTTTTACTTTTCTTTATATAAAATAATATAAAGTGTCAAAATCATGGAAAATAGAAACTAAGGCTATATATACAACTTCTATAGAATTATTGATGAGAAAAACTCATAAAATAACATTAATACTATTTTCATAGTCATTATTTTGTCCTTATCATATTATTTTTAACCCCTAATTACCATATTTATCCTTTACCGTGGTAACAAAAATTACTAAAGTTTCTATTCATAGTGCCCAAAAATAAAAGGGACCAATTTACAAAAAATTTAACCCTAATTCAAAATATAGAATCAATTTTTAAATATTATAAATAAAAAAGTGTAATAATTTAATTTATAATTAAACCAGAAAAATGCAATGAAGAATATTTTTTTAGAAAAAATCATTTTTCAAGTATAAAATTTTTTTATAATAAATTAATGTATATAATTAATTTAAAACCCCATAATTGGATTTTTCATAATTTAATTAGAACAAATGAGATTTTAAAACTAAACCAAAATAGAATTTGACTTTGTAAATACTCGAAAAGAAAATAAAATTTTCAATAAAAGTTAGTATTTTTCACTTTTCATTGAAAATTCAATATTTCTAGAAAATTATAAAAAATCATATTAATATAAATTTGACATGATGAATTAAAAAATAAAATTCTTTTTTTCAAATTAAAATTCATGATTTTAAACATTTAATTAAAACTTTATAATAAAATTATTTAATAAAAATATTTCTTTTTTGATTTAAATGTTCCTTAATATTTTTATAAATAATATGACTACCAAATTTATGAATACTGATAAATATGAAAATGATTTATTCAATCATTAATTGGGTTTATTACAATGGTTCACATGGTTCAATTCATGAATTTGGTTTATTTTGAACTAGTGATGGAGAGTTATGAATCAAAGAAGGCTTAGATATTTAAAATGAGATTTTACCGTGAAATAAGTTCCAAGGATGTGATTTTTCATTTATACCTTTGATAATGTTGTGAATAAGGTATATATTAAAGAGGTAAATAAGAAATTGAACTGACAGCATGGTGATTTAATTCCTTTTTAAAATACTAGTAATGACTCAACTAATGGGATAAGGGGAGTATCTTAATAGTAGTGTTATTCCTTGTGAATATAGTTGAAGTAACATTTATTCCCCTTCATTTTTGGGTATCTAGTGGAATTATTAAAGTGTGGAAGGCACAAATAGTTGAAGAAAATTTTCCCCTTTAAAGTGATACAATTCTACCATTGTATAACATGAGTTCTGTAAAAGTGTTATTGATGGAACACACTCTAAAGGGGCCATGATAGAGGGTTAAACCATAACAGGTACCACAAAACTATCCTAGAATATTACAAAAGATTAAGTCTCAACAACCATTTTTCTTCAGGAGAATCACTTATTTTACTTATCATGGATTATTATAGCTTGAGTTACATTAATAGCGTCTTATAATAGAATCTCATAGTAAGTGTATTAGATTCTAAGATAAATGCTTTTTGATTGAACGTACTTAGAATATATGTTTGTTGGGTCCATCAACCATCCAATTAAACATATTAATTTCACCTAACCTCACAGAAGTATTATTTTATATGGGTGCATCACTCCGTGTTATTTATAACTAATTAATGTATAAAATACTATTTTATGTGGAAATAATTTCTTTATCTTTGAGTATAAATATTTCATAGGGGTACATGTGTTGTGTGAAGAATTAATGTCTCGTGTATGCCATAATTATTAGAAGTATAATACTTATGTGAACTTTTCTTTTTATAAATATGGTAATCATTTATTTAATTCTTATAATGTAATAAATAATAAATTTAAAAGACCATATCAAATAAAAGTTTATATTTCACCTCACTTATAGTTATCCCGCATATTATCATTAGATATTAGGACTTGTATATAAGGTTAGAAATATCTATTTTAGGATGAATTAAAATCCTCACTTTATAGATGGATTTTATTATTCTTAAATTATATCAAAAAATAAGTAATATATATTCTCTCTAGCGATCAAAAAAATGTACTAAGTTTTTTTAAGAAATATTCATAACTAAATCCTATGAAAGGTGAATATTTTATTATTGTGTTGTTTTTAGGAGTATTATTATTATATATATATATATACAATGTGTATCCAGAAGAACTATGTGATTTAATTTCTCAAGGAATTAATATTCATGGAAATAGATTTATTTAACTAAGTACCACATTGTTTGGTAGCCTATATTTATTTTACAATAAGTGAGATAACATATTATGATTATGCAAGTATTATAAAAATTCTAATTAAGTAATTATTAAAAATAAGTTTCCAGTTTTTTCATATGGATGACTTTTTTTAAAAACATAAATGTGACAGAAAGTCTTTAAATATTGATTTATAATTAGGCTACACCCAATTATAGGTAAGAATATATGATAATCCAAAAACATATTTTTAAATTTATTATTGAAATTATGAGTATTAAATTATGTCATTTAGTCTCATAAAAAATCTAATTGTTTTTACTGAATTCATGAATAATTTTTTACACTTTTCTTTAGGATTATTTACTATTGTATTCATAGATGATATACTAGATTATTATCACTCAATGGAAGATAATGAGTATTATCTTGAGTTTTCCATGGAAGCTCTCTATGTGATGGAGGAATCTAGGATTGAAGTTAAAATACATGATAAAGAAATTAGTAGTTTTCTAAAACATCGAGTTTTTCATGAATGTTATCTTTATTTATTCATATAAATCTACTACATAAAGTAATTATCAACCTCAATATAGCTTTGGATAGAATTAACATTCTAATTCATTTAGAACAAAAGTTGTGAGAATAATTATTTATAAGAACTAAAATGCCTTGCATATCCAATTAAACTCACTGGACAAGATTTTATTCTTTAAGTTTCACTTTCAATAAAAGATAGGTGATTAATAATTAAAATATATATATAAGTTATCTTCCTAGTAATACGGAGTAGGAAATCCTTTTTCATACTCAAATAAATCTATTGTCAATCTCAATTTATACCTCAATGTTCACTAAAAATAAATATTTATTTTAAAATCATTATTTAAATATCCAAATACAATAAAAAAATGACCAAAACGTCTTTTAATATCAAAAAATTAGGAATCCTTAATAAAAAATTGATTATTTTCATAAGTGATATGGGTGATTTTTCATCCTTGACATTTGTTGTTAAAATTAAACTCTCTTGTTAACTAGAATTCTTGAATTTCTTCAGATATATTTCATAAAATAGTAAGAGTATTTCGGATAACCTTTATTTAAACATTCACTACTGGAAATCAGATCTTTCCCAACACTTATATACACCCTTTCCCAACAGTTCTCCCAAACCGTTGGGAAAGGGGGGTCTTTCCCAACGGTTTGGGAGAACCGTTGGGAAAGGGGACTCAAAACACCCCTTTCCCAACGGTTTGGGAGAACCATTGGGAAAGACCCCCCTTTCCCAACGGTTTGGGAGAACCGTTGAGAAAGGGGCCTCAAAACACCCCTTTCCCAACGGTTTGGGAGAACCGTTGGGAAAGACCCCCCCTTTCCCAATGGTTTGGGAGAACTGTTGGGAAAGGGGCCTCAAAACACCCCTTTCCCAACGGTTTGGGAGAACCGTTGGGAAAGGGGGCCTCAAAACACCCCTTTCCCAACGGTTTGGGAGAACCGTTGGGAAAGACCCCCCCCCCCCCCCTTTCCCAACAGTTTGGGAGAACCGTTGGGAAAACTCAGCCTAAAATCCAGCATCCGCCCCTGGAAATTATCACCTACCCCAACGGTTTTGAGAACCGTTGGGATAGGTCGATCCCAACGGTTTTGAGAACCGTTGGGATAGATTCTTTGATTTCTTCCAGGTCTACTACCCGAGAACATTATATAAATATAAATTTTAAATAATTATGATAATACCTATATATATTTATGAAGTTATGTTTATAAAAGTTATGTTAGGTTAGTGGTTAAGGCATTCAATTATAAACGGGGGGTTGTGGGATCAAATCCCACCACATGTTTTTTTTGAAATACATATACCAACGGTTTTATAACCGTTGGAATAGATTTTCATATTACTTATACCAACGGTTTTCAAAACCGTTGGGATAGGTCTATACCAACGGTTTTGGGAAAACCGTTGGTATAGACCTATCCCAACGGCTTACTTCGCAACGGTTCTCCAAACTGTTGGTATAGGCTATACCAATGGTTTGGAGGCCTATACCAACGGTTCCAAACCATTGGTATAGGTTAGTATTCTACTAGTGATTAATAAAAATAAAGAATCAATACACTTCACCATTTAAAACAATAAATTATTAAAAAAAATTACACAATAATGATAAATATAATAAATTAAAATAGAAAAATGAATTCTACTAGTGTATATCATAGAAAATCCTAATAAATATTGTAAAGTTCTTTTATTTGTTAAACTTTTATAGAATATTTATCACTAAGGTTCTTTTTATATTATTGATGGGTGAGTTCCAATACAATTATATTATTTTTAGGGGTATAAATTTAATAGATAAATGTATATATTCAAGACCCATTGTTAGACTCATTTTTTTTGGTTTATTGAGAGATGAGGTGGGGATAACTAGTGAACTTAAATCTAACACACTTATGATTTTTCCTAAAATAAACCTTTTTAACATTTTGTGTTAGTAATACATCCTTTATAAGACACAAAATAACCAAGATCACTAGATTCAATTGGAAAACTTATGTGAAAAAACTAAGTGATGATTATCCTTTGATTTCCTGATATAATGATAAAGATATAAGTGATTATATGATAATTTCACTGAGAATATACATTTTTTTATCCAAAATTCATGTAGGTAAGTGTTTCACCATTAATGAACTTGTAATAATAATATCCATAATAAAAAATGAATAAATTTTATCTTCTTAAACCTTACTGATTCAAATATATCTCTATAAATTTATAAGTGGTACAATACATCTTTAATTGTAATATAACTAACAAATAATGAAGTAAGAATCTAGAAAAACCAAATCCATTATAATAATGACATGATATAGTTTTATTCATTTTTCTTTAGTGAATATATCAATTCCATATATGATAAATTCTAATTCTAAAAGGAATATTTTGACTATTTTGACTATTTTTTCTTCTACTCTCAATGTGCATGTGGTTCTTTCTTCTTCAAATATGGTAGAAATTTTTTATTACATAAAAACATATTGCCTTAAATAAACATCAAGAGACATCATCACTTCAATATATCTGTTATTTGAGTGTGATAATACCTCCTCCTACACTTAGATTCATTTTATCAATGATATACAACTCTTAAATGAGTCACTTCACCATCTAAATACCTCTTTCTACCACATTCATATATTAGATATCCAAAAAGTGACATCCATTTAACAGACCTCCAGAACATTTAAAATTTAATTAAAAAATCAAATTATATAAACAAACCTAAAATACCATTTTCCTAGCTTTAAATTTTGACATTTAATATTTATATTGGACTCTTATCAATCATAGATGAGTCAAATGGATATTGGGATCTGATTTAAAGTGATCTCATATGGGAAAAAAGTTACATTATAGGGATTCATTAAAACCTCCATTTTAAATATTTCTATCAATTACCAATAATAATTCCATTGGGTTCCATGAGAATCTTGTTAGAAAAAACTCTTAAATAACTGCACTATAATCTCTTCAATGACAACTCTAGTGAAATAAAATAGAACTATGGTTACATACATAATATATGATGCCTACTGTTTGTCCTATAAAACTCTACTGATCTAAAAAATATGAAATCTTACTTGAAACCTCTATATTAAAACTCCATATTCAATATCATCATTAATTTTCATTCAATTAGATAGTATATAATTTTTAATAAGTTCAACAATCTCAATATCCTCATGATAATTTTTTGAATAAAATCCTTTGTGATAATGAACTCAAATATTTACTAAATTGAATGAAACCTTTTCAACTCCTAAATAATCCAAACACTTATTCATGGTTATTTATTTTTTAAACCCCTATTTAAAATGTAAAAAATCATCAATGAATGGTATATTATAGTCTCAATAATCTCACCCTTTATATTTTTTTATCAACCCCTATTGCATAAATCTAAATTGTGTCTTCTATTCACTTGATTGGATAAATTAATTCATACCTACTCGCATTGGTGAATTCCTTAGAAATAAAATTTTAATCAAACAACTCTTAGTCTATATGAGTTATATTAAAATAGAAAAAATTTGTAAAATATCAATATTAAAAACTTTTTCCATTAAGAAAATAATACTTTATCTCCCTTCCAACTCTAACTCTTTAAATTTCTTTGATCATGGTGCTTTACTCAACATGCCCACATGATATAACTCTCATGCACATATGCTTAGTAAACACTACAAAACATTTAATCCAAACTCTTTGAAATCATATCTTTACCCTTTTAATAGTTTCACTACATTGAAAAAAACAAGAACATTACTTTGGATTTATGACATTATCACCCATTATTAGTAAAAATATAATGAAATTTAGGGAATTTAATTTAAATAAATACATTAACCTTGAATGGATGAAGTTTATTTTTTTTAAACTCTATTTTTGAAATTTCTTCTTCTTATTTAACTAAAATATCACTTCATCGGTAATTTTTTTCTCTCTAACTTTATAATGGCTACCAATTTCTTATTTGAGACATAATCCACCATGGTAATGAAAAATTATTCATCAAATTTTGATCCAGTCATAGAACATAGAAAATTTTGAACATTCATATTTATAGAACTCCATTCATGATTCAATGCTTTACTTATGTCATCACGCTTATGAACCTAGATAATAATATTTATTCAGAAGGATGATAAATCATATTTTTCTCAAACTAATTCTATACTAGAGAATATTGAACCATTTTTTTTATTATTTTACTCTAATTATCATCACCTGTTTGAAAACTATAACATTTTTTCTTGAAATTTCAATACCATAATAATTAGTTTCATCAATCATTCTTTGTTTTTTCAATTTTATATGATATAACTTAAATAATATTCTTCTAGAAAATATGGGATATGAATTCATCCAATAGGTTGAAACACTTTATAATTAACAAAATCCAATTGATTTTTCATTCATAACCTTCAGATTTTTGTGAAGTTATTTATTCAATTATTAAATTGTTATCTTATATCACATCTGAAAATATATATATATACATCAAAGAATTTAGTTGCATTTTAAAAATTATAAGACACACCTCAACATGATGAACACACTTGTCACACCATTTTCACACTCCCTCCTACATAATATATTTAATTTTTATTTTTAAACTTTTTTAAACTACTTTTTACTAGGCTTACTTCCATTGAATGTTCCATATCCCCCTAAATATGTGACATACTTCCGTTGTAGTGGAAATAAATACTTCTTCATGGAAATAACTCCCAATCATCACATCTCTATTGTGGAGGCAAAAAAATTAGTAGTCCTTACTTGGTATGAATTTAGTGTCCTTATGATGTCATGTATTTTTGGAAAAAATAGTTAAATATTAAATTAGTTTTTTTATTCCATGGATTATTATTTAAGAGATAAAAGTTTTAAGAAATTCTTATTTAAAATAAATGTATAAATTATTTTATTATAAATTATTTTTTATTATTGAATATATATTAAATTCATGAAACAATTATAAATTAAATAATTCATTAAAGAATTTTATTAAATAGAAAAAAATTGAATTATATTTAAAATAATTAAATAATATTATAATGGACTTGTTAAATAAATTTTAGTATGAAAATTAATATATTAAAAAAATTAATTGTGACTTAATGCGATGTATAGATTTTTATGTGAATAATTTTTAATACAAAAATTTTACATTTAAATTTTTATTATTAAATTGTAAAAATACACATTTAATGTTTGACTATATTTTAAAAAAAATTATAGTGAAGTGATGGTTTTAGATATTTAATTGAACATTTAAAAGTTTAATCTTATTTAAAATAATTATTAATTAAAATAAAATAATATATATAATTATAGTTGTTGTTTTTGGTTAATTATAGTTTATTTTCCTACAATGTTAAATAATTAATTGATGTCAAATAATTATAGTAGATTCAATGTTAATTTTTTTGTAATAGTTATTATTTTATAATAACAGTTATTTTGAATATATAAATTTGGAAAAAGGTATATTTATTATTATTTTTTTGTGTGAAGTTATTATAAATAAGTTTTAGAAAAGGAAATTGGGTTCGGGTGATGAGGAGTTAAAATTTTGGCTTATGTACCTGAAATTTAATGTCATGAATTTTTTTAATTAAATTGTCCTATAATACATGTGAAAAATGTCATACAATGCACAAAGTATTTTCAAATGGGTGAGGATGCATGCCTCTCTCCTCCCCTCTCACCCCTTTCTCCTCTATATATCCCCTCTCTACTCTCTCTCCAACTCTTTATCTTTCTTCGATAATTTCTCCATATAATTTTAGAATTTCTATCCATCTGCGGTAGCGATATTATTTCGTCAAGATGAATATTTTATTACCCATTTATGTTATGTGACTCAAACCATCCAATTTTCTTGAAATGTTATTTGATCATACATTTTTTCTTGTGATAATAATATAATTTAAAATAATGAGAGAAAATTAAAATAATTAATGGAGAATAAAATTATCATTAGAGAAATAAAAAATACTTATCCAAATTATTTACATCATAGATGTTGAATTATGAATAAAATTAATAATATGTGTTTTGATTTTGTTTTTTTTAATAAAATGATATATATATTTGAGAAATTATTTGATGAATAAGTAATTTTTGATGGAATGATGGTTAATGATAAGATATAAGGATTTTAATGGAAATGGAATTTCATGATTTTAGTGAAAATAATTATTTTATGTGTTATGAAGTTAGGAGGGGATAGTAATATTTCTATTAAATAAAAAATAATTTAATCTAGAGTTTAAAATAAAAAGGTAGGGTCTATGACTAAATTTTGGTATGATATACATAATAATAATTCTTACACTTATAAAATTATATGAAATTATGTGGTGGAGAAAAATTTTGTTTTCTTAATGAAAGTGTGAAATAAATTATATTGAAAGAAATTATGGTGATTATGTTGATATGAATTGGAAAGTACTAAATTGAGAATAATAAATTTAAATATGGATTGCAGCTATAAATTATTTATTATGTTATTAAAATAAAAATGAGGATAATTGAAACTTATAGGAAACAAATTTATGGTAAATTATGTTGGATGCTCATAATATGGTTAGTAATTATTTTCTAAGATACTTTGAGAAAATTCATGGTAAATTATGAAAAATAAATTATGTTGATTTTTTTACAATGTTTAAATTATATTGAATTTGTTAAGATAGTTATATTTTTTTTATTTAATGATGATGTTTAAATTTTGTTGATTTAATATTGATGATTGAAATTTTAGATGATTATTTTTAAACGAGGTGTAAATACATATAGTTAATTTTTATAGATGATCATAATTAATGATACTTATGAAAATAATGAATTAGTATGAAATAATGAATAATCTAATCATATAATAATAAATTAATATGATTATATAATAGATAATTAAATAATGTTATTAACATTGAAATAGATTTGGTTGTGGATGTATATTTACTATGAGAATTACTTGTATTATATGATTAAATAAATTTGAGTAACCAAAATAGTGTTGTATTTGTCAATGGATTACAAAGAATTCTCAGTAATCATAAAAGTATTATGAATATCTATATTTATCAAATTAATTTAGTTTATTATAAATTAAAATTTACTGTTGAAGGTGATTGGTGAAAATTATAAGTAATAATAACAATACTAGAGTTATTCACCATATTTATGAGTAATTATAATAGAATTTTGGTAATAAATGGTACTAAAAAATATACTTCTCATAGTAGTAACATTATTAATAGTGGTTTATGAGATAAGTGGAGGATTTATAAGTTGATGGTGAAAAAATTAGAGTATGTATATTCATTATATATTTATTCAATTTAATAATTGTAGTTTTATCATAATTTTTTATAGTACAAAAACAAAAGATTTGATGTCGGGTTTGAATCAACATCAAGATGAAGATAGGTTAATAGTAGTCCATTTGAGTATTCATGAGTCTCTACTTTCCATTGACTAGTTTTTATTTGGATACATGACATTTTCTACTGAAAAGGATGAGAATCTAGATGATAAAGACTTATATACAAGGGAAATTTCTTATAGTTGTTGTATATTTTTATTTATTTGATATATATATAAATAAAAATGTGACATTTAATGGGTTTTGGGTTATGTTTTAAATTTTTTAGGTGTTTATTATTTTTTTAATTAAATTTATATTGATGGAATTGGAGGAGGATCTTAATAGTGGAGGTGAATTTGAGTGAACTAAAAGTTCAGTGAAATATGTCATTAGAACACTGGTGGAGGCCACTAGGATAAAAATTCAAAGGTAGTGGCTTTACTTGGTTACACTATAAGGACATTGGAATGCACCATTCTTATAGTGGGCCACTATAACTCATGTGGGACCCAAATAAAACTATTAATTTGGATGTGTGTTTTTAACTAGAACATTTTTTAAAAATTTATTGTCATAATTTTTATTCTTAAAATTGGGACTCCCTTTCTAAATGGGTTATTTTTTATGAGCATCACTCCCTTTTTCACCCCCATTAATCACCAAATTTCAAGTGATGTTTTCATGTTTGATTCAAGTAAAAATCATGATCTATTAGGGGTGCTCGGTAATTATAAATAATGGCTTTGACAACCCTATATATTTTTTAGATTGTAATGAGTTCTAGTCATTAGCACATTCTAAATCCCTCTATTTTTATTCTAGATAATTTTTTTTGTAATTTATTCTTGTTCTTGGAGGATTTAAAGTTCCATTCCACTTGTATATTGAACCTTGAGTGTTAGGTAGGTGACGTCTTACATCTTTTAGTGCTTGAACTTTTGATTATATCTAATTTTTTCACTACTATATTAATTTAACAATTAATATGAATTAAATTTATTTAAAAATATGTTATATTGTTATAAAATAATATATCATGATTTTTTATCATCCATGCATATTTAATGAAGCTGTTTTAATGTTCAAAATATGATATTGTGTGTGTAAATTGATTATTTAATTGGTAATATGTCTAGATGAATTGATAATTTGAAGTATTCTTATGGAATTATTAGTGATACAAGTACAAAGGTTAAAAAAAATTATGTGATGTTTTTTCAAAGTAATGTCTGATTCACTACAATATAAATTCATATTGTTTTATATGAATTTTATTGAGTTATTGTGAAGAATTTACATGATGTTTCAATTGTTTTTATTGGTTATAAATACTATAAGTAATTGAAAATAGGTGAAAATTATTGTATAAAGGGGAATAAAACACAAAATAAAATAGGGATGTAAATGTTTTTTCATGATTTTTGTTGTGATTATCATGGGGAATAAAGGGATACTTGCATGCTAGAGATTAATTTAAAATTATTTATTCTTATATGAAATGTGTAAAATAGTTAATTAGTAATGATTGAATAAATAATTGATTAAATTGACCTAGAACATGGGTTTTGATGTGTGAAATTCTTATTGTAAATTGTGTATTTGAGCATGAATGTGTGTTTTATATTATAGTTGATGGTATTATAATTTGATATGGTGTTTTTTTATTTGAGTGGGATAAAGTAGGGATGTATTTGATATGATGATCTGGAAATGTAGTGGTTATTTTTTTTTATAATATTTTTTATTTGAAAAGTTCTCTAAAGTAGGTCACTTATAGGTAGCCCTGAGCTTGTCTGAGACATGGGAAATTTATGTGAGAGAAATTTGTTTGTTTTAGGAATGAGTTAGACATAGGAAAATATGTGATGTGATTTTTTTGGAAAATGATATTATGTGATGCCATATTCATGGAATATTGGATCATAACAAGCCAAAAATTTTCATATTATTTCCAATAATTATCAACACTAGCTGACTAAGGCGTGAGATTATTTAAAGTACATTGTTAAAACCATTTAATTTATGTGTGTGCTAAAAATTATATTCTTCAATCATTTATATGTGTAAACTATTTATATATTATCATATTTTAAACTCAAATATCAATCTATGGTTGTAGGTATTTAAAATAGGAATTTATTCAAACTCCCTATATGTACACCCCTCATGTGCATATAATCTATTAGAATTATGTTTTAGGTTATGAAAATTGTCCTTAGGATCAAATAATATGATCTTTGGAGGCAACAGGAATAATTTTTTGTTCACATATGAATTCATGTGGTTAAATGTTTAAAATTTTGTATATTTATCCCCTTATTTGTACTATTCAGTTTCTTGTACTTGAGATCTAATTTTGAGTCATTTTTGGATGTATGGAATTTATGTATTTTTTTGGGATATTTTTATGATATATTTTGCTTTATAATTTTGTTTTAAACTACATGTTGTTATTATACTCCTTTTTTTATATTTTGGTTTGATGGATCATTAAAGGGTAAATCACTCCCCGAGAAAAACTCATAGACCATCAATGTTAAGAAATAACCTATAGTGATCAGGGAACACACTTAAGGCTATGTGATACTTTGTATCAATAGTATGGTCATTCCAGGGTGTTACATTATAAAATTGTATCAAAGTAGTTTCTTATCTATATTCTTGATGTTTGGGAGTCAGTAGGTTGAACAGCAGGAGTTGGGACTTAGTATGTAACTAAGGATGTGTGTTTGTCCAACATAACCATAATCGATATATAAGTTACTTGATAATATGGTATTGCATTTTTATATCATATAAATGAGATTTTAGGATATGATTCTCAATTATTTTATGGTGAGAAGTGGGGCATTCATGCATCATTAGGCATGTAAGGACATGATACATATATATATATATACATGTGTTTATGATTTATTGTCAATTTAAATTTCTATTAAATAATTTAATTATTAATAATATAATAATTTTTTACTTGATAGGTTATTAATAATATATTAATTAACTAAAATTAGTGGATTTAATTTGGTTATGTGATATTTCTAGTTTGAATAATTACTTTGAAATTGTGTGCAATAAGTTATTCGTGGTGATTTTATTGATGAAAATTTTGGTTTTGATAATTAAATTGTCTGTTGATCTTTGTAGAATTATGGAACCCAAAAAAATGAGTTGATATACCTTAGGGTAATGAGGTTCAGTAGGAGAATTCATATGAGGGGTATATGGAAGGGGAACCTGTGAGTATTGTATTTGGTGGGTGAACCTATTACTCTAGTGAAGAAGAAGTTCATATAGATCCTATCAAAGGTGTTTAAAAATATTGGGAAGACACTACCTCATAAGGTTATAGTGATTTCTTATGTGGTTCCATATTTATGAGTGCATTATACTACTCTATTTAGATTAAATTTTGGTCATCCATGAGATGAATAGTGGTTAGTGGGGATGAACATGATCTTTGTGATAATCAGTTCTCCTAAAGGGAAGAAAGTGATGCTTTTTTATGCTTGAGGGACTAGCTTGATAATGGAGGGATATATTGGTCGAAGAAAATAAGATCAAGGGTTTGTCATGTGTGGCTCTGTAGATATTATTTTTTTAGTGGTTCTACCCATATATACTAAGGATGGATAGAGGTCAAAAGATCAGGGAGTTAAAGAAAAAAATGTGCTTGTTATTGATTATTCTTTCAGATTTATGGATTTAATCCATTTTATGTTAATATGGGGAGGTGATAAGGTATCTTAAGACCATCAATTATAGTATTGTATTATGTTATAGATTCAATCAATGTTTTATATAATTTTATTACCCACATTTACATTATTTTTACAAAAAAGAATCTTATAGTATGCAAGGATATTGAGGAAGAGAAGAGGGATTTAGTAAGAGTGGGTAGATCTCATGGTAGAAATAAGAGAAAGGGGATGATTATCAAAAGGATATAGAGATTATAGGTAAACAAGGGAATAATTTTTCTTATCCATCATCCAGAGGTATGGTACTTTTAAAATTTTATCAATGTATTTGAAGATTCACATACTAGATCTATTTTTTCTAGTGAGATGAAGTTGTGTAACTTTTGTATAAAGGTTGGTTATCTATCGAAATTATTTTATAATGGATCTAAGGGTAATTGGGGGTGAAATTAATATTTCTAATTTGAAACTTGTAAATGGGTTAGTACATTGCAATATAGTTTGTGTTGAAAGTCACGTTATAGATTTGGTTGTGGTGGTGATTGAGGTTTTCAAGGATCGATTCAATAAGAATATTCTATAAAGGGGAGTCAAGTGACCTTGGGTATTTGTTGTGGTGCATGGCCTGGTTAATTATTCTCTACTAAGTAGGTTTCAATGGGTCATTGGGTGTATTCCAATGTTATAGGTACGATGCTGGATACCTCTACTCTAGTGAGTGTATTGTTTGATTCAAGTGAATCTCATTATTTTATTTCTACTTGTTGGGGTTTTTACATGGGTTTAGAAATTGAGTTCTTTCATGAAATTTTATCAATGAATATTCTATTAGGAAAAAGAGAGGATCCTATCAGAATATTCCAATATTTTGTTATTTAGGTATACAGTTGTGGTCATATTTTGAAATTTTTTTATTCTGTTGAGGAAATGAATTGATGGGATTATTTGGATGGAATCGATATTTTATTATTAGTCTCATATTTATTTCTATCAAATACATATGATGTTATTTCTATCTCATGAAACATTCTATGTTTTTCTTATAGAATAGTATTATTATACAACAAGACTCAACTATTATTTGGGGAATCTAAGTTGGATTTCATCTTAGATAGTAGTGATATATATTAGGTTGGAAGAGGTTTCATTCAATTTTTTTCATCATATATCATAATAATATCAAAATTCATATCCTGAGGATTTTGTAGGGTTCACACCAGAGAGGTATGTAGATTTTATGATTGAATTGGTACCTATCACCAAGACTATCTCTATACCCCCTTATTATACGAATCCAATAGAAGTAAAATAATTATAGTCTCAGTTGTAAGATCATGAATCCAAGGGATTTAATGAAACAAGTGTTTCTAGATGGGGTGATTTGATAGTTTTTACTGAAACTATGCATGATAGATTTCTATTGTGTGTTGACTATTTCTTGTTGAATCAAGTTACCATAAAAAATCAATATAATTTTCCTTATATAAATGTGTAGAACTAACATTTAATAGGTTCTATGTTGTTTTCAAATATCAATCATTTATTGGGTTATCATCAATTGAAGGAGTGATCTGAATATGTGACTAAGATATCAATCTTTACATGGTTTTTCCATTTTTGAATTTCTTTTATTCCATTTGAATTTATTAATGTACTAGCTATTTTCATGGAATGGATGAAACATTTATTTCAATACTATTTTTAATCCTTTAGGATTGTGTTTATCAATGATTTACTAATAGTTCATGATCCTATGGGGAGGAAAGTGAGGTATTTTCTATTGTCTAGTATATATTGAGAGGTCATTGGTTGTATTCCAAGATTTCAAAGTATCTATTATATATTTTATAATTTAATTTTCTTGGGTATATTGTCTTTGAATTTGGGATATCAAAAGATCCTATAGAGTATGAATTTTTTATGTCTTGAGAAATTCCGAACAATTCCCTCAAGATTCATAGTTTTTTTGGCCTTATATGATATTATCATTTATTTATATAATATTTCAATAATTCATCCTTATCAATGAATCAATTTATTATGAAAGGGATGATATTCTAGTGGGATGATAAGTCTGAGGCTATATTTTAAAATCTATAGAAGAGGTTGAAATCAAGATGTATTCTCATTTTATCTAAGCTAGGGAAGGATTGTAATAATTATTATGATACCTTTCATGTGGTATTTGGGTGTGTGTTGATACAAGAGGTGTGAGTAGTAGTGTATTCCTCATGGTAGTATAGGCCTCATAGGATTACCTTGTTGATGATATTGAGTTTTTATAGCTGTGCATGCGACAAAAAATGGTGGGATTATTTGTTCGGTGAGAAGATTGTTGTATTCACCAACCATAGGTGTCTGAAGTCTATATTTTTTAATGGTATTTGATTATATAAAATAAGAGGTGGGTTTAATACCTTTATATTTTTATTTTGAGAATATATATTATTCAAGGAGGTGGAATTTTTTTTCGATTCTTTAAGAAGAAATTATAAAATGAACATTTTTCATGATTCAAAAGACGAGTTATAACTTATGTCTCTATTATCATAATTATAACGTGATGTATCTAAGGAATAAAGACATGTTTTTATTTCACCTTTAACAATAACTTTATCCTTTGAAGATCCTTTGGGGTATTTTTGTAACAAGTTTTTTATTTTTTGTCAACATATCTTATTGTAAATGCTTTTATTAAATAGCTGATAAAGAGATGTAAAATTTATTCAGAAATTTTTCCTTATAAAATTTAGGAAAATTTCTTGACAAGTTATAGGAGGATTTCAAGGAATTATTCATAACTATTTTTGGAAACTTTCCTAAAGTTAGATGATGTTATTTCATTCTTAAAGTTCCCAGCATCATGAATATTTTTATGGTCCAAGATGATGTTGTCCCCTTTCATATAGAGAGAAATGAATAATTTTTTTAGCAGATATAACAATGATGAAGTTCTAAGACAAAGATATAATGTAAGTCAATGTTTTAGTGGTATTAAAAAGGTTTCATAAGGTCTATCATCAAGCTGTTTAATTTTATAGGTAGATTGAAAAAGGAATTGTAAAGATATAGATAGCATATAGAATCTCAATCAAGGGTAAATCTCATCATTACTTACATAAGGGTAATATTCTCAAAGTTTAAAGGTTACTAAAGTCCAGTAGCTCAAGATATAGGATAGAAAATTGATGGTTTTACCAGATGAAGAGTATAAAAAGAAGATATTGTTAAGTTTGTACACACTTGTAAAAGTGTAAGAATTCCAATGGGGGTAAAAGTGCAATGTGAAAAAAGATTAAAGTTCATATTTAAGTATGAAGTTGAAGTGGAAATTATGATAAAAAAATCATGTTGAAAAAAATTACTAGATGGAGTAGAGAAGTTGTAAACAACTAGATAAGTATTTGTGAAAGAAGTCTTTAGAAAATGAAGAAATTTTATTACAAATCTAATAAAAAAATACACTATATAAAGGTAGAAGGGGAAAAATAATTGAAACAAAAAGAATAAGTTTGGAATTTTATGTTGATCAGTCAAGCTACATTGAATAGAAGAACATCAAATAAACTTTAATGATTTAATTAGATAGATGATTCTATAAAGGTGCACTAAGATATGTTTTGTAAACACATAGAGTTTGTGGTAAGTAAGGATAAACCATATCAATTATTTCCATATAATAAATCAAGTTGGATTAGATAGAGAGGCGAAAAACTTGTAGGGTAATCATTAAGTGAAATAGAATATGTTCACTTGATGGAGAAACATCCCATCAGACAAAGTTCCAGCAGATGGAGTGTTCAAGAATCTTTACATAATATTATGTAATGTTCTTATAATTGATGATGTGATGTTATTCAATCAAAATTCTAACATCCATATGAGATTACAAATCTTGAATAAATACCTTAACATTGAGGTTAAGGATGTTCTTAGAAGGTTTTGGATTCTAATATTTCTAAAATATTCATAAATACTCTAAAAGGAATGAGAAGATTCTATAAAAAATCCCCGAGGAGATGGTGTTTTGATTTTTGAGTTTTCATTTAGCAAGAAAATAAAAATGAGTTCCCAACTTTTCTTATATGATCACACCTATAAAAAGGGTCAAATACAGCATGGGTTGTCTACTATTTAGGTTTTTTAGAAAGCTAAAGTGCTATTAAAAAGGTATCGTAAAAAGACACTATGTGAAGATCCAAAATATGATATTTGATAAGGGAGAGATTTTAACCAGGTTTTGATTTGGTTGAAGTTTAATTACAACATATATAGGTGTAGTGAGAAGTGTTACCAGATAGAGTTTTTGATCATAGATATTTGAAAAAGTTCTTAGTTAGAGTATGCCAGAAAGATATATCATTAAACATATCATTTGAGAAGGTTAAAAGGTTTATTTGGTTTCACTATATAGAACAAAAAATCATAAGCATGGTTAGTAAGGTGTTATAGATAGGTAATACTATAAAAATCTATGATGTACCAGATGGACTTTTTCTAGATAGATAAATTTGGAAGGTTGATTTTTAGATGATATTGTACGGAGATTTTTTACAAAGTTTTATAATTTTATTTTGTCTCAGTTTGAAAATAAAAATTCTATAACTAACAGGGGTCGGTGTAACCATACCTATCAAGAGATTTAATGATTCTAAGGGGAGCCATATCATTGTATTAAACTTTCTATTATATCAAATTTCCTTCAACCAATAATATTTTCTAGGGAAAATTTGTAGTCACCCACACTGGTATTGAACATTTTCAATATTCCATTCCTTTACTTTATTATCATTGCATGCTTGTGACATTTTTATATAAAGTTGATGAGGATAATAAGTCTAACAGGTTGTATGGGTTAATTTATAGAGAATTTAAATTTTAAAATATCACCACTAATTCAACCCCCATCTTAGTGGTTCTCATGATACTTAGGAAATTAAATTTGTATCAGAGCCAAGGTTCCACTATTTGATCATCATTATAGAAAATATAAATTTAGTGAATAGTATATGTATTCCTACCTTTGATAGATAAAATTATCATGTTTGGAAAAGAAATGATACCCTATCTTCTATCACTTTACCTGGAGGTATTTTATGCAGCTATAATTGGGATTCTACATTTGAGAAAAAATATCCTATCACATTTATTGTAAAAAGATATTTCAAGGTAGATAGGAAAGATAAAAATTTTATTCTAATAAACTTATCAAAAAAATCATGAAGATTATGGGTCTCAACATAGATAAGGAAACATTGGAAAAACTCAAATCTATATTAAAAGGGAATATGAAATTAAATGAATAAATGGTACAGATACAGAGGATAAATATTGAAGATATCATAATAGTAGATCATGAAACTATTGATGAGTACATCAATAGAGTAAACGAAACTATTTGCAACATTATAGTTTTTAGAGATGTTTTGGAATATTTAAACATTGTTAATAATCTCATGATTAATTTTATAGATAAGATTTATTCTAAAAAATTTCCTTTAGAAGATAAATATGGTTTATCTCTTGATGAATTATATATGATATGTGGAAGTCTCAATCCATCAAAAAGAAAATCGTGGATGAAATTTCATTTGAAGGTATGAGAAATTTGAAAATCCAAGATGTTGATTATAATATTATTGACCTCACTAATTCATAAGATAAGTAAGATGATGAAATTATTGAAATAATCATGTCTCTTAACTCCAAAAATTACTAGATAGGTAGAGGAAACTATGGAGGAAAACCCCCCATGTAAATTTTTTGAGTATGGGGGAATTTGAAATTTTTTTATAAATTTTTATAATAATAAAGTTAAATAATATAAGTATGATTCTAAATAAAAACATCAGTGGAAGAAGTGAAATAAAACTTATAAGTAAGATAATAAATCCACTTGTAGAATGAAAAATTTCACTGGAAAGAACATAAGATGTATGTTGAGTAAGAAAGTTGAATAGGATTCTACTAACTATGTCTCTTTAGAGGATGAAAATCCAGATATGATCAAAACATTCTTCACCAATGTTGATATAAAATAAGATTCCTCAAATTTTGAAGAATAAGAAGTTGAATAAACCTATAGATAATATCAGTTGATATCATAACTTGTGTATTTTATTGATAAAAACAAAAAATAGAAGAAATAAATGATAATGTTGTTAGAAAATGGTGAGAAAAGTAATATAGAAAATAATGATATTCTTAAAAATAAATATGTGTACATTGAATAAATTAAAAACCTCATACTAAAATATTAAAAACAATAAATAATGGTGGAAGGTCTTATTAAGAAACTTTAATATAAGGAATAAGAGGTTTGTAAAACCTAATTGAGATTTATTGAGGTTTAAAGTACATTAAATAAGACAAATTAAATTTCCAACAAGGATTGAAAGATAAAGGGTAAAACATCTCAAGAAACTAAGAAAACTCATTCTATGAATCAAGTAAAATATAAACCCCCTAAATGGAAATATTTAACTATTTTACTAACTATTCATGTGTTATAAACATTATTAGGAAATAATGGATTGAAAAGTGATGTGATGAAAACATTGAATCTATATAAGATAAAGATTTGGTAGATATTATTAATTATGTGGTATATATGGGATTAATTCATATAATTGTTTCCATGAAAAGTCTCTTCCTGGAAATATTCATGAAAAAAGGGGGATAAATAGTGGAACAAAAGAGAGTAACTTTCCTAATATACATGATGAATTAATGGAAAAATTGTTAAATTCTAGAGGGTTTCTGAGGAAAAATTGATTTTATTTCCTAGATAATTTTTGTGGAAAATGAGGCTAAAAATGTCACTTTGCTGAAGAATGTATGAAAACTCATCTAGTACAGGTTTCATATATAAGAAAATAAAAGTAATATAGTATGAAAAAAAATTAGGAAAGAGATTTTTTGTTGAGACTTCTCTAAAATCCAAAAAAAAAGAACAAACCCTAGATTCTTGATAATGGTTATTCCACAAACATGATAAGTAACAAGAGAATTTTGAAAAATTATTAATAACATGAAGGTAGAGTAGTTAATTTTAGAAATTATAGTTCCATAAAAATTAAATAAATTAGAATAGCTGAGATTAAAGCTCAAAAATTAAATTTAAAGGAAGATTTATATTTTTGTGGGATTAAAAACAACTTACTAAGTTTTGGACAACATTCTGATGATGGTAATTATATTACCTTTAGTGAATATTATTGTATCATTAGATTTCTAAAAAATATAAAATTAGTTACTAAGTAATAAATAACTAGTGGAAATTTTTTCTAGAATAGAGATCCTTATAATTGGTGCTACTTAAGTGTTGAGGATGAAAATAAGTTTTGGTACTGAAGACTTAGTCATTCTGGATAGCACAGTATGGACATTCTTTCCAAATCAAATTATGTTAGAAACTTACCACCATTTAAAAGTAATGATGATTATATTATTATAACAAGTGAAAAGGGTAATATGGTTAGTGGAAGACATAATAAATTTGAAATCCAATCCATTATAACTCTTTAGCTCCTTCACTCTAATCATTGTGGGACGGTGAGACATCAATCAACTAAGGGTGATTTTTTACTTCATTACATTCACTGATGAATTCACTCATATGACCAATATAATGATCATAAAATATAAATCAATGGATTTGAAAATGTTTAGATATTTTATAAGGTAAGTTAAAAGAGATACGAGAGTTTATATACTGAATCTTATAACTAAAAATAGAAAAGAGTACACAATAACTTATTTCAAACTCTATATGAAGTAACATGGAATCAAAAACCAATACAGTGATCCATACACACCATAACAAAATAGAGTTATGGAAAGGAAAAAATAAAAGTTTAGTGGAAATGGAAAGAAATATAATTGCTGAATAAAAACTTTCTATATTTTTTTAGAGAGAAGCTATTAGTACCACTATTCATGTATAAAATTGATGTTTATTTTGGAAAAAATATAAAATGAGTCCCTTTGAGATTTGGTATAAGAAAAAACCTTTAATGAAATTTTTGAAGTTCTTTGTGAGTCCTTTCTTAATAAAGATAAAAAAATTGTATTTTGAAATGTTTGATGAAAAATATGAGGATGGAATTTCCATGGTATATTAATCCAATGTAATAAGTTATAAATGATAGAATAAACATCTGAAAATTTTGGTGGATTCATATGATGTGAGATTTATTGAAAATATATCATCCTTAATAAAAGTTTTTAAAAATGTTATAGAATAAAAATATAATACAAAAATAAAGATAATAAAAGATAAGATTAATGTAATCCAAAATGAATATAAGATGAGTCAAATGAATCTTGTGATGAGAAAAGTGACACGGGAAGAAAATATCAAAATTTTCATACATTATTGGAATATATTGAATCTAATAACATAATTAGAATTATAAAATCTCCAATTTATAATAGAAGGAAGTTGAGGTTAGTGAATCAAACTTCACCTATCTCAATGATTGAACTAGAATCCGTTTCAGAGGCTCTAGAACATAAATAATGGGTACAATCTATGAATGAAGAGTTTTATCAGACTGAGAAAAATGAAACCAATGAACTTATTCCTTGATTGGTTGGAAATAATGTTACTGGAGAAAAGTTTATATTTAGAAACAAGTTGTATGAACATTGATAAATTTCAAGAAACAAAGAATTCCTTATTTTCAAAGGTTACTCATTGGTATAAGGTGTTGATTTTGAAGAAACTTTTTACCCTATTAAAAGACATGAAACAATTAGAATCTTCTTGTAAGTTTCAATATATAATTGTTACAAAGTTTATCATATGTATTATAAGTCATCTTTATTAAATAGATAACTTTAATAACAAGTTTATATTGAGAAACCTAGTGGGTTTTTACTTGATAAATATGGAACTATGGTGAGTATACTAAAGAATACTTTATATGGGTTGAAACAGACTCCTCAAACATGGTACTCAAAACATTATAATTTCATGAAGAAGTTTATGTTTTCTAAATTAATAGTTGAAAACAACCTTTATATTAAGTAAATAATCACAAGTACCCTTATTTTAATTCTTTAACTTCATGATATTTTTTTAGGTGATAGGGATACAAATTGTGAATAATTTTATGAACAAATGTTGAAAAAATAGAAATTTAAATGCTTAGTAAATTATCTATTTTTCTAGTATTTAAAGTTCAATATAAAGAAATATATATCTTTATATCAAAAGAAAAGTATGTCAAGGAGTTGTTACAAAATTTTGGGAAGGTATAATCAAATGATGTTTCTACACCCATATCTGCTGGTGTAAAGATAAGTAAAGATGAATATGGGAAATGTGTGAATTAGAATGAATTCTAGAATTTAATATAAATCCTTCTCAATATTACTTCATTAATACTATAAATCATATATTCTATTACATTGTGTAAAAGTATCAAAGTAATCCAAAGTAATCATATATGTTGGAAGCAAAAAAAATACTCAGGTATATTAAGAAACATCATCTAATGGCATATTTTATAAAAGAATTTCTAACATAAACTTTCTTGGATACACTAATACTGATTGGAAAAGATAATTTAATGATTAAAATTAAACTTATAAAGGAAATGTTTTCTTGTGAGAATGTTATGTGAGATGGAATAGTAATAATATGGTTTTTTTACTTTTAGAAAAAAGATGCTAAATATATTTCCACCACCCATGCTTGTACACATTTGATATAGATAAAAGTTTAACTAGAAGATATGATAGTAAATCGTTGTAAACTATTGAATATTATTTGTGATAATAAAAGTTCCATTAATACCTCAAAAAATCATGTAAATTATTCAAGATGAAAGAACATTTATATTAAGTATCACTTTATAAAATATAATGTTATTGTGGGAATTGTTTTTCTTGAGTACATTTAAAAAAATATCAAATTGGTGATATTTGCAGCAAAGTTATGCCAAGGGAATTATTTTTGGAATTGAATCTAAAACAAAATGGTTAACATCACAAATTACATCCTAAGGTTTTTGAATCATGTTTCACAACCATGATTTTGATTATGTTTTCAAAATGGGAGAGTAAGTATAAATTTTTAATAACATGTTCAGCTCTTCCTATTATGAATCTAAAGTTGTTATTAATATAAAAATGAGGAGAGATAAAATTGAGGGGGATTTTATCTTATTATGTAAAGATATTTCATTTCATTGAGTTAGGAAATTACATTAAAAAATTTCTTTATCCAGTAGTGTGGTGTCATGATATTCTCTAAAATAAAGGTTATGGTTTGATAAAATGTTTATAGAAGAGTTGTTTATAAATTTATTTTTTAAAATTTGTCATAAATTTTTCCAAAAAATTCGAAGGGGGAGATTGAAGATCCTTCATGATGTTTTGTAAAAGTTTTTTATTTGTTTTCAACATATTTTTTATGATTTTTTTAAATAGGTTAGAAGATTGGGAAACCTTCTTAAAAATTTATTGGAGGATGTGAAGGTGGTTTTCTTAACTATGTTAGGAAACATTCCTAAGGTTAGGTTATTCTATTTCATTCTTAATGTTACCAAAATCATGAAAATTTTCATGATCCAAGATAAATTTGTACACTTTCATAAAAAGATATAATTAAATATGTTTCACCATGCATACAAGAGATGAAGTTCTAATAAAATGATTTATAAGTATTTTCTTGAGTGGTAGCATAAAGGTTGGATAAATGTATGTCATCATGTTTTGTAAGGGTGAAAATAGAGTTCTTAAAGATACATAATGGTATAGGAAGTATATGGAAGCTTGTGTAAGGTTAAATTTCATCATTCATTGTGTAAGGGTATTCTACCCAGTGTATAATGGTTACTAAAGTCTAGTGGATCAAGAAATCATATGGAACATGGATGGTGTTACCATAAGAATATTTGTAAGAAGCTGATGATGTTGAGATTTTACACACCTATACAATGTGTAAGAAGTCCAATGGGGGTAGATGTATAATGGAGAAAACTATTTGAAGTTCATATTGTATTATGAAGTTGAAGGAGTGGTTATGGTTAGAAAAATATGTTGTAGAAAGTTACCAAATAGAGTAAGGATGTTGTAAATATATATAGAATTATTTTTCAAAATAATTATTTAGAAGTTGTATCAATGTTATCAAAAATAAAATGACTCTAGTACACTAGATATAGGTAGATGGTGAAAATCATTAAATTTGACTTAGTGAGTTTAGACATTAATATTTATCAACCATGTTCCCTTAGATGTAATAATAGTGGGAAAACATTAATGATGTCATTGGATGGACGATTTCATAAAATTTCATTGGTATGAGTTTTGTAAATGATTAGTGTTTGCACTAATAAAGGATTCCCCATACTAAATCTTTCCATCACAAAGGTTGAAGTGGATCAGACTAAGATATTTCAAAAATGGAGGATCATCAATCAATAAAATATCATATGTTCACCTGATGGGGAAACAGTCCATATGAAAAACATCCACCAGACAGGGTGTTCTAGAATATTTATATAAAACTATGTAAAGACCTTATCATTGACAATGTTAGGCTATTAAATCAAAGTTTTTCTATCTATATGATATTAGAATGTTGGAAGAAGTTTCTTAGTGATTTTGTTTGAAATCACAAGAATACTCTAGAAAACTTGAGAAGATTCTTGTGAATTCTATATGAGAAAGAGTTTTATTTTTTATTTTTTTGAGAAATAAAATGAAATTCAGATCCTTTATTTTTTTCCCTATGAGATCAGCTATAAAAGGGTGAAAGTACAGTATGAGGTGTGTACTATTTATGTGTTATAAAGATAAAGTGTATATAAAATTTATTAGATAGAGATAGCAGAAAAATATCCAAAATTCCATGTTTGAGAAGGGATATTTTCTACCAAGGTTTTGATATGGTTGAAGTTAAAGAAAACTAGGTAGAGGTGTAGTGAGAAGTTTTACTGGATAGAGTTTTCAATTAGAGATATCAAATAGAATCATCGGTCATTGTATATCATACAAATATGGAATTGGATAGATATTTAATGTATAATGTAAGTTTAAGTGGTGTTTTTCACCTAAACAAACATAGAATTCGAATCATAGTAAGTGGGGATCACCGGATGGAGAATTCCAAAAGAAGGTAGGGTGAAACAGATGGACCCTTACTAGATGAATAAAATTATACTGTTGATTTTTGAATGATATTGTTGGGAGCTATTTTAAAAATTTCCACATTCTTATCTTGGTTCAGTTTGATATGAAAAACTTTGTAACTAATGGTAGTCTATATAATCATAACTATTTGGAGATATAAGGATTATAATGATATTTGGATCATTGTATTCACTTTTTTATTATAGTGAATTTACATGGACCAATGCGAGTTTCCATGGAAAATATTTAGTTATCCACGCTAGGAGAGAACCCTGTAAATCTTGTGTGCCTTGATTTAAATTATTATCATTTAATGCTTGTGAGGTTATTATATAATTTCAATAAGGATAATAAATTAGACAAGTAGTAGGAGTTAATTTCTAGAGAATTGATATTATAAAATATCACCACTTATTCAACCCCCTCTTCTCATCAGTGATGGGGATCAGGTGCTTGGGTGGACATTTGATTTAGATTCTATTTTGTATTTTCTTAAAAATAATTTAGTTTCAATGGATTAGTGATAGTAAGTGGTGATATATTATCATATTTCTAAATGTATTTTTCATTATGGTCTAAAAAATTTGTATAATGTTTTTTAGAGACATTTATCATGTCCGGGTATGAAACGAAACATGGAAAGTTTTGGTTTGAGATGTTTCACCTGTCAGAAAGTGAAGGGTTGAAATCAATGGAAGATAGAAAATACTTAGTCATTACTCCTTATATATTGGATATTAGATAATTTTTAAGGGTTTCTAATGATCAATATCAAGTATTCAATATAAAAATTAGAAACCTCAAACCCAAGATCACTATGCTTTGAAAAATTAAAACCATATAAAACCTAAATGAAAAACATATACCTTTCATTATAGAATTAAAATAATTTTGTTCTTAGATCACTATGGTTGATGAAGACCCTAAAGGAGAAACTAGTAGAATCATCTCATTGTGGTATATCCATAGGCTAATATAAATCATCTAATGCTTGGGGGGATTCTCTATAACTTCCATGGTATGTTAGTACCTCTCATTGGAAAAGGGAGAAGGGGAAAGAGAAATTTGGGTTGAGAATTTGATGACTTAGCATATTTCTATATCCCTTGGGTATGTACCTTGAGTATCCACTCACTTACTCATACATTCATAACATACGAGTAAATTCCTTGTTATTTACAAATCCTTGTAGCCTTTTAACCATGCCAAATCACCTTAGCATTTCATCTTATGAAACATAAATGATTATTAATGTGGTATAGATTAGAATGTGAACTATTAAAGTTAATTTTCCATCATCATTAATAAGAATAATATGAATTTTACTATATGAATCATAATTCTTTATGATATACCATTATCAAACATTATAATTGGAAAATGTGTTAGCATGATATAATATATCATACCTTATGATTTACCCTTCACCAAAGCATAAAACATGGATTGGATTATAATATTTCATTAAATTTGATATATATTGATGTTTCCTAATATTATATATCCTAAATACATCATATTTATTTAGGATTTAGTGAATACCTCCGTTAATATTTCACTTACACAAAAGCCTCATCGATTTTGTACTATTTCACATTATATTGTATCATATACAATAAATTATGAATCCATATCGAAAACAAATTTTGGATATTTTTTGAAATATTTTTGGAAAGATATCCTAAAATTCACCATGTATCACATCATATAAAATACCTTTTGAATATCCATCCAAATCTCATTTTGGATAAACTCTAAAAAAATTAGAGTAAATTTATGAGTTTTAGAAAATCCAATCCCCATTAATCATCAACAAAGTTTGAAACCCATGCCTTTTTATCATTGAAAATTTATTTGAATTCTATTGTTTATATTTATAATAAAAGAGAGGCCTCTAGAAAATCATTAATTCTAATGAATCTATAAAGATATATGAAATTATATTTAACGAATGCATATGCATATATATACCCTTTACCACCATTTATATCATATAAAATTATTCATTCTCATATAATATCTTTGTAAAATACATTAATTAAACATGGGATATAATGTATTTCAATCCCATATAGACTCATCATACATTATCAATTCTCCAATTATAGAATGACCAGGTCAATGATTGTATCACAAGTTATTCATCTATGTTGATGACCACATCATTGAAACCTCACCCAAATATATAAACACATCATATACGCTTTATCTTGACATAAACACACACTTTATTAGATAATATAAATCAATTTACTAGATGTAAAACATGTTATACCATAGGAAAATATCATCATTGTTAATCCTCAAACTATTCCATGATTAGTAACATAACAAACTACACCTTGATTAAATAAACATTATGGTATATTTAAGATAGGTATCAAAGTATAAGGGTATTCATGATGGATATATTTCAAACATAAGGTATGGGGATTAAATATAAAGCATGTACACCTGGTATAATAAATACATAGTGTATGAAACTCTATGTTATATAATTATGTGGTCATCTTATACACAAAACACATTTTATGCATTATGAGTATATCCCAAATATTTATATAAAATCCTATGGATTCTAACATTAATATTTATTTATAACCTATAATTCTCCATGATGAACATTAGTTAGGGATAACTCAATGTCATACATTGAGAGGTCAATTATCACTTCACTTCATGTAATATTTTCTAAAAATGTTAAAGAATGATAAAATGGAGACTAACTATTGTATATCATGATACATTTTATATTGTTAAACTCTTTTATGAAAACTGGCATAACCATACATAAGAACACATATTATCAAATACTATATGATTTATTTCTAAAACAGTATTATATTTTTTCACTTTTTAGGATTTTGTTAAACACATTACATCTTTATATTTATATAATTATTATCATATCACTATGTGTTCGTCTTATAAAACTCTCCCACTAGACTCTTTTTGTGAGAAACATCTATGAATAATATAGTTTAAAAAATACTGAGTCTTAGGAATTACATTCTAAATTATTAACCCCTTAAACATAGTATTTAAATTCCTTTACTTCACAAAATATAATTTTATGATATTAATAACTTATGTTTTATACTTATAACTCTCTATAATCTCACCATCATCATCTTTATTATAACTTTTCAAGTAATTTTTTTCCTTGATATCATTTTTTTTATTGATATAACACAGCATATTATTTTCTTACGAACATGTACTAAAATTATTTAGGATACACTCACTTTTTATTTTAACTATTATAATCCATTATTTTTCACACTTGAACTTCTATAAGTCTAAAAATACTCCCACTAGTTTTCCATACACTATATTCTCTTCAGAATACCATGATATGATAAGAAGCACTTTCATGTATAGTAAATGACACTTATTTTTAGAAGTGGTGATATTTATCTAATATAAAAATGCATCCATATCATATATAATATTATATGTGTTTAGGGAATTATCCAATAAAAATATATTATATTGAAAAATTATTTTATCCTCGATATAACTCTTTTTATTCTCATCTTTTATTCAATCATTTTATAGGGTATGATGAATAATAAACCATGTGTATAAAAACATTATCTCATATTTTTTATAATGGATCCTTTTATAAAAATAATTTCAATTATCATAAAATATAAATAAGATGAAAATATACATCCTTTATTTTAATCTTCTTGTGGCAAAAGTATTATTTTACATTCTAATCCATGATGAAACGACCCTTTTCTTTATCATTTTATTGTAAACTAAAATCTATATTAGTTTTTTCCTTGATTTAAAACTACTTTATATTTAAATAATTTTTTAAATATATATTTAGTATCATATACCCTTCAATGTCAAAGAATTAATTTCTATAACACCAATACTAAACATGGAATCTCCATGGAGTTTCAAAAACCCATTCAAGTATTTTGGATTATTCCATATTTTAAAATATAGACCTCTCTTACTAAAAACTTCTTTTCTTTTTAATGACTAAGGCTGATTATTATACTAATACAACATTCTTTTCCTATCTAAAATATTATCTATATATATTATCAACATAGAACCAAAGTCATGAAATATATTATCATGTTTTTATATCCTAAACTCTTTGAGGAAATCAAGTAAAAACATTTAGGTCTAAATCATAGTTTTCAACATTTCTAATAATGATTATATAATTAATTTCAAATCCAGAATAAGACATAATTTAAATTTCAAGTCCCCTTAAATAATTTGTGTGACCAATAATATTGAAAACATGAGAAAAGACTTAAATTTCAAAGAACAACCTATATTTAATTCTTTAAAACCTTAAATTAATTCATTTATTATTCTCATATGAATCTAGATATAAATATTGGAAACTTTTAACATTTTTGGCTATTAAAAAAGGGATCTCCCTAACATAAAAAAATCTTCTTAAATAATAATGATTCATAGGTTTCAATACCTACCTTTGTATATGATTCCTTTAATATTTTCCTTCTGAAGGCTTGATCTCAAATTTGTATTCGATAATGATTATGCCATTTTATCTATAAGAAAATCATGTATCATGTACTCCCATGTTCTCTTTCAACCCCATTATATCCATTAGTAGTCCAAGATTCATATTTCACTATGAAATGAATTTTATTTGGTATGAACCTTATCAATTTATCTATTTAGGTAGAATATAAATTCAATCATATCATGTATAACTATTTCATGGTTGAGTGGTTAATGAATTTCCCAATCCATCATATGGATAAACACAATACCATTCCTCTAGTTTCCCAACTCTAAGGATTTCCCAAATAAGTGTAACTTAATGAAAAATCAAAAAAAATAGGCACCAAACTCTTTGGGTAACCACATTACATGCTTTTATTATAGAATATAATCTAGCAACACCATGACTTGGAATAATCCTACGCAACTAGATGATCAATAGCTTAAAAATTGTTGGATTTGGAAGGGATGATACATTCATTTTTTAAAAGGTATTTAATCTCCCTAAAATATCACATGTTATTCCATTTTATGTATGAATTATTATATTAATTTAGTTTTAAATACCTTTTCCTTCAACCAAATATTTTTTTCATATCATATATATATATATATTATAATGTCTTGGATCTGGATGTCGGTCAAAGGATCCCCATACTCGGTTCATCACATGACCTCAAGTGTATTTCCACAAATACTAGAGGCTACCAACTAGCAGCGAGGGCCTATGTGAGATAGTGGAGAAACTATGCCTTCATTAGCAAAGTATAACCTAGTAGAATACAATAATAAAACAATAGTGAAAGTAGTAATATCATACAACAGAAGTAAAGTTCGGAAGAATAATAATCAAAATAATAAGATGTCATAGAATACAATGGATGATGCTGCAAGTTACATGTTCTAGGAAAACATCCAAAATAGAATACATTATAGTAATGCACAGTGCAAGCTCAAAAGTACAAAAAATACAAGAAAACTCAGAAGGATCGCAAGCCTTGACTTGGTCCCATTCTTTCCTGCTCTAAAGTAGAATATCAAGTTCCTGTAGAAGGGATATTTCCCTTATTGACAACTACAACAAATATAATTTCTTTGGGCCAAAAATCATGACCCAAATAGGATGTGATACTAAATCGTAGTAGGAAACCCCCCCCCAATATCTTTGCCAATCTGTCAGGGAATATATATATAACAGGAAGTGTTAAATAACTAAAGTAGTAAGCTAGAAAGTACTCAAAATTAAACATTCCTAAAAGTAATGGTTCTCATTTATATTCATTTACCATTAAATTACATTGAATTATATAAATCTCGAGATTCAACATAAGCCTGATGATCCCCATATAAAAGTCAGCACAAAATATGTCTCAAAAGACTATCTAAACAAGTGTAAGTGAAGACTAAATCCAAGCTTGTGCTTTGTATTTGCAGAAGCATCATAATTCATTCCATTTCAATATTCAGTTATAAGTAAATGTCAACTCATGACATATAAATAGCTTCCAATAAAGCATGTCCTTGACATCCCTCATTTGATTCAAGGTTCACTCTACATTTAAATAAAATTCTCCATGTGCCCAACCACTCCATCTGTGGCTCACTCGTGACTTAATGTAATGATACCCTCTTGACTTCATCCTAGGTCTTTTAACTGAGGTCGGGGTTCACCCAAGGTATAAGGTGTAATAGTCATATGAGCCCGATCGTTCCTTTTAACCTGAGGCTATGGATCACCCATTTCTATTTTCCCCATTATCATTTTATATAAGAATCAACACATATAAATAAAACTATTGCATGGATTTAACATCATTAACTCAAGTGGGAAATTCATCTCTCAAGAAACACATGTAATTGAAACAATTACATGGATTAGCATTTAATCAACTTCATTTTAAAAAATCCAAGTATGTAATTCAAGGAATGCCTTAAAGGAATCCTATTCCAAACTGTCATTTACAGAAATGCACCCATGGGGTGGCCTTTAATAAAGGTAAACAACCCAAAACATGATTTAAAACCCTTAATAAATTACAAAAATAACAATAGTTAATATAACTAGACAATATGCATTCAAGGTGACTCCATGAAAATGTATGTGTGGAATTCTGGAACATATATTCAACTTAAAAAATATCTAAAGGCACAAGACCACCTACCTCATTCTAGTATGACTCTCCTCATCCAGCGTCATCCTCTAATTCGGCCTAGAATGGATTAGATCTAAAAAACAATCATAAAAACTTAAGGTTTTCTAACTTGGTTGAGATAAGAAATCTTGAAGAACAACTCAAGAGAAATTGAGAGCTCACCAAGGGGAATCCAACACATCTGATGGTGTTCAAATCGGAGATCTGACAACAAAACGGGAGGCTACCCTATCCTCAGATCGCTTGGTTGTGTTGATCGATGAAAAAAGGTGTGAGTTTCTATCCATCTAAGAAAAAAGATGATACTTCCCTATTTAACACAAAAAATTACACCGCATGTACTTGAAACTACATGTTGTGTAGTGCCTATTTCCATGCGGTTCTTACCCAAACCACTACATGGCATGTATCAAGATCATACGGCATGTAACCCCAATTACACAAAGTGAACCTAGGTTACACAGTTTAACCCTATTTTTCTTCCGCTTACTTAAGAACAACCTAGAAAGAGAAGGTTATTACCTCAAAGGAAGAATCAGGTTCTTACAAACTTCCCCCCTTAAAGAAATTCATCCTTGAATTTCCCTTCCAAGGGTGGGGAAGAAGCACATAAGAATAACTCTGGCCACTGAGTGCATACGTCTGCCTCCTACTCCCAGGTCTCATCCTATGAACAGCCGTGTTGCCATAAAACCCATACTAGAGGAACTTACCAGCCTTAAAGAACCTTCATTCCCCTATCAAATATACATATCAGATCCTCCTCAAATAATTCATCAACCTAAAGTTGAACCTCCTCAGGTAGAAAAACATGAGAATGTCTAGGTGATAGCGGCATAGTTGAGATGCGTGGAATATGTTGTGCATAGATTGGTACATCTGAAGAAATTACAATTGATAAGCAACCAACCCGACTCTCTGAAGAATCTCAAATGGACTGACATATCTAGGTGAAAGCTTAACCTATCTCCTAATATTCCTATGGATCAACCCCAGTGAAACACGCAAGAAAACCTAATTCCTAACCTCAAACTCTAGAGGTCATATACGGTGATTAGTGTAAGATTTTTGATAAGACTGTGTAGTGGCCATTCACTTCTAAATCAACTAGACCTACTTATATGTCTTCTGCACGAGACACGGTCCAGGTAAAGCTACCTCACCTTCCTCTAACCAGCATAGGGGAGAATAGAATGAACTACCGTATAAATCCTCGAAAGGTTCCATCTGTATCATCTCTTGATAATTTTTATTCTATAATAATTAAGCCAGGGGAATGTGCTTCTCCCAAGAGCCTCCAAAATCCAAGATGCATGCTCACAATATGTCCTATAGAACCTATATTGTACGCTCTGACTGACCATCAATATGAGGGTGGTATGTTGTGCTCATAAGCACCTGTATACCCAGCGACCTCTAAAAACTCTTCAATAAATGAGATATAAAATGGGAGTCCCTATCTAAAATGATAGAGCTTGGGACCCTGTGTAGTTTTACCACCTATTGGATATACAACCTCCCATGATCAGACACACTAAAAGTTTCCTTGATCGGCAAGAAATAAGAGACCTTCATAAGCCTGTCAACAACAACCCACACAGTATCATTAGTTATAGGTGAACTCAGTAGACTAATCACAAAATCCATCACAACATCATCCCATTTCCACTCTGGAATATGTAACTACTATAAAATCCCAACCGGTCGTTGGTGTTCTGCCTTCACCTACTGACAGGTGGAACACCTTATAATAAAACCAGCTACCTCTCTCTTCATAATCGGACACCAATACTGGCGACATAAGTCATGGTACATATTGGTGACCCCGAGATGTACTACCCAAGCTGTGGAATTAAACTCCCACATTAACTCCTCACGTATATCCACTAGAACCCAAACATGCCCATGTACATGTAAGATCTCATCATCGCCTACCGTATAACTAGGAGGAGGGTTCTCACCTAACATACTCTACTATAGAACTAGGCCTTTGGAATCTGATAGCAGCCTCATATTCACTTTGTCTAGTAGGGTAGAATAAATAGCTAAGGATGAAAGAAACTTTTTCCCCTGTCTGTCATGCACCTCCAAGTGAATCTTAGAGAATAATTCCATAAGCTTTCACTCGCTACTAACTGACTAGAATAACTGTATTTGATTCCTCCTGCTCAAAGAATCATCCACATTATTGCCTTTCCCAAGTGTATAGTAAATCTTGAAGTTAAAATACTAAAGGTATTCCGCACACTTTTTCTGACTAAAATTAATATCATGCTAAGTGAAGATGTACTTGAGGCTTTTGTGGTCTACGTACACCACAAAATTCTCTCCAAGAAAGTATTGTATCCAATAGCGCAAACCATGAGCTACCACATCTAAATCAAGATTGTGCATCAGATAATTCCTCTCAAGTGGATTTAACTACAAAGACCCATATGCAATGACTCATTCCCCCTACATAAGAACTTCTCCTAGCTTGATGCCTAATGTGTCACTGTACATAGTGTAATAATTTCCCAGCTCTAGAAAAATCAGTATCGGCACCAAAGTCAATCTCCCTTTCATCACCTGAAAGATCATCTCACATAAATCTTCCCATAAAAATGGTTCACACTTTTTAGTCAGTACCATCAACAGCACTGCTAAACTTGGGAAATCATGTATGAAACACCTATAGTAACCAAGAAACCCCAAGAAACTTTGCACCTCAAAGACATTTTTGGGCTGCTCCCAAGAAACTACTTCTCTCACTTTCTCTGGGTCCACTGATACTCCTTTCTCTAAGGTGATGTGATCTTGGAAGTGAATCTGGTCCATCCAGAAGTGGCAATTTGTGATCTCATCATACAACAGATGCTCTCTCTATGTACTCAAAATGATCTTAAGATGTGTGGCATGGTCGTGTTGATTATAAGAATACACCAAGATATCATCAACAAAAACCACAATAAACGAATCAAAATAATGATGGAACACTCAGTTCATCAGTTCCATGAAAATTGTTGGTGTATTCGTGAGACCAAATGGCATTACCATGTACTCATACTGACCATACCTACTCTAAAAGGTAGTAAGAGGTATTTCTGATTGTCTAACATGCACCTGATGATAACCAGATGTTAAATCAATCTTTGAGAAAACCTAAGATCCTCAAAAATGATTGAAGAGGTCCTCTATCCTAGATAGAGGATATCTTTTCCTAACCATAAACTGGTTCAATTTTTGATAATCAATGAAAATACTGAGGGTATCATCCACCTTTTCACAAAAAGGACCAGTGAACCCCATAGTAAGTACTGGTCGGATCAAAACCTTATCTTCTAAATCATCTAGCTACCTCTTCAGTTCTTGAAACTCCATCATATCCATCTTATAAGGAGGAATGGATACCTGTGTATCTCTTAGACCTAGATTGATAGAGAACTCTACCTCTATCACCAGAGGTAAGCCTGAAAAGTTTTCCAAGAATATGGGCCTCAAACGATAAACTACTGGAGGGAAATACGTCTGACATGTTCCCTAGTCATCCAGATATAAACTCACAATTTGGGTTGTAATCCCTTCCAACCCATGATTCTTAGGTTTAGATCGACTTGCATGTACATCCCATTTACCTTTATATAAAAATTATTTGCCCTTTGGTGATGTGAAACTCATCATTTTGTGATAGAAATCAACAAAGGATCAGAAAGGAACCAACCAGTCCATTCCAATAATGACATCAAAACTTTCCATTTCTGGGACATATAGGTCCCATACAAAGTGACACCCATCAACCTCAAGGGGGAACTCCTTTCACTGATGCACAGATGTCGTTCTCATCCCTAATGGGGTGTCTAGCATCATAACATCATCAGCAGTAAAAAATGCAGAGCCTTAGGATCTCCACAATGGAAAAATATATGAAACTATGTGAAACCCCTTTATCAAAAAGTGCAGAAGCTAAAAAGGTGGAAACTAGAATAGTACCTCTAGAAGTAGAGGGTTTGAGATACTTCTCCTGCTGAGTCTTTTATGCTACATAAGTTTAACATGTACCACATACCTATGAAACTACTTAGCCACCCTAAGCTAATCAACCTTGTTGTCACTAAAAACCTGGATTCTGGCTACCACAGCCATGAAAACCACCTCAGCCTGAATGGCCTGATGCATTCCAGTTCACTGACTAGTGAGAAGTTGCTGACCCTGATCTTGAACGCGGAGTCAGTGTTGATCCTATCTCACTAGATACTGGTGGAAACAACCTATAGAAACACTGTAGATGGCCTATCTTACGTCAATATAGGCACTTGACTGGGACCATCAGATAATGTGGTATTAAATGCCCAATTCTACCACACTAGTATCACCTCACTTGGAAACCTGAAGATACGTACTAACTACTAGAATCATCGTAAGAGAGCTCAAGATGACACTTCCTACTACAGGTCAAAACAGTACCAGATCTCAGTGTTGAACCTCCCTGGCTCGTACCACCATATTCCCTTATATTGAGCTTAGTAATCAATGATTAATTCACTATAGAAGATACAATAGTTAGACGAAGTATATTTACCTATGGTTGGATGTCGTACCTAAGACCATACTCAAAATTCCTAGCCTTTGAAAGATCATCACCCATCAGAATAGGTGCAAAGTGCTAGAACTCAGTAAAGTGGTCCAAGTAATCTATAACTTATAAAGTTCCCCTCTCTATATTCTTAAACTTTGGGTCTTTATCAGCCCTCGGAATCTTAGTATAGAAGCAATCGTAGAGAAGGGTCTGAATATCTTCCCAATACATATCCCAATGATGTTTTATATGAGTGGTAACACCCCACCCTCTCTTGGTGGAATCACTCAACATATATATAGATAGATTGACCCTCCACTTCTGAGGCATCTCCAGATGATCAAATATCCTAAGCATGGACTTTACCTCATGATCATGATATTGTCCTCTTTGATTCTAGCCCGTACGGTTTTTCTTTCACTGGGCTCTGTCCCTCAGGCATCCCCCAAGAAAAGGCCTCATGATGGCAGAGTTATCCACATGACCTTATAAATAGGTGCTTCTTGATCCTCCTCCTTTGATGTGGGATTGTCATAATCCACCCCCACCCAAATAAGGGCCCAATGTCCTTATTGGCACATCAAATGGAACTTGGCTCTGATACCATTTTGTAACGTCCAAGATCTAGATGACACTCAAAGGTTACCCATACCCATTTAGTCACATGAACTCAAGCGCATTTCCTTAAATGAAATAGGATTCTGACTAGCAGTGATGGACAAGGTGAGATAGTGGGGAAACTATTCCTTCCTTGGTATAGTATAACACAATAGAATACAATAATAAAACAATAGTGGAAATAGTAATACCATACAATAGAAGTAAACAGTGGAAGAATGATAATCAAAATAACCAGATTTCATAGAATACAAAGGATGACGCTTCATGTTACATGTTCTAGGAAAACATCCAAAATTGGATACACTACACTAGTACATGGTACAAGTGAAAAAGTAAAAAAATACAAGAAAACTTAGAAGCATCGCAATCCTTGGCTTGGCCCCATTCTTTCCTACTCCAAAGCATCATATCAAGTACCTGGAGAAGGGATCTTTACCTTATTGACACCTAAAATAATATAATCTATTTGGTCCTAAAAGCATGACCCAAATAGGTTGTGTAACTAAATCCCAGTAGGAAACCACCCAAGATCTATGCCAAAATATATATAACATGCAGTGTGCAATAATGAGAGCAGTAATCTAGGAATTACTCAAAAGTAAATAGTCCTACAAGCACTAGTTATCATTTATATTCATTTACCATTAAATTACATATAATTATATAATTCTTGAGATCTGGTATAAGTCTGATGATCCTCGTATAAAAGAAAGCACATCAGATGTCTCAAAAGACAATCTAAACAAGTGTAAGTAAAGACTTGATCCAAGCTTGTGCTTTGGCTTTGAAGATGAATCATAAGTCATTCCATTTCAATATTAAGTTATAATTAAATGTCCACTCATGACATATAAACATCTACCAATAAATCTCACCCTTGACATCCCTCATTGGATTCAAGGTTCTTTCGGCATTTAATTAAAAGTCTCCATGAGCTCGACCACTCCATCTATAGCTTACTCATGACTTAACATGATGATACCATCTTGAGTTCTTCCTTGTTCTTTTAATTAAGGTTATGGTTCACCCAAATTATACAGTGTCATAGTCATATGATCGTGACCTTACCTTTTTAGCTGACGCTATGGCTCGCCCATTTCTATTTACCCCTTTATCATTTTATATAATAACACATGAAAATTACATGTCTTTAACATGAATAACTCGCATGGGAAATTCATCTCACAAGAAACACATGTAATTGAAACTATTACATGGCTTAGCATTTAACCAACTTCATTTTAAACAACCCAAGTAGTGAATTCAAGGAATTTTTTAAAGGCATCATAGTCCAAACAACCATAAATGGTCATTTACAAAAACACACCCATGGGGTGGCCCTTAATCAAGGTAAACAACCCTAAACATGCTTTAAAATCCTTAATAAATTACCTAAATAAAAATAGTAAATAGAAATAGACATGCTGATTCCCTTAAAATGGGTGTGCAACACTCTGGAAAATATATTCAACTTGAAAAATTATGAAAGGCATGAGACCACCTACCTCATGCTATTATGACTCTCCTCATCTAGTTTTGGCCTCTAACTTGACCTAGAACTGAGTAGATCTAAAAAAAAAAGCAAAAACACTTAATTTTTGAAAACTAGGTCAAGATAAGAAATTATGAAGAATGGATTAAGCAGAATCAAGATCTCACTAAGGGGAATCCAATGCATATGATGATGTTTGAGTTGGATATCGAACAACAAAACGGGAGACCACCCTATCCTCAGATCGCCTAGGCACACTGTTCGTCAAACAAAGGGGTGAGTTTATGTCTGTCTAAAAAAATGATGCTACTACCCGATTTAAAACAAAAAAATAAAGGTACACAGCATGTACTCAAAACTACATGCTATGTAGTGCCTATTTCCAAACAGTTACTGGATAGACCACTACATGGAGTGTATTGGGATCATTCAACATATAACCCCAATTACACATCATGCACCTGGGTTACACAGCATGTAACCCTCTTTTTCCTCTACTTAGTTAAGAACAACCTAAAGAGAGAAGATCTGTTCCTCAAAGGAAGAACCATGTTTTTACATATATATATATATATATATATATATCCATTACTCATTACAAAACTAATGAAAAAGCCAGAGTTAAGGTATAAGTAAACTAAATCAATTATCATACCTAGCATGTAACTGCTTAAAATCATATATGATAATTTAACGAATTAGTTTAAACATGTTTAAAAAAAGCATAAATATATTTTTAGTATAAAAATTATATACATGAATAATAAAAGTGGGGAATAAAAAATTAATGAATAATGCATATATTCTCATATTAGATAAACACTAATGCACAATCCATAAATAAATTGAAAAAAAAATTATAAATAAATACTTTAAAAACATAAAAAAATCCCCTATTATCCAATATTAACTTTACATATTATAATTTAGATTATATTAATATGAAATCCTTTAGATTTTATAAATGTGTGGTATTTATGAATACTTTTATTATCAAATAATAAAAATTTCATAAATTGTTAAACCATTTACATAAATTATATATTTTTCCATGTAAGGTTACTAATATAAATAATTTATACATAAATTTATTAGTTAATAATAAATAGATATAAAAAATTTATTTTTCACCTTATTTTAACCATATATTTTCACTTTAAACAATGATTATATCTACCAAAAAAATTGGCATAGTTTACATTCCCCTCTATGATGGTGCACACCAGTGAAAGTTTTTTAGAATTTTAATAGTTTGTATGAATATTTTTGAAAATTTTAGAATACACATAATAAATTATTATAGAAATTTTATAATTAGTTAATTTGGAAAAACATTTGAAATTATGCAATTTCCTTAAAACACATTTTTCATAAAATTATAATCATTTTATAAACTACATAATTTAATTAATAATTAAAATTTTGAGAAAACTAAAATTTTCATGTGTATCATATTTATTGATATGATTTATATCATAAGACATAGTTTTTTTCATTATTTATCACATTTAATGAGAGAAAAATCTCAATTATGATATAACCTTCAGTGCTTGGCTATCACTGCTTATGATATGCCGCAATATCCCCTTATTGATATTATTCTTAGTTTGAGATTCATCGATTAGCGTTATCACATGCCTCCATATGCTATGATAAGAAAAAAACAAAGTATTTTTCTATTACATTTTCTATAATATTTCATATCTTATACACTGATGAATTCGCATATTATGACTTTGTATTCCATATAGGATAGCACATTTTATTTTTGTTATAATTCATTAATAGATTCAATACACTAACAATAAAATATCATATTTCTTAATTTTAAAAAATGATTTCTAGAATAAATAAGCATTAAAAACTTTGATAACAATGAAAGGTTTTTAAGGATTGAATAAATGTTATTCAATGAAACAAAATATATTAGAAACCTCAAACCCGATGTCACATGATATACCAGACTCAAATCATGTAATATATAAATGATAAAAATGTAAATTGCACTATGAATTTCCACTACTTCAAATTTTCAACTACCATGGTTGATGAAGACCCTTTAGGAGTAAATAAAAAATTCCTCCCTCTATGGTGTATCCATAGTATGATAGAAATCACCCAACAATTATGTGGGATTCTCCATAACCCCCTTTGTATGCTAGTACTTCTTGGTGGAAAATGATGAAGGGGGAAGATAGATTCATAAGGAGAATTCGATAGAGTATTTTTTATATGGATCGAACAAAAACCACCTTAATAGATTGGTTGACTTATAAAGACCTTGAAAAAACTACTTATGTTTTCATGGATTTAATTATATATTCACAATGTATGAGTAAAAGGCATGTTAGTTATAACTCTTTATATCTATTTGGAAATGTCAACTCTCCCATGTGTTTCATATTATAAAATATAAATGATATCATATATGAGAGAGATTATAATGTTAATTATTAATATCAGTTTTCCATCATTAATCATTGGTATAAGAGGAATAATATTAAATGAACCAAAATGACTTATGATATGACCTTATTTTACATTTTGATAGGCCAAGGCAGTAGTATGATACCATACATTATTTATTAAAACACACACTTCACCATGGCTTATGATATTCCTTGAATTTTATTATATCATACAAGAAAACATATATTTATATCATATAATATGATATAGTATAAAAATATTATATTCTTATAGGATTTATGGAATATCTCCATCATATGTCACATTATATAACATTTTAGATTTCTTGAAATCACATAAATGGTATAATGAAATTTAGGTTATTATTGTTCAGTTATCTAATGTTACACATTTGATTCTAACTAGAGAGACTCAGATAGTTGAGGTTCTTAAGAATATTTTATGTTAGCGAGGTTGTGAAATTTTATAGCATACCTAATAATATTTTTATTCATCATGATTCAAAATAAACATCTTGATTTTATAAAGTCTCATAGAAATATTTGGGTTATTAATAGAAATTGACCAGAACATATCATCCACATATGGATGGATATTCTAAGAATACTATTCAAATTCATGAGGATGTGAATCATGTTTGTATTTTTTATTTTGGGAATGTTTGAGAATATCATGTGGCTTCAGTAGAGTTTTTTTATAAAAAAATTACATAGAATCTCTTTAGAAAGGATTTTTTGAAGCTTATTATGAAAGGCCTTGTTAGTCTCCATTATACTGAATGAAATTATATGAAGTGTTTTTATTTGGGTATAGAATAGTACATGAAACTTATAATCATTTGATTATAACTAAGAATATGTTCTCCACAACTCAGAGTAGGAAGAAGTCTTATAAAAATTATAGACATCTTACTTATTAGTTTGATTTTAAGGTTTGTGTCTTTATTCGTGTCTCACCAAGACTAGGACATCAGATAATTATTAAGAAGAGGAAGTTAGCTTCATGATTTATCATATATTTTTAGATTTTGGATAGGATTAGTGTGGTTGATTATAATTTAGTATTAACTCTAATGTGTAGTTCTAGTATGATGTCTTTCATATGTCTCAGTCAAGGAAGTATGAACCCAATCCATCTCATGTGGTTCAGAGTAATGATGGGGAGTTATAGCCACATGCTTCTTTTGTAGAGAGTCCAATGTTCATTGTTGATAAAAATGATAATTTATTATTGGTAAAATCCATCCCAAATTTTTGTGTCTTATGATACTATGAGCATGTGAAAGAGGATATATGGGACCAATAAGTGGAAACAAGTTCCTAGTTATTAGAGTTAATCATTTCCAATAATCAATGACACTTATTAGGTAATAAATCCCCAATGGTGGTAATTTTTTATCATCTTAGGGGTTTTTATGCATGTTTTAAGTTTTTTTAGATGTTTCTATATTTTTCAATTAAATTTACACTAATAGAACTATAGGAGGTATTTGAGGGGGTGGTGGAGATGGATGAACTAAACGTTCACTACAACATACCATCATAACTTTAGTGTAGGCCATTGGGAGTCTGGTGGAAAAGATGTGGTTCCAAGAGGTGATACTATAAGGTCATTGGAAAGAACCTGGAATATAGTGGGACATTAGATATATAGTGGGTCCTAACCTATCACATCTGTGATTTTATTTTGAGATATTTTTATAATTATTTTTGGTCAATTATTTTTCCCTTGTGTTTCCTTTTTTTTTTAGTAAATTGTAAATTTTGGGCCTTACAACATGTGGTGCATGGTTGGTGCATGGTTAGGGGAAACCATGAACCCCAACCTTGGTAACCATGAGGTTGGTGGTGGTTTTGGGCAGTATCTACCACATGAATTGCGCATGTTAAATCAGGATGTGTGGGAAAACTATGTGGTTGGTGACTCTTGGACAAATATGGTGAAAGTTTTTCACACAGTTTGGAAAACCATGCAGGATAATTGTGCAACTTTTCCAGCTCAATAAAATTTGAAAATTACTTTTGTGCCCTCTTGGTATTTGACCCCAAATCCTCAAATGATCACTGCATTTGAGCTCTCCAGCCCTAGGTTCCTCCCTCTCTCCCTATTTGCTCCATTGAGCTCCCTACCTTTGGTTTTTTTTGTGTAAATTCATTAAGGAATCATCAGGTAAGTTTTTTCTCCCATGGTTTCTTCCCTCTTTTAGGGCTTCTCCTCCTCCCACTTTGGGTTCCTATTTTCTAGTGGGTTATTTGACATTGAGAGGGTATGATATTGTGTTATTGAGTAAGATCTTTATGTTTTTTGTTAAATCATGCCTTTTTATGGTCTTGTGGTGGTATGGTTCTAGTTTCTCACTAATTTTATTTTAATGTTTTCAAATTGGGTTTGTGGGTTGTGAAAGTTGTGAGAAACATGTTTTCAAATGGTTTTCATGTGTGTAAAAATGGAGACTGTCTTGTTTATAGAAAATGGTGGTTTTGTTTGATGATTTGTAAAAGTGGTAATTTCCCAGAGTGTCTATAATTTTTGGTTTGTGTGTGTGTGTGATTTTAGTGATCTATGTGATCTGTCAAATAGAAATTGAGCACGAAGGGAATCCTAGGTATCTCGGTGGAAATACTAGGACTAGTATGCTAGTTGACTTAGAAGTGGATCCGCTTGGATTCATCTACCAGGATGGACAATTAAAAAACTAAATAAATTATGATGATGATTGGATACCACTAGAACATTGTATGGATTCTTATCTATTTTCTGGTGTAGAGGGATGCTATGGGTTGTGGTTTCTATACCACATTTCACCAAGATACGAGGTTCGTAGTGTCCCATATTACCTAGTGCCTATAATGATTTCGAGTGACATAGTTCTCTCTTGTTATGTGGTTATATCTATTGGTATATGGTGACCATGTGTATACTTCATATAAAAACAAGCTTATTTAAGAAAAGGTTTTTCTTAAAAGTTGTTTTTCTTTAAAATATTTTTCCTAAAAAATGTTTTATTAGAAATACTTCAAATTTTTTAAAGGAGGTGTGTATGTTAATTTGTATTATAATGTTATAGAATGAAATATTTTCCTTTGGGTGGAATCCTACTGGGCTTTGGATCATACCCAACATGCACCTTTGGGTGTATGTGGACTTTTTTATGTATAACCCAAATAAAGGAAAGATGTGTCATTCTGAGTATGGTGGATTCATGTTGTTAGTATTCTACTTATTACAGGTGTTAGTCACGGTAGCTTTAGGGTGATGAATCCCTTGTCACTTGGATGTTTTTGGGATGGTTTTGGTGTTCCCTTTTTTCTATATAACTTTTGGATTTTGTTATAGTGGTAAAACCTTGTATTTGAATTTTCTTCTATCTCATTTGATTATGATTTTTGGTTATTTTGTTATCCATTATATAAGGTTGTTTATAATTATAAATGGGTGAAACTGTTCCCAAATCATTTTATGGATACCCAGACACTATTTTCCATCCCATGGGAATCGAGAATGCCCTTAGATCCATTCCATGAGCTGGGTTGGGTGTCAGATTGGATGACACTATAGCTTGGTTCATGAAAAAATGGTATCAAAGCCAGGTTATGCTCTTTTTGGGTCATTTTATTTGGGGAAGATTCTGGATAGACTAGAGTTATGATTGTTAGGTCATGAGGTTCTAGTTGAAAATAGGGTACCTGGACATAACACCTCATGATGGGACATGAGTTGTCATGGGGGTTGGGTTTTATTTGGGTTATTTGGTTCTTATGATTTTTTGGTGTTTGGGAAAATAAATGGGAGTTGGTTTAGTGGTATCAGTGATCTTATAGGTCCTATAAATCCATGTGGAGATAGGAATAGTGTCCTAGAATACTATCTATGATGGTGGTTCAATTTTCATATGGCCTCCAACCATATGGCCAAGTCACCCATCGGCACTAGTTTTACTTTGTGAATTGTCTTTTCTCTTCATGGGTTATAAAAATTATTTTGAAAATCCTTGTTTAAAAATTGTAAAAACTAGACTTTAAAGTGGAAATAGTTTGGTTTTGGAATGCTGGAAAATGAGTTTTCAGAATCATTTTGAAGGAAGCTTTAGAAAAGTGGTTTTTTGTAAAATGATTTTTTGGTAAAGTGGGAATGATTTTATTGAGAGACATTTTTTTAATAAAAACATGGAGTTTGTTGTAATTTTTTGTTTTGAAATCAAAAAATTATTCTTAAATAGAGTTTGGAAAAAAATGAATGATAAAGAATGGGTTTTTAACCAAATGATTTGGTGGAATGGGTCTTTTGAACTATTGAAATTTGTTTTAGTGGTATGAATTGGTATTTTGAATAGAGTGGAATGGATTGATGTGTAAAGGTGTAAAATGGTTTTTAATTAGTTTTTTGTGATCTTTTGAAGTTTTTTATGATTTTTTAAAAGTAAAGTGGATTGAAAGTATGAAAATATTGGGTGGATTGTATATTTTGGAAAAATGGAAATGTTTTATTTGGACCTTTGGTATTTAAATGAGTGGCCACATGCAAGGATATGGGTTGAAAAGTGGATGAGTTCCTAGTTTGGAAAAATAATATGCATGAGTGAGGCTCCATGGAATACCATTAGTGAGTGTTAAACCCACCAAGATTGTTTCCTTTAAAAAGTGATTTTAAGAGAAGATGTGGTGTTTTGATAACCAATAGTTGTGTGGTGTATCCACTTGTGATTTTATAATGTTTATTGTGAGGTTTTTTGAGTTTGAGAACTATTTTTTTAAGGGTGTTTCAATTTTGAGTTTTTTTTACAATTTTGTTTTAAAATAATGGTTAGTGGATTCATTTGAAAAATGTTTTGGGAAGCCTTTGAGTTGCTTCCATTTGTGGGTTCAGTGTTTATTTGTGGTAGGTTTTGTCCAATGGATTAGTTTTATTAGGTTCTTGGTTTTCTTTATTGGCTAGTGTATGACCCCATAGAGATTCAATGGACATTAAAAGTATAGCCAGGGGTAATTCACCATAGGTAGAACATCAAGTTGATAAACCCTTAGAATTTATTCCTGGGTTTCAGAAGTTGAATCCACCTCTATTTTATGGTCAATCATATCCCATAAAGAGGAAGAGTGGATGAGGAAAATAGAAATAAACATCAGTCTCCTTGAGTTTCTTATGTCTTTAAAGATGAAGTTTAGTACCTTTATGCTTGAAGGTGTTAGAGTTTGATTTGAACTCTTTTGTTGATGTAGTGAGGCATGTGGTTCATGTTGAATCCATGTTAAGAAATGGTGATTTAGGCAGTCAATTTTCCTTTAGTCTCTCGAAAATTTAAAGGGAGTTTCGTTAAGTAAATGGAAAGTCGGCCAAAAGCTATTGGTGTTATTTACAAGATTAAAAATAATCTTGATCTTTCGTCAGCTCCTTTTGGGTCTAGTATCACGATGTGCCATTAAAATGGAAAGTATGGTCATAAGAAGTTTTCATGTATGAATACTCTAAATATGCCTTGTGCATTTGAATGCCAATGTCACTTTCAATGGTTCCACTAAGGTGTTTCCAGGAATCATTTTGGAGTTAATTACACCTCTTTGAAAAACATTCCTGCCCATTTTCATTAGTAGTGTGCTATTTGGGGATCATTTTAATGTTCTTTTCCTTATGATACTTATTTTTTATAATGGTAGTGTTTGGTGGTGTCTTGTGGTGTCACAATTTCTTTAAAATACAAAATTTTATGTCATGGAATTTTTTCGGAACTCTTAATTTAATGGAGGCATGTTTCTCATTTGGAAATTCTGAAATTTTTCTCTTTTAGATGAAGGTGTGTTCCATGGGAATATTTTTTAAATTTTTACTCATTAAATGTGAAATAGGATTAATTTTATACATCTATTAAGTCCATGTCTTGGTGGAAGTTCAATGTTGGAGAAAAGTGAGTCTTTCAGGGTGTTGTGTTCTTTTGGTTTTATCTGGAGTGTTATGCAGTCTCTCATGAAGCCAAAATAAGAAGTTATGATTGGAGATCATTAGCCTCTGACTGTGAGGTAGGGGATACTTCAAACATCATGGCTCTAGTCATAAGCCTTAAACTAAACCTCAAGAGAAGTCAGAAATCCCCAGGGTGTGGGGGGACCTTCATCAAGATTTTTTCTATAGTAATAGAATGTGGAAAGTGTAAGTTCCCTATGGGAGTTTCTTTATTGTGGAAAGTTTCATACTATGGAAAGTTTGTTGAGACCTAGTTTCTTTGTTTCATACCTCACGTTTTAATAATTCTTCATTGGTTGTAAGGAGGCATGGTAGTCTCATTTTCTTGAGATTTCAATGGTTGAGATTTCTGGATGCAGATCCTTGTTTGGTTTTCCTTTTGAATTTGTGCTTAATGAATTAGTTTCTATTTTAGCCTATCACATGGGTGGGTGTTCCCATCATCATGTTTTTCTCCTTATAGAGGGGTTTTTTGGCCTATTTTTGTTAGTATGTGTTGGTTGGTTAATCTAGTTGGTTCTCAATGTTGTGAAACCCACCACGGGTCTTATTGAGTTTTCTTCGGTAGTACATCGTTGTGATCTTGTTTCAAATGGTGGGGAGTCCATTTGGGCCTCCCTGTGCAGATAATTCAGTTTAGTTTCTAGTATTGTATTTGCAGTGGGTAGTCTCATTTGGAGTTATCTAATTTTGAGTTCCTTCCTTCAGTAAACATTGGGGTTGTTGTGTACCCAACGATTTTGTTGAAGCAAGGTTGTGGAATTATTTTTTGAGAAGTGGTTTGGTTTCGTTTATTCATTTTTGGAAAGAGGTGTGAATTTCATTTGGTAATGTCTGAAGTGTTCTTGGCTTGAGAGGTTGGATTATGTGGTTATGCGAATTCTTCTTCTTTTGATCGATCAACTAGAGGTGTTGTGGATTTCTGGGGATAGAAGGCATATAGTGGGGAGTCCATTCTAGACTCCTGAGTTAAATATTGTGAATATATATTTATTTATGGATTTTCTTGGTTTCTTCTTATTTTTATATTTGTAAGGAATTTCCTTGAGTTTTGGAGGATTGTCAGTTTTTGTTTTTAGATCAAACCTTGGAATGAATTTCCAAGGGTGGAAAGTTTTCATGGTAGTGAGAATTTTCACATTCATGATTTTATTTTGAGATATTTTTCTATTTATTTTTCATCTCATATTCTCCACGTGGGATTCCATTGTTTTTTTGAAGAAAAATGTAAAATGTGTGCCTTATAGCATGTGGCGCATGGTTGGTGCATGGTTAGGGAAAACCGTGCACCCCTACTCAGGTAACTATGCAGTTGGTGGTAGTTTTGGGAATTAGTTACAGTACAAATTGCACACAATAAGTCAGGTGGTATGGGTTAAATGTGTGGAAGGTGATTATTAGACAAATATGGCCACATGCTTTCAACACGGTTTGGAAAACCATGTGATAAAAATATGAAACCTGTCCATGTCATTAAAAATTTGAAAATTAAAAGTGTTCCCTCTTGGTAATTAATACTAAATCCTCCCTTTCTCACCCAATTCTATCTCTCCATCCCTAGTCACCAACCTCTCTCTCTCTCTCTTGGATCCTTTGGGCTCCCTTCCTTTGGTGTTTTTGGTGTGGATTCATCATGGAATCATCAAGTAAGTATTTTCTCCAAGGTTTTATTCCATCTTTTTGGGTTTCTCCTCCTCCCTATTTAGGTTTTTCATTTAAAGTAGGTTATTTGACCTAGGGAGGGTTTGGTCTTATATTGTTGAGTAATATTTTGATTCTTTTTGTTCAATATTTTCTTGTTAGGGTCTTGTGGTGTTGTGGTTTCGGTTTTTCACCAATTTTTGGAATTTTCTACTGTTAAGGTAGGTGATTACATGCTTTAACATTTTTAGATAATTTTAAATTGCTTGATTTCAACCATGAAAATGCTATATGGTTTAATTTTGTGGTGAAAAATATACTTTGGAAGTGTCTAGAATGCATATATAAAGAATAGTGTATTTTCTAAAGGAAAATGTCCATGTTTTGTGTATACTTTATTGTGGTATTTCTTTAATGTGTTTTATGCCATTTATGGAAGAATAAAAATGTGTTTTTAAAGGGGTTTATGGGATCAAATGTGTTGATAGTGCTTTTTCTAAAAGAAATGAGAATCTTTTCATGTTGTATTCTTTATTGTGCATCTTTAGTATGACTTGATAATTTTTTTAATGATGGGAAGCATTTTTTAATGTGAAATTGGTTTATTCATAGATTTAAAAGGGGCTTGTCCCATAGAAATAGTTATATTGATTATGTTATTTTCTTGTAATGTTTCCAAATGGGGTTCATGGGTTATAAAAGTGATAAAAATGTGTTTTCAAAAGATTTTGGTGTATGTAAAAATGGAAAGTGTCTTATTTAGGGAAAATAGTGATTTTTGTGTGATGATTTGTGAAAGCAATGATTTCCCAGTGTGTCTATAATGCTTGGAATATGTGTGTGAATGTGGTGATCTATGTTATATGTGAAATTAAAATTGAGCAGGAAGGTAATCCTAGGTATCAAGGTTGGTGGACTGGACTAGTATACTAGTTGACTCAGAAGTGGCTTAGCCCAGATTTATCTAGTAGGATTAATGATTAAAAAATAACTAGATTATGATGATTATTGGATACCACTATAAATTTGGATGGATTCCACTCTAGTGGATCATGAATAGGGATGATATAGGTTGTGGTTTTTATACAATGTTTCACTGAGATATGAGGTTTATATTATCCTATTTTATCTAGTTCATGTAGGGATTTCTCGTGACTTAGTGATCTCTTGTGATGTGGTGCCTTCTGTCGATATATGGTGGACCATGTGTATAATTCATATAAAAGTAATATTATCTTACCAAAGGTTTTTATTTAAAAAAAAATCCATTAAAATATTTTTCCTATAATATTATATTTTTTCTTATAAATATTTCCAATGTTTTAAAGGATTTGTGCATGTTAATTTGTCTTATAATGTTATGGCATTGGAATATTTCTTTTTGGTGGAATCCTTTTGATATTTTTCTCACACCCTTCATACACCGTTGGTTGTATACAGAATTTGTTATGTATAACCTAGGTAAAAGAAATATGTGCCGTGATGATGATGGCGGATCTGGGTTTCTAGTGTTCTAATTCTTGTAGGTGTTGGTGGTGGTGGATTCAGGGTGATGAATCTCTTTTTTCATGGATTTTCTTGGTACGGTTTTGTTACAACATTTTTGTTGTAGCATTTTTGCTTTTTGTTCAATGTTGTAAAACTGTGTATCTTATTTTCTTCCTCATTTGGTTATGATTTTTAGTTATTATGTTATGAATTATTGTGGGTTGTTTATAATTATAAATGGGTGAAACTATTACCAAATCATTTTATTGATACTCAGGAACTAGTTTCCATCCTATGGGGATCGAGAATGACCTTTGGGCCATGCCATGAGTTGGTTTGGGTTTCTGGTTGGATGACACTTCAACTTGGTTTGTGACATAACCCAAACTCTATTTCATTGAGATGAGATTTTTTAAAAGTGTATTTTTTGTAAATTTTGTCCCCATATTTTCTCTTATATTCTACCATCCCTTGTTCTAGGTGTTATTTTGATGAAATTTTGTAAATCTAATCTCTCCCTTTCATACCTCAAATTGATGTATTGATTTCTCCTTCAATTGAAATTAGAATTGTGATTCATCAGTTCCATTATATTTTTCTAGATAATATATTCTATAACCCTATATTTTTATGAGAAGGTGATAAGGTTTTGTCATTTTAATGTTCTAAATCCCTAAATTTACTTTAAGATCTATGTTTAAATTATTATACAATGTTCTTATTGGAATTACGGCTTTGTTTCTTGTACAGATTTCATCTTGAGTGTGATGTGTGTGACCTCTTGCTTTTTTGGGACTTAAAAATATGATTATATATTATTTTGTGACTGTTTTATTTATTTAATAATTTAAGTTAATTAAATGACTTGAAAATTTTGTTCTAATGTTGTAGAATAATATCCCATGATTTTTTATGAGCTATACATATTTTATAAATTAGTTTTAATACTAAAAATATGGGATTATGTGTGTAAAGTGGTCATTCAATAATAAATATGACTGGATAAATCAAGAATGTGATGTAATAATTTGTGTAATGATTAGTGATGAGAGAATGAGGATTGTAAATTTTCTTTAAATGAGGCATTCATTAAATAAATTATTTCACCTTTATATATCAAATATTTAACACATATGCATCACTCTTGTTATTATGAAAACTAGATCAACCATTCCACACCTCACTAATTATAATAAAATCATGATCACCCCTTATTCCACATTTTATGCTCAAATATTAATCATTTTCATCATCTAAAATATTTATTAATACATTCACATCATCTATTATATCCTTTAGAAAAAATAAAAAAAACTCTTATATAATTCTAAATCCATTTATTTCACCAATACCAAACCTTTTCAAAATTATTTTCTCTTGTTGGTCCCAGTGTTTCATTTTTTTTCATTGATGTATCACTATTTTTTGGTGATATGTGAATGATGGATTCTTGGAGAATTGATATTGATTCATCTAATGGAATAGGGCGTCATGCTTTGACAATTATCTTCATACAAATTTTATGATTGTTTTAATTTATCTTAAATGATTAACAAATGTGCTTAAGTATTTTGAACATTGCTACAAAAAGTGGAAGTGAAATATGAACATGAATAATATAATTTATTAAATCAAGAGGAATTTATTTAGAAAAGGAAATTATTAATGGTTCATTAATTTTGAGAAAGGTTATGTGTTTTTATGTTTTAGGAGATGGCTTTTTGGAATTTAATCTATACACTTATATATATTTCTAAGTATTTTTAAGGAGTCCTCATATTAAAAAATATGGTCCAACCTAAAAACTGCCTAGGACACTCAACCAAGGGAACATGTGGGACCTAGAGGTCCACCACACCCAAAAGATAATCCTTGGTCATACCTGTGGGTGGCAGGAGGCATAGTTCTTACCAGGTGCAAGCTGGAGCTGTATGTATGGCCTACAGAGTGTGTAAGCACACATAACACATAGTGTGGGAAAGAATCCCACATGGACAAAGCTCGGTGGTGGTGTGTGATGGTGGATCATGTGATGAACCCCATAGCCAGCTCAAGAAAATTAATATCCCCATTTTTTTTATAAAGCAGAGAGATTCTGCATGTGGAATTATATGTGAGATGTGATCTCGGCTAAACTGTTCACTCGTACTTAAAAATCCATATATTATGAACACCATTGGATATGTGTGATCTCGGTCATCCGATCTCCTACACCACTTTTCATCAAAATTATCCATCCATATTTGAAATGCACTCTTTATCTTCAACCTCTAGATGGGACGACTATCCATGAAATCTCAGGACAATTAATCCTCCTCTCTTGACATATCGAATGCTTGATAGAAATAGAATGAACTGAATAAAGGCATGAAACTTCTTCTTTCATGAAAACAATAGTTGTGAAGACATCACATGATGCTAGAATCCTATCACATGATGATCTTAAGATCATGTGATCCAATGGTTAAAAATCAATGATAAAATGTGAGAGTTTATCACAAGAAAAAAATACACTCACAGTGATATCATGATAGTGGTGAGAGAAACATAAGCCTATCGTAAAAAGATGATCAAATCTCCAACCACATGAACCTTACATATTTTGAAAGAATTATTATTTGAATTATTTTTATTATAATTAGTATTTACATCAACCTTTCAAGAGGCATCTCATGAAGGAATGACCACCATGACATTGCTAGAAGATTACTTAGTTTTCACATGATCAATCAAAGTGATCATGAGATCACATGATCACCTCAACGATGCTTGGAAAAGATGATAATATCATCATTCAGGAGATCCCAAGATATTTAGGTAGTCCTCAGCATGCCTTAAAATTTTTATCTATTCCTCCTATATAAACCAAGGGAGAGTAGAGAGCTTGTGCGTTGCGTTTCTAAGAATTCAATATAAAATCATGAAATAGAGGATCTCACATGACTTAAATCACACAAAAGAGATTCCAAAAAACACTCTAGTTTTGTGAGAATATATGGAGCATATCATGTGATCCTAAAAACATGGATCATGCTTAGGAAGGTGAAAGACATCATACAAACACAACCTATGACTCTTGAAAGAGAACCTGTGAACATCAACTTGACTAGCAAAGAAAGTCATAAACAACACCTCATGCCTCATGAATTTGGTTGATAAGGTATCCATGGAAATATCCAGTTTCATGAGAAAAACATCCCATGTAGACTTATTTTTTATACAAAGAAAAGGTGTAGTAATATTTATACAACACCATGTTCATGTGAAGGAAGGTTTTATTGAAGAATACTAATTCATGTGAACCTCACTTGGTCACATGAAGGAGGTAGTGAGATCAAGAGGTCTCTTCATGTGAAGGAAGATAACCCACAAAGAACACTTGGATTATTCAAAGATAGTGAACATATCACAAAACATTTGTTTGATCATACACTTCGGATGATACCGTGGAGATGAGAGGAAGACAAAGGACACATTCTACCCATGAAAATCATTCAAGAATAATTGAAATACCTCATGCAATTCAGATGAAATTCAATCCATTCATGAAGTGTACTTGATTAAATTGAGTTGAAGATTAAACAATAAGTAGTTTGAGATTGTGAAAAAATTTCTTGCATAAAATATTGAAGGATATTTTTTGCACCTCTTTCACATATTTCATTTAGGTTGGGACTTTAGATAGAAGGAAGAATAGCCCGAGCATTATTTTAATGAGGTAATTGGTCATTATAGGTGATCAAAATTAATTTAGAAAGGGTGAAAGACATCTTCAGGGGCCGTTAGAGATACTTGAAGTGTACATTAGAAAGTCATATTCTACATGATCATGGGGAAATATTAATTATCATCTTATACTATATAAATCCTTCATCAAAGGTGAAGTATTCTAGTTGGTAACATGAGTAGTTGAAGTCTTTTGGTTTGAGCCAGGAGTAGAAAGAGTCTCTCAGTTGGAGTCAGAACAGAAGTCTTTTAGTTGGAGCTGTAATCAAATAAAGTATCTCCATTGGAGATAAATCATTGTAATAAATTTTTTGATATTGAATAATCCATGTTGGTGGACCAATGTGGCAAGGAGTGGGTATTTGAATTGAACCCTATAAATGTTATGTGATGCTATTTATATTACTACCACTACACATGAAGTGATATTTAGAGATAATATTTAGTGGATCAAGAACCTTAACAATTTTAAGAGGTTGAAATGGAAAGAAAAGGAATTCGTAAATATAAACAACTAATTCACCCCTCCCCTCTAAGTGGTCAATCTAGCCTTGGGCACTACAAATGGTATCAGAACATTAGGTTACCTCTAAAGATCCAAGAAGCATTCTAATATATGGAGAATGTTAATTATATCAATATCCAGGTTTTTACAACATTTTATGGGAATAATTATTACATTTGAAATAATAGGATGCTTCCATATCTCCTATCACTTGACCTAGAAGTGAGAGATGCTTCAATAGTGGGTTTTGCACCAAATTTTTGATGATTCCTCCATGAAAAAAGATGAAAAGATAAATATGGATCTATATGGAAATAATTTAAATTCCATATTATTGTCTCTAATAAAAAAGGTTCTGTATAAAGTTCATGGGTCTCCAGACTGCTAAGTATATATGGGATAAACTTAGAAGTACCTATGAAGGAAATGTCAATGTTTAGAAATCCAAACTAAAAGTTTGGAAGAGTAAGTTTTAGGATATCAAAATAAATTATGAATAAAGTATTGATGAATATTTCACTAGATTTAATGAGTTGGTAAAAAACATTCAAGTATTTGGTGAGAATTTGGATAACTCTATCATTATCAAAAAACTAATCAGGAATTTTTCAGATCATTTTGATTCAAAAGTTTTAACCCTAGAAGAAAGATATTAATTATCTCTAGATAAACTACATATTAATATCATGGCTTATGAGATGATTAAAATTAAATCTTTCAAGGAGAAAGAAAAATATTTAAATGAACATTGAAGCTAGAAGAAACATAAAATTCATAGAAGAAGAGGCTAATGAATTTTAAGACTCTGATAGTGATTAGGACAATTCGTACTTCAATTTCATTGTTTCCCTTATATAAAAATGGTTCCAAAAGGGAAAAATTAAGAATAAGAATAAGAAACCACATAAATACTTCAATTGTGGTAGTACTAAAAAAATTCCAAGAAGTTTCCAAATAATAAGGTTGAATAATAAAAATTAGATGATGAAAGATACAATAGACACAAATTGGATAAGAAAAAGAAGAAATTATTCAATGGTAAAAAGATAAATATTTTGAGAAATCATAAGAAAAGTTCATCATCAATTTGTTCTTCTAATAATGATGTTGGTTTATTTTCCCAAGAAAATAGAAGAACTAATTCATAAAGTAGTTTTGATGATGAAGAGAAAAGAATGGAACTTGAGTAGATGATGAAAGAAGAATTAGAATTATTTATGGAATAAATAAAACATCTAAAGAAATAAAAAAATAATATTTAGAAATAAAACAAGAAATTAACTAATGAAAATATTAAGGAAGAAGTATTACTTTTTGATGGGTTTGATCAAGAAATAAGTATCTTTTATCAGGGATATTAAGATTCACACATTAAAATTTTCTAAAAAAGATAATATGATGTATGATATTGAAAGGAATTTCAATGCTAGAGAAAAAGAGTTGTCTGAGACAAAAGCTATATGTGTCAAATTTCAACATGAATATGGCCAGATAAGATTGGAATAAATCCATTGAGATAAATGGATTAACTTCTCAATCTGGAGAGAAGAAAGTTAAAAGTTCACTTAATCATTTTTATGGATATGATACTTTTAATAGTTTAAGTTTCAATTCCAAAGATGATAATATGAGGTAAAAGAATAATGATCAGAAATCTCTTACATAAAGGGAAGATAAAAAATTTACAAGAATACCACAACCCCCCCCCAAGAAAAAATAACAACAACAAAGATTTTGATTCATCTAGAACCAATATAAGAAAATAATGTTTCAAGTATTTTCTTGGTGTGTGGTATTCATGGTCACAAATAATACTCTTTCTGGTTTAACATGTCATTACCAAGAATTTTAAAACAATAAATGGGGAGTTTTAATGAGAGTTAGATGATAAAAACTTAGAGAAATAAACCTATGAACATATCTGCACCACATATATATACACAAAATAAAATTTCATATTTGGGAAGAAGTTGGTGGTAGGTGCAATTTTTAAGGTCATATCTGAGGTGTGAATGATAAGACTAGAAGGATAGGATCCCTATGTTAAATGGAATAAGTTCCAAATGAAAAATTTTGATAAGTCATGTGAATATTTTTTTAAGACTGAGAATTCCAAAAATGAATTCCTAGTTGTTTAGCCACATAATTTTAAATCAAATAAACAACTAGAAGAAGCTGAAAATTTTCTAAATCTAAAGGAAAGAAAGTGGTCACAAAATTTTTAGTGAAATTTGATGAAAAGTTATCCAAAAAAACATGCAGATTCATAGGAATGGGGTGGAAAAAGTCATTCCACACAAAGAATAAGTTCAAGGGAAGAAAGAAGATAGTTAAACAGATGAGAGTCAAATAAAGAAAGATCCTAAAAAATATTCTCATATAGATATTGGAGAAGAAGAATGAATCAAATTAAGAGGAAAATCTCAGTATGAATGTTACTTTTGAGAAACCAAGAGTTCATTCCTTATTACCTAACATTTTATGTGTTTTGAACTAACAATGTAGGGAATTGAAGGATTTGTTTGAGGTTGTATCATTGGGAAAACATGATGAGATTTTTCTTTATGTAGTATATTAGCTTCCATTAAATGGAAGAAATATGTGCATCCCTTAAGGGGGTAAACCTTGAGGATTAATATGAAAACCTTGGGTTAGTGAAAAAATACTAAAAAGGGGGAGATTTATCTTTGGAACCTAAAATTTCTGATGTGTTTATTGATGTATATGAAGGATTTATCATTTCATTGATAAATATGATTCTTTTCAACCCCTTTAATGATAATTGAGAAATTATGATCATGATTTCACATGAATTGTGTTTATGGAATACTTATAAATCCTTGGTTGTGTCTCTCTTGTTTTTAACACTGGGTTAGCCCATGTAGAGTTAGAGTTTATTAACTAAAGGCCATTTTCTAAGAGAACCATATAAGGTCATTATTATAATAGAAGTGATCATAGAACATTCATATACTAGAGATGATCATATTTTCATAAGAAAAGTGATATGATATATATTCCCCAGTTATCCTTTTCACTTGATGTTGAAAGGGTAAAATGTTTTGAGAATACAAATTGAATTTTGAAAAAGTTATTGACAACAAAATAAAATGGGGGACTGTTGGTACTAGTATTGAATTTATTGGAAATGATGTGTTAATATGTGTTTGGTGATATGTGGATTAAGTAGTGATCCCTGGATAATTATTATAGATTCATCTAACGACATTGTATTTCATTCTTAGACAATTCTCCTTTGAAAAATCTGACAATTTTTTGAAGTGATCCTAAATGATTAACAAATGTTCTTAAGGATATTTCACATTTCTACAAAAATTGGAAGTGAAATATGACCATGAAAAATGGATTTTATTAATTCATGATTAATTCACTTGAAAATTGGATTTATTAATGTTTGGGTAATTTTTAGAAAGGTTGGTTGGTTTTGTATTTGAGGATATGAATTTGAGGAATTTCATTTCTACACATAGATATATTTATAATTATTATTAAGGAGGACTAATTTTAGGCCACTCAACCAAGGGAACATGTGGAACTCTAAGGTCAACTACACCCAAAGGAGAATCCCTGGTCAGGCCTATGTGTGGAAGGAGGCATAATTCCCACCAGGTGTAGGCGAGGCTAGTGTGTAAGGCCTATGAAGTGTTTAAGTTCACAATGCACATAGTTCATGCCATAATCCTGTAGGTTTGAGGATTTTTGGTGTTGTTTGAAGGTGGAATGAGTGTCAAACCCCATAGTCAGGTTGATAAAATGGTTGTCACAATTTTTCTAATAAATCAGAGGGATTTCACATGTGGAATTTGATGTGGGACACGATCTCGGCTAAACAGTTCACCCATACTTAAAAATCCAAATATAATGAACACCATTTGATCTATGTGATCTCATCCATTTTATTTCCCATGAAACATATCTTCAAAATTAGCTACATATATTTAAAATATTTCCATTGTCTTCAACCACTAGATGAGGTGACTATCCATGCGAGCTCGAGACAACTGGTAATCCTCGTTCGACATATTGAAGGCTCGAGGCAAATATAATGAAGTGGAGAAAGGCATGAAACTTCATCTTGAATGTGAATAATAATTTTTAAGTCATTGAATGATTCTAGGAACCTGTCACATGATGATCTTAATATCATGTGATCCAATGGGAAAAATCAATGATCAATCATGAGAGTGTGTTGTGAGAACAAAAAGACCCTCACCATGACATCATGATAGTAATGAGACAAACAAAAGGAAATCGCAAGAAGATAAACGTATATCTAACAATGTGAAACTTTTGTATTTCACATGATTTATCCTTTGGATTATTTTTATTATCAAGAGGATTTTCACTAATCATACAATAGGTGTATCATGAGGGAATGACCACCATTCCATCACAAGAAAATCATTGAGGTGTCACAAGATCAAGTGAAGCAATCTTATAATCACATGACCACCTCAAAAGTTCTTGGAGAATATGAGAATATCAACATTAAAATATCAAAATGTATTTGGTAAGTCCTCACCATTCCTTAAAAATCATAGCTACATTGCCTATATAAACTGAGGAAGGGCATAGAGTTCATGAACTGTGTTTCTAAGAACTTGAGATAAACTCTCAAAATATAGGATCCCACATGATTTAAGTCACGAAAAATAGATTTTGTGAACCACTATAGTTTCATGAGGAATATAAGGATCATATCACATTATCCTATAAACTTGGATCACATGAAGGAAGGTGAAATAAAACCTGTAGATAAAACTTGTGTCATGAGTAAGGGAACCTACATACATCAACATGTCTCACGAAGGAAGCCACATATAGTACCTAATATCTCATGAAGTTGGTTGATAAGGTAGCCAAAGATACAACCAATGTCATAAAAAATACCCTCCACCTATCCTTATTGGTTACATGAATTAAATGTGGATGAAACTATGGAAAAAACGTGTTCTTACAAAGTAAATTATTATTGAAGAATAATAATTCACGTGAACATAACTTGATTATGTGAAGGAGGCAATGAGATCACGGGATCCTGTCATGTGAAGGAAGGAGGAGAACATATAAGCCTCACTTTTATTATATGAATATATCGAAAGGATTTCATAACCTAGGTTAAATCATGCACTTCACATGATATAGTTAACAAGAGAGGAAGATAAAGGAACCATGATACCCATGAAAATAATACAAGCATAATTGATATACCCAAAACAATTTGGATTTCATGCAGTCTATGAATGATGTGTACTTGATTAAATTGAGTTGATAATTCCACAAGATATAATTCAAGATTGTATATGTTCTATCTTTTATAAAATATTGAAGAATATTGTGTTCACCTCTTTCACACATTTCATTGAGGTCAAGATTTTATATAGAAGGAAGTATAGCTCGAGCATTATTCCATTGAGGTAACTGGTCATGATAGGTGTTCATAATTAATTGAGAAAGGATGATAGAAATATTTGGTGGATGAAGAAGATACATGAAGTGTACATGAGAAAGTTAGATCCTACAAGTGCTTGGAGGAAGACTAAATATATTCCTACAATGGATCAAGCCTTAATGAGTTTAAAATGAAAGTATCAATTATGAAACCAATTAATTTCCCACTTAAACATTAGTTATGATCTCAAAAATTATCATAAACCTCATCCTCATTAATAAATTCTTAATTAGTCCTAAATGGATATTTATGATAACATAATCTATTCATTTTTAACCTAAACCATATCCAAATGTAAGATATTTCATACAAAGAACACATATAATACCTCTTTTTAATCTTCACTTAATGCCACACTATACATTTATCATGATATTGAAATGTTGAGTATGCTTATATTAGTCATTATTGTATATCTATAAAGAATATATACTCACTTATATATTTATTATGTATGATATAATAATCTAGAACAAGTTTGATGTCAGTTCCATCATACATGAATGATTCAAAGTGAGGTTGAAAACAAATAAAATATATATAAGACTGGAAGAACATATTAAACATATAACTCCCATTAAAAGAGTACTCATATACATGGAAATAAAGTTTTCAATCTTTATATAGGAGAAAGAATAACTGTAGAAGAAGGTGAGAATCACTCTAGGGGACCCCAGGATTTTCTACCCAGGCTAGATGGTTGACCCATTCCTAAAATATAAAATATACCCCTTTTATCCACTCCTTAATCCCTTATATTACTCAACTACTTTCCCATGTGGCTAAGATCTCAACTAACTAACTTCCCTATTTGTGGCTTTATCACCCTATATAAATTGTATATTCTTGGTGGTAGAGCTATTTCTTGGTCTATATCACTCATTCCACCCTGAAAACTAGTTTTTTCCTCATCAATAGAAAAAATAGGCTATGTGTGATGCCTCCTTTCATCATATATGCTCTAATAAATTTCATAGTTTTTCCTAACCTCTACTAGAACCCAAATTTGAGGGATTAATTTAGGATTTTTATCATCCTATAACTCTTCTCATCGGTCTAGCTAACAAGGATTCTATTTTTTGTGGTGATCTAGACTAATGGTGATGCCTCCACAAACCCCACTCATACTTATAAGAAATGTGTATTTATCATCTATAAAAAAATGGTCCCACTCTATCCCTTTTTTTATGGAGTAACATTATTTTCCTTGCTAGTTACTTTTTATTGGGTTGTCGAGTATTACATCTAAACCCAAATTCACACCTCTTTTTACAGCTCATTTCAAATCTCATTCCATGGCCCCTATACACCCTTAGCTCCCCCATTTTAGCTCTTAGATTCTTATGAATGTTTATTTTTTTGGAATTTATTTTGAATATACAATTTTTATTGACATATCCCTCTCCTTAGATCCCTTATGTTAGATATAGGAAATTTATCTCTTAGATCCACTTGTGTATGGACAGGTGCACTAATGACCTTATATTCCTTCCAAACATCCTCTTGTTTGTTAATACATAACTCAAAAATATAAATCTTACTTTGTTAACCTCTTCTAATTTAGTCCAAATATTACACATTGGTACTTGAATCAACAACATTTATCAATGGATTCTTGAAATATGTTTACTCACTCTCCCCTGATGGAATTTTTTGTAAGAGACTCCCTGAGAGTTGTATTTACTGATCACCAAGTTCCTATAATTTCATTTTGATCTATTATATGATTCTAGGCCATTAAAATTTGAATTCTATAAGATTATATAGAAATTAAATCATCCTAATAGATAAAAGTTTTTTGAGTTTTGATTCATATCTTATTTACTTCGAAATAGATTCCACCGTCAGCACAAGTCCCAAAGATAACACTTCGTCACATGGATTATTCTATATATCACCAAACACATTTGATTTCACTTCATGTAGTATAAGTGTTAGGGATTGTAGGTATGACTTTTAACCCCGTAATCATTATCTACCTTACGCTAACCTGGATTTCACTAAGATTAGGTAACCCACCAGTGTGATACCGATATATTTTATCATTAAATCCTCAGTCTGTATAACACCCCATGGATATGTACATCTCAATTATAAGTCTTAAATAAAATTTCTCATTACATAAATTCTTGATAACCTTCAGGTTTGTAGTTTTAAATATTTATAACAAAAAATAAACTAACAAAACCTATGAAATTTTCATCTAACATACTTTTTTCTAACAACATAAGAAATTTCTTAATCCATAACTAGCATTCAATATCTCTCAAAAATCGTCCACACCTAATTCTCTTCTATAAATATCATATATATTACTTTTCTTTGTAACTAGTGGAAATAAAAATATAACCAATGGGTGAGATTTGATACTCAGAGTGGGACAAATAATAAAATCAAAACATATCATCGGTAAGAATTAGGTCATAACATAAGAACATGAATATAAGAATTAGATTCATAATAAGAGTATATGTACATGAGGCATAACAGGGAAATTTTAATATAACATAAACATGAGACATACATAATAATATCACTGATGTTCATCACCAAGGTGTCATAAAATCATATTACCAAAGTTATTCACCTAGGTATCATAAAATATTACCAAGGAATAAGACCAAGGTATCGATAACATATCATCTTTAGATATTAATTCTTTACCAAATTCATTTAAGAACCACCATAACGCACCAAGAATATGTATAACATTATGTGTTCCACATAGGGAAATCCTAAATAAATCCATTGAATAATACTTAACCCAAGAAGAAAATGGTTGACCTGATAATAAAAAGCTTGATCATAATCCATCTAGATAATGAAGTTGAAGGTATAACAATAGAATATCATAGAAATTAATAGAGTATGGTGAAAAATATTTATAATACCTTTTAAATATCATTGGGTAAATCACTTTAAAAAAGAATAAGAAATAACCCTTTTCATTTTAAAATCATACCAAATTAGGATTATTTGGAAAAATATTTTGAATCTTCTAAATTATGGTTCATTGGAATGAATGGGTTTAATGAAAAAAGTAAGTGTCACACAGAATAAAAACTTGAAAAGATAGTTTAGAAAACATATTTTACATTATCATAAAAAGATAAATCAATGGGTCATATTAAAATGTTATTTTTGAAAATTTGATGTGAAAATATTTTAAAACTATTACTTTTAAAAAATGAACCTTTAATAATGGTGACCTGAAAATTTCCTAAAGAGTATACCAAAGAAATGTGGATTTAGAGATAAAACAAATTATTTTGAAGAAAAAAATATTTTATTATTTTAAAACATATGTTTTGAAGACTCGCGTCATTAAAAGAATAATAAAACACACTTTTGAATAGTGAAGAGAATAAATATAAAGGTCACATGTGATAACACATATTTGGGTTTCTATATATAAAGGATAACATTAGTGGGAATGAAAATTATGGACAGAGAGGGGAGACCCTTGTTAAAGAAGATGGTAAATGTATACTTTTTAAGAAAGGATTTTATCAAGGAAAAAGATTTGAATTAACAAGTAAATATTAAATTAAAGGAAGATAAATTACCATGAAATAAAATCTTAGGGAATATGAAACCAAAAATAGAAAATAAATTTCAATAAGATGCATTATAACTCAAATAAATAAGATTTTGAGTGATGTAGATCCCAAACGGATTTAGTAACACTTGAAGTAGAAATAAAAATAAGGATGGAAATAAATTTATCCTTTTATATCTATTTAATTACATAATAAAATAATTTAATTAGGAATTAATCACACCATATAAAGTTTATAATGGTGGAAAATATATAATATGTCCCATGAAATTAAATTTTAGACAAAGAACCCATTACTTTAATTTCGGACTTCCACTAAAGTTATTGAATTTATTGTTTAAAAATACCTATCTTAAACACTTATTTTATAGAATTTTTCATATCTATAACCTTTAATAAAATTAATTTGTAATTATTATATACATTTACATTAGTTAGTTGCTATTTATTTTTAATATTAGTTGTAAATAATCTTGATCAGTTTGGACTAAATTCGTAATATAAGTGTTGTTCATTATTCATATCCTAAAGTTTACCATACCTAAATTTTATATGGTATTGAAATTAATAATTTATCATTATTTATAATGTTATAATTTCATTTCAAAATATATTTAGTTATTATTCGTTATGATGAAGTCGGTGACACGATTATTTGGGTAATTTGAAAAAAATGCCCCATCTTAATTAATGAGTAAAATGTTTATATAACCATTATATAAAAAATAATTATTTAATTATCAATATAAAATATTAATTTTACATATCCATACTTTATAGGAATTTATATCATTGTTCAGGTAGGAGGTTAAACCGACCAATAAGAACATGCTACAATTGATGTGTGAGTATAGATATTAATGATATTATTTTGTTATAATATTAGTATAAAAACTATAATTAAATTATTTAGATGTTATTAGGAAGAAAAATTATAATATGTAATATTTATAGGAATAAGTTAAATTGAAAATATTTTGTCACTTATGAATAAATCAATTTTTCTCTTGGTCTATTCGTTTTAAGAAATCTATTTTACAATGATTTCATATTGATATTAGTAATTAATGAAGGAATAATTTATTTTCCAAAAATATGTATTATGACATAAATAACATATCTATTCACTAAAACCATTTATAGAATTATACTTGAAATGTGGTGATGAAAAATGAAACATGTTGTTCTTGGAGGTGGTAGTCCGCAGACACACATGAGTAATGTTTTTATTTTTTCGAATGAAAGGTAGGGGAATAGAAAATGATTATAAAATAAATATAACAAAATTTAATTATATTATTTATCATAATGTAATTATATAAATATTTTTACAATAGTTTTGGGGGAGGGTGGATGAGTAGGATAAAAAAAGGAAGTTAAAGTGTAAGTAATGATTATGTTGATAATTTTTATCTTATCTTGAATAATACTTCCAAAATAATGGACTTGAGGAACTTTAGAGAATATAAAGGATAAGAAATGCATATATTGGATCATTAAAAGTTAATTTTGAAATATTTCCATGGTAATTTTTAATTAGGTTTACGGCTTCTAATGTGCAGAAATGATCTAAATTTATTGATGAAAAAGATGGATAGATCCTAGAAAATGAATGTTAGGTTAGGAGAAAGAATTTAATTGGATGATATTTAGGTTAATTATGTGAGGAAATTTTTGTGAGACACATAAGTGTGAATTTAAATATGAAAATTTATTCTTGAGGGAATTAGTGTTAAATTTATTTTGTAAAATTTGATCCATATTAGATTACCTGTTTTAACACTTAAAAATACTCATTAAAATTTAACCTTGGTAAATATCTTATTACTAAAAATATGAAATAAAAATTTATACAAAACATCTATATGATGAATACAAATTTTTAATCAATTTAATCAAATTAAATTTCAAAATATGATAAAATTAACTTTTAAATAAAAACATAAAATGTGTTGAAAAACTATTTTTATAGGAAAAATATTGTTTTAATCATTAAGTGTTATTAATATTATTTAATTTTAATTATCAATTAAAATAATTTTAATTTATTTTAATATATGTATTAGAGTCTTCATTTAAAATAAATACACCTAATTAAAAAGCACACAATATTTGGAAAATTATCAATTCTTGAAAAGTAGTCTTTTTAACATTGTAACTAATATTTATCACAATAAATTAATTCCATTCCTAAAAATGAAATTTACCCCATTACCTAATTTTAAAATTATTATTTAAAAATTTTAAAATCCTTATATATGATTCTATTTCAAATAGTGATAATAATCAATTTTTATATAAGCACACATAATGCATAAAATCAATTTTAAGAAACATGTTTTTATAAGCATAAATTAAATTTATTAATTTTCTTGTAAAAAAAATTGTATGTATTTTAACATGTTTTATTATAAATATTTTCAATATTTTCCATTTATAACATTATATAACCAAAATATAATACACTTTATTTTTCATTAAAATGAAATTTCAGGAAAATATATTTTTATGCATAAAATAATTTTATTTTTTATTTAGATATACTAATTTATTTTTATTAATTTATTAGTAAAAAAGACATTTATTTATATTCCCACAAATATTTCATGATTCAGTTACCTTTATATTTTTCCAATAATTCAATATCTTTCTTTTAACAGTTACATAACATTCTGTGATTCTTTTTTTTTTGTATTGTGTGTGAAGAAATCTATTGAACATAATAATATTTAATGAAAAATATATAATTTAAAATCATGGGTTGGTATATTCTCCCCAACTTAAATAAATTACATCCTATCAAATTTAATTATCACTCACTAATAAAATCAGTTTGGGTTATCTAAAATGTAGGCATGATTCATGATATAATTTCTAATTAGGTGTTTGTATTATTGTCTTAGGTAAAACTATTAAACATATATTTTACCTATATCATGTTAACTGTGAGTTTTATCTTTTACTTGGAAATTTTGTCTATATTCCCTCCTTTTCTACACATAATTCATCTTACATTTCCATTATGAAAACCCCCTAGGTTACTCTTATCAAATTATTAACCTATAGAAAATTGAATCTAGTTTACTTAATAATATTTATCATCCAAATATTAATGAGACTCCATCATTAATTATAATTTTTGATTTTTGATTTGTCATAATCACAATCTTTCACACTTTATTTCTTATCTCGTTAGGTTTCGCATTGGTACAATCTTCACATTATCTATAATACCAATTTTTTAAATGATTCCTTAAGCCTTCATTAATTAATAAAACAAAAGGGAGTTAACATGTGTGATGAATATTTAAAACCATAAGACAATTATTATGATATGAAAAATTCAACCTCAAAATTCCCTTCTGTTCGTAATTATAATTCTAGTAGGTTTTACTATCTTAGGCCCACACATCATGAAATACAGTGAAGTTTGATTTGATACTCAACTAGCCTTTTTCAATGTGATTACCCCTAGGTTCATCTATTTAACATCCACTTCAACTTTCTAGTCTCTTGAGAGGGATGAAATTTCTAGGAGAACCATATAATCTCTACTTTAGAAAAACTTTGGTATGTTATCTTATACTTATACTTATCCCTTAGACTTTTTCCTAGGTTTTTGCTAATTTTTTCTTATAATAAACCCTAAAATATTAAATATTATCTTGAATAACCTAAAGGGATATCTATATATTTTAAATTATGATCAAACAAATCTTATCAACCCTTAAATTATCCTCAAATAATATCTTAACATCTTAAGTTATCTAAAACATTCTCTAATACCAACTATGAAGACCCACATATATGGTTACCTCAATTACATGAGTTATTGGAAATATTCCAATAAATACATTCCCAATACATTTTAGGTTTAGAGTTTTAGAAAGTGAGGATAAAACATTAACCAGTGAAACCAATGTCTTTTTCAACTAAAAGATATTTTTCCCACTATATAAGAAACTTCTTAATCCATAATAATATTTTAAAAACTCCCACAAAATCTCCATACAAGATAATATTCAAGACACATCATACATATTAAATTACTTCCTAACCTTGGGAAATAGATATATAATAAAACGGTGAGCTATGATGCTCAATAAGAGATAAATAATGAAATAAAAACATATCATGGGTAAGGCTTGGGGTATAATATAATAAAATTAAGATAATAATCAGATTCCTAACATGGAAATATTTACACTAGGTATAACATTGAAATGTGGATACAACATAAACATGATATATTCATAAGTATATCACCAAATTCCATCACTAAGGGGTCAAGAAATCACATTTCCACGTATTCACTAAGGTATCATAAAACATTACCAAGGAATGATTCCAAGAAATCAAGAACATGTCCTTTCTAGATATTAATTCTTCACCCAATACATTTTAAACTATCAAGTAACACCCATAATATATCTAACAATATTTGTTTCACATAAGGAATTCATACATAATTCCTTCATCATGCTTCTGAATCCCAATAATTCTCTTTATTTAGAAGTGTGATAAATAATATTTTTCTCAAACTTCTTCATCACCAAAACATGATGAACCATATTCTTTCTTATTTTACTCGAATGTATCATCACCTAATTAAGATATTTAACCTTATTTTTCATGAAATTACAATAGCCTATTTAGTATTTTCATTAATCCCTCTTTTTTGTTCACAATCATTTCATAGGAATTCAATAACCTTATTTTTAAAATAATCATTATGATATGATTTTATTCTATATATTCATACACTTTATAATTAATTACTTCCAACATATTCTCCATTCATAACATTCACCTTTTTATGAATTGATTTATTCAGTGATAAAATTATTCCCATGTATCCCCTATAAAAAATTAGACAACTCATTAGAAAATTTATTTGTGAAAATATTCCAATAAATACATTCCCAATACATTTTAGGTTTAGTGTTTTAGAAAGTGAGGATAAAACATTAACCAGTGAAACCAATGTCTTTTTCAACTAAAAGATATTTTTCCCACTATATAAGAAACTTCTTAATCCATAATAATATTTTAAAAACTCCCACAAAATCTCCATACAAGATAATATTCAAGACACATCATAAATATTAAATTACTTCCTAACCTTGGGAAATAGATATATAAGAAAACGGTGAGCTATGATGCTCAATAAGAGATAAATAATGAAATAAAAACATATCATGGGTAGGGATTGGGGTATAATATAAGAAAATGAAGATACTAATCAGATTCCTAACATGAAAATATTTACACTAGGTATAACATTGAAATGTGGATACAACGTAAACATGATATATTCATAAGTATATCACCAAATTTCATCACTAAGGGGTCAAGAAATCACATTTCCACGTATTCACTAAGGTATCATAAAACATTACCAAGGAATGATTCCAAGAAATCAAGAACATGTCCTTTCTAGATATTAATTCTTCACCCAATACATTGTAAACTATCAAGTAACACCCATAATATATCTAACAATATTTGTTTCACATAAGGAATTCATACATAATTCCTTCATCATGCTTCTGAATCCCAATAATTCTCTTTATTTAGAAGTGTGATAAATAATATTTTTCTCAAACTTCTTCATCACCAAAACATGATGAACCATATTCTTTCTTATTTTACTCGAATGTATCATCACCTAATTAAGATATTTAACCTTATTTTTCATGAAATTACAATTGCATATTTAGTATTTTCATCAATCCCTCTTTTTTGTTCACAATCATTTCATAGGAATTCAATAACCTTATTTTTAAAATAATCATTATGATATTATTTTATTCTATATATTCATACACTTTATAATTAATTACTTCCAACATATTCTCTATTCATAACATTCACCTTTTAATAAAGTGATTTATTCAGTGATAAAATTATTCCCATGTATCCCCTATAAAAAATTGGACAACTCATTAGAAAATTTATTTGTGTAGGAAAACTTATAAGGCACTCCTCAGTATCATGACCTAACTCATCACACCTTCTACACACTTAATCTAACATAAACAATTTAATTTTCAATTTAAAATTTTTTTGAACTACTTGTTATTCAAATTATTTTCATTGAATGTGTCATATATTCCCAAATATGTGCCATACTTCTCTTATAGTATAAATAAATACTCCATCATTGAAATAACTCCCTCTCATCATTATTCAATTGTGGGTACATGGAAATTAGTAGTCCCGACATTTCATAAATTTAGTTCCATTTTTATATTACATATTTTTGGAAAAAATAGATAAATATTGTATCAGCCTTTTCTTCCATGGATAATTATTTAAGAGATAAAAAAATTTTAAAAATGATTATTTTAAATAAATGTATAAAGTATTTTATTTAAAATTATTTCCCATGAGGGAATATATTTAAAATGACTCAAGATATTATTAATTAAATAATTCATTAAATAATCTTATTAAATGTCCAACTATGGAATTGTATATAATATTATTAAATAAAATAATAATAAAATAATAAAATAAATTTTAGTCACAAAATGAATATAGTAATAAAATTGACTCTGAGTGAATTTTTTTCTATATTTTTAAGTGAAAATTTTTTATTACATTTTTTTATAATTAAATATATAATATTAAATTAAGTAAATACCTAGTTAAAGTTTGAATATATTTTAAAAAATGTTTTTATGTTGTTGTGATGGTTTGAGGTATTTAATTGAACACTGAAAAATAAAGTATTATTTGAATGAAATATTTTTTAAAATAAAATAATGTATTACTTATAAAAAAATTATAGTTATTATTTTATGTGGATTATAGTTTATTATATTGAGGTGTTAAATAATTTTTTGATGGTGCTTGTTCGGTCATGGGTTGTTGTGGATGTCCTTTACGCTCATACTCTACTCTGGCCTCCGGGTCCACTACTCCCTTCTAGGTCAATCAGGTGTGATGGTCTCCATAAATTTTTGGGTTGTGTTAGTCGATGTGAAGAGGTTTCCAAGTGATGAGGCCTGCGTTTAGGTAATGATGGGGATTTTGTTTTGTTGGGTGATGTGGAGACAGTAATGGGTGACTTCGGTGAAGATATGAGGATGAAAATGGTGATGATGTCATGATAATTAGACAGCTATGGAGATGGAAATGTCTAATGGACATGTCCTTCCTCGATGCAAGTTTCTTCAAGTAGCTCACTGGTTTTGCGAGGAGAATTATTTTCCAAATTTTCAGGTAAGGGAGTTTGTTTCTTGGTGGTGATGGAGGGTTCCGATGGATGTTTGATTATGTTAGGTATTTGTCAGTATTATGGATGTTTGGGGAAGATAGTGATGGATGCTTCAGAGTATTTTGCACAAGAAATCTTGAAATATGAGGTTTGATGTGTTCAATTTCCTTTTTACTAGTTTTTGTGGGTGACCATGGTTTGTGGTTACCACAGTCGGTAGCGTGTGATGGATAATGTCCCATGGATTGAGGAGGTCATAACTCTGGGTAGTGGTTCGACTGTGATGTGGTGGTTATTTTGAATTTGAATTTCATTTTTGAATTTTGAATTTTGTAGGTCATGGGTTTTAATGTGGGTATGTGGTATGTGTGGTGATGATGTGGATCTTTGTTTCTGGTTCCCACTTAACCAAAAAGTGTCTTTTAAAAATATGAAAAAATGGTTTATCGAGCATATGGTTATTTGTTTCTAAATGTTATTATTTTATAATAAAAAAATTGAATATATAAATATATAAAAATTTATATTTATTATTATTATTATTTTTTATGTTTGAAATTATTATAAATAAATTTTATGGAGGGAAATTTGGGATGGGTGTTTATCAAGATTTATAATTTTGTCTTGCAAATCAGACATTTAATGTAAGGAATTTTTTTAATTTAAGTGTCATATAATGTAGTTGAAACCTATCATGTGATGCTTAAATGGGTTTCTAAAGGGGGAAGAGGCATTCCACTCTCCTCCCCTCTCACCCTTTTTTCCTCCCAATTTCATCTCTCTAATATCTCCCCAAGTCTTCATCATTCTTCTATAAATTTCTCTAAACAATGTTATTATTTTGATCCACCTGTAGTAGTGAGATTATTTCACAATGATAAATATTTCCATACTCATTTCTATTATGTGATTCAAACTTTTCTATTTTTTTCAATTTTATTTGAACGTACATTATTTATTTTAGTAATAAGATATTTCATAATAATGAAAAATAATAAAAAAAAATTGAGAAGAAAAATCTCATTAGATAAATTAAAAAACATTTATTCAAAGTACTTACATTATAGATGTTTAATTATGAATAAAATTAGTAATATGTTTTTTTATTTTTATTTTATTAATATTATAAAAGATATATCTTATAAAATATGTGGTAAAGAAGTAATTTTTTATGTGGATATGGTTAATTAAAACATATAAATATTTTGATTTAAGTGTAATTTCATTAATTTAGAGAAAATAATTATTTAAGGTGTAATGAAGTTGCGATGGTGAAAATAATATTATTATTAAATTATAATAAAATTATATCAAGTGTTCAAAATATAAAGGAATGATATGTGACTAAATTTTGGTATGATATATATAAAATTAATGTTTGTTCGTAATTAATTATATAAAATTTCAGGGTGATTGAAAATTTTATTTTCTTAATAAAGGTGTGATATAAATTATATTGAAATTAAATTATAGTGATTATGATGATATTATTTGGGAAGGACTGAATTATGATCAATAAATTGAAAATTTTAATGTATTTAAAAATTATTTGTTTTTTTATTCAAATAAAATGAGGATAATCTAAATTTAAAGGAAACAAACTTATAGGGAATTATATTGGATGTATAGAAAATGGCAGTAGGTATATTATAAGATTTTTTGAGGAAATGATGATAAGTAAATTATATTGATTTTTTTATAATTTTTGAATGATATTAACTTGGATATGATTGTTTTTTTTTTTGATTTATTGATGAAGATTAAATTTAGTTAATTTATCGGTGATGATTAAAAAATTTAGTTGATTATTTTTAAATTAGGTTTTAATAAATATAGATAATTTTTACAAATGATAATAATTAATTATAGTTATGAAAATAATGTATAATTATGGAATAATGAATTAAGAGAACTATAACATGATAAATAGAGAGAATTATATAATAATTAATTATAGAAATCTATAAAAATATAATAATATGTAGACATGGATGTATATTTTTCATGATAATTACTATTATAGTATTATTAAATAAATTTTAGTTACCAAAAGATTGTTTCATTTTTTAATGCATTGTAATATATTCTAGGTAATGAAGAAAACATTTTGATTACCTGTATTTTTTTAATAAATTTAGGGTATCATAAAAATATTTTAACTATTGATAGTTCTTAGTGAAAAAATAAAAGCAATCATAATAATACTTTGATTATTATCAGTTCTTAAGGGTAATCATCAGATTATTTTGGTTATCAATGGTGTTAAAAAAATTAGTTCTCATAGTAATATTTTTATTAGAGATGGTTTATGATTTTATGTGGGGATTTAGTAGTAGAAGGTATAAAAAATGAGATTATGTGTAATCGTTGTATATTTATACAATATAATTTATGATTTTATCTCATCATTTTCTAGATTAACAAAATATAATATTTGAAGTTTGATATGACACAACATCCAGTAGAGATATAGTTTAGTGGTTTAAAATTTTAGTAGTCATCAGTGACCCCACACCTTTGACTAGAGTCAACTAGGATACAGAACATTTACTATTAACAAGGAATAGACTCTAGATGATTGTGACTCATATATAGGGGCCCATTATTGTAGTCTTTGTATTTTTTTATTTATGCAAGATATATATATAAAAAGCGACAAAATATGGTTTTTGGGCTATGTTTTTAATCTTATTTTTAGTGTTTTCATATTTTTTTAAGTAAATTTATATTGATTTAAGTAAAGGGTGATCTTACAGGGGAGGGGGATTACATCTCAAATAGTAGTGATCTATATTAGGTTTATTGGGGTTTCTTTCAATATTTTTTTTCATCTTTTAGTATATCTATATTGGAATGTATTTCATGAGGAATTTTTTGTGTTAACTCAAGAGAGTGATGAGGTGTCTATGATTAACTTGGTACTGAGTATGAAGCCTATCTATATACCTCCTTATTATGTGACTCTAATATAACTTACAGAATTAAATTCTCATGTACAAGATCTTTAATCAAAGGGGTTAATTATGAAAATTGTTCCTTTGTGGGATGCACCAATACTATGTACTATGAATTTGGATGACATAATATGATGATACTTTGACTATAATAGGTTAAATCAAGTTACCTTTAAAAAATTGATATCCTTTAATGTATATTGATTATCTATTCTATAACATCCTAACCTGGGATCCGCTGGAATAGTAAACCTAGATAGTCGGTCACATGGCCTCAAGCGTGCCTCCCCATACTCTATAGGCTTCTGTCTAATAGAAAGTATCCAATGTTGGTAGGTTGGGTAGACTATACCCTCATTTTCTGAGTGGCACAGTGAAATAAAATATAATAAATATCAGAAGAAATATAAATAAAATAAAAGGAGAGTAATAATACTAGAAATAAAAAATAAATGATTTAATAATCATGCATGAACATGCTATGTTAATGTACAAGGAACAAATATATAGCTGGTAATAAATAAATAATATACAAGGAAAAGACAAAAGCCCTGAGGGACATCTCCATGAGCATCCTAAGCTCTGAATCATTCATGTGCTTTTAATCTCCCATGAACATTCATAGCAGTATATATTGCAATTAATGATCACGAACCTACAATCATGAGGTCTGTTTGGGTATCCCAATCCAATGTCATCCCAAAAAGAGTGTGAGATATACTCTATATTCCACCACAAACTACGTCAAATAAAATTTAGTCTTTGAATATAAAATAAATCAGTGTGTAGGTATATAAAAAGTAAGTAGTTTTGTATTTGTAATGTGATCAAGTCGAACCAAGTTCCTCAAGGACACCTGGCCAACCATACCTCCTCCAGTCAAAGATGTAATGTCTTTAAACATGTATTGTTATATATATATATATATGAATATGATAAATCAGGTTCATTTTCACTAATATACATGAGTCTATGAGGACCCATGGCTTAATGTCTAGACGTCCACATAAGGATATCATACTTATTCCACATTGTAAATAAGTGACATCATGGCCATAATTCCAGATCAATAATAATATACAAAGGGACTTAAATTTTTTAAGGGGTACTAACCCATGAAAATACACATCAAGGAAATTTAGATATGTTTTCACACATTTTGGGGTATTATGATTAGCAGTTACAATCAAACCAAGAGAACCATAAAACTATACATAATCTCATTTATCCATTCAGACTGTCCAAGGTGTTCCATAATTAGAACCCAAGTGCCAGCCAAGGATTGTTTTAATTTATAAAAGCTTTGGACCCTTCCATAGAATCCCATGTATGGAGCCCAAGTTTCATTCAAGGTGTAATATCAATATTTTACCCTTTGATCCCATCCAAGGAATTCCACGTGATGAAACCAGGTATCACTCAAGGTATTTATAATTTCAATCATCCAAGGAGATCGTCAAAGGTATTCCATATAAATAATCTCGGTATCGCTCAAGGAATAATATCACATCATTCAACCAATGATCCCATCCAAGGAATTCCATATATGGAACCCATGTATCACTCAAGGAATAGTATACTCATTTGACCTCTAACCCCATCCAAGGAATTTTTTATAAGGAACCCAAGTATCACTCAAGGTTTACTTTAGTAAATAGGTATGTTTCATATAATAATTAAAATGATCAGATATATCATTCATTTATTAATATAAGTGAATCCATGTAAATAGGTCATTTCATACGTCAGCACACAATATGGCCATGGGAGTCACCCATTCCAATCATAATTCAAGATACATTTCATTATCATTCTAATTATAGAAGATAAGGAGGTCCATGTAATCATTCATATCACAATAAAATCCATCATGTTCATTTATTTAGTCAAGTCACCTCACAATTGATAATAAGGGCCATGGATGGATTATCCAACTAATGATTTGGATAATTAATTTATGGCCTTCCACTAGAAAAGGGGTACACTCAACACACCCATAGGGGTGGCCTGGTAATTTCCACTATAATGGTAGCTATAAAAATTTTTATCAAACCAAAAATATATGGTGGTACATGTTTATTTATCGACCTTCAACCATATTTAAGGGGTATAAAGAACATCATAGGTGTGGTTTAGTGTTTAATTTAAGGCATTTTATATTTTTGAACCAACACATGGAAGGTGTGGTGTGTGGAACAGCAACACTAATTTATAAAAGACATAATTTTAAGGTAAAATTATATAGAACACCTACCTTATACACATGATACGTCACTTGTCCATTTTCAGGACTTGATTCAAACTGAGGTGATAGAAATAAAATAAAAGGACAAAACACCCTAGAAATAGGAAAAAATAGCTCGCATATATTTAGAATAATGTATGGAAATATATTTGAAGAAAAAAAGGAAGTAGAGTTGTAGACTCATCAATATGATTCTGACACACCAAGTAGGGATAAATTTAGAGATTAAATGGGGAATATTTTCCATGGTGGAGGATAGGAATAAGAGGTTAATGTGGGAGATATTTTAGAAGAAAAGGAGTGAAAAAATAGGGAAAACCCATTTAAGGTCGAAGGGAAAAATCATTATGTTTTCCATTTTTAGAGGCACACAATTAGGACACATGGTTTAGATAACCATGCACCAACCATGCATCTCTCACTACCCAAGATCCACACCCCACATGGTTCTCTCAAATAGTGAGCCAACCATGTGGTGATACTAGTTATGTGGAACTATCCATGTGGTATGGGTGAACGGTTTTACAAAATGTGCACTACCCAAGAACATACCTCTATAATTTTCTTTATACATTCTGCATTCCCATGAACCCCACCTTGCATGGTTTGAAAAATAGTGTGACACCCCCTTCTAGGTTGCATAGTTTCTCCTTAAAGATGGTACAGTTTAAACAAACCACACGCCCCTATCTGTTTTTCTGGGAATCTAAGAATTTCAGGGCATGACGCTCCCAAAACTCATATGAACTCATGAGACCACTCTCATTCCTTAAACCACATCTATAAAAGACACATTTAAGTATCCATATGATCATATTTATATTTTTAGGCTCTATTTAATATTTTTCCCATCCACCAAAAGAAAAGTTCCAATTCTCTTATAACTGGTTCAAAATAAGGGAAGTTATAATATCATCAACTTAGAACTTCTAATCCCTGAGAAGCCTTGCGGAATAACAAAAAAAATCACCTAACCAACTTAGGTTGTGAAGTTTCATTAAAATAGCATTGTTTCATTTCCAAATTCCCAAAGAACCTCCATGCATCAATTTAAAAATAAAATACTTAATAAAATAAAACTCGAACCAACACTAGCACTCAAAACGAAAACATCAATATGATGCTTAATCGAGCCTATCTAACTCGAGACACTGTCACATTGGTATCTCTTTTATTATTTTCCTTGTGGTTCTCCGAACCATAGGTTCTAGATTTATCATGGTCAATTACAATCCAAAGTGATCCCACCATCAAAATTTACTATAAACAATTCCCTTAGTGTCCTAGAGACACTCTCGATACAATTTTTAATTACCCATAGGGATGCTAACATCGCTCTATGATTTGATCGAAATGGTTGAACTTCAATCGACCTCGCTTAAACTTGTTTTCCAACTTTTACTTGAGAAACCATGAGTGACCTTTAATTTTCACCCATCCTACCTTAATGGAATAAAAAACATGGTTCCTTACTGACTACATCTAACTGCTTTAGAGAACTCAAGTTGTACCACCTCTGGTAGACTATTCCTAAAAAGGATCAGCTTCAACAGCCAATGCTTTATTTAAAATAAAACTTGGAATACTTTATCCCAAGGCGTACTAATATTGTTCTAAGAATGATTAATAAGGCCTATAAAAAACATTAGGTTATGTCTCCCGACTAAACCACCTCCTACTAATACCATCATCGTGTTCTAACACCAACATTAAAACTATCCCAATCCAACATCCATATATTTCCATGAGCTACACCAGGCTTAAATCCCATGTCTAGATTTCACCCAAATCCAAAATTAAACCCATACCTAGAATTTACAAAGGATTCCAATAGTTCATTGGTTCATTTATTTAACGACATACCAAATCCCAAAATACCATCCAAAACCAACCTCAAGGACCCACAAACCTTCTCACATGAGGGTTTCCCTCCATCAATTGATGTCCCTCTCCCCACCTTAGGAGCATACTTGTCACCACTATAATTAGAGCATATCCTTATCACCATATCCCATGCCCCATCCATAAAAGAAAAAACAACTGTAATGTATTAAATCCCACTCATCCACTAGCACTAATGTAACATCACCCCCTAATCATTCACATGTTCTAAGAAAATTTATTAGGGATTTTTCTGAAAATCAACCACATCTAGGTCAGCACCCTAAATAAACCATTTTTTACCATGAACTAAGTGGATTTTCTTTAAACTTATCCTTGAGTGAATCTCCAAATAAGACCATTTTTCAAACAAGAAAAGGGAGATAGGTCTCTTGGTGTATATTCAACACTTTTTCAGTGTACTCAGGGTGATGTCAATATAGGGGAAATGATTACTTCTAGACTAGAAGTACATTGAAATTTTATCAATAGGTGTGTGTAGCTCTCCCGAGCCAGATTCTTATTAATTAGTCCACACATTATATCTTTTTGGAACTCTTGGAACCATTTCTCCCAACCTTGTGTATTCAAGTCTATTTATGGGTCAATTCTCCCACTTCACCTAGTTTATTGCTAACTAGCCCCCCTCATAGGGCACCTCATTTTTTTATCCCAAATATCTGGTCCAACCTTCCCACAAGAATCATATTATAACCATCGATCCTAAACCCCTACTCATCCACTCACCAACATTCAATTCTAAAAAAAATTATTTCCAACTAGTGTGAGCTAAACTTTCCATATATAGTGGGTGTATATCCCATACCACCTGATTTGAGACCTAAATTCTGCTCCCATGATTCATCTATAAAAAATCCCAACTTACCATGCTACTTAGCATGTTATTTTCTAACATTCCAAGAGCTCCCCTAGAAATCCTCTAAAAAATCTAGCACCTACCTATTCCATGATCTATTTAATGACCACCTTCCTTACAACATCAACTTTGAGAAGAAATTTTCAGACATGCATCCACTGGCCAACTGGGTCGAGAACCCGAATAGTCCTTCCCAATGTTCCCAGTTTTGATAAAAAGAACTCATGGTTATTTTCTAAAATAAAAAAGGCTTCTCCATGTTTATATCGTAAATCTTGATCACCTTATGTACATCATTCTCGAAAATAGTATAAAACCAAGATAATTTCCTTTAAGGAGAACGTAAACCTTAGGGTCAATCACTAACCTCCATGGGTTGAGTCATGAGTAAGGGCCTCTAGGTCTCCCACCTAGTCTAAAGGTCTCTTATACAAGAACCACATCCCATTTATGATCATCAATTATAGGTCATCTAACATGAATATAAACACATTTTATAAGATCTTAAACTAAAATAGGTAAGGAAGCATCAACTTATAAGGGTCAAAATCTACCAATATAGACATAATGACATCACCCTCCAAACATCTGGCTATCAGGTCCTAATTATTACAGAGTGTCCAAATTAGGAAAATCTTGTTGAAATGTTAAAATGATAATGTAAAGGGTGAAGGTATGAAACTCAGTGGTATTCTCATATGTTGATACCCCCTCTAGGTTCAACTTACTGGAGAACCACCTGCCTACCCAGGGTATTGTTTTATAAAAAAAAGGTTCTACCTGGTTCTACCAGACCAAATGGACAGAACTCATCGTTCTTAGAAACTCGGCTTAGGGATCTACCAATTCCTCATCTCCAAGGAAAATAGTACATAGATGACCCTTAATTTTTAACAAAATTCATCAATGTTTTAGACTAGATTCATGCCTATGAGGTTACTAGGATCTACCACCTAAAGGTTTAACCAGCAATAGGTCATAAGTTAACTAAATATTATGGGAAACAATCACATATTCACTCAAGAAAAATCTAAAATTGACCCCTGTATGAGGGTTCAAGATACAACACCTCTATAGTTTCATTTTAGGCAATTTAATTTATTCTTATTCATTATGATATTTTAAGAAACTCATATAAAAAGAATTTTAAGTACCATTTGTTAAAACCAAATATACTAAGTACTTTATTTAATTGATTCCATGAAACATTAGAAAAATTGTTTCATAATTCCATTTATAAACCATCATTTAATCTATCCTAATGCTTTTACAATTGAGCTCGGTTAAAGAAAATTTAAATTTCCAATCTATAGTGGAAAACACTCTTTAGGTTTCAATTGGAATTTTAATTACTTGACACATTGTAAACATAAATATTCAAAGAATATAATAGTTTATTAAGAATTCTATAAGGGTAATTGGTCAGGTTAGATTCCACCATAAGTTTATATGTGATACCATATAAATGGATGTAGAGACGTTAAATGACTATCCATATTAGCATAAACATACCCCCATGGGATAACGTACAAGAGCATGATAAAATTAATGGTGACCTGAATGGATCCCATTTTTTCATTTAGTATTTTAAAACACCCTTAATGGGTTTATCTCATAAGCAACATGCCCTAAATGACCTGCTTGGATCCAGTTTTGTATTTTAATATTTATTCTTACGGGTCATATTTTTTATGTTATAGAGGTATAAGCCTTTATAAATTTACAATTGAAATTTTGATTTAAAATTAATCATTTTATATAATAATTACAGTCTAACATATTTAAATATCATGATTTAGTTAGATGAATTACCATTATCAAATTATAAGATACTTTCCATTATAATTTATAGTTTTAATTTATTTAACTACAGCAAAGTTTTTATCATTGGTCTCAAAATATAACAAGTTCATATTTGATGGTTCGATTATATAGTTCACCATTATCCAATTTATAAAGACCCATAAACTTTATAAATTGTAAAATTTTCTATCAATTAATTGAAACCTCTAATGTTTTCCCATGAAACCAATGGTCTATTGATCAAACATGTCATACTTATTTAATTAAGGTTCCACCCATCAAAATATACGGGAAAAACCCATTCAGGTTTCTACATAAATTTTAATAACCAATTACATATATCATAAGTATACAAGGAAAGATATAACAGTGATAGGGAATATAAGTGAACATGCTATGTTAATCATGCAGACATGGTAGTAAACATGGAAAAAATAACCCAACAAGGGTATACATGAAGACATGATATATAATTACCTAAATAGGGAGATGAATAAGTATTTTGATAATAAAAAAACAATTTTATGAAGTGAATCATGCTAAATAAATCACCAAATCAAGATATATAGGTAATAAGGTTAAATAATTATATAAGTAGGGTATATAAATCATCATGCATTAGGAAATCTATGACCCAACCTATATGACATAGAATGTGCATGGTATGGGAATTCAATGTGCCTATAATGATGCATGTAACAAAACTTTATTTCTATACCAAGACAAGGGTAAATTTCATAAATCATAAATGAATAACAATCAGAAGTACAACAATCCCCTAAGGTGAAATAATAACATATCATAATATAGAACAATAGTCTCATCCCTAACAACTTGATGTTTCCCTCATGTGTATGTTGGTTGGACCCAGAAACAAGCTATTGAAAAAGTTTTGATGCGTCCCTAATCTCCTTTCTATTATCCCAAATAGTAATACTAAAGGAAAAGAAGATCTGATGAAACTTTTTAACATACCGACTATGGATCCACTGGAACAGTGTCCCGATTCAGTCGGTCACATGGCCTTAAGAACACCTCCTCGTATACCATAGGTTGTAAACTAGAGGTGAGGTTCCAATGATGGTATGTTGGGGAGACTATACCATTATGATTAGGGTGGAATAGTGGAATAAAAGATAATAAATAGAATAAGCAATATAAATAAAGGAAGTGGGAGGAAATAATACTCGAAATTAATAATAAACAAATGAATAATCATGCACAAACATTATAAGTTAATGTATAAGATAAATACATACACCAATTAACAAATAAATAATATATAAGGAAAATAAATCCCCCAAGGTCCATCTCCACAAGAATCATGAGCTCCAACTTAGTCCTTTCCTCAAAATCTCCCATGAATAAGTATATCAGCATATAGCATAATCCATAATCTTGGATCTACAACCATGAGGTCTGTTTAGGTACCCCAGTGAAATGAAGGACTAAAAAGGGTGTGTGATATACTCAATAGGCCACCACCAATGGTGTCTAATGCAATCCAATCCATGAATATAAAATAAATTAGTGTGCAGGTATATCGAAATTAAGTAGTGTTATATATGTAAAGTGATCAAGTCGTCTTAGGTTCATCAAGGAAACCTGGCCAGTCATATCTTCTTCGGCCTAACCCAGAATTTCTCTAAACATGTTTCATCATGTATATATATTCATATGAGAAATCAGGTACATATTCATAGATATACATTCATTGGTGAGAACCTATGGCTTAATTCCTATGCATCCAAATAAGGACATCATACTAGTTCCCCATTTTAAATAAGGGATGTAATACTCATAGTTCTAGATGAATTATATTATACAAAGAGGTTTACATTAGTGAAGGGGAATAAACCAAAGGAAATCCACATAAAGGAAATTTAGATAAGTTTTTACATGTTTCTGGGTATTATGGTTAGTTGTTAAGGTAAAAACAAGAGAACCATCGAACTATACAAAATCTCATCTATCCCTTGATCCCATCGAAGGATTTATATAATCAGGTAACTAAGTGTCACCCTAGGATTAATTTAATTCATACAACCTCTAGAACCATCCAGGGCATTCCACCTAAGGATCCTAAGTGTCATCTAAGGTGTAATATCAATCTTTTATCCTATAAGCCCATCCAGAGAATTTCACATAAGAAATATAGGAATCAATCAAGGTATTTATAATTTCAACCATCATAGGAGCCCATCCAAGGTATTCAATATAAGGAATCCATGTATCATATACAAAGAATTATTTATCAAGAACCCATGTATCGCTCAAGGTGTAGTATAATTCATGTAACCATTGATCCCATCTGAGGCATTTCATATAAGGAACCCATATATCTCTCAAGGTTTACATTAGAAACTAGGTACATTGCATTTAATAATTAAAATAGGACAATAGGTCATATATTCCTTAATATAAGTCAAACCATGTGTATAAGTCATTTTTTAAGTCAACGCACAAGATGGTCATGGGAGTCAACCATGCCAATCACAATTCAAGATACATTTCATTATCAAAATAATTATAAAAGATAAGAGGACATGTAATCATGTGTACCACAATACAGTTCTTCATATTTGTTTATCTTTTCAATCCACCTCACAAATGATAATAAGGTCCATGTAAGGATAATCCAACTAATTAATCATCTAATTCATTTTTAACTATCAAATAGCAATGGTCTAAAATCAACATACCCATATGTTTGGATTGGTAATTTTCACAACAACAACCTCTTTAAACATTTTAATCAAACCATCCTTATGTCAAGGTTCAAGTTTTCTTCTTGACCTCAAACTATATCTAAGGGGTATAAGAAACATCATGGGTGTGGTCTAAGTGTTTAATTTAAGTAATTTTATATTTTTGAAGTAATGCGTGGGAGGTTTGGTGTACAACACAATGGTAATGATTTATAAACAATGTAACATTAAGAGGAAAGCATATTGACCACATAACTTACACACTTGATGCATCACACATCCATTCTCGGGCCTTGATTTGAGTTGATATGAGTTAAATTGAAGAAACAGTCACTGACCTAAATATAGGGAAAAGGTCTCGCGTGGATTTAGTATTCTGTATAGAGAGATATTTAAAGAAAATAAGGAAGTGGAGTCATAGACTCACTGATACACTTCCAATATACCTGATGACATTCATTTTAGATCCTAAATGAGGGATATCTACTATGGATGAGGATAGGATGGAAACACACATCTGGGGAAGCTAGTAGGTGAAAAAGAGGAAGAAAATGGGGAAAACCCATTTAATTTCAAAGGGGAAAATCATTAAATTTTCCTCTTTTTAAGAGGCGCAGGGTTAGGCCACACGGTCTGAAAAATCATTCACCAACCATGAAACTCTAACTACTCAATAGCCACACCCTACAGGGTTTTTCCAAACCATGAGCCAACCGCATGGTGCTACTGGTTAAGTGTCACTAACCATGTGGGATAAGTTCATGGTTTTCCAAACTGTGTATCTACCTCTATACTTTTTTATAGACATTATTCTTGGACATGCACCCCACCTTGAATGGTTTAACAAACCATGTGAAATTCCCTTTAGGGATATAAGTTCTCTCCTAGAGGGTCACATATTTTAAACAAACCATGAACCCCTGTATGTTTATCTTGAAAAGTGAGAGTTTTGGGGCATGATGCTCCCAGAACTCATCCAATATCCCACTAACACTATTGGACCTTAAACCACAACCAATAACAACAAATTTATGTGTCCCAATGTTTTAATTTAAATTATGAGTCCCCATTTAAGATTTTTCCCATCCACTAAAAGAAAATTTTTAATTCTCTTATAATTTTAAACTGATTCAATACAAGGGATGTTACATATTCCATTATTTAAGAGGTTTTATATGGTTTTAATAGGTCAATATTTGATTGGGTTATCATAAGTTGTGGGATTTAGTTTAATATGTGACTATGATATCCTTTTCGACATGGTATGACCATTTTTTATATTTTTTGATTCTTTTTGAGGTGATAAATACACCACCTATGTTCATGGACATGAGTAACCATTTTTTCAAATATTATTTATATTATGTTATTATTTTGTTTAATTGTGATATAATGATATATTAATAATCATATGTGGGTGATGGTGGGGATTTTTATATAGTCTAGGATATATTGGGTGCTCATTGGTTGTATTCTAGGATGTCAAAGTGTCAGTTATAGATTTGAGAATTGAACTTTATTAGGAATTATTTCTTTTGATTTTGGATATCTCGGGGTCCTATGAAGTGTACATCTATGATTTCCTAGGAAATTCTCAATAATACCTTCAATACTCAGAGTTTCATTGGTAATATAAGGTATTATCACTGATTCATCCAAGATTTATCTCATATGTTTATGTTGATGATGGTTTTTACTAGGAAAGGTATGTTGTTCTAGTGTGATGATAAGTATGAGGCTACATTTCAACATCTGAAGAATTGGTTGGAATCAAAACACATTCTCATCATATCGAAGCTAGTGATGCACATTTAGGTGTATTTTGATTCCTCTAATGTGGGTTTAGGGTTTTTGTTGATATAGGAAGGGTGATTAGTGGCATATGGTTCTTGATATCTTAGGACACAGAGGAAGAATTACCTTATTAATGATATTGAGTTGGACATGGTTGTGTATGTAAATAAAATTTTGGTGTATTATTTATTCATTGAGAAATTTGGGGTATTCACCAACCATACGAGTTTGAAGTATATATTTTTTAGAGGTATTTAAATCTATGGAAAATGAGGTGGGTTTAATACATTTATCTTTTTTATTTTGAGAAGATATATACATCAGTGAAATGGAATATTTATACTGATGATTTAAGAAAAAGTCCAAAATGAACATTTTCTATGAGTTGAAATATGAGTTAAAATTTATGTCTCTCTTCTCATAGTTATATCTTGACATTTCTGAGGAATATAGACATGTTATTTTAGAAATTTTCACCAAAACCTTATCCTTGATAGTGTGGTTCAAGGAAACTGAATTTTTGGATTATATTTGATGGGGTTCTCATGAATTAATAGATTCTATTTTGTATTTTATGAGAAATATTTTGGTTTCGTTGAATCAGTGAGAAATATTATTGATTAATTATCATATTTTTCAATGGATTTTTTATCCTAGTTTGAAAAATATGTATCATGGTATTCATGTACATTTTTCATGGCCATTAATGAAATGAGACATGGTAAGTTTTGTTTTGAGATGTTTTACCTATCAAAAACTGAAGGATGGACATAAAAGGTTGTAGGAAATCCTTTTTCATTAATAAATCTAGAGTTGAAATTAGATAAAGGTAAAGGTATTATATTGAAAAAATAACAAATATTCAATATATAAGAATAAATATGAAACCTCCAACCTATGATCACCATGCTATGAAAAAACTAAAACCATGTAAAAGTTAAATGATGAACATGTACCATTAACTTTTTATTGAAACTACTCTTGATATTCAATTACTATGGTTGATGAAGTTCTTTGATAAGAAACCAACTGATTCTTACATACATAGTATATATATATATGTGCTGATCTGAATCACCCACTGCTCTTGTGGGATTCTCTACAACTCCATGGTTTATTAGTACCTCTAGGTGGAAAGGGGGAAGGAGAAAGGGAAATTTGAGAATATAATTTTGAAAACTAGGTTTGTGGAGGCTTCAACTAATACCAACTTAATGGATTTCCCTATTTATATATCCAATAGGGGTTCTATAACGACCTAATCTTGACATACATTAATGTTGCATCACTTTTTTGAAATACTTAAAACATTATACAAACAGACACCCAAAGGTTGTACTAGTCTAGTGCCTTTGGAAACATGTAAATATAAACACTACTACATAAGGGGTCTACATCATCTCTCGCTAGGTTTTTATTGACTAGAACCCTTATTAGTCACATAAAACATAATACATATCCTCATAACCTAAGGTAAAGGAAACATAAAAGGTGTGAGCTCAGATGATCAGTATGGGTAAACAAGAGAGATATGTTAGCATAATCATGAGCATAAGGGTATGAGAACATGATCATGAAAATATAAGATCATACCCTATATATCAAATATCATACACATTAATCATGGAATAAAGCTTGGAAGTTCATATGATGTGAATTATATAGAAATAAAGAACATAATCCATGAAAGTGTAACATATAAATAAAACATGGAATTGTGGTAGACAGATAAGAATATAATATGATTTTAATAGTAGCCAAGGCATTGCTTCCAAGACCATATTAGAATTATGGGTTCACTCCCCATACCATATTGGTAGACATGGTTCACTCCCATGGCCATATTAGTAGCATTAGTTCACTCCTCGTGCCATCTTGGTAGTCATGATTCACTCCTATGGCTATCCTAGTAGTCAAGGTTCACTCCCAATACCATCTTAGTCTATCTAGTAAGATATAAATCTTTACCCAATGCATTATAGGGAGATATAGGTATTTCCCATATCATAATGAAATCATACATACATGTGCCAAAAAATCATAAACAATCATATCTTAACCCATGAAATGAAATAGATGTAATAAACATGTAATCATATCATAACCTATGGAAAAATATACAAGTTTCATAATCATTTCATCAAAATCATAACCCGTGAAAGAAAAACAGGTATCATAAACACCATGCCATTAAAACATAATCCATTCAGAGAAAGATATGAAGGGTAACATTGAATCATTTCCCTATAAAGGCATGAGTAACACCAAGGGATGTTATCTTAGATGTGAAATAATTTTGAAATATATTTTAAAAACATTTCTTGAGTAAAATATCCTTTCATCATTGAAAATGCTTTTTAAAAAATAAAACCTTTTTAAAACCATTTTTTTAAGATAGATTTGAAAACTTATAAAGGAAGAATTGAAAACTATAAAACTTTTTTAAAATGCTTTTCCTTGAAAATTGGATTGAAGGATCTTTTGAAATAATTTTTTTAAATCCATTTTTAAAACATGGTTTTTGAATAAAATAAATTTCAGACCGAAGAGATAGACAAAAATATTTTTCTTAAAAACATTACCCTAATCACCAAAGAGTGGGAAAATGGTACTAATACATGTGGATATATTGAAAAAATATAGGATAAATAGACTCATGAATATTCATTGAATATGGTTCATAATATTTCATCAAAGATGCATAATAATTAACAATCTTGAAAAGCGATGATATCGTTTAAATAAACTCTTACCATTTGGTTACTTGGGATTATACTATTCATGTAAGAGAAGGAAATTAAATGAAGCTTAAAAATTAATGAAAATAATCATATTCATGATATAACATGTAAAATGGAATTATATACACCTTGAAAAATAGTTTAGGTGCATAAAAACATGAGTCTCAAAGTAGGCAAATTGAGACAAAACATTTTTACAGATTTGGATTCTTTTGAAACATAAATACTATAAAATAAAGATCATAAAATGGATATGTAAATACCCATAAATTTAATTATAATAACCATTTAATAAAATAATGTTTATTATGTACACCACAAAAATGAAAAGAGTGGTGAACATAGAATGTATCTCATAGAAATAAAAAGTGAGATGAAATCCCCTTACCTTGTGTCTTGAATCATTTCGTACTCGTTAAAACCACTTGTATAATAAATAAAAATTTATTTTAAGTATTTTAAAGAACTATATTCTTATATATTATACCATATATTTTTTGATTATGACTTTATATTACCCGCTTGTAAACCATCTTATGTTAAGGTTTCACTTCAGATAATATTCACTTTGTTCTTCACATGTGTCTTAATTTGTTATATCATTGGTCCCTATACATATATAATGATTCAATAATGTAAACCATGATATAAATATCATGTATATAAATTTTATTTTTATTATAATAATCCATATAATATATAATTACGAAACAAAATACACTGTTCATGGAGACGGCAAGCCGTGCGTATGCATGAACACAATTTCCATTTAATTGTTGTGTTTAAGGAAAGAAAGTAAAAGAAATATATATATATATATGTATATATCTATATATATATATCATTATTAAATTGTATTGATTATATCATATATATTCAGTACATACATCCTTAATACATTCTATGTAATGTATGAACGAATCACATCACTTTGAGGGTGTGGTAGTCCGCACTTCATCAAACGAAATTATCGTATTAACACAAAATGGAATGTATAAAGATGTGTGTTTGTAATATAATTAAATAAGGTTAAATACATAATAAATATTATATATAAAATATATAAATATATTTTCCATCATAATGGCCACCATGAGAGGTGGTAAAAAATATTGATCAATCATCATTTAGTGAGGTGGTAGTCCGCCTACAAGTAAACATTATGTTTGTTACCCATAAGATTTATGTGTGTGTAAGTACAGGTATAACAATTAAAATAACAATATACTAGTATATTTAGGATACTGGTGTTGTTATATTATCATGGAATAATAATATTTTAGGGAGTGGAGAAAGAAAATAAAATAAAGTAGTTTGAGGGACGGTGTTACCTCTTAATTGGGAAATTCCTTTTGGTTTGCATCAAAGGGTTTCCTTGGAAGGATTTTTTCCTAAATAAGGATTCAAGGGGGAAGGGAGGTATTTTGGGGATATACTTGGGTAGAGTTTTGGTCAATAAAAAGTTTCTTGAGAGGTGTGAGGAAGTGGGACGAGAGGAGGCTTTTTGTAATGGAAGAGGGGTGGCACTATTGTAATATTTTAAAGGAAAGGAACCCCAACGACATTTATTTATTGAAAGTGGTTCAATAATAGTAATAATTGGATAAAAGGAAGTATAGGGTCTAAATATGACAAGAAAAGTGATTTAGTAAAATTTTATAGGTCATTTTGGTCCTTAATGTTATGGTTTATTCCATTATTTTTTTAATTAAACTTTAATCATTGTAATTAATTTTAATTACTTCGCTAATATTTTTGGTAAAAAAATAAGTTTACCATATTAAAAATTATAAATTATGATGATTCAAAATAATGAAACTATTTTTCAAAATTTAAATCATATAATTGGTAGAAATTAATTTAAATATAATCCTGTAGTTGGGTCGAAAATGCAGGTTTTTAAAGTAAAAATGATCAAAAGTTTGCAAAGTTTTTATATCCAATTTCAATGTGAAATCGGTTTTAATTACCTAAATTGGATTAATTTATAAAAATATAATATAATTAATGTTTTAAACCAAATTAAAACATAATTTAACCTTATAAATAAATTATATGAAAAAAAAGTTTTGAATTAAATTCTGACATTTTTCACTATTCACGCAAAAATGAAGTTTCTCAGAAAAGTCCTAAAAATTCACCCTAATCTAATTTTTACATTATAAATTAAAAAATAAAATTTATTTTATAAAATGAAATTTCTAAATTTGTATAAAATTAATTTTATTATTTTTCACAAAAGGACATTAAAAGTGGTTTATTCGAGAAAATGGTATTTTTGAACAAAAAATAACTTTACCAAAAAATATATCTTTCATTATAAATATGTTTTATTTATATATAACCAGTATAAAAAATATTTTGAAAGTATTTATTACTATTATATAACTAATTTTAACAACTAGTTTATAATTATCTCATTTAAACAATTATAACATTAAAATGATGTTTCATAGAAACATTGGTGTTTTGTGTAACATACACCAAGTCGAAGTTCTGTGTAACGTACACCATGTACATGTCGTGTGAAAAGAATATTTTACTTAGTGCATTCAAATACATAAATGAAAATTTTAATTTATTAGAAAAAAAAGCTCCATAAAAACTTAGGGTGTTATAGGTTCTCCTTGAGTATCCTTTTATTTATGAAGACATTTATAACATGTGAGTAAATGGAATGTCAGTTAGAACTCCATTTAAACTTTTTTCATGTCAAATCTCCCATGTTTTTCAACTTATTAAATAAAATTATAATTAATGTGGTATAGTTTTGAATGTTAAATATTAACACTAAGTCTCCATCATCAATCATTGGAATGATATAAATTTTACTATATAAATCATAATTATTAAGATAAGACCTTATCATATATTTTGATAGGCCGATAAAACAGCAAGATATCATATATCATGCCTTAGGATATACCCTACACCAATTCATATAACATTCCTTGGATCATAATAAGTCATAACAGATGATATATATTTCTGTTTTCTAATATGATATAACCTAAATACATCATATGAATATAGGCTTTAGGGAATACCTCTATTAATGTTCCACTTACACTAAGGATTCATAGAGCTTGTAATATTTCCACCTAATATTGTATCATATACAATAACTTATGAAACCATATCTGAAACATATTTTTATATTTTCCAAAATGCTTTTGGAAAGTTATCATTAAATTCACCATGTATCACATCATATGAAATACCTTGTGAATATCCATCCAAATCTCATTTTGGATAAACATTAAACACTTTTAAAGTAGATCTCTAAGTCTCACAAAACCCAATACCAATTTAATTAACCATAAAGTGTAACCCAATTTGTCTTTTTAACATTGAAAACAAATATGAATTAATAAATTTATAAGTGTAAGCAATGATATGCCTCTAGAATATCATTAATGCTACTAAATCTATAATGGGATATGACATGATCTTCACCAAACACATATATCTCTATACCCATGTCCACAAATTTTATCATATAAAAGTATGCATAATATTTTAATCTCTTTATTTGAGACATTGGGTGATCATGTGATATGAATTATGTGAATCCCATATAGACTCCTCTTCGATCTCAATTCTCTAAGTATAGACTAACTAGGATAATGATTACATCACATGTCATTCATCTAAGTGGATGAGCACATCACATGCACCTCACCCAAAAAGATAAACACATAATATTCATTGTATCTAGTTATAAACATACTAATCCTTAATATATCTCAATCAAGGTTCACAATGTCATACTCATTTTATGAGGGGAAAATATCATCTTTATTAGGCCTCAGCCGACAACATGATCAGTTACAAACCCAACCACCCCCTTGATTAGATGATCCTTATGGTTTTTTAAGAAAGCCATCTAAGTAAAAATGTTCACATTCTATATATAATACCAACGTCTGGTGTGGGGATTCAATATACAACATGAACACATATTATACCAAAGATATAGTGTATGGAACTCTATGTCATATAATTATCTTTTCATCCAACACATGAAAATATTTTTCTACTACACAAGAATATCCTAAATATTTATATAAAATCATTATCATGATGATATTAATAATTTTACATAATCTATAGTATTATAGGATAAAGATTATTTTAATATTACTCAATGTTAAACTTTGAGAGGTCAATTATCATTTCACTTAACGTATCTTTTTCTTCCAATATGAAAGAATTATAAAATGGAGACTGCCTTTTATTTAACATAATGTATTTTATATTGTTAAACTATATTATTAAAAATATAAAAAACCTAAATAAGAACCCATGTAATCATATCCTATAAGATTGACTTCTAGATAGACCTTAAATTTTCCTGCATTTTGGATTTTGTTAAACTCCTTGCATCTCTATGTGATTCCTATCACATATATTTTTTATCATATTATAAAAGCCTCCTACTAAACTCTTTTAGTGAGTAACATATATGAAATAATCTATTTTAAATAATGATGATACATAGGAATCATATTCAAATTTATCAACACCTTGAACATAATATTTAAATTCCTTTACTTCACAATATCCAATGTTAGGATATTAATAAATTTTGTTGTCTACTTATAACTCTCTCTAATTTCATCATAAACATATTTCTTAGAAAATTTCCATCAAACTTATTCATTGAAATCATCTTGGTAATAAATGCAACACTTATATTTTTCCTTTACCAACACATCCTAAACTCAATTAAGATATATATTTACATTCACTTTATAATTTGAATGGTATAATCCTTTATTTATTACACATGAACTTCTATATGTCTGAATATACTCCCAATAGTTTTTTATGAACTATATTCTCTTCAGAATATCATAGTGAGAAATAAAAACATTTTATTGGTTAGTAAATAACAAATATTTTTATTAGTGGTAATATTTAACAAATAAAATATTTTATACATATCGTATATAGTTTTATATGTGTTTGGAGGATTATTCTAAAAACGAGATTTTATTTTGGAAGTGTCTTTTTTCCCAAATATTACTTTTCTATTCTAATCTTCTTTTAAATCTTGTTATAAGGTATGATGAATCATAATCCATGTGTATAAAAACATTATCTCGTATTTTTTATAATAACTCTTTGTTTGTAAATAACTTCTCATATCATATAGTATAAATAAGATTAAAATATACATCCTTTATTTTAATCTATCTAAGAATGAAATATTGTTTCAATTTTTAATCCATGATTCAACAACCCTTTTCTTTATCATTTGATTGTTAACTACAATCTATATCAATTCATTTTTTTATTTCAAAATTTATATATTTACAACAATTGTAAAATATACATTTGGTAACATATACCCTTCAAAATCAATGGATTTATTTTTATAACACTGATACCTAACGCAGACTCTCTATGAAGTTCCACATACCCCTTCAAGTATTTTTGATGATTTCATATTTTAAAAAATTGAAATCCCATCCTAAATACTACTTTAGGTTTCAATAACCAAGCTTGAATATTAGAAAAATATAATCTTATTTTATTAAATAAAATTTTACCCTTCTATATTGTCAATATAACACTAGAGTCTTCACATATCTTATCATTCTCTTCTATCCTCAACACTTTGAGAAATAATGTAAAATTTTATAGGTATCTTTCATATTTTAGAACATTTCAAATGATTATAATAGTATTAATTTCATATCAAGAATAATTTATAATGTGCATCTCTTGTCCCTTTAAATCATTAATATGAAAAATCATATTAAGAACATGAGTGAAGTCTAAAATTTCTTTGATTGTCTTACATTCAATTCCCTGAATCCCATTAATGAGTTAATTTATGATTTTCATAAGCATCTAATTATAATTTTTGAACCACTTTTACATTTTTGGCTATTCAAAAGTGGATTTTTCTAATATAAAAAACTTCCCTTATTAGATAAGAATGATTCATAGGTTTCAATAACACTATTTGGAGATGATTCAATTAATATCTTCTTTCTCATGGATTTATCTCAAAGTCAGGTTTGATATTGATTATTCTATTTTATCTAAAAAAACTTTTATCATATGATTATAATGTTTTAAGTTCATTTAATATATACTTTCATTAAATGTACTCCCACTAAAATAATTTCCCCTTTCAAACCCATCATATCCATTTGTGGTCCAAGATCTATATTTCATTAATCAACGTCCCTAAATTGGTGTGAACTTCATCACCTTATCTATTTTGGTAGACAATTAATCCAACCATATCATATATGACTTTTGGATTGTTGAGTGGGTAACTCTTTTCCTAATCCATTGTATTTATTAACACAATACCATTCCTCTTGTACAAAAAAACTTAGGATTTCCTTGCTAATTGTAACCTAATGTAAATAAAAAAAATGAGGCACTTAACTCTTAGGGTCACCTAATTATATTCTTTCCTTAGACAATATAATATAGCGACATCATGATTTGGTATGAACCTACCCAATTGGATGATCGATGTCTTGAAAAATTTTGGATTTGGAAGGAATTTAGTATTAAGTTTTTTTAAGGTATTTAATCTCCCCATTCTATCACATGTTATTCACTTTTATGTATACAAGATTCTATTGAATTAGTTTGTAATACATATTCATTCCACCAAATAAATATTTTCTAATTACATATGTGTGTACCTCATTACACAACTCATGAAAAATCTTGAGTTAAGTTAGAAGAAAACTAAATGAATTACAATACCCAACATATAACTACTTAAATGCACGTATGATAATATAAATAAGTAGTATAATTATTATTAAACAAAAGAATACACATGTTCATAATATAACAATTTTATCCTTGAATAATAAAATAAGGGAGTAAAATAATAATTTAATAAATAATATATTATCACATGAGATATACATTTTTGAACAATTCATAAATATATTATAAAAAACTTTTAAATTATGCATGGAAAAACATGAAAAATTAACTTTTATCTAATATAAACTTTATATATTAACATTTAGGTGGTTTTAATATTAACTCCTTTAAATTTTAGATATGTGTGACATTTATGAATACTTTTATTATCAAATAATAAATATTTCATAAATTATTGAACCATTTATATAAATTTAACATTTTTCCAAGTAAGGTAACTAATATAAAAATTTTGTATTTACATTTATGATTTAATCATAAATAAATATAAAGAATTTTATTTTTCACCTTTTTTTAAGAGGTTTGAGGGAAAATCCCCCTTAATTGAATTAAAAAGATAGAGCCTCTTTTCTGTTTGGGAAAGAGGGAACCCATTACAAGAAGGAAAAAATGCCTAAAAACAAAATTTAAAAAAGTTCAACAGGAAAAAAAGAATCAAATGTCCAAACAGGCACTGGAAATCCTCATCGCCCCCCTCTCCAGACATCGCAATAGAGAGATCAGTCAAGAAAATGCATCACCCCCTCCGCCAAAAGTTGCACCATGATGGTAGTACAATAAGGTAGAGCGCCTTTCCAACCAACAAAGAAAGTGCAGGAGAGTCGGGTGAAGAGTTTCACCACACCCTTCTCTCTTTCGAGCTGTCCACCTGACGAAGCATAAAAGGAACTTCCAGCAATGTCAACCTAATGCAATATAGAAAAATGATTGAAACCACTGAGCAAATGTCATGGCGAGATACCCATCCATCTATCAAAGTGATTACGCGTAGCTCGATGATGGATGTCAACACACTCATCCCTCTTTTGAGGCCATCCACCCGGTGGAACCAACAAAATGGAGTGTCGCACCAAATGCAAGAAGGAAAATCAGTGTCGATAAAGAGGTCTGATCCTCAAGAACTCACAGAACCAAAAAGACATGAAAAGTAAAAAAAAAAAAAACCATCTGAAGACACACGGCCTAGAAGAATCACACTGCAGAGTAAAACCAGAAGAATCACACTGCCTGAAAAAAAAAACCATCTGAAGACACACGGCCTAGAATCATGAAACCATCAACAGAATTTAGAATCCACATCCATAAAAGCAGTTCTAGGAAAATGCATCCCAACATTGGATCTGACCACCGTAGTCTGGTAGAACAACGACGACCAAATCATCAACCCCCAACCACTCGATTCCAACAACGGGGACACGACACCTCTCACACCTCGTCCGCTACCAGAATTCACCACCGCCAGACACCTAAATCGTCGCCCGAGAGAAGCCAACCCACTGCCAAATCAAAGAACGCTGCAACTCGTAGACGCCGGACAGCCGCAACACCAACCGAGGTCCACCGAAGCAACGAGAAACATCAAACTGGCAAGGATGGCCCAGATCTGAACCAAATCTAGGGATAACGAGAGTCTGGGAAAATAATCGTGAAACCCATGTGAGAATCGAAGTAGAAAAAGGGGGTCGGGAGAACTGCAGCCATGAGCGCATCCGAAGAAGATCAAGGCTGTTCACAAATCCTCCATCAAAACGAGGAGGTGAGGGTGCCGCAAGGAGGATTAGAAAACCCTAGGAGAACTCGACGCCGCACCAGGGGAGTGAGAAGCCATCAAAGAGCTAAAAACATGTCATCGCCTTATTTTAACTTTATGTGTTCACTTTAAACAATGATAATCTCTTCCAAATTGTTTTTATATAGTTTATGGATCCCACTTAAAGGGCCCACTCTGTTGATGGTTTTTGAGAATTTTAACAATTTGATATTTATTTATTTAATGCTTAGATTACAGTAAAAATTTTAATTATAAATTTTTTATAATTAAATAACTTTTAAAAGAATTTTCAATTAAATAAATATATAAAAAAAATTATCCATATTTTATAATCATTTTAAAAATAATATAAATCAATTCATAATTGAAATTTTTAAAAAATAAAATTTCCATTTATATCATATTTAATGATATAGTTTATATCATAAGACATAGTTTGCTTCATTATATGTCATATTTAATGATAGAAAATTCTTTTTTGTGATATAACCATCAGTTCCTGCCTATCACTTCTTATAATATGCTATGATATCACCTTAGCAATAGGATGTTCTGTTTAAGCTTTAGGGATCTGCGCCATCACAAGCCGCTATATGTTTTGACATGACAAAACCGAAAGGAGTATTCTCTTTCATGTATTATAATACTTGATGTCATATAAATTGATGAAATCACATATTATGACTTTATATTCCATATAGACCACAAAAATTCATTTTCATATCATTTATTATTACATCCAATATTAGAACAATACAATATCATGTTTCCTCATTTAAAAAAAATTATTTCTAGAATCAAGAAGCATGGTAAGTGTTGATACAACTATATGGTTTTTAATAATTGAATAATTGTTATTAAGCACACTATAATTCATTAGAAACCTCAAACCTAAGATCACCATGCTATGAGAAACTAAAACCCTATAAAATCTAAATGATGAAATTTTACATTTCGTCGTTGAATTCCACTACTTTAGTTTTTCAATCACTTTGGTTGATGAAGATCCTTAAGGAGAAACAAAAGATTCATACCTATATGTTGTATCCATGACTTAATTTAAATCACCCTATGATTTGGTGGGATTCTCTATAACTCCCATCCTATGAATGTACCTCTTTGTGGAGAAGGGGAAATAGAGCTTCAGTTGGAGAATTCATTCCAGTAATTTTGGGATAGATAGAACCAGCACCATCTCAATAGTTTGTATTATTGATGTAGCCCTTCAAAAAACTTCTAGAGTATCCCTTAATTTACTCATACATTCATAATGTACGAGTTAGTGGCAAGTTAGTTATAACTCATTGTAACCTTTTGGATAAGTCAACTCCCCCATTTTTCTCATCTTATGAAATATAAATGATAGCTTACGTTATAGAGATTAGAATGTTTAATTTTAAAATCCAGTTCCATCAACAATCATAGGTACAATAGAAATCATACTATATGAATCATAATGACTTATGATATTCACTTATTGTACATTTTAATGGGATGGGTTAGTAGCATGATGTCATATATCATTCCATACAATATACCCTTCCCCAAGTATTACTATACGCCTTGGATTCTTGTATATCATACCATACGACATATATTTATATCATTTAATATGATATAGGCTAAATAACTCTTATTAATATAGGATTTAGGGAACATCTCCATTCTATGTCACTATATATTTCATGATAAGTTTATGGAGATCACAGAATTAAAAGGATGAAATCAAGTTCATAAATGTAATATTAACTAAAGTTTCATATTACATTCTAATTAGGTAGACTCAGATAGTTGTGATTCTTAAGAAACATTAAGTTAGAGAAGTCATGAGACTTCATGGGGGTACCTAATAACATGGTATTTGATCATGATGCAAAATAAACATCTTGATTTTATAAAGTCTTATAGATGGTTTTAAGTTTTCAAGAAAAGTTGAGCACAACTTATAATCCACATATGGATGTCAAGACTGAGAATAATATTAAAATTTGTGAGGATATGAATGATTTAATTATTCTTGATTTTGGGGCATTGTGGGAAGATCATGCGGCTTTGGTTGAGTTTTTTTATAAAAACAACTACTTGGAATATTTTCAAATAACCATGTTTTAAGAATTATATAAAAGGGCATGTGAGTATCATTATACTGGATGAATGTTGTTAAAGTGTATTTCGATGGTAATTATCATAGTTAAGGAGACTTATGGTCATGTAAACATAATCAATAAGTGGTTATCTATCAAATACATGATTTATTTTAAAGTTAAATTTTATTTAATTTCCATTCATACTTTGTTTTGGGGGTTTTCCAAGCTTTTATGGAGGAATGATTGAGTTTTCATGAATTGGGCCAAACTGTGATCTCAATTCCAGATTTAAAAATAAATTTGGATTCCTTTATAACTCCTTCATTTTTCAAAATTTTTCATCCATTCCAATTCCTACTTGTCATACCCTGACCTATGAGCACCAAAAAATTAATTTGGACTATTTAGAAATCTATGATCATGGCGGGTTTTAGTTTTTATTTAAGGGATTGAGCCTGCCCGAAAGCCCATTTCCTTCATTAAAAATAATTTTTAATTCTTTAATAACTCATTCTATTTTTAAGTTTTTTTGGTGATTTCAACTCCCACCCGAGACCACTTACCTAAGGCGTGCCCCCATTCTCTCCTCCCCCCAATTTGGAGCTCAATAGAATCCCAAAATTGGGTGAAACTTCTTTGGATTTCACAAATCGCCCAGATTTGAAGAGGTAAATTGATCCTTTCATAACTCATTCTATTTTTACTCTTTTTCCCCCATTTGAATTCCTACATGACCTCCTCACCCTTTTTAGAAACTCCAATAAATTTTTAGCTGTTTTAAAATTCAGATTCTTGTGGATTTTGGGTCGTTTTCTTCAAGATTGTTTTGGGTGAGTGTTTCTCTCTTCAATTCCTTCCTTCTCCTTAGGGTTTCCTCCCTCTTTCATAACTTTATAGAGTGTCCAGAATTTAGGGTTAATATCTAGGGTTTGATTTGAGGTATTTTTGGTGAAATATTATGGTTTAGGGTTCATTCTCACTTCCTTGTGGTGCAGAGAAGGTGCGATTGAGGTTTTGCACTAAGATTCAAGGGTTTTGACTCAAAAGGTAGGTGGTTCCATGTGTAAACAATTATTGATGAGTTAGATTGCTGTATTTACTCATTTTTCACATTCCTCATATCTTGGGTGTGGTGTGAAAACTGTTTATGATTGATTTGGTTAAGTGTTAAATTTTATAGTTGCTTTTTAACTTGAAATTGGGTGTTTTCATGTGTAACTCATGGGGTATTATTTGGGTGTATTTTATAACTTATGTAATTGGTTTACTAAATCTTGTTTGGATGGAAAATTATGGTTTGGTAATGTATTAGTGTCATGTGTTCCTAAAAATAAGGTTTTTGAATAGGTTTTATGTGCAAAACATTGTTATACTTCTTGAGATCATTTTATGAAAATGTGTGTTTTCATTTGTATATTTTGTGGTATTATTCAAGGTTATTTTACAACACTTGAATGTGGTTTTATAAATGTATCTAGGGATACCAATTATGTTTTGAAAATGAATTGGTATGGTTTGGGTCTTAAATGGGGGTTTTGAAATGGGTTTTGTGTGCAAGAAAAAGTTACATCCCTTGAGTTTGTTTTATGAAAATTATGAATGTTTTGTTTGGTTAAACGAAATGGGTAAAATGGTGTATATGTACTGTTTGGGGGGGGGTGTTCACATAATATCGGTTTTTGAATGGTAAGGTGGTTATTTAAGAAGTCAAATATTTTTTTAGAATGTTTTATAAAGTGCTGAAATGTTTTAAAAAATGGAAAGAGTGCTGCAAAACATGGTTGTGGGCTGTTTTGTGTGAGTGTGTTGTGAAAAAATAATTTTTTTTGATGAAAGAGGTATTATATGATATTTGAGTGGGTTTTTATGTGAGTTATAATTTCTTGTAATGGTTTATAATTTTTTTTAAAGGATTTTTGGAAGTGTTAAAGAATTGTGAAAAGTGTTGTGGGCTATTTTGGTGTGAGTCGGATTTCAAAATCAATTTGAATGAAAAGTGGAATTTTTTGACTTGTGTGGTATACATGTGGGATGTTTGGTGAATTTATGATATGGAAATTATATTTTCATGTGAAAAGTATATTTCTTTACTTTTTGAACTTGTTTGAGCACAAAGGGAAAACCCGGGTATCTAGGTGGGTGGACGCGTACTAGTATGCTAGTGAATCCGTGGTGTTTGGCCTCAATTTCACTTAAAAATATTGACACTAAAAACTCTAACTAAACTACGATGATGATGATTGGGGACCACTAGGTTATGGGTATGTTCCCTACTAGTGGATCATGCACGATAATGAATATTTTTGATGGTTATTCTCACCGAGATATGAGGTACGTGGGACCCACAACGAGCTAGTGCCTAGGGGTTATTTCCTATTGCTTGTGCTGATTAGATCCTTTAAATTTATCATCGGCATACGGTATATTTGGATGTAAAATTCATTAGCTTTGGAATTTATTTTAAAATTGTTGATTCTTTAAATTATCCCACTTCAAAACTGATTTTTTTAAGTTGCATCTTTTAGAAATTATAACTAGAAATTACATGTTTTCGAAAACTTGCATGCTTTTCATCTTTGAATGTTCATCACATGGAATCTCTTAGTGCTGGTATCCTATTGGGAATTGGCACACAACCTACTTACACCTTTGGGTGTAAGTAGACTTGGTTATTTTTGTTGTCGTAGGTTGGGTACAATTTTTTAGTTCCAGTGGTTCGGGTTTCTAGCAGGTCCTTGGTGGTGAAGTCTTGTGGAGATGGCTTGAGGGCGGTACCCCTTTCCATGAGTGTTCTTGGGATGTTTCCTTTTGGTTTTGTACCTTTGTTATAGTCTTATTGAGTTGTTTAAAAATATGTAATTCAGTTCTGAATTTTTTAAAAAGATTGTTTGGTTTGAAAAATCCAGATTCATTTTATTGGATTCTTTTGTTGTTTTAAGTTTATAAAATCGGGTAAATCATTCCCAATTATCATTTTATGATACTCAGGAAATTATTCCAGCCTGTGGGGATCGGGAACACCCTTCGGGCCTTATCATGGGCTGGGTTTGGTGCCAGTTTTGGCGGCGACCATATTCGGTTCGTGACAAAATGGTATCAGAGGAGGTTTTCTCTCTTTGGGTCATATTATTTGGGGAACAGTCGGGATAATATGAGGTTAGGATTGTTAGGACTAGTAATTCTAGTTTGGAGTAGTGTGGATGATCAACACACCTCATGAAGATATTCAAGTCTCCAGGGGAAGTCGAGACTTTTCTGAGTCCTTTGGTATTCTTGGTTTGATGATGATTAATGGAAATGAAAAGAGAGTTGGGTTAATGGTCTCAGTGAGCTCGCAAGGTATGTAAAGCCATGTGGAGCCAGGTATATTTCCCTAGAACAATATCTATGAAAATGAAGTGATTGGAATATGGCCACCAACCATATGTCCAAGTCACCCATTGAAACCGGTTTCCTCTCGCATTGTCTTGTGTTCTTTAGTTTTGAGATGTTGTAACTTTGGTTTTAAAAAGACTTGGTTTTAAGAAGCGTAAAGTTTTTGTGAAATAATTATCTAATTAAGAGTAAATGGTAAGATTTTTGAAAATGGAGAGCTGAATTTTCAGAATTGTATTGGAATGGAAAATGGTGTGTTTTCACCTCTTTTGAAAGCATGAACTATGTCAAGGTTGGTTTTGAAAAAGTGTTTCCAATAGAGTTTTCTAAACTATTGAAAGGTGTTTTAATGGGATAAGATGTTTTGAAATTGATGTGAATAACTTGAAAGTGAGTTTTCATTGGAATGATTGTGACTTTCTGAATTTTTTTAATGTGGTAATTTTGGTTCGATTTCGTGGTTAGCGATCTTGAGAAAAAGGAAGTATTGGTTGATTTTTTTTGGTTTTGAAAAGTGGAATGAGTTTTTTTATTAACCTTTGGTATTTTCGTGAGCGACCACATGCATGGGGTTATATGGGATGGTGGATGGTTAATTGTATGACTGGATGAGTTTCAGGATGGATATGAGGAGGGTGCTTGGTGTGGCACAAAAACATGCATGTGTGAGGCCCATCGGGTACCATTGGTGGATACGTTAACCGTTGAACCAGTTATTTTTAAAAATATGATTTTAAAAGAAAAACTTGATGTCTTGATGACTAGTTTGGGATGGTGTGTATTATGTGTTTTTGAAAATGTTGATGTTGTGGGATGTTTTGAATCCAAGAACCCCTCCTGTTTGAACTGTGTTTTGGGTTTTGTTTGGTCGGTAATCTATGTTGAAGGTCCGGTTAGTGGTCTCTTCTAAGAAATGTTTTGGGATGCCTTTACGGTGGTTCCCTTCATGTTTTTGGATCTGGTTTGTGGTATATCTTGACCAATGGACCATCTTAGATGGGTCCTTGGGTTCAATCATTGGATAAGTTACTCCCCATTAAGGTTTAGTGAAAAACTAAAGTGAAACCCGGGTTGTTTCTCCATTTGAAGACCCTCTAGTTGATCAATATAAGGAATATTTTTTCTTGAGATTTTTAGATTGAGTCTACCCTATTTCCTTTCATGGTTTGGTGTATCCTCTTGTAGCGAGAGAGTGATCATGGAAGGTTGAAATAGACCTTAGATTCTTAATTTTCCTAATTTTCCAAAGGTGGAAGTGGTCTGGGGTTGTTAGCATGGATGAGTATCTGGATGGTGTCCAAGAGGTCCTCTCAGTCCTTCATAGTCTCTTAGAAGAAGGAGTTTACGTTAAACTACCAATGTGGGAAATCTGGTCATGAGAGGATATTGTGGCCACTTTCTATAATTATGTGTTGTTTTGGGATGTTGTATAAGGTCCCTCTCCATGCATTGTTTATATCAGTTGCAATGGTTATGTTCGGTGACGCCTTGTGATGTCATGTGCTCGATTGACCGTAAAGGAGAAAGTCGTGCAATCCTATGAGATTCTCTGTTATGTTAGGAGAATGTATCCCTTGGAAAAACTAAAAAATCTTCCATTTTAGAGGAAGGTGATTATAGGTGTTCTTTAATTCTATTGTTTCTCACCCGAAGAAACAAGGTGTGATGTGTGTGCATTTTTTAAGCCCTTGTTTCAGTGAAATATCGGGTTAGGGTAAAGTGAGTTTGGAATGTGTTATGTCTTGGAAATATTATCGGGGATTGCGGTGTAGTTGTTGGTTGCACCGAAGGAATAATTCTCATTCATGGGGTTTACAAAGCCTAACTATGAGGCTGAAGATGCTTCAATAATTGAGCTCTACCCATAGGTCTCGGAGAGAAGCTGGCTTATAATCAAGGGAAATCCCAGGGTCTTTTAAACCCTTGTTCAAAGTCCCATATTTAGTATGAAAGATGGGAATAGTTCAAACCTCTGGTGTCTTCAGGGTTGAGCACATAGTTTGTGAACGATTAGTAGTGGTCGCGTGCTAGGAATCCATGTAGAAATAATGATCTTCACAGTTAGTGTACAGTTTCCCAAACCGTATGAACTAACCCTGCGCCCTTCCAAAATCTTCAATTTTTTTGGGTCTTTCTGTGTCGGACCATGCTGGTCGGTTAAGATGGGTGGTTATTATGTTGGGGATACCCACTATGATTCTCATGTACATTCCTTAGTAAACTTTTAATGTAATTCTACCCTTTGTACTAGGGAGTCCGTTCAGGCCTCCCCTTGTTAGTGTCCTGATTCTGTCTTGGAAAAATATAGGTTTTCTCTTATGGTGGGGTGCCTATTTGTGTTCCCCCATTCAAATATCTCAGATTTATCCATGGTCTTGGCTTGGAAGTAGGTAGTCGCGTTCAGAAATATCTATCTACCAACATCTTCCTTGAGTAAATGTTGGGATTGGAGAGTTCCCAATGGTTTAGTTAAAGTAAGGTAAGTGTAACCTTGTTCGTAGTTGTTGTTCATTTGGGTGAATTTCTTGAGTCTTGTTCGGATAGTGTATGAGGAGTTTTATTTTGGGATAAAGTATGAATGTAATTGATCATTTCAGGAAAGTGGTGTAAGTTTGGGTTGTGAGATTAATCCTTCCTTAATTGATCACTAGAGGTGTTTTGTCCCTTGGGGGCGAAGCTTGACAAAGAAGTATATCTTGGTTTATCGTTTGGGTTTGGTTTTGGTATCTGGCCTTGCTGTGGCATTACGGGGACCGAAATTTTTCATGGTGGGGATAATTTTCACATAAATTACTTATTTTAAAGTTAAATTTTATTTAATTTCCATTCATTCTTTGTTTTGGGGGTTTCTCAAGCTTTTATGGAGGAATGGGTGAGTTTTCATTAATTGGGCCAAACTCTGAGCTCAATTCCAGATTTCAAAATAAATTTTGATTCCTTTATAACTCCTTAATTTTTCAAAAAATTTCGTCCATTACAATTCCTACTTGTCATCCCTTGACTTATGAGCACCACAAAATTAATTTGGACTATTTATAAATCTATAATCATGGTGGGTTTTAGTTTTTATTTAAGGGATTGGGCCTGCCCGAAAGCCCATTTATTGCATTAAAAATATTTTTTAATTCTTTAGTAACTCACTCTATTTTTAAGTTTTTTCGGTGATTCTAACTCCCACCTGAGCCCACTTACCTAAGGCACGCCCCCATTCTCTCCTCCTCCAATTTGGAGCTCAATAGAATCGTGAAATTGGGCGAAACTTCTATGGATTTCACAAATCTCCCAGATTTGAAGAGGTAAATTGTTCCTTTCATAACGCTTTCTATTTTTACTCTTTTCCCCCATTCCAGTTCCTACATGACCTCCTCATCCTTGTTTGAAACTACCTTAAATTTTTAGCTATTTTAAAATTCATATTCTGGAGGATTTTGGGTCATTTTCTTCAAGATTGTTTTGGGTGAGTGTTTCTCTCTTCAATTCCTTCCTTCTCCTTAGGGTTTCCTCCCTCTTTCATAACTTTATAGAGTGTCCAGAAGTTAGGTTTAATATCTAGGGTTTGATTTGAGGTATTTTTGGTAAAATATTATGGTTTAGGGTTCGTTTTCACTTCCTTGTGGTGCGGTGGAGGTGCGGTTGAGGTTTCACACCAAGATTCAAGGGTTTTGACTCAAAAGATAGGTGGTTCCATGTGTAAACAATTATTGATAAGTTATCTTGTTGTATTTACTCATTTTTCATATTCCTCATATGTTGGGTGTGGTGCAAAAACTATTTATGATTTATTTGGTTAAGCACTAAATTTTATAGTTTCTTTTTAACTTGAAATTGAGTGTTTTCATGTGTAACTCATGGGGTATTATTTGGGTGTATTTTATAACTCATGTAATTGGTTTAATAAATATTTTTTGGCCTGAAAATTATGGTTTGGTAATGTATTAGTGTCATGTGGTCCTAAAAAGAAGGTTTTTGAATAGGTTTTATGTGTAAAACATTGTTATACTTTTTGAGATCGTTTTATGAAAATGTGTGTTTTCATTTGTATCTTTTGTGGTATTATCCAAGTTTATTTTACAACACTTGAATGTGGTTTTATAAATGTATCTAGGGCTGAAAATTCTGTTTTGGATAGGAATTATTATGGTTTGGGTCTTAAATGGGGGTTTTGAAATGGGTTTTGTGTGTAAGATAGAGTTACACCCCTTGAGTTTGTTTTATGAAAATTATGAATGTTTTGTTTGGTTAAAAAAAGTGGGTAAAAGGGTGTATATGTAATTTTGGGGGGGGGTGTTCACATAATATGGGTTTTTGAAAGGTAAGTTGGTTATCTAAGAATTCAAATATTTTTTTTAGAATGTTTTATAAAGTGCTGAAATTTTTTAGAAAATGGAAAGAGAGCTGCAAAACATGGTTGTGGGCTGTTTTGTGTGAGTGTGTTGTGAAAAAATGAATTTTGTTGATGAAATAGGTATTATATGATATTTGAGTGGGCTTTTATGTGAGTTATAATGTCTTTTAATGGTTTATAATTTTTTTAAAGGATTTATGGAAGTAATAAAGAAATGTGAAAAGTGTTGTGGGCTATTTTGGTGTGAGTCGGATTTCAAAATCAATTTGAATGAAAAGTGAACTTTTGTGACTTATGTGGTATACATGTGGGATTTTTGGTGAATTTATTATATGGAAATGATATCTTCATGTGCAAAGTATATTTCTTGACTTGTTGAACTTTTTTGATCACAAAGGGAAAACCTGGGTATCTAGGTGGGTGGACGTGTACTAGTATGCTAGTGAATTTGTGGGGTTTGGCCTTAGTTTCATTTAGAAAGATTTATGCTAACAACTTTAAATAAACTATGATGATGATGATTGGGGACCACTAGGTTATGGGTATGTTCCCTACTAGTGGCCCGTGCACGAGAACGAATATTTGTGATGGTTATTCTCACCAAGATACGAGGTACCTGGGACCCACAACAAGCTAGTGCCTAGGGGTTATTTCCTATTGTTTGTGCTCATTATATCCTTTATACTTACTATCATCATACTGTATATTTGGCTGGAAAATTCAGTATCTTTGGCATTTATTTTAAAAGTGCTGATTCTTTAAATTATCCTACTTGAAAACTGATTTTTTTTATGTTGCATCTTTTAGAAATTGTAACTATAAATTACATGTTTTTGAAAACTTATATGATTTTCATCTTTGAATGTTTATCACATGGAATCTCTTAGTGGAGGTATCCTACTAGGAATTTGCACACACTCTACTTACACCTTTGGGTGTGAGTAGACTTGGTTATTTTTGTTGTCACAGGTTGGGTACAATTTTTTAGTTCCAGTGGTTTGGGTTTCTAGCAGGTCCTTGGTGGTGGAGTCTTGTGGAGATGGCTTGAGGGTGGTGCCCCTTTCCATTAGGGTTCTTGGGCTGTTTCCTTTTGGTTTTGTACCTTGGTTATAGTCTTATTGAGTTGTTTTAAAATATGTAATTCAGTTCTGAATTTTTGTAAAATATTGTTTGGTTTGAAAAATCCAGATTCGTTTTATTAGATTCTTTTGTTGTTTTAAGTTTATACAATCGGTTAAATCATCCCCAATTCTTATTTTATGATACCCGGGCACTTGTGCCAGCCCGTGGGGATTAGGAAGGCCTCACAGGCTGGGTTTGGTGTCGTTTTTGGCGGCGACCAGATTCAGTTCGTGACATTATCCATGACTCATGTTAGGAAGAAGTCTTCTACTAAACGTTGAAATCATCCTCATGGGTTTGATGTTGAGTAATGTGTCTTTCTTCATGACTCACCATGATGGGAAAACTAAAAGAATTAGTAATAATAAGATGTTAGATTCATGGTTTATCATACCTTTTAGGATTTTGGATAGGATTGGTGTGTTTAATTATCATTTAGAATTTCAAAATAAAGTATAGTTCAATGTATGATGTCTTTCATATATCTCAATTAAAGAAGTAAGAACCTAATCCATATCATATGCTTTAGTGTGATGAGGTGGAGTTTTAACCACATGCTTCTTTTATAGAGATACAAGTGTGCATTATTAATCATAATGAGAAGTGATGGTGGGTATAGTTTGTGCCACTTGTACGTGTTATATGAGTTTATTAGAATGTAAAAGATGATATTTTGGTGCAAGAAGTGCAGATAAGGACCTAGTGAATGGAGTATTTCATTGGAAATAATCAATGACACTTCTCATGGAATAAATTCACTATGGTGGGTAATTTGTAACATATTAGGTGTTTTTTAGTTTTGTTTTCAATTTTATATTAGATGTTAAATGATTTTTTAATTAAATTTAGGTATATGAAACCATAAGAGGTGTTGGGTGGGAGGTGGAGTTGGATGAAATAAAATTTCACAACAACATACCACTAAAACTTCAATGTAGACCACATGGAGTACAATTTCAACAGAGTGGTTCTAGTAGGACCCACAAGAAGACTATTGGAATGCAACTAGAATATATTAGGATAGAATAACTCCAGTGGTACCAAACTAGAACTCAGTTTCATTCACATAGTGTTTTCTTAATAGGTTTTTTAAAAATTTATAGTCTTGAGGTCTGTTCTTAAATCCTAGTTTCCCTTATTCAAGTTATTATTTTTTATAGTTTAGTGGTTTCAATATTCAACTTTGTTCTTATATGAATTGAGGCTCTGATCCTTGTGTGTATTACATATTTAGAGTGAGGTATGTGACCTCTTACTTCCTTTGGGGATTAAACGTGTGATTATATATGATTTGGGCACTAATATACTGTTTTAATAGATCAAGTTAATTAAATGACTTGAAAAATTAAATCTAATGTTATAGAATAATATCACATTATTTCTATGAGTTATTAAAAAAATTAAATTTATTTGAATAGTTATAGTAAGGGACTCTATGTGTAAAGTGATTGTTTAATGGGGAATATGACTGGATAAATCAATAATTTGATGTAATCATTAGTTGACTGATTAGTAAAAAGAGAATGAGGGTTGAAATTAATATTTAATTGAGTTATTATTTAAATAATTAAATAAACCATTACATATCAAATGTTGAACCCTTATGCATCAGGATAAATGTTATGAAAACTAGACAAACTCTTATGCACCTCACTAATTATTATAAAACCACAATCAACCATTATAGAACATATCTTTCTTGGATTTTAACCTATAGAATCATAAAAAATAATTTTTAATCATTACACACCATCAATTATATCCTTTATACAAATTAAAATAGATCAACATAGTTTTAATTTCATGGATTTTACCAATACAAATCTTTTTCAAAATTATTTTATATAAAAATCATCATTAGTCCTTACACAACATCAATTACATCCTTCATGAAAAAAACTCTTATAAAATTAAAAATACATGGACATCACAAATAAAAAACATTTAAAAATTATTTATCCTCATACAAAACCTTTATAAATGACTGATCACTCTTATAAATCATTCCTTCCATAGAAACCACACTTACACAACCATTTTAAAATGAAATTCTCACATATGAAAGTAATGAATTTTTTACGTAACCATTACTCATGATCTCAAAAATTCTTTAAAACCTAATCCACATTAAACAATACCTAATTACTAATAAATTAATCTTTATGAGAATATATGTCACACCCCGACCCGTGTGTTTAATTTATTTAATTATTTTTCTGCCTCTAAAATTTTTGTTGGTGTTCGGGTTGAGTCGCGAACGAGTTTTTTGATCTTAGGTTAAAAGATGCATTTTTTAGTCGACGTCGTCGAGCGCATGGGTGAAGCGTGATTCGGAAGCCGTGTGGATTTTCCCTAGTAACTGTGTGACCGTCCATTTTCAGAAAATGAAAATAAATAAATTTTTTAATTAAAACAAACTTTAATGGTAGTCATTTAAAATTTTTATTTTTATTAAAGATTTTATAATCATTAAAATAAATTAATACTTTTATTATTTTTATTTTTATCATCATTTTATTGTTATTATTATTATTATTATTATTATTATTATTATTATTAGAGTTATTATTATTAGTTGTGTGTAGTATAATTTTTATTTTAAGTTTTAATTTCAATTTTTTTTATTATTACTATTTTCCAATACTTTCCCCTTATTCTCCCTCCAATTATCCCCCCCTTTTCTGTGTGTGTGTGCGGCGTGACCCTACTCCGGCGCGCGGCCTCCTCCTGTCGTTCCGGCGTTGAACCCCCCGACCCTTATTCTCAACGCACCTAGACGCCTCCTTGGACTCCTTGCAGTGTGCCCTATCACCCCGGTGCAGCCCCTTATTTCCCATCGTAGTAGCCCGAGCCCCTCCTGTTCCCCAATGCCGACCCCCTCAGTTCCTCCCTCCTTTCTCAGCGACCCAATGCACTCGATGCTCCCCTTTGGTGCGCCTCCCTGCCCCAACCCTCGTCCTCCTTGCAACTCTCCCCACCGGCCCTTGGCCTCCTTGCAGTGTGCTCCACCGGCCCTCATCCTCCCTTGCAGCGCACCTCTCCGCCTATCTTACAGTCGCACAACCCCCCGGCATGATACCCCCTACTGTAGTGTTTTCTGGCACCGACCCCTGCCTCCTTCTCCCCCTGTATCACAAACCCGCTCTAGCCTGGCACTTCCCCTTACTGTGAGTAAGCAGTCCCCATCATACATTGCGCCGCCAACCTCCTGTCTGCCTCCCCTATCCTGTTTTCCCCTTGCTCAGTGGCTAACTGGACTCTGGTCTCCCTTTCTCGGTGTGCAGCAGCCCCATCCGATGCACCCACTCCTTCCGGTGAGACTTTTCTACAGCCAACACCTCCTTCCGGTGAGAATCCATCTATCGGCCTCTTACGATAGCTTCCCTTCGGCACACGCAGCCCCTGCTAGAACGTGCCCGGCCAGATACATCCTTTCGGAGGTGCACAACCCCTCTGGTATACCCTCCTCCCATGGGGTTGTGTATTTTTCCTTAGTTTTGTTAAGGCCTTTATCCACTAAGGTTTATATTCGTAGGTTAGGGGTTTTGAAACCCATGTGAAGCTTTTCCAAACACGTTTTTTTTCGTCGTGCCACAGTTCCAAGGTTGGTTCCCATTGCACTACCTTTTAGAATTTAAGTTTCATCTATTTACTGCTGTTTGTGCCCTATATATGTGCTAATTATTATTGTGAAACTTGTGGTTAATTTATTTATTATGCTAACTGGTAGTTCAATTATGGTTTAGTGAAAAATGATGTCATTTTGTTATAATTGAGCACAATATTTCTTTAATTAAATATTTCATTAGTTTTTTACTTGGTTTGTGACTCTTAGAACCTAATTTAACAATTTAAATAAGTTTGTGGGGTGAAATTTGTTTTTGGCACCTTGTTGAGTGTTAAATACAAACTCTTCTCATAAACATTGCATGTGCTGCTGATAAATGGCCCGATTGGCATTTTTGAAAAGAATTTTTTGTTTCAATGTGTTTTGGTGTGTCTAAACCCCTTTATAAAAAATGTATGTGTTTGTTGATAATTGTTTTTTAAATTGTTTTTAAATGGTTTCAAGTTAAAAGGAATAGTAATTGTGGCTTTAAACCAGATTGATGTGAAATGGTGATCTTGGGTTTCTTGAAAGTGTTATAAGTAGTCTTATGTTTAAAAGTAGCATGTATTTGGATTTTTAAAGTGCCTTTTGGTTTTATAAATAAACGGGTGTTGAGTTTTAGGGTTTTTTAGAATGTGTTGTTAATAAATGGCTATTTGACACTTTTATAAAAATGTTCATGCCCTGGGAAATGCAATCTGAATATTTTGTGAGAATTTATTAATGTTTGTGACTCTTAGAACATGATTTAACAATTTAAATAAGTTTTTGGGATGAAATTTGTTTTTGGAACCTTGTTGGGTGTTAAATAGAAAATGTTTTGATAAACATTTAATGTGTTGCTAATAAATGGTCAGGTTTGCATTTTTATAAAGAATTTTTTTTTCAAGGTATTTTGGTGTGTTTACACCCCTTTATAAATAGTGCATGTGTATGTTGATACATGTTTTTTTATATTGTTTTTAAATGGTTTCAAATTAAAAGGAAGTGTAGTTGTGGGTTTAAACTGGATTGATGAGAAGTGGTGATCTTGGGTTTCTTGAAAGTGTTCCAAGTAGTCTTATGTTTAAAAGTAGTGTGTATTTGGATTTTCAATGTTGGTTTTGGTTTTATAAATAAATGGGTGTTGAGTTTTAGCATGTTTTAGAATGTGTTGTCAATAAATGGCCATTTGACACTTTTATAAAAAAAAATTGCCCGGGGAAATGCAATCTGAATATTTTGAGAGAATTTATCAATGTTTTGGTGTGGAGATGAGGTGTTTTCCCTTTTTAGAAAATGTGAATTTTGTGTTAATGATAAATGTTAGTTTATGAAAAAGTAATGGATTAAGGCCTGTTTGGCCACCTTGTGAAAAATGGTGAAATTGTTTATTATGAAAACCATCTATGGATGTTTCTCATTCCAGGATTGTATGTATATAATGGATGGGATGTCCTTACTAAGTAATCCTTGTGATCAATTATAAGGGTTCCTTGGATTGGAATCTTTATATTATTTAGATTAATGGCATGTATTAGTCCTTGTAGTGACTCAGGGTGATGCCTTTTGTGATTTATTATTATATATACTGTGATTGGATGCTCTGATGGAATTAGTGGGCCCACCCCATTTTTAAATATATGAGACATAGGAACCTGGCATATTGAGAGAATATTCTGATAATGTTTTCCACACTTGTAGGTTATGGTACTGACCAGTGGCCCATAGCAGGTGGATATGTTAAGGTTCATTGCTATGGGATTTTCCCTCAGTATGCCTGATAAAGGATGGCTGAGCGTTTTGAGCGTTTTGATTTCATCATGTGTGACATGTCAACGAGGATGAGGTCTCATGTATTGGTGTCTTATGGATTATTCTTGATCTCCTGGGTTCACCTATGTCTACTCATTCTTAGTGCTTGTAGTGTTGAATGTGTTTCTTGTATGTATATTTTCTTTTCATTACCCTTGTTGTGTAACTACTAAACTGCTTTCATGTGTAATGTTTTTACTGGAAAGTGATGTGTGGTTTTAGTGTGGATTATGAAAACTTTTTTCAAAGAAAAGTGTTTTATTCCTTTTGTGAAAATTGAAAATTACAACATCACTTTCCGCTTTTAAAATGTTAATGTATCACTAAAATAATGACTTGGGTTTTTGAGAAATGAGTGAGGGAAATGACGCATACTTTGTTTTTGAGTAACTTGTAGAAAACCTTACTTTTATACATTATAGTTCAAACTTGAAAATTGATGTTTGTTTTATTTTAAAGGAAGTGCATTGGGAATAGATGATCAGGCTAGCCTACTAAGTTTTAATACTCACGCCTATAGTTATTTTCTGTTTTTATTCCTTGTGTAGGTTCCAACTTGGGTGTGTTCACCTTTCGAGAATTTTGATTGTTGAGTCGAAGAGTGACCCACAAGTTCACATAGAGTTAGTTCAGACATCGAGTTTGGTTAGATTTGTCTTCTTCAATTATTGTTTAGTTGTTTGTTTGGTTTATTTATTCTGCACTACTCTTTATTATTTATCATGTTTTCATTTATTTTTATTGGTAGAAATAATTCACATCATCTCTGTCAATGCCCTGGTGCTTGTCTCCAGCCCGGGAGGATCGGGAATACCTCTCGGGCCTTGCCGTAGATCAGCTCAGGTGACCGGTTTAGGGTTGACCTGGGTTGGTTCATGAAAAAATAGTATCAGAGGAGGTCTACTCTTAGTAGAACTTTCTTTTCAGATCACCCTTTTTTATTTGGGATGTCAAGGTAGATGGAGTAGGATTTTCGGGACCCAAGGGGTAGGTGTGGTAAGAGCGTCGCGAACTCTTTCTCGATCTGATCCTTGGGATTCCATGGGAAGTCTAATTTATTTAGATTCTTTGGGTTTTTATGGAATGTTTTGTGATTGGGATATGACAAGGGGAGTTGGGCTAATAATACTCATGAGCCGCACAACCTGGAAAGCCATGTGGAGCTAGGGGCATAGTCGTAAAAGTCTCTCCATGTCGGTGACGTGTTTGGCATATAGCCTCCAACCATATGGTCAAGTCACGCACTGACACTAGTTCCATGTTTGAGTTGTTTTGGGTCTCTTCTAACTTCTAAAAGTTGTTTTAATCAGAAAAATTGGTTTTGAAAAATGGATGTTTGAAATTACATGTTTAATTTTGGGATTGTTTTTAAAGGAAGGGGGATGAATGATTTGTTTTTGGAAAATGAAGTTTTGTTTTGGACATAGTGTTTCTATGGGTGCTCACATGCATAGTGATATGTGGGAATATGAATGGATGTCTGGTATGGGGGATGGATACCTGGGGTGGCGCGAAAACTTGCATGTGAGTGAGACTCTAAAGAATACCAATAGGGAGGGTTTAACTCACCAAGCTTGTTTTAAATTAAAGATGTTTTCAAAATTAAAGTTTTGATGTTTGATATCTTGTTTTATTATTTTTAGAGCTTTTCACCTATGCAGTGTTTGATTTTGAGGATTTTTATTTATTTAGTTGGCCTTGATTAGGTTCTTGACATTTCTTGTCCAGCGGTTTCCACCTTGAAGCTTTGATGGGTGATCATAGTGCGGTTGATCAACCAAAGGATTTTATGATTGAGTTTCGGAAGCTAGATCCACCTCTTTTTATGGTCAAGAAGACCCTTCCATGGATGAGGAGTGGATTTAGAGGATTTAAAGAGACTTTAACCTCGTTGAGTTTCCTGAGTTGTTGATAGTCAAGTTTGTAACCTTCATGCTTGAAGGTTCATCGTGGATATGGTGGAAGTCAATGTCTCGGAATAAGCCCTGTCAAGAGCTTACTCGGGAGTTTTTCAAGGCTTTGTTCATTCATCAATATTTCTATGAAGAAGAAAGGGTGAGAAAGAGGATGGAGATATGTTATCTGTAGTATGGTGACAGATCTGTGTTGGAATATTTCCAACGCTTTGTGGAGCTAGTCACTTATGATTCAGGGTTTGTCATAGATGACTCCATGATGGCTCAACATTTCGAGGCGGGTCTCTGTCCCAATCTACAATCGAAGGTGTCAGAGTCCAACCTAACCTCATTTACTAGTGTGGTGAGATAAGATTTTCATCTCTAATCTATGATGGCAGGAGTGCTTGAAGTAGTCCTCCCTCCTTCAATCCTTATGAGCAGTGGTGAAGATTCTAGAAAGGAGATGAAGAAGTGATTGAAAGTAGATGAAGAAAGTTATGGAATCAAAATGCATCAGGATCTTTCATCAACCTCTTCAGAGCGAGAGATCGTCGTGTGTTATCATTGTGGAAATCTAGGTCACAAGTGGTCATCGTTCCCAAGTAATCCTAAGACCTATCATGCTTGTGGAAGTTTGGGTCACTTACAACAATTATGTTGGGGCATTTCTAGAAAGAATTGTGGAGGAAGTTATTGAAAGTGATGTTTCTTAGGGTTTTGTTTAGAGTTTCTTGTGTAAGTTTCCTTTCCGTGTAAGGTATCTTTTGTCCTGGTAGTTTTAATGATGGTGTTTTAGGTTTTGAAATGTATGAGAATGTTGTGGGTCTTTTGATGAACTCTGATTTTCAATGCCAGTGTGGCTTTCATTTAAAAATTATGTCCTTTAATTTGTTAAATAAAAAGATTTATGTTCCTTATTAGGATTATCAGAACCTAATTGCGAGGTATGAGATGCTTCATTCATTAGAGCTCTAGCCAAAAGGTCTCAGAGTGAAGCCAGCGCGTAGTCAGGAACCCCAGATGAATTTTAAGGGGTTTGATTAAGGTCATGCCTCTATTGTTGCGGAGAGACAGTTTTAACATTTCTTTTTTGGTTTCTCCATTGTATTAAATCTCCTCTTGTAGCAAAGAGTGCGATGGACTTATCCCTCAAGCAATGTCAGCAATTGTTCCTTTTGGATACAAGTTTTTGATCAGTGGCCTTGCATGGACCACCCATGTGAATTAGTTGCAGCTTTGGTTTCTGTCTACCCCGAAGTGGTGAACTATGAGTAGTTTTTCATTGTAGTTTCATTGATATAATCCTTGGTCCCTCCCTCCCCACCCATGAGGTTAGGTTTTTTGGTTCGTTCTCAGTTTTTGGTTCATCTCCTATCCTTTTTAGATGAGAGTGAGTGGGTTAAATGTTCTTTATGTGCTTATTTTAGCTTGAGTGAGGCCCGGTGAAAGTCTAAGATAGATTTTCATTTAGTTGCTTTTAGGTTGGTTCTTTATGGTGGGGAGACCCACCGTGAGTCTCTTTGGGTGTTCTCCAAAGCTGTTCCCTGATGCTAGTTGAATTCTTACGGTGGGGAGTCTGTTTAGGCCTCCCCTCTACTGGTGATCTGTTATGGGAAATGAGGTTGAGTCTTGTTGGTGGTCGATGGAATATCCTTTGGTTAAGAGTTTGGATCATGTTTATGTGGAATCCTTAGGTGTTGATCGATCGGCTGGATGGTGTTGTGGCTTTCTGGAGGCAGAAAGTGTTATGGTGATGAGAATTGTCACACCTCGACCAGTGTGTTTAATTTATTTAATTATTTTTCTACCTCTAAATTTTTTGTTGGGGTTCGGGTCGAGTCGTAGACGAGTTTTTTGAGCTTAGGTTAAGAAGTGCGTTTTTTAGTCGACTTCATCGAGCGCATAGGAGAAGGTGATTCGGAAGCTGCATGGCTTCGCCCTGGTAATTACACGACCGTTCGTTCTCAAAAAATGAAAACAAAAAAATTTTGTAATTAAAAAAAACATTAATGGTTTTCATTTAATTTTTTTGTTTTATTAAATATTTTATTATCATTAAAATAAATGAATACTTTTATTATTTTTATTTTTATCATCATTTTATTATTATTATTATTATTATTAGAGTTATTATTATTAGTTGTGTGTAGGATAATTTTTATTTTAAGTTTTAATTTCAATTTTTTTATTATTTACTATTATTATTATTATTATTATTATTATTTTACTAGGGTTTTCCCCTATTATCTCTCCAATTATCCCCCCCTTTGTTGTGTGTGTGTGGCATGACCCTGCTCCTCAGAAGTCGTCTCCCCCCCTGCAGCGCCGCTCCAGCCTTACACATCCCCTCCCTCACTGCTACTCCGGTGCGCGGCCTCCTCCTACCGTTCCAGCATCGACCCCCCTTGTCCCTCCTTCTCAGCGCACCTCGGCGCCTCCTCGGCCTCCTTGCAGCATGCCCTAGCACCTCGGTGTGGCCCCTATTTCCCGTCGTAGCATCCCGAGCCCCTCCTGTGCACAAGCACTGGCCCCCTCGACTCCTCCCTCCATACTCAGCGACCCAACTTAATCGGTGATCCCCTTCGGTGCGCCTCCCCAGCCTAGCCCTTGGCCTCCTTGTAGCACACCCCACCGGACCTTGGCCTCCTTACAGTGCACTAAACTGGCCCTTGACCTCCCTTGCTGCACACCCCTCTGCCCTGCTTCCATCTATGCAAACCTCCCCCAACATGATACCCCTTACTGTAGCGTTTTTCAGCACCAACCCCTGCCTCCCGCTCCCCCTGTAGCATCGCCCCACTCTATCCTAATGATTCCCCTTGATGCGACTAAGCAGGCCATCCACTGACCTCCCGACCTCCACCCTCCCCATCACGTGCCGCCCCACTGGCCTCTCAGCCGCCTCCCCTATCTTGGTTTCCACCTACTCAGTGGCCAACTAGACCCAATCTCCCCTTCTCGGTGTGCAGCAGCCCCAACCAGCGCACCCACTCCCTCCGGTGAGACTTTTCTCCAACCAACACCTCCTTCCGGTGAGAATCCATCTGCTGAACACTTACGACAACCTCCCTCTGGCGTGTGCAACCCCTTCTAGCGCGTGCCCAGCCAGCGACTTCCTTTGGGGCGTGCGCAGCCCCTCTGGTATACAATCCTCCCACGAGGTTATGTCTTTTTCCTTAGTTTTGTTGAGGTTTTTATCCACTAAGGTTTATCTTCATAGGTTATGGGGTTTTGAAACCCACGTGAAGCATTTCCGAACGTGCATTTTTTCTTTGCGCCACAGTTCTGGGGTACGTTCCCATTGCACAACCTTTTAGAATTTAAGTTTCATCTATTTCCTACTATTTGCGCCCTATATATATGTGCTAATAGTTGTTGTGCAACTTGTGGTTAATGTATTTATTATGATAATTGGTATTTCAATTATGGTTTAGTAAAAAATGAGGTCATTTTTTTATAATTGCGCACACTATTTGTTTAATTAAATGTTTCATTAGTTTTTCACCTAGTTTGTGACTCTTAGAACTTGATTTAACAATTTAAATAAGTTTTTGGGATGAAATTTGTTTTTGGAAACTTATTGACTATTAAATAGAAAATGTTTTGATAAAAATTTAATGTGCTACTGATAAATGGCCTGGTTTTCATTTTTGTAAAGAATTTTTTGTTTCAAGGTGTTTTGGTGTGTTTACACCCCTTTATAAAATGTGCATGCGTATGTTGATAAATGTTTTTTATATTGTTTTTAAATGGTTTCAAATTAAAAGGAAAAGTAGTTGTGGCTTTAAAATGGATTGATGCAAAGTGGTGATCTTGGGTTTCTTGAAAGAGTTCCAAGTAATATTATGTTTAAAAGTAGCGTGTATTTAGATTTTCAATGTTTGTTTTGGTTTTATAAATAAATGGGTGTTGAGTTTTAGCATGTTTTAGAATGTGTTGTTAATAAATGGCCATTTGACACTTTTATAAAAATATTTGTGCCTGGGGAAATGCAATCTGAATATTTTGAGAGAATTTATCAATGTTTTGGTGTGGAGATGATGTGCTTTCCCTTTTTAGAAAATGTGGATTTTGTGTTAATGATAAATTTCGGTTTATGAAAAAGTAATGGATTAAGGCCCATTTGGCCACCTTGTAAAAAATGATGAAATTGTTTATTATGAAAACCACCTGTGGATGTTTCTCATGCCATGATTGTATGTATAAAATGGATAAGATTTCCTTATTAAGTAATCCTTGTGATCAATTATAAGGGTTCCTTGGATTGGACTCTTTATGTTCTTTAGATTAATGGCATGGATTAGTCCTTGTAGTGACTCAGGGTGATGCCTGTTGTGATTTATTATTATATATACTGTGATTGTATGCCCGACTAGCATCGGTTGGACCACCCCCTTTTTAAATACATGAGACATAAGAACCTTGCATATTGATATAATATTCTAAGAATGATTATCACACTGATAGGTTATGGTACTAACCAGTGGCCCGTAATAAGCGGACATATTAGGGTTCATTTCTATGGGATTTTCCCTCAGCCTTCCTGAGAAAGGATGGTCGAGCGTTTTGAGCATTTTGATTTCATCATGTGTGACACGTCAATGAGGATGATGTCTCATGTATTGGTGTCTTATAGATTATTCTTGATCTCTTGGGTACACCTATGTATACTGGTTCTTAGTGCTTCCAGTGTTGAATGTGTTTCCTGTATGTATATTTTCTTTTCATTTCCCTTGTTGTGTAACTACTGTAGCGCTTTCATGTGTAATGTTTTTACTGCAAAGTGATGTGTGGTTTTAGTGTGTCTTATGAAAATTTTTTTCAAACAAAAGTGTTTTATTCCTTTTGTGAAAATTGAAAATGTAAACATTAATTTCCCATTTGAAAATGATAATGTCTCACTAAAATAATGAGTTGGTTTTTTGAGAAATTAATGAGGGAAATGACTCGTACTTTGTTTTTTGAGTAACATGTTGAAAACATTACTTTTATACATTGTAGTTCAAACTTGAAAATGGGTGTTTTTTTATTTTAAAGGAAGTGAACTGGGAATAGATGATCAGGATAACCTACTAAGATTTAATACTCACACCTATAGTTATTTTATTTTTTTAGTCCTTGTGCAGGTTCCATCTTGGGTGTGTAGCCTTGGGAGACTTTTTATCATTGAGTCGGAGAGTGACCCATAGGGTCACACAGAGTTAGTTCAGACGTTGAGTTTGGTTAGTTTTATCTTCTTCAGTTCTTATTTAGTTATTTGTTTGGTTTATTTATTCTGTGATGATCTTTATTATTCCACATGTTTTCATTTATTTGTATTGGGAGAAATCATCCTCACCATCTCTGTCGATTCCCTAGTGCTTGTCGCCTTCCTGGGAGGATCGGGAACACCTCTCTGGCCTTACCGCGGATCGGCTCGGGTGACTGGTTCAGGGCCAACCTGGGTTGGTTTGTGACAATATATTCCATACATTTTTAAAATAAACCATATCCAAATATAGGATATTTCACACATAGAACACCAAAAATTCCACTTCTAATGCTTAATTTAATTTCACACTCAACATTGGTCATGTTATTTAAACTTATAACATACATATATTAATAATTCCTTTATATCTAAAAATAATTCATACTCACTTATATATTTATCATTATTTATATAAAACTATAGAATAAGGTTGATGGAAAATGCAACATACATGCATGATCCATAATGAGGTTAAAAAAATACAACATATATGAAAATGATAAAATATCTTAAACCTATAGACACCTTTATAATAATACCCATATTTATGGAAGATTTATAGATGAGGTAGAAGAAGTATAAAAGAAGGATATAATCACTAGAGAGGACCATAGGTTCTCTTTCCCATTCCAGGTTGCTAAAACTTTCCTAAAAAAGAAAATATTCCACTTCTATATCATCATTACTCCCTTATACAACTGAAATCCCTTCCCACATGTCCACAATCACTAATATCTATCTTAAAATTTTCAGATCTTATCAACCTTTCAAGAATGTACTTTCCAATTTGTGGAGTTTTCACTCAGTTTATATCCCTCAAGATATATTGAAAATAAATTTTATTCTCAAGACAGGGGAAAAGATGTTGTGTGTGATTCCTCCTTTATTTAAACATGCTCCAAGTAATCTCATAGATGGTCTTACCTTTGTCTAGTACCCGATTTTAAGAGATAATTTATTGGATTTTATCATCCTATAACACCCCCATTAGTCCACCTGATATGGGTCCTCTTTGTTGGGGTGAACTAGGCCATAGGGGATGTTGTCATGAACCCCATTATTACTTATAAGAACCGTATAATCCTCCTCCATAAACCAAGGGACCAACCAGTTTCCTTTTTTATGATGTAACATGATTTTTCATTCTTATTACTTTTAATTGGATGGATTATTTATGCCTCTAAACATAAACACACACCTCTTTTCGTAGCTATGCTCGAAGCTCATTCCATAGCCCTCATGCAACCTCACCTCCCCCATTATGGAATTTTGAGATTCTTATGAATGAATTTTTTAGTGCTTATTTTAAATATATAGGTTGGATCAAGTGTTCCATCTCTATAAACGGTTCTACTAGATATACGAAATTTGGCTTCAAGATCTACTTGTGTATGGTCAGACACGTTTATGGTCTCACATTTCTTCTTGAATTCCCCTTCTTTGTCCATCAATAACACAAAAATAAAAAAGTAACTTCATTAACCTCTACTAGTTTCGTCTATATCCCAAACATTAAAATTTAATCCACTTTTTCCAACAATATCATTTTCAAATTATGGTCCCTCACTCTCTTATGGTGTTTTCTTTTCTATGCGACACCCCAGGAGGTGTGTCTCCTTTTCCAGAGTTCCTATGATTCACAATAATTTATTCCATGATTCTAGGTGGTTGTACGTCAACTTGTATTTTAATATCTATACATCACATTCTTCTCTTAGGAATTTTTTTTCCATGTTAGGCCTAATCTTTATTTTACTTTGAAATTACTTCCACTATCAATGAAATTCAAAAAAACATGACTTCTTCACATAGATTCTTATCCACAACATAAAAAAGGGTGGATTTCACTTCAAGTATCACATGAAGTAGGGTAGGTTATGTTTCCTCTTTTTCATTTATATGTGTGGTTGTTGACCATAAGTACACTATTTTCCATGCATTAACCTATAATGGAATAAGAAAAGGAAACCCACTCAATGTGATGCTATAAAATTTGTTCATTAAAACTTCAATTTTTATGACACCCCATAGAAGTTTACACATCAATTACATGACATTTAGAAAATATTTCATTAGATATATTACCAATAACTTATATGTCTAGAGTTTCTGAGAGATATAACACAACATTAACTAATGAAACCCTTGTATTTTTTATCTAACAAAAATTTGTACCACTATATAAGATGCTTATTAATACATAATATACTTCCAACATCACATATAAATAATCCACATGAGATACTCTTTGAGACACATCATATGTATTACTTTTCTTAATAACCTATGGAAATAGAAATATAAAAAAGTGGTGAACTTAGATGGTCAAAAAGGATAAATAAAGAAATTGTTACATATCATGAGAGAGACATGGGGTGTAAGATAATAACATGAACATAAGAGTAAAAGTCACAACATTAATATATATACAAAATTCATAACATGAAAATATTGCTATAACATAAACCTGAGACATTCATAAGCATATCACCAAATTTAATCACTGAGATATCATAGAAGACTATTAACAAGGTTACTCACCAATTTATCATAAAATATTACCATGTAATATATCCAAGGTATTGTGAACGTATCAAATCTATAGATTAATTATTTACCCAATTCATTGGATAATTATCAAAGCACACCATTAATATGTCTAACAATATGTGTGCCACATAAGGAAATCATACATAATTACATCAATTAATAATTCACCCAAGCAATAAATTGAGTACATAATATATTAAAACAAGAGTATAATCTATCCAGATAATGAATTTGGATGGTTTCATAAGATAATAACATAATAATTAATTATGGAAGTTGACATAGATGAATAATACCATTTCAAGATCATTGGATAAATCACTTTGAAAATGAAGAGGAAATACTCCAATTCATTTTAAAATAATATTGAAGGAGGATTATATGGAAAACCATTTTGAAAAATTTAATGAATGATTTATTTAAATTAATGGTCTTAATGGAAAAAATATGTTTCTATATGGAAGAAAAGAAAAAAAAGAGATTCTAGAAAACATTTTTAACATTATTGTAAAAAAATGAAGTTATGGGTCTCTATAAAAATATATTTAAAAAGGTTAAGTTAAAAAATTTGAAAAAAAATACTTTAGGAAAAATTAACCTTAAATAATAGAGCCTTGAAAAATAATAAAAGTGTAACTCAAATAAATTTGAAGTGGAAGATAAATTAAATGACCATGGAAGAAAAACTATTTTATTATTTTCAAGTATCCTTATATAAATCCGACATCATAAAAATAGTAATAAAAATTTAATTTTAAAAATAGGATAAGGGTAATATAAATTTCAAATTAGATATGATATATTTTTTTCCAAATATAAATGTTAACATTGATAGGATGGAAAATCATGGACTCGGTAGGTAAACTGTTGTTAAAGAAGATGTTAACTATTCTAAAAAATGAAATAATTTTTGAAAAAGAATTTTATCATGATAAAATATTTGAAATAAAATGAATTATCTAGATATAGGAATAGAAATTACCATGAAAATAAAATCATTGGGTGTAAGAAACCAAACATATAAGAAAAAAGTTCAAGAAGAGGCATTATAACTCAAAGAAAGAAGTATTTTAGTTATGATGACCCATACAAATTTAGTAACACTTGAAATAAAAATCAAAAGGAAGAAACTCATTTTTTTTTAAATCCAATTAATTACATATTAAAACATTTTAATTTGGTGTTAATCACATTATATCAAAGATATAATGGTGTAAAATTTGAAATATGTCCTAAGAAATTATATTTGAGATAAATGAGTTATTCCCTATATTATTGACCTCCACTAAGGCCCTTGTACTTTTTTTTATAAAAAAAGGAGTATCTTAATCACCTATTTTAGATCAATTTTGATATATAAAAACTTTTATAAACTCATTTATAATTAATATCTACATGTATATTAGTTAGTTTTTATTTATTTTCAGTATTGGGTGTGAGTAATCTTGATCATTTAGAACTAGTTTCATAGTAGCATTTTTTTCATTCATTCATATCCCAAATTTCATAACTGCCATATCATAAAAGGTACTGTGATTGGTGTTTTATAATTATTTATAATTTTATAATTTCATTTTGAAGGCATCTTAGTTATTATTCATGACCATTAAGTTGGTGATGATCTTATTTTGATAAGTTATAACGAAGGTGTTATATAAATGAATGTGTTAAATGTTTATATTACCATTAAAGAACAAAAAAATCATTATTTACTTATTAATATAAAATATAAGGTTTAAAATCCATACATCATGGGAATTTTTAGCATTTTATATCATAGTGGTTAAATCGATCCAAAACGGACATGCTAAAATCCATGTGTGAGTATGGATATGGAAGAGATTATTTTGTTATAATATAACTATAAAAATGTATAATGAAATTATTTTGATATTATTAAGGTGATTAATTATAATTTTTCTGATTTATAAGAAGAAGGTATATGAAAAATAAGTATTCACTTATAAATAAATCATTTTTCCTCTTGGAAAGTTTGTTTTAGGCTGTTAGTCTTACAATGATTGTTTATTACTAATATTACTTATAGAATTTCTAATTTATACTTACAAAATATTAACTATGAAATAAATATTATATATTAACTAAAACCATTTATAAAATTAACCTTGAAATTTGGTGATGAAAAACAAAACGTGTTGTTCATGGAGGTGGAGTCCGCAAACACACATAAGCAGTGTTTTCATTTTTCGATTCAATGGGAGGGGAATAGTTAATTATTATTCCATCAATATAATATAGTTAATTATTTTTTAATAATTTATCTATATATATATATGGGTTGAATGGGTTTGTAATATGGTATATGATATGGATAAATACATGAAGTTAAAAGGCAAGTAATACTTTCATTGAGAATTTTGATCTTCTCCCCAAGTATCCTTTGAAAATGAATGACTTGATGAACTTTGTTGAGGATAGAAGCTGCCAAAATTTTATTGGGTGGATATATCATTTAAATTTTATAGACTATCATGGTAATTTTTAACTAGGGGCATGGATTGAAATGGGTTGAAGTAATCTCTTTTTCTGGGGAAGAAGAGAGACAAATCCTTGGAAAATAATGTTAGTTAAGGGACAATAATATAATTTTATGAGAGTTAGGTGAGTCATGTGAGAATATTTTTATGATATATGTAAGTGAAAATTTAAAACCTAAAAAGGTATTGTTTATAGATTATCTGTCAAATTTATTTAGTAAAATTATAGCCACATTAGATTACCCATTTTAACACTTATTAATCTTGACTTAAATTTAACCTTGGTAACTATTTTGTTACTAAAAATATAAGATGAAAATTTTATCCAAATTTTAACATTATGAATCCAAATTTGGACTCAATTTAATCAAATTAAATTCCTAAATAAGAGAAAATTAACTTTTAAATAAAAACATATAATATGTTGAAAACCCATTTTTATAGAAAAATGTTGTCTAAATCATTAAGTGTTCACAACCTGATTTAATTTTAATTTTAAATTAAATAATTGTTAAATTATTTTTATATATTTATTGACAATATATTATAGAATTAATTTAAAATATATCCATTTAATAACAAAATCACGCAATATTTAGAAAAGTATAATTTTTTAAAAAATAACTGTTTTCCATGGTAACTAATATTTATCTTAGTAACATAATTTTATGAATTAAATTGAAATAGAACCCATTACATAATTTTTAAATTATTATTAATAATATTCAAATCTTTTTATATGATTAAATTTATAAAACTGATAAAAATAAAATTTAATATAAGCATTCATAACACATAAAACAATTTTAAGAAACATGTATCTTCTAAGAAGAAAATAAATTTATTACTTACCTAGTAATAAATATTAGATGGATTTTAGATTATTTTATTTTAAATATAATAAATAATTTCTATTTAAATTATTATTTAATCATTATATAACAAACTTCATAGAAGGTGAAAGGAAAATTTTTAAGAAAATATATTTTTACCCATAAAATAATTTTATTTTTTATTTAGCTATAATAATTGAATTATATCAATGCATTCATACAAAAATAATTTATTTTTATTTATATATATATTTCATAATTCATTTACCTTTATAATTTCCCACTAATTCAATAGCTACATTTTAACAGTTACATGACATTGCATTATTTTTTTTAGAGTTGTGTGTAAATCAAGCCATCGAACACATTAGGTTTTAAATGAAAATATGAAATTTAAAATATTTGGGTGTTACATTATACCAACATTAAATAAATATAATCCTCATAATTTTAATAATCACTCAATAATAAAATTATTTAGGGGTATTTAAAATATATTTTTGGCTCCAGGTATATTTTAAAATGATTTTTCTACCATAATATCTTAGGTAAAACTAGGAATCATGTATTTTTTCTTCATTATGTTAACAAATTACATCATTTTCCACAAAAATATGTGGAACTATCTCTTCCTTTTCTACACAAAAATAATCTTCTAGTTATTTTGATAAAATCCATTGCATGCTACTTTAGGCAGTTTTTACTTATAGAAAATTAAATCTTATTTCCTTCATCATCTTTGTCACTCGAACTTCTATGTGACTCCATACTTTTCTTCTTTAGTTTTTTTGGGAATTCAACAATATTCATATTTTTAAACATAATTCTTGATATATTTTTGAAATAATCACAATATTTCTCACTTAAGTTCTTATTTTATTAGGTTTCTCATCGGGACAATCTATGATTTGTACATGGTACCCATTATTAACTTGATTCCTTTAGGCTTTAACCATTACTTAAACCAAAAGGGGTTAATATGAGTGATTATAGAGACCCATATTTTCATACATATATATTACATCTTATTATATGTTTATTCATTACATAACATAATTATCTACACCAAAATCATATAGGTCTAGTTCCTTTGGAAACTTGGATGCCTAAACAACTTACTCATAAGAGATCTATATCATCTCCTACTAGGTTCTTTATAACAAGAACACTTCTTATACACATCATACTTAAAACTTATTTTAATAATTTAGGGAAATGAAACATAAGAAAGGGTGAGCTTTGATGCTTAATAAAGGTAAATAAGGGAGATATTAATGACCAAATAAGTGCAACATGAGAGTAATGGTTTTAAAACATGAGTTTAACATTTGAAAACCATACCCTGCATATCATAGATCATAATCATGAGTCATGGAATAAATCTTGGTAGTTTATAAGAAATGAACCAAAAAGTAATCAAAGAGAATGAGACATTAGAGAATAATATTTTAATAATACATATATTTGTGTCATAAAAATAAATATAATTTTTTTCTTTAGCAGTTAAGGCCCATGAAAAAGACTATAATAGTTTATTGGGTTCACTCTCTATTACATTATATTAGTTAAGGTTCACTCCCAATACTATCATAGTGTACATAGTCCCTTACTAAATTAGGTTCACTACTTATTCCTATCCAATTTATCTCATGAGATATCAATCTTTACCTAATACATTAGAGGGTTATATAATTCTGATTCCTCCCTTAATATAATGAAAATCATAAAATTTATGCCACAAGATCATAAAAAATTCATCAAATAATAACCCTTAAAAAATATATGGGTTTTATAAAAATTTCATCATTTCATAATCGATGGGAAAGAAATGGGTTTCATAAACATTTCATCAAATCATCATAGCATAACCCATGGAAAAAGAATGGTCTTTAAAAACATCTTTTCTTTATAATCATAAACCATCCATATAAATAATGAGTATGGTATCATCATATCATATCCCAAGTAAATAATAAGTAAAATCAAACGATGTCATCTTAGAATAAAAAGGCCTTTAAAAGATCACTTGGAATATTTATTGAGTAAAAATTCCATTTCACATTGAAATAAGTTATTTAAAATGTAAAATTTCCTATATTTTAAATAATTTTTTATTAGAAATAACCTTTTATACCTATAAAAGAATATTCAAATCATTTAGTGGTAATGTAACAACACAATTTTTTATTCTTATTTTTGCAAAAGAAATCTTGCCTCTCAACAACATTTCATTTTTTTAAAATAGTTTCACACAAAAATACTATTAAATTTCATAATATCTTTACACATCATGTGAAAATATAGACTAGTAAAACTAGGAACAATAAATTTATATACACATGTAATAATAATACATACAATAAATGAAACTCTATAGGATTTATTTCCATCAATAAAATCTCCTCTTCTATAAAGATCATAAAAAGTAAGAGAATCATTATGAAAACAATTGGCATTATCAAAGGACTTGTAAGTGCCTTTTCAAGTGAATTAATGAATGATGAAGAGATAATGATGGATTATTTATAGGGAAATATGTCCATTCGACATGAGGAATGTTTTTCTAAATGGATTATGGGAATTAGACCATTAATCAATAATTTAGTTGGACATTATTATTATTTTTAATGTAATAAAATGGCATTTTGGATTATTTTATAATTTAATTTTTGTAAACTATATAAATATTTAATTTTCATTACAAGTGTGTTTATGAAAATTTTATAATTTTTTAAAAAATTACATAAACTAATGATTTTTTATAAATGTTTAACACATAATATTAGACATATAAAGGATGTTCCCTAATAACACTCCAATGCATTGGGTAAAGAAGTAATATCTAGAGATGACATGTTCATAATTCCTTGGCATCATGCCTTGATAATTTTTATGATACATTGGTCAAAATAATTATTAATATGTTTCACAACACCTTAGTGATGATCTTTGGTGATATTTTATTGAATGTATCATATTTAAATTGTAGCCAAATTTCCATGTGATGCCTCAGGTTATATATTCATCTAATTATGTCATTCCTCATGTTCTTATGTACATGATCTTATGTTATGCTTCATGTTTCCCCTATGATGTCCACTTACATTTTTATCCCTTACTGGGATTTTTGATCACCTCTTTCATTTGATTAATGTCCTCAAAAAATACTATGTAGTGTGATGATCAAGGATGGGATAATAAGGAAGCCTTTCAAGAGGATTTTAAATTTTTTTATGTTTTCATTTATGTACCATGTATGTATTTTAATATATTCCTAGTTTATAATACAAAAAACCTAAAAAATACCTTTAGTGTTATATATGTAATATTTTTTCATGTATTTTTGGTTAAAATCATATAATAAAAAAGTGTGATGTCATAGTTGGTATCAAATTATGGTTTATTTATTTATGGGAATTTGGAAAATAAAAACCTTAGTATGAAACCTAGGAATAAGTCTAAATATAATAAAACTTCTTGATATTTCAGTGATGTATAAAGTGGTTGGTTTCCAATAAATGATATCCATGTCAATATACTATAAATGGGTATGCCTATAGCATAGTTTTACACTAGTTTTATAACCCTAAAAAGGGTGCATTGCATTTTGACTCAATCTTCTTCTAGTGTATGATAAAGAGCCTTACTATAAAACTCGTTTGAAACTCCTAGGGGATATTCTTTGTTTATTATAATATTTTCTTTAACTCTCATGAATATATGTATATAAAGTGTAAATTTTATTTAAAATAAATAAAATATTAAATTATATGATCCTATAATACCAATTTTTGAAAAACATTAGGAATAAACTATCCTTCAGAAATTATCATGTTAATTATTATTAAAATTAACCTCCTTATTTAAGATTTTAATTTTAGTGAATGGATAAAAATAGAAGGGAATTTGTAAAAATGGTCAAAATGGGCAAGGTAGTGATAGCATTCCAAATATTATATATGTTGGTGTAAAAAAATTCATGATGATGTTATACCATATTATGAATCATGTAGAATGTCTAGATTCTCCTATGTGAGAACAATTTTCCATTGAATCCATCACACATTGATAACCAATAGCCTTATATGGACCCTGTGACCCTTTTATTGAGGAATAATAAAACCATAATATCAAAAAAATATTCTCTTTATTAAATTTTTTTTAGAAATATAATATTGATTTAATTATGTATCATTTAGAGGGGTAATATGATCAATGGTGTACATCGATAAAAAAACACTTAGCCCAAGGAAGAAACTAATGCCATAATGTGGGAAGATTTAAAAAAGATATTTTTCGATAATAGTTTTCCTCACACACTATTAACAAAGATGAAAGGGAATTCCATTATCTAAATAAAATGGAAGGTGAATATGTGGGATGTTACATGATTCAATTCACTAGGATTGAAAATTACTCTTTAATATTTTTGATCAATTCTTAAAAGAAGATCGATCATTTATTTGGCAGGGTGAGACCTAATCTATTGAAAGATTTGTAAATTTGGGATTTTAGGAGCTATAGGGAAATAGTAAAATGTGTTATCTAGGTGGAGATTGAATTTTTGGATTCAAAATGGTCTCATGATAAAAATATAATAATAGAGAAAACCATGGAAAGAATCATAACTAAGATAATGAGGGGAAGAAACTACAGCTTCCCTTATGAGACAACTGTAGAAAGAGGAACTTAGGTAACTGTCGTCAAGGCAGTGGAATGTTATTTAAATGTAGAAAATAAATCCAAATTTCTCAAAATTTTCAGTAAGATGTAAAACCTCAGCATCCCAGTTCTAATTAAATGGGGAAGATGGTATAGGTGCATCTTTATGTGAAGTGCTTCAAGTGTGGAGAACTAGGTCACTTCTCCAACTAGATCCCAAATCTAAGAGTGGTGGAGGGAGACCATAATCAACCCCAATAAAGGATAAGGTATTGAGGTTGTTCATTTGATATCTTGATAGATAAAGTTAAGGTTCCAAATAATGTAGTAGCAGGTACACATTTCGTTCACTCAAATCTTTCTAGTATGCAATTTGATTCTTGTTAAACATGTTCATTTAATTATTTTAAGTTTCCAAATAACATCGAATAAAACCAAAATATTTTAGGACTAGTGTTACTAGTTAATATCCATAGTGGATCTTTTCAAGCCACAAGATTATATAGGGATTCCATAATTAAATTTTGTGGGAATAATCTCATCACAAATCATGTTGTCATTTATATGGTGGAATTTGACATAATACTAGGGATGGATTAGCTCTAAAAGTATAATTCCTAGATTAATTATACAATCAAGGAAATATTAGTTTTCTTAGAGGGGAAATCTTAAAATAATTTTCAATGGGGAGATATCCCAACCTGGATTTTTTCATGAACTGCCATCTATAGTTTTCTTTAGGGAAATCGTTGGTGAAGAATAATATGAAGTAAAAGTAAAAAAAGATAGAATTTGTGGATATTGTTTAGTAATATATTGATAAATTTCCTAAATAATTATCTATTACTACCCCAATATGAGAGATAAAATTCTCTATTGAACTCATACCTGGATCAAACCTATATCGGATAGACCAAATAGAATATATTTCAGGGAGCTATAAGAATTAAAGAAGGAATTACATGATCTTTTGGATAAGGGTTTTATTCATCCAAATGTGTTTCATTTGGGAGCACATGTTCATTAAATGAAGTAGGAGTGTGGATTAATGTGTATATGTATTGACTACAATGAACATAATGGGATCACAATAAATAACAAATATTCTCTTCCAAGATTTTATTACTTGTTTGAATATATTTATGGAGGTAAAATCTTTTCTAATATTGATCTCTGGTCAGGGTATCATCAAATGAGGGTAAGAAAATATGATGTCCAAAAAATATATTTTTTATAAATGTGTGTACATTATGAGTTGATTTTTATGCCCTCCATTCTAAATAATTACGCATTATATTTATGGATTTGATTAATAAAATATTTAGGGACTTCATTGATAAATTTATAACAGTATTTATTAATAATATTATGATATATTCTTAAATTCATGAGGAAGATAAGAAACACTTAAGAGTAATATTAAAAATCATAGGAAAGATAATATTTTTTATTTGATCAATAAATGTGAGTTATAGTCCTAACAAGAAGAATTATTGGGAAACATTTTATCTTTTGAAGGAATATCTATGAATTCAACAAATACCAAGTAGTAGATGAGTGGCCTCATCCAAAAATAGTTACTAAGATTCATATTATCCTTGTTTTATTTAGGTATTATAGCATTTTTTTTGAGAAAACACTCATGGATTTCAAATACATTGACTGAGTTAACTTGAAAGGGCATAATGTTCATTTACATAAAATAATTTGAAGAAAACTTCTAAAAACTGAAGATGCATTTGTTTAGTGCACATTTTATAACATTAACCTCTATTGGGGAAGGATTTTTTATATTGAGCGATGCATCACTGAGGGGGCATGGATGTGTCCTCATGAAAATTGATAAGATGATCACCCATGCATCTCAATGGATAAATCTTCATGAGAAGAACTATCCTACTCATGACCTGGAATAAGATAAAATTATTTTTCCTCTAAATATATGGATACACTATCTTTGTGGAAAAAAATGTAATATATATAAAAAACACCGAAGTTTGATGTATATATTCACACAAAAGGAACTGAACAAGGGGAAAAGGAGCTTGTTGGAGATTCTTAAATTCTATGATTATTCAAGTCATTATCACCCTGGAAGGGAAAAAAAGTCACATTTTCTTTGATTAAGAAAGATACCAATGTTCTTGTAATGATGAGGATAAAAATAGATCCATTGATCAAGTACCATGTAAAGTTCGATATGTGAATCATAATGGAAGGAACATCATCATTTATTTCTCAAATGTTTTCTCAACCATACCTTTTGGAGAAGTTATAGTATTTTAAAAGAGATGATGTGGAAATATAGATGAAGGTGAAACTATAATAAAAGGTAAATAAATAGTTAAAAATTGATGAAGAAAAAGTTTTATGAATGGGTTCATGGATATGTGTACCATCAAATCATGAGATAAAGAAGTTGTTGAGTGATGCACATAGATCTACCTTCTCCATCTACCCAAGAAGTATAATGGTATATCAATATATATGCGAGAACAATTGGTGGAACAATATGAATAAATAGATTATAGAATATAAATCAGTATGTTTGGTATGTGATAAATTGAAATCTGAAAGGAAAAAGTCTAACGGGATGATGCAACCACTACCTATACCCACAAGGAAATTGGAAAAAATCACCATAGACTATGTAACTAGTCTTCCAAATACATCCAGTGGAAATAATGATATATGGGTTATAGTTGATCATCTTACAAAGGCTTCTCGCTTCATTGTAATTCATGAGGAATTATTACTAAGTAAACTTGCAATGATATACACTAGAGAAGTGCTGAGGTTGCATGGAACACCACAATCAATTATATCTGGTCAAGATCCAAGATTTACATCCATGTTTTGGAAGAGTCTCAAACATTATCTAAACACCGAGTAGAACTTCAGTACATATTATCACCCCTAAAACCAATGACAAATTTGAATTGACTATATAGAAACCAGAAGAAATGTTGAGAGCTTACTCAACATACTTAAAATGGATGATGGTATCAACATATTTTTTTGTTCGAATTATTATAAAATAATATTTTTCAATAAAACATATAAATGGATCCATATGAATCCATTTATGGGAAGAGATAAAGAATAACTATGTTTTGAGATGAAGTTGGTGAATGCAAGCTTCTGTGACTTGAAATGGTTGTGGAAGTGGTGGAAAAGTTTAGTACTATTCAACAACATATCAAGGCTCCTAAGATATGATAGAAGAGATATAGTAATAATTATTGGTGAGGCCAAGAGTTTGAGGTTGGAGATAAATTATTCCTCCTCATATATCTATAAAATATAGTCATGATATTTGGGAATAAGGCTAAGCCATTCCCCATGTATATTGGCCCCTTTAATATTATTAATCATATCATATTTGTGGTCTGTCGATAAACCCTATCTCAAGTACATGATTTATTCTATGTATCCCTTTTAATGAAGTACATACTTAATCCCTCACACGTACTGAATTAATAATTGGTATAGCTAGAAAATGATCTCTCTTATGAGTATGAGTTAGTGAAGATCTTGGACCATAGATATAAAGTTCAATGAAGTAAGAAACCACACCTAATAAAATTACTATAGTGAAATCATTCGTATACAGAGGCAACTTGGAATCTAGAGGCATCCATGAAGAAAAAGTACCCTCACCTATTTCCGCAATAGTTTTTTTAAAAAAAATTGAGGGAAAAATATCTTAAGGTGAGAAGAATGTAACAAAATGAAAAAATATATATTATTTTAACAAAATAACTCTTTTAACTCAACAAATTTTCATTATGTTTTACAGTAGTCACAAATAGAAAAACTATTACAATTAATTTTAACTTTTCATATCATGTGTAAATATATATTAGTAAAACTAGGAAAAATAAAGGTTTGTACACATGGAAGAATAATAAATTCACTAAAATAAACTTCATAAGTTTTAATTCACCTAATAATATCACCCCCTCCATAAATATTGTATAAAGAAAGATAAGAAATAGGAAAAAAATTAATATTATCAAGGTATTTGTTAGAAACTTTGTAAGGGAAGTAGTGAATGATGAACAGAGAGTGATGGTGTATTTATAGGGAAATAATTTTTTTTAGGTATGAGGAATGTTTTCCAATATGAAAAATGGGCATTATTACCATTAATTAATAAGACAGTTATACATTATTATTGTTATTGGTATAAAAAGTTACTATTGGGGTTATTTTATAATGGTATTTATAAAAAAATAAATAAATATTTAATTTATATTAAATGTATGATTATGGTAAAATTATAATTTTAGACAAATTTTATTTTTATTCAATTATCTCATAAAACACTTTTTATAAATTTATGAAGTCCTAAGTAATTTTTATAACAGTCAAACAATTTTTATGTCATAAAAACTATTAATTTTCAATAAATAAGGTTTTTAATTTAAAAGATAAAAATATCATATCTATAGTATTATTTATTTTTAAAAAATATCATTTTTGGTTTCATAACATCTAAATTATCTTAGGGATAAATTATGGTATTTTTTCTAAAAATGTTGATTTTTGGGGTAAAAGATGAAAATACCATTTTTACAAAATACCATAATTCTTATGATAAAATCATGATATGATCATGGTTTAAAAATTATTAATACATATTATTTATCAAAATTTATTTAATAAATAACATTTTACTTAATTATTTAATTTTATAAACATGTGATTTTCATTTTTTTTGAACTGTGATTTTATCTTAAAAAAATTATGACTTATATGCGTATCATATTAGTGTTATTTTTTATTACTTTCGTAAATTGAATAAACTAAAATGGATTGAATATTTTTAATTATAAGTTAAAAATTAGTTAATAATGGTCATTTCATTTTTAGGAATAAAAATTTACCATGGTAAAAAAAGAGTTACCATAGTATAAGTAAAATAATATAAAAGTTTCAAGTTAAAGGGTAAATACATAAGAAAACTAACAATTACTACATTAAATGGGTGGTTGAGGTTTTTCTCATCCCTAAAAAAATTAAAACATTAATTATAAACCAAAATCATTTAAATTAATTCCACCCAAAGGTGGTTAACCATAAATACAAAATAATCACTATTCAATCCCTTAAAACTACCTCTTCTCAAGTATAAATACCCATCATTCCCTCCTCACATTACACACCAAAGACATTGAGAATTATTCATATATAAATTTACCTACAAATAGTCTATCTAATGTGGTTATAAGGTTATAAGGAGTCTCTCTCTAGATTTAATAATCATCCACCCAAGGTAAGGGATCTTTTCCTTCACTTTTTCAATTCAAGTACTATTTCATATAAGGATATTTGATTTCAAATTAATTTTGTTATAAAATGTTTATTCACACCCTATTTATTGTATATATGATTTATTATTGAGTATAAACATATTTCCTTCTCAGTAATCCAGTTTCAATATCCCCTTTGTATAGTTGTTATGCTGAGGAAATAAAACCTTGATTTTCTGAGCTATATTTTCATGTCCTGTATACCCTAACCTATTTTCAATCAATAATATTAATTTAAGTGTATAATTAAACAATTTATTGGTGAAATACAAGTATGAAAACAACATTAAAAACTCTTGGGTTATGAATGATGTGAACTTATGGTTTTTTATTAATTTATCACTCATAATATTAGACATATGAAGGGTACTCCCTCATAGAACTCAAATGCATTGGGTAAATAAGTAATATCAAGATATGAAATCTTCATGATACCTTATAATAATGTATGGGTAATTTTTTATGATACATTGGTCAAAATCCTTGGTAATATGTTTTATGTGACCATAGTTATAGGTTTTGGTGTTATTTTTATGAATGTATCATGTTTATATTGTAGCCACATTTACATAGTATTCCTTATGTTATATGTTCATGTACTTGTGTTATACCTCATGTTCTTATGTATATGGTCTTATGTTATGATTCATGTTCCACATATGATGTCCTCTTAATTTTTTTATCTCTTTCTAGGATTTTTTCTCACCCCTTTCATTTGATAAATGTCCCCAGGAAATCCTATGTAGTGAAATGATCAAGGATGGGATAATAAGGAATCCTTTCAAGAGGATTTTATATCTATTTATGTTTTCATTTATTTACCATGTATGTCTTGTAATATGTGCTTAGTTTATCAAAAAAAACTAAATAGGTATTTAGGAGTTATTTATGTAATATTTTTTTAAGTATTTATGTTTAAAATCATGTAATAAAAATGCAGGACACCATAGGTCATTATAGTAGGTAATGTTTATCATTTCTTATAAGTTAAAAGACAATATTCTTTTCATAATTTTGTAAAAAAATTCAAAAATTACCTCGATTGAAAAATGAAAAGAATATTACTTTTAAACCATTTTTTAAAAAGTTGATAATGGGTAACAATGACATTAAAAATCATAGGAGAATAAAAAAAAAATCTTGAAGATATTTTTACAAATAATGGATATGGAAGAAAAATTATTCTTGACCGAAGAGATAAATAAAGTATGTTTTCCATAAAATTATTCTTTCATTCTCTTGAGTACGTATAGAGAGGAAAATTAAATGAGAACACTTAATATCCATAAATATCAATAGTAGAATAAAATTCAGGAGTTTATTTTTAGGTATAATATAATATTTCATCATCATAACTTTAACATAAACAATCTTTATAAATAATGAGATTGTATGGTAAAACCATTACCTCAAGTATATCCTTTCTTCATACGTATTTGAAACTCATATATAATAAATATAGATTTTATATAAATGTATTATATAACCATAGTAATATATATCATACCATATATTATTTTCTTATAACATCTTATCACCAATTTATAAACAATTATTTATTAAAATCTCCATTCAGGGTGATACATGCTTCATTTTTCATGTATGTTTCGGTTTGGAAGTCTTAGTATTTATACTTTGATCATGGTTCCATCATCTTCATAATGTTAACTATTATATTAATATCATATATATTCATTATATATATATATATATTCATCTATAAATGGTAGATATTGGAAAATGAATTACATCATCCCTAGAGATGGTTGGTCGTACATATGCATAATAGATGTTTCCATTTTTAAATGTATATAACAAAATAAATGAAAATAATAAATAAAGATTAAAAAATAGTAAAAATATCATATATATTTATTAAATAAATCATTATAACCATCCAATTAAAGTGTTGATGAAAAACTAATTACCCCGCTATGTGAAGATGGTAAGTCGTACGTATGCACGAGCGATGTTTTTTACTCTCCATAAGATGGAAAGAAGGTGGAAAATAGATGTTGAATAATCATAATAAAAATTATGTAAATAAAATATATTGAATTAATTATTTTATAATTGAACACATGGATTTAGAATAGTTTTAAGGTGAAATAAAATTGAAAACACTCGAGTAAGAGTTATACCTCTTTTTTGAGAATCCTCCTTCGAATTACACCTTAAGACTTGAAGGGATAGTCTTTAGATTATAAAAAAACCTATATTATGTGTAAAATGAATCTAATAAGGTATTATGTAATTTATTTTTCAATATATAGGTCTCAAAATGTGCGAGGATGAGATAAGAGGTGTCCTTTTATAAGTGAGGGGAGGGGCATAGTTGGAATTACATAAAATATTAAAATATAATTGAGTCATTGTCAATAAAAATGATTCTAAATTGATATAGATTCAATAAAAAAGAGTATAATTTATAAATATACTCATAAAAAAAATATTTTTTTAGGTTTTGGTTTCATTTTAAAACCTATCTTTTTTATTAACCCCTTGGATAACCAATTATAGCCTTAATCGCAGTAACGAATTTTCCAATATTAAAGACTTTCCATTTTACATATAAGGTTAAAATTGACTCATAAATGGAAAATTTATGATATTTTAGACCATATATTATCCAACTTGTTATATTTTAGGATTTTAATGATTTTTAAATAATTTAATAAAATATTATTTTCATAAAATATCATTAATGTCATTTTTTACATTATTCCTTAAATTTTACATTAAAAACAATAATAAAAAGGTTGTAATTCAAATATAATCCTCTAAAAAATATAATAAGATATATTATTCTATAAAATTCATGCAACATAATAATTCACCAAAATATTATTACTTTTAATACTTTTAAAATCATTTATTATATTTTTCTATTAATTGAATAAATATGGATTTGACGTTTCATGAGAATATAAGGTAATTATTGATTTAATAAATATTATAAATAAATTACTATGATAAAATAAAATAATTTTTATTTAAAATAAACATTTATTTAATAAATTATCCTCCTTTTATCATTATGTAAAAAGTTTAGAGATATTAAAGTCAAGAGAGTGACATTTTGTATTAATTATTTTCTTAAATTAATATAATGGTCATAATCAAATAAATATGAAACTAAGTGAACATATATTCAAGAATTTGATAGAAATGGACGAAACCCACTCATCCAATAGGATAAATGAAAGTGTTATATAAATTTAAATGCACTCTGCCAATGTTTTATCAATATTTTACCAATTTTACCCCTATTAGGGTGAAAACATTTACTATTGTTACGATTCATATTGACCAAAAATAAGGAGAAATATTTAAAAAATATGATTTGAAATATATAATCCATTATTCGTTTTTTAATTTTTATAATCATAATAAATTCATTTTAAAATAAGTAAGAAAAAAAGGGATGAAAATAGTTTTTGTGAAAATACATTTTTAAGCATTAAACTTGATATATATTCCTATATAACGCCTAGAAAAAAATTGGATTAGTGATAAAACAATAAATTGATTATATAAAATATAAATTTCATTAAATTTTTTTCCAATAGTGATTAATTTAATTTTTTAAGATAAAAACACATTTCCTGCACAAAAAATAGTTTTTTAGAAAATCAACTCTTTTACTTTCAAATGATTTTATTTTTATTTATAATCAATTAATAACCAATGTATTTATTTTAATTAATAAATTTTGCATAATTTAGTTATTTCTATTCATATTCACCAAATTAATGGTTTGTTTATAATGATATACTATATTACGATTCATTTTGACTTGGGGTTGCGAGTATCGCAAGCTATCAAAAAAAAATTAATTTGAAGAGGAATATATCATAAAATCCTGGTGTGTTACATTCTAAACCCATTAAAATTAAGTTCACACCTGAAATTCCATAAATATGATGAAAAAAAAAATTAAATATTTGTTTAATCGCATCCTCAGTTCCAAATTAGCTTCTTCGAATTTATGATTCCTCTATAGAACATTAACCAGGTGAGTAATATTATTCCATAGCCCTTTATCTCTATGATCTATAAATTTTATCTGTTGTTATTCATAGAAAAGATCATACTCTAGTGGTACAACCTTTTATTTTAGTACATGATAAGGATCATTTATATTCTTCCATAGGAAAAATATATAGAATATGTTTTGAACTTGAGAAAGCTTCGGTGGAAGCACCAAGTGATAAGATACCGTCCATACTCGATCATGAATCTTAAAGGGGAAAATATACCAAAGGCTTATATTTTCCATCTTTTATAATCTCATTACCTTTATATACGAATAAATTAATTGAAATACCTTTCAAAAAACTTTTAATTCTTAAATTATCTGATGATTTTCAGCATAACTTTTATGTAGACTCTAAGTGGACTTGATGTTATACTGAATAGATCAAACATTATACACTGTTTAAACAACTAGCTCAAGTGCCAATATATTTATTTCTCTAACTTCAACCCAACATTTTGCATTTCTACAATTATTCCAATAGATAGATTCATAAGGAACCATATTAATGGTCGAGTAAAAGCTATTGTTGTATGAAAACTTGACTAGGGGAAGGTTTTGATACCAACCACCTTTAAAATCCATAAAAAAAGTTATGAATATATCCAATAGTTTTTTAATGGTTATATTATATTGAAAATATTTATATGGATGATAATAAGTGTGTCATCCCCGTCCTATGAGACACTAAATCAATGCCCTGAGTTGGGTTGCCACATGACCTCGGGTGGCCTCCCTATATGCTAGAGGACACTGACTTACATCAAGGATATAATTGGATACGTGGGAAAACTATAACCTCTTTACCAAACTAATCCATAATAGATAAAAAAATAGCAATTAAGGGAAAAATTAAATGGTAAATATGCATCAACATTTCATTTCCCAAAATTTGGTACAATCCTATAACCGAAATTCAATTATGCTATGTCATTTCATGTAGTGCTAAGTGTCGAGGAAATACAAAATAAGGAAAATTGAAGAATCCCCAAAATGGGTTTTGACTCCAAGTCTCTATCCCTCATACTTGAACATCTAGAGCCCAAATCAACCATCTAGCATATGGACCTTTCCCCTATCCTGACCTGAAACCATGATGTCTTCTTGGGTACCCAATGGAGGGTTGAGTAGGTTGTGAGTAAAACATAGTAGGCCACCACCAATGGTGTCTATAAAATATCTAGTCTAAAAATAGTGTATATAGAAGTAAAATATGATAAAAATAATAAACTAAATAAACAAGTTTCATCATTTAATCAATATTTAAATTTACCACTCTTTCTATTTGTTCAAAATATTTCTCATACTCATCAAGTTCACTTTGGCCTATATCATTTAACTAAATAACATATAAGGGGAAGGTTCCATAAATCATATGGGAAACTTTTTCACAAACTAATTTCATTAACTTACCTTGGAGCATCATTCCAAGTACATTACATCACCTCAGAGCATTAGTCCACATGAAAACCACTAGCATCTGTTAGGGTCCTAGAGTCTCAATCTAGCACCTTAACCCATGAAATACATCGGTGGGCCTAGAGAATCAGTCTGGAAAACCTGTGGGAGGTGCCTTGGTCCAATACCCCACACTACCATTAATCCATTTTCACATTCATATTTAATCATAACACATTTAACATTCACAAACATATATCATTTAACACATATACTATTGACATGTCATAACTCAATAGCCCATATGCTTTTTGAAAAAAATAACCCAGTTATCACATATCACATTTTCATTCCTTGGACTAGGACCACATATATCATTACAACCCATATCTAATTTAACATGTTTTCCACTTATGTGTCTTAAACCATTTACATGCATCCTATTACATGCATTAACACCTTTATCACATTTATATTTTACCAAAATCTCCCTTATACCATGTAAACCACTAGACGTAATCATCACTAACCCCATTTCATAGTTCATGTCAACATTAAAAACCCACTTGTTATGGGATCTATCTTATTAACTCACCAATCCCTTATTTAACACCCCAATTTCCATGTTCAAAGTAGTGACACACCCCAAGGGTGGTACTTAGCCCGATTTATTCAACCTCAATGCATCCCATGGGGACCATGAGGAGTTAAATTCATCATTAAAATAATCAACTTAACATCTCTATAATATAAAACCAAACTGGAGCACAATGACACAAGTGCACAACCACAAACAGACAATAATAAGGTATCAATACCATGAGATAAACTTTTAGACCACCTACCTCCATTTCATTGGAAAATTCTCACTTAACCTTAGCCTTTGATTTGAAATTGAATCCCTTTCAAAGCCTCAAACTAGAAACTATTGGAAAAAGAGGTTTTTAGGTCTTTGGAATAAGGGGATAGATTTTATAGGCCCTAATCTAGAAAAAAGAAAGAAAGAGGAGTTTTATACTCACCTAGATCTTTGATCCACACCCAACGACACTCCAAACAGCTTAAAAATGAGGGAGATCAATCCTTCGGTAGTTTAAGAGGGTATGTATTGTCACCCTTGTTGCTGGTGGAAGAATAATAAATAAATTCTGATGATAAAAAATAGATCCTGAGTGGGAAATGGAAAATTTCACCCAATATAATGAGGTGCACAGTTAAGATGCACGGTTGAAAAACCATTTTCCAACCATGTGACACCCACTGTCTTAGAGGGGGCCAAGCCATACTGATTCTTGGAGAGCCCGTACATTTTGAAAAACTATGTGGTAACTGTGTGGGGTGGCTCTGTCCAAGCCCATATGGTTTAGCCTCCACCCATGCATGATTTCATAATTTGTTCACCCTATTTCCAAGCAAGCATGGTAAGGGCACACTGTTACTACTAATCATGTGCCAACCATTAAACATAAACCAAATGGCCACTTTCACCCCTCTTTAGTGTCCTAAAATCCATAGAACACCCCCAAAACTCCTCATAGACCTCTAAAACACCCCATTAACCAGTTTAAAGAGATGTAAACCAAAATTTAAACAAGGATGTACCTCAATAGAAGTATAGGATTTTACGACCACGCCACCTTCTAATGGCTCATCCTCGATTCGTACTCCCAAGCATCATTAATCCTATAATGTAAAATGATTGATCCACTAGGCTTGCATATCTATCTCCCTCTCCTAAGATTCCTCCTAAACATTACCATGATCTCATAAGACTTAAACCAATGACATTTTCTTGTCCCGCAACACATTCTCACCGTGATCCAAAATATGAACTAGATGCTCCTAAAAGGATAGATTAGCCTCAAGATCAACATCATCAAGATAAATCACATTATAAGGGTTGGGTTGATATTGTTGAAGTATTTAGACATGAAAAAAATCATTCATGTCGCTATATTTTTATGGTAGAGCCAATCGATACGCCACCAGTCTGATCCTCTCCATAATATCAAATGGCCCCACGTACCTGGGTGCCAAATTGACATATCTCCAAATCTAATGGTGGAACAAACTTGGTGAAACCATAAGAAACACATGATCACATGCTATAAAATCAAGGGGTCAATGATGTTAATTAGTATACAACTTTTTCCTTCTCCGAGCCATAGCCATTCATTTCCAAATCAAATGATGCTTCTCTAATGTTTCCTACATGAGACTTGGTCCCAAAAACTATAATTTTATAGAATTAATCCAACATAACATATAACCACATAACCTACCATAGATCACCTCATATGGTTCCATATAAATTGTCATTTGGTAACTATCGTTATAGGAAAAATTTCCAAGTTCTAAGTGTTTTTCCCATGATCCACAAAAATCTAGGACACATGACCTAAACATGTTCTCTATCACCTAAATAGTATTCATATACTTCCCATCTATTTGTAGGTCTAATGAAGTACTCAAAAATAATAGGATACAAAGATCCTTATGTAACCCCTACTAGAAGTGTGAAGTAAAGTGTGGATCATGATCTGAAACTATAGTCCACGATACCCCGTGAAACTACACTCTCCCCTGAACAAACAAATCTCTCAACTGATCCATGGTTAATGTATCTTGCATCAATAAGAAATGTGAAACCTTGTTCAAATAATCTACAACTACCCATATTACATCATTCTTATGAGGTGTCCTTGGAAGACCCATAAAAAAAACCATCATGATGTTGTCCTACTTCCATTTTTGAATGGGAAATGGCTGCAACAAACCACTAAGTTGTTGAGTCTTGGCCTTCACCTGATGATAGGTGTAACACCACATCTCAAAACCTACAACCTCTTTCTTCATACCCAGCCACCAATACTACCTACAAAGATCTCAATACATTTTGGTCAAACCGGGATACACCACCCACTTTAGAGCATGGAACTCACACATCAGCTCCTCATGCATACATGTAGGTACAACCACAAACATAAATGATCTCATCATCATCAAAAGTCCAATTGGAAGGTGAACCCCACCTTCAAGTATTTCTCTCAAGGTCAAACACTCTATATTCTCAAACTACCTGTCCTTGATTCGGATCAGAATCATGGACTAAAAAACTATGGATGTGAGGGTAATATGTACCTTCCAACACCCCTTGAACCTATATATGAATTTTAGTAAACAAGGCCATCATATTCCACTCAGAACTGGATTTATGAACCACCTGATTTTGAGTCTTATGACTCAAAACAATGAAACACTATTTAAATTCATCATCATATAAACCAGATCAAAATTAAAATACTGCATGTACTCAACCCATATTCACTTTAAAAGATTCAAATAATGTTGGGAGAAGATTTACTTAAGTATTTTATGATCATTAGACACAAAAAACCTTTCTCCTAACATGTAATACTTCCAACACTTTAATGTGTAAAACAGTGTGGCCAATTCGAGATCATGCATTGGGTAATTCCATTCATGAGGCCTCAACTACCATAACCATTATTCCATAACTTTATATCCAAACATTATTATTTACCCTATCCTAACACCTGATTTTCCATAAAAAAGGTACACTCTTTATCTGGATCAAATATCACCAGAATCGGTATAGTAGTCAACAACTTCTTTAACTCCTAAAAACATTCTCACATGACCCACACCATTAAAAATTGATGCCCAACTTGGTAAAGACCAAAAGTTGTGCTTCCAAAATGGGAAAATTATTTTATGAACCTTAGGTATATATCCTAATAAACCTAGAAAGTTTAGGATATAAAAAAAATTCTTAGAATGATCCCAATATATAAATGCTTTCACTTTATCTGGGTCTACTAACACACCATCATCAGAGATGATGTGTCCCAATAAATGTACTCAGTTGATCCATGATTGAAATTTTAGAGCCTTGTGTATATCCTATATTGTCTTAGTGTACTCAGGATGATGTCAATGTGTTTGGAATTATCTTCATTAGTCTTGGAGTACACACAAGATATCATCCACAAAAAAACTAAAAACTTATCTAAGGGAAAAAGATTCAATTCATCAAGACCATAAACGTTGTAGGTGATTTCATTGAAACTCCCCAACCCCAGTTACCCAGAGTCAGTGAATTATTACATAACATTGGAATGATACAAGGAATCATGTCCCGAAAGACCGATAAGTTTAGTAGCCATGGAGTACTAGATACATTCATAAGTTTTACATTACAACATGAAATAAAAACATAAACAACATTTTGTCCCCTTTTGAACACACTTATATCCTTAGTATATCCTTGTAGGTCAACCATAAAATACTTCTTCACATCCTGGGAAAAATAAAACATTGAAAGGGGTGATCTCAGATGCCCAGTATGGATAACAATTTAGCGGAAACTTTCCTAAATAAGCATAAAAATTTAATGCAATGTATAAGACTAAAACAAAAGCCTTTTAAACATAAACTTCAGCATAATATGGAAAATATAAAATCAAATAATTCCATTTACTTAATCACATGTATATTCTACTAGTCGAATAATCACATGCAATATCAATAGCCACTTTCATAATGATGGAATGCATAATGCCAGACTTCATAACCACATAGTCAAGGTCTTGTGCCAAGACTACAAATAATATTTTGTCAAGGCCTTGTTCCAAGACACTAGTTTGTCTCATGAGATCTATCGATGCATCGAGGAGCTATATTGGGCTCCACTCGTCACTTACTAAGTCCAATGCATTCCTCATATGAAAAGGTTTAAACATAACATAAACATTCGTATTAAAACTAGCATACGAAATATAAATACTTTATCCATAAAACCTGAATGGTGTAAAAATAACACATACATAGTCAAACATATCACAAAACCTTCAATACAATATGAAAGTTTTGTATCATAATAAATCAACTTCAAACAAGCTAAAAATCCATCAAAGGATGTTGACATAGATGAAATCAAATTTTTTTAGAGAAATATATCTTTCTATTTTGAAATAATTTAAAAGTCATATAATTATAAAATAAAACATTTATTTTGAAAATATTATTATAAGATTGTATAGAAAGCTTTGACGATGATATAATGGCAGAAAATAGCCACACCCATCGTATAAGTTAAAAAAGACATTCTTACCTTAATTTTGTCGAAAAGGTTATAAAGTACCTTGTTTGGAAAACAACAGAAAGATTTCTTTCAAAACATATATGGTCAAATAAGGGTATAAATGAATTTAACCCATAGTATAGTAAATATTAAAAAATTTATGAATTACATTTTTAAGAAAATGTGGATGTGGATGATAAAGAGGCCCCAGTAGATACTTACCTAAAAACAACCTCGGATAATAAAGAGATTGTGAAATTAACCTTTACCTTGTACTTTTCCTTAGTCGATGGTATGTTAACCTCCTGTATAATAGTTGAAACATTATTATTAAATTATAAAATAACTATATACATAAATATTATATCATATATGATCCTCTAATATTACTTTATTAATAATATTTCAGTAGTATCATTGTTTCGGGTGTTAACTGATCCGTTTTCCTTTATATGCTCGGTTACGTAATCCATGTTTGTTATGGATAGGATGTATTTTATTCATATAAAGAATGATATTAAGTTCTTAAACATTATTTTTAATCCTAAAATGAAAATTATTCTTGAATGATTACGATGGGGAATAAATCTCATTGCGGTCATGGAGATGTTAATCCGTACGTACGCACGAGCGACAATATCATTATATTGATGGTGAAATCATATGTAATTGGATGGTATATAATATATACAGAATAATTAACATGTTATATTTATTATTTACATCAGTTATACTCATTATTATACCCATACAAATAATGAAGTGTTTGAATAACAAACTACACCACAATGTGGAGACGGTAAGCCATACATACACACATATGGTTAATTTTTCATTCATATGATGGATAGAATAATGAATATGGTTGTAAAATTTTTATAATAACATAAAAGTATATATAATATACTGGATTTATTATCTTATAATGGAAACAACAAAGAAAGAGGAAGTGGAAGAAGAAAAGAACTTGAAAGAGGGTGGTGAAATTATTACCTCTTCTTCAGGTGTTTCCTTTTGAGTTGATCAAAAGGTCTCATTAGGTTGGATTTATAATCAAGATAAGGCCTCTTGGTTGAATTGAGGGAAATTTTGAGGATATTTGGTCAGGGTTTGGCCGATTAAAATGGCTTTTGAGGTGTGATTTTGAGAGAAGGGGAAGTGCCCTTTTATAAGAGAGGTGAGGGGCACCTTAGAAAAAAATTGAAATATTATTTTATAATAAAATAATTTTCGGTTTATAATGGATAAAAAATGATTTATTGAGAGGATAAGGTGGTTATGGGTCAAAAAACTCTCAACTAATAGGTTTTAGATAGTTTTGGGTCACCATATTAACCTTATCTTTTAGATTTAACTCTTAGTTAAATAGTTTAACTTTTACCATGTATTCTTGTATTATTATAATAATTGGTTAATAAACCTACTATAAAATTCCAAGAGAACCTCAAGTGGTTCATTAATGATATAACTATAATTATATAAGTTTTTGGAAGAACAATAAATTTTTACGACTATTATATAATCTAAATATATAATATTTGTTTTAAAAACACATTTATGTCAATTTTGACACTATTTAGTATTTGTTTTTTTTAAAGTCATAATAACTTGATTACTTAGAAAAAAATACATTGAATCAACCCTAACATGTAATATTAACCTAGAAAATTCGTGGATGTCATAAAAACTTTGAAATTATATTTATTTTAATATTTATAATACCATTTATTTGATTCTTTCCTTAATAAGGTCATTACTGCATCACCATTGTGTCATAAATAAATTTAATTATTTAATGTCTAAAAAATATAAATAAAATAAAATTATATAGGGAATATTTTTATCTTTATAATTAGTATTTATAGTATAATGGATAACTTATATAACCCCATTTAAAAATTATTTTACTAAATGATATATGTTTATGTCATTTTGGTCTTTACTTTAAATTAATTAATATAAAGTGTCATTATCACTCTCAAGTGGCTCCATGGTGTCCAAAAATCCACCCAAGGATACCCATGGTCGTAAATGTATCAAACAATAGTAATAGGACACATTTTAGGGTAATTTAATATTATTATAATATTATTTTTTACCCTTATTTACCAGATTTACCCTTTAACCATGGTAAATAAAATATTTACCGAAGTAATTATTCATAATGTCTAAAAATAAAATTTACCTATTTACATAATTTGGACCCCCTTATTCCAAATATTGAATAAATTTTTCCAAATTCAAAATACAAAAGTGGCATAAATTAATTTAAAATTAATTCCTGTTGTAAAAAAGTGTGTTTTTAAGAAATAATTACTATCAAAAGATTGACACTTGTTTATGTATAGTTTAAATGTAAAATTATATACAATGACCTAAATTATATTAAATTATAAAAATATAATCTAATGATACTTTAAAACCACTCAAATTTATAATTTAACACAATGAATTATTTTGTTTTAAAAAGTTGTTTTTAATTAAAATTTAGTCTTTTTCACTATTCATCAAAAATTGAAAGTTTTCCGAAAAGTACCAAAAATTCACCCTAAGCTAATTTTGATATTCCAAATTCAAAAATAATTTCAATTTTGAAAAATGAAATTTATAAATTTTTAAAAAGTGATTATTATTTATTACGGCTAGTTTGATTAGTCGTGTTGTGTTAAAACTCCAAGTTGTGTACAATGCAAGATACTGCATTATTCAAAGGGAAACGTACTGTGGAAGCTTGGGGTGTTACATTATCCCCTACTTAAAATAATTTCATCCTTGATATTTCTATAATATTAATGCATAAAAATATTTGTGTGGTTCTTCATCATAAGGTCCTCGGGTTCCCATGTTGCCTCTTCCATCTTATGGTTTCTCCATAGAACATTTACCAGACGAGTCGTCTGGTTTCTCAAAACTTGTTATATAGTATCAAGAATTTTGACAATCTCTTCACAATAAGACAGATCGGGTTCCAGTTCAATTTCCTCATAGGTGAGTACATGCGTTGGGTCTGGCATGTATTTTCTCAACAGTGATACGTGGAACACATCATGTACTTTGGAGAGACTTGGAGGCATTACCAAACAATAAGCTACAACTCCAATTAATTCTAGAATTTAGAAAGGTCTGATGTACCTGAGACTCAATTTACCCTTCTTACCAAAATGTATAACACCCTTCCATAGAGATACCTTCAAGAAAACATGACCTCCTACTTGAAATTCCAAATCCTTCATTTGGTTATTGGAATAGCTCTTTTGCTTACTTTGAGCTTATTTGCTATGGGTTTGTATAATCTTAAATTTTTTCCATTGTTTCCTCAACAAGTTCTGGGCCTACAAGTTTTCTTTCACCAACATCATCTCAACAAGTTTGTGTGCGACATCTCTTTCTATATAATGCTTCATATGGTGCCATCTGAATACTTGAATGGAAGCTATTGTTATAGAAAAATTATACCAGAGGTAAATATTGATCCAACATACCTTGAAAGTCAAGTGAGAAAGATCTCAACATGTCTTCTAAGGTTTGAATAGTCCATTCTGATTATCCATCAATTTGAGGGTTGTAGGAAATGCTCAAATTAAGTTCAGTATCTAGGGCTTTCTGAAGACTTTTCCAGAATCTTGATGTAAAATGGGGATCATGATAAGAAAAAATCGATAGGGCTACTCCATTAAGTCTTAAAACTTCATTAATATATAGTATTTCCATACGTTCAAGTGGTAAATCTTCTCCTATAGCAATAAAATGTGCTGACTTGGTAAGATGATCAAAAATGACCCATATTGCATCTTCCTTCTAGGAGTCTTTGGTAGCCCCATGACAAAGTCCATCGTAGTATTATCCCATTTACACTCAGGTATGGGAAGAGGTTGCATGACTCCTCTAGGCTATGCCTTACAACTTTCACTTGTTGAAAAACCATACATATTGACACAAAATCAGCAATCTCCATCTTCATGTTGTCCCACAAAAAATGTTCTTTCAAATATATATACAACTTGGTGCTCCCAGGGTGTATAGAGAAATTGTAGTTATGAGCATCATCCAATAATTCCCTTTTTTATATTAGGTATGTTAGGAACACAAATTCTCTTCCCAAATTTCAAAATTCCATCTTCATATATGAAGTCACTCAATCTACCATCATTTACAACTTTAATCTTCTTTTGAAACTCCTCATCATCAGTCTAAGAACTCTTTATCTTTTATAGTAAAGATGGTTTGGAAACCATTTGAAAAAGTACTGATGTGTCACCTTCCATGGTTATTACCATATCCATATTTACGAGATCCATGAAAATAGGATCCCTTTCAACTCTCATCTTGTTAAAAAATCCATGATAATTTCAACTAAAAGCATCTGCCACCTTATTTTTCTTCCACAGGTGGCAGTGTATAGTGAAATCATAATCCTTGAGTAGTTCAAGCCATCGTCTTTGCCTCATTTTGAGTTCTTTCTGTGAGAAAATATACTTCAAACTCTTGTGATCAGTATAAATCTCACATTTTTCACCATATAGATAGTGTATCCATATTTTCAAATCAAAGATTACAGCTGATAACTCAAGATCATGAGTAGGATAGTTTTTCTCATGAATTTTTAGCTGTCGTGATGCATAGGCAATAACTCTATCATTCTGCATAAGGACACAACCAAGTCCTTTCTTTGAAGCATCACTATAAAAAACAAACCCATCATTTCCTGATGGTAGAGCCAAGATAGGATCATTAACTAATTTTCTATTAAGTTCTTCAAAACATTCTTCACACACTTTTGTCCAAAACAATTTAACCCCTTTATGAGTGAGCTTGGTTAATGGGTTAGCCAATTGGGAAAAATTATGGACAAAATCACTACTAGAAATTAAAGATATAGCCACGGTTTTATTGGTCTATGGATATATCTTCCTTATTTACACGTTTTAATTTAATAACCATGGCTATAGCGAGTGTTTTCCTATTTGGTATTGGGGTCCCCGATTTGCTCCTCCCGACTTCTCCTCTTGATGAGTTCTTCTCCCCGACCTCGCCTGACCGTGTCACCCTCCTCCCTGACCTCACCTGACTGTGTCACCCTCCTCCCCGACCTCGCCTAACTACGACGCCCTACTCCCCCGATGAATTCTCCTCCCCGACTTTTTCTCCTCACAGCGGCGCCCTCCTCTCCGACGAAATCTCTCACCGTGGTGCCATCCTCCCGACGACCTCTCTCACAGCGACACCCTCCTCCCTAGAGACCTCTCTCACCACGGCGTCCTCCTCTCTGACGACCTGTCACCGCTGCTCCCTCCTCCTGGCTTCCAATCCACATAGGTATTTTATACCATATTATTTAATCAATGTTGTGATTTTAAGGTTATGCTGTGATTTGAATTTCATGTGATGGTTGTTTAGATCTCCCTTCCTCTTGTATTTATAGAAGAAATGGGTAGAGTATGAGTAGAAATTGAAGGCATATTGATGTGATTATGTTGAACATATAAGGGAACCATACACAGTGATGGTGATATAAGAATTATTGATAATAAAATATATGTTTCTTGTGTTCATATAGGTGGATTCCAGTTCATAGAATTCTTCCAACGTAACCATACATAGTAATATGTTTACTGGGAATCAAATTTCAACCCTCATTATGATGTGTTATCTGCTAACAAGGATTTTAAAGGAATTATACCTCATTAACTTAAGAGATATCCCCTATTACACTGAATTTATTTGAATGGATTTGGTATATTGGATGATGTTTACACTCCTTCACATGGTTATAATATTTCATCTTACTGACTGTCATATCCCCTTGATTTTATTCAAACAATGATTTCTAAAGACACTCAATTTTTTGTACCACTCCTCCATGGGTTATCTTACATGTTGGTTAACTCCCATCGAGATCTATAAGGTTTAAATATTTTCCACCAACCAATTGATCAAATTTATTTGATCACACTCATCTCCTCCTTTAATTATCTTAAAAGTGGTTGGATCTCTAAGTGGGACTTATGACCTAGAGGTAACTTCTCCAATGAATGTGCATGGACTTTTTAGGTTAGGAATATATGATCATAATTATCTGACCAGTTACTTGTTATCTATATTTATGAGGTAGTATGGACTTATCATTTCATCATGTATCATCAATCAAAACATAAAGATCTAATTATACATTGGTTTCCTAGAACTAATTCCTTCCTTTTATCCCGTGGAAAAGTTGGGATTGATGTTTGGGATTTTTATTGATTGGGTGGAATACCTCCTCTTTGGGAGATGTATGAAGAAAATCTTCCAGTTAAAGATGTTTGGGATGACACCTCACGAGATTTGATATTGGAAAGGGATGTTCTCACCATTGTTAAGGATAAGTTAAGGAAGGATATGAACCTATAGTCACTTGTTTCTTTTAAGGATTGAATTAATATATTTCTCTACCACAACAGGCCTCAACCAACTACTATACACCCTCATCAATGCTCTTCCTAATAGTTTCATGATAGAACAATATTTTATCGGGCCATCCTTGAAGCTAGGGAGTATACCACATGGGGCTAATGACTGATACTAGAGGTATCCCCAAGCCTTCCGTTCGAGGGGTTTATAACCATGTTTTTTAATAGATGGATTTTCCTACACGGGGACACATTATTGGGAATTCAAGTAATCATATTGGTGATGGTAGTACTATTGGGATAGGGGTTCCTTCTTAATCTAGTAATTATGACTCTTTGATGCCTTTATCAACTCCACATTCATATTAGGTAAGGCAGCATCACTTACTGGATTGGAGGACCCTTCCAGTTCTTATTTGGATAGATAAGAGAGAATTTTTGATGTTGAAAATATCATAACAATAAAGGAATCCTTGATGATTTGATCTATTCTTGGATATTGAATGTTTCAAGGGCTGGGGTGGTGCCACTAGGTCCTTATGAGGTTATTGGCATGTTGATACAACATTATCATTTCAACTTCATGCCCTATCCTGCACCGTCTGGAATAATTTTCGATAATGGAAGGGGATCTCTGGATGAGTGGTCATACAATATTTATTTATAGGATGGGGTTCTTATGGTTCCTTAGAAGAGATAACTATATACAATACATATTCCCCCTATCAGTTTTCTCTCCAGTTTTTTTGCATTCAAAGAGTTTCTCCTCTCCCTTAAGATGACATGAGAGTCGAACAACATCCTGGACTTATCCACCAAATTCATCTTATATTGGCATGTGAAGACAAAAATGTTGAGATTATTCTTCCACTGGTTGATTCACCTATCTTCATGTTTTATAACTATGCTCAGGTTTGGGTAAAAGATTATCTGGGTGGTTTATTGAATCGACAGATCCATTAGGTAGACAAGACATGTGCTTCACTGAACCCCTTATCTGTAATAGCAATGGAGTTTACTCAGGACTTAGGTGATCCACCAAGGAAGTGTTATCATCATATTGATGAACATACTATTAGTGGGAAACATTTTTTGAGGGGGATGGTCCTTTAATATCAGTGATGGAAGATGTGTCAATTGCGAGGAGAGAACATAAAACTTATTCTATTGCTTCTTCATCTTCTCAGATAATCATTCCTAATTTTGGCATACCCACCCAAGTGGTTACAGAAACCCATGTATCATGAAGGCATATTTGGCATAAAATCCATGCCCTGATTACTGAGACTCCCTTGGAGGAGTTATTTGGCTAATAGGAACTCCTATGAAATCTTTTTCACGATATGGGGGTAGGTGGATTTGATTACCAACCATTGTATGATATCAAGAGAATTTTTTTCCTAACCCTACAAAATTGGTTAGAAATGATGGGGACTTTCCTAGTTTTGATGACGGGACTCCCCTGGCCGAATTAATAAGGGAATCTTCAAAGGTTCTTGAATATATACATTAGATAATCTATCAGATTCATGCCCATATAGATGATTTGACCACTTAGATAACAAAATAGGAGGACATCATATCCTGATTAAATTATAATATTTTGACTTCATTATCATTATTAGAGACTAATCTAAATAAATATTAATAGATTTCAACTTTTATAAAGACTCTTCATTTATATGATTGTTTTTATTCCATCCCTATTTGGAGTAAATCATACTATATTTGTTATAAGAGGACAAAAATATCTTAAATTTTTTATAGTAGTGATGATAATTCATTCCCATATTTATATCATTGGTTTTATTATCAATAAAGGTTATATAGAAACATTGAATTTTGAAATGAAATAGGTATTGACAACAAATTCGAAGTGGGAGATTGAAGAACCCAATTGATTTATTGAATTTTAATTTTATATTAATAATTTTATTCAATGAAAATTTAGGGATTTTTAATTATGATTATTTTTGAACTATTTATTATGTCAAAGTCATTATCTAATTAAACTAGGAGAAGTTCACATTGTTTACAACATTTTAAAATGGAATATTAATATTATAGATGATCATATTTATGTTGTTTCGTATTTGATGGTGAGAAATGGATTGAGATTGTATTCAATATTTAGAATATGATTTAAAAAAAATAGTGATCCTTTATTAGAAAATGGGGTCAACCATAGGCCAACCAAGGATAACCACTTCTTAAGAAAGAAATAATGTTTAATCACCCAACCCATTGTAGCCAGTGAGAGTGCATAACACTCACATGGAGTGCCTAAGGATTGTGGGATTCATAGTTCCAGCAAGGATGTGCTTTGGTTTGATCACGTATGAGGAGTGGGTATGTGGTATAACATAGGGATGAATGACCATATAAATCCCATAGTGTGTGAAAGTGTATCAATGTGTCAACCCCAATTCCAGCTCTAATGCAGGGAGACACACTTATGTATTACTAAGGAGTAGCAGTCCGAGCGTATTATTGATTTTGGAAAAGTTCTATGTGGAACACTTTTCATCCACTTAAAATGTTTCATATATAACTCCATCTATTTGATATGTTTTATTTGAGCTATCTGGTCAAGATAAGAAGTTGTATTCTTCCTTAACCTTCATCAGTGAAGCTTTAATACACAGTTCTTCATGTCATAATGATTAGTGATCAAATTCATCTCGTCAAATCCTAAGAGGGGATGAATATGGTTGTAAGATTCCACAAATTAATAAACTGAAGTTAGTGGTGTATTTTATTATTATAAACAGTGAATAGAAAATGGTGGCAGTGAGTTTTGTTTTACAAAGACGGTGTATTTTGTAATTACAAAGCTTTAAGTGGAGTGGTTCATATATATTATAGGCTGTGCACATATGCGGTGGGGATAATTCGGTGGAGTATTCTCCACTAATAGACCAACATGCTCATTTCTTGGAAAAAACAGTAAGAATATCCAAGAGATAATTTGGAAGAGCTGAGAGTGAAATAGGGAAAACAAGAAAGGTCAATATTTGTGTATGGTTTCTATGAATTCATACAGATTATTTCTATACATTCATGTTTTCATTATCATGGTTTGATTACACAATCCAGTGTATGGTCCACACTATATTTCAGGAGGGACATGAAGTATTTTCCACATATACATCTATTACGTGAGGTATATAAGTGCGAGCTTAGTTGTCTAAGAGGGGGAAGGAAGAGACATCATGTATTCTATTATTCCATACCTGAATGTTAAAATAAATTGATCAGATTAAATGTAACAATATAAATTCTTCAGGATGGAGAAAAATAGTGATGCTATTGTTAAGTAGTGAGTTAGGTGAAGAGTACAAGAAATAAAATACATAAAATAATATGCATTAATGAGTTTGTTTTCAAGAAAATTAAAGTAATTCATTCATTATAAGTGAGTATATTGTTAATTTTTGTATCTAAATGCATTAAATTGAAGGGGGGTTCACTGTTTCTTACATTAATGTGGTTTGAGAAAAGACCATGTGATATATTTTTCATAAATATTTTGTAGTGTTTTGAGAATAATCTCAGTGTAGTATCAGAAGATTTCACACATGAGAATTTAGTGATTAAGTGAGGATAAAACATCAGGAGAAGAAATAATATTTTCCTGATCATGGTTTCCCTTACGCAATTGATCATACACAAGTGATTAAAATTATTAATAAAAATCTACATAAAAGGTTTATTTCTGTTGAATGTATTTGAAGTTGTACATTAGAAAATAAAATATAGAAATCCCATTGATGAAGATCAAGAAATCATCATATAATTGATAAAGATAAGAAGAATGACCTTGTGAATAGGGGGACCAGTTATTGAAGAGGCTCAACACTGGGGGTTATAACCATTCAAATGTTTTGGGTCTAACTAAAGGAGGAAAAAGAGTTGAATCATTGGGGGTATAATTAGGATCAAATGGAGTATTAACTAATGGGAGTATAACCTATTGATTCATAAACCATTATAATTAATAATAAGATTATAATGGATAATATATAATCGGAGTATGTATAACTAGTTTTAGCAACAGGTAAGTGTTAGTATTAAACAATATAAAATTATTTTTTGTTATATTTCATTTAATTTTTTCATTTCATATTGGGTCCACTCATCTTAATAGGTGATAGAGGTACAAAATCAGAAGGGGGCAGGGTGGCAGGGGGCAGGGGCGGATTTGTAGGGCAGGGGGCAGGGGGGAGGGTGGAGGGGGGGCAGGGGGGAGGTCTACAGAGCAGGGGGCATGGGGAAGGGGGTGGGTGGAGGGGGGCAGGGGGTAGGGGGTGGGTGGAGGGGGGCAGGGGGTAGGGGGCAGGGTGGAGGGGGCAGGGGTAGGGGGGATGTCTGCAGGGTCGGGGGAGGGGGTGGTTGGAGGGGACATGGTGGAGTGGGGAGGTCTGCAGGGCAGGGGGTGGTCTGTATGGGGTCTACAGGACACCCATGCTGCGACTACTGACAGTGCAATACAACATCAACTCTCCTCACCTTCACACAGTGATGAGATGCTGGACAAAGCAGCAGTTTGGAATCTAGTTTGCAATATGTAGATGGATAAATTATGTAGATGGTCGAGTCGTGTAATCAAGGAGCCTGTAAGTGGTTACACTAAAATAGAAAAGTTTAGAGTGAGATAAATGTGTCAGTAGGAATAGCAGGGGTCTACATCAAAATGGAAACCCAAGGTCATGGGTGGAAAAATACATCCGATATTTTCCCATTACGACAGAGATCATTAGAGGTATGAAAAGGGGAGCATGTGGGCACAACTACTTGGACACATGAAAACATATTACTGCATGCATGACAATGCAAAATGACAAAAGAGAAAAAGGTCGAGAATAAGAGAGATAAGAAAGGATGGGACTCAACAGAGAACATTATCAAAGATCCAAGAAAGACAAAAGTGTGGAGTGAAGAGAGTATTGAATATTAGAGAGAGGAATATGATAAAACTATAAATCAGTGAAAGAGAAGTAGAAGGGAGGTTGGCGCTAAGGCAATCATCGAAGATCAGATGCAGTGAAGAAGGAAGAGGCAGGAGACAGTCTATGAAGCTATAGAGGCACCCATCCGAGTTTGGTTCATCCAACGGTGATATCATCAAATTTTCTTAGGCTTTTGAACCAACTTTTAAAGGTATGTGAGCTTCCAAAACAGAGTGGGGGTGCCCCATGTAGGTAGCAAGTCTGCACTGTGTAAACAAGCAGTGAGCCCAACATGAATAGACTTTGAGCTTTGGGTTGTACATACAATGGTTTTAGTGATTTGTGTGAGGAGCAGTGGAATCACTCACACATTAGATGCAGCCCTGCATTGGGACAAACCAAGTAAATTGATTGTGTATCCTCTACTTGTTTGGTTGTCTGCACCGCATGACTACTTTGATACAGATCTGATCATTATGCTTAAAAGTTTCTCCGAATCACTTGTGAATAAAATTTGTTAAATAATAAGAGGGATTAAGGAATGAAACAAGAGGAAAAGATTCAAAGTGGGTGTGGCTCTGACACTTCCATTATCGGTGATTATCGGTGATTTCCATGTTATATTAACAACACTATTCAAGTGCCCTGGGTCATTATCGGTTATTTCAATGTTATCCTTGGAACTAGTGAAAATCTAGGGCCCTTGCACTCAAACACTTCCATTAAATATTTTAATCACTGTATTGATGATAATAACCTTGTTGAGATTAATCTGTCTGGGGGTGTGTGCAGGGGGTTCTGTCCAGGGAGGGGGTGGGTGGGTGGGGGGTCTATCCAGGAAGGAGGGGGTGTCTTCTTGAATATTTCCTTTGAAACTCAGTAATTTAAAATGTTGTTTCTGATTATTTAATGTTATCTAATTAGGAACAGAGTTATGGGAATATTATGTTGATTTTGTTTCTTTTTAGGTACTTCAATGAAAATATACAGCTTGAGTGAAAAATATAAGAGTGTGGTTGGCTCATTAAAAAGAATAAAACTGCATCATATCATTACAGGGGAGTAATTAATTTGGGTTTTACTTGTTTAGAACAATTCATTCATGCTGCCACTTATTGGAACTCTTGCATGTGTTTGAAGGTGCGTATTCCCAGTGGAGGAGCAGCAACTTTTAGTTAGAAAGATCCAAGAGCCGAAGTGGACGTTTTGGTTTTACCTTGAGGTAGGATCCCTCTTCTAGCCTATTTAATTCAAGAATGCTTTAAATTTAATTTATCTTATTTATTAATTATACCTAATTATATTGAATTTCATATCTTTAATAAGTGTTCTTTAATATAATTTTTCCATTTGATAAATAAAGTCATGTTTTTATAATAAAACCCCTCCAACGGAGGTGTGCTGTCTGCAAAAACTCACAGTGATAGTTACGTTGATCTATTTTCTTAAATTATTGAATTTGATTTGTGCTGAATGAGTTTTAGAATAAATGTTAAATATAATTAAATGAATTTTGTGATAAATCAATTCCATGATTTTATAATAAAACCCCTCCAACGGAGGTGCACTGTCTTCTAAACCAAAGAGTAGTAATAGTTATTTATATCATGTTTAGATTTGGTTTGAGTCTTTTATATGCCTCTTGTTGGTGTTTGTTTTGTGGATAGTTAGTTTTTGTTTTCTTTGAATAATATAAATTGGCTTATCATACTCGTTTAACTCAAATAACATTACCTGAGTAAGCATATGCCTTGACCATGATACTTTTATTTTTACGCTTTGAATATTATAAATAAAATTTCCAAGTTTAGGAAAAGTGAATAAATTTGTAAATGGTTTGTGTAGGGTGTATTATTATTTTCCGTCATTTTTTTCCTTTAGACGTTGTGTCTCTGACAATCCCTTGTTATAGAATATTAAATAGTTGCTATGTTCTATCATCTATCGGCAGGGCGAAGGTCGGAATGTTGCCCCGCCTCCTCCCGCTCCCTTTGCTCCTGGCCAGAAGATGCTACCCTGTAGATGTCGCTGGACAGGGCCAACACGCCACGGTCACGCCGCGGTCACGCCGCAGTCACGCCGCGGTCACACCGCGGTCACGCCGTGATTTAGCCCTGCTCCAGGACGACATGTCGTGGCAGTTCACAGTGATAGTATTCCATGAGTCTTGTGATCAATGTTGAGACTGACTAATCACAATTTCTGCCAGTGGGGAGATGGCCGGAATGTTTCCCCGCCTCCTCCTGCTCCCTTCGCTCTTGACCGGAAGATGTTTCCCCGTGGATGTCGCTGGACAGGGCCAACACGCCACGGTCACGCCGCGGTCACGCTGTGTTCACGCCACGATCACGCCACGGTCACGCCGCGGTCACGTCGTGATTTGGCCCTGATTCAGAACGACACCCCGTGTCAGTTCGCAGTGATAGTATTCCATGATTCTTGTGATCAATGTTGAGACTGAATAATCACTATTTCTGCCGGCGAGGTGACGATCGAAATGTGGCCCCGCCTCCTCCCGCTCCCTTCGCTCCTGGTCGGAAGATGCTGCCCCACAGATGTTGCTGGACCGGGCCAACACGTCGTAGTCATGCCACGGTCACGTCGCGGTCACGCCGTAGTAAAGCCGTGATTTGGCCCTGCTCCAAGACGACACCCCGCGGCGGTTCGCAGTGATAGTATTAAATGAGTCTTGTGATCGATGTTGAGACTGACTAATCACAATTTCTACCGGCGGGACAACGACCGGAATGTTGCCCTGCCTCCTCCCGCTCCCTTCACTCCTGGCCAGAAGATGCTGCCCTGCGGATGTCGCTGGACTAGGCCAACACATCGCGGTCATGTCGTGGTGACGCCATGGTCACGCCGCTGTCACGCCGCGATCACGCCACTGTCACGCCGCGATTTGTCCCTTCTCTACGATGACAACCCGCGACAGTTTGAAGTGATAGTATTCCATGAGTCTTGTGAATAATGTTGAGACTGACTAATCACAATTTTTTTCGGCGGGGTGACGACCGGAATGTTGCCCCACTTCCTCCCGCTCCCTTCGCTCCTGGCTAGAAGATGCTTCCCCGAGGATGTCGTTGGACCAGGCCAACGACTGCGGCCACGATACGGTCATACCGTGGTCACGCCGTGATTTGGCTCTACTCCAGGACGACACTCCGTGGCGGTTCACAGTGATAATATTCAATGAGTCTTGTGATCAATGTTGAGACTGACTAATCACAATTTCTGCCAGCAGGGGTGGTGCAAGGGGGGTCCAGCAGTGGGGGGGGGGCTTCTGTCCAGGGGGGTCCAGCCGGGGGGTTGCTGTCCAGGGGGTCCAACAGGCGGGGCTGCTGTCCAGGGGGTCCAGCAAGGGGGGCTGCTATCCAGGGGGGTCCAGTAGGGGGGATGCTATCCAAGGGGGTCCAGTAGGGGTGGGGGAAAGGGGTGCAAGGGATGTGTGTGGGGGGGGGGTGGCCCCTATCCAGGGGGGCTGGTTTTTTTATGAAATGGGAAGAGGAATATGTTTATGTTCATGGGTATTGGAAAAGAAAATAACATTGTCAGAATTGTAATAAATAATGCATGAACTGTCCTCTAGTGCTCACTTTTTCCAGTTGTGATCATGTCGCAGTTGTGCTGGTGTTGTCCAACAGTAAACAAAGGTCTCACAGTTGTCTCTCTCCTTGATCGGGTACTCAAAAACAACTTCCAAAGTAGTCCATTGACTGCGTATTCCTAAGATGTCTCTATGGCTTGACAAAATAAGATATAACAGCCTTCTTGCCCAGATCATAACTGAAGATCCATACTTTACTTATATGTGGAAAGCATAAGATTCCCTCACTTCCAGAAATGAGAAAGATATTTATGGGATTGTCTAAATATACAACATAATTGAAATTCTAGTCAACTTTGATCATTAGGTTTTCACCTTGATAAGGAATAAAGTGACATTATTAATTGATGTCCACATGGAGATGGAATAAAGAACAAGATTCATGGGCATGTGTTAATTATATAAGAGAAATTGTTGGATTGGTGTTTCCTCATCCAGTTGGGATGAATGCTTTTGGCCCGCAACTGTAGAATATATGACCACTGTAGCAGAGCTGAAAAAATCAGTAATTTGTGCTCCTGAATTAGTGATGTTCCGCCTCTCTGTGGATGTAGGGTTATTCCCGAACCACGTAAATTTTTGTGTCACATGTCTATTTTCTTTCTGCATTCCTATTTCGTTTCTCGTTTCTGTCATTGCGCCTCCCGACGATTCCGCAACAGAAATATGGACTGGGAAATGAAAACCATGAAGATATGTTTTAAACTCACATCCTCTCATTTCAATGAAAGGTTCCATCATCATCACTCTTGTGGTGACTTGATGATTGCCTTAAAAAATTAGGCATGTGAGATAAGGATCATGACCATCCTAGTGTAGTCTAACACAATGGTCTTGAAGTAAACCTTCAAAAAAAGTTGATGAAACTGAGATGAATTCATTTTCCTTCAACATATAGAGGATGAGTATCATTGGGAATCAACTTCAGGGATTGGTGAACACGTTAAGAATTTCTTATCCTTAAAAAATGATATAATGAGTAACATAGGGGGGGAGGGGGGGGGGGTTGAAATGTGTTCTCTTTTAGTTTTTGTCTTTGATTTCAAATTTCATGGCCAACTGTATTAGCATTCTAGGGGGTGTCTGTCCAAGGGTGGGGGTGGGGGTTGCAATGTGTTCTGTTTTAGTTTTTGTCTTTGATTTCAAATTTCACGGCATACTGTATTAGCATTCCAGGGGGGGGGGTGTCCAGGGATATGCAGAGGGAGGGGTGTCTAGGAGGGGGGGGGGGGCTTTGTAATGTGTTCTATTTTAGTTTTTTTATTTGAAATTTCATGGCCAACTATATTATCATTCCAGGGGGTGTTTGTACAGGGGAGGGGGTGTCCAAGAGGGAGGGGGTGTTCAGGAGAGAGGGGGGAGGGTGAGTGTCCAGGGGGGTCCAAGTGGGGTGTCTGTCCAGGGGAGGGGGGTGTCCAGGAGGGAGAGGGAGTCACCAGGGGGGGGGTGTTTTCTAGGGGAGGGGGTGGCAGGGGGGAGGGAGGGGTGTCCAGGAGGGGGGGTGTCCTGGAAGGGGGGGGGGTCCAGGGGGGTGTCAGTACAGGGGAGTGGGGGATTTCTAGGAGGTAGGGGGAGTCTCCAGGGGGTGTCTATCCAGGGGAGGGGGTGTCCAGGGGGGTGTCTATCAAGGGAGGGGGTCCAGGGGTGTCTGTCCGAGGGGGGGGGGGTGTCCAGGGGTATTTGTCCAGGGAGGGGGTGTCCAGGAGTATCTGTCCAGGGAGGGGGGTGTTTTGTCCAGGGGAGGGGGTGTCTGTTTGGGGGGTGTCCTGGGGTGTCTGTCCGGGGGGGGGGGGTCTGTCCAGGGGGGTGTCCAGGGTTATCTTTCTAGGGGAGGGGGGTGTCCAGGGTTGTCTGTCTAGGGGAGGGGGGTGTCCAGGGTTGTCTGTCCAGGGGAGGGGGGTGTCCATGGTTATTTGTCTAGGGGGGTGTCTGTCCAGGGTGGGGGGGTGTCTGTCCAGGGTGGGGGGTGTCTATCCAGGGGGGTCTGTCCAAGGGGGGGTCTGTCTGGGGGGGGGTCTGTCTAGGGGAGGGGGGTGTCCAGGATTGTCTGTCTATCCAGGGGGTGTATGTCCTAGGTGGGGGGGGGGTCTGTGCAGGGGAGGGGGTGGGGGTGTGTCCAAGGGGGGTGACATACAGGGGGACTGGTAGGGGGTGGGGAACCAGGGGAAAACAGGTAGGGGGATTGGTAGGGGACAGAGTCAGATAGAAAATAGGGGGAGACATGCAGGGTGGGGTGGCAGCAGGGGGACTAGTAGGTGGATGGAAGGTTGGGGGACTAGTTGGGGGTAGGGGTGGAAGGCAGGCCTGCAGGCTTGCTGTGTTTTTTTATTGAACTTTAATCTATAGCCATAGTTTCTAACCATGGCTATAAGGTCTGTTTGTGTTTTACCTTCTACAACGGTTTCAAACCATGGCTATAAGGCTTTATCCACGGTTTTAAACCATGGATATAGGGCTTTAGCCACGGTTTGAACTGTGGCTATAAGGCTTTATCCACAATTTTAAACTGTGGCTATAGGACTTGTCCTATAGCCATGCCAATAACTGCCACTGTTTATTTAACCATGGCTATAACCTATAGCCACTGTTTTTGGGCTTATATCCACAGTTTCAAACTGTGGCTATAGCCTAAATTTATAGTAGTGAATTCCAATAATAACTTGTTAAACCAATAAAACCGCGTACCTCAGTTATACTCACCAGTGCTGGCCATTCTTGGATTGCCTTGGTCTTTGAAGGATCAACATAGATTCCATCCTTAGAGACAATATGGCTAAGAAAAGAAATCTCTTGAAACTAGATTTCACACTTTCTAAATTTCCCATATAATTCATTTCTTCTAAGAGTCCTTAGGATAATGAGCAAGTGATTTTAATGATCTTTATATCTTTTTGATTATACCAAAATATCATCAATAAATACCACTAAAAATTCATCATGATATTCCTTGAAAACTCTATTCATAAGATCCACAAATACAGAGGGTGAATTAGTCAATCCAAAAGGCATTACTGTAAACTTGTAATGCCCATACCTAGTTTGAAATGTTGTTTTCAAAATGTCTTCCTTCTTCACACACAACTGATGATATCTAGATTGAAGGTCAATCTATGAAAAATATTGAGCTCCATGAAGTTGGTTGAATAAATTATCAATGTGAGGTAGGGGATACTTGTTCTTTATTGTTATAGCATTTATCTTCCTGTAGTCAATGCACAACCTCATAGATCCATCTTTCTTCTTAACAAAAAGAACATGGGCTCCCCATGGAGAAACACCAAGGAGAATAAATCTCTTATTACTCAATTCCTTAGTTGTTTCTTTAGTTCCAATAATTCCACAGTGGTCATTCTATAAGGGGTTTTCGATATGGGCCTTGAATCAGGAATTAAATCAATGGAAAACTCAATTTATCACTCTGGAGGATGTCTAGGTAAATCCTCTAGAAACACATCAACATATTCTTGAAAAATAGGCACGTCCTCTATTTCAACATTATTTTCCTCGCCCATAGTTATTTCATTCTCTTCTTCCCCAATAATTGAATTTAGTTGAGCTACTAGGGGTGGATCTAGATAAGAATCAGGTGGGGACGTTTCTGCTCTAAAGATAAGGTACTCTTTGTCATCATAAAAAATTGTAACCTTCTTCTTCTTAAAATAAATTTTCACATCATGGTATGAAAGCCAATCCATACTGAGGATTATATCAAATTCAATCATGGGTATGACAATGATATCAGTAGATAAAGAACATTTATATGCACTAATGGGAACTGATTCACAAAACTTTGTTGCGATAATACTTCCCTTATGTGTTTTGAATGAATAATACCTTGTTAAGTCAATTAGAAAATATCTAATTTTATTAGCAAACTAGGAAGATATGAAACAATGTGATGATCCATAATCAAATAAATCATTGGCTAAACTTGAGGAAACCATTAAATTACCTCCCCCCACGTCTTTCGAAGCTTCAACCTCAGCAGTAGTGATCGCATAAGCTTGGCCTTGCTCCCTTGGAATTTTTTGAGGTAATTTCTCTTGGATATTAGGACATTCATTTTCATAATGGACCTTTTCTCTACAATTTTAGCATTCAACATTGACATCCTCTTTCTTCCCCTTGCAATCACAAGCTTTCTGGTCTTTTTCACCACACTTGTAATAGACTCCCATTCCCTTCTGGAAAGTACCGGGGTGTTTCTTCCCACATTTACCACAGGATGGATATTCAAATTTTCCCTTCTTCCCCTTATTTCCATTTACAGAGTGTTCAACAGATCTCTTTTTCTCTTGCTTTGCTTTAAAGTTGTAAGACTTAGAGAATTCTTTTTCTGTCTTGATAGCGCATGAGACTATATCCTTGTACGATGAGAAGGACTGTGATACTAATGCTCGACGGAGAAATAGTTTTAACCCATCAAATAATTGACCAATATTAATCCTTGGGTTACATATATAATATGCTGCATGCCTTTCTAACCTTGTAAAGTTTGCCTCATACTTTGCGACATTCTCATCCTCCTTTTGCCTCAGACTTAGAAATTGTCTTTCCATATCCGCTCAATGGTCATGAGGAAAGTATTTTTCTAAGAAAATATATTTAAACTCCCTTCATTCCATGTTTGATACTTCTTCATCTTCCTTTGTGTTTTCTATTTATGACCACCATTTATCTGTCTCTCCCGTGAGGCGATAAACTGCCATGACAACTTTTTCCCTTTCACTACTCCCCAAAGTATGAAATATTTTCTCTAAGGAACTTATCCATTACTCATCTACTAATAGATTTTTTACTCCCATTTAATGTTGGTGGTTTTTTCCTCATGAAGTATTCTAACATTTATCCTCCACATTTTGGATCAGGGTGCTCCATACGGGTAAGGTTATTATTCATAACCTGAGTGAGTTGTCCTAGTATGGTGATAAGCTGATCAGCACCAGTTGCTTCACCAGATCCACTATAATTATCTTGAGTAGGAGAGAAATCCCTACATGCATTATGTGGGTTGATATAGCTTCCATTCCTTCCACTAGGCGCCATTTCTAAATAATGACATACACTAGATTAGTTTATGAATCGCAATACATAATTCCAAACTTGTAAAACAGTTAACATAAATTTAATAGTTTATGGATATAATCCATAATCTGAAAAATGTTTTCTTTGAGGAAGTATATACTCATAAAACCTTCATAATAGTTTGTAAATAAAATGATAATTATCCAAAGCATATCCCCCGGGAGTGTCATTACCAAGAGTGCAGCAAGACCCATTGTCGCGCACCAGTTCCCATTCGAGTCTAGCTCAAAGTGGTGTTTTCGGGTTTTACCCCTAGGTACATCTATGCCAGAGCTACCTCTACCTACTAATATCCAGAAAAGAATGTATTACTTGGAAAACTCACAAAATCTCTACATTACCAAAATTCTAGGAAGTTCTTTTATACTAATCCTCAAAGTCTATCTTAGGGTAATGTTCTCTAATCAGAGTTTTTCTAAATCTAGCTTCCAAGGTTTATACTAAACTTCTCTGATACCAACTGTAACACCCCAACCCCAGTTACCCAGAGTTGGTGCATTGTTACATAACATTGGTATGATACAAGGAATCATGTCCCGAAAGACCAATCAGTTTAGTATCATTGAAAGTACTAGATACATTCAAAAGTTTTACATTACATCATGAAATAAAAACATAAACAACATTTTGTCCCCTTTTTAAAAAACTTATATCCTTATCCTATCCTTGTAGGTCAACCATAAAATACTTCTTCACATCATGGGAAAAATAAAACATAGAAAGGGGTGATCTCAGATGCCCATTAAGGATAACAATATAACGAAAACTTTCATTAATAAGCATAAACATTTAAGACAATGTATAAGACTAAAACAAAAGTCTTTTAAACATAAACTTCAGAAAAATATGTAAAATATAAAATCAAATAATTCTAATTACTTAATCACATGGATATTCTACTAGTCTAATAATCACATGCAATATCAATAGCCACTTTAATAATGATGGAATGCATAATGCCAGACTTCATAACCACATAGTTAAGGCCTTGTGACCAGACTACAAATAAGATTTTGTCAAGACCTTGTTTCAAGACACTAGTTTGTCTCATGAGACCCACTGATGCATCAAGGAGCTATTGTGGGCTCCACCCGTCACTTACTAAGTCCAATTCATTCCTCATATGAAAAGGTTTAAACATAACATAAACATTCTTATTAAAACTAGCATAAGAAATGTCAATACTTTATCCATAAACCATGAATGGTGTAAAAATAACACATCCAAAATCAAACATATCACAAAACCTTCAATACAATATGGAAGTTTTGTATCATAATAAACCAACTTCAAACAAGCTTAAAATCCATCGAAGGATGTTGACATAGATGAAATCGAATATTTTTTAGAGAAATATCTCTTTCTATTTTGAAATCATTTAAAAGTAATATAATTATAAAAGAAAACATTTATTTTCAAAATATTCTTATAATCTTGTATGGGAAGCTTTGACGATGATATAATAGTGGAAAATAGCCACACCTACCATATAAGTTAAAAAAGACATTCTTACCTTAATCTTGTCGAAAAGGTCATAAAGTAACTTATTTGGAAAATGACGAAAAGATTCCTTTCAAAACATATATGGTCAAATAAGGGTATAAACGACTTTAAACTATATTATAGTAAATAGTAAAAATGTTTTGAATTAAATTTTTAAGAAAACAATGATGTGGATGATAAAGATGTCCCAGTAGATACTTACGAAAAAACAACCTCGGATAATGAAGAGATTGTGAAATTAACCTTTACCTTATACTTTTCCTTAGTCGATGGTATGTTAACCACCTATATAATAGTTAAAAAATTATTATTAAATTATAAAATAACTATATACATAAATATGATATCATATATGATCCTCTAATATTTCATTGTTAATAATATTTCAGTTGTATCATCGTTTCGGGTGTTAACTGATCTGTTTTCCTTTATATACTCGGTTACATAAGACATGTTTGTTATGGATAGGATGTATTTTATTAATATCTTGAATAAGTTATTAAACATTATTTTTAATCATAAAATGAAAATTATTCTTGAATTATTACAATGGGGAATGAATCTCATCGCGTTCGTGGAGACGGTAATCCGTACGTACGCACGAGCGACAATATCATTATATTGATGGTGAAATAATATGTAATTGGATGATATATCATATATAAAGAATCATTAAAATGTTATATTTATTATTTACATCAGTTATACTCATTATTATACCCATCCAAATAATGAAGTGTTTGAATAAAAAACTACACCACGACGTGGAGGCAGTAAGCCATACACACACACACGTATGGTGACTTTGTCATTCATATGATTGATAGAATAACGAATATAGTTGTACCATTTTTATAATGACATAAAAATATATTGAATATAATGGATTTATTATTTTATAATTGAAACAACAAAGAAAAGGAAGTGGAAGAAGAAAAGAACTTGAAAAGGGTGGTGATATTATTACCTCTTCGTCGGGTGTTTCCTTTTGAGTTGATCAAAAAGGATCATTAGGTTGGATTTATAACCAAAATAAGGCATCTAGATTTAAGTGAGGGAAATTTTAAATATATTTGGGCAGGTTTTGTCCGAGCCAAATGGCTTTGGAGGTGTGATTTCGAGAGAAGGGGAAGTGCCCATTTATAAGAGAGGTGAGGGGCACCTTAGGAAAAATTGAAATATTATTTTATAATAAAATCATTTTCGGTTTCTAATGGCTTCAAAATAATTTATTTCTAGTATAAGGTGGGTATGGGTCAAAAATAACTCAACCAATAGGTTTTAGACATGTTTGGGTCACCATATTAACCTTATCTTTTAGATTCAACTCTTAGTTAAATAGTTTAACTTTTACCATGTATTCTTGTATTATTATAATAATTGGTTAATAAACTTACTATAAAATTAAAATATAACCTCAAGTGGTTAATTAATGATATACCTATCATTATATAAGTTCTTTGGAGGATCCTTAGATTTTTTGGACTATTATATAATTTAATAATATAATATTTTTTTTAAAAACTCATTTATGTCAATTTTGACACTATTCAATATTTGGTTTTTGTGAAAGTCATAACAACTTTATTACTTCCAAAAAAATACATTGAATAAACCCTGAAATTTTATATTCACCTAGAAAATTCTTTTATGTCATAAAAACTTTGAAATTATATTTATTTTAATATTTATAATACCATTTATTTGATTCTTTCATTAATAAGGTAATTACTGCATCACCATTGTACCACAAATAAATTTAATTAATTAATGTCTAAAAATTATAAATAAAATAAAATTCTGTAGGAAATATTTTTAGCTTTATAATGAGTATTTATAGTAAAAAATATAACTTATATAACCCTATTTAAAATTTTTTTTAATAAAAGATATATGTTTATGTCATTTTTGTCTTTACTTTTAATTAATTAATATAATGTGTCATTATCACTCTCAAGTTGCTCCATGGGGTCCCAAAATCGACCCAAGGATTCCAATGTTCAAAAATTTATCAACCAACAGGAATAGTACACATTTTAGGGTATTTTAATATTATTATAATATTATTTTTTACCCTTAGTTACCAGATTTATCCTTTAACCATGGTAAATAAAATATTTACCGAAGTAATTATTCATAATGTCTAAAAATAAAAGTTACCTATTTACACAATTTTGACCTCATAATTCCAAATATGGAATCCATTTTTTCAAATTCAAAACACAGAAGTGGCAGAAATTAATTTAAAATTAATTCCCGTTTTCAAAATAAAAAGTGTGTTTTTAAGAAATAATAACTATCAAAAGATTGAGACTTGTTTATGTCCAATTTAAAAGTGAAATTACATAAAATGACCTAAATTATATTAAATGATAAAAATATAATCTAATGATACTTTAAAACCCCTCAAATGTATAATTTAACACTATAAATTATTTTGATTAAAAAAGTTTCTTTTAATTAAAATTTAGTATTTTTCACTATTCATCAAAAATTGAAAGTTTTCAGAAAAGTACCAAAAATTCACCTTAAGATAATTTCGATATTTTGAATTAAAAAATGAAGTCCATTTTGAAAAATAAAATTTATATTGGTGGTTATTACTATTTATAACTACTAGTTTGATTAGTCGTGGTGTGTTAAAACTCTGAGTTGCGTACAACGCAAGCTACTGCATTATTCAAAGGGAAACGTACCGTAAAAGCTTGGGGTGTTACATTACTCAACCACAATGACATTATGAAAAACTCATACAAACCATAAATGCTTCTAAAAGTAGTGTATGGTGTATTGGAATTTCCCACCATAAGCTAATGATACCCTGACCTCAGATCAATCTTGGAGAATATGGAAGCACTCCTATGCTATTTAAAAAGGTCATCGTTTCATGGAAGAGGATATTAGTACTTAATAATCTTCATATTCATATTCTAATAATCGGCACAAAGACACAAAGTCCCGTCAGAATTCTTAGAAAACAAAACTAGAGACCCCCAATGTGGTGTAATTGGGAAAATAAATCCTTTATTTTCCAATTCCTCTAACCGAGTCTTAAGTTCCTAGATTTCTGCTGGTGACATCCTATATGGAAGAATAGACACTGGCTTAGCTCCTAGAATTAACTAAATCATGAACTCTACCTTTCTATCAGTAGGAAACCCTAAGAATTTCTTAGGAAACACGTCCTAAAAATGATCCATCGTAATAAGAAAAAACAAGAAGCTCTACTCCCCATCATCAAGCATAAGACATGCCACTTGGGCTGTGAGTTCACCCAACAACTGACGAACTTATAACACCCCGAGATTTTATGAGAAATATTATTTTTAATTTCTTTGACATCTTGTGTTGTACGCTTCACCAAGAGTAACTTGTGCTACACACAACACCGTATTAGCTTGTATTATACACAACACTATTCTTGGCTTGTGTTGCACGCAAGAGCGACCTTCGTTAATAGCGTGTGTTGTACGCAATACCGAGTTTCACTAAACAACAATATATTGTTATAATATTATTATGAACTAGCAGTTATGAATAGTATTAACCAAATTTTAATTTTATAACATTATTATTCATCTTACACATATTCTAGAACATGGTATGAGAACAAAATAATTTTTTTGGGTAAAATAAGCATTTTTCAAAAAATGCAGTTTTGCCACCTTTTGATGGCGCACCCACTTTAAATATATTTTTTGACATTTTTATAATTTCAATTTTACAAAATAAAATTATTCTTTGGAATCAGGATAAAATAATTTACTTTGGATAAAATTTTCATATTATTCTGATAACTTTCATATTTTAATGAATAGTAAAACCACGCTATATTTTCATTAAAAACAATTTTTTTCATCGTAATAATTTATATGGTTAAATTATAATATTGAATGGTTTTAAAGTATAAATAGAATATATTTTTACCAGTTAATATAATTTATTTCATTAGCATTGATTTTACATTGAATTCATAGGTAAAATCATTTCAATCTTTTGAAATGTTTTAACTTTTAAAACTCGTTTTCTTAAACACGGGATTAATTTTAAATTAATTTCTGCAAATTCTATGAATTGAATTTGGAAAAATGGATTCCATATTTGGATTCATTAGGTCCAAATTAAGTTAATAGACTACTTTTAATTTTTGGGAACTATGAATAGTAACTACGGTAAATTTTATTTACCATAGTTACAGGTAAATCGGGTAATTAAGGGTAAATATAATATTATAAAATTACCCTAACACTTGTGTTAATATAATTGGATGATTATATTTCGTCCTAAGGAATATTTTGGTAGAAATGGAATCCATTGGAACCCACTTGGATGTGATTAAGACCTTTATTTTATTTTATTTTAAAGAAAGTGAAATATGTCTCACTCAAAATTTAATAATTAAAGTCTTTTTAATATAAGGTTATACATAATATAAATTCAATTATAAATACTAATTTGAAAGCTAAAATGTTTTTATTTTTTATGGTTATTTATTTTTAAATTTTAAGAGATATTTAATTACCTTAATTTCTTATACATTAATGATGCAGAAATTATTTGTTTAGTGAAAAATCAATAATATAGTTTTTATTAAAATAATAATACCCATTAAAAGGCCCAAAAACCTGAGAAAAACTTATTGGTAATATATATCTAAACCATAACCATCAAATGGTATAATTGTTGACCATTTTGAGCTTTATAAAAGTGATTAGGACACTTATATTATTTTATTTTAAATGATGTCAAAGTTGTCACCTTCATAATTTAATAAATATAACAATTTACATGTTGTTATTTTAAGATGATAAATTCGAGTAAAAGTATTATTTTTAAATATATTAGATTTATAATCATCATATTATTTTATTTTTAATTTTTATGGAACTAATAAGTATATTAAATGATTATAAAAAAATGATGTAGTAATTTTTTTATTAAGAGAAATATCAAATAAATGGTTTTATAAATATTAAAATAAATATTATATGAACTAATTAATATTCTACACAATTTTTTTATATTAATATAACAAGTTAGGAATCTATTAAATATTTTTGTTTGAATATATCTTCTGTATGGATTTAATTTAAATTAAAATACTTGAATAGTGTCAAAATTGACACTATTGATATTTTATAAAAATAACATATTGTTAAATTGTTTAAAAATCACAAAATTATTTAAAAAATTACAAATTGAGAATTATATTGTCTAAAAGTTAATAATGTATATAAATATGGAAAATTAACAACACATAAGTAAGTATTTATAACCATTTCAAATTTAGAATATTATTACCAGAAATAAAATTAAATAGATTAAATAAGGATAAATATTGTTTATAAGGTTTAAAATAAATTACCAACATGTCTAAATTTTATTGGTTGATGAGATTAAAACCATATATTATCAAATTTTAGAATTGAGTCATTTTTTGAGGTTTTTAAGTGGGGTTTGAATTTATTATAAATTAATATTTCTTATGTTTCAAAAAGTGACCCTCTCGTCTCTTATAAAAGGGAACCTACTCCCTATCCTCCTCACACCACATTGAGCCTTCAAGATCGGTCAAACCCTGCCCTTTTCTCTTATACACTTCCCTAGAAACATACTAGAGGTCATGTTATTCTTCAAAAACCAATTTTAGTGCCCTAAGAGGAGGTTTAGAAGAGGCGCGTCGAAGAAGAGGTAATATCCTTTACCGGTTCTTTCAAGTTCATTTCTTCTTCTACTTCCTGTTATTTTGTTGTTTCATAATAAATTAATAACATAAGTATCACTCATATACTGATATGTTTTTATAAATATTAACCAACCCTATTTCACCTTCTATCCATCTTATGGAAGATGAAATCACCGCGCGTGCGTACGTACGGAATACCGTCTCCACGCTGTGGTGTAATCTATTTTTCCACCACCACCTTACTTGGATGGGTATAATGGTGTAAAGAATAAATATATATGGTTATTATAACATGATACTAATTCTGAGATATTATATCATCCAATCTAATTCCATTCAATAATTATGGGAACAATATCATCGCTCGTGCGTACGTACGGATTACCGTCTCCACGACGCGATGAGATTCATTCTCCAAGTTAACCATTCAAGAATGATTATAAAGTATATATATTAAATAATCATGAAATATATGAAATATTAATGATACTGGATTTATCTATATTTTATTTACTTATTTCCATTCAATTTAATAATAAAACAAAAACAACGTTCATGCGTATGTACGGCCTACCGTCTCCATGAACGGTGTGTTTCATTCCATTTATCGATCTATTATATATATGTATATTCTGAATATATATTATATATAAATCATTTATTACATTCTAGAAGTAATTAATTATGATCTAAGTAATCATATGAATAATTACAAGTCAAAATACGGATGATAAATGAAACTATTTTACCAAAAACGCTGCTTTAACATGGTATTGAAAAATGAACGGGTAATATAAAGTCTTAAGTGAATCATATATGATATCATAAATATTATTATGGTTATGTTACAAGTTAATAATATGTTTAAACCCACTATACAGGAGTCTTGGACACTTATGGAAGAAATTGGACATAAGGTAAGGGATAATTATCCCAATCTCGTTCTTATCTGGGATTGTTTATTCGTAAGTATTTACTATGGTTTCATCATTTTCCATAAAAATGTTTTTCATAAAGTGATTAATATTTTCCATGTATGTTTAAAGTAATTTTTACCCCTCTTTGACTTGTACTTTGTGTTATGGAATGAATCTTTCTTTTGTTTACCATATGTGGTACTTTTTGACTTTTCTATTAAAATTACGAGGAGAATGTTTTTTTTAACTTATACGGCATGAACAGATTTTTGTGGTTTCATAATGCCTTATTTTCATGAAGATTCCTATACATGATTTCATGATTATTTTCAACAAAAATCCTCTTCTTTTAAAATTGGATGGCATTATGTAAAAAGAAAATTATTTTTAAGAAGAAAGGATATTTTTCTCAAGAATTCATTTCAAGTGTTTTATCAAAACTATTTTCCATCTATGATGACATTATTTAATATGGTTATGTTTCAAGAATAATGTCTCTATTATTTACATGTTTTTATTTTTCTTATGATGAAATGATATCCATTTGTTTTATATGGATTATGTTATGATGGGATGATGTTTATGAAACCCATTTTATTATTTGGGTTATGATGAATGATTTATGTTTATTTTGTGGCACATGAAATAATGATTTCATTATAAGATGGGTGAGACCTATATCTCCCTCCAATGAATTGGGTAAATATTTATATCTCATGAGATATACATGTTTGAAATGACAAGTGAATCCGGTTCAGTAATACAGGGCTAGAACGACAAGTAAACCCGGTTCAGTAATGGACTTTGTCCACTATGATAGTCTTGGCAACAATCCCTTGGATACTATCGAAATCATAAAACATGATTAATGGTTTTCCACAATTACATATTTTATCCCCATGCTATTTTATCATGATTAATGCTCCTTTATGATCTATTCCTTATGAACTGCCAAGATTTATGTCATTACTCATGATTATGATTTTTTATGTTCACGTTCTTAGTTCAAATGTTTAAGGATTGTTTTATGTTATTCATGTTTACCCTTACTGAGCATTTGATCTCACCCTTTTTACATTTTATTTTCCCCAGGATATAAACAAAGTTTTTATGTAAGAAAACCAAAGGGGGAGATCTTTATGGGAGATGTTGAAGATCTTTCACCATGATTAGAAGACTATGTTTTGAGTTTCAAAGACACTAAACTAATATGGTATTTGGGTTTCTTTTTTTGTCTTGTATTAAGTATTTCAAAAAAGTAATGTAATGTCTATGTACATCAATATTTGGGTCTCTACAGTTGGTATCAGATCGAAGTTTTAGTTAACCTTTAGAAACTAGGATGAAACAACTTTAGTGAAATCCCTAGAGATATTTCTAAGGTATGTCTAGGGTTGTCTCTAATGGTAAGTATAAGTATAGGTTATAGTCCTAGAATTATGGTAATGATATTAGAATTAAACCTATGATGTTATATATTGAAGGTAATCCCCCTTTATTATGTTTTTTCCTAGCATGATTCTTTCCTCTCACACTATTCTTTTTGGGTTTTAGACGATGGCTGGAACCCAAAGGAACCATGTTGATCAATGTAATGGGAAATGAAATGATTGTACTACTGAAAAAACCAATGTTATGGGAGATTGAGTGAAAAATCTAATTCTAGACTTACACAAGCTATGAATCATTCTGGACTTCCGAATGAGAAGAGAAGGGAACAATATTCTATTGAGTCCTTCATGAGGCAACATCCACCTTCTTTCAGTGGGTATTCCGGTCCACTTGTTGCTGAACAATGGATTAGTACCATTGAAAAGATATTTTCCATACTTCTATGTTTGGAACATGAAAAAGTCATTCTTTCTATTTACCATTTAGAAGGTGAAGCAGACCAGTGGTGGACTCTAATTAAGAATACAGGGCCCTAAGATGAAATTGAATCAATGGAATGGGATGAGTTCAAGAACTTGTTTTTCAATAAGTACTTTCCTCATATTATTAGAACGAATATGGAAAAGGAATTCCTTGAGCTTAAGAAAAAGGATGATGAATCTGTTGGTATATACGAGGTGAATTTTACATAGATTGCAAGGTATACATCTGGATTTATCATCCAACCAGAAAGCAAAGTTGATCGATTCTTCAGTGGATTAAAACAAAGTCTTCGAAAGGAATTAGCTATAATATACTTCAGTAGCTATGAAGAAATTGTGCGTTGTGCTATCAAGGTATAACTAGAAGTTTGTGTTACATATCCATCTCATGGTTTTGACAAGAAACTAAAGATGGAGTTCAAGGAAAAATCTCAAAACAATGGTGGAAATAAGACGAATGTTTCTTTATGTTCAAAGTGTGGAAAGAAGCATGGTGGAGATTGTCTTAAAGGGACTAGAAAATGTTTTAAGTGTGGAAAAAAGTTTATCAAGCATCTGAGTGTCAATGTAATGGAAAAAGGGTTGCTAATGATGTGAATAAAGAAAAGACTGCATAGAATGCACCACCAACACTTCAATGTTACAAGTGCAAGGAAATGGGGCATTATGCTAATCAATGCCCTAATCCAAGGGTTAATGATTATTGACATCAACAACCTCTTAAGGAAAAGGAAAAAGGGAAGTCACATGCAATCACTATTGGCGATGTGTAATATGACAATGATGTGGTGGAATGATAAAGTGTTTATGTATTGGGATTCCAAAATAATTTTGTAGTATCGTGGAATATTTGAATATGTATGTATTGGTCTATTGTGGTTTTCAATAATTTTATGGTACCGGTAACCATGAAAAGTGATTGAAATATTTTTTGAAAGTAGATGAAATGCGCATAATGAAGGGATAAGGAGAAAATAATATGTATGATAGTATTCATGAGCTCATGATTGATATAAGGACAAAGTGATATCATGGTTTGAGTATATAGAAATTTTGGGATTTTGGTATGTGGAAAGAGTTGACTTTTGACAGCATTCATGTTTTCACAATGATTCCCTGGCAATTCATGTTTCAAGAGAATACATGATTAAGGTATCCACATGTTTGGAATGTGACCAACAAGATATATCTTATGATATAGGGGGGAAAATGATGGTATTCACATGCTTGTTATGTGACCTTTCAAGTAATCATTTTCTTTATACTATGAGATTGGACAAATGTATTTTGGATAAGCCTAAATATTGGAATGGATTATGTTAGACATTAGATAGTACTGTTTAAGGCTATAACTTTTTTTTTATATTATATCTGGAATGTTATAATAGTGTAGTTTTAGAAAAAGTACAACCTGCAGGATGGGCAACAACCCGTCGCGTTGGACAAGGTTGCGGGAATCAAACCTACAACCGAAGTGATACAGGCCTTTATTGCCTACCACTGGACTACAGGAAGTCCCTGGTTAGTAGAAACTAGTTTTATTTTATTAAGAGGTATGATAAATGAAGTATAAGTCCATTTTTGGAACCATATACGATTAATCTCACCATAAGATGGACTTATGTATATAACTTTTTCTAACCTTATGTTTGAGACAGATGGAATGACCTATCATTCAATCGCATGATCTGCTAACACTTCACAGAAGAGAAATTCAAATTCATTTCTTTAAGAGATGAAGTGTACACTGTTCAAGGCACAAACAACAGTGAGATTGTACCAAAATCAAGTAAGTATTTCTTCTAATTCAAATTCTTCAGCTTTAGGGAAATGATCTTGAAAACCAAAAATGTTGTCCTACTACCCTCATAACCGATGAATTAGATGGCACCTTAGATCATCACAAATTTATGGCTTTGTGATTTTTGGATTTTTCATAGCTATGTTCTACCACTCTCCATCAGAACTTGATGGTTATATTTCTGTTCCATATCCATATTTTCACCTATGTTCTCCTATGTGGAAACCCAGTGATGAGTTAATTTGGGTAACCGTTACGTTTCTTACTTCAATTTTTAAAATTAAGTTTTATTATTCCTTTTTAAGATGTGTGTTTATATGAAAGAAACTTTAAATTAGTAAACAATTTATAACCCCAACGAATTTTGAGGGTGAAATTCATTTTAAGGGGGGTAGAATGTAACACCCCAAGATTTTATGAGAAATATTCTTTTTAATTTCTTTGACATCTTGTGTTGTACGGTTAACCAAGAGTAACTTGCACTATACACAACACCGTATTAGCTTGTAGTATACGCAACACTATTCTTGGCTTGTGTTGCATGCAAGAGTGACCTTCCTCAATAGCGTGTGTTGTACGCAATACTGAGTTTCACTAAACAACGATATATTGTTATAATATTATTATGAACTAGCCATTATGAATAGTATTAACCACATTTTAAAATTTATAAAATTATTATTCATATTACACATATTCTAGAACATGTTATGAGAGCAAAATAAATTTTTTGGGTAAAATAAGTATTTTTTCAAAAATGCAGTTTTGCCGCCTTTTGATGGCGCACCCACATTAAATCTAGTTTTGACATGTTTATAAGTTCAATTTAAAAAAATAAAATTCTTCTTTGGAATTAGGATATAAAAATTTACTTTGGATAAATTTTTCATATTATTCTGATAACTTTCATATTTTAATGAATAGTAAAAACACGCTATATTTTAATTAAAAACAACTTTTTTCATCATAATAATATATATGGTTAAATTATAATATTGAATGGTTTTAAAGTATAAATATAATATATTTTTACCATTTAATATAATTTATGTCATTATCATTGATTTTACATTGAATTCATAGGTAAAATCATTTTAATCTTTTGCAATGTTTTAACTTTTAAAACTCATTTTCTTAACAACGAGATTAATTTTAAATTAATTTCTGCAACATTTGTGAATTGAATTTGGAAAAATGGATTCCATATTTGGAATCAGTAGATACAAATTATGTTAATAGTCTACTTTTAATTTTTGGGAACTATGAATAGTAACTACGGTAAATTTTATTTACCATAGTTAAAGGTAAATCGGGTAATTAAGGGTAAATATAATATTATAAAATTACACTAACACTTGTATTAATATAATTGGATGATTATATTTCGTCCTAAGTCATATTTGGGTCAAAATGGAATCCATTGGAACCCACTTGTATGTGATTAAGACCATTAATTTATTTTATTTTAAATAAAGTGAAATATGTCTCACTCAAACTTTAATAATTAAAGTCTTTTTAATATAAGGCTATACAGAATATAAATTCGATTATAAATAATAATTTGAAATCTAAAATGTTTTTATTTGTTATGGTTATTTATTTGTAATTTTTAAGAGATATTTAATTACCTTAATAGCTTATACATCAATGATGCAAAAATTATTTGTTTAGTGAAAAATAAATAATATAGTTTTTATTAAAATAATAATACCCATTAAAAGGCCCAAAAACCTAACCAAAACTTTTTGGTAATATATATAAAAATCATAACCATCCAATGGTATAATATTTGACCATTTGGAGATTTATAAAAGCGATTATGACACTTATGTTATTTTATTTTAAATGATGTCAAAGTTGTCACCTTCATAATTTAATAAATATAACAATTTACATGTTTTGATTTTAAGATTATAAATTATAGTAAAAGTATTATTTTGAAAGATATTAGATTTATAATAATTATAGTATTTTATTTTTAATTTTTATGCAACTAATAAGTATATTAAATGATTATAAAAAATGATGTAGTAATCGTTTTATTAAGAGAAATATCAAATAAATGGTGTAATAAATATTAAAATAAATATTATATGAACTAATTAATGTTCTAAAAAAAATTTAGATGAATATGACAAGTCATGAATCTATTAAATATTTTTTTTCGAAGATGTATTCTGTATGGATTTAATTTAAATTCAAATAATTGAATTTTATCAAAATTGACATTATTGATATTTTATAAAATAACATATTGTTAAATTGTTTAAAAATCCCAAAAATATTTAAAAATTTACAAATTGAAAATTATATGGTCTAAAATTTAATAATGTATCTAAATATGGAAAATTCACAACACATAAGTAAGTATTTATAACCATTTAAAATTTAAAATATTATTACCACAAATAAAATTAAATAGATTAAATAAGGATAAATCATGTTGATAAGGTTTAAAATAAATTAAAAACATGTATAAATTTTATTTTTTGATTATATTATAACCATATATCATCTCATATTATAATTGAGTCATTTTTTGAGGTTTTTAAGTGGGGTTTGAATTTATTATAAATTAATATTTCTTATGTTTCCAAAAGTGCCCCTATCCTCTCTTATAAAAGGGAACCTCCTCCCTCTCCTCATCACACCACATTTAGCCTTGAATTCTCATCATACCCCTTCCCTTTTACATTATACACTTACCTAGAAACATACTAGAGGTCCTGATCTTCTTCAAAGACCAACTTTAGTGCCCTAAGAGGAGGTTTAGAAGAGGCGCGTCGAAGAAGAGGTAATATCATTTACTGATTCTTTCAAGTTCATTTCTTCTTCTACTTCCTCTTATTTTGTTGTTTCATAATAAATTAATAACATCAGTATCACTCATATACTGATATTTTATTATAAATATGAACCAACCCTATTTCACCTTCTATCCATCCTACGGAAAACAAAATCACCGCGCGTGCATACGTACGGAATACCGTCTCCACGCCGTGGTGTAATCTGTTTTTCCACCACCACCATACCGGAATGGGAATAATGGTGTAAATAATAACTATATATGGTTATTATAACATGATACTAATTCTAAGATATTATATCATCCACTCTAATTCCTTTCAATAATTATGGGAACGATATCATCGCTCGTGCGTACGTACGGATTACCGTCTCCACGACGCGATGAGATTCATTCTCCAAGTTAACTACTCGAGAATGATTATAAATTATATATATTAAATAATCATGAAATATATGACATATTAATGATACTGGATTTATTTATATGTTATTTACTTACTTCCATTCAATTTAATAAGAAAACGAAAACAATGTTCAAGCATACGTACGACCTACTGTCTCCAAGAATGGTGTATTTAATTCTATTTATAAATCTATTATATATATGTATATTATGAATATATATTATATATAAATCATGTTTTACATTCTGTAAGTAAGTAATCATGATCTAAGTAATCCTATGAATAATTACAAGTCAAAAAATGGACGATAAATGAAACGATTTTACCCAAAACGCTGCTTTAACATAGAATTGAAAAATGAACAGGTAATATAAAGTCTTAAGTGAATACATGATATCATAAATATTATTATGGTTCTATTATAAGTTAATAATATGTTTAAACCCACTATACAAGAGTCTTGGACACATATGTAAGAAATTGGACATAATGTAAGGGATAATTATTCCAATATCGTTCTTATCTGAGATTGTTTATTCATAAGTATTTACTGGGGTTATATTTTTCATCCTTGTCCATAAAAATGTTTTTCATAAAGTGATTAATATTTTTCCATGTATTTTTAAAGTCATGTTTACCTCTATTTTACTTTTACTTTGTGTTATGGAAGGAATATTTCTTTTGTTTACCATATGTGGTACTTTTTTACTTTTCCATTAAAAGTACGAGGAGAATGTTTTTTTAACTTATACGACATGAATGGATTTTTATGGTTTCATAATGACTTATTTTCATGAAGCTTCCTATATATTATTTCATGATTATTTTCAAAAAAATCTTCTTATTTTAAAATTGGATGGCATTATGTGAAAAGAAAATGATTTTGAAGAAGAAATGATATTTTCCTCTAGAATTCATTTCAAGTGTTTTATCAAAACTATTTTCCATCTATGATGACATTAGTTAATATGGTTATGTTTCAAGAATAATGTCTCTATTATTTACATGGTTTGATTTTTATTATGATGAAATTATATCCGTTTGTTTTATATGGATTAAGTTATGATGGGATGATGTTTATGAAACCCATTTTATTCTTTGGGTTGTGATGAATGATTTATGTTTATTTTGTGGCACATGAAAGAATGATTTCATTATGAGATGGGTGAGACCTATATCTCCCTCCAATTAATTGGGTAAAGATTTATATCTCATGAGATAGACATGGCTGGAATGGAAAGTGAATCTGGTTCAGTAATACAGGGTTGGAACGACAAGTAAACCCGGTTCAGTAATGGACTTTTTACACTATGATGGTCTTGGAAACAATGCCTTGGCTAATATGTAAATCATAACATGTGCTTAATGATTTTCCCAAATTACATGTTTTATTCCCATGCTATTTTATTATGATTAATTATCCTTTATGATCTATGCCTTATGCATTACCAAGATTTATGTCATTACTCATGATTTTGATGTTTTATGTTCATATTATTAGTTTAAATGTTTAGGGATTGTTTTATGTTCTTCATGTTTACTCGTACTAAGCATTTGAGCTCACCATTTTTATGTTTCCTTTTCCCCTGGATATAAAGAAAGGTTTTAGGTAATAAAACCAAAGGGAAAGATCTTTATGGGAGATTTTGAAGATCTTTCACCATGATTAGAAGATTATGTTCCGAGTTTCCAAAGACACTAAACTAATACGGTCTTTGGGCGTCTGTTTTTGTCATTTATTAAGTATTCCGCAAAAGTAATGTAATGTCTATGTACGTCAAGCTTTGGGTCTCTAAATAACTGGAATGGAACGACCTCTATGGATATCCCATTCCTCACAATTCACATAAGAGTCACCTTCAATTGATGTGAATGTTACCCTACAATAGTAACAGTCAATATGGGCTTGGTACAACACCTTCCAATCCATTCCCAAAATCAGTTCAAAATCAGACATATCAAGGACAAACAAATACCATAAGAAATAGAACCCACCAACCTGAAGAGCACACTTCTTACACTGCTGGATATTTTCCTCTCTCACCCCACACATATGTTCAACCTCTATACCCAACACATTCATAAATTGGAAAGATATAAAAGAATGAAAGGAATCGGTATTAAAAAAATCCCTAGAAAGAGTATAAGCTACAATAATCGTACCACAAACTACCTATGTCCTAACCTCACCACTGATTGGTACAAGATAGAATACATTAAGCTGACCTACCCCTCTACCTTGGGATCCGACCTAAGACCTAGGTGATTCACTACCCAACTGATAAGGACACTCCTATCCTATAACACCATGTCTTCCATCCTGTATGGTATAGCTATTAGAACTCAAAATGATATCCTATCATGGGGTAGTAGACCCACTTCCCTTACCCTACATCTTCCTTGACCCTCCATCAATTCCCATATGGAATGGTTTCTTGCGAAACCTCTAAATATGAACCATTTTACCACATGCTCGGCACTTGACTAGTGACTAGGGACACTATCTACACATGCACCCTAGCTTGCCACACTAATAGACCCGATAACTACCTTGACAGGATGACCCTTATCCTTGGCTACCTTGTCCACCACCACCATTGTTAGAATCATCAAAACTTTTCTTCCTTCTCTCATAAGTTGCACCACTCAACCTCCCAATATGAACTATTTCACCAACACCTATGGCCTCTTTCAGGTTCCCTTCATAAATAAGGATATAATACACTACCTTGGAAAACCTATTTAAATGTATGATATTATATGGGACTTGATTTCATGTCTAATTACATCTTGAAAAAGTCTCCCCATTATATACACATCCCCTACCAATGCTGGAGAGAAGAATTCTAAAACATTGAAGCATCCAGTGTAATCCATTACTAATATAGTCCCCTGAGTCAACCTCATAAACTCTGATACCCTATCATTCCTTATCATATATGGATTGAAATGTCCTTGAAACATTCCCTAGAAATCCTACCACAACATACCATCTTCCCACTCAGTCTGGACTAAGATATCCCACTAGTGCTTCTCTGATCCTTGTAACATATAAGTTTCCAACTTGGCTCTCTTGTCAGGAGGAGTCTATAACTGTTCTAAAATTTTATAGATGGAATCTATCTAGAACTCGGCAGCCTTAGTTACTTCATCTCCATTAAATGTTGGAGGGTTATGTAACTGAAATTATCAAGTCAGATCGAACAAACTTGGAGCAAACTGCCCTAAGTCTTACTCCATTATCTGCATAAAATAGGCGAAGTTCTCATAGAAATGTTCTTCCCCTATATAACCCTAGGACAATGGGGTTTCTTTCTCCCCTACTAGAGGATAATTATAAGTGATATCCTCTTGTCTCCCAAATGGTACACATTGTTGTGGTGGAATTTCTCTAATATGCCAAACACACATCTCAAAACACATAAAATAAAGCTTCCACAGTTTATATAAAAGAAGGATAACTGCTAGAAATAACCAACCCATACCACGTGCATTATCCCAATAGATATTAGAGGGTCACCATCACTACCCTCAACCATCACTAATAGAGACCATGGTCAACATGGGGTAACCAACTTCAATAAATGCAAAGATTTCAATAAACGCCCTTTTTAACCATTCACTTTTAACAACATAAATATTCCTCATCTTAATCCCTATATTTATATTTTAAAAAAAATACCACACAAAACAATTTTAAACCATTTACAATTTTTCATTAGAAACTAATTTTTCTATGATAAAAAAGAAGCTAAAAATCACTTTACTTTTTCCACAAACCTACTTACTTTACCTATATGTGTTCCTATCATTATGCATGTCACCAAAACCATTATGTGCCTAAAATTATGCATGTGTATACAAACCTCATTTCATACTGGTCTGTGATTAAAATCCTAGGAAACCATCACACCACACAACAAGTGCATTACCCAAGGTGAAATATCTTCCAACTGTAACAACATACATAAAGAAAAACAATCCCACCATCGGTACTTGGGTTTTCCCCCATAAGTGGGTTATCTAAACCAAGAAAGATCTCATTTACATGGACTGAAACATCCTAATATCCCATCTACCATTCCAATATAGTAACACAATAGAAAATAAAATCCCATCTGATACCACTTTGTAACATCCCCCGACATGAGAGCCACTAAACTGGTTCATCAAGAAAGGTCGCCACATAACCTTAGGCACACCTCCCCATATTCCAGTGGTTGCCTACTAGTAGTGGGGGTCTAATTGGATATGTGGGGATATTATATTCTTTTCACCAGAGTAAGCCATAGAAAATAATAGATAGAAATAAAGGAAACAAGTAAATTGAAAACATGCATTAACATTTCATTTCCCAAAAATGGGTACAAGACCACAAATGAAATGTACATATGATATTTCATGTCATGTAGTTCCAAGAGTCAATGAAATCCAAAATAATGACAAATTGAATAATTCCAAAAATGGGTTCTGACTCCATGTCTAGATCCCTCATCCATTCACATCCCGAGCCCAAATCAAACATCTAACATAGTCCCTTTTCCATGTCCTAGGTTGTAACCTTGAAGTCTACTCAGGTACAAAATGGTGGCTCAAGTAGGGAGTGAGTAAAACTTAGTAGGACACTACCAATGGTGTCTAAAAAATATCCAGTCTAACAATAGTGTATAAATAAGTACAAGAGGATAAAGGGAAGAAACTAAATAAACAATTTTCATCAATTGACAAATATTTAAATTTACCACTCTTACCATTTGTTCTAGATCTTTCTCATACTCATCAAGTTCACTTCGGTATATGCCAATAAAATAAACAATATATAAGGGGTAGGTTCCCTAACACACATGGGAAACCATTTCACAAACTAATTTCGTTAACTTACCTTAGAGAATGAGTTTGAGTAAATTACCCCACTTTGGAGAATTAGTCCATGTGAAAACCACTAGCATATGTTAGGGTCCTAGAGCCTCATTTAGACACCCTATACCATGAAATACATCAGTGGGCCTAGATAATCAGTCTAGCCAACCAGTGGGAGGATCCTCAGTCCAATACCCTCACATTACCATTAAGCCATGTGTGTGTACTTTTTAATCATAACACATTTACCCTTCACAAACATATCTCATTTAACATTTATACCATTGAAATTTCACAACTTAATAACAAGTATTCTATTTGAAAATAATAATCCAATTATCACATAACCCATTTACATGCCTTATCCCAATACCACAGATATCATTACAACCTATATCTCATTTAACGCGTTTTCTACTTATGTGACTTAACCCACTTACACACACACTATTACATTTATTAACATCTTTATCACATTCTCATTTTACTAAAATACCCCTTATACCATTTAAACCACTAGACATAATCATCACTAACCATATTTCATAGTTCATGTCAACATGGAAACTCACTCATTATGGGCTCTATCTTATTAACTCAGAATATACTTATTTAACACCCCAATTTACATGTTCAAAAGAGTGACACACCCCATGGATGGTCCTTATTTTGGTGTATTTGACCTAAATACATCCCATGGGGACCATGATGGGGTTGAATTCCCCATTTAATAATTAATTTAACATTTCTACCATGGAAAACCAAATGGACATCACAAAGACACAAGTGCAGAACCACATACAAATAATAATAAGGTATCAATACTGTGATATAAAATTATAGTCCTCCTATCTCGATCCCATTGATGAATGCTCACTTGACCTTAGCCTTTGGTTCAAAATCAAACCCCTTTAAAAGCCTTAACCTAGAAACTGCTATAAAAAGAGGGTTTTAGATATTGGAATAAGGGGAGAGATTATACAAGCCCTAATCCATAAAAAAGATGAAATAAGAGTGTTAGAATCATTGGAAGCTTCGATCCGCACTAAAAAACACTCCAAATGACTTAGAAATGATGGAGATCAATCATTGGGAATTTTAGGCGGGTTTGGCTCGTCACACTTGTTGATGAAGTGTAAGAACCCAAGTTTTAATATGAGGTACAAATCCATTTATTTTCAGTTTTCATGCTTAAATATAGCCTAATGTGAATGCGATTTGAGGTCATGGCGGTGTTAGGGGTGTCCAGATCTTATTTGGAGACATAAACCCATGTTTTGAGGTGTTTTAATCCTAGCGTACTGTTAGTGTAAACCATGAGGAGTATGCCGTATAGATTAACAAACTATGTGATAGTTGGATAGTGAGAAGATATAGGCCATGCGGTTAGGCCAAACCATGAGGAATGGGTCGTACGAACTTGTGGCCAAGTCTTCAATTTTAGCATATTTGGATAGAGGGGTTTTGAATGGTTTCTGCATAGTTAGTCAAACCATGCAATGAAACTGTGTGGATTCCCCTCCTCTTATAGGTAAACATGTGGTTTGATGCACGTCTTGTCAAACCGTGCACCTAAACTGTGAGAACCCTATATTTTTGGGTTGTTTTTTTTATGTTTTTAAATAAAAATAAATCCTATTTTATAAACCTAATAAGCACTTTCTTCAACAAATAGCAAAGAAAACATTTGAAAGATCTAAAAAATTACTAAGATTGGATTTGAGATAAATCCTCCATCTGATCTCTATTTCAAGTGTCATCTATGTCATCAGATCTACATCAGTGGGTTCCCAATTCCTTTTTGGATGTTCCTTATTCTTCTAGATATTGGATGCATTGTTTTAATTTAGGATCATTTTCTGTATTTTCAGTTTCTTCAACCATTCTTCATATTTCTCCCAATGTGAGGTGAATCAGGACACGATACTAGAAGAGCACTCCACTACTGATCTAAGTTATGTGGTCTATAAAACTTTCCTACCTTTTGGTTCTTTATTAGTCTACCTTCCCCTAGGCTACAATTGTACTTTTCGATGTGGCCCTAATTATTAATTTGTTAATTGAATTTGATTAAACCAGACCAGTTAGGGATTCCCTTAGGTTTTATTGTGACACGTTGGTAGCTGTTTCCCAAACCATGGTCACCCATGGGGAGTGACTTTAGGAATTACCTTGTTTATGACTTGTAGAACCACCCACGTGGTGATTTGAAGCTTTCCTTATTAGAGGGATCTCTTTAATAAATGAATTAAAATGGATTAGTTAAACAGGAGATGGGTTACCTTAATAGCATGTCGATTTTTTGACTAAATGGTTAATATGAAACTTGAATAGCTTATTTAGGATATGTATTGCCTTCTTGACTTATGCTACATTGATATTCCATGTTTAATTGGTTAAATGGACTAATTGATTTTGGATAATTGAGGGGGTATACTCAATGGGTTATATCTTAAATTCTTTAATGGTTGAATGAATTATGAGAATTATAAACGATGAGTGGGTATACTCTTTGCTTGATTTGAGTTGAATTGGGTGTTATGAGTTATTATTCTTATAATATGACTTGAATGTTATATGGTAATGTGAGTGGGTAAACTCACATTGTTTTAAATGATAAATGGAATGAATGGTAAATGTATTATTATATTACTTAGACATGTACTTGGATCTAGAATGCAGTGGTGGATGCCTTGGATAGGGATGCTCCTTGGGTTTTAATTCCATGGGATTACATGGGATTTTCTAACCCTTGGATCTGACATGCTTGGAATAACATATTACATGTCCGGTATGACATGCTCCTAGGAATCCAACCATTTCCAAATTGAGTTTCCCCTGAGATTCTCCTGGGACTCAATGAGGATGCCTTGGTTCTTGACACCTTGTATCCGACCATTCATGGTTTGAATCATTGACATATAGAATGGTCATGATAATTATGACATGATTTGTTGAACATCTAGGCCTTGGAGGATTTCTGATACTTTAGGTTGAATAGAAAGTCCATGGTTGTTATAGAATTGTGGTTGTACGGTGATATCGTGACTCTTACTTTCTTTTACTTGTAGCTGCATTGTTTAAGAGCTTGACCATTTTTTCAGAGATCCCTAAGAGTCTATTTTAGTGATATTGTCTTAGTAGTTACATTCCATGGGAATCATTACTTTTATTTACTACTTACTTATTTTACCTGCACTTAATTTAGCTTAATGTATTGCACATTTTTGATTGTATATACATTTGGGTGGTTTCCTACTAGGATGTTATTTCCCATCCATTTTGGGCCACCCTTGGGGACCCAAAAAGATTATATGGTTGTAGGTATAGATATGAGAAAGTTTCCAACTGTAGGAACTTGATTTCTATATATGAGTAGGAGAGCATGAGACCAAGATAAGGCTTGCGATGCTACTAGAATACATTTTCTTATTCTTGGAATTTTTTATGCTTTTATAGTACTATAATTCCATGTACTTGTTTTGGATGTTTTCTAGATACATGTATCATTATCATCATTGTATATGAGGCACTTCTAGCTTGTTTACATATTCCTGTCTTACTAAATTTTTAGTTTTCTACTTGTTGTATCTATTTCAACTATCTGTATGTTGTTTACTTTCAACTGTGATATACTCTTGTAATGAGGGAATAGTATCCCTAATGACACACTTAGGACCTCGCTGCTAGTTGGCAGCCTTGGTCATTTGTAGAGATTTGCTTGAGGCCTTGTGACCCACCGAGCTCGGGGTACTATTGAGTGGCTACTGGGTTCAGGACATTAAAAAGTGGTATTAGAGAAGTCTTTTATAGTTCACCTTACTATTTGGAGATAATAGATAGGGATAGGAAGGGAACATATTTTTGTAATGACTTATGCATGGGATTAGCTATCATGTATATAATGAAAATATAAATTGCCTCGAATGACTTTGTTATTCTCTAGATTTTGTCTATTACAATTGATTTTATTTCACCATTATGTGATACACTTGTATTTTGATTTTATTATTGATACGAGAATGGTTTATATTTTATAGAAACCTGATGAGATGAGGGTATGAAATCTCATGCATCATACTAGGAACTTGTTAGAAATCACATCCTAGGAATTATACCATGATATTAGGATGCATTATGTGTTTCATGCTAATGTGATAGGTGTTGTGATAGATTTGAATGCTGTTTTGATAAATTTTGGGTTGTGATAGAGAAAGTGAAATTATATTTTAGTTCATAAGAAGTATGGGCCCTTATGGAATGGGAAGTGATGCACCTTTTGTTTCAATTGTTAAAGTGAATTTGATATGTATGGATTGAATGAACACCACATTTTGGTTCATGAGGAGTTATGGGTCCCCATGGATTGGAACTTGGTGAACCTTTGGTTAAACCCATTTATAAGGAATGAATAATAGAAATTAAAGGGAAATAGATATTAAATAAAATGAAATCAAACAAAATACTTGAAAATAGAGACTTTACCTAGACTCGTCTTTTTAGTGGGCAAGAGACAGTATCTCTAGTGATTTCTGGTGAATTTTTCAGCAGTTCTTATTATAGTCCTGGATTTAGGAGCAGGTTGTAGGTTATAACTTGGTTTTAGGAGGATTTTGACCAATCATAGACTTTTAAGCTATGAATCTTGAAATCATTATTTTTGAGGAATGTGTTTGGAATTATAGAGGAGTGTCACCCTAACAACCTCCATTTGTATGTCGTGGTGGAGGCGACGACCACACTCTAGAGATGGTGGTCTATGGGCTACCAGCAGATCCTTCTTTAGTGCCAACTATGGTCCCTACTGATGTTCTGGACATAGGTGATGAGGAACAATTCCAAGATGGATTCTTTCACTTCATGTAGACTTATCCAGGAGCACCGAATCCTGCCTTGTTTATGGCTAAGCTGATGTGGGTGTTCCAACAGAACCATCCTTCTACATTTTGGGGGGATGGTGGTCCACAAGCTGCTGAGATGTGGATTGAGACTACATAGGAAATTTTCAAGCATCTTGACACACTTTCTAATAGTAGGGTCAAGCTCACCTAATATATGCTACGTGGAGTAGAAAATCGATGGTGGGGTGTTCTAAACTAGGCTAATAGGCTACAAGATATGGGTTGGGCTAATTTATATACCCGATTTTATAAATATTTCTACCCCACGACTCTATGGGAAGAGTGGGATAATAGACTCATGCATCTAGAGTAGGGAACAATGGTAGTTATGGATTACTCAGTACACTTTACAGAGTTGCAACATTTCACACTGATGTACCTTACTGATGAGAAATTGAGATCAAGATGCTTCAAGGAAGGTCTCCAACATTCTATCAGATCCTAGGTCAATATGTTTATATTTACCACCATCATTGAAATTACTAATTGGGTGTCGATTACAGAACAACCCCTGAGGGAAAATGGGTGTGTAAAGTAAATCAGTATTGCCACTCGACCTAGTGGTTAAGCATTTTTAGGTACGAATCACCATTTTGATTTTTCTCATGAGAGGAGTTCCAGACAAACTATTAGTACTGGTACCTCAATTTTCTATCATCAGTGTGGAAGGTGAGGCTACATGAAGAATCAGTGTGATCATGACCTATTCGAGTTCTGAAATTGCGACGGGATGGGCCACATACAACATTTTCTTATGACCTTCCCTCCAACTATGAGTGGTAGGGGTGATCTCCAAGACCTGGTTCAGAAGAAGGTTACTCAGCTCTACGATAGGTTGGGAGCTGCAGTAGTATTTTTCGGTTAAGTCGAGGCAGTGGTGGTCATGGATGAGGTAGTCAGGCGCCAGTTACACCGAGACATCATAGTGGGCCTACTCTAGGTAGTGAGGTTATATCACAGGGTTGTGGTACATGCTAGATCTATTCTATATAGCCTACCCCCAAGAATCATGGTATCAGACCGTCTATAGTTAGAGGTCCGATCTTAATAGTCTCTACTAATGCATCTTCCCTTTTTGATACAAGTCCACATCATAGTTTTATATCTGAAATAGTGGTAAAAATCCTTGGGCTTATTATATTGTCTTTTGATGGCGCTATGATTCTATACATGCCATTTGGAGTCAAAATGGAATATGTGCACCAGTGTAGGGAGTTCCCCCTTGAGTTGGTGGGTGTCACTTCATTTGGGATCTTTATATCCTCGAGATAACCGGGTTTGACATCATAGTCCGGATTGAATAGCTAATATCTTATCAAGATTACATTGACTAATATCACTAGAGAGTGACTTTTTAGTATCCATAGGGTGCAGTGTATACTCATATGGGTGAATGGGATGTACAAGAAAGTTGAGCTAGACCAGAGCATCGTGGGTTGGGGGGATGACAGCCCAGATCTCTATTTTGTTTCTGGGTGATCAGGGAGTGAGTCAGGGGGAATTTCCTCTAGCGGTTGAGCATTTTAGGGATTTCTTCCATAATTAATTTTTTGGTTTAACTTCTGAGAGATATATTGAGTTATCCATATATCTAGTTCTAGGAGATGCACCAATATCTATTCCTCATTACAAGATGGTTATGATGGAGTTTTAGGAGCTCAAGAGGTAGCCATTGGATTTGGAGGCAAAGGGGTTTATTTGACCCAATACTTCTCTGTGGGGTTCATCATTCCTTTTTGTGAAAAAGGTGGATGAAACTCTTATGCTATGCATAGATTATTGGAATTTAAACCACTTGATGATTAAGAATTGATATCCCTTTCCATAGATAGATGATTTTTTAAATCATCTTTGAGGAGATCGGGTGTTCTTGAGAATTTACATGAGGTAAAGATATCACCAGGTACGTGTTTTACTAGTAGGCATACCTCATACAACATTTTATAGTAGGTATGATCTATACAAGTATCTGGTTATGTTGTTTGGTCTCTTGAATATGCTGGAAATTTTCATGGCGTTGATGAATCGAGTGATCCATCCTTATCTTGATTTGTTTGTGGTGGTTTTCATGGATGAGATCTTGGTGTATTCTCAAAATCAACATGGCCATTCCAACCATCTTGAGCTCATTTTGAATACACTGAGAGAGAATTAGTTATATGCTAATCTCACAAAGTGCTACTTTTTGATGGATCAAAATCACTTTCTAGGTCACATAATCTCAGAGATAGGAGTATTAGTGGACCCATAGAAGGCAATAGTTTTGGTTTCCTGGGGACATCCAAAGATTTTTTTGACATACTGAGTTTCTTAGGGATAGCAGGTTACTACAGGTGTTTCATACAATACTTCTTACTCTTAGCGGTGTTGTTGTAGGGTTTAACTAAGAATGGTGTGAATTTTCTATAGTCATATTCTTATGAGACAGAATTTCAGAAGCTAAAAGTAAGGTTGAAATTAGAACCAATATTGATAATTCCGTAATAAGGAAATAGATATACTATTTATTATGATACATCAGGTATTAGGTTGGGAGAAGTGCTGATGTAGGGGGATAGAGTCATGGCATATGGGTCTCAGTAGCTGAGGTCACATGAGAGGAATTTTCTCATGCATGATCTTGAGCTAGCTAAATTTTTTCATGCATTGTTCTATTGGAGACATTATTTACTTGTAGAGAATTTTTTGGTGTACACAAACCATAAAATACTCAACTATATATTTACAAAACATGATCTTAATTTGAGGAAGTGAAGGTGGGTGGATTGCCTACAGTCCTTCGACTTCAAGCTTTACTAAATTCTTGGTAAAGGAAAAACAATGGATGATGAACTGAGAAAAAAGACTCAGATATAGGTAGTTAGATAGGTCAGTAGGGAGTGGAATCTCATGGATTTGTTTCTATGAGACGCACCTAGAGGTGAATGAAAAATATGGATAGAATTATCTATCATACTTAGTTATAACCTCTACCCTACTGGATAGAGTGAGGATGAGGTAGCTATCAGATTGAGAGAGCCTAGTTCTATGGGAGAGTGTGGATGGTGAGGATCCACCTCATGGTTAGAACAAATTTGAGGACCATATCCTACATGTTCATGGTCGTGTATGGGTTCTAGTGGATATACGTGAAGATCTGATGTGTGAATTTACTACCTCATATTGGGAAGTGAATCTCGAAGTCACCAAGATGTATCATGACTTGCGATGTCACTACTAGTGGCCAGGTATAAAGCATGAGGTGGCTGGTTTCATTACAAGGTGTTCCACCTATCAACAGGTGAAGGTAGAACATCAGTATCTGGTTGAAATTTTACAGTAGTTACCGATTCTAGAGTGGAAATGGGATGATGTCACAGTGGATTTCATAACCAGATTACTGAGGTTGCCTCGAGGTAATGATATTGTGTGGATTATTATTGACATAATCATGAAGTTTTCTCATTTCTTGTCAACCAAGGAGACCTTTAGTGTTGATGATCTTGGAAGTTTGTGCATCTATGAGACAGTACGAATTCACGAGGTCCCGCACACTACTGTTTTAGATAGGGATGCATGATTTATGTCTCATTTCTGGAAGAGTTTTTATAGTTCATTAGGTACACAAGTGCTTTTGATCACAACATACAACCCTTTAACTAATGGTTAATCAGAGTGTATGATACAAGTGATAGAGAACATGCTATAATAATGCGTCCTAGATTTTGGGGGATCTTGGGAAAAATATATACCTCTGGTTGATTTTTCCTATAACAATATTTATTAGGTTACTATTCAGATGGACCATAATGAGGATTCTTATGTTAGGCTATGTCGATCACCCCTATACTAGTTAGAGGTAGGATAGGTGGCTTTACTGGGATCACATCTCAAGAAAGATACTTCTAAGTAGGTCCAATTGATTAAGAAATGGATGGTTGCCGCATAGTCTTGATAGAAATCATACGTTGATCATCGTAGATGACCTCTTGAGTTTGAGGTTAGGGATTATGTTTTCTTATGTGTTTCATTGAGGCTGGGACACTGAAGAAACAAGACACATGGTAAGATTTCACCATGACATGTTGGTTCATTCGAGATTCTAGAGAGAGTCGGGTTGGTATCCTATCGGTTATAGTTACCTTAGAGGTATCGATTCATTCAAAAAATCTTCCACATATCTCAGCTACACCGCTATCATTCAAAAACCATCTCATGTTTCCAGCCAGAGGAGGTTGATATATGGGTTGATGCATCCTTTGAGGAACATATGATTCCTATAGTTGATAGGAGCATGAAGGTTCTCCAAGGTCAGTCAGTTCCTCTAGTACTTGTTCTATGGTAGAACGACCATTTATAGGATGAGACTTTGGAGCGAGAGGATGATGTACATGCTCAGTTGCCGAATTTATTCTAAGACAAATATTTACCACCCTTCAGTAGTCAATTCAGGTATGAATTTCTTTAAGGGGGAAGATTATAAGAACCCGAGTTATCATATGAGCTATATATCCCTTTATTTTTAGTTTTAATGCTTAAATATAGAATAATGTGAATTCCCTTTGAGTTCATGGAGCTTTCAGGGGTGTCTGGATCTTTTTTGGATCCCAGAACCCAAGTTTTATAGTGATTTAAGATTGGCTCATGGTTAGTGTAAACTGTTCCATTATGGCCGTAGAGTTTAAAAAACTATGAAATAGGTGGATATTGAGAAGAAATAGGTTTCACTGTTAGGTCAAACCGTGCAGAATGGAATGCACAGCCATGCGGCTAGGTCTACAATTTTTGTATATTTAGACAGAGGGTTTTTACACAGTTTCCACATAGTTAGTCAAATCATGTGAGGAAATCATACAGATTCCCATCCTCTTACAGGTAACCATGCGGTTTTCCACACGTCTTTTCAGTCCATGCACATAAACTGTGATACACCTTTAATTTTGGGTTATTTTTTATGTTTTTAAAATAAAATAAATCTTATTTTATAAACCTAATTTGGTTTTTCTTCAATAGATAGTAAATGAAACGTTTGAAAGCACTGAACAACAACTAATCTTGGATTTGAGATAAATCCTCCGTCCGATCTCTATTTCAAATTCCATCTATCTCATCAAATCTACATCAGTGAGTTCCCAATTCCTTTTTGGACGTTCCTCATTCTTATGGATATTGGATATGCTATTTCTATTTAGGCTCATTTGACCTATTTTTAGGTTCTTCATCCATTCTGCAAATTTCTCCGAATCTGAGCCAAATCAGGACCCAATATTGGATGAGAACTGCACTACTGAGATAAGGTAGGTGATATATACAACTTCCTTTTGTTTTGGTACTTTATTATGATACCATCCATTAGGCCACCCATCGTACTTTTAATCATGACCCTGATTTTGAATTGGTTAACTGAATTTTATTAATTCAGACCTGTTAGGGATTCCCTTAGGTTACATTGTGATGTGTTGGTAGTCATTATTTGAACCATGTCTACCCATGGGGTGTACCTATTGTAATTACCTTTTTTGTGACTTGTAGAACCACCCATGGGGTGAGTTGAAGCTTGACTTCTTAGAGGAATCTCTTAAATAAATGAATTGAAATGGATTGGTTAAATAGGATATGGGTTACCTCTATAACATCTCGATGTTTTGACAAAATGGTTAATATTAAAATTGAATATCTTGTTTCGAAGATGTCTTGCCTTTTTTCCTTATGATACATTGATATTCCATGTTTAGTTGGTTAAATAGATTAATTGATTTTGGATAATTGAGTGGGTATACTCAGTGGGTTATATCTTTAATTATTGAATGGTTTAATGACTTATAAGAATTGTAAACGATCAATGGGTATACTCTTTGTTGATTTTTGTTTAATTGGGTGTTATGAGTGGGTATACTCATAATATGACTTGAAAGTTAAATGTTAATGTGAGTGGGTATACTCACATAGTTTGAAATGATAAATGGAATGACTGGTAAATGTATGATTAGATGCCTTGGACTTATTCCTTAGATCTGGAACCCGGTAGTGGATTCCTTGGATGGAGATGCTCCTTCAGTTTTGATTTTGTGGGATTCCATGGGATTTGATAACCCTTGGAGCTGGAATTCTAGGACTCACATAGGACATGTCCAGTATGACATTCTTCTAGGACTCCAAAAAGTGCCTAACTGCGTTTCCATCGAGATGATCCTGGGACTTGATGAGGATTCATTGGTCCTTGATGACTTGTATCCGACTATTTGTGGCCTGAATATTTTACATATGGAATGTTCATGATAATTATGACATTCTTGGTTGAATGGATAGGTTTTGTATGATTGCTGACACTTCAGGTTGTGCGGAAAGGCCATGATTGTTATGGAAATGTGGTTGTACAGAGATACTGTAACTCTTACTTTATTTTACTTGCAACTTCCTTGTTCTGGAGCTTGACCATATTTTGTAGGGATCCTTGAGAGGTTATTTCATAGATATTGTCTTATTATTTAAATGTCGCATGCATCATTACTGTTGTTTATTGCTTACCTATTTTACCAGTACTTTGTTTAGCTTATTGAATTAAATGGATTGGATTGTATAGAAATTTGGTTGGTAGCCTACTGGGATGCTATCTCAAACCCTTTTTGGGCCACCCATGGGGACCCAAATAGAATATATGGTTATAGGTATGGATAGGGGAAAGTTACCTTCTATAGTTACTTGATTTATGCATAGGATCTGGGGATCATGGGACCAAGCTGAGGTTTGCGATGCTAGTGGGATACCTTTTGGTATTTTGGAATTTTGGATAATTGTATTGTGCTATAAAACCATGTACTTGATTTGGTTGTTTTATATATATAGGTATCATCATCATCATTGTATATGAGACACTTTTGTCTTGTTTATATATTCTTGTCTTGTTTAATTTTCTGTTGTCTACTTGTTGTATCTGCTTCCTCTATCTTTATGTTATTGACTTTCTGCTATGATATAATCTAGTAATAAGGGAATAGTCTCCCCAATGACGCACTTAGGCCCTCTCATATAGTTTTTAGCCTTTGTAATTTTGGGAGATGCACTTGAGGCCTTATGATCCACTGGGATCAGGGCACTATTGAGTGGCTAATAGGTTTGGGACATTTCATAGAGGAAGAATGAGGATGAAATTTTAGTGGAAAAAAATAATTCTCGAGGAGGGGAAATGGTAAATTTTTTCCTAATTTAATGAGGTGCACAGTTTGACCACAAGGTTGGATATATCATGTGCCAACTATGTTCCACCTTCTATTTAAGAGGGGTTTAGGTCAAATGAATTATTGGGGATCCTACACAATTTTAAAAAACTGTGTGGTATCCATGTGGGATGGCTCTATACAAGCCTGCACAGTTTGGCCCCCCCTAGAAAGGTCTCATAAAATGTACACCCTATCTTAAAACAGGCATGGTTAGGGAACATAGTTACCACTAACCATTCTCCAAACGTGCAAAATGTAATGGATGGACACTTTAACCCCTCTCTAGTGTCCCAAAATCTTCAAAACACCCCTGAGACTCCTCATATAGCTGATAAACATTCCATTAACCATTTTAAAGGAATTTTAAAAAAATTAAACAAGTAAATACCTCAATATAAGTTTGGTATCTTATAAGAATTACTAAAACTCAACTATATATCCAAATCCTATTGAATACTTATCAACAATATTAAGGAGAACCTTGGATCTCAATAAAACACAATAGAATGTGTAACTTCATAAAACCTTACCACTTCCTTAATGTATATTATGAAAAGATGATCTAGAGATAAATCTTATATGATAGTCATGAAGTTTGTTGAATTTGTAAAGTGATCAACTAGAACCCAAATAAAATTATAGATTTTAGAAGTTTTGGGGTGTCCAATAATAAAATCCATTGTGATTCTTTCCCATTTTCATTCTAGTATGGGTAATGGTTGTAACATCCACTTATAATTTTGTTTCTTAACATTAACTTACTAACATACAAAACAATATGATACAAATTTGAAATATCTCTCTTCTTATTGTTCCACCAGAAATACTCTTTTAGATCTCTATAAATCATTATACTTCCAGAAATAATAGAGAATGATGAACTATGATCTTTTTCCAATATATACTTATTTAATGCTAGTATTGATAGGATGCATACATTGTTAATGAAATTTATCATTCCTTTAGAATCAACCTTAAACTCCAGATCATTTCTCATCCTCTTCTACAGTTCCACATATTCCTTTTACCTCTCTTTAATCTCCTCTTGGATAGATGATTGGACAATCAATTGAGATAGGTAAGATTTCTCCCCTTCCTTTAAGGCTTCTAGATCCATCCTTTTCAAATATAAAAATATTGGATCTTTTGTGATCCTCATCATTGATAAGCTAGCATGATCCTTTTGATTCAGAGCATCTTCCACCTTGTTCGCTTTCCCTAGGTGGTGATATATTGATCAATCATAATCTTTAATCAACTCCAACCATCCTCTATGGTGTAAATTAAACTCTTTCTAAGTGAATATATATAGTCTAAACTTTTATTATCAGAATATATATCACAATTTTCACCGTAAAGATAATATATCCATACCATTAATATAAAAATTACAACCACCAACTCGAAATCACGAGTCAGGTAATTTTTCACATAAACCTTTAATTTTTCAAAGGCATAAGCTATAACCATATCATTCCGCATAAGGATGAATCATATTACCTTCTTTATTGCATCACTATAGATAAGAAATCCTGCTACACTATAGGGTGTTGTAGGCATAGGTGTACTAACTACCCTTCTATTTAGTTCCTTGAATTTTCTTCACATTCATTTATCATATGGAACATGACTTAATTCTAATTTAACTTGGTGAGTGTATTGGGAAACTATTATAAATTCTCAATAGATCATTGATAATATCTATACAAACTATGAAAACTATGGATTTCAGTCATAGTGGTTGTCCTAGGCCAACGTTCAATAAAATCTTCCTTCGATGGATCCACCAATATACCCTCTAATGAGATTATATGACCCAATAATCATTCATTATATAGAAAAAATCACAATTTATAATTTTTTCATATAAAATATCCTTCCTTATGGTCTTCAGTACAATCCTCAAGTGATTTCCATGCTCTTACTTTCTCTTCAAATATTTAAGAATATCATCTATAAAGACTTCCATAGCCTGATCAAGGTAGTATCTAAAGAATCTATTCATTAAATCTGTGAATTTAGTGAGGGAATTAGTAGGAACAAATGGAATAATAATAAATTCATAGTGTCCACACCTTGTACATAGTTTTTTGGCATATCCACCTACTTAACCCTCAATTAATGATATCCAAAATGAAGGTCGTTCATGGAAAAGTATTGATCTTCATGTAGTTTATCAAAAAATTAATCTATATGGGGTAGAGGATACCTATTATTGATTGTAATCTTGTTATGTTCCTGATAACCAATGTAGAGTCACATTGGTTTTTCTTTCTTCTTAAAAAAAGGATAGGTGCACCCTAAAGAGACACACATGGATGAATGATGTAATGACTCATTTTTCATGAAGGCATGGATCATTGTTTTTGCCTTAAATTTATTATTTTGGACCTTAAAATGGTACCTATTGCAGTAACAGAGGTCAAGAGGGGGGATGGGGATTATTCAGAGCTTGAAGCCCCTAAATTTTGGAAAATAGTCCAGGATTCATGATTAGTAGAAACTGTGTCGCTCGGCCCGTATGGTTTCTCTTAACCTTATGAGGCATTTCAAATGGGAACATGGGGTTGAACGATTGTCTAAAACCATGCGACCTAAGGCGCACACCCATGAAATCTTTTAGATGTTTTAATAAAGGATTCTTTCATGGATTGTGCATGATTAGCCAAACTATGTGCTTATCCCATGTGAGTGACGTTCAAAGATAGTTGGCGGTGCACGGTTGTTCACATTTTGGCCAATCATACGACCAAACAATGTGACCCCATTTTTTGGGGATGAAATTACTTGTTTCACCTAATTTTTAAAAAAAACTTAAGATCCCTCTTAACCTTCTATTTTCCAGGGGACATGACCTTCCCCCCTCTCTCATGATCTCTCTTTCTCCTCCACCTAGGGATCTCCAGGGCTCCCTCATCCAGACATCAAACATATTTCCATCAGAAGTGTTGAATATATATAGGTAATATATATCATCCTTTTTCTTACTTTAGTCCTTTATCTTCCCATAACTTTCACTATTTTGGTGTGAGATCATTCTATCTATTTTCATGACATTGTTCTGTTTCTATGATTTCTTCCATTATGCTTCAAACATGAAGCTGGTATTGGATGAGGATTCATTTACAACCCTAAAGTTGGTGGTCTGGTTATTTTTCCTAAATGTTGTGATGTTTTATAGCTTCTCAATTGTGTCGTACACCATCCATTGTCATGTGTTGCCTCAAAATGTGTTCTTCCTTTATAAATAAATATATGCATGTTGTTTTACTACCATGGAACCTTTATAAGTTTTTAAAGGTTGTTGACCCTATTTATTTCCACCCCTTGGGTGTGCTAAATTAATTTCCCTCTTCTGTATAATTGTTTAATGTACCAAACAACTTCTAAGTGTTTGACATGAATTGTAAATGGAATTTACCTCTTTTATGTAATTTTTTAGTTGACCAAATAACATTATAAGGGTTTGTATTTTCCATAAAGTTGAATTTCCTTGCCTTGATAAATTAAATGGATTGACTTAAATGAATGGAAAAAGTTAGAAAGGCCACACCTTGTGTTTTTCACTATGAACTTGAAATATATGAATTATGAATCCTTGGATATTTGTGCTAAATGGTTGTGGATAAATTAGAGGTGATCCCTCATGGTTATTAATATTATGATAATTCCACTGTTGTTGGATGGTGAACAACAGTTAAGGGACTTATTAAGCATGAAATTTCACACTCCGTTACATCGGGTGTTAAGCAAGACATATCTTACAATTATACTTTTATTTGGGTGATGGGAATGATGCTCCACATTCCTCTGTATCGAGTTTTTAGCATGAAATATCACCCCACCTATCTCATGTTATAGTCAAGATATATCACATTCATTTTTAGATTTAGGGAATGTAGCCTTTTCTTGAGCCTATAGACTTGTTAGACTAGTTATGGATGCCTGAGTTATGACCCAGGTCCAGCTAGCACCCAGTATCCATGTATATTCCTACTTATGTCCTCACGTACTTAGTGCGTATAAATGTATACAATATATAACTATGTATGTATTATTGTTTATATATATGTGGTATTCAGATCAGACATATTCTGGCCTATATCAAAGCTGGTAGAGCCAGCCAGGTGTCAAGTAGGAACTTGAGCCAGATGGTTCTTATTATTCAACATTTTTATTATTAATTATACATGTACACTTATATGGTATATACACTAGATGGATTGCTTATAGAAACCATTAGTTATAACCTAATGAGTTTATCTCACACCCTACTCGGGATGCCTTTGGTACCCGAGTAGACCTCATGTCTTCAAATATGGATAAGTGAAAGCACACTGCTGCAGATGCTTGATCTACTTTACTTATAGATGGATCATGGGAGCATAGGAACAAAAATATGTTTATGATACTAATGTATTAGTCTTTTTTAGTTTTTTATTTTTTATAGCATTTTGTATATTCCAATCCCATGTATCCGCTGTTTCCCATTTTTATATTTGTATTCCATGACATAATCATGTATCTAACTCATCCTTTGTGATTTGGATTATTATTACAGTCACTTGGTAATTAATGAATCCACTATTGTATGTTTATTTATCTTATCCACTGTTCCACTTTGATATGAGGGTATAGTATCCCCACTATCCCACCTTATACCCTCACTGCTAATCGACAACCTCTAGTGTACAGGGAGGCGCGCTTGAGGCCATGTAAACCACCAACTCGGGACACTAGTTAAGTGGATCTTGAGTCAGGATGTTACAAAGTGGTATCAAAGAGGTTTTTTATTTTCCTTTTATCTTACTCTTTGGGTATTAGATTAGAGGCTAGGAGGTAATGGAATTTTTTAATGAGCCTGTGCCTAGGAGTAGATAACCCATATTTAGGGGAAACCCAAATTACCTAGGATGGGTTATTACTGTTATTATTTATGACTGTTATAGTTGATACGATTACACCATTGGGTGATAAAAATTCTTTGTGATGTATTATTATTTTTGATTTTATTGACACCGACTTCATCCCTTGGCCTAGTAAGTCAAGGAATTAGCATCACACGAATCATTATAGTCACCATAGGACTAATTTACCATGCATTTTTTCATGTCATGTCTACTTTTTGCATGCATTTGACTACTTCATATGGTTAGTGCCTTGGTTACTATATATTGAAATGTGTTCACATTTCTTGTAGGGATAATATAATTGGATTAATTAAACTACATAAATCAATCTAAATAGTGTTTTCCCACATGGATCGATAATGAAACCTTAATTATCCAATTATTCCATGTTGTGGGTTCTAGATCTACTGGTTCTAGTCCATGATATATGTATTATATATACACATGATTATTAATGAAAATGAATTTAAATAAATAAGAGAATAAAAATTACTGCTAAATGCGATGCCAATTACAAATTAAAGGGTGTTTCCTGTATAACTTGCAATTGTAAATCCATATACCGAATCCTCTGCCATCTGATATGAGACATAGTGATGAACCCAACCTTAGTAGTGGGTAGTTGGGGGTGTCTATTACATCCTCATAACATGTTATGTTCTTCTCTTTATCCCCTAGAACTCTATTTTGGATTAGGAAGAGAGGTGTTATCTTTTTTATAGGAAGGATGTGTACCTATCCTAATTATCTATCTGTAATTATTCCAGCTAATAAATTATCTTACGAGGCATGAATTCGGTATTATAGAATCATTCCATGATGAAAAACTCAATTCATATGCCAGGAAGGTAGGGACAAACATCCACTAGAGGTGGTGGGTCCTAAGCTGCTAGTGATCCATCCTGTAGTGACACCTATGGCACCACCTGTTATTCCTGATATGGGCACTAACACCCAGTTTCAAGAGGATTTTTTCTATACGATGTAGTCTATACAAGGTGTTTCTTGACCTTCCACAACTATGGTAGAGTTGAATTATGAGTTAAAATATAATAATCCTTCCACCTTCTCAGGGGATAGTAGACCACATACTTCTGAGTCAGGGATCGAGGCCATGATTTCTATATTTAAGAATCTGGAAATGCCTCTAGAGCAGAGGGTCAATCTTGCAGCATATATGCTATGTGGTTATTCCAATTGATGGTGGGATATTAGTCCCTAGGAAGACCAACATCGAGATATGATCTGGATATAATTATAGATGATTTTTTATGACTACTTGTTTCTACAAACTTTGACAGCTAACCGGGATAGAGTGTTTTTTGACCTGTTATAGGGATCCATGTATGTCATTGAGTATTCTGCACATTTTATTGAGCTGTAGTGGTTCATGATGACCTTATCTAGTGATGATATATACTAAATAGAAAGTCACATGCCATGTATATTGATACGCATTCCATGTGACATTATTTAATTCATGTTTAAACAATAGTTTCTAAGAAACGAATAAAAGTATGTTATATGGAGTGTAATGAAGAAGTACATGCCATGTATTTATTAGAAACAAAAAAGAGAGGGGGGAATAAATTTTTTGTTTTCTCCCAGAAAGTGCCTTTGATTTAGGTATTTGGATCGACCAAAGTTAGAATACCTACCTATAATCTAAAGTAGGATGTGTATTCTTTATTATGAACCACCAAGTATTCCTGACGCCATCCTCTTTTATCATTTTTCCTTGACATTAAAGTAGTATGTGTGGCAACTTGAAATAGCATTGCTTCGTGGCTAGTAATTCATGAAGGTGGACTTATGACTTGGTTTGATCATGTATTTACTCTACCACCTTGGATACTTAATCCTAAATGATAAAAACCTGATAAGAATCAAAATAATCCTTTGAAACAGGTGATAATTCAACTGGGGGTTCAGAAATAGAGAATTGATCAAATTCACTACTAACATGACACAATGTGTTCCCATATTCAAATAATGTTCTTATAAAATCATTTCCATAAAATTTTAATGCAAAAAAGGTTGTTCCCGCTCCATAACATGATTCCTCAGTTGAAATAGAAAAATAACACATGGTTTCATACTCAAGTGAATTATCTATTTTATACATTATCTTGGAATGTTTCTCTACCATATTTACAAGTTTTCCCAACCTCTTAGTTTGGTCCATCAGGAATGTGGTAAAAGTTTCCATCATTGATAATAATTTATCGGTAATACTAGATAATGATTCTGGAAGATAAGAAGAATTGGGCGGGGTGAAGGATGTACATGGTTAAACCTCATACTGAAACCCATCATCCATGTATATATAATATTCTTCTTGATAAAAGTGTGTCATCATTGGATCATATGGATATAAATCCTCTCAGGAAAAAGTATACCAACCTCTAATTAAATAAATATCAATGGGGATGTGAGGTATAGGTTTCAAAGAAAATAATTAAGAAATAAAAAAATTATGAATCAACCAACCTTAACTCAAAACTCACACTATTATTTTCCATCACTATTACACAAAAATGGAACTAGAATTTTATTGTGCTTATCGTGTAGTATGGAAAACATAATTCCCTTAGAAACCAAATAATTAGGTAGCTAGTGGAAATCATGGTCGATCCCATGGGGAAAGAACAAAAAATAAGGGTAGATATAAGTCAGAAAGAATAATCCGATTATCTAGAAAAATAAATCATAATGGATAAGGGATGAAAAAAATGTGAAATTATTTGTGGAAAATAGGTTAAAATAGATGAATATAAAGTAAAATAGGGAAACAGATGTGTCAGGGTTGCAACTAGAATAAGGTTAATTGTAAAAGTATTTATTCAATATTAAAATATTCAATGATAATGGCTTACCATTGGGATTAAATTATATTATATTTCTTGGTTCAATAATAGAAAATTGTGTATTTTAGACATCAATACCTAGGTCGAGTGATTGATTGCTCAAAATCACATTATAGAATTACCCCTAAAACATTGGAAATAGGCTTGCCCAATGGTATTTTTTTTCTTTTTGTAAATACATTACTTTTCACCATTAGTGTTTTTCTTGGTTTGATACAACACAATATAAGAATTTGGAATTAATTCCTTAATGGTTTTATAGAAAAAAGATCATAATAAAAGTAAAAACACCAGAATTTCTATTATAACACACCCATAACCTTATTAAAAATCCCAACACAAGAGACTCATCCTCTTATAACCATGGTCATAGTGTGTGGATTGAGTGGAAACTCAATCCCTACTATGGGTATGAGAATAAAGAGAGGTTAAGTATAAAACATACTAAAACTGAAATAAAATGGAAGAAACCCCCTATTGCCTTTGAGGGAATATCAAGTTGGAAGAGCGGTAGCACCTCCCCTTCGAATGTGCAACCCTAAATTTGGAGAAATTACCTTATATTTATATAAAATGTAAGTACATCATGTGTACTATGAAGTACATGGCATGTAATTAGGTAAACCTTTGTTTCCTTTGTATTCTCTGCCAGTAGGTGGCCAGCCAAGCTACTCATTGAATTTTAAACATCAACAGTTTTTTGGTGGAAGTACATGGAATTAGGCACTAACATACATGAAATTTATCTTCTCTATATCCACTAACTGCTTCTAGAATGTGAGTACATTGTGTTTGAGTCATTAATACATGGTGTGTGGGTTCTAATCCACAACATGGGTGTGTTCTCTGGATGGTTGAACTATGCACCTTATAAATGTACATGATGTGTGTTTATAAAGTAAACATCTTGTATTCTTGAATTTTTGACCTGATTTTACCTGATGTGAAATTTCTACTAGAAACTCCTAACAATATCCATGAACACAAAAATAAAGTAGTTTATCCATAAAACAACATGTTTCTAGTGAAAATAGGTGTTTATACTCAATATAATGTATGAATTAGTATGCACAAATCAAACACACCACTCCATCCCTTCTCTCACACATCTAAACACATTATAATAGTTTCAAATAACTGTAAGAATTATTATTCTAATTACAAAATCCTTTATTCATGTCTATGGTGTGGTAACAAATTAAGTATTTAAGTTTGAGTATTTATATAACCACGTCTACCTTGATAAATTTAGACTTCAAACTCAAACACTTCAGTCTTTCACAAAGTTATTCTTATTAATAAAATTAGAAACCAATATTCTCAATAACACAAATATTGATCTTCTAAATTCATGTTACCTTCTCTCAAGACTTGAAACTTTTTTTATAAATTTTAAATGATGATTTACAAGCTATCCAATGAGGTTCATTTCAGATAGATTCTTTCTCAGTTCTTACAACTTCTAATAACTATTGTAAACTATGCACTCTAACTTAGTAATTTTTATTTCCATACAAACCAAATCATAAATCATCAGATATATTAGTGATTCTCACCAATTCTCATGTTTCCTTCTTCTTTACCCAACTAAATCGTAAGAATATTCCTTTCCTTTGGGTGGATTCTTACTCCATAACCCATGTCCTCTAAGACATAAATTAACATGCTCATTGAAAACAAATAAAATCACAAACTAAAGGGAATTTCAATATCCCCCTTTGGATTTTTTTAATGATTTGAACTTAGAAAACACCATAGATGCATATCAATAATACTTTGGCAGTTCATTCTCACTCTCCCACTTTTAACAATAAATAAAAACTTAGGAAATTTATTCTCCCCCATAGACACTATAGGGAAGGATTAATATTTTTATTATACCCCTTAATGATATCAATAATTATAAGGGATGGATTTCCCATATCCAACTAACTTTTCGAAATTTAAGAAATTTATTATCCCATTTTGTTCTTTAAATTTCACTATTCTAAATTAATTCTATAAGAGAAGGATGGAATCACATATTAATAGAAATTTTCCATCAACTAACCAACTCAAAGTCTACTTGGGCTAACCCAGTGTAGAAAATAAGAGCTTTAAATTTAGACAACAAGGTTGTCCATAAATATCCACAATGTGATACCAACTAAACCTTTTAATGTTTAAGGGTTGTTTACATTGATTTTCAATAAGGTTTATGAACCTACACTCACTTGAATACACACATAAAAAAAATTAAGTGCAAGGGATAACTTCCTCCATAGGTTTAGATAATCATTCCCCACTAATAAATATATTCAACATGAATCAAGATAATGTTAGGAAGTGAAAATGATACCTCAACCTTTAACTTTTTTAAAAGTGGTCAAATATTCAACAATATTTCATAAATCATTGAAAACTTCACCCTTTTGAAAGATCCCCATCATGGAATTCTCTCTACACTTATTCGTATTCAATTCCCAATATTTAAGCACAACCAAAATGATATGGAAATAAGGTGGTCTTCCACAAGCTCTTCAATGTGAGCCAAAAGGATAAGAAAACTATATCAACCAAGAGACTCATTTATTTGAAGGTCTAAAATTTCTAAACCTATTCATGCTTGAATCCTTTTTGATTTTCCATGTATGGTCCCTTTTGGGCAGCATGGTTTTCTTACATTTTTTATTCCTTCCTTACTGGAATTGCTACTACAAAATAGTCCTTTAACCGTGCTATTTATTATCATCTCTTAAAAAAATACTGATAAAGGGTACCTTTTATCAGTGTTTTTTTAGAATTTATAAATGAAACCATTTATGAATTCTTTTTTTAGAGCTAATAAAGAGTACCATTTATTAGCGCTTTATTTTTAACACTAATAAAGGGTACACTTTATGAGTGCTTATTTTTAACACTGATAAAAGGTACCCTTTATCAGCGCTTTGTTTTTAACACTCATAAAGGGGTCCTTTATCAATGCGTTTTTAGTGCTGATAAAGGTATGAATAAAATTAAATAAGTAAATAAGTAAATAATAAAAATGAGTTTATTAAAAAAATATTAAAATTTTTATTAATTAAATAATTATTGATAAAAATGAATAAATTGATTATAATATATATAAATTCTAAACATTAATAAATAGTACATATTAAATATATTTATATATAAAAATGAAAATTAAATAATTAAAAATTAAAAATAAGTAAATTGAGAAAAATATTAAACATTTTATTAATTAAATAATTATTGATAATGTTAATAAATAGTATATATTAAATATATAGATGTATATGAATGTATATAAATATGATTTATATAAAAAAAAATATTTTTTATTTACATTAAAAAGTAATATATTTGGTGAATAATGGTTTATAATTAAAAATTATCATGAATTAAAAATACTAACTAAATACATTGAGTAACAGACATAATTAAATGTTGTTTTATTTTTCAAGATTAACATAGATAAAACGTGTGTTATATTGATTTCATATATACATAATTAATGAATTTTTATATACAACGCACACACAAATATTTTTTTGATATTTAATCTATTTCTATTATTTATTTATTATATATATATATATTTACTATGTTTTAATATTTTAAATGTATATTCATATTTATTTCAATATATATCCATATTTTTTTAATAATTTATATTTAATTAATAAAACTTATCTATTTTTTCAATATTTTTAAAGTGTACTCAATTTTAATTATTCAATTTCACTCATTTTAAACATGCATGCACTGATGATTAAATATTCATTAATAATGTTAAAAAATATTTGTAAAAAAAATTATAAATAAATATATTTATAAATTTATATTTAATATTTTTTACATTCACATATTTATAATTATAAATAAATAAATGTTATTTTTTTAAAGTATTTCTATAATTATAAATAATTAATTATATATATTTAAATAATAATAAAATTATAATAAATTTATTCAAATAACGAATATATTTACAATATTTATATTTATATATATTTATTAAATATATATAGATAATGATATAAATATTATTTTTTTAAAACGTATTTATATAATTATAAATAAATAATTATAAATTTAAATAATTATAAAATTATAATAAATATATTTAAATAAACAAAACATTTAATATATTTATATTTATAGATATTTATTAAATATATATATATATATATATATAATTATATAAATATATTTACAAAATGTTATATTCATAATTATAATTATAAATCCTTCATCAGTGGTTAAGTAATAAGCGTTGACAAAAGTAATATTTATCAAAGCTAACTAATTTAGTGCTGATAAAAGGGATCTTTATCAACACTATTTTGGAAGTGCTGATAAAACTATCACGATCTATTTAAATAACTCTAACCAGTCATGAAATCATCACAATATCCAAAGCTTTCTGTGGAAGTCACCCTCTACCGACACTCCTCGGTGAATCAAAGCTCAAATCAAGGCTTGAACAATTCAAGGCTCAAATACAAGGGTCGAACGAATCCATGGTTCAAACGTTTTTTAGGTTTTTGATATCTATACTTTCTCTCAGATGATTCAAAGATTCAATCCAAGATATCTTATTTTATCCTCCTCATAACTCATTGATTACTTATTTGGCGATATCTATTTTTGTTTTTTATCATCATTCTTTCTTTACTATTAGCATATTCATGTGGTCAATAATGTTTATTGGGGGTGTTTGGTTGAAATGAGATAGGGTTATCATTCCTTGAACTCCCCCACCCCCACCACTTTTTGATTCTGTGCAACTCATCCACCCCAACGCCATTGAATCCTACTTCATGAGATCATCGACCCCTTAAAAGTTTTCATAATTTTAGAATAGAAGAGATCTCATCTGCACTGTTCCCTCCTGCACAGGTGACCACCATCACCCTTCTACACATAGACAACACCAAATAAGAAATTCTCTTCCTGTTAGACTCAACCATAGGTTCTATGGAATGAAAGTCAGGTGCATGCCCACCTCACCTAGCACATATCAATATAATTATATATATGTAATGGTAAATTTATAATATAATTATATTTACATACACACATAGGCACACACACATGTTTATAAATACAGTTATATTTATGTGTGTATATATATATATATATCTGTGTCTGTGTATAATATATATATATATATGTTTATATATATATATATAATTTTTTATTAAATCGATTAAACACATTACATATATAAATATGTTAAATATTTATATGTATAAATTTGAATAAATACAAATATATAAAAAATAAAGATATATATTTATATTATATATTATATATTTATATATTATACATATATATATACACACATACATGTATATTTTAAATATATATATATATATATAAATATATATTATACAAATACATTATGAATATGTATATATATATTATACAAATACAAATGTATATTATACAAATACAAATATATATTATACAATACAAATATATTATACCAATATATTATGAAAATATGCTATATAAATATATTATATAATTATATTATAAAAATATATTATAAAAATATGTTATAAAGATATATTACAAAAATTTATTTGTATACAATTAAAAAATTCAAATTTGTTATATATTTATATATATTAAATTTATATGTAAATAAATATATATGAAATATTATATATTTATATATTATACAAATATTTTATACAAATATATATATATATATATATATATATATTATACAATAAAAATATATATTATATTTCAAAAATATATAAAATAAAAATATATATTATTTAAATAAAGATATATATTACACTAATAAAAGTACAAATATATATATTATATACAATACAAAAATATATGTTATACGAATATATATTACACAAGTATATTATACAAATATATTTTATAAATATATTATTTAAATATATTATAAAAGTATATTATGAAAATATATTTTGATAGAGTTCATTCAATGGTAGAAATTCATCATCAAATTTTACTTATGAAGATTTGTCTCTCTTCAAAACTATTTTTGTAAGAGTGGTTCATCTCCCATTTAACTTAAAACCTCTATATCTTCCATAATTACTATTATCTATTTCATTGTGAATAAAATTTTATAGTATGTGCCCAAAATCACCATAGAACCCATAATGTCCATGAAAATGAAATTTTCTTATAAAGCATACTCTTTGTATGCTTGAAAATAATTCTTGTTTTCAACCTGTCTAAACATAATTCTTGAATCAATTTATCAATTAAGAATTTTTAGATGTTTAAAACCTTTATCATTATTAGGTATATTCTTTTCCTAAAATTATTTTTCCCTTATTGACTTTTGATTGAAATTATAATTTTTGTGATATTTTCAAATATTTGATATACCATTAATATTAAATATAATACTTCCTTAGGTTGTTACATCACTTTTCCCAAAAAATAGAATGGAGGTTATCAAATTATATATATGTTGGAATAATTATTAGAAATTATTTTTAGGTATTCATCATTTTTGGTCTACATTTATTGCTTCCACACCTAGGAATCTCTGATTATCATCCATGTATATGAAATAAATCTTTATTTATTAAAATGTTTTATCAATACATTTTTATATCTTCTAGTTGATCGAATGATAGTTTATTATTCTTCTTTATCACATTTTGGTTTCTTATTACTCCTTAATTACCTATATTATATTTTAATTTGTTTAGGGGATTTAAGAAGGACTTTATGGATCATTTTAATATAGGTAGGAGTAGTCTTAGTTAGAGGATTGTAATTATTAAAAGTGGGATTTCTCTTATAAATACAAGATTCATAGAGACCCCAAAGATTCATATATCATAGCATGTCCCTACCAAGACCCATTTAATGATAAAAAAGAATGTTTATACCCCCCAAATATCACCTTCAATAGGACACAAGTTAATAACTAGTCTCAATGGTGTAATTCTCACAAGTGGGAGGCATTACCCCTTTTAGATAACACAATGTAGTACAATTGCCATCCTCATTAGCTTCATCTCCCAAATTGTTATTATTTCAATTTGTTTCTTGAGACTCATCCCCAACCTATTTTATTTTTCTTGTGTGACTTTAAACATTATTCATCCCATGGATGACTACTTATTAGAGTATTTCAAGCAACATAGGTTCATGTCCATAAGAGATGAAGGATGTGTTTCAAACAAACAAAATGCAATGATAAATGTTCAGGAGATGAGATGATGAGGATAAAAGTTGTCTATAACATTGAACTTTGAATTAATTCATAGGATAACATGTACCATAGTGGATTAATTATTTTCTATATTAAATCACCCATTTTCTTCAAAGAATACCAAAATTATTTGAAAGAATCAAATCTTGGGTTTCCCTTATTAGAATTGTCTATAAATTTAACTTTTAATAATGAATATATTATGTGTATTTATTTATTTATTGTACAAAATTAATATTTTATAAACCCAATAGTATGGATATGAATCAAAAATGGATACACTCTAATCATTTAACAAAATATTATGAATATAGAGTTAAAGAGTTCATCAAGTTTTAAATAGAGCATACATATGACCCTTCTCAAATCCTTTGTCCAGGTTTACATTGTTGTTATTCAAGAAAATTTAATCCAAAAGAGTTGGAAGAACATTTGATTTCTCATGGAATATATCAGAGCTATAAATGTTGGAATAAACATGAGGAAAAACTAAACATGCACATCGATTGGGATGATACTACAGTTTACGGATCATTTTATATGAATACCAATGTAAATGGCGATGGATATCACAAGGAATAAATGAAAACAACAATTTAAGATGACCTTCATGATTGTAAAAAGTTATTTGAGAAGTTAAATAGTTTTTATAAGAGGCCATTTTATACCAGTTATACTAAATACACAACATTTTCAACAATATTGAAGATATATAATTTTAAACATAGTAGTGGATGGAGTGACACTAGATTTACAAAACTACTTGGTCTCTTGAATGATATTATACTAAATGAAAATGAACTACCATGTTGAGAATATTATGCTAAATGAATGAAATTTTCATTGGGAATAATCTCTAAAAAACACATTCTTGTCCAAATGATTTCATATTGTTTCTCAAGTACCATGAATCAATCATAAAATTCACTAAGTGTGGCATGGAATGATGGAATAAAAATTAATCAAGTACTTTGAAATATGTATGGTACTTTCCTATCATCCCACATTTTAGAAGACTACATGGATGTTAGAAAACCAAGAGACAATTGACATGGCATGTAGATATGAAAATTTAATATGGGAACCTACATCATCTAAAAAATTCTCCTCAGTAGAAGAAAATTGATTACAAGTACCCTAAATTAGGAAATGAGCGGAGAAAATTTCATCTTGTGATATATATATATGAAATAAATCTTTTTGGTGTACAGAGTAGTACTCACAGTACATGGCCTATCATGTTAGTAAATTATAACTTGTAACCATGGTTATGAATGAAGTGAAAATATATTATTTTGTATTTGATTATATCTAGACCAAAGCAATTCGATAATGATATTGTTTTCTATTTGGATCTATTGATCAAATATCTGCAATTGATGTGGGATACAAGTGTTATAATGTATTATGCTCATAGAAGTGAATAATTCACATTGAGGACCATGTTGTATGGGATGATAAATGAATTCCCTACTTATATAGATTTATTTGTATATAGAATTAAAGGAATTTTGGGGTGTCCTATTTGTGAAAAACACACACACTCAATTCAGTTGAATCATTCCTCAAATAATGTGTTTTTAGAACATCAGAAATTTTTACCTTGATGACATAAATACCGATCTTCGATGATATAATTCAATGGAAATATCAAATAAGGCACAACACCATCTCCAATAATGGGTGATCAACAGCTCGATAAAGTAAAATATATTGATACCTTTTTCAGTAAACCATTTTCAAAAAACTTTATGAAATCGGGTTGGAAGAAGAAATAAATTTTATTTGAATTTCTATAGTGGAATTATTTGTATATCAGACATTTTATTAATGTGATGTATGCATAAAAAAATTTATTTGATATTGTTATTGGAACATTACTAGATGTTATTAAAAAATGAAAGATAGCATCAAGTCTGGATTTGACATGATTGACATGGGGATAAGGGAAGATTTTGCAACGGAAAAGGGTAAAGGGTAGACTTTTCATCCTCCAGGGTATTATACTCTACCCAGATAAGAAAATTGCAATATTTTCTTTTCCTTAATAGTGTAAAAGTTCCATAGGGTTGTTAATAAAATATCAAAAATGTCATTTAAATGACTAATTTAAAGTTACAAGGACTAAAATCACACGACTGCTATGTTTTAATGCAAGATTTTAGGCATGTTGCTTTCTATTTCATTCTACCTCAAAACCATTTCTCCCCTATAGTGTTTCGTTTATCACTTTCCATCAAGTTCCATCCACTTAATTTATAGGAAGAGCAATGACACTACCTCTACTCAATCATAGAGGCAATCTTGATGTTTTCATAGTAAAATTATTGTTCATAGAATTAATGTATTTATTTATATTTATTTTTAATTTATTTTTTTTAGTATCACTCAAAGATGAATTGTTTTCTTATACAGGTGGATTCTATTGCTTTAGTTGAGGTGTTTTGTCCATATTTCATGCCTTTTTTTCTCCAAAACTTTCATATAATTATTTTCCCTTAAAACCATTTCACCCCTTTAGTGTTGGAATTTATCACTTTCCTTCAAGTTCCATCCACTATCTTTTCAAGAAATAGAAATGACGCAGCCACTTCTCAATCACAAAGGTAATCTTGATGTTTTCATAGTAAAATCATTGTCCATAGAATTAATGTATTGTTTCGTATTTATGTTTAATTTATTTCTTTTTATTATTACTCACATAAGAATAATTTTTTGTATAGGTGGTTTCTTTTGTTCTAGCTTGTGTGGTTTGTCTACCTTTTATGCCTTTCTACACCAATACCTCTACATACTTCTTCTCCCTCAAAAACTTTTCACCATTGCAGTGTTTACATTTATCACTTTCCTTTATGTTCCCTCCACTGCTCAATCAAAGAGGTAATATCGATGTTTCTAAAGTAAAATAATTTTATATAGAATTAATGTATTATTTCATATTTGTGTTTAATTTATTTATTTTTATTATTACTCATATAATAATTGTTTCCTTATATTGGTGGATTTTTTTTGTTTGGCGGTTTTTTCAAAGCTTCTCATGCTCATGAGATATTGTACTTCAATCCTGCAACTAAGATAATAACAAAAAGGAAATGCATCAAGAATACATACAACCATCATGAAAAGGTGAATTCCTACTACTTATTTAATTAATTTTGTCTTCATTTTATCTAATATTTTTAAGTTAATTTCCTCATAATTTTTGCTAATACTTATTTATTTTTTCTCAATGATATTTTATAAAGTCATATTTTTCTTTCAACTATATGTAACAAGCCACAAAAGAGATAAAATGTTCCTTTCATCCAATGTTACCATGATTTCTATTTCATTTCTTTGTCAAACATCCATCACTGCATATTGAGTTGATGTTCTTAGCTAAAAAAACTTTTCTCTTTGAAAGCTATAAGATTATAGGAATATCATGTTCCCATTATGGTGACTTCTCATGATATGATGGGCACATGATCTTCCTCTACAAATCTGGATTTCAATAATGAAAAAAAATCGGCTAAGAAATCTGAGTCAATATGAATTATTGAAAGTTAGAAAAATAAAGGAAATAAAAATCAGGGAAATATTGGTAGTTAGGATTTTTTTGAGACTTTGGGAAGTGTAGGAATCATCCACATCTCAATCTGACTCATGGTGTGACTAGTATGACTCCAAGTGATTCTCTCTATTTAAAATTTACATTAATTTTATTAAAAAAGACAACTGACATACTCGAAACTAAGAAAAAAAATTATATTATTTGATAATTTAAGAAAATTATCCATAAGTCATATGTTACATCTTGGAATTAGTCCCACCTCAATCTGATACACGATATTCCCAGTATGACTCAAAGTGTTCATTATCAATTTAAAATCGACATTTTAGTTCAAAAAGTGTTACTCATTGAAAACCAAGAAAACACAATCTTATTTTCTTGATAATTTAGGAAATTAATTCATAAATCATTTTTGATGTCTAGGAATCAGTCTAACATCAAACTGATACATGATGAGATCGATATGAGTCAAAGTGTGTGTTTCCCGTTTAAAATGAAATTTTAGTAAAAAAGAAAACAGACACACAAAAAACCAATAAAACACATTCTAATGGTTTTGATACTTCAAGAAAACTATAAATAAGTCATTTGATACATGTAGTAACCAACCGTACCTCAATATAATGCATAGTGTGACCGATATGACTCCACGTGCGTCTTTTTATTTAAAATTAACATCAATTTTAGTAAAAAGGAAAACTGACCTACTCAAAACTAAGAAAATACATTCTTTCTGTTTTTATACTTTAGTGAAACTATTCATAATTAATTTTTAATGTGTATTAATTATTCTTACCTTAATCTTATACATTATATTCCTAGTATGAATCAAAGTGTCCGCTATCAATTTAAAATAGACATTTTGGTTCAAAAAGCGTTACTTAATGAAAACTGGGAAAATGATCTTATATTTTATTTATAATTTTGGAAATTAATTTATAAGTCATTTATGATGTATAGGAATTAGTCTCAAATCAAACTAATACACAATGTGATCGATATGAGTCAAAGTGTGTGTTTCCAGTTTAAAATGATATTTTAGTAAAAAACATGTGAAGTACTCAAAACTAAGAAAATACATTCGAATTGTTTTGATACTTTAGAGAAACTATTAATCAGTCATTTTGGATGTGTATGGATTTTACGCACCTCAATTTGACACATGGTGTGATCAGTATAACTCTAAGTGTATTTTTATTTAAAATTAACATCAATTTTAGTAAAAAGGAAAACTGACCAACTCAAAAAAGAGAAAAAACATTCAGATTACATTGATACTTTATATAAATGATCCATAAGTCATTTTTGATGTGTAGTAATTATTCTCACCTCAAAACTAAAAAGACACATTTGGATTATTTTGATACATTATGAAAATGATCCATAATTAATTTGAGATGCGTAGGAATCATCCTCATCTCGATCCAACATACGGTGTGACCAATATGACTCTAAGTGCTTCTTTTTATTTAAAATTGACATCAATTTTAGTAAAAATGACAACTGGCCTACTCAAAATTGAGAAAAACCATTTAGATTGTTTTGATACTTTAGATAAATGATCTATAATTCATTTTTTGACGTGTAGGAACTATATTCACCTCAAAATTCAACACATGATGTTCCTGATATGACTCAAATCATCCATTATCAATTTAAATTAGCATTTTAGTTCAAAAAGTGTCACTCACTGAAAACTGGGCAAACACGCTTAGATTTTCTTGATAATTTTGGAAAAATATTCATAATTAATTTTCAACATGTAGAAATATGTATCATGTCAAACTGATACATGATGAGATTGGTATGAGTCAAAGTGTGTGTTTCTAGTTTAAAATGACATTTTAGTAAAAAAGAGTAGTGATGTACTCAAACCTGAGAAAATTCATTCAGATTATTTTAAAACATAAGGAAAATGATCCATAAGTCATTTTATGGGTGTAGGAATCATATAAACTACAATTTGAGACACGGTGTGACCGGTATGACTCCAAATGCATATTTTTATTTAAAATTGATATAAATTTTATTAAAAAGGACAACTGACCTACTGAAAACTGAGAAAAATCATTCATATTGTTTTAATAATTTTGTAAAATTATCCATAAGTCATTATTAATGTATAGGAATTATATGCACCTCAATCTGATACATGATGTGCCTAGTATGACTCAAAGTGTTTGTTATCAGTTTAAAATCAACATTTTAGTTCAAAAGGTTTCAATCCTTGAAAATCAAGAAAATGTGCTTGTATTTTCTTGATAATTTATAAAAATTATTCCCAAGTCATTTGTGACATGTAGTAATTAGTCTCATATCAAACCGATGCATTATGTGATCTGTATGAGTCAAAGTGTGTGCTTCCAGTTTAAAAAGACATTTTAGTAAAAAAGATAAGTGACATAATCACAACCAAGAAAATGAATTCATATTGTTTTGATACATTATTAAAGCAATACATGTGTTATTTTATATGTTTAGGAATTAAAATCACCTCAATATGACACACAATGTGACCTATATAACTCAAAGTGTATCTTTTTATTTAAAATTGACATCAATTTTAGTAAAAGGGACAACTAACCTAATCAAAACTGAGCAAAAGCATTTAGATTGTTTTGATACTTTTGGAAAAGGATACATGGGTCATTTTTTATGTTTATTAATTATATTCACCTCAATATGATATATGATGTTCCTAGTATGACTCAATGTGTCTGTTACCACTTTAAAATTGATATTCTAGTTTAAAAAGTGTCACTAACTAAAAACTGAGAAAACACACCTGGATTTTCATGATAATTTAGGAAAATGATTCATAATTTATTTTTTCATGTGTAGGAATTAGTATCACATAAAACTAACATATTATATGAAAGGTATGATTCAAAGTCCTTGTTTTCAGTTTTAAATAAAATTTTAGAAAAAAAGACAAATAACATTCTCAAAATATAGAAAATGCATTCACATTATTTTGATAATTTTAGGAAAAGTATTAATAAGTCATTTGAGATGTATAGGGGTCATCATCACTTTAATCCAATTCAAGGTGTGATCGGTATGACTCCAAGTGTATCTTTTCAATATATAAGTGTCATTTTAGTTTAAATGCTCATCACATCGCCAAAGCCGAGCAAATGAGCCTATATTTTTTTCTCATCATTTTATTTGTTGTTACTTAATTTATTTACTTATTATTTTTATCTTATAATTATTTATATTATATTATTCATGTTAGGGTAAATGAACAAATGAAAACCTACCTAAATGCGCAAGGGGAGCCTTGAAACCCAGACCTCCCAAACACCCCCATAGGATGCAGCCACTAGGCTATGCCCATGGTCATTCACATAGATAATGCTTAAATACAAAAAAGAAATGGTGTGATGTGTTAGAATCAACCACAACTCAATATAATACGCATAGGTATTAGTATGACTCAAATCTTAGTTCAAAATTAACACTTTATATTAATTTATTTCTTTATATTATTATTAACATAAGAATTTATTTCCTATATAGGTGTGTTATTTTGTTCGAGTAGGGGTGTTTTTTCAGCAATTGCATGAGTCAGGTTCAGTATAAAAATAAAAAGGAAAGTTTATTTTTTGAATGAATTTAATAATTTGTACTTATGTAATTGTATAAACAAATGTTTGAAATGTCTTTAATATAGTGTTTTCTCTTGTATTTGTGTTGTAAATTTTATTTCATTTAAATTTTTGGTACTGGATTTTTTTGATATATGGTGGTGTTTCTGGTGTTATGGTGTGCTATTACAGAACATTTCACTGGTACTACAATGTTCTATTACAACACACTATAGTATTCCCCTTTATCATTGCTTTTAAAAGTGCTGATAAATGGGTCCTTTATCAGTTCATTTTAAATCACTGACAAATGGTTCCTTTATCTAAACTAAATAAAATAAATGATAAATATTTCCCTTTATCAATTATTTTTTAGTTTTGATAAAGGACCAATTTATCATCTCTTTTTTAGCACTGATAAAAGACTAGCTATTTTAATCTAACCTTGGTAGTCAACACTTCTCTAGCACTGATAAAGGCCATTTTTAGCGATATTAATGGCCTATTTTGTAGTAGTAAATGGATTTATTTACTTTATAAATTATAGAACTTTATTTATTTTCCTCTTATTCCATATTATTTTCCATTTCAAACTAGTATGTCCATATAATTAAGTAATATTTTGGTTCATGCTCAGTCTTCTTCATGTGTGAGGACTGCTTATTTGAAGCAACAACCTTAGTGTTAGGATTCATAGGTGTTTTTACTTTTATCTTTATTTTACTAGGAAAAATAGCCATGTAATTTTAAGCCTTATTTCATACCTATTGGAACCATCACACACATCCTCTTTATCTTTTAGGTTACCCTTTTTAGATATCCTTTCAATTTCTTTATTAGGGATGTCCACCACTATATCAATTCAACCATCTCTTTTTTGGATTGACTCTTGTATTATTAATTCCATATTTCTCCTATTTACTTGGACATTAATGGATATCTTTAAATTTCACATGATGTGTCTTCTCTTTCCAAAATGGAATCATTTTCTACTTTTAGGTTAGATACCCAAGATTTCTTCCTTCACTGACTTCTTAGAAGTTTCAACAGACTTATTATTTGGTTTTCTCCTCAAGATGGAATTACACTTTTTATTCTGATTATTTTCTTATTTTTTATCCTTTTTATTTCATAAACTTGTGAGATATAATAGGATGGTATATATTAGAACTCATCATAATAATGTCCACTTATTTTATAATTCTCACAAAAGTTTTCCAAATATTCAAATATATTTTTCATGGATAGATTCCACATTTTCTATGAAATATATTATAAACCAATTGGTTTATTATAATTATATAATTTCTCCCCATAAATACAAGGCTTCATGTGCATACTAACATGTTATTCTCTATACCCAAAATTCAAATGGCACTAACATATTTCAATTAATATACATCTTTTATATTTAGTAATGTGTTGTCTATATTTTTCTCCTTGTTATTTATGGGATAGAACACCACTCACTTTGTCTCTATTTAGGGAGATTATTTTATTTGATATTACTAAATTTACCCTTGGTGTTTTGTAAGATTTATTATAATTTTTACTCCTCAAAATTTCTATATATTTTTATTTTAAATCGTCACAGGTAGTGGGAATAGATTTAGTGCATATAGATCTAATTAAGTCATGAGATACCTTACTCCATGAGATTGAGGTTTATGTCTCTCTAGATGTTCTCAATATCTTTTTACCACTATAGTGAGTCCCTTTTAAGGTAAAACACATCTTATAATCTTGAGTTTCAACACTTCTCTTCTCAGGTGCTTGGAAAGACCCAAATTGGTTAGCTTTAAGATTTATTAATTTGATTTTTGGATCAAGACACCTTAGACTGAGGATATTTTTCTTAGCCTCCACTAAATTAAAATTTCCTTCTTAAAACTTCTTTATTTTTTGAATTTGATCCTCATGAATTATAATTGTATCAAGGATATAGTTATCCAATTCTCTCACTCCATTTTCTTTGACTTCTAACTATGCACTTTTAATGTCTATAGAGACTGTGTGTAATATTTCAAATGCTTGGATCACCTCTATAAAAACATTATTTAACTCCACTTTCTCACATTTATACTTTTAAAAATATTCATCTATCATTGAAATTTATTACCTAAAAAATGTGATAATTTATTTTTTGACTTTCATAAGATTTGTGGGAGTGTTACAATAGCTCAATTTCTTTTTGAATGCATCCTACATAGCATCATATTCCTCCTCTAGTAATGACTGGTCATCATAAAGTCTCTTAATATAAGAAAATAGTTATATAACTACCTCAATGGGGATTTCATTTAAGTATTATTTAACTTTATAATATAATTCACTAAATGACTTATAAAACAATTATTCATCACAAATTGAACTTGTATCATAAGAAGAAGAATAATCCACATATTTATCAAAATCTTTACTATTCTGAAAACCATCAGTTAATGGTTGTTACACTTTGATTTTTTAGATCTTTATCATATTTTTCACCTCATTTTTTTCTCAAGATCTTCTTTGAGACCACCAAATCTATCTATATAGGGATGGATACAAATTCTTATACCTGATGTGCTTCTAAATTATCTTCCAAGAAAATTTCAAATATTAACTTCATGTAATTCCATTAAAAACACCAAGTAAAAATTTCATAACTAATCAAAGATAATATTGGTGCTCTAGTTTCGATTATTATATAATAGTAGATCTAATTAGAGAAAAACTAAGCTCTTTTATCAATTGTAAGTTCAACAGGATATATGCAGACACAATTTAGAGGGTGTTGAATTATATGTGGTATAATTTTTACCATATAATAAATATTGGTTTGAACATTTTACCCCTTTGATCATTAAACCTATGGTAGAAATTAATAAAAATGTATATTTTGAGTTTTAACATATAATACACTTATTTTCAATGTAGATAAAGCATAAAATATTCCACATGAAGTTTTTAAAAGTTTCAAACCCTCCTATGAATCCCAATCCTTATTGTGCTTGATATGACCAAGCCATATATTCTCTATTAAAATAATTTTATCAATAAAAGTGGATTTTTCTCTGAATTAACCTAAAAACTAGTAACACTATATTACACATGTTTTTGTTCACAATATTTCACCAATGAATATAATTTTCATCCTACAGCTTCACTTCAAACTAGAAATGCAATAGAAATTCTTCTCAGCTTCCTTCCTATTTTTAAGTAGATCAATTAATAATATACAAGTATGTATCTACACCTACAAACTAATATAATTATTCTCAATACAACGATTCTTCAACTACTTTGAAATTTTCACAACAGAACCACGAAAATATACCTCTATTTCTTTAACTAGATTTTTAATTCTGTTATAATTTGGTTAGTGTAAATTATCAACATAGAACTCCTTTGAGATTATATCCCAAACATTTTAGGGGTATGCTTCTTCCTTTTTCAAAAACTACTTTGATATGTTGGTTTTTTTAAGGCTGTAGTCAGCTTCTACAACTTCTTCTATTTTTATTCTTTTTCTTTAAAACCTTGTATGTGTTTTTACTGCATTATTGGTTCATGACACTCCTTTTTCCATGAGAGAATATTTTTCCCTCTCAGATCCTCACATTATTCTTCTTCCTTATGAGAGTTATTTTTTTATCAACACACTCAGTATTTCACACACACCACTAAGGATAATGTATCTAACTATATTATTCTTCTTTATCACTCATTATTGAGAAGTCTCAATGTTTTCCAAAATCTCTCTAGTCAAGATCATTAAATGGTTTGATCCAAATTAGTATACTAAAATGAAAAATGAATAATTGTTTCTAAACCACCTACTCAAAGAGTTATTATAAAATATCCACCTTATGATACCCCAAATATATTCATGTTTATCTCAAAATATTTCCAATGTGGATAGTGTCTCTATGTAAAGTTACCAAAATACCCTTCTACTCTTCATTTTCCTAAACTAACAACTTTAAACTTATTAATAAAATTTAGCAAAAATGAAACTCATTTTATCTTTAAGGAAATAAATAAAAATCATTTTTCATTTCTGAATTCATAAGTACACAGTAGTATTGTATAAATGGATCAACTTATTTTGAAAAAAAAATCTTCAAAATAATTCAAACTTTAAAAATAACTAGGCTTGAATCACTGGAATATTTTAATGTGATTGTGGAAATGAGAATCTTCAAAGCATAATCACGTTCAACATCTATGAAATTCTCTAAAACCATCCCTATTTCATTTTGAGTTCCTCTCAATCATTTTTTACCAAGAATGAGGTTTTTATTATTGATGTGAGAATCATGAAAAATTCATATTTCCTTAATTATAAATGATTTTTTATGTTTTAATACATGAAAATCAGTACCAACATCATTTGGTTTGATTTTATTCATAAAATAAGAATATATAAATTCATAATTTTGTACTGTAGAAATTTCAAATTTTTTCTAAATTAATATATAATAAATGGATTGAAAATTTATTGCTTCTAAAAGAAATTATTATGTATAGACTAAGATTTATACATGGTTCCCTAAAGACTTACACAGACTGTATTAATTCTTAAAAAAATACTATAAAAGTGTTATACACAACATATAATTCATATGAAGGAATTAAAAAAGTTTTATGTCGAATCAAGTCAATCCTTACAAGATGAATTAAAAATTCATATTCCACTTTTGAAGTCGTACACGAGCCATCAAAGTTGTACAGACACCCAAAAAAGTCACATGAAAAGTATCAAATTCATATAAGTAAACTTAAAGTCATACATGTTCAGGTTGTATCATATGCATATTTCTCATATCATATGTGCTCGGTCACTATTTTATGAAATAGAGAATATCATATGCATATTAAATTTTTCTTTTCTATTTTTCAGCATAAAATCAATGAAATCTATAATTCTTCAAATAGGCAGAGGAATTTTCAAAATTACTATAGTATTTACACACATACAAAAACCTATGAATAGTTTCAAATAACTGGGGTAATTATATACTCAATTTTGAGTATCTCTATATCCTCTTATTCCTTTATAAATTTATCCTTTAAACTCAAACACTTCAGACCTCATCCAAGTGAAATTTATCTCTAAAATCAGCATCCAAAAAACACAATATCACAATGATGGATCTTCCAACATCAAGCTAGATTCTCTCAAGACTTAGAACCTATTTTAATAATTTTAAATGCATATTTATATGATTTCAAGTGAGGTATAGTTCAAGAATATTATTTCTAACTTCTTTCAACTTCTTATAACTATTATAGACAGTCCACCCAAACTCAGTACTTCTCATTTTCATAAAACTAGCTCTCTGAGTGTCATATATATTAGTTTTTATCACCAAACATCATGCTTACTTATTTTTTAGAAGACTATATAGGAAAAATATTCTTTTCCTTTGGTTGGACTCTCACTCCATCACCCATGTCCAAAAATACATGTATTTATAATATTTGACAAAAAAATAAAATCACAAACCACAGGGAACTTCAATCACTTAGTGAAAAATTGATAATCTAAGAGAACAAAATCTATTGATACATTACTAAATAGAAATTAAAAAAATATAATTGGATGATTACTCAAGACATGATTCTAGTTGAAATTTAGGGTAGTTTTTAATGATTTTTAAAATGATATTAAATGATAATGATTGTGGGTATTTTTAATGGAATTTTGACTTCAAATACTTTAAATAATTTATTTGTGATCATGTGGATATTTTAAGGATTTATTTTGATTGGATAAGTACAAGCAGCTGAGATTTAGGGGATTTTACATTTTATTTTATGGAAATTATTCTCACACAAATTATAGGAACATTAAAGGAGAAAATATTAAATAGAAATTTATTCATGTATTGAGAGAAGGTGTCGATACACTACTGTACTAAATATCATCTATATAGAGGAGAGAGGAGAATTAAAGAGCATAGCCTACATGCCATCTTACAATTTTAAAGAGGATGAGGCAAGTAGATACTATTTTAATTGATCCAAGAACTTTTTTTAAATATGAAGAAGACCATCTCATGTGTGCTTGATCTCATGCATGGGTTATTTATTCTAAACTATTGATTTGAAATATAATCAATTCTTTAAGAATTTACATTACACTAGAAGTTAATGTATTTATTTAAGAATGTACATCCTTTCATCCTAAAGCTTCCAGTGTTGATTTTAAGATCTAATTCAATCTAAAGAGTGAGATAGTCTCTCTAAGAATTGGTGGTTCCAATCTAAATAACACCACACATTATACGAAGAAGTGGATAATACCTTCCCCCAGACATAGAAGTGAATAATACCTACTCGAACCACATATGAAAGTTACCATCCATATTTGATCACAAAAATTTTATATTTATAATAAAATATATGGCCCAATTTTTTTTTGGATACAACAAGGAATAGACTCTCACTCTGAGTCCAAACATTGAAAAAGTCTATGTGTGTTGTTTGATCAATTTATTTGTTCATACGGGTGAGGAAGAAAATCTAGAGAGTGAATCACAAGTTTAATCAATCATAGTAGTTTATTTAAAAGAAATAATTTTTAATAAACTATACCACTAATTCATACCCTACTTATATTAATGGTATCCTTAATGTTCTAGGATCTACAATATCAAATGTTATTCAATATTGAGTATAGAGTTCTATTTTATAGTAACACCAACTGAGATATTTCACATGATATACTATATAAATTTTAAGTTTCTATATATCAATTTAATGATGAGTTTTAATCATGGAATTGTATGAATAATAAATCAATGGAGCAATGTTAATTTGTTTTCAAAATTTAGGTTCATAGAATAACTTTTTCAAAGATTATGATGTTTTTCGATTAAATATCAGGAATATTTTCTAATTTTATTTTTTTTAAGTTTTGTAATTTTTCTTCCCTTTACTAGGATTATCATTCATAAATGTTTGATAACTTCACACACATTGATTTAACTATGACTTAGTTCATCATTTTCATATAAATATTTTTGGATAAGGAATTTATCAAATCATGTTGAATAAAGAAAAAACCTATTGCATCTAAAGACAAATATCACAAATCATATTTAATTATTCTATTTTTTATTATAAAATAAAGTTTATAGAATAATTCGTGAATGGGATAGGGAAATAAATATTAAGGGAGGGAGGGAGGGAGAGGGAAGATGGAGAGAATCATAGGGAGGTCCAAAATGTATGTGTTGTTTATATATTAATACCCAAATACTTACCAAGGATTTATATTATTTACTATAATTTTATTATTATAATTTACTTTTTCCATGTATTTATTCCTTTAATTTCATGAATAAATGAATGTTATGAATTTTCTCTTCAACTTTACCTTAACTGGGAGAATTACAGGTATTCGTCTCTTCAACCAAATGGGGCTATTTGTAATTATTACACATAGTATAGTTTTGTGTTTTTTTATTTTGTCATGTTTTTCATGGTTTAATACCTCCACTTTACTTTTTTGAATATATCTTATTCAGGAATTTTAACTTGTGAAATTTTTTTGAATGAAAATTTATTGCAAATTTTAGATTTGTGACCCAATTGTTATTTAAAGTCTGTGTATCATAACTTAACAACCATAATTTATTCTCATTTAATGTAACTTTAAGAATTTTTAGATATTAAATTAATAATGAATTTCTAATCCTATTCTACCTTTTCTCACATAACCTCACCCACCACAAATATTATTTTTTTAGTTGGTAAGTTACAAATTTGGGATATTGTTTTATATAATTTGTGTGTGGCCAAATTATTTTTCAATTTTTTAAAAATATTTTTAATTTTTTCTTGCATAAATCAGTTAAAGATTGTTAAACGGTGGAGGTGGTTACTTTGTTTCTATATTTTATTGTGTTTATGATATTTTTTAGTGATCCATGTTAATCCATGTTTTTAATATTACCAACTTCTTTGCATTAAAGGTTGGTTGTCTTCTCATTATCATTATAATACACTCAGTGGGGATAATGAAGCTCCCGCTAATGATATATATGTAGTGATGTTCTTGTTGTAATCCTTTACCTATTTTCAATATTATAATTAACATACATTTTTTCCTAAATACCTTTAAATTATTCTTAACATGATATGGTTATATCATTGATTCTCAATTTTCTTCTTTATTTTTATATAAAATGTTTGTTTTCATAAATATTCTAGGATATGTGACTTCACCAATATAACATCACCATCAGTATATATTATTCCACATAACTATGTTATCTATTGAATTAGTTACCTTTAAATTAAAAAACCCTTTTCTAAAATTATAGTTTATTATTCAATCAATTTAAAAAACGTATTTCAAAAATATTTACAATTCCTATTAACTGTTTCTCATTATACAATTGAAACATTTATTACTTAATTTTAAAATATAACATACATTTAATTTGTTTGATTCATTTTTATTCATAATAATACATATAAAACAGAAAAAATATATTTATTATGATTATATGTTAATTGATTTTCAGTTCATGATTTCAAACCTATGGGATATTACATATAGCATTTTACCACAATTCATACATTTCTAAAATGAAAATATAAAATTATACTATAATAAATATATGAGCTTACAAATATATATATATGATATTATATATAATTCAGTAAAATAGTATAACCTTTTATATAAAATATATTTGTATACCCATATTTTAATTATCTTCCTTAAAATATCCATATTATTATTATTTTCCATATATATAATCACTTATTTTATTTTATTAGCTGCTCGACCCATGTGAAATCATGATATAAATACTAGCTACCTATATAAAAGTATTTTTGAGTATGTGATAACAAGAATTTTATGTTTCTTATTACTATTGGGAGTGTTTGTGTAGCATCCTTGATCGAGTTCACTTCTGTTATGATCAAACTAGGTACTATCTGTCTCAAGAAAGCTTCCCCATATGTACTGAATAGTGGTGAGGGTCAACATATGATAAGTGGAGAGACTATTCCCTCTAGTATAGATTCCATCAAAACACAGTGGTATAAATATCAAGAAGAATTCGTATCAAAATAATAACAGCATAGGATAGACAACATATCTAAGTTCTATCCAATAGTAAATATCATCAACATGTTGTATCAAAATAAACTACCAAACATGTTATAAAAGTCATACAAATATAATTTGGATCTCCCATGGGAAAATCATATACAAAACATTACAAAAATAAACAAAACTAGAGATATCCAAAAAATTGTTCCTGACTCTAGGACCATTCCCATCTCCCAACTTTGATTAAGCAATTCCAGTTTATCTAGTCAAATAATCATGGCCTTTTACATTACCTGGGTCATAAAACATAAAGTATGCTCGGGTATCAGGGAACCAGAGAAAGGTGCGGGTACAAATCAAATGGCCACCACCAATAATATATTATACAATTCCAGTAAATACACATCCATTAAATACAAGTTCAAACTTAAAATAAATTTCTAATGAATAAATAAATAAATAAATTAGCTTTCACCCAAGGGGGTTCTCTTTCCAAACCATATATAACCATAACTACTTTGTCCAGTGCTAGAATGGGATGAAATGCCTATGGTCTAAACACAACTCAAGGATGAATGAAATATCACTCCCTATATAATAACCATAGTGAATGAGCAATCCCTATCAAATAACATTAGTGAAAAATTAATCACCATCTCAATTCATCCAGGTGAATGACCCACCACCAATATAACATCACTAGGGAATGATGCATCGCCCAGTGAATGAAGCATAAAAAACCTATGGTGGAAGATATACCACCATTATCCATGATTTAGTGGAATGTATACCAATATTTCATAGCTATGTTGGATGATATATCACTAAGATATCTCAACTAAGTTATAATGAACTAGATCGGGCTACCATCCAACCCGAAAACCGACTCAGCCTGCTATAAGGCCCTAAGGGAATTCTTGGTCCCCATGGGCTAGAAACTAGTGAATGGGTATCAAAAAATAATCTATGGGAATTATTTCAACCTTATATAACAATATACAAATAAATATGAAATATGTGAAAGAAACTAAATAGAGTATGCAACAAAAAAGCTAGAAAATAAATAAAACTAAGCCAAAACTAAGCAGAAAGAAACAATCATAAATAAAAGCAATAAAAAATTAATAAATTGCTTTTCTTACTCTAACTCTCTCCCCTATAAATATAACCATCAATCCACTTCAAATTCCATCCTAGCCTCCCGTATATAATGCACCACCAATCCTAGGTACTAGGAACCACAACTAGAAAGTGGAAAAAATAAGGTATAAGGTAATGTGTACCAGTCATCAATCCAATAACCTGAATCCAAAACAGAAGGGAAAAAAATTCAGGAACCTAAAAGGAATATATGGGCTACAAAAACCCATATTCATATGTAGCGTGTGAGAGAAATGTGCCTAGTAAGATCCCACCAAGGATTATATTAAGACACTTAAAATTTAAATTCCATTAACACTAGCTTGAATATACATATAAAGACATGGATTTCCATCGTCCTTTTCATAATTGAATCATAAAAAAATCAAATATGATTCAAACACTCTTTAGTTTTATTAAATGAAAATAGTCTCTTAGAATCCATTTCTATCTTACCCTGAGATTTTGTGAAATATTTTTTTCAAATGAATTTAATGTTTATGATATTTAGTGTTAAACACAAAACTAATTTTGGATTTCCATATAAGTAACACTGAGTTCAAATCATATTTATTTTTATTAAATGAAAAAAGTCACTTGGAAACCATTTCTATAACACCCTGAGACTTTGTGAAATATATTTTTTCAAATAAATTTATTCATTTCGATATTTAGTCTTAAATAAAAAAATGTTATTGGATTTACTTATAAGTAACACTGAGTTTAGCTTATGTTGCATGAAATAATAATTTTTCCTTATATTATAAATAATATCAAGTTTATCTTGCATTACACACATAAAGAAATTTAAATGAAAAGTGACATATTATAAAAATATTATTATTTAATATAATAGTTGTTACCTAGATATTAGAATGGAAGTTAAGAGTAAGATTTACTAAATTATAAAAATATGGTTTACACGTATATATAAAATTAATTCTTTCATCACAAATTAATTTAAAATGAATATAATACCATTTGGAAAATAATAGGAAATCTTTTTCTAGAAAACTACTTTTATGCACACAAGTGTATTTTACTTCAATAAAGTAAAAAAATCACTTTAGTGAATTATATTATTTATATTTATATATTATATATTATATATAATTTTTAATATTTATTTTATGTGTTTTCTAGAAAATATATATGAATAAATCAAATTTTACACTTAAAAACTATATTTTTATAAAAAGAAAATTTCTCACCTTTTTATGGTGCACTAATTTTAAAAATAATTTTTGAAAACTTTATAATTTTTATTTGATAAAATAAAATTCACTTTTAAAAAAATAATATAAAAATTATCTTAGGTTTAATTTTTGGGTTTTTTTCTAAAAAGTTTCATTTTTTGATGAATAGTGACAAGTTCTGGATTTTAATTGAAAACTATCTTTTCACCTAAGTAATTTAAAAAGTTAAATTATATTTTAAATTAGTATTAAGGTATAATTAATTAAAATATAAATATATTGATCAAATTTAGGTTACTGGAAGAAATTTAATATTTAAATTTGATATAAAAACTATGTAAACTTTTGATCATTTTCTCTTTAAAGCCATGCTTTCTCATTGGGTCTACGATGTTAATTTTAAATTAAATTCAGCCAATTATGTGAATGAAATTTGTAAAAATGGATTACATATTTGGAATTAGAATAATTTATATTATCAAATATGTCTAACTTAATTTTTTATCATAATTATTAGTGAAAATATTAAAATTAATTAATGTAATTAATGTTAAAACATGGTTTTTCACATTACATGTGTTTATATTACAACTAAATTTACACACACATAGAATTTTTATTTAATAAATTGGATTTAATATCTAAAATAAATAGGTATAAATTATCTAATAAATCAATTTTTAATATTATTATTAAAGGATAAATTACCTAGGTAAATAAAAAGATACAAGTTACCTTGTTAAAAACTATAATGGTAAAATTGGGTAAACTAAAAGACTAAGGAAAAGATTTATAAAATAATGTATTTGTTTTTTTTGTTGGAGGTGTGTATCAACAGATTCATCCATCCCTTCCATTATTAATCAATTTTTGAGGCACATTAGGGAAGGTAGACCTACCAATAGTGAATACTTTTGGGTACTAACAAGAATTAAACTCCTCCATGATTATAAAAGGGCACTCACTATACCCCCATATTAACACCTCTCAATCCATTTGTCTTGATCAAACCCTACCAAAAATAAATTCCAAACTTTCTTCCCCTCATCCTAGGAGCCTTATTTTGTGGAGAAATCCATCCTAGGAAGGATTTTAGTGCAAACCTATGAGGATACCCAAAGAAGAGGTAATGTGCATCGATTAGAGATTTTGTTTTATTTATTCCTCCACCCCATTTAATTATTTTTATATGAAATGACCTAGATTTTACTTAAGGTACTACACTTTTTTTAATAAATATTTTTTTATTTTTTAAATGTGTGTTATGGACTAAGGAATGTTTCAAGAGCGTCTAGAGCTTATTCAAAGCATGGATCTCCAAAAATTGGGAAAACCAGGTAGGACACTTAGTTACCTCATAGTTAGTACTAATAATACAGGTTAACCATGTGGGGAACTTAGTGTCCTACACAGGATGCATGGTTTTTCTACAACCATGAAACTTTCCTTTCAAGACTGTATAAAATTTCAGATATTTTGGGCAATGGGTTTTTGCACGGCTTGTGCATAGTTAGAAAAATTGTGAACCTTAATCATGTGACTACCCTCATTATAAAGTAAAGGAATCATAGATTGCACATGGTTTGGCCAAAACATGTGGCCAAATTGTGTGCCCCCTATTTCTTAGGAAAAAATACAAAAATAACCTTAATTGTCTTAAAATCTAAAACCCTTATTCTTTCTCTCATTTCTAATGTTCATCCCTCCATTTTCTCCTATTAATCTATCCTCCTCCCTAATCTAGATATTTCCATTGCTCCTCTATCTAGACTCTAAATAAAGGTTCGTTGGAAGTGTTGGATAGCTAAAGGTATTCTCTCAAATCTTCTTGTTTCTTATCTTAGTTTCTCTTCCTATCTCTCGCACTATTTAGGTGTGAGCTCATTCACCCTATTTTTAGGGAATTGGACTATTCTTCATTTTTATTATGATATACTTAAAATATAAAGTTGATATTGGATGAGGAGTCATTTAATACCCTAAGGTAGGTGGTCTAGTTGTTTTCCTTAAAATTTACATTGTTTTCATAGCTCTATCATTGTGCTTCATGTTATTCATTATTTTGTGTCGTCTTTAAATGCATTGTTCTTATATAAATCAATTTTTGCGTAATGTTACACTATATTTGATCTTTTCTAAGTGGTTTTAGGATGTAAAATTCTATTTTATCCATCACTTGGTTATGCTATCTTGAAATTCCCTTTATAATTAATTGATTAAATGGATGAAACAACTTCTAAGTGTTTATATTCGGTTCAAATTGTAATTGACGCTCTTTTACAAGTTATTTTAGTTTCCAAATCACCTTCTAAGTGCTTAGACTATATAAAATGGAATCACCATGCCTTGGATAGTTAAATGGATTGTTTATATAAAATATCTTAACTTCAAGATGGTTTTCTTTTCTTAAGTGAATTAAATGGATTAATTGAAATGAATAATAATAGGTGGAAAGGCCTCACCAATTGATGCATCATTTCATATATTGATTATAAGAATTGTGACACCCTTTAATATATATTGATCTTAATGATAATGGTTCTTATGAGGTGATATCTCAAGTTATTATTATTATTATTATGACTATTCCATTGTTGTTGGCTATGGAATGATGGTTATGGGACTTTTTTAGCATGAATTTTCACTCTCCCTTACATTGGGTGATGAGCATGACGTCTCTCATTTTTATATTGTTATCTGGGTGATGGGCATGAAATTTCACTCTCCCTCACATTAGGTGTTGATCATGACGTATCTCATCATTATATTGTTATCTGGGTGATGGGAATGATGTTCCATGTTCCTCAATTTAGGGTGTTGGGCATGATGTCTCACCCCACATATCTCAAGTGTTGAGCATGATGTCTCACATTCATTATGAGATTCAGGGAATGTACCCTCTGTTGGAGCCTATATCTTGTCAGACTGGTTATGGATGCTTGAGTTATAACTCAGGTCCATCCAGCACTTAGTATCCTTGTATATTCCTAATTACATCTTCATGTACTTAGTTCATATATGTGGATATGAAATATAACTATATGTATTATTATATTTACTTATATATAGTTAGTGATCAAACTCTTATTCTGGCCTATGTCAAAGTAAGTAGAGCCACTAGGTGTCCTTTAGGAACCTGAGCTGGTTGGTATTTATTTATTCAACATTGTTAGTTATTATATATAATTGAACACTCTTGTTTCTCTATACACTACTTGGATTATTTCTAAACATCATTGGTGGTGGCCTGTTGGGATTTTATCTCACACCATACTCGGTCCGCCTTTGTTACCTGAGTAGATTACTTATATGTAAGAACGGATAAGGGAAAGTGTCCTGCTATATATGTTTAATTCCTTTTACTAATATCTTGGATCATGGGAATAGAGGACCAGGTGTATGATCATGATGCTAGTGGATCAATATTTTTCCCTTTTTGTACTTAGTATCACATGTTGTATATGTTTGTCCCCAATTTCCATTTTTTGTATATTATCTTGCCATGACATCATGTATATGACACTACCTATTGGATTTTGATATTATTATATTTTCTTGGTTAATTACTCTTCTCTAATTGTTTATTATATCTATTGTATTTGATTCTGATATGTAAGTTTACCAGTCATATGTTATATTGTCTGTTTGTATTATGCTTCTATTGTTGCTAGTTATTTTTAATATCCATTGTTTCACTCTGATATGGGGGTATAGTCTCCACACTTTACCAACCTTATACCATCTCTACTATTCAGCAACCTCTAGCATACAGGGAGGTGCACTTGAGGTCATGTGACCCACTGGCTCAGGGCATGAGTTTAGTGAATCTCGGGTCGGGATGTTAAAAATTGGTATCATAAGAGTTTATTTTATTTTTTCTCATTGTTCGGGTACTATAAAAGATATTAGGATATAAGTAATTTGGTAATGATCTTGTTTTTGGGCATAGCTAACCCACATACAGGGAAAACCCAGATTACCTAGGATGAGATGTTTTAGTTATTGATTATGTTGGTTATGGTTGATACGATTTCACTATTGGGTGAAACACATGTCTTGTGTTTCTAATCTAATGTTATTACTGTAATGATGATTTATATTTCTTGGCTTGATGAAATAAGGGTGTGATAGTTCATTACATGCATCATTTATAGTCACTCTAGAAATCATATCCCATGCATTTTTTCATGCCATGTCTACTTTCTGCGTGCATTTTCTTATTGTATATAGTTAGTACCTGGATTTTTTTTATATAGAAATTTTCTAAAATTATTATAGTAAATTGGATAATTGAATTAATTAAAGCTCATAAAGTAATCTAAAAGGTATTTTCCCGCATAGATTGGTGGTACCACCTTAATTAATCAATTATAACATATCATGGGTTTTATACCCACTATTTATACACCATGACATATGTATATATTTGTATCAATCTACGAATGAAATTGAAACCAAATATTTAAAAGTGAAACAATTACCACAAAATAGGATGCCAATTGTAAAGTAAAGGGTATTTTTCTCTATACCTTGAAATTGAAACTCCATATAACAAAACCCATACTGTGTTATATGAGACTTAGACCTAAACCTAGACTTATTAGTGGGTATTTAGGAGTCTCTTACATTCTTATGGACTGTTATGGCCTTTTTCAATCACCTAGACCTAGTTTTTGGAGCAGGAAGAGAGGTGTAATCTTTTCATAGGAAGGTTATGTGCCTATCCTTAATACCTATATGTGATCTATTAACTGTTAAGTTATCTTATTAAATGTGCATTTTTAATTGTATAATCATGCATCCATAATATCCTCATGCCATAAGCCTTGAAGGTGGTGATGACCATGCACCAGAGGTGGCGGGCCCTGAGCCACTAGTGATCCCTCCTACAACGCCACCTCTGAAACCTACTCCTATTCTTGATATGGGAACTAACACCCAATTATAAGAAGTATTTTTACACATGATGCAATCTATTCAAGGTATTTTTCCACCTTCCCTAACTATTACATAGATTACCTGAGAGTTCCAGCAATGGAATCCTCCCACATTTTTAGGGGATAGAGGACCACACACAATTGATTCATGGCTTCAAGATATTATTTGTATATTTGAGCATCTAGAGATGCCTCTAGAGTGAGGTTCAAACCTATAGATTATATGATATATGATTCTACCATGAAATGGTGGGATGTTATTGCTAAGGAAGATCAAAATCGTGATATGATTTGGGTGGATTTATAGAGAATCTTCTATGATTACTTCTTTCCATATACTCTAAGAGATGATTGTGCTAGATATTTTATGATACTCTGATAGGGAGACATGTCTGTAATGGAATATTCTATTCATTTTACTAAGTTGCATCTGTTCATTCCTACATTATTGGGTGATGATATTATGACTGACATGTGATTCAAGGATGGGATAGTATACACCATCTGATCACATGTAAATGTTTTTCGATTGATGTCTATTTCTGAGATAGTCAACCAATCCCTCATTGTATAGAGGAATGTGATGGAATTTTATGGTGTGAGTTAGGGAATTTTTGCACCTAGATCTATCAGGGTCTCTTCTAACTGATGGAAGTGATTATTCGAGGTTTATCACAAGGGTAGTAGCAGTCAACAAGCTTATGGTGACAACTTCATGATATGTCACCAGTGTGGGAATCCAAGAATAAAAAACCCCAATTTTTATGGGATCCAGTGGAATACAGAGGCTGAAGTAGGATGGGGAGTGTCTAGTGCTTCTTTGGGACCTTTCCATCAGTTCCTAGCGTGAGGGGATCTACTCATACCCCATGTTTCAGAGTGGGGATAATAGTATCTCACCAGGTAGGTAGTTGGAATACCATTGTCCACTCGAGTAGAGGTGGTGGTTATATAAGAGGAAAAAATCATGATTCTCAGTGCCAGTAGAGTGGGATTTCTCAGGTCAATTAGGCCATGACTCAGGGTCACTGTACTAGCCAGTAATATACAGTTCACCCTATACGAGAGGAGCAGAGCATCAGACCTTCTACTATTAAAGGTACCATTCTAATAGCCTCTACATTAGTGTATGCTTTATTTTATGTAGGAAAATCTTACTCTTTCATATTTTAGGAAATCATGGATATTATGGGACTCAATATAGAACACTTTTATAGAATGATGACACTAGATACCTCATTGGGAATTCGATCATAGAGTGTTCACCATTTTAAGTACTATCCCCTTGAGATAGGCAGATACCTCTTCATATAGAATATTTTCATCATTGATATGGTTTTATTTGATGTAATCATTGGGATGGACTGGTTAGTTCCTTATTAAGACCATATTGACTGATGTCATCAGAGGGTGAATTTTACATCACCATAGGGTGAATTTTACATCACCAGAGGGTGGTATACATGTGAAAATGGAGAATGTTATGTTCATGTGACTCGAGATGGACCCAAGAAGAAAAATCTAGGTATTGTAATATCTTAGACAACTAATAACTTCTTAGATGATCATGGGTTATAACCCCCCCCCCCTTATAGTGGATCTTTTCAAGGGAATTTTCTCTGATGACTTCACTAGGCTACCTCCCATGTGATAGGTAGAATTCACTATTGATCTAGTACCAAGTGTAACACTAGTGTCTATTCCTCCTTATAGGATGAAACCTATGAGCTTATGGATATCAAGAACTTGTTGGAGGATCTGGAGAGTAAAGGATTTATATTCCCCAACACTTCTTATTGGGGTTCGTTGGAATTTTTTTCTAAGAAGGTGGATGGTACCCTCATACTTTATATGGATTACCAAAGGTTAAACTGGTTTACTATTAAGAACTGATATCCACTATCTTGAATAGGTGACCTATTTGATCATCTCTGAGGAGTGAGGGTGTTTTCAAATATTTATTTGAGGTTAGAATATCATCAGGTATGTGTCAGATCTTTAAACATACCTTTTACAACTTTATTAAGTTGGTATGGTCTTTAAGAGTACTAGGTAATTTTGTTCAGTCTCATGAACACACCTATGGTTTTCATGGATCTAATGAGTCGGATTTTCCTCCGATAGTTAGATTCATTTGTGGTAGTTTTGGGGGAAGACATATCATTGTATTCTCATCCTTGATATGACCATTTCAACCACCTTGATATAATTCTAAATACACTGAGAGAGAAAATAATTTTATTCTTATCTCAGCAATTTCTACTTTTAGATCAACAAAGTCTACTTCCTAGGTCATATCATCTCAGAGTCATTAGTTTTAGTATATCTAGAGAAAGTGATATCTATAGTTTTTTTTAAAGAAACCCAATAATTTCTTTTATATCCATAGTTTCTTATGGATAACCGGGTATTAAAAATTCTTCATCTAGGATTTCTCACACTTTGCAGCACTGCTTATGGAATTTATGAAAAAGGGTTTGAAATTCATATGGTTAGAATATTGTGAAGAAATATTTCAAGAGTTTAAAGGTAGATTTACTTCAACATCGATACTGATTTTTCTGAATCCAAGAGTGAGTTATACTATTTAATGTGACTCATCAGGTATCAGGCTTGGAGAATTTCTGATGCAGGATGAGTGATTCATAGCATACGGGTCTCTTCAGTTGAGAGCGCATGAGCACAATTACCCGATGTACAAACTTGATAAAGATGATGTTTTTCATTCTCTATGATGTTGGAGACAATATTTACTTGTAGATAATTTTTTGGTATTCATAGATCACAATACCCTCAAGTACATATTTATATAGTGAGATCTAAATATTAGGAAGTGTAAATGGGTTGAGTACCTACAATAATTGATTTCAATCTTGTCTACATGCTTGGAAAAGGAAATGTTGTAGTCGATTATCTAATCAATAAGACTCAAACATTGGCAGTTCAAGAGTCCAGTAGTGAGTTGTAGCTCATTTAATTGTTCTTATATATGCATGTTTATGTCTATGAGGATCATGGTAATACTGACATCTCAAATTTAGCATTGAACTCTACCCTTTTGGGATGGGTAAGAATGAGGAAACATTCAAATAATAAGTGCTTAAGGAAAAGTATCTCATATGATGATTCATAATTGGGTTGGAACATGGATGAGTATGAAACTTTATGATTTCATGGGTGTGTATGGGTCCCAGTTGACATTAGAGAGGAGATGATGTGGGAATTTCATGCCTCGGTTTGGGCCGAACATCCCAGTGTCACCAAGATGTATCAAGATTTATGTCACTAGTATTGCTGGCTAGGTATGAAATGGGAGATATCTGGTTTTATGACTTTATGTTCCACATGTCAGCAGGTGATGGTGGAATATCAGCTACTAATAAGAATTTTATAGCCATTGTTCATTACTAAGTAGAAATGGGATGACATATCAATGGATTTCATGATTGTTTTCCTAGATCACCTCATTGAAATGATACCATTTGGTAGTCGTTGATCATTTGATGAAGGTCACACATTTCTTACCTATTCTATAGACCATCTCGATAGACTAGATAGTGAAACTATATGTTAGGTAGATCGTACGTCTTCATGGAGCTCTATGATCTATAATTTGTGATAGAGATGCTCGATTTACCTCATAGTTCTAGAAGGGGTTATAGAATGCCTTTAGTACACAGTTGATTTTGAGCATGGACAATCACCCTCAGACCGATGGAAAGACGAAGCACGTGATTCATGTGTTAGAGGACATGCTTCATTCATGTGTCCTTGATTTTGGGGGTTCTTGGGAGAAACACATACCCTTTGTTGATGTTTATAATAATATATTTCAGGCTACCATTGAGATGGATACTTATGAATCCTTATATAGAAGGAATTTAAAATCACCCATGTGTTAGTTAGAGGTATGAGAGGCCACTTTCCTTGGACCGCATCTCATTTGGGAGACTGCAGAGTAGGTCTAGGTAATCATAAAGGGCATATTGATACCTCAGTCTAGACAGCAGTCATATACCAATCAATGTCGGCAACCTGTTCATTTTGAGGTTGAAGACTGGGTTTTCTTACAATTATATCCCAGTTGGGGGCATCGACATATTCGGAGGCAGAGTAATCTATTTCCTAGATTCATCATTCCTTTTGAGATTTTGAAGAGAATTGGGCTAGTGGATTGTCAGATAAAACTTCTTCAAAGATACCAGAATATATATGATTTCTTTTACATATCTCATCTTCACCAGTATTATCAAGACCTCTCTCATGTCTTACAAACTAGTGAGGTTGAGTTAGATATGGAAACTTCCTTTGAAGAGTATCCAATGCATATCATGGATCGGAGCATGAACACATTCTGAGGCAGGTCAGTCCCTTTGGTATGGATGTTATTGCATCATGGTCAAGTATAGGATGAGACCTGGGAGTGGGGAGCTGGTATACTAGCTTAGTGGCTGAAACTCTTTTTTGATGATACCTCTTTACCCTCAAAAGGCTAACTTGGGGATGGGTTTATTTAAATAGGAGAGGTTGTAATGACCCAGCTTTTACCTAAGGAATGACTTGTTTGTTTTTTAGTATAAATATTTTGATTCTCTTGGTAAACATGAGTTATGGCCTATGGAATGTTTCAGGAGTGCCTGGGGATTGTTCGGAGGTTGAAGCACCAAAAATTAGGCAAACATAGTAGGACACATAGTTACTGCATGGTTAGTACTAACCGTAATGGTTAACCATATAGGGCACTCAGTGGCCCATAGAGGCCACACAGTTTTTCTACAACCGTGCAACTCGAGGCACATGACCATGAAAAATTTCATACATGGGTTTTTTCATGACTTGTATATAGTTAGAAAAATTGTGCACCTTAATCATGCAGGGTCCCTCTTTAGATAGTGAAGGAAGCATGATTTTCACATAGTATGTCCAAACCTTCTACCTCTTGTTTTGTGGTTAAAATTAACCAAATTCCCTTAATATTAAAATTTAAAACCCTTATTCTTTCTCCCATTTCCATCATGTTTCCCCCCATTTTCTCCCATTGATATATCCTACTCCATAATCTATGGATTTCTATTGCTCCTCCATCAGACTCCAAATCAAGTTTTGTTGAAAGCGCTGAATAGCTAGAGGTATGCTCTCTAATTTTCTTACTTCCTATCTCAATTTCTCTGATTATCTCCTATTCTATTAGGTATGCTCTCATTATCCTTATTTTCTGGGTGTTGGACTCTTCTTCTTATTTTCTTCCTATCTACTTCGAATTTGAAGTCAATATTGGATGAGGAGTCATCTAAGATCCTAATATAGGGGGTATAATTGTTTTTCTTAAAATTTATGTTGTTTTCATAGCTCTTCAATTTTTCCTCATGCTATAAATTGTTTCGTTTCATCTTAAAATGTGTTATTCTTATTTAAATCAATTTTTTCATAATGGAATACTCTCATGGATCCTTACTGAGTGGTTTAGGGATGTCAAACTCAACTATATCCACCCCTTGGGTGTGCCAGCTTGTAATTCACCTTTATAATTAATTGATTAAATGACCAGAAATCCTTATAAGTGTTCGTCTTAGGTTGAAATTGGAATTTCCCACCCTTTTACATATTTCCTTAGTTTCCAAAGCAACTTCTAAGTGATTTTCATATATGAAATGGAATTTCTATGCCTTAGTTAATTAAATTTTTTGGTTATATAAAAAATTTTAACTTCAAGATGGGTTTATTTTCTTAAATTAATAAAATGTATTAATTGAAATGAATAATATTGGGTGGCAAGGCTTGGCCTATTCATGTTTTCATATACTAATTATACGAACTTTGACACCCTTTTATATATATTGAGCTTGATGATTATGATTCTTATGAGTTGATCCATCAAGTTGTTATTATTTTTATGACTATGTCGTTATTATTGGTTGTGTAACGATGGTTAAGGGACTTGTTGAGCATGATGTTTCGCTCTTCCTTACATTGGGTGTTTAACATGATGTATCTCGCCATTATATTGTTATTTAGGTGGTGGGAATGGAGTTCCACATTCCACTGTTTAGGGTTTCAGGTATAAAGTATCACCCCACCTATCTTGAGTGTTGATCATGAAATCTCACATTCATTATGAGATTTAGGGAACGTACCCTCTATTTGAGCCTATAGCTCATCAGACTAGTTTTGGATGCTTGAGTTACACCCTAGATCTATCCAGAACCTAGTATAAAATTATATTCCCACTTATATCTATATGTACTTAGTTAATATATGTGGATATGATAATAAATATATGTATTATTACAATTAATTATATTTGGTCACTGATCAAACTCTCATTCTGGCCTATGTCGAATCATGTAGAGTCACTAGGTGTTCTTTAGAAACCTTATCCTAATGGTATTTATTTATTCAGAATTGTTTACGATTCCATATGAAAACATTTGTTGCTATATACACTACTTGGATTATTTCTAGATTTCATTGGTGGTGTCTTACTAGGATTTTATCTCACACCCAACTTGGGATACCTTTGGTACCCAAGTATATTACTTGTTTGTAGGAACGGATAAGGGTAAGAACCATGCTATATATGTTTGATTCATTCTACCTATATCTTAGAGCATGGGAGAAAAGGACTGAGCATATGGTTGTGATGTAAGTAGATCAGTCTTTTACCCTTTTTACACAGTATATCATGTTGTATATTGATGTCCAATGTTTCCCATTTTTGTATATTATCATGATATGAAATCATGTATATGAAACTACTTTTTTTATTTTGATATTATTATAGTTTCTTGGTTAATTACGCTTCCATATTTTTTTATTATATCTGTTGTATCTGCTTCCACTATGATGGGTTACTAGTCCTGTGTTGTAGTGTTTGTTTATATTATGCTTACATTGTTGCCTATTATTTTAAAAATCCACTATTCCAATCTGATATGGGGGTATAGTATCCCCATTATACCACCCTTACACCCTCACCACCAGTCAGAAGCCTCTATCATGTGGGGAGACGCGCTTGAGGCCATGTGACCCATTGGCTCAGGGCACGGGTTAAGTGGATCTCAGGTCAGGATGTTACATTATATCATGATTATATAATAAAATCAGTATCTTATATATACTGAGATTTTTGATGTTAATTGCAGGATCTACAACTATCTCCACTTCCGTCAAATGGGTTATGAAATCATCATTCGTGTGTACGGTGGACTACCACCTCACAAACCGATGTTGTTCATTTTTCCATTAACACCTTTCAAGGTTAAGAATAATGATGGATTTATAGTTTATATATAATTATGATAATTATGATTTTATTATGATTCTAGACTTTTATATCACACATACCTTCATGCTTTCCATTTTTTGGAAATACGATAATGTTCGTTTTGTGTACAGTGGACTACCACCTCGCAAAGTAATGTGGTTCACACACACTTTACAGGGAATGTATTAAGGATAGGTTTGATAAAAAATTGTGATATATATGACATAGACATGATTCTATAATGATAATATATATCATTTTTTTTCTTTCAACCTAATAAGAAATTGGGAAAAAGGGGGTTATGCATATGTACGACATACCGTCTCCATGAACAGTGTATTTCATTTCCTGACATAAAATTTTATGGATTACTATATTTACATATATAACAAATATATATAATTTTTATATCAAGACTTTAATTTTGGATATGGTTAAATCAAGATCAATATAAGAGCTCCATGGTCTAAATATTCCTTGAGAATGAATGATGTATCAATCCTCGTATTGAAACCAAGGTGAAGGGGTTATAACCATCGAATATTCAAGGTGAATGATCCATATCCATCATAATACATCTAGTTTAATGACCCATCACCACTCTAATATCACTAGATAATGATACATCTCTTGATGATTGATGTATCCCCAATATCCAGTGGACAATATACCACTACTAACCAAGATTATGTGGAAGGTATAACACATTTTCATAGCTTGGGTCAACAAGACGCTACCAAGAAATCTCAACTAGGTAGATGATATACCATTGATATCACTCCTGATATGGAAGACATACCACTATCTCAAGTCTCAATTTAGACCTTTCACCACCAAAACAACATCCATAGGTGAGAGATACACCACTAATACACTCCTATGGGTGAAAAATGTTCCACCTTTATCACATAGTTGTGGTTGCTACACCAAAGAAATCATATTATTAGTGGATAGTATACCATTAAAGTAGTTCTCTAAGAGGATGATGTTCCACCAGAACAACTCTTACAAGTTAGTGATTCTCTAAAAATATGTAACCTCAAGCATGTTGGACCCATATAAGTCTAAATAAAGCGCATAAAATTTACAAGAGGGGAGTGAATTTTAGTCAAAAAGAGACTAATTTTTTTTACCCCGCTTAAGATTTAGGTTTATCAAAAGTTACATTATGTGATCAAGTTAAAATAAATCAGAGTAAAAAATTCAAAGTAGTGTAAATTAAGTTTATTTAAAGTATGCACCATATGATAAATGCAGTAGCATGGAAGAAATTGGAAGGATAATGTAATGTAAAACCAATTCTCAGAGTATTGAGTAACAACTCAAAACCCTTTAAAGGATATTATTAGCATAAAAAAATTATAGTAAAGGAACAGTTTTCTTTTAAACTAAAGAAACAAGTGGATCATAACCTAAACCAAGGTATCCAACTTCTACACTATGAAGTCCCTCAATTGAAAATCCATTAGAAAACATTTGTCTTCATATCCCTGGAACCCCTTGATTGCACTAATTGGACATAATTAAGATCAATGACCCTAAGCTTCAAAAATTACAACCCTATTAGAATGGATCAATATTTCTATCTCTGAAATCCCTCAATAAACCAAATTATAAAATCCAAGTTCCATTTACCAGAAAATATTTGATCAAGAAGGATTATATTAACAATGATTATAATAATAAAATTTAAGATCTTTATAATTAAAACCTCATAAAAAGTATCTCTTAGAACAATTGAAAAAATATTATAATCGTGAACACTCAAAATCAAAAAGGGGTTTCACAAATTCACTCAAAGTCAACTTTTGGGTACTTGTAATTTTCATTAGATCCTTAAAGTTATGAATTGAATTTATAAACATCTATGTAACAAACTAAAATAGTAAAATTCTATTTCCTCTGGGTTTAGTTGAAACAGTATCTAATGAAAATCACCATCATCCAATGGATGTGACTTTAGCTATATTTTCATATTTTTTTTAATTCCATTACTACATGATAATTTCAAATAGAGGTATAGAACAATTCATTTTTTATATCATATATTAAATCTATGCTCAACCGAACAAAAACATCCACAAAAAAGTAAGATAAGTAATTTAATGAATTTTATTATGAATTTTTAAAATCAAAGATAGAAAATTCATTGACTTGATAATCTCCCTATTTTTTATAATCATAATACATAATTAAAAAAATCAAGTAAAGTTATGTTTTATAAAAAAAATTAAAAAAAGATCTCTCTGATGTTGTACTGTCTAAATAACCACCCCCTAAATATAATGTCCAATAAAACTACAATTTATCCTTCAATAAATCCCATAGGGTTTGAGATAATATAAAATATTTCCTTTAAATAATTATCGCTTAATAAAGTAAAAACATTTCTCCAAATTTTACAAATCTATCCCCCTTTTTGATAAACCTATATTCTCCCCCATAATGGAATAACAAAAACTAAAAATATATATTTCTCCTCTTTCTTAAATTATTCTTAAATTATTCCCCTTTTTGATGTAAAGACCTTCTTTAAAATAAATTTAAATTTACTAACATTTTCATAGTTCATAAATTATTCTTAAATTATCCCCCTTTGTGATGATAAAAAATAACCAAATAAAAAGATTTTATAGATTAACACTAAAACTCAAGGATTTTAGATAAGAGAATAAATTTAATAGTATCTAGGAAAGTTATTTCCTTAAAAATTAACATATATTAAAAGGTTCCCTAATAAAATTCAACAAATTATAAGTTTAAAGAGAGTGAACCTTCTAGAATTTTTTTCTGTTACCAACAGATGATCTTCTTCTGGTTCCAGAGAATTTCCAAGATCAACTTTCTTATCTTCTATATAATTAAAGATATAATCCTATATCAAAATAAAGAAAACATATTGAGGAATATTGGATAAAGATAATGAATTCTAGAACATGAGGTTACGATAGACATTTTAGATAAGAGATATGTAATATATTTAAACATTTTTTTAAAGCATTAGTGTGCAGAGTTATTAGTATTAAATGTACTATTCAAATTTAGCATATTTAAAATATTTTCATAATAATGTCAGAGTGACACTTTAGAGAACTAGAGTATATAATATTCTTCTAGGGGATATTATATAACAGTTTGTACCTTTACGGCCCCTTACTTTTCCAGTTTCGGTTATTGGAGGTCTTTGAAGGAGGATCGGAGGGAGTCTAGAGTGGTTCAGTTTTTAAAGGTTGAAATAATGTAGATTACATGTCGTATAATTGTATTACATGACATGAAGGTATATTTAATAGCTTATTCATAGGGATTCACAATAGTTTAACATTTTACCTGCTAATGAAAGAGGGTTTCATGACTTGTAATATATCAAGGTTTAAAAATAAATAATAACACGAAGAGGCGACATGTTTTTTGGCGGAAACCAAAACCCGGGTATTATACGATGTGAAAGGGGATTAAAAATCATGTAATACCCTAATCCATTTTTTTAAATTATTTTTGTTCAAACTTTCATTCATTCATACATTCTCTCTACTTCCTCTTATTTTGGATGAACCCTAAGCACCCTGATGTGTCCTTCGAGCCCTACTTCTACCTCTTTGATCTATAGATCTTGGTGGTTGTTCATTGGCTATTTGTGGTTGATTTGTTGTAAGTTTTATCCTCTTTATCATCCATTTTCTCTCATTATTTCCCTGGGATTCACTGTAGTTATACATTTTTTCTTGGGTTGGATGTTTAGGAATCATTTTGATAATCTTTTGTTATGTAATAGGTCGATCTATGTTTCAAGCGATGTGGTTGTTGTTTGTAGGCATTTTTCTTCACCATGCAGTGCATGAACAAGTTTAAAATCTTCCTTAAGGTAGGATTTTCTTCATTTTTCTTAAATTGTGCATCATGTAGGAAGGGATTTATTTTTTTTACCTATAGATTATGGTTGTACTATATTACTCAAATATAAATAATTGGATAAATGAAATTCAAAGGGGTAAAGGGATTTGATTCACATGATTTTAGATCTTTTATATTTATTGTGATATTATGTTTATACGGGCTAAAGCCCCCACTAAAAATCATGGTATTTGGTGGATTTTCTTGCGCTGGGTATGTGTTATGTGGTTGTTTATTTTATTGTGATTATTTTGTATTACCTGAAAATGACAATCGGCTAACTTCTTATATTTGGATAATGAATCGGTTTCCCCAGGTTTTGGTTTTTGTGATAACTCCCCAAAGAAAATTAGCGGAATGTGATAAATATTCTTATGAACCTGTAAAATGTTTTATTGTGATGTGATGTGTTATTTTTTGTGGTTTGTACATGTGGGGGAAGTGGATGGCATGTGGTAGTACAATGGGGTTGTGATGGGTGTGGTGTGATTATGCAACAGGGCTACAAAATTGGTTGTAGAGTAATATGTCACTAGATTTGGTTGTGAGTTGGGGGTTTATTTTGGTTGGTATGGTTGCTTGGTTAGAATGAATTTGAATAAGGACAATAGTGATGGGTATGGGTAATTCACCTATAGTTTCTCCATGATTAACATGTAGAAATATTCACCCCATATCTTGGGGATTGGTATGTGATGTACAGTGGATGTGTTTTAAATAGAGAGGTAATGTGAATTTGTGTTAATTTATTAGGGTTATTCACCTTTTAAAATAATTGTTTCTATGTTGTTTGGTATACATTATTCCATGGTAGTTTCCTGGTAAGTGTGGATGGTAAATGAATGAATATTAAGGGAATGGGTTGAAATGATAAAATATATAGAATGGCTAAGTAATAAATAAATATTGAAAATGAATTGTGGATTATGTTTTGTTTGTGTGGATTTGTGCATTTATAGGTAGCAACAACATTGTGTGGAAAATGTGAGTTGGTTAGTGCTTTTGTTTGTAAACCTATAGGATGGGATTGTGTTCTTTTCATTATATATATATACTCTATATATTCTTATTTTTTTTATACACACCCCACCCTTCTTGAGCACTACATTCCGAACACCCGCATAGTTATATGAGTTATGTCTTTCCCAAACATCCTAGTGGGAGGATGGATGGATGGCCACCCACTCTTCCCTACTCCCTCTTCCAGGAAATAATGTACCAAGATTCTTTGGGTAGGTTTTGGTCAGATGTGAGGACTATGTGTGTTTGGGTGAGTTGTGTTGTTATTTCCTAGGTGTCTTTGGAATAAGATGTGGTTTGTGGCCCAGGTGTGTGTGGATGGGATGAGATGTGGTTTGTGGCCCAAGTGTGTGTGAGCAGAATGTGATGTGGTTGTAGCCCAGGTGTTTGCATGTGGGATGTGATGTGGTTTGTGGCCTAGGTGTGTGTGAGTGGGATGTGGTGTGCTGTGAGTACTAGGTTCATGTGGGTAGGCTGTGACATGGTACATTCAAAAGAGGTGGGAGTGCCAAGACATTTTCCATTGGGTTGAGAGAGTGTATAATTAGTGGGAAAGTGGTGTGGGGTACCCTATCATCAATGTGATTTACATTATATTATATTAATTGACTTGAGTTACTTAATGAGCAATCCTTGATAAGGTCGAGATGGTTAGTATACCTAAATAGGTGTTGTTTAGTTCTATTATTTTCTCATAAGTGCATTAGTATGCTTCTTTCACATGTGCACGAGATACTTCAGTTTTCCTACTAAGTATACATGTATGCTCACCTTATGTATATAAAACTATTTTCAGCTTTCTAGGAGGATTACATGGAATGTGTTGTGCGTTACTAGTTCAGGCCTTGGGAAATTTTTTTTGTTGGTTATTTAGCCTTACTTTTGGGTGTTTACTTTGGAGACGTTATTGTATTGTAATAGTTTTATTTTTATACATGCATTGTGGGATGGTTTTTGGATTTCTTTTTATACTATGTCTTGGGGATGTTTTGGATGATCTATTCTATATCCATATCTTGTTTCTTATAAAGGTTAATGCCTCCCATGTTGTAAAAGTTTTACACCCGTGGTGCTAGTCACCAACTTAGGGCCTACTGGAGGCGGGACCTGGGGTTCATTATCTTCATTTCTTCATTTCTAGCCCAGTAGGGGTATCTTTGTAGGGAGGAAGTCATGACAGAGTGGTATCAAAGCTGATGTTTGAGAAATAGTATGGAGTTTTGAGTTAGTCACATTGATGATTACAAGGTTTGGTAGGGAAATAGTGTTAGGTGATCTTGGTGTGTGACATAAGATAGGGAAGACCAGCTAGGACATGGGATTTTAGGGGGACCCATAATCTGATTCAAGGACCCTGATCCTACCAAATGACCAAGTGAGGCCACATCATTTGTAGGGTAGATACCTAGGAAAGGTAAATGCATAATACTAACTTTTGTTCTTGTTTTAATTGGGTATTTTTGGGGAAGTAAAATATGGATAAAAATGGATTAAATAAATTAACGCTAATTAAAATATATCATAAAGAAATTACACACTACTGGGCTTAGAAAGTTCTTTGTTTACAATTCATTTATGGATCCTGGTCTTCATCCGTATGTGGATCAAGAAGTTGAGGTTCAGTGGGATGATCCAATTGATTGTCTTAGGTTTGATCCTGTTTAGGAGGATGGTCAATGGTCGAGGATGTTGCGCACTTTTCAGCAGTAGGTTTTGGGGAAGTATAAGGGAAGTGTTTTATATGTGGAGACAAAGAGATGGATAAAGGATCTTGAGATCTATTTTAGTTTGATCTGGGCCCCAATAGAGTCATGGGTACCTTTGGTAGTTAGTCATATGTGAGGAATTGTGCATCAATGGTGGACATTGTATCTAGAAGAGCGGAAGGAGGAATATTTTTTGTGGGTTGACTTCCAGATGGAGTTTTGGGAAGTCTTCCTTTTATCAACCATGAAGGCAGTGAATAAGTAGGAGTTGGTAATCAAGTTCAAGGATCTTCTATGTTTTTTGGATCTTTTTCCAGATGAGGAGTCTCATGCGAGACCTATTGAGGAGGAACTTCATCCTTCTATCTAGTATGTAGTTACTAATTTTACATTTCCAATGTACCTGGATGTTCAGAAGAGAGAAGAGGTGATCAAGAGGATGCACTTTCAAGGCGGTACACTACAATAGGAGATCTATTAGGTTTCTTCAAGGGGTAGAGTTTTCAGTGGTAGGCCTTAGGCACCAGGACCTTCAAGGTTTCAACTGGCAGGGAGTTGACCTTAGCAGCTTCTTTTATGACCTTCTAGTGCCAGTGGTTTCTGTTCTTTTACTATGGTATTGGGGTTTATGTGTTTCATATATGGGGTTCATTAACATCTTTAGAACCAGTGAACAGTGGATCCTTGAGCTCAGTTTGTTGGAGGTGGAAAGGATTAGCGTCAGCCTCAGCAGTAGTTTCCAATGAGTTTGTTTCAGCAGCAGAGGTTGGAGGATTATGCTCTGCTAAGGGGAGACGGAGAAGGTAGAGGCTGACCATGGGATGTTCCTCATGTTTAGGAACCTCAAACTAAGAATGGTTGTGGATGTGGTCATTATAAAATAGGCGTAGAAGTTGGGAATGTTTAGTTGCACACAGTGGAGGTAGAAATTCTAGAAGGCCCAAATATCATCAGGGGTATGATCAGTTTGTCTATTACCCTTTATTGTGCCTTTTTTCATTTAGGATCCTTGCACTCCTTTGTTTCACCCACTCCATACCATGATCTAGGACTAAATTTAGAGATTATACCCATTCCCTTGGTGTTGACTATGCTAGTCAGAGGCCAGACTAGTTTGTTTGATGTGTTATGGGGGTATAGAATGATGATAGGACTGAATCAATCCCATAGGTATCTTTTCTTACCACAAATTTAGTTATACGATGACTTCCTTAGCATCGAATAGATGTATTCTATACATTTTTGTATCAACTACTTTCGTCTGAGAGTAATGTTTTTGGGTTTGTATGGATAGTTTTTGGTTTTCATTGGTGAGTGGGGTTGTCAGGTGGGTAGTTGGAATGTGGAGCCCTTTCTCTCCATTTTGGATTATTTTTTAGTGGAATTAGTGGACATTAGATGGTATAGGTACCATGATCGTTAGGGATTTCCTGGATGTTTTTTCTGAGGAGGTTGTGATGGTACCCCCTTGATGTGATGTTGAGTTTGAGATATAATTTCATCCTAGTGCTTCTCAAATTTTGATGGATCCTTATCGGATGAAACCTTTTGAGTTCTGGGATTTATGGATTTAGATAGATGATTTGATGTAGAAGGGTTTTATCTAACCCAGTGTGTCACCGTGGGGTGCTCCAGTGGTATTCTCCAAGAAGTAGGATGGTAGTATGAGGTTGTGTATAGACTACCAGAGGATGAATTAGGTGACGATAAAAAATATTTATCCTCTTCCAATGATATATGATATTTTCAACTAGCTGAGAGTGGTGAGTTAGCTTTCTAAGATCGATTTGTAGTCTGTATATCACCAGTTGAGGGTGAAGGAGGTCAATATCATGAAGACTGCTTTCAGATGTAGGTATGGGAACTTCAAGTTTGTAGTCATGTTGTTTGGTGTTATTAACATGACATAAATGTTCATGGGTATTATTAAATCCATATTTCGTGAGTTCCTATATTGGTTTGTCATCATGTTCATTGAAATGCACGGCTGATTGTTGCCTATCGACCGGTCAAAGTTCTGGTGCTCTGCTAATGTGTATAGCAGCACTCGGGTCGAATCATCGGCGATGGTACTTCGTAATAGTCAATTGTTTTTAGTTGATTGTATTTTGATTGGGGGGGTTTGTTTGCAGAGCTTAATTGAAATGTTTAATGAATGATGTTTAATTTAACAAGTTGATAAAGATTGGGGTGAGTTCATCATTAGGTTAGTTAAGCTTGTGATATCCTTGAGCTTTGCTTTATATTGCATTTAAATTAACACCCATGTCACAAGATGATGTTGATTAGAATTCCTAAGTGTTAAGGCTTTAATCCAAGCCTTAAATTAACTTAGGGTTATAATCTTGATCAAATATTGTTTATGGTAGTGTATTTATGGTTCCAATAATCCATGTAAACCACACGTTAAACAAATCAAGTCATTAATCCATGACATGCTAAGTCCAACATACGCAGTGTTAATTCAACGAATACTCATCGAGAAAAAGCTCTCAATCGCTTAACATACCTAAATTAAAACTCACCCCAATGAGAAATTTACTCATCCATTATAATGTTTATTAATCTGGTAATATATGTTTATGGTGATGAATTATAAAGAGAAGAAAAAGAAAGGGACAGGATAAGAGTAGTGTGCCGAACACACACACGAAATATTTTGAGAATCAAAAATGGAATTTCGATTGAATGAGGAAGAAAGATAAGGTACTATAATTTAAAATGATTCAAACTATTTTAAGACCATGAATATTATACTTCAGAAGGTGGAGGAGAATAAGAGATATTGAAGAAGAAACTTTTATTAAAACAGAATTACAAAATAAAGGACTTACAAAATTACAAAAATGAAGAACACAAAAGTAAGTGAAAACAAAGAGAGGAGGAAAGGTCTATCAAGTGAAAACTTGAGTATGGAAGGTCCTACCAAGCCTTTGGAAAAGCTTTGGTCGTGACAATGTGATCTCCTCTCTTCTGAAATGCCAACCCCTCTCAAGGAGAGAAGGGGAGAGTATTTATAGCCCAAGGAGTGGACTGTTTGCATTCCCAATCTGTCCCTCCACTTGCATCGCCAATTTGGCAATACAGACAGCCGAATCTCCAAATATCTCCTTCTTAAAAGTTGTAGATAATAAAGTTTTTCCGACTATTGTCAAAATATGGAGGCATTTGGACAAGTGGATCCAAAGTTATGGCGGGTTTATTAAACAAAGGTAAACTGTCCATTTCTATCCATGCTTTTTCAATGTCCAAAATGTGAATGGATTTTTGAACAGGAAGATGCCTTCAAATCCGAATGACTTTTTCAACAAAGTAGGCCGCCTATATCTCCTCTTTCATACTGAAAAATCTCATCTCTCTTGGATGCTTACATCAGTAGATATGTCATGCATACTATAATGATTTTAATTCTCGGCCAGAATGGTGGGCTGGACTTCAAAGATTTATTTGGGCCCCTTTTACTTGTATTTGGGCCTTGAAATTTTTATCCAAGATGACATGTAGTGTCCCAAGAATTATGGTGGAGAGTTAATGTTTTTGGACTTCTGGATTGAGCCCAGTAAATCAATCATCAAGGCTGGTCCAGTTTGTTCACAGATTCTTTGGTCTTGTTTGTGAGGACCATATGACCCTTCAAATAGTAGAATTGGATCATGGTTCCTTCTAATGAAATGTTTTATATTGAAAGTAGAATCCTAAAAAACAAGAAACACACAATTTGGATCATTATAGTGATAGTTATAATTAAAACATTAAACTGACTCAATTTGACTACTTCTAAAAATGCTCAAATATTATACTTAATATTAAAACATTAATATTTCACACAAATTATGCACATTTCATATAAAATAAGTAAAGGGGTAATATAATAAGTCATGAAAATATTAATAACATCAACTCCCCCACACTTAGATTTGCGCGTGTCCTCATGTGCAACAAATATAAAAACATGACAAAATCATTTTCACTCACCAACAAATATTAAAATTTTGTTTTCTCCAATCAGGGGAGGTTTAGACTATTTCACTCATCCATATTGAATTCCATCACAAATTTGGTTCACAATAATGCATCAGAAACAATTCATTTTTTCATGTTCAAGGGTTGAATTAGAAAATGTAGGCACTCAAAACTTACTCCTCTCAAGATGATAAAAATGTATTTTAGGAGGTTCACTCATTCACCAACAAAAAGTGAAAATCAAGAGTTTGTAAGAGCTCTCAGCTTCCATTCCCAAATATAATGTGTACAAGAATCAAGAGGTCTTTTAAGGGGTTTTTCAGTGGCTATGGGACGGTAGGTATATAATGTCCAAAGGAAAAGAGGGGTTAAAAGCACCAACATGGAAAAATCAATGCACATTTTTTTTTGAAATTTGATTTGAAAGGAAATAGAAACACATATTTATAAGGGCATGAATGTGTGATGAATGAAAAGTGAGGGAGATAGAAAATGGAATAGGATGAGATGATGGAATATGTACAACATGGAAGACTTCCAATAATGACACAATACAAGATGATTCAAGTGTTCTTTTTTTTCTCTTTTTGCTCTTTTTTTTCGAAAGTTGTGCTTGAAACAAGTCTCACAGTCATCTCCCAACCCATGTTTGATCTTCTCATGGAACTAATTTTAGTAGTTATAACACGATCAAAGGTTGATGATGAATGATTTTTGACCCACCCAAGACACAACCCATTCCATTTTTTTATTTTTATTTTTATTTTCATTTTTTTTGAACACTTTTCAATGACTTTTGTACAAATGAAAATTACACATATACACCCCAAAGCTCACAGAATTACAAACTCTCCCCCACACTTGAATGGATGCTTGCCCTCAAGCATATGATGACACATTGGAAATCAATGGAAGTACGCCCAAAAATGAAGTCCATTCCCCCTACACTTAAATTTCATTAAATTGTACAATGAAAATCCATGAAGATGTTGGGTGGGACAAGGTATTAGGCTTGTAATGTGGCTATCAAAAGAAAGGTTTTCATAGGCTCAAAGGGGCTTTTAAAAGTAGGATCAATGTAAGGGTAACAGGAGGCTATTTGGCTATTCTGATTCTCATGTGGCTTAGAAAATGACTCTATCATATTAATGCACACAAAAGATGGAAATTCAGCTCGAAGGTCCACAAACTCAAGACTCGCAATTAGTGGTGAAGACACACAATGAAAAAGATGGCCATAGATGACCTTGGCATGAAGGCTAATGTTATTCCTCAGGGTAGGGGAGAATCATTTTCCACCAAAAATTGTTCATTCAAAATGTTTGTTATTGACACAAAATTGTTTACCCAAGTTTGAGATAAAAATTCAATATATTTGAGTTTAAAACAAGCCTTTTGACTCCCCAAAATGGTTGGACAGAATTTCAATATTGGATGATGAGTAATTATGACACCCCTTTTTTTTTTAATTTTCATTTTTTTTAATTAAAATTTTTTTAAATGTTTTTTTTTATTTTTAATGACACATCCACACAAAAAAGAAAATAGAAAAAAGGTTGTGGAAGAATGTTGTAAAAAAAATGAGAGGGAGAGAGGAAGAATAAGAAATTGAGAGAAGAAGAGAGGGAAGAGAGATTGAGGAGAGAGAGAGTTAAAGGGAAAGAGGTGCCCCCTGGTTTGGATTTGGCGGGTCTCCATCCAGTGGTGGTTCTATTGAAGTGGTTGGGGTTTCGATGGAATTAGACGTGGTTCCTGGATTGTGAGACCTCTCATGGTGATGCTTTAACCGGTGTCCATTTACCGTGAATGTTCTTTTTGAAGAAGGGTCTTGGACTTGCACTGCACCAAATGGGTAAACATTAGTAATAATAAACGGTCCATCCCAACGAGAATTGATCTTACTTGGGTGAAGTCGAAATCGAGAATTGAAGAGCATTAACTTTTCACCTTCATGAAATACCTTTCGAAGAATGTGCTTTTCATGGAGTGACTTTGCCTTTTCTTTGTAGAGAATGGAGTTCTCATACGAATCGAGTCGAAGCTCCTCCAATTCAGTCAACTGCAACAATATTTCTTCACCAGATTTTTCACAATCAAAATTACAAGTTTTGACAGCCCAAAATGACTTATGTTGGATTTCAACTGGTAAATGACAGGCTTTACCAAAAACTAGCCTAAATGGAGACATCCCAATGGGTGTCTTATAGGCTGTTCGATAGGCCCAAAGTGCTTCACCAAGTCTATCGGGCCAGTCTTTTCTTGTGGGCTTAACAATTCTTTCAAGCACTCTTTTCACTTCTCTGTTAGAAAGTTCAGCCATTCCATTTGTTTGAGGGTGATATGCAGTGGATGTTTTATGTACAAACCCATTCTTTTTCAAAAGTGACTCCATGGTTCTATTACAGAAATGAGTTCCTAAGTCACTTATCAAAGCACGTGGTGTTCTGAATCGATGGAAGATATGCGTTTTGAGGAACTCACTCACAGTTTGAGCATCATCTTTGCTAGTGGGTTTGGCCTCGACCCACCTAGAAACATAGTCAACGGCAAGGAGAATGTAGGATAATCCATTGGAAGGGGGAAAAGGTCCCATGAAATCGATGCCCCAAACATCGAAAAGCTCACAGAAGATTAATGGATTTTGAGGCATTTCGTTTCTTTTGGAAATTGTGCCAAACTTTTGGCAAGTGGGACATGATTGACAGAACTCGTGTGAGTCCTTGAAGAGTGAAGGCCAAAAGAATCCAGAATCTAGGACCTTTCGAGAAGTCCTTTGTGGTCCAAAGTGGCCACCTCCAGGCATTGAGTGGCAGAATTCCAAGATGGAGGATTGTTCAGTTTCATCAACACATCTCCTAATTACCATGTCAGCCCCAGTTTTCCAAAGTTTATTATCTTCCCAAAAATAATGCTTTGAATCACTTCTCATCTTTTCTTTTTGTTCTTTTGAAAAATATTCAGGGAAAACACCAGAAACCAAGTAATTGACAATTGGGGCATACCATGGTAACTTTGGAGTGAGAGATGAGAGGTGTTCAGTTGGAAATTCAGGATCAATTATTTCAGAATGAGAAGAATTAGAAATTATACTCAGGTGATCAGCTACAGGGTTTTCTTTTCCAGGTTTATCTTTTATCACAAGGTCAAACTCTTGGATCATTAAAATCCATCTTAGTAGCCTTGGTTTGGAATCACTTTTCTTAAGTAAGAACTTTAATGCTGAGTGGTCCGTGAAGATGATGATTTTGGCACCTAAGAGATAGGGCCGGAATTTATCCAAGGCAAAAACCACAGCTAAAAGTTCTTTTTCAGTCACAGTGTAGTGTGATTGAGTTTCATCCAATGTTTTTGAGGCATAAAAGATGACATGAGGAATGTTTTCTCTTCTTTGACCAAGAACAGCCCCAATGGCCCTATCAGAATCATCACACATCAATTCAAATGGTAAGGACCAATCTGGGGGTTGGATTATTGGAGCAAATGTGAGAGCAGATTTGAGTTCAATGAAGGCACTCTTGCAAGCCTCATCAAAATTGAATGTGACATCATTTTGAAGTAAACGAGTGAGTGGGAGGGAAATCTTGCTGAAGTTCTGAATGAATCGCCGATAGAAACCGGCATGACCAAGGAAGGACCGAATGTCTCGAACTGATTTGGGTTCAGGAAGTGATTGGATCACCTCAATTTTGGCTGGATCAACTTGGATACCCTCTTGAGAAATTATGTTCCCTAGAACAATCCCATTTGAAACCATGAAGTGACATTTTTCAAAATTCAGCACAAGGTTGCACTTGACACACTTTTGAAGGACCAAAGAGAGTGAATATAAGCAAGATTAAAATGACTCACCATAAATGGTAAAGTCATCCATGAAGACCTCCATGCAATTCTCAATGAATTCATAAAAGATACTCATCATACACCGCTGGAATGTTGCAGGAGCATTACAAAGGCCAAAAGGCATTCGCCTATAGGCATAGGTTCCAAAGGGGCAAGTGAATGTGGTCTTTTCTTGGTCTTGAGGTGCGATTGGAATTTGGAAGTAGCCGGTGTAACCATCAAGAAATAAATAGTGTGACTTTCCGGCCAATCTCTCAAGCATTTGGTCAAGGAAAGGAAGTGGGTAGTGATCTTTTCGTGTTTCAGCATTCAATTTGCGATAATCGATGCACACACGCCATTTGTTTTTCACTCGAGTTGTGACCACTTCTCTATGTTCATTTGTGACAAATATTATCCCTCCCTTCTTAGGAACGACTTGAATTGGACTAACCCATTCACTATCAGAAATTGGGTAGATAATACCAGCTTGAAGAAGCTTGGTAATCTCTTCCCTAACTACCTCAAGTATGAGTGGATTGAGTCTTCTTTGAGGTTTGCTAATTGGTTTGGATGATTCCTCTAGATGGATGTGATGCATGCAAAGGGCAGGGTTGATTCCTGGAATATCCTCTAGGGTCCAACCTAAGGCATTTTTGTTTTCCTCTAACACTTGAACAAGTTGGGACTCCTCAGTTTCAGAAATTGAAGCAGAGATAATGACAGGGTAGGAGGGATCATGGAAAAGGAATGCATACATGAGGTGTGAAGGAAGTTGTTTTAGATCAGTTTCAGCCTTGATTTGAGAGCTAGACAAGTTAGGAGCAGGAGAACGGATTCCATATGGGTTTGGATCATTTTCCTCAACACTGTCCAAGGTGGAGCAGTAGAGATCAGAGTTGATGTGGGATTCAAGAGAGTTTTCAAGTTCCTCTAGATTGATGGAGTCTATGAATGAGAGGTCCACATCAACTTCACCATTTATGACTTTGTTAATCATGGTGAAGATTTAACAAGATCCTTTATCATTAGAACATGAAGAACATGGTGTATTGGGGTTCGATTGAATCTTAGAAGTGTCCTCAAAAGCATGGATTGAGAATGCAGAGTGATCCTCAGATGGGTATCGCATGGCTTGGAAAATGTTAAACTTGACCAGCTGGTCACCGAATTCCATGGATAAGATGCCTGAGTGGACATCGATCTTGGTTCTTGCAGTCATGAGGAATGGTCTTCCTAGAATTAGGGGAGATCGAGAAGAGGTCGTCTCACCATCCATGTCAAGGACATATAAATCAGCTGGGAAGATAAGATCATTGACCCGAACAAGAACATCCTCAATTATCCCCTCAGGACTGGCAGTGCTTCGATTGGATAATTGAATGACAACACCCGTTGGGTGCAAGGGACCTAGACCAAGGTTGGAGAAAATGGATTTGGGCATGACATTTATTGAGGCTCCAAGGTCTATGAGTGCATCATCAAAGTTGGAACTCCCTATTTGACATGGAACCGTGAAGGTCCCTGGATCTTTGCACTTCATGGGAATGGACTGTTGGGTTGAAACATTTTCAATGTTCCTAAGTTGCCTCTTATGGGTGCACAATTCCTTAAGAAACTTGGCATACTTAGGGATTTGTTTGATGGAATCTAAGAGGGGAATGTTGACTTCAACACGTCTAAACATGTCAAGCATTTCAGGATCAGGTTCAAAGGACTTCTTAGGCTTGGAGATGGCTTGAGGAAAAGGAATTGGGTTCCTTAGAGGAATGGAAGGAGGTGAAAGAGTGGATTCAAGTTCCTTTTCCAGCTTTTTGTTCTTTTCATTTTCTAGATCAACATCGAAAGGGGAGGTAGAGAAATCAGCATGGGGCATAGCAATTTTCTTTCCCGATATAAGTGCAATCGCACTTACATTACCCTTAGGGTTGGGTAATGGTTGAGCTGGGAGTTGGGATGAATTGGATGGTTGTTGCTGGCTCAGGTGGGATGCAAGTTGACCAATTTGGGTTTCAATGTTCTTGAGGCTAGAACGGGTGAAGGAAGAAAGATCCTCTACAGCACTTTCCCATGGTTGTTTAGAAGAAGATGCTTGTCCCAAATTGGGTTGGCCTTGATTTTGGTTCTTAGGAAAGCGATTTTATTGGGTGGGGAATTGGGAAGGATCGTTAGGATAGTGGAATCCAGGAGGAGGATTGTTTCTTTGGGGTTGAGGAACAAAAGGATAAGGTTGATGGATGTTACCACCACTTTGACCATATTGGAACTGGTTTGGATTTTGATGAGGGAACTGAGGAGGATGAGAAATGGGATTACCATACCTCATAGGTGGGTTAAAGGTAGAAGAGAAGGGCTCAGAGTGGGGTTGGTTGAAGTTTCTAACAAACCGACCTGATTGTTGAGGGTTGAAGTTTCGCTGAGCATATGCTGCATTGAGCTCCATTGGACTAGATGAATCAGATGGATCATCTTGAAGTCGTGGACATGTGTCAGTCGGATGAGATGGAGAGTTGCAGATTCCACAATTCTTGATAGGTCCAGGGAATAGTGACTGTGGAGAAGATGAGGTTGGGGCTTTGGTAGCCACCGCTAGTTGACGCACAAGACCTGTAAGTTCACTCATCCACTCAGTCATCTTGTTGGGCTCTATGGATTGATTCTCTTGGGCTTGTTTCACCTGAGCATGTGCTCGAGTATGGAATTGCTGCGTGTTTGCAGCCATGTTGCTTATGAGTTCTCGTGCAGCTGCAGGAGTTTTGTCAACAAGAGCACCGCCACTTGCAGCATCAATGAGAGTTCGCTCCATAGCCAATAACCCCTCATAGAAGTATTGGATTAGGAGTTGGTCAGGGATTTGATGGTGTGGGCAGGTTTCCAAAAGCTTTTTGAACCTCTCCCAATACTCATGGAGTGATTCATTAGGGAATTGACGGATTCCGCTTATTTCCTTACGGATAGAAGCTGTTCGGGAAGCGGGAAAGAACTTCTTAAGGAAAAGTCTCTTCAAGTCAACCCATGAGTTTATGGAACCAGGTGGGAGGTAGTAGAGCCAAGACTTAGAAGAATCCGCTAGGGAAAAGGGGAAAGCTCTAAGCTTGATTTGTTCTTCAGAAACCCCTTGAGGCTTAATGGTAGAGCATACTACTTGGAACTCTTTAAGGTGAAGATGTGGATCCTCACTGGCTAGCCCGTGAAAATGAGGGAGAAGATGAATCAAACCCGATTTGAGTTCGAAGTCAGCTTCAATGTTTGGATATTGAATACCAAGAGGTTGGTAATTCATATCAGGGGCAGCAAGTTCTTTCAATGTTTGTTCCCTAGGATAGGCCATATCTAATTCAATTGGTAGGGCAATGATTGGTTCTTGGATAATTTGGTTATCCCTAATGGTCCTCCGAAGTCGACGAAGAGTTCTATCAATTTCAGGGTCAAACAAATCCTAGGGATTGTTTGGGAGGTTGTGGGGAATTCAGAGAGATTTATAAAGGATGAGGAAGATGGGTTTTCCTTTTTATTTTTTTCAGTTTATGATTTTTCAGAGGAAGACGGGTTTTTCTTTGTGTTTTTTTTCAATTTTTTTTCAAAATTTTTGATTTTTTTGGTTTTTTTACAATAACCAGAAACTAATGACTACTTAAAGCACCATCCCCGGCAACGGTGCCATTTGAAATGCACGGCCGATTGTCGCCTATCGACCGGTCAAAGTTCCGGTTCTCTGCTAATGTGTATAGCAGCACTCGGGTCGAATCCTCGGCGATGGTACTTCGTAATAGTCAATTGTTTTTAGTTGATTGTATTTTGATTGGGGGGGTTTGTTTGCAGAGTTTAATTGAAATTTTTAATGAATGATGTTTAATTTAACAAGTTGATAAAGATTGGGGTGATTTCATCATTAGGTTAGTTAAGCTTGTGATATCCTTGAGCTTTGCTTTATATTGCATTTAAATTAACACCCATGTCACAAGATGATGTTAATTAGAATTCCTAAGTGTTAAGGCTTTAATCCAAGCCTCAAATTAACTTAGGGTTATAATATTGATCAAATATTGTTTATGGTAGTGTATTTATGGTTCCAATAATCCATGGAAACCACACGTTAAACAAATCAAGTCATTAATCCATGACATGCTAAGTCCAACATACACAGTGTTAATTCAACGAATACTCATCGAGCAAAAGCTCTCAATCGCTTAACATACCTAAATTAAAACTCACCCCAATGAGAAATTTACTCATCCATTATGATGTTTATTAATCTGGTAATATATGTTTATGGTGATGAATTATAAAGAGAAGAAAAAGAAAGGGACAGGATAAGAGTAGTGTGCCGAACACACACACGAAATATTTTGAGAATCAAAAATGGAATTTCGATTGAATGAGGAAGCAAGATAAGGTACTGTAATTTAAAATGATTCAAACTATTTTAAGACCATGAATATTATACTACAGAAGGTGGAGGAGAATAAGAGATATTGAAGAAGAAACTTTTATTAAAACAGAATTACAAAATAAAGGACTTACAAAATTACAAAAATGAAGAACACAAAAGTAAGTGAAAACAAAGAGATGAGGAAAGGTCTCTCAAGTGAAAACTTGAGTATGGAAGGTCCTCCCAAGACTTTTTCAAATCTTTTTTCGTGCCAATGTGATCTCCTCTCTTTTGAAATGCCAACCCCTCTCAAGGAGAGAAGGGGAGAGTATTTATAGCCCAAGGAGTGGACTGTTTGCATTCCCAATCTGTCCCTCCACTTGCATCGCCAATTTGGAAATTCAGAAAGCCTAATCTCCAAATATCTCCTTCTTCAAAGTTGTAGATAATAAATTTTTCCGACTACTGTAAAAATATGGAGGCATTTTTACAAGTGGATACAAAGTTATGGCGGGTTTATTAAACAAAGTTAAACTGTCCATTTCTATCCATTCTTTTTCAATGTCCAAAATGTGAATGGATTTTTGAACAGGAATATGCCTTCAAATCAGAATGACTTTTTCAAGAAAGTCGGCCTCCTATATCTCCTCTTTCACACTGCAAAATCTCATCTCGCTTGGATGCTTACATCAGGAGATATGTCATGCATACTATACTGATTTTAATTCTCGCCCAGAATGGTGGGCTGGATTTCAAAGATTTATTTGGGCCCCTTGTACTTGTATTTGGGCCTTGAAATTTTTATCCAAGATGAAATGTAGTGTCCTCCGAATTATGGTGGAGAGTTAATGTTTTTGGAATTCTGGATTGAGCCCAGTAAATCAATCTTCAAGGCTGGTCCAGTTTGTTCACAAATTCTTTGGTCTTGTTTGTGAGGATCATATGACCCTTCAAATAGCAGAATTGGATCATGGTTCCTTCTAATGAAATGTTTTATATTAAAATTAGAATCCTACAAAACAAGAACCACACAATTTTGATCAGTATAGTGATAGTTATAATTAAAACATTAAACTGACTCAATTTGACTACTTCTAAAAATGCTCAAATATTATACTTAATATTAAAACATTAATATTTCACACAAATTATGCACATTTCATATAAAATAAGTAAAGGGGGAATATAATAAGTCATGAAAATATTAATAACATCATTCATTAATGACATTTTAATCTACTTGAAGTCGTAGTTGGAGCAAGTCAAGCATCTCAGAATTATCCTGCATGTTCTTTGACACCACTAGATTTATGGAAAGTTGTCCAAGTGTATGTTTTGGACATCAGAGGTGAATTTAATTGGGTATGTGGTGTCTTAGTAGGGTATGTAATTAGACCCATCAAAGGATTAATAAGTTATTTCTTGGGAAGAACCCAAGAACATGGAAGAGGTTCACAGTTTCCTTGGTATCACAAGCTATTATCAAAGGTTTGTACCTAATTTATCTCATGTTTCAACCCCATTTATATCTTTAACTATGAAGGATAAAAAAAATTTGTGGATTGTTCAGTGTCAAGCAACATTCGATTACCTGAAGGGGAAGTTTTTTAGTGCTCCAGTTTCCTAAGGAAGGGGTGATGTTTGAGGTGTTCTGTGATTCTTCCCATATGGTCTTGGGATGTGTCTTGATGTAGTAGTGGGTGGTGATTTCCTATGGGTCTATATATTTACATCCCCATAAGAATAACTATACCACCTGTGATATGGATCTAGAGGAAGTTGGGTTTTTATTGAAGTTGTGGCATCATTACCACATTGGGGAGCGCTTTGTGGTCTTCACGAATCATAAGAGTTTGAGGTATATCTTTTCCTAGTGAGATCTGAAATTGTGAAAATGGAGGTGGATGGAGTTTCTTTGGGACTATGATTTTGATATCTCTTACACCTCAGGAAAGGGGAATGTTTTGGTTAACACCTTAAGAAGGAATTCATGGAAGGATGTTGTTCAGGAGTCTAGGGATTCTTGGAGAGTGATAGAGGAGTTGGAATCCTTGCACATAGATGTGAGAGTAGATGGTGGTAGAGGAAGTTTGTTTTAGATGATGGTGTAGTATTCTCTGATGAAATAGGTGGAAGAGTCTCAATGGGGAGACTCAGAGGAAAAGGTGTTGCGTGATCATGTTGGTCACGATGATACTCTAGAGGGATGTTTAGATGATGGTCATAACTGTATGTTATTTCGTGAAAGGTTGTTCATTCCGTTAGAGATTCATAGGGGAGTCCTTCATGAGTTTCATAACTCACCTTTGGTGGTACACATAATAATTTCTAAGATGTACCATGGATTGAGTCTTTAGTTTTGGTAGCATAGGATGGAATGGGTAGTGGAAAATTTTTAGGAAAGGTTTTTGGTTTTCTAGTAAGTAAAGTCCAAGAATCTTATTCTTGGTGGTTTGTTTCAACCCTTAGATATTCTTGAGTGGGAATGGGATGACATCTAGATGGATTTTTCCATAGGTTTTCCCATATCTTAGGGATTTTGTGATGTTATCTTGGTGATAATGGATCGGTTGATGAAATCATCTCACTTATTAGTGATCAAGTAGTCGAGCACAGTGGATTCCTTAGTTAATAGGTATGTGGATGAGGTATTGTGGTTGAATGGAGTTCTTAGGTCCATTGTTTGAGATCGTGATATATATTTTACGTCATGAGTTTAGAGGAGATTGTAGTATGCTTTTGGCAGCTGGTTATGCCTCAACACTACTTTCTACCCTCAGACAGATGGGAAGATGGAATGGACTATCCATACATTGGAGGATATGTAGTGGGTGTGCATCATGGACTCCATTGGATCTTGGGTATGATACATACTCTTGGTGGAATTTGTTTATAATAATAGTTATCACTCTTCCATTATCATGGATCCATTTGAATATTTTTACAGAAGATCATTTCATTCAAAATTTTCCTAGATAAAGGTTTGGGATACATCTATTCTTGGTCCCGAGGTGGTGTAGAGCATGAGAGAGAAAGTTCAGATATTTTGTGAGTGGATGAAAGCAATGTAGGACCAATAGAAGTCTTATTCTGATTTTAGGATGAGTCCCTTGGAGTTAGAGGTTGGGGACTACATGTTCTTAAAGGTTTCCCCTTGATGTGAGAAGTAGAGGTTTGAAAGAGGGAGTAATATTTCTCCCAATATTTTTGGATTCTTTGAGTTGTTGGGGTGATTTGGTGACGTGGCATACCAGTGGGAATTGTCTCCGCTATTGGATAGAATCCACGACGTCTTCCATGTCTCTCATCTTTTTCGGTATCTTCACGATGACTCCAATGTCATTGGATGAGGAGAGTTGGATATCGATGATGATGAAACATTTTTGGAACGGCCAATAGAGATCCAGGATTGTCAAGAGATGGAGTTGCATGGATGGACCATTTCTTTGGTTCGTGTGTTGTGAAGACATGGTGGCTAGAAGGAGAGTACTTGGGGGTGATAGATGAAAATTATTTCCCATTACCAGGAGTTTATTTGAGTTTTTATTTGTCATTTTTCTATGTGATGTGATGTTTGAGACCTTGTTGTTTTATAAAATGAGTTTTTTTCCTTGGTTTGTGATTTGTGTGGTGTGATGTTTGATAACATCCTAACATATAAAAAGGGGAGTAACCAATTCCAAATCAAGATGCATTAACTACAATGCGATTAAAACCATGTGGGTGAGTTAGTACCACCCAAAGAAAATAGTGTCTTGACATTGAAGAAGGAATTATATGATTCATGTGTTCGGGACAGTGTGGTTCATTGGCTACAATAGTTATCGGTTTGGTTTGTGCATAGGTTGAGATGGTTTTACTTTGGTTGTGTGATAGTGTGGTTGTGTGAGTGGAGGAGGCTTGTGGTAGTGGTTATGAGGTTGTGTAGTGTGTTTGTGGTCATTTGGGTTGGCGTGTTTGGTTGGTGGTAGCATTTGAGGTGTGGCGAGACTCTTGAGAGGTATCTCACATGGTGGTTGTTTGGAACCCATTTTTTTTATAGGCTTGGTTTTAGGATTCTTGAGGGTGAGAAACATTTGAGAGGTATCTAATGTAATAGTATGTTCCTTTTTGGCATGTTTCATAGCCAATTTTGGTTGTTGGAGGTGTTAGGAGGAGGCTTGGGGGGTCTGGAGAGGTTCAGTTGTTAAAGGATGGAATTAGGGAGATTACAAGTCGTGTAATTGGATTACACAACATGAAGGTATATTTCATGGCATATGCAGAGGTATTCACAACATGTTAACATTTTACACACCGTGAAATAGGGTTTCACAACATGTAATATATCAGGGTTTAAAAAAAATAACTTGAAGAGACAACACATTTTTCAGCAGAAATTGAACCCTGGGTATTACATGACATGAAAGGGGATTACACATCATATAATACCTTGATCCAATTTTGTTTTAAAAGCTTTTAATCCAAAATATCTTTCATTCATTCATGCTCTCTTCATCTTTTCTCTTGTTGGATGAACCCTAGGCTCCCTGAGGTGTCCTTCGAGCCATGCTCCTCCCCCTTTGATCTATCGATCCCGGTGGTTATTCGTTTGAGAACCGAGGTTGATCCATGGTGATTTTCCTCCTCTTTCTCATCCATTTTCTCTCATTCTTCACCTAAGATTTTCTGTAGTGATACACTTTGGATTTTCTTGGATGTTTAGGTAGCGTTTTGATAATATTTTGGTATGGAATATGTTGATCCACATTTTTAGCAGTTTTTTTATTGTTTGTGGGAATTCTTCTTCACCCTACAGTTCACGAATAAGTTTAAAAGATTCCTTAAGGTAGGATTTATTTTGTTTCTATTAAATTATGCATCTTGCGGGAGGGGATTTATTTTTTTTACCTATGGATTATAGTTGTGTTAGATTAATCAAATATATAGAATAGGATAAATGAAATTTAAAGGGGTAAAGGGATTTGATTCGCACGCTTTTACATCTTTGATATTGATTGTGATATTTTGTTTATATAAGCTAAACACCCCACTAAAAATCATGGTTGTTGGTGGATTTTCTTTCACTAGGTATGTGTTTTGTGGTTTTTTCTTTGATTTATATTGTTTGGTATCACCTAAAAATGGAAATAGGATAACCATTTAGATTTGGCGAATGAATTGATCGCCCTAGGTTTTGGTTTGTGTGATAACGTCCCAAAGAAAAGTAGTGGAATGTGATATTTATTCTTGTGAACCTAAAAGATGTTTTTTTTATGTGATGTGTGATTTTTTGTGGTTTTTACATGTGGGGTAAGTGGATGGAATGTGGTTGTATAGTAGTAATTTGATGTTCATGGTGTGATTATGAAGCAAGGTTGTGAAACTGGTTGTGCTGAAATATGTTGTTGGATGTGGTTGTGAGTTGGGGGTTTGTTTGGGTTGTTATAGTGTTTTGGGTAGAATGACTTTGAAGAAGGATGTTAGTGATTAGTGTGGGTAATTATCCTAGAGTTTCTCCATGAATAAAATATATAAATCTTCACCCCATATCTTGGGGATTAGTGTGTGATGTGTAGTGGATGTTTGTTAAAGGGAGAGGTAATGTGAAGCCGTGTTAATTTATCAGGGCTCATCACCTTCTAAAATGATTGGTTATGTGTTCTTAGATATATGTTGTGCCATGTTAGTTTCCTGGTAAGTGTGGATGCTAAATGAATTAATATTAAGGTAATTGGTTGAAATGGTAAAATCTAGATAATGGCTATGCGATAAATAAATATTGAAAATGAATTGTGGATTATGTTCTATTTTTTTGAGTTGTTTATTTAAAGGTATCAACAACATGTGGAAAACGTGATTTGGTTAGTGCTTTTGTTTTTAAACCCATAGGTTTTAATTGTGTTCTTTTCCTTATATATATATAATCTAAATATTATTTTGATTTATATATGCACCCCATGCTTTTTGAGAACTACATGTCGAACACCTACACAGTTTTGTGGGGGGGGTCTTTCCCAAACATCCCATTGGGAGGATGGATGGTTGGACACCCACTCTTCCATGCTCCCTCTTCTAGGAAATGATGGATCAAGATTCTTCTGGTAGGTTTTGGTGATATGTGAGGCCCAGGTGTGTGCGGGAAAGTTGTGTTTTGATTTCCCAGGTGTCTTCAGGATGAGATTTTATTTCTATCCTAGGTGTGTATAGGCAGGATGAGATGTGGTTTGTGGACCAGGTGTGGTTGGGTGGGATGTGTTGTGGTTGTGGCCCAGGTGTGTTCGGGTAGGATGTGATGTGGTTTGTGGCCCAGGTGTGTGTGAGCGAGATGTGGTGTGTTGTGAGGCCCAGGTGTGTGTGGGCATGTTGTGATTTGGAATATTCAGAAGAGGTGGGAGCTCCAAGATGTTTTCCATTATGGTGTGAGAGTGGCTAATCAGTGGGAAAGTGGTGTGGGGTAACCTATCATCGATGTGCTTTAATTTATATTATATTACTTGACTTTCATTACTTGGTGAGCATGTATTTGTGAGTTTGGGATGGTTATTATACCTTGATAGGTGTTTTTTAGTTCTTTTGTTTTCTCGCGTGGGAATTAGTATGCTTCTTCAACATGTGCACAAGAGACTTTGGTTTTCCTACTAAGTATTCATGTATTCTCACCATACGTATTTAAAAATATTTTTAGGATTTCATGGGTATTACATAGACCATGTTGGGCGTTACTAGCTCGGACCTTGGAAAATTTATTATGTCGCTTATTTATCCTTACTTTTGGGTATTTACTTTGGAGACTTTATTGTATTGTAATAGTTATATTTTTATACATGCATTGTGGGATGGTTTTTGGATTTCTTTTTATACTATGTCTTGGGGTTGTTGAGGATGATTCATTCTATCTCTTAATCTTGGTGTTGTTTATTTATGTTGTGATATTTTTACACCCTTGGTGCTAGTTTCCAACCCGAGGCCTATTGGAGGTGGGAATCGAGGGTCAGTATCTCCTGTAAGAACCCAGACCTTCTTTTGAGGTATGTTTTTCCTTTTTCTGGAGTTTTTGAGAAAAGAGGGGTTTCTAGAAAATTTTGAAGTACACACCGTGTACTTCATTGCCACTCGAGGCCGGGTGATGGCTGTGTCATGGCCACACACACGGCCATGTAAGGGTGATGTGGAGGCCGCCTAAAGCGGAGTACGAAAAAGCCTAGTACACACCATATACTCCAAAATTACATGCCATGTACTTTCTTTTTTTCATTAAACGGACCGTGGTCACGTATTAACCCCAAAACCTTCTTTTTCTCTAGCTTCTTTGACCAAGAGCGAGGGTGTGGCCACATATCTTCTCCGAGCCCCCAAGCCTCCGTCTGTTCTCTAAATCAACCACCGTCAATTGTGTTGGAACCGCAACAGTAATCTCTTCCTTCTCCTAGATTTTCGTTTTCCAATTCCTTCTCTTTCTCAAGTTATATTAGGTTGAATGTTTTATGAATTTTTATAGATCTACAACATTCTAAGGAGATTTAAGCCCCATGGCTCAAGTATAGCGATCTTCTAATGTAGAGGTAGGTGGTTAGTTCCTTTCTATAGAAAGTCTTTGAGTATTTTGTGCAAATTCCACCAATACCCTTGAACGGGAAATTGCGTGTTACCTGTTTTTCCCTTGTTGTTTGCCTGCTTTGATTATATGCCTATGTAGAGGACACTTCTAGGAAATAGGGTAATTTATTGTGCTTTGGATGTTTTTACCATGCATGTTTTTCCTGTTTATGACTGTTTGGTCTAGTTTTTCTTGTTAGGCTTTTGCCAGTTCAATGCCTAGTTTATAGGATGGTACGAATGTTCTTCCATGCTGAGATGATGTAGAATTCTAGCCAATTAGTTCTTGAGGATACTTTGGCCATTACGCGGTGCGATACTTGCTGACTTTACATAGGGCTGAGAGAACCTAGTGTAGCAGACCATAGGGAGAATGGATGTAAGGGCTTCTCCAGAGTGTCTTTAATTTACGATGCGAGACCACAGGGGGGATTCACGTTGAGTGCTTCCTCAGAGTGTCTGTAGTTCCTCGACGCGGGCCACAGGGGGAATGAGATGTTGAGTGTTTCACTAGAGAGCCTTTAGTATGATACAAGACTATAGGGGTAATTGACAGTGAGTGCTTCCCCAGAGAGTCTATTCTTTCTGTAGCTGAACCAGATGGGTGAGACTGTGTGTGCCTCTCAGAGGGTTGCTAGTACTTGTTGGTTGAACCATAGGGGTTAGGCTGTGAGAACTACCCAGAGGGTTGCCTGTTTGTTCTTCTTTCTTGAGTGGCTACTTCCTTGTTCGTAGATTATATGCTAGAAACTGTGGATTGTTACTCCTATGTATTATCCTGTTTACTTCTTACTGTTTACTTCTTACTGTACTTTACCTTCCATATATTAACTGACTGTTAGGCACATATATTTGGGTGCTTGCCTACTGGGACTTTGTCTTACACCCTGTTTGGGTGATGCTTTTGGGCCCAAACAGATTATATTGTTGCAGGTATAGATAAGGGTAAGTTACCTTCTACTTCAAGTTCTTGATTGCACTGGAGTTGGAGAGCATGGGACCAAGACGAGGCTTGCGATGCTGAGGAGTTGCTCATTTGTGTTTCTTTCATACTTTGGTTTAGTACTGTATTCAGAATTGTGACTTGTTTGGATATTTTCCTTGACATATATGTATCATGCATCATTTACTTACATTTCTTCTCCAGTTGTTTATTTATCAGTCTTCCACTGTTAATGTTGTTGGATATTTACTGCTTCCGCTGTTGTATGTGTTGTTACTTCCGTTGTGTACTCTTCCAATGAGGGCATAGTTTCCCCACTATCACACCCAAGGCCCTCGCTGCTAGTCGGAAGCCTCTGGAGTTTGGGGAAATGCGCTTGAGGCTATGTGACAAACCAGGTACGGGGCGCCTCTAGGTGTCTTCCGGAACCGGGGTGTTACATCTCCCTTTCTTCATTACCAATTCAAGAGGGGTATCTTTGGAGGGAGGGGGTTGTGACATATTCTAATAAATATAAATCATGAAATAAATAGTACCTTATTGAAATTAATTTCCATTGAACTAAACTAAATAGTTATCTTCCATTAGATATAGTTCATGTAAAAATTCAGAGTTCTTGTGATTTTCATTAAGTGAAATTATGTTCATTGAAGTTTTAGATGATATAAATTACTTGTAAAAAAATGGTATAATTAAAAAATAATGACTATCCCCCCATTTCTAGAGAATTTTTTCAATTTTAGGATATATTTTAAATGAGAAGCAGACATTATGATCAATTTTCATTGATAATTCCTAACTTATGCTTAAAATATTTAAAACTATTTGAATTTAAAGGTTTTTTTAATTTCAAAAAACTAATTTTTAGTTTTGATAAACTTGGGAATAATATATTTCTTTTGTGTGTGTATCCTCAAAAGAAGTAGTGCCTTCTATCTATGTGCTTCACATATGAGTGATGTACTCGATTTAAATAAACAAATCACGTTCTTTCATAAAAAATATGAATTTGATTAAAACTCAAACCAAAATTTGTGAGTGTATGTTGAATACATAAAAACTAAGAACAACTTCCAGTTACAATATATTCATCTTTAGTGGGGGGGAAGTGAAACTAAGTTTTTTCCCTTTATAGACCATGAAACTAAAGACTCACCTAATAAATGATAAGTTTTGGGAGATGGATTTTTCTTCAATCATATATCAATAAAAACCATTTTCTATGTACCATATTTTTCAACTGTTGGTACTCGACCAATTTTCTTGAAAAATACAAGGCTAAGAGTTTGATGAAAAAACATGATTGGGTATGTTAATATTATAAAATAGGTATTTTGGACCCATATCTATCTAGCTCTTATATTTTGAAAAGGTTTGATCTCTTGGGTAATATAATCCTTAGGATGTATGAGAGATTGGACATTGTTCAAAGAACAAACTTTTTTTCAATGCCTACCGATCTAACATTTATTGCAAAAAGGTATATAGCTTCGTATAAAGTAATTTTTTTGATAAAGATTTCCTTCGATGGTTTTATAACCATATTCAGATGTTTTCCTTTTAGGTTTCAACTATTTATACTCTTTTTCAAATGAATATGTCCCAGTGGAGTAGTTGGTCAATAACTTCTTTAAACATTCAATTTTAAATTTTCGATCAACATTATCATTTATTTATTCTAATGAAATTATTGAAATTTTTTAGCTTTTAATTTATCTATTATCTTAGAAATTTATCTTTTCGATTCACCTAACTCATTTATGAGTTTACTTTTTCCATTTGCTACTTCATAAAATTTAACATCTTTCTTATTTATCTAAAAAGAAAATTTAGAAATCCTATCTTATGATTTAAAATTATTTTACTTAGAAAGATTTAGATATTTAGTTAATTTTTATTCTTATTTTCAAGATAATGAATATATATAATCATTTATTCCAATGATGTAATATCATGATAATATTGCAATGAAGTAGAACTATTTCATCATTTGATAAAAAAGAAACATTTTTGTTCAAAGATAACTATAAGAGTGTATCAAGAGTTACCTTTCACATTAAGCATATATTATTTTGAGTAATATTTGAATATAAATCAGAAATATTCTTACTATCATCCATTGAATCACTAATTCTATTGGATGATGGATCCTCAATGACACTCTATGTACCATTAGTTGTAAGAAAATCCTTTATTTCTTTCCTCATCAAATATTTACCATCTTTATTATTTTTCCTCAACCTTAGACAATATATCCCGATATGTAAAGGTTTTTTTCACTCATAATAAATGGATTATAAAGACACCTTATCATTCTTATATTTTCTAGTTTTCTAATAATCTTATCAAAATTATTCTTTATGATAATATTATGTATCCTCATAGAAAGTTGAACAAGTTCTCCTTCAATCTCTTCTGGATTACTAATTTATAATTGATTATTAGATTTTGTTTTCATGGTAGTGGACTTAGATATCTATGCACTAGAGTTAGAATAACAGAATTATAATTGAATTTGAATTTATTCTTTATCTTCTCCTTCTCATCACCTCTCTTCAACCAATTATCATATTGCGTTAAGGTTATTATGAGATTTTTGAGACCAATCTTTGTCAAATTATTAGATAACCTATAGTCATTCACTTGGATTCCAATTCCTTCAGAAAAATATCAATATATTTTTCTATAATTTATCCATAATTAATTTATTTGTCTCCTAAAGATTGAATTTCATTAACCATAGTCATAAAACATTGATGTATCTATTCCACTGATTCTCCCAAAAGAAAATCAAATGCCTGGCAGTCAACTCTCAACATAGCCCTTCAAGTTTCAAGAAATTTAGAATCCCTAGAGTGAGTAATCTCCAAATTCTTTCATATTCCATTTTTTTCTCACATGATAAAATTTGACTATATATATTCCACATCATTGGTCAAAGTAATGTACTTTGGAATCAATAGTTCTCCTAATACTCTATCTTTTTATCTTAATTAAAAGTATATAATTCTTTCTCTTGGATTCTATAATTTCCAGTAATCATAAGATAATGTTCAAATACTATGTTAATAATGAAAATATTCATCAAATGACACTAATATTCATAGTCCTCACAATCAAAAATTTTTGGTCAGCTAAGATTTGGATTCAGTAAGGTTTTGATAAGAAGTCCTTCCAGAAGGAAATAAAAAGAAATTTTCTCTTCTATGCATTAGTGTAAGAACAATTTGTTGTAAGTTTTGATAAAAATGGATGGAATAAAGTAAGAGACTTTCAAAAAGAAAACAAAAATACCAAGATACTTTCATTGATACTAATTCTATTATAAAAAATGAAAATATGAGCTCTGATACCAATTTTTTGGTCCCAGATAAGTCTAAATATGGTAGGTAAACACTACAAGAGTGGGATGAATTATAGTCCAAAGCATTACTATAAATTTTCATCCCACTCAAGGTTTAGTTTTATTGAAAGTTACAATGTTTGATAATGTTAAATAAACCATAGAAAAAAATTAAAAGTATTATAAATTAAGTATATCTAAATTATACATCATCCAATAAATTTTTTAACACAAAAAAAATTAAAAGTAAAATGAAATGTAAAAACAATGCTTAGAATATTGAGTAACAACTAAAATACCCCTAAAGGATATTATTACCAAAAAAAAATTAAATTATCCCTTCACTTTTAAACCAAAGTGGTAACTAGTTCATAACCAAAACCAAGGTATCACACATCTACACCTAAAGTTTTCTCAATTGAAAACTCATTATATGGTATTTTTCTTCATATCCTATGAATCCCTCAATCACTCTAATTGGGCATTGTAAATCTTAAGCACCCTAAGCTTTATCAACTATGACCCTATCAAAATTTCTTAGTCTTCATTTCCTTGGAATCCCTTGGTCGACCAAATCGAACAATCCAAATTCCACAACTTAGAATCTCTTTGATCATAAAGGATCAGACAAATAATGATTACAATATGAAAATTTAAGAGCTTTAAAAAGGAAACCTCGCAAATGGTAGATCTTTGAACCCTTGGAAAAAATTAAATCGTAAACACTCAAAAGAAATTAGATTTTTCATATATTAACTATAAATTAACATTATATTACTTGTAATTCTATTTTTATCCTCAAAGACTTGACTTGAATATATACGTCTACATAAAAAACTTCAATTGTGATATTTTGAGTTATTCAGGTTCAGTTGCAGCAGTATTGGACATAGATCACTATAATTCAATGGATGAGACTTTATAACTATTTTCTAATGTGTTTAACATAACCACATCATGTTATTTATTGATATATGTATAGAGAAATCTAGACTAGTACATTGAACATTAAATAGCCACTCAACCAGAATTAAACATAGACAACAAAGTAAGATAAAAAATTAATGATGTGTATTTTAAATTGTTAAAAAAGGGGTATTAAGAGCCATTGACTCAATGAAGTGGATGAATGGTAATAGTAAATCATTCCAAGTGGATAAAGTTCCACTATTTCATTAGCCTCATAGTGAATGATGGATCAACATGCTCATTATGGGTGGGAGAGATACCACTACATAGTAAGGGTGGATGAGGAATGACCACTGAATATCTCAAGGTGGATGAGGAACCACCACATACCAAATAGCCATAATAATGAATGATTTATCATTTAAAATCATAGTAAATACTTTATAATTAAAAAATATATCAAAGGGTAGGATCAAATCTATCAACCCATATCAAATTCATGTTATTAGTCTATCTAGCCTATAGCCTATCTCATGATCAAGAAATACCATATCATGGAGTATTTCAGGACTCCACTCTAGGATACTTGGGTCAAGTATCAAACATAGAGACATGTTTTGGGTCTAATACCCTAGTTTTAAATTTTAATTCACATGATAATTGGTCATCAATAGCCAATGGTGTAAACACACATCTCTCATAGACCACTCATAATGTTCCCAAGATTCACTCAAACCATTATAATTTAAGGAAACTAATTCAATTAGTTTTAAGGAATACACATAAAATTAGAATTTCCTACATCCCTTGTGTCTCATTCCATGCCTGTAAAAACTCATGGGTAATAAAGAGACCACAAAATTGGGACTATTAGGGTCCTTCTTATTGAAGACCTCTAGCTAATTTGACCTTAAATGGAAGATGTCACAACTTTCCCCCACTAGAAACCCATCCTAGGCCTGTAGTGAAGATAAGAGTGACCCACATGGTCTTCCACTAATATGACTCAAGTTGAAGACTATCATTGAGGGTATAAAACATAAAAATGGGGGGATTCTCCATAAAAAAAATATAGGATTACATAAAAAATCACCGATCATGACATAATATAAATAAAATAGGATCCAAATAATCCCACAACAAATGAATAATTTCAAAAAAAAATAAAAGTACCACTAAAACTTCTAGGTAGTGGCTCTATAGAAAAACCCAAGCTCCAAGCCAGTACTATCCAACTCGGTCACCAACCTCTCCCTACAAACCTGAAAAGAGTTATTATATACAAGTGTAATAATAACATGTATACTGAGTATGATCATACCCAATACCTATCATTAAAATGTGATAAGAGCATGCTAGTGCATTAGTGAACAAATAGAGAATCAACAAGCACTGAATAGGTCAAATACCTCCTAGCCTCACCAAGGTCCACTCAATAAACATTGCATCTAATCATAGTAAAATAGTATCAAAGAATATAATAAAGAGGTACCCCTTAACCACTTCCTTATTGGGTTTCCACTCTCATTCCCCAATGTCAAAGATCATGTGCTCCTAATCCCTTCTGAAATCATACCGCAACACACCATATCTCATAACTGGTGCAGTAGCGTATTGTACACATGAAGGACATCAACCTTATTCCCTCATCCTACATGCATAATCCCCACCATATAATATCATATCATCTAATAACTTAGAGTGTGTGCCAATACATCTATTTTGTATCCTCATCTCAATACCCTATAGGGTCTTCCAGTGCACCATATACTATGGTGGTATGATTTTACCAACCTCGATCCATCATAGCCTATTCTACACTTAGAAGGGAGAATGGGGAAGAGGGAGAAGTCAATCATCAGTTTCCTCACCAACATGAATTTTAGGGTAAAACACCAAGTACCCAAAGTATGTCAGGCGTTAGTAAGGGTATCTAATTCAGGTGGTGTGAGTATAGAAATCACAAGGAAAAACATCACATATATATATATATATCACACAAAAACCTATCCTAAGGGAGTTCACACCAATTAGAACTACTAAATATCATAGAAATCACTACACTACCACCTTTCCATGCTACTATCACTGCCAACTATAACATCACAACTAGCCCTATATCCAATTTCTTGGTTTTCCACTCAACAACCAATTTAATTTCATTAATCTATTCAATTCCAACCATATCCATTTCAAATTCATTATTACCAGCTAAATTATGTACCATCAAGACACTACCAAATGATCCCACATAAACTAACCAATCCATATCCTACAAAAATACACTAATTGCCTGTTTTAAAGCATGTAAAGGTATCAGAAACCTTTCTACACAATCCAATACCTCAATTATATTCCACTATGTCACCCATGACATCTATCACAATCGCCACTACATAAACCACTATCTCAACTGCATCCCCCCTATTCCACCTATGGAATCTACCGCAACACCTATTTCCCAACCTCATGATCAACCCCACACTATTCAAAAAAACATGTCCCCAACAAAATTCTCTACCACAACCCACAACAACAATTTTATCATCAAGTACTAGAACATTAATTTTTATTCAAAAATTATATCATACCAATTAATTTCTTACACATAGCCAGTTCATTACCATCTTTAAGTAATTAGAATTTTATGAAAGGTGAATCAATAACATGGTCAAAATAGTCACACAAAAGTCCCAATATCATCAAGTATTTTCATTAATAGTAGCAAATAATAACCAAGTGTGAGTGAAATATCACTAAAATAAGTAAACCCATGTGAAACACCCCTTTTAACATTAATTTTTTTAGTTTGGTTCATTGTATTTATTAGTTCAAACCATAATACTTACCCAAATAAGAAAAAAGTATGGTAATCCCATAATTTACAAATAATTGGTAGAGTTCTTGAATCACTTACCTCAACCAGAGCTTCATAATATATTGTAAAAAGATGAAATAAGGAATAGATGATCCCAAGATTGAGATCACGCTAGGAAAAACTTTAAAAAACTAGATCATATAATCCATCCTCAACCACTCACTCAAACTCTAACAATATAACTATAACTCACAACCATAATCTTCTCTAGAAGATGGATACAGGGAAAACCAATAAGGAAAGAGGAAGAAATCAACTAGGATCACCTCTACTCGATCTCCTAAAACCAAGGATCAAATCCAAGAGAGAGGTGTTGAAAGTTATCCCAAAACTACCATAGATTCACCCAATATTTGGTGGAATGGGAGGTGAAAGAATTAAATTTAGTGGAGCCTCTGAATTTATATTGAGGCTGCAAAATATAAGACTATAGTGTAAGGTTAAGGACCATGACCCAATACATAGGTTTTCCAATGATACCATAGAGCATCTAAATTCATTATTCCATAAATTTCCTTAGCCCAACTACCCATGGAAATCACAAAATAGGTCTCTCATAGATCTTATACACCCATGGTAGCACTATGTCATAGTCAAGACACCACAACACAATGGCCCTTTAGAAGTAAGAGACACAAAAACTAAAACCCTAGAGAACCACAATATAGCCCCAAGAACCACATCACATCCTCATGCCTACACTCCATCCCAATCATCCCTTTACCATGGTCATATTATAGCCAAAGGGTTGTGTCATAAGGATACCTAATATGTAAGATCCATAAAATCCCAACCCTCGATTATTTATGACACAAATACTTGTACCACACCATAACCAAGCCTTCTTATTGGCCCCTCATGGTACAGTTCAAACCTCCACATTTTATCCCTACATCCTATCTAAAATTTCATCACAAAATCCATTTATTATTCCACACACCTCATCCCATAACCCCCAACTCAAAAAATGAAAAAAAAATTAATAGGTTAGGAAGGTTCATACCATTATATTAAATGCCTATCAAATGATTCTTATCATTGAGAATAATAACCAAATCCAGAAGGAAAAAACACAAACATTAACAACCAAGAACTACCCATAAGATACCTCTAAAATTAGATTATTCCATTAATCAAACATGAAATGGTATGAGGTAAAATAACTCAATAAAATTTCCAACAGAAAACATTTCATTCATTCCAATGAAAAATCAAGCATCTCATTAACAAGGAAAATAGGGTAATAAAAACTTATCAAGAAATTGAGTGTGTATCTATGACTCACATTCCTTTGTACTCTCCTTCACACTGCCATTATTCCACATAAATTTAACCAAAGGAAGTGATCACCCACACAAAACCTTTTCCCAAAAATTCTAGATCTCAATTGGATGCATTATGAATATCACATCATCCTTGATATCTAGCTATCCCCAATCAATGACATGATAATATTCAGGAAGATATCTTCAAATCTATGACACATGGGAAAATCATGGAACCAATCCATATATAGAGGAATATCCAACCAATATTTCACCTCACCAACATGTTGTAACACCTTAAAAGGTATGATAAACTAGGGAGAGAGTTTACTTCCCCTTACAAACCTCTATTACTTATGATGAGGGGAAACCATTAAGAACACATGATTCCCAACCTCAAACTATAATGACCTCATACTTTAATTAGCATAAGACTTGTGATGATTCTATGCTACCTCCATCAACTCTCAGATTATATGAATATTTTATGCCATGCTCTGCGCCACATATAGACTAAGTACATTTGACTCCCAAACCTTAGTCCAACACAACATAGAATAGAAAGGTCACAAATAGAATGCCTCAAATGAAACCATGATAATAGAACATTGTAAGAAATTTTTATAATAAAACTCGACCAAGGGAAAATATTTTTCCACGGTCCACTAAAGTTCATGATGCAAGCCCACAAAAATATCCTCCAACATTTGTATGGTCTACTCCAAATTACCATCTATTTAATGATGGAAAGTAGTGCTAAGGTGTGATTGGGAGCCTAAAGAATGTTAAATCGTCTTTAAAATTTCAGGATAAAATAAGGATCCTAATTGGATATTATTTTCCTTAGTTTCTTGTATAGATGCCCCACCTCATCCACATATGACCTCAACAAAACCTCTATAGCACTCGACTCCCTAAACCCTAAGATGTTAGTTGATTTCATAAATTGGTCCATTATCACCCAAATATCAACACATCATCCCTATAATAATGGTATATAAATAATTAAATCCATAAATATTTCCTCTCATTTCAACTTAGGAACATCCAAAGACTACAAAAAAACTTCCTAGAACGTGATACTTTACCTTTACCTACTAACATGTTAAGCACTGCAATACAAATTCGGCCACCACCACTTTATCTTGGGTTACCAAAGATAACCCCTCAAGGAATTATATATCTTAAATGAACTAGGATTAACTAAAAAAAATTAGTTATTACACTCATGAATAACCTCCTCATGAATAGCTAATAAAATAAAAAACCTCCCCTAAAACATCATCTGATATCAGTTATCCTCTAACCAAACTTATGGATCATCATCAAGGATAACATGGTCCTGAATGACCTCTACCTCTAAGTATCCCCACTTAGACTCTTATACTTATTTCATCAAGTGTGATTACACTATCATTATAAATAGGAAACCTCTATCACTAGTCTCTTATGAGTTAAGATATATCATAGTAAACTCTGTCATCCCATTACATAAATCTCCAGATTCATGAACAACATCTCCTCATGACTTCCTAAATAGTGCATATGCAACCAAATTCCACTTACCTAGGGGTATGGGAAATCCTAAAATCATAATCCTAGAGAAAATTCATCCACCTCCACTATCATGGATTTAAATATTGCTGATAGAAAACTAACCTCAGGCTCTTATGTTCTATAAAGACTATAAAGTGCTCACTGATGAGATAATATCACCGTATCCTTAGAGAAAAAAAATTAATGCCGAATCAAGACCATATGTGGAATAGTTATGATATTGGGTATGTGAATACCTATACCCATAAGATATCACTACTCTTTTTTTCATCAAGACACAACCCAAAATAAGATGGGATGCATCACATAACACCTCAAACATCACCCACTCCTCTAGAAACTAAAGCATGGGGGCACTGAACAACCTCTCTTTTGGGTAGTTAAAATCTTACTAGAACTAATCAGTCCATAATAAGGTATATTTCTTCCTAGTATAGGCTATCAAAGGGACCAAAACCTGAGATAATTTGAACATCGACTTTTGATAATAGCCAATGATACTAAGGAATTTACAGACCTCTACAATGTTCTTGAGTACTATTTAAGAAACAAGTACCTAAAACTTTGATGGATCCACTACCACTCCTGATCTATACAACACCTAGCCAAGTAAGTGTACCTCTCATGTCCACAACTTATACTTATACATCATCCCATAAAATTTATAGTGTCAAAGGACCTATATAATGACCCTAAGTTCCTCTGCATGCTCCTCCTCTGACCTCGAGTATACAAGGATGTCTTCGATGAACATGACCATGAACCGATCCAAGAACTCAATAAATATATATTTCATGAGTTTTTTTACTATGGATGGGGAATTAATGGTACTAAATAGAATAAAAATGAACTTGAAGTGCCCATATTGACACTTAAAAGTAGTCTTTAGGATGGCCTCCTCTTTAACTATCATATGGTGATAGCTAGACTATAGACTGATCTTTGAAAAAAAACTACCTCCCTTCAATAAGTTCAATATATCAATAATACTTGAGGGAGTGTAACTGTTCTTAACTGCCACCTGATTCAACCACCTGTATTCTATACACAACTAAAAAACACCATATCCCTTCTTGGAAAATAACATGGGAAATATCCATGGTGATGCACTATAATGGATAAATACATTCTATATAAAGTAATCAATATGAATCCATATATCCCTAGATTCAAAGGTTCCATCTGATAAGGTTTCATCAAAATTGGAGAGGAACCAGGTTGTAACTGGACCCCAAACTCAATGTCTTGTTGAGGTGGTAAATCCATATCCTCATTGGGGAAAACATTAAGAAACTCCTTCATGACTCTAAGAAACTCGACCACACAAACCTCCACTGAGATCAATGAAAAATATTTAAATTGGTACAATATTAGATTTAAACATACACAACCCGTCTAATTCTCCCACTTTCAAAAAAAACCACGCTCTATCCCTCCTCATCACAGAACATGACATTCCTCTAGAAGTAATCAATAATCATGTACACAAAATATAATCAGTAAATGGTAATAATGACATCATATGTTAGTATCTGAAGTATAAATTGATCCCCAGATGACTATTAATGCCCTATCATCATCTCAAAATCCCAACACACATCAAGTAGACTCATCTAACCACTAACTGGCATAGTCAACACAGAGGTATAAGAATCATTTCCAGCATGAGTCCCAAGACATGAACTATGGAAGGTGAAATAAAGGATTGAAATAATTCATAATCATATAAGGAATAAACCAAGTTATAATACAATAAAATAGATAGCTTGAGTGATCTATGGTTCCTATGGTGTTGGAATATCCATAGCATGAAGTTGTCCACATTTGGCTCCTCTGCCTCACTATAAAAGACCACCTCCACAGTTACACTTAAACTTAAATCCCTAGGGGGAAGGGAAAACATGAGGTTTTCCTCTACCATATCCATTTCCTCAAGTTAGAACATAATACGACTTTACCTACTATTGATACAACCTTAGAGGTGACTACTATTATTGTAGCTAATAAGTAACTTGACCGACCACACCACAATAATCCCTGAAGATGTTCTAGCACTGATACAACTGATGAACATACCTCCCAAAAGCATAGGATATAGGTCCAAAACCCTTGGTATGAATATAGGAACTGTTGTCCCCATAGAAATGTTAGGAATAAAGTTATTGAGGCTTACTCTCAACTGGATGAAACCTTGATATCCCTAATACCTATGATCCACCCCCAATATCCCTACACCTCGAAAAACCTTAATGGATCCTTTCTTGAGATGATACTAGTTGATCGTGCATCCTTTAAATCACCCTAGAATTCTATTGCATCTCTAAGTGAATAGGTAATGTAAATGGGGTGACTAAATATCAGATGACAAGACATAACACCTCCTACAAGTGTTGAGCTCTAGACTCCTCATCAATGAATAGATTGGGGGGAAGATAAGGAGGTCTTTAAACCTGATCCAATTCTCCTACACACTAAATCTACCATAATAAAGGGAGATAATATCCTACCTCTTTTATTCCCTCATCATTGGTGAAAGAAACTCAACACAAAATTGCTTCTAAAAATCATCCTGTGAAACATCTACTTCCTTTCATTCCCCCAGATATAGGATCCACCACTGTCGCACTACTCTACACATATAACTTTTGGATAATAGAATTTGATACTCAACCCTAACTCAGATAAAACCAAAAGTGATCTCAATCTATTCCATCCAATGCTCTATCTCTAGATCAGAGACCCTACCTTTATACGTATTCATGCTTGACATTGGAACTCACTCAGTTTCTTCCCCCATGGCTCATCCTCCTCATCCAGTCAACCCTCCCAAGGTTGAATGGTTAAGCCTATTGAACCTCAATAACATAAACCATTTTTGGGTGATGAATTGTCATCATATCTGTAAAAAAGGAACCAAACTCCTAATACTGGTAGCATTAAACTCATTAAATTTAAATTTATTTAATTAAGTTCATTCATTTTCACTAAAAATAAACCCATTCAAACCCAAGTGAAAACAAACATGCATGTACCTCTCCTAGGTCTCTAGCCTATAAAAAGATCCACTTCACTTTATTTTTAGGTAAAATTAGGGACATTGAATAATATCATGGGGAACCCTAAAATCTCATATCATATATGTTTTCCCTTATCGACATCACACACCAAGATCAACTGGTATTTTTTCCCTATAACCCATGAAATCCCCACCCATTTTTAACTTTAATCTATACCCTATCTCTCAGACAAAATATTTGATACCACTTTTTAATTACACTCCCCCACTAGGAACCCCTCTTAGGCCTACAGTGAAGATAAGAGTGACCCCTAAGGATTTCCTTCAATCAGCCCCCGGTTGGGGACTGATGTTGAGGGTATAAAACATACAAATGGGAGGAATTACACTCATAAAATATGATATTACATATACAATCCAAAAATAAATTCCATGATATAAATAAACTAAGATCCACAATAATCGAATAATTTATAAATAATTCCAAATACAATTCTCAAATAAAAATACCAACAATGATCCTATGTAGTGGATCTGCAGAAAAACCCAAACTCTAAGTTAGTATTGTCTAGATAAATCACCAAACTCACCCAAGAAACCTGAAATATATTTTTTCATATAGAGGTGAGAATAACATTTATACTCAGTTGGATCATACCCTAGACCTCTCAATAAAATTTTAGTAGATCAGACTAAAGCATCAATGAAGAAACAATAGAACCAACAATCACCTAACAGGTCAACTACCACCCAGCCTCAACAAGGCCCACTCATCAAACATCACAACCAAGCATAGGGAAAAATAATCGAAAAATACAATGAGGTACCCTGAAACCACTTCCCCATTGGTTTGTATCAATTATTCCCCAATTTTAAATGTCATTTTATCCCAATCCCTTTCATAGTCATTCCAGAGAATATCATATCTCATAGCTGATACTATTGGGTGTCATTAACATGAATGGAATCAACCTATTTCCATCCTCATACCATGAATAACCCCCACCATATAATATTATCTCATCCAATATCTCAAAAAGTTTATCAGTGCACATATTATATATCCTCATCTCAATACCCCATTGGGTCTATTAGTGTGCTTGTACCTTCTCATCCAAACCCTTATAGGGTGCGTGAGTACATCTTGTGCCTATCATCACACCAATACTTTGTAGGGTATTCCAATACACCAAATACTACATTAGTATGATCATACCTACCTCAATCCATCATATCACATACTACACTTGAAAGGGATAGTGGGGAAGAGGGAGAAGTCATCCATTTGTCCCCTCACTAACTTGAATGTTAAAGGAAAACACAAAGTCCCAAAAGTATGTTGGGGGACCGTAAGGGTATAAAAATCAGATGGGGTGTGTATATAAATTATAAGGAAATACATAATATATATATATATACACCATAAACAAACTCAAATTAAGGGAGTTCACACCAAACAACACTACCATATCTCACAAACATCACCACACTACCACATTTATGTAATACTATTGTTGTCGACTATAACATCAAAACTAGCCCCACATCCAATGAAATGAGACACACCAAACATGTGCAATATTTGGTTAATCATACCATTATCCCATTTCCAAATTTACTACTTGACAACCAATTTTTGTTCACTAATCCATTCAAATACAACCATCCCTATGTTAAGTTCTTTATTTTCTACTACATTTTGGAGTAGCATGATGCTACCAAAGAATAGCACATCAACCAAAAAAGTCATGAACTAAAAAATCCCACTCATTCCTAATTTATAGCTATAGAAATGAGTCTATATCCTGATTTCACAATCTATAAAAACAATCATATCCCATTATGCCACCCATAGCATCTACCATAGCACTCGCTGCATAAACCACTATCTCAACTGAATCCCCCCTATTCCACACATGTAATATTCTATAGAACATGCTTAATAACATCATGATCAACCCTACAAAACTCACATAAACATGGACACAACAACAATCTTTACCGCAACACAAAACAATAATTTCAACATCAAGTACTCACAAATTCCATTATATTCAAACATGATTCCATATCAATTCCTTTCCTTCATGTAATAGGTTCATAACAGTCTTTAAGTTATTATCATTTCATGAAATTTGAATCTATAACATAATCATATCGGTGACACAAATTCTCAAAAACAACCATGATTTTCAATGATAGAAGTAAAAAAGCTCCAAGTGAAAGATAAATTTCATGAAAGAAAGTAAACACATATGAAACACCCCTTTACCATAAATATCTTTATTATAATTTAATATCTTTATTAGGTTGGTTCATACTAATTAACCAAAGAAGAAAAAATTGTTTTGATCACATAATTTATATAGAAAATGGTGATTTCTCAAATCCCCTATCTCAACCAGAGCTTCAAAATCCACTATACAAAGATGAAGTAAGGATAGGATGACCCTAAGATCAATATAACAATAGGGAAACCTTCAAAAACCATAAGTACAATATCCATAATCAACTAATTTCTCTAAATCTAAAAATCTAACCATAACTCATAAAAAAAACTTCTTTAGGAGTTGAACAAAGAGAAAACCAAGAAGAAAAGAGGAATACGTCACCACATATTACCTATAATTGGTCTCCCAAATCCATGGATCAAATCCAAAATAGATTTGATGAAAGGTATCCTAAAATTTCCTTTAAGTTTTCCAATATTTGAGGGAAATATAAGTGGAATAATGAAATTTGGGCGAGCCACTGGGTAACACCCTAACATGTTGTCATTGAAAACATGGAAATTTAATTATTTAAAAAACTTACTAGGACATTTAAAGTGGAAGTATGAGTATTATAATTCATGTGGAAGGATAAAATAAAGGTGTGAAAAACAAAAAATAATAAATTAAAAAAAAATCAAACTAAAAACATAAAAAATGATAGGTTGATGTTGATTTTTGAAAATGAAATGAAAATAGTGGAAGTGTAATAACAAGAGAAGGTGGTAACATGAGACAGGAAAATCTAAACTGCTGATGATCTAGGGAACCAAATATATTTTTATTGATTTTAAGAAATAATTTCAGACCTAATTCTTGAAATTGAAATTATTCCAATGCCTAGGGATATTGTGATGAATCACTTAGATGTCACTAGGTGCTTAGAATTGTCATTGATATCTTCCTATAAATGATTTATCAATCAAATATAATATAATTTTTGAATCTTTTTGGAGAAGAGTATCGTCAATATTTTCCAATTTTTATTACATTATTTTTTGTTAAAATTTAAAATAAAAAACCATTACCATATTCTATCATTTTTTAGAGTACTGAAAAATTGATTCTAATAAAGAATAAAATTGAAATCGTAGAACATGAAATCGAATGGGAAATTATTACAAGAATATGAGTAGAAAAGAGGAATAACTTCAATCCATTACCATCTAATTCCCAAAATTTATTTATTAACATATTTTTAAATTGGAAAAAATATATTAAGTCAATGAAAAAATCTTGAAACCAAAAGAACAAGAAGAAAGGGTGTAAGAGAAAGAAGATTCTCTAATTGAATTTTCCTTAGTCCTCCTGCTCCAGATCCTTAGTCTCATGCTACATGGGATCTATATTTTGTTTCCTCCTCAGATATCTCTTTATATTCATCAGTGAATAATTATTTTCTATTTTTTAATGAGGTCTCACCTCAGATCCCAAGTTATAGCTCATAGGAAACACCCTTTATAACCTATAATCTACTGCCTCCTTATGGAATGGGTCGTTATTCACTATCTTCCTCCTATGTCTCGATTTTAGCTCTCTAATAGATTTCAATATCCTCATATGATTATTGATTCCGCTTCTGTTAAAGTTTCCATAAGAATATTTGGTGAAGATATCATGAGGCTCCCAATTGATTGGCTTTTAGGGTTCTTTATTCTAATTTTAATTTTAGAAAAATGTCTCCCAGTAAATTATTAATCCTTTGGAACCATTACGTAGTTATTTCATGCCAAATTGGTACCTTTATATAGAGAATGTTGTGAATTTATATAGATTTTTCATGTGTATTGGTACCTTTACACAACTGGATAGTAACATTAATACCCTTATGAGAGCTTACGCTTATATGGAATTAACCTTATGTAGTCTTAAGATAGTTGATGTTACCCTTATAGATATGTTTGCAGCACTGGGTACCATTACAAAATCTAACCACTAACCTTATGCAAAGCCTTTGAATCCTCAACATACTAATACAAAACTCATCAATACCCTTACATGGCCTCAAAACTACCATTATATGGCTTTTGAATACTCAAAGTTACCCTTGTGTAATCTTCAGCCACACAACACAACCCTTACTTAGGTCTTCAACCATGAAACACTTCCCTTAGGCATGTATTCATCCATGAAACACTACCCTTATACAGGTGCCCTTAACCTTTACACGGGTTCCTTAATACAAAAAATTCAATATTAGATTTAATTAAATAATTAATTAATTATCATAAAAAATAAATTAAAAGATAATTAAATTGTAATTATTATTAATGATTATTAATTTATTTAAGAAATTATATTAAAAATTCAACATCAATTAATCACTAGTGGAAAAAAAATTAACACATCGGTATTTTTCACGTCGGTTCTATATAACTGACGTGCAAAGCTGTAAAAATCAATTTATCATGGCGGTTATTTTATAACCGATGTGATAAATCGATGAGAATCAATTTTTTATGTTGGTTATTCTATAACCGACATAAAAAAAACTGATATTATCTTTATTACGTCGGTTATTTTATAACCGACGTGATATATCGAATCTCGATGCTTTATCACATCGGTTATAAAATAACCAATGTGATAAAGCTAATCTTGGCAATTTATCACATCGGTTATCAAAAGAACCGACGTGATAAAGTGATATTTATCATGTCGGTTATAAAATAACTGACATGATAAATTATTTTCTACATCGGTTATTAAATAATCGACGCGATAAATCTTTTAAATGATTTATCGCACCCTGTATTCAGTCATTCTATTTTCTTCGATCGGGCGACCTGCGAATCATCTCTCTCGAGTGGAAAACTTAGAAATGATTCTTTGAATTCGTTCCCTCCAGCATCGTTTTTCCAACATCATTCTTCATATTTATTATCATCAAATTTATCAGTTCAACTCACAACACTAAAGTAATCCTCACATGGCTCGGTTTCATTTTTTATTTTCCGCGATGCCCTAAAATAATTTTTTGAGATGTTATTTTTCTTTGTTCTTGCTATCATGGTAAGTTTCATAGTGTTCATGTATACCGTGCTAAATTCTTTTCTGGTAAAATAAACTTATGGAGGTGATATCATGCAAGTTTACGATTTTTGTGTGTTCTATCATGTGTGTGTGCGCGTACAGAGGGTTTCCAAGGGGGTGGGGGATGTGCAAGTGGGTGGGGGGTCCATGGGGTTAGGGGGCTGTCTAGGGGGGTGGGGTGTCTAGGGGTGTCAAAGGGGGTGGGGGTGGTGTCCAGGGGGTGGGGGGGTGGGGGGGTTGTCCAAGGGGTTTTGGGTGTCTATGGGGGTGGGGGTGGTGTTCAGGGGGTGAGGGGGTTGTCCAAGGGGGAAGGGGTGTGGGGGTGGTGTCCAGGGGGTGAGTGGGCTGTCCAAGGGGGTAGGGGTGTCCAGGGGGTGGGGGTGTCCATGTTGGGGGGGGGGGGGGGGGGCTCTCTAGAGGGATGGAGGGTTGTCCAGGGGTGGGGCTATCCATAGGGTTGGGGGGTTGTCCAAGGGGGTGGGGGTGGTGTCCAGGGGGTGAGTGGGTGTCTAGGGGGTAGGGGTGGGGGTGGTGTCCAGGGGGTGAGGGGGATTTCCAATGGGGTAGGGTTTCCAAAGGGTGGGGGTGGTGTCTAGGGGGTGAGTGGGATGTCCAGAGGGGTGGGGGTGGGGGTGGTGTCCAAGGGGGGTGAGGGGGCTTTCCAATGGGGTGGGGGTGTCCAGGGGGATGTCCAAGTGGGTAGGCAGTGGGAGTGGTGTCCAGGGAAAGTGGGGGGTGTCCAGGGGGTGGGGGTGGTGTCCAGGGGGTGAGTGGGTTGTCTAAGGGGGTAGGGATATCTAGGTGTTGGGGGGTGTCCAGGGGGTTGGGGGGTGTCCAGAGGGGGTTGGGGTGCTGTTTAGGGGGTGGGGGTGTCCATGGGGTGCAACCTAACCGTGCGTAGTGCCTGAGTTCTTTAAAAATGTATTTTTTTCCATTTCCCCTATCGAATTTTAACACCAAAACGCCTCTTTCTCCCCCATTTGGAACATTAACCCCTATGAGTATCCTCCTTCTCTTCTCCAGGCCTCTCATTTCCTTCCAATGGTGATTCCAAGTGGTTTCTACAAGTTTGGGGGTGATTTTTCCATATAATATCCTCCTTCTCCCTCTTCTTCCTTTTTCCCTTTTCTTCTTAGTTCTTCTTCTTCATTGGTTCCTTTGGTCTAGGGTTCTTGTTTCTTTGTTTCTAAATTTAAGGGTTTTTTTTGTTACGGTTCTTCTTGGTATTCCCTGCTCATTTGGACCTTCTTGAAGCCATTTTGAGTGGTCTTTATTGAAGGCGTCTTGGATTGAGGTAGGTTTCCCTATGTATTGGCCTTTAAATTTAATAATCATTGATTTCTTGATGTTTATACCTTGATTTGATGATTTTTTGAAATATATAATTTTTTGAAAGATTACTTGAATTAAATAAAGTTGAATTCCCATTGAATTAATTTTTGTGGAATTATTTTACATAGCCCTGCACAACTTGTGTTTGATTAATATCCTGGTTGGCCCTTATAAGTGGTTTATGATTTCCAAATGATGTTGTGCCTTTTCAAATGTGTTTCAAATATTTCATGGATTCCTAAATGGTGTGTTTGGATACTTTTTAAAACGTTTTTATTTTAAAAGAATGGGTGTGGCCTGGTTGGCACTTTCAGAAAGTGGGTTTTCTTTGGAAAACACTCCTTGGAATGTGTCTCTTACCTTATCATTATTAAAAGGAATGGGAATTTCCTTTGTATGGGACTTCCATTGTGCGTTGATGGCCCCAAGGCAAGGGGACTTCCTTGGAGTGGTGTTCTGGGGTGATTCTTGTGGGTGTGTGGCTTATGTGTGTCTTGTGCTTATTCTTTATATATGGTTGATTGTTTGATACTCCTCATATCACCCCCATTTTAGACATAACATGGTAACCTAGAATTGGTAGTGGATTATTCGAGAATACTTACTATACTAGTTTAAGATTATGCTCTGGCTAATTGACCCTTAGTATAAACACGATCTGCTTTGGGGATGGTTCCCCTCGTGTGTTAGGGATGTTTGATTGCATTAGGCACACCAAAAGGATGGATTAGGTTACAATATGTTCTAGATTTTCCCCTAAGCTCCTAGGTATTACCATGTTCTCTGACACTTGTTTATTCATGGAGGATAATCTAGGGGCCTCATCTGGTATGGTTACTTGAATACTGCTTACCCATTTCCCTCATTATGTCATTATTGATTATGCTTCCTAATTGTGATGTGTCTATTTGGTAAAATTGAATGATTGGTTTTAAATGTTTTCATGAGGATTATTTTTAGAAAAACTATGTTTATTTTCCTGTATTTCAAACTAGTAGCAAATGAATCTTTTATTTAAGTGAAATGCATAGGGACAACCCCTACCCCCTGGACACCCCTTACCCCCTAGGACACCCTAGACAGCCCCTACACCTGTGGAAAGTAATTACCCCCTTGGACATCCCCCACCACCCCCCTGGACAGCCCCCTACCCCCTTGGATACCCCCTTGGTATATATATATCCCAATGGTTTCATTGAAACTGTTGGAATATTTTAACTTCAGGTAGTTAATACCAACAGTTCCGGTAGAATCGTTGGTATAGGGCTATTGCAATGACCATCATGCCAACAGTGTGTGAAACTATTGGGGTATTCTATCCCAATGGTTTCATGGGCTATCCCAATGGTTTCAAATCGTTGGGATATGTGTAATTATCAATAGTGAATGTATACATATTTTAATATTTACACTTCATATTTTTTTACGGAATGTTGAATTTGGTATCTAGTTGCATCAGGATGTATTCTTTGTGTACCTTAAGAAGAAATGATCCAAGATGAATTTAAAACTATTATATCTAACTATATTTTCTTTTTAAAATCATTTTCATGCGTATTTTTTTCAAATATGCATAGATATGTTTTATATTTCAAAAAAAATTACATTCAAATTATGATATTTTTCATATAAATATATATTTTTCTTATCTTAACAAGATGTATAATTTTGATATTTTTTATAGGTAATAATGAGTTGAAGTTGGGTTACGGAACATCGAATGAGTAATGAATATGAGGAAAGTGTTGATGCCTTTTTGGAATTTTCTAAATGAAATGTTCCAAGCAGTGACATTTTTTTTGTCCATGCCTGAAATGTTTGAATATGAAGAAGTTGAAAAGTAGATAGATCAAATATAATCTGATTTTTCATGGTTTTAATCCGAGTTACAGCCATTGGATTTGGAATGGTGAAACTAAACAGAATTTTAGATCTACTAATGATGATGATTTGAAAGATGGTAATTCTGATGGAATTGAAGAAATGATCCATGATATTGTAGCAGGATAAATTGATATAGAACCGACAGTTGCGCGTCTATATGGGGATTCTGAAAAACCATTGTATCCTGGTTGTACGGATTTTACGGGTTTTTTGACGGTGTTAAGATTGATTAACCTGAATGAAAAACATGGATGGAGTGACAGAATTTTTACAGAGCTACTACAATTGTTGAAAGACATTCTTCTAAAAGACAACGATCTTCCAAATTCACATTATAAGGCCAAGAAAATATTATTCCTGATGGGATTGGGATATAAGAAAATACATGCATGTCCGAATGACTGTATGATATATAAGAAGGAATATGAATTTCTATCAGAGGGTCCAAAATATAAGACATCATGGTATAAGTTGAAAGAAAATTCACACGATGATGTAGAGATTACAAAGATCCCTTCCAAGGTATTTCAGTATCTTCCTATAATTCATCATTTGAAATGTATATTTCATAATTCACATGATGCAAAAAGGTTAATATGGCATGCTGATGGGAAGATATGTGATGGAAAAATATGTCATCCAGCAGATTTTCCACAATGGAAGAAAATTGATGAGCAGTATCCTTCATTTGGAAATGAAATTAGAAATCTCATACTAGGGTTGTGCATGGATGGAATGATTCCATACCGAACCCTTAGTAGCACACATAGTTCATGGCCTATTTTATTGGTAATTTAGAACCTCTCTCCTGAAGTTTGTATGAAGAGAAAATATGTCATGTCGAGTATAATGATCTCTGGTCTGAAGCAACCCGGAAATGATATTGATGTTTGCATGTCCTCATTGATTGATGATTTGAAACTTTTATGGGAGGATGGTATTAGGGTGTATTAATCTTATAAAATGGAATATTTTCAACTGCATGTAGTGTTTATGTTCACTATAAATTACTTCCCAGCATATGGAAATTTTTCTGGATACAGTGTTAAGCGGCATAAAGCATGTCTAATTTTCAAACAACAGACTTCATATTGTCAGTTGCATCATGGGAGTAAAATAGTGTACATGGGTCATCGAATGTTTTTTCCTATGGATCACTCTTATAGAAGACTAAAAATGAATTCAATGGCACACAAGAATTTGATATTTCTCCAAAACCTTTATCCCCTGATGAATATTTTTAGAGGGTGGAAAACTTTGTTGTGTCATTTGGAAAGACACAGAAATTTGGTAATGATAGACATATTTAGAAGAAAAGGTCAATATTTTTTGAGCTACCATATTAGAGATATCATGAAGTGAAACATAATATTGATGTGATGAACATGGAGAAGAATATATGTGACAGTTTGATTCGAACATTTCTAGATATTAAAGGAAAGACAAAATATTGGTTGAATGCAAGATTAGATTTACTATCAATTGGAATATGTTTGGAGTTAGCTCCCACTTCTAATGGAAGATGAACATTTCTTCCCTCAGCTTGTCATACATTATCCACGAGGGTGAAAATTAGATTTTGTCAGTTTCTTAATGATATCAAAGTTCCTCAAGGTTATTCTTCAAATGTAAAAAAATCTCTTTGAAGGATTTGAAGTTGATAGGTATGAAATATCATGATTTTCACGTCATGATGCAACAACTTCTACCAATTTCATTGCGTAGAATATTGCCCATCTGTGTCAGAAAGACTATAATGAAGTTGTGTTATTTTTTCAATTCAATTTATAATAAGGTGATTGATGTCAATGCTTTGAACATTTTGGAAAAGGATACAATTTATATACTTTTTCAATTGGAAATGTATTTTCTTCCATCTTTTTTTGATATAATGGTGCATTTAATGATTCATCTAGTTAGAGAAATAAAGCTTTCTAGACCTGTATATCTTCGTTGGATGTATCCTTTTGAAAGTTATATGAAAATATTGAAGGGGTATGTTAAGAATCCATATCTAAATGAATCCTCCATTGTTGAAAATTATATTTCTAAGAAGGTTGCGAAGTTTTATACGAGCTACTTGGATGTGGCGGAGCACATAGGTTTGCCTCCATCTCGCCATGAACGAGTTAATAATGAGGGAAAGGGGATTAGTGGCTTGAAAATAAAATCGTTGTCAGCTGAACAGATGAAGAAGTTAGAATTATACATCTTAAATAACATAGATGATGCTCAACCATATATCACATTTCATATTAATGAGTTGAAACAAAGTCATCCAAAGAAGAAAGAAATGTGGATTTTTAATGAGCACAACAAAACATTTTTGTCATGGTTTAAAAAGACCTTACTTGGTAGATCAGATGTATCAGAGGCATTAAGATGGTTAGTGGGTGGTCCCTGTTTAAATGTGATAACATGGTTCGGTTATGACATTAATGGCTATACATTTCATACAAAATCTCAGGAAAATGGAAGTGTAGTTCAGAATAGTGGTGTATTGGTGTTTGCATAAGAAATGCATCTTTTGAGTTCTAAAGAAAAAAACCCAATTTCTTCATCAACTGCATATTATGGAGTCATTGAAGAAATATGGGAGGTTTATTACTTTAAAATTAAAGTTCCTGTTTTTAACTACAAATGGTTTATCAGTAATAATAGTGTCATACATGATGAATTTGGAATGATAGTTGTTAATCTGAATAAATTAGAAGACATGACGGATTCTTTTATAATGGAAACACATGAAAAACAGATTTTCTATGTAATTGATCAATCAGATATGCAGTGGTCACTTTTTTTATAAGGGAAGAACAATATATTGGTGAGGACCAACTTAATGAAGATACTAATTTATGTCATATCCCAACTTCCATGGAAATATTATCAGAACATAATAATGATCATGTTGAAGACATTGTTTAACGATCATGAAGAAGGAATTTGGGAAAACAATCCATTTGTACATTCCTAATATTACAGGTAACATGTGTTTATTTCTTTTTTAGATTTATTATTTTCATAAAATGTTAGATATTGTAATTTTTTCTTATTAAAACTCGTATTAAAAAAAATAAGTAGAAGTTTTTGTTCATTTTATTTTTGTTTAGTTTATTTTATCATGTTTACCATGTTTACCATGTTTTCCATGTCTACCATGTATACCATGTTTACCATGTTTACCATGTTTACCATAGTTTAACATAGTTTATCTTTACATAAATTATATATTTATTGATTTTTTTGAATGATAATTACAATACCATGTTTACCATAGTCTACCATGTTTACCATTGTTTAACATTCTTACCATATTAACCATGTTTATTATTATGTAACTTAGTTCAATTTTTCTTTTTCTGTTTATATTAGTATAGTAGTATTCGAATTTGTATATTTGTGAGATAATGTTTGTTTTTTTTTAATTGAAGGATAATGACAGATCAATCAGTTGATCATCCACATGATTCTAGAGATGAGCATAATGATCATACCTCTGGGGAAGAACATTCACATGCTCCTCTTGATGTTCCCCAATCTTCCTCATGTGCTCCCATAACGACAAAGAAGAGTTCAAGAGTTGGTAAACATGGGTGCACATGTTTAACAAAATTATCACTTGCCCGTACGCAGGACTAGAGGATAGTCATTGAGTTTTATGAGAATGATATGCCTAGAGGTCCAAATGAAAAAGATTTTAAGAGTTTTGTATCAACTCAGGGTAAGAGCAAAGTAAGAATTTTGTATGATGATTGGGGAAGTGTGGACAAAGCGATAATATCTCAGTCGTGGGAGAAGATTTTGGTAAGATCTTTTGCTTTTGTTTTCCTATTCTTTAAATGTTTCTAGTATAATATGTTTTACCTCTTCTTTATCATATGACATTTGATATTCCTAACACTGGAGGAGTTATGAAGAAATGCTTATCGATGGCTGCTAGGAGATGGAGGGATTTCAAATCAACCCTCACATCTGATTTCATTTTTGGTCATAGGAGTCATGAAAATCCATGTCATATATATCCTTTCATAGATGAAGAGACAAGGACACGGTTTTTTGAAAGTAGAAGAAAATATTCATTTTTGGTAAGGGAAATGTAAACTTTTATAGGATTTCTTATATAAATGATCTTATTAATGTTTTGTTAATGATTTCTTATTCTTAATTAACAGCAAACAAAGACATCTCATCAGAAGATCCTATCCAAAAATGTATACCCTCATAGTTTATCTTGGGGAGGTTATACATTATTGGAAGAACAATTGATGGCAGAAAAATTACAAAAACTGAGAGCTGGGTCTTCAAGCTTTGGAGAGGTTTCCCCTCCATCCCCTCCATCTAGACATGAAAAATGGAAGAGATATCAGATGGTAAAAAAGGGGAAATATCTTTCGTAATATTTGAGAATCGTAGCTGATAGGATTGTAAGATATTTATTTTATTTATTTAAGTTAACTATATTCTTTATATAATTTGACTCATTATAGAAATTTTCAATTAATTAATACAGGATTCTCTTAAGGAGAAGAGATCACAGGTGGCATTTGTAGCTGCTGGGAGGCAAGATATTTTATCTGCATCATTGGGAAATCACGAACATCCTAGTCATGTACGAGGATATCCGACGGGTGTATCGGTAAGAAACGTGTTGCCACATTATTCAACTTCTTCTGTTGAGGGTGTTTATAAAAAAATAGAATCCTTAGAGGCTGAAGTTCATAATATTAATGCGACGATGGAGGAAAAGATTAGAGCGTCGGTACAGTCTATGTTTGTAGAGATGCAAAGACAATTTTAGACTGCAGTTCCCACTCCTCCACCTCCCCCTACAGACCCCATTATTTATCATCCACCTCCGCCAGTAGCTCCCACTCCACCACCTAAGCCTGAGGACCCCATTTTTTATCCTACTCCTTCTCCGTAGCTTTCTACTTATTACGAGTTGTATGTTGATGATCCTCAACATCATATAGTTTCATATGGGCTGGTATATTGTATAGGAGATATAGTTCATCATCAACAGTTAGAGGTAGAGAATCATAGGGTCACTGTACATGATATTATAGATAGATCAGCTCGAGTACCATTACCTATAGATGAGGTGAGGACAGTTCGACATAGTATCGGCCGTTTTTTAATTTGGTCATCCAGACTTCTGTGACTCATTACTATAGAGGTATGTATGTTATATCTTTTATTTTATTTTTTTATTAAACTTGTTTTAACATTTGAAAACTAATATATTTTTCTATTTATTTTTATAGGAATACTTCAAAGGTAAAGAAATATTTTATAGACAACAACAAAGACAAATGGCTCTGACATCAGATACAGATTCTAGTAGTCTTGACACATTTTCAAGATATTCAAATTTTTTGGCGGATCATTATGAGTTTCCAATGGAAGCTCATGTTTTTGGACGTGAAATAAATGTGGGGATTCTGAAAAATGATATCATGGATCTTGTTACTGGAGATAAGTTGGGCATCAATGTGGTGTAATTTTTTTCCATGTAAGTATTAACACCTTTTCCCTATGTTATATTTATTAAAAATGTATACTTATGTCTATTTTGTATCAGGTATCTTTATAACATGTGTGAGAAGAATGAGCGGACAGATGTATATGGATTCATGGACCTGCATTTGATTTCCCCTAAAACACATGCATTGGATGAGGAACAAATAATGCTTTATATTACTGAAAGATTTGAACAAAATATAATCACATAGTATTGGGTGATGCCTTTTTGTGAGAGGTATGAAACATATCTCTGGAAAAGAGTTCATTGTCTTTTATCATAAAAAAACAATAACCTTAAATTTTCTTTTATCAGTGATCATTGGACGTTAGGTGTTTTTTTCCCAAGGGAGAAAACACTTTATTGGATATTCCATGTCCATGGTGATGTGCGGGAAAGTTTTAAGAATATGTTGGAAAAGTAAGTTCCAATTTCTTAATAGTTGTGTATATTATAATTCATTTTAAATTTATCCCATTTGTATTATTTTCTAACAGGGGATGGATCTACTTTCGAAAAAAACACAAAGAAAGGGAGTGCCAAGATTAAATATGTAAAAGTAAAGGTAAATATACATTTATAATTTGTACTTTTTTATGTTTTACATAAAAATAATATTTTGAATTTACACTCATTTAAATAGAATTTTCATGAACAACTAGGTGTCGTCGAATGCGAATATTATATGTTAAGATTTATGTATGAAATAATTACAACTAGAACACTTGTGCACTTTGACCTGGTAAGATTTCCTTTTAAACTTTGCCATAATATTTCATTTTATTTATTCATAATACATGTTAACTACTATCCTTTTACCATGTAGATATTTTATGACCCACAACCCTACAGTGCTCATGATTTCAAACACTTACAAGTGGAATGGTCAAATTATTTTATAGGTTTGATTGGATTTTAGTTTGTTTGTAGTGTAAAAAGTAATTTTTGAATATTTTCATTATAATTGTGTATTTAGTAGTAATTTAGGTTGGATTTAGGTTTTTTTAGTTGACATTGTAAGTTTTGAATGTTATATATGTGAATGTTTAATTTTGGTCTACTTCTTGTTTTGGTCTAGGTCTGATGGTTTTTCTGGTATGGATTCTGTTCTTGAGGGGGTGACCAGGGGTGTGGGGGGTGTCCAGTGGGGTGGGGGTTTCTAGGGGTGTGGGAGGGGTGTGTAGTGGGGTGGGGGGTGTCCAGGGTGTCCATGGGGGTGGAAGGGTGTCCAGGAGGGTGGGGGTATCCAGGGGTGTGCGGGTGTCCAGTGGGGTGGGGGTGTATGAGGTGTCCAGGGGTGTGGGTGTCTAGTGGGGTGGGGGGTTTCTATGGGTGTGGGAGGTCTTTCCAGTGGGTTGGGGGTGTCCATGGTGTCCATGGGGGTGGGAGGATGTCCAGGAGGGTGGGGGTATCCAGGGGTGTGCGGGGTGTCCAGTGGGGTGGGGGTGTCTGGGGTGTCCATGGGGGTGGGAGGGTGTTTAGGAAGGTGGGGGCTATCCATGAGGGCAGGGGGCTATCCAGGGGGTGTCCAGGGGTGGGGGTGTCTAGTGGGGTGGGGGTTCTAGGGGTGTGGGAGGGTTGTCCATTGGGGTGGGGGAGTCCAGGGTGTCCATGGGGGTGGGAGGGTGTCCAGAAGTGTGGGAGGGTTTTCTAGGGGAGTGGGGGATTGTCCAGGGGGTATCCAGGGGTGTGCGGGGTGTCCAGTGGGGTGGGTGTTTCTAGGGGTGTGGGAGGGGTGTCCAGTGGGGTGGGGGTGTCAGGGGTGTCCATGGGGGTGGGAGGGTGGGGGTTGTCCAGGAGGGTGGGGGTTGTCCAGGAGGGTGGGGGTTGTCCAGGGGGTGTTTAGGGGTGGGGGTGTCTAGTGGGGTGGGGGGTTTCCAGGGGTGTTGGAGGGTTTTCCTGTGGGGTGGGGGTGTCTAGGGTGTCCATGGGGTGTGGGAGGGTGTCTAGGGGAGTGGGGGATATCTATGAGGGGTGGGGTGGGTGGAGGGGGGCTGTCTAGGGGGTATCCAGGGGTGTGAGGGGTTTCCAGTGGGGTGGGGGGGTTTGGGTGTCCATGGGGGTGGGGTCTGTCCAGGAGTGTGGGGGTTATCCAGGGGTGGGGGTATCCAATGAGTTGGGGGTGTCCAAGGTTTCTATGGGGGTGGGAGGGTGTCCAGGAGGGTGGGAGGGATTTCCAGGGGAGTGGGGGCTATCCAGGGGGATATCCAATGGTGTGCGGGGTGTCCAGTGGGGTGGGGGTTTTCTAGGGGTGTGAGAGGTGTGTCCAGTGGGGTGGGGGTTTCTGGGGTGTCCATGGGGGTGGGAGGGTGTCTAGGAGGGTGGGGGATGTCCAGGAGGGTGGGGGCTGTCAAGGGGGTGTCTAGGGGTGGGGGTTTCCAGTGGGGTGGGGGGTTTCCAGGGGTGTGGTAGTGTTGTCTAGTGGGTTGGGGGTGTCTAGGGTGTCCATGGGGGTGTGAGGGTGTCCATGGGGGTGGGAGGGTGTCCAGGGGAGTGGGGGCGGTCCAAGAGGGGTGGAGGGCTATCCAGGGGTGTGTGGGGTGTCCAGTGGGGTGGGGGGTTTCCAGGGGTGTGGGAGGGTTTTCCGGTGGGGTAAGGGGGTGTCAGCTGTGTCCATGGGGGTGGGGTCTGTTCAGGAGGGTGGGGTTTGTCCTGGGGTGGGGGTGTCTAGTGGGGTGGGGGGGGGGGGGTTCTAGGGGTGTGAGAGGGTTGTCCAGTGGCAGGGGGGGTCTATTGTGGTATGGGGTTTCTATGGGTGTGGGAGGGTTGTCCAGTGGGGTGGGGGTGTCCATGGGCATGGGAGGGTGTCTAGGTGGGTGGGAGTGCTATCCAGGGGAGTGGGGGGCTGTCCAGGAGGGGTGGGGGGGGGAGTTGTCCAGGGAGTATCCATGGGTGTGCGGGGTGTCCGGTGGGGTGGGGGGGGGGTTGAGGGGTGTGGGAGGGGTCTCTAGTGGGGTGGGGGTTTTCGGGGTGTCCATGGGGGTGGGAGGGTGTCCAGGTGGGTGGGGGCCTATCCAGAAGGGTGGGGCCTATCTAGGGGGTGTCCAGGGGTGGGGGTGTCCAGTGGGGTGGGGGTTTCTAGGGGTGTGGGAGGGTTGTTCAGTGGGGTGGGGGTGTCTATGGAGTCCATGAGGGTGGGAGGGTTTCCATGGGGTGGGGTGTCTAGGTGTGTGGGGGGATATCCAGGAGTGTGGGTGGCTATCCAGGGGGTGTTCGTGGTTGCGGGGAGGTGTCCAGTGGGGTGGGGGTTTCCAGGTGTGTAGGAGGGTTGTCTAGTGGGGTGGGGGTTTCCAGGGTGTCCGTGGGGGATGGGAGGGTTTCCAGGAGAGTGGGAGGGCTGTCCAGGGGAGTGGGGGGATGTCCAGGAGGGGTGGGGGATTTCTAGGGTGTATCCAGCGGTGTGGGGGTGTCCAATGGGATGGGGGAGTCCCAGGGGTGTGGGAGGGATGTCTAGTGGGGTGGGGGTGTCCAAGGTGTTCGTGGGGGATGGGAGGGTGTCTAGGAGGGTGAGAGGGATATCCAGAGGAGTGGGGGCTATCTAGGAGAGGTGGGGGATGTCTAGGGGTGTGGGGGTGTGGGGGTTTCCAGTGGTTTGGGGGGGGTTCCAGGGGTGTGGTAGGGTTGTCTAGTGGGGTGGGGGCTATACAGGAGGGTGGGGGTTGTCCAGAGGTGTGGGGGTGTCTAGTGGGGTGGGGGGCTCCCCAGGGTGTGGGAGGGATTTCCAGTGGGGTGGGCTGGTTTTGCTTAAGTTTTGGTATGGTTTTGTTCTATTTTTGGTTTTTTTCTGGTCTGTTTTAGGTTTTATTATGTAGGGTATAGTTGTGGTTTAATGGTTTTATTTAAAAAAATTGGTTTTTACATTGTTTATTTTATAACTGACATAAAAAATGTAGGTTTATGGGTTTTAACGTTAGTTATTTGAAAACTGACGTAACAAATGCATGGGAATGGGTTTTTACATTGTTTATTTCATAACCGACATAATAAATGGAACGAAAATAATTTTTTTACGTTAGTTTTCTAATAACCAACGTAATAAATGGAATGAAATTTGTTTTTATGGTAGTTTTTCAATAACCGATGTAGTATATATGTTTGCACGTCAGTTAAATGATAACCGACGTGAAAAACCCTAGGTAGACTAGTTTATCACGTCGGTTACAAACATAACTGACATGAGAAACTCTTCGGAGGTGCAGTTTATTACATCGGTTATATAATAACTGACGTTGAAAAGTAGATACCACGTCGGTTATTTATAAACCTCCATAATAAATCATGACTTCGAAGCATTTTCCACGTCAGTTTTTGATGAACTGAAGTGAAAGACCCTTCAGATTATTATTTTTTATGTCAGTTTTAAAATAACCGTCGTAAAAAAATATTTATAACGTCTCCTATAATAACGTCGTCCAAAAGACATCATAAAAAATAAAAAATAACCGCCGTAAAAAATGTTTTCTGCACTAGTCAATTAATAAGTAGATTAATAGAAAAAACATGAGAAATATTTAATTCTTAAATCACAAAAATAATTAGAGGTGCTAAGAATTAAAATTGAAAAAGTAAGTTCAAAATGAATTAAATAAATAAATCAAAGAATAAAAAATTTATGAATTAATTAATGAAACAAACATAATTGTTATAAATTTCATTAATTTACCAAACCCATTATAAATTAACCACTAAGCTATAAATAAAAATTAATTGAAAAAAATTAGACATTAAAATACATAATTAATGTAAGAAATAATGTGGAAAATCACAATAAAGAAAGACCATATCAAATTCCCCCAAAAATAAGATGTTGATTGTCTTTAAGTAACCAATTGTTCAATTTTAGTGGAATAAAATGAATCTCAAGACTAAAATACTAGGTTTCCACAAATAATTGGTTTTCAAATAAAATTTTCCCCACTAATTTTCCTCAAATAGTGAATGAGTTTATCCTCAATAAATTAAATGTTTTTAGTACAAAATTTGATACAGTTTTTACAAAAATGATTAATATTTAAAAGATTTAAATGAATTAATCCCACTTCAATTTTCATACAAACTAAATTCCAATATTCTCTTTAGCTCTAGGAGAACAAACCCATAGAAATATAATCCATAATAAATAGACACTATATTTGGATAAAAACTTAATAATTAAAAGGAAATATAAATAAACTGTCCAACAAGTTAAATAATAAAATAATTAAATATTTAAATGATAAATTCTTAACTTGGATTAGGATTTTCATTTTATATTTCATTTGAATGCATATTTTATGAATTGAAATCCATGTTCAAAAAGTCAAAGGAAATGATAAATGTATAACATTCATCCAATATTTTCCCAAACACAATTTCTTTCAAGAAGGAAATAAAAATGGTAAACTCAATTTAATCCATAGGGTATTATATAATCAACCTCCTAAAAGTGTCTAAACAATATTAAAACTTAAAAAATATTTTTACCCATTGAAAATGATTAATAAAAACATGAAAACAAAAAAATTGAAAAAATTTAGGGGTTTTTTATGGATTCTACAATAAAGAACAATTTATATTATTTTAAGAAGACACCCTCCCCTACACTTAAAACCCAACTTTATCCTTAAAGTTTAACCTCAAGGTGAAATAAAATAATTAGGAATTTTTGTTTAAAATAGATTTTCAATTCAGCAGTTCAATGACATGTTCAAGGGACACAAAGAAATTTGAACATCATTTTCCACATAGAAAAACCATCATAGCATCCACAAGATATTTTATTGGATACAGTAAAGCATGTATACACAAAACATTAAATTTATAAATTATGCATTATTTAATATTTTAATTCAAGAGTGATTTTCAAAAAAAGCACAGAAAATAGCATGCACATGCACTTCTTCAATATGAAAAAACGTTAACTAGAAGAAATGATCAAAATAATTTTATTAAGATTATATAATGCTATAAATAATTTCAGAAAATGATTTTTATAAATGAAAACACAAACTAGCAGAGTGATCAAATATATTTCGAAGTATTAAAAATTTAATAACTAGAACAATTACTCCCCCGGTATGTGGAAGTTTTTCTCATGATGTTTTTTTAAAATAATACATTTTTCCTTTATAATCAATCAATCCAGAAACCAAATATAGTAACCATATGATAAAAATATAAAAAATAAGAAAATATAAATTTATGAATTTATGTTCAAGAAAAAATATATCTAGAGATAATGTTCAAGGGAGATTTATATAGGTTTAACAAGATTTATATCTTCTTATAGTGGTGAATATCAGTTCAAAAATAGGTTTGTGGATATTAAATCAATGGAAAAATTTCAAGGGAGGTAGGGAATTTGTAGAGAAATAATGGAACATATTTAGAGACATTTATTTAGAAAATATAAAATATAAAATTTTAAAAAAAAATGGGTTTCCTCTTATGCAGTTCTAAATTTAAAGTCTTCATCTATACTTATTCCCTAAAATGTCTAACCATTATCATTTAGAGGTAAGGTTTCATTGATAAATAAAACTTCATTATTATTTGAACAGTCTTTATTACACTCTTCCAACACATTAATAACTCCAACTTCAAACAAATATTTGGAAAGATCCATTAAAAACATAGAACTAAAGTTGTTGTCCACCATTGTAACTATCTCCAAATTTCCACTATTAGGACCAAACACTAAAGATAGAACCATATGAAACATTCCAAGAAAAAAAATGTTCTCAAGGTTTTCTCCCACACTTATATACTGGAAACACTAAAAAATAGGTGATAACTCTACTGCAACCTATTCACTGGAAAAAACAACCATGCACAAAACAACCTTTGAAAATGACATTTCAAAATATTCCCACCCAAAGGCTTCAAATTCTACAGAGAAAATATATTTTTTAGAGTCCAAACAAGACTCAAATGGAGTGAATTTCCCAATAATTGGGGTAAATACATAAAGCATAGGTTCAACAGAAGTGGGTATGAAACTTCCTAGAAAACGGATTTGTTTAAATTGGAAATAATTTAGTTTTACAGAAGGACTTAACCCATAATTCTCTCTAGTATTTGAGACTTCCAAACTATAAAGAAAAATTTAAAAACACACATACTCAAGCTCTCACAACACAATAAGAAGAACTTGTTGCTTTAGTTATTATCAATGATTTTTCTAATCTTTCTATCAATCCACTCTTTCCTTTGAACCTCTCTAGTTGATTAATATTAAAAAAAATGAATATATTTATTAATTGGTTCTTTGATTAAATCATCATATGGGTGAATATTTTTCTTCCTGGTATCATCTTTTGAAACTTTTTCTTCAACCTATTTCAACATGAAAATCACCACAAGTGGAGACTCTTTAAAAACATGAAACTCTTCTTGATTCCCACTAACATTAATAGTTAGTTTACCATTTGAAACATTTATAACATCCCCAAAAGTGTCTAAGAAAGGTCTCCCGAGAATGAATGATTTTTTTCACACTCTATTTCAAGGATAACAAATTATGTGGGAAAAAATATATTTCCTATATTAACTAACAAATCATCTACCCTTCTATATGAGTAAGCAAGTGGCCTATTATCCAAATGTAGAGAAATATAAGTTGGATTCAATTCCCTAAGACCCGAATTTTGAAACAAGTAGTAATTTATAAGGCTGATGCTAAATCCCAAGTAGCAAATATAGTTCATTCCCTCACTTTCTTTAAATCTACAAAAAATAACAAATCTTCCCTGGTCTTTCAATTTTGGAGGTAACTATTTTTGAAAAATTGCACTATAATCCTCAGTGAGATTAATGGTAGTATATTCTCCCCACTCCCTCTCATTGTCTAAGAACCATTTAAGAAATCTTACATAGGGATGAATATTTTTTAAATCCAAAACAAAAGGAATGTTAATTCTAAAGGTCCTAAACATCTTTAGAAAATTCAAATAATCTGGTTCATTACTCTTTTTAACTCCTTCAAAAAAAGGGATGGGAGGGGGATAACTTTTCAATATAGTTTAATTATTCTTAATATCCTCAAACCTCACCTTATTATTTAGTTATTTAACTAGTTCCCACTTAATTTTCCTTTTCTATTTGGATTTTCTAGTGGAAGATTCACCATTCTATTCATGTTGGGACTTGATGTCCAAATTTTTGGATTTGGACTTTTCTAAATTTTAATTTTTAAATTAAGAAAAAACATTAGGTTCAACTTCCCTTGGATATTTGATAACTTGTTCTTGAGTTTTTAGACTTTATATGATAGTTACATCCATGAAATGTTCCTTATTATTCACCAATTTTGTGCTAGGTAACTTACCCTTATATCTAGATCCTATATCTCTAGCACCATAACCCAATTGTAGATCAAGATTATAGATTTTTTAATTTTTAACTTTTTTAATGAATCGATCTCACCCAAAACTTTCTGAATTAAACCCTTCAACTCCCTTTGAGAATTTTAAGACTCATCCTGATTATAACTTTGTAACTAAGGTTTAGATTTTGGTTGGAATCTAGTGGTAGAAGTAGGTCATAAGACTCCTTTTTCTTTCCAAGATAAGTTTGGGTGATTCTTATAACCTTGATTGTAATAATTTGAAAAGGTATCATTTTTACCATGATTTGTGGCCAGATAATCCACAAATTGGGTGCTCTCATCCTGTTGAATAGTTCAATCAAATTTTGAAAAACATCTCCTAATATGCACAATCATGCCATAGTGTAGGAATTTATTTTAAGTGTGTTATCATAAACTACAGTATTATTAAAGTGGTTTTCACTCCTATGGATTTTAATTTTTCATCGTGATTTTATGTTTAGATTTTTGTTCCATTTTATTAAATATTTTCTTTCACTTATTAGGTTTTTTATCAGATAAATCACCCCCAAAAAATAATTCAACTACATTCTGGTGGTATGGATTGAGATAATTATAAAAAAATCAATTATAATATGGGGAGTGAGATGATAGTTGGTAAATTTACCAATAAGGCCTATAAATCTATCCCTTGTTTCATGAAAGATCTATCTCTCATCCTAGATAAATCCTATGATTTTATGCCTCACCTTAGAATCCATATTTATAGAATAAAATTTCCTAACATATGAGTTGAATAGCTAGTCCCAAGTATCAAAAAATTATTCATCAATGTTTTTAACCAGATTATAGCCTTATTTTTTAAGAAAAAATAAGATGTTATAAACCTAATATTCTCCTCATAAATCCCATGCAAAGGTAGTTATAGAACCTTTCTATAAAAATCTATTATTAACTCTAAATAAACCTCACTGGTCTGTCTATTAAAGGAGGATAACATTGAGAGGTATGATTGTTTCATTTAATAATTCTTAGACCTAGATGATAGCTATATATATAGGGGACTACTTGAGACTGTAGGTATTTGGAAATCCCTAAGTCTAGGACTCTCACAAATATGATTCCTAGTCTGAGGAGGGATAAGATTTTGATTTTCATTCGGGTTAACAACTCTATCAACCTCAAGGTCTTCCATTTCACCTTCGTTCTTTTTAAGGGTTGTTCAGTTCTTATTAATCTCTTGAATTCAAGGATTAATCTTAAATCTAGATTTTTCGTTAGAGTTCATATGATTTCCTTTTCAAAAAGTTCAAAAAGAACATAGATAAGCAAGAGATTCAAGTAGTTTCTAGCATAATTTTTTTTGTAAACTCTCTTCAAATCATTTTTTTTCGTTTTATTAGAAATAGTTTTATTTTTTTATTTTTTTATTTTTGGACTCACGCAACTTCCTCAGAAACAGCACCAAAATTTGGTGTGTCGTCATTGAAAATATATAAATATAATTATTTATAAAACCAACTAAGACTAGTAAAGTGGAAGTATAAGTATTTTATTCTATTGGGGAGGCTAAAATAAAAGTGTGAAAACCAAAATAAATAAACAAAATAAAAATGGAAAAAAATGATAGGGTGATGGTGATTGTGAAAGTAAAGTGAAAACTGTGGAAGTGGAACAATGATGGAAGGTAGTAGTAGGAAAGAGGAAAATATAAGATGGTGATGGGATAAGGAATCAAATAGCTTTGGATTTATTTTAATAAATGATTTATGAACTACTTCTTGAAATCACAATTATTATAATTCTTAGAATTATCATAATGAAACATCAATATGTAACTAGGTTCTTAATGTTATAAATGATCTCTACTAAGAAATGATTTTTTGATCAAATCTAAGATAATGTTTGATCCTTTATAAAGAAGATAATCATCATTTTTTTCTAGTTTTATATAGTTCTAATGGTGTTAAAAGTTAAAAAAAGTCCATTTCCATCTCCTATCAGTTCATAGATCAGTGTAAAATTAATTATCATATTGAATAAATTTGTGATCATTGTACATGAAATCACACTAGAAATTATTTCAAGAACAAGAGTATAAAAGAGGAATAACTTCAATACATTATTATCCAATTTACTAAATTTACTTAGCTAAACAATTTCAAAAAGGAAAGAATAGATTTATTAAATGAAAACATATTGAAAACAAAATAACTAAAAGAAAGAGAGTAAGAGAAATAAAATTCTCTAGTTGAATTCGCCTCATTCATCATACTCCAAATCCTAAATCCTATTATTCGTGAGTGCTCCATTTCATTTCCTCCTCTGATATTTCTCTCTTCATTAGTGAAAAAAAATTCTCTATTTTTAATGAGGTCCTACCTTAGCTCCCAAGTTGAATCTCATAGGTAACACCCTTCACATCCTCGAATCTCCAACTTCCATGTGGTGTAGGTCACTATTCACTGTCTTCCTCCTCTGACTCAAGATGAGTTATCTAACAGATGTTGATAGCCCTATTTTATTCTTGATTCCTCTTTTTTTAAATTTTCCTCAAGAATCTTCAGTGAATATCTCTTGAGGCTCCCACGTGATCGGATTTGACAGATCTTTGTTCTAATTTTGATTTTAGAAAATGGTATCCTCATAAATTATTATTCCTTTAGAACCTTTATGTAGATTTTTTATGATGAAGTGGTACCTTTATATATATAATGATGGTACCTTAAAGTATCATTTGCATGCATAGTGGTACCTTTATGCGAGTAGCTAGAAGTATGGCTAACCTTACATGATCTTACCCTTATGTGGAATTACCCTTTTGCAGTCATAAGGTAGTTGATGTTACCCATATGTAGATGTTTCCAGCACTGGGTACCTTTATGAAAGCTACCCACTACACTTACAAAGCATGTCTAAATCCTTTACATACATTTACACAACTCATAAATACCCTTATATAGCCTCAAAACTACCTTTACGTAGCTTTTGAATCCCCAGAGTTTCCCTCATGTGATCTTCAATCGTACAACACTACTCATACGCAGGTCTTCAACAACATAACACTACGCTTACACGGGTATTCAACCATGAAACGCTACCCTTACATAGGTTCCTTTAACCTTTATGCAGGTGAATTAACACAAAAAAATCAATATTAACTTTAATTAAATAATTAATTAATTAAAATAATGAATAAAAAATAGAAATTACAAAATAATTAAATTGTAAATTATTGTCACTAATTATTAAATTATTTAATAAATGAGATTAAAAATTAAACTTAAATTAATTAATAATTATATTAATAGAAAAAACAATAAGTAATGAATTTTTAATTCTCAGAACATAAAAATAATAAAATACACAAAACATAAAATTTAAAAAGAAAGTTCCAAACGAAATAAATAAATGAATTAAAAAATTAAAAAATTGATAAATTAATAAAAAAACATAATTATAATAAATTTCATTAAATTACCAAAACCATTATAAATTAACTACTAAGATATAAATAACCATTAATTTACAAACTGGGAAATTAAAATACGTAATTAATACAAAAAATAATGTGATAAGTCATGAAAAAAAGGCCACATCATTCCTCGAACCTGCACTCCTCGATCCAGTTATCATAAACACAAACTTTACATATTTGCTTCGATACCAACTATAGATTCTCAGACATAACTCTCTCATAATTTCATGACTTAAAGAAAATATTTCATTACATACATTCCCAAGACCTTTTACGTTTAGAACTTTAGAGAATTAGGATAAGTCATAAAATAATAAAACCTATATCTCTCTCAATTAATGGACATTTTATTTTTCCCTATAAATAAGAAACTAATTAATTCATAATAAGTTTTCAATATCTCCCACAAATCCCACCCCCACTTCCCACACACACACACGTTTTATTCTTCTAGTAATATCATGTGTAATAATTTTCTTTATAACCTAGGGAAATGGAAATATAAAAAATGGGTGAGCTCAAATGCTCAGTAAGGGAAAACATACAACTGAGGAAAACATGGAATAAGGATGTCATAACTATTATGGTAGGAATAAGTATTCATTATAATTTCACAATTAATTCAAACTAAGATCATAATATATCCATGTAAAGAAATAAAAAAAATAGATCACATGGATACTAAAAATTAAATTCATGGTGATGGAATTCATAATGTTAGACATCTTGATCTTATCATCAATGCCTCTGAAAATACATTATTCTTATCATAAATATCATAATAAAGACATCTTTCTAAACTAGGAAATCATACACCAAATACCCAAATTTGTTTTTTTTAAGATACCTATTTATGAATATAGGGGGCATATAATGTTGATCCCCACCGGTCACTTATTTAAGTCCAATGCATTCATCATATGAGATAATTAGTAAACAATACATAATAAAATTTGTTAATAATCATTTTTATTGGAATAATAACATACAGAATTCCAATACTTTTCCCCATGTTAATAAAAGGTATAACATGATCGTAACCCATTCTGGAGAAATAAGGTGTATGGTTAAACAATATAAATTCAACTTTATATAGTAATCAATAAAAATCCATATCAGAATAACAAATATATGGATTTTCAATAGTTCCCCAATCGATAAATGGAATATATTTCTATGTAGGAATCCCTCAAACAAAAATTGTATGGAGTAAGGGGTATATGGTTAAGTCAACAATTTCCCCAATCAATCAATGTATGGGATCTAGATGAACACCCTTCATTAAAAGAAATGGAAAATAATGTCTTCACAAAGTAAAATAATTGGAAAAAAAATTATTTCTATCCACAGTGGATAGTTAGGAATACAAAGGAGTTCATAGATCATGTCTTTGATAGAAAATAACATTACATAATCCATACAAATAAATAATATGTATGGTTTCAAAAGAACATATTCCAAGTTTATCAAAAGAAACTTAGAAGATATTTCAAATGGTATCAGACAATATGGGATCAAGAATCGATTTTTTTGATGTCGTGAGTTCAATACCACAGATTATAAAGATATATATTTATTAGAGGATAAATCATGTAACAAAAATCCCATGAATGTAAATCCTTTTGAATATAGAGTTGAAAACTTAAAATAGATTTTAGAAAAAAAATTAACATTGATGTAAAATATAAAATTTCATGCTTATTTCAAAAGTAACTTTTTAAAAGGTGGCATGAAAGATCTTGAAAACTTTTACTTTTAAAAATGTCCTACAATAATGGATCCTTGAAAATGACATAAATTTTTCTATAGGAAATTTGGATCTAAAGATAAAACATTTGATTAATAAAGGAACATTTTTAACACTTTAAATTTACCTTTTTTTCAAATCCCACAATGTAATAAGAATAATAAAACCTTATTTGTAGTAAAATTTTATTTTCTCAGAAAAAGATTCTAAAATACGATATAATAAAATATTAGGGTTGGAGAACCCATGCATGGAATAAAAATGTTCAATATAAAACTATATAACTCAAAGAAAGGAGATTTAACCTATCAATATCCCTTATGGGAAACATACTCCTTAAGGTAATAAATATTCAAAAAGGATTTATGTGGTAGAATGCAGATACATATAAAAAATGAGATAATAGCACATAATAAAATCAAGTGAATAATATACCCAACTTATATGGAATAAGTTCAAGAGAACAATCATAACTCAATAAATGAAAGTTAAGTTACCAAAAAACGTTATTGTCAGGGTAATAATTGAATCAATATCCATTTGAAGAAGGTAATATTATTTGGATTAGTATATTCTATAAAATACCAAAAAAATATGATAAAAATTCACCCCTGGTAAAGAAATACACCATACAAGGAAAACATGGTGCAAAAATGTATTATGTCTCAAAGAATCTGAATTGAGACCAAGAAAACCCTTACGAAATTAGAAAATTTCAAATCAAAACCACTTGAAGGATTAGATTTAAAATGAAATATTAAATACCATGAATAATGATAGGATCATGATACAAAATATTAAATAGGTATTAGATACACCATTATGTTGTTCCCAAGTAGGTATTTAATATTTTATCAATGGTTCAATATGTTTTGTCGATGTGTTGTTGATGATGCTTAGGGGATTATTATAGATTAATGAAGGAATTATATTTCATTCTTGATAATACATCTATATAAGTCCATAAGATTTTTGAACTAATTCCACATTCTATGTAAATGTATTGTAAGGATACAACTTGAAGAAAACAAATGGACAAGTTCAAGATTATTTAGAAAAGAAAGTGTGATGATTGATGAGATGATCTTGAAAGGAAGTAAATACAAGTGTTGGTGGATGAAGGATCATGGTATAAAATATTTTTGAGAAGTGTAGAAGTTTTTTGAGAAGTCCTAGAAGTTAGCTAAAGAAGTTTGGTATTTATTTGAGTAAAATCTAATTCACGTAGCGGATTCAATCTTGTAGCAGATTCAGATATCTGATTCAGCCACATAGCTAATTTATATAGCTGACTTAGTCACATAACTGATTCACATAGTAGATTCATCCATGTATCCTATTGATGTAGTCAATTTAGTTGCGTATCCAATTCATGCAGTTGATTCACCCACACAACTGATTTAGCGACGTAGCAAATTCAGCCACATATCTGATTTATGCAATCATTTCATTGATATAGATGATTGAGAATCATGTAGTCAATTTCTATATATATGATTTCTATATAGCCGATTAAGAACCATGTAGCCAATTTCTATGTAGCTGGTTTCATGAATACATGCTAATCTTATATGTGAGCTTTGAGGATATGAATATTTATATATCACATGGAATATTAAATCCAAAGAATACAAGAGATTTAAATGAAGATTAATTCTGGGATATTATATAGTAAATAATATCCAGAATTAATGAGAATTTAATTTGGAGTTCATTATGGTTGAATTAAAAAGGAATAAATTCTCTGTGATTATATGCAGTTATTAAGAATAAATGATGGAGGAAAATATGGAATATTGTGTGAAGGGTAAACTGATGTTTTAGTTATTACTAGTGTAACGACCCGTAAAATTCAAGGGAAATTTTTTCTTAATTTTCTTTGGAATTTTACAAGAGCACGGTTTCTGACGGCACCTGATTCCGAGGCCCGGAGTGCCCGAAATCAATTTCCGAAGTTTGGCTCGGGTACGTTCAGTGAACGAACGAGCGGGAATTCCTAACTTTTGATCCGGTGCTCGGAATTGAAATCCGAGGGCACCAATGAACTCGCAGCGCCGATATTCGCTTAAGGAGACCTTTTCGGAAGTTGCGTTTGTTGTGGGACGAAAGTTAGTTTTTGGGAGAATTATAAAAAGTTGAATAAAAAAATGTGGAATTATTTTTATTTTACTTTTGTAGGTTAAATCCTCTCAAAGGGAGTTAGGGGTGGGACCCACACCCACTTAACCTCCCTTGAGAGGATTAAGTGTGGTGGGAACCACACGAACCTAAACCTCTCATCTTCTCCCTTAAACTCCCCTTTTAATTTAAGATGGCAAGTTGGTTAATTAATGGCTTGAATTGTCTTAATTCAAACCTTTGAAATTCAAATGGTTTGGATTGACTTAATAAAATAAGCTCTTAGCTTATTTTGTTGGGTTAGAACTCTTTAGCCATCTTGAGAGCTTTTGAGAGTTTTCTTCCTTCTTCAGTCTTTGACGAAGAACGCTCAAGCTTGACGAAGAACGCTCAAGCTCCGACGAAGAACGCCGCTCCTCTCTTCTTCGTCTTCCGTGTCAACAAGAGGGAACGCCGCTTCCTCTGCGGACCTTCTTCGTCGGCATACGAAGATTCACCAACGACGTATCTCTTCGGGCGTATCTCTTCGTCAACGGATTTGACGAACGACTACCGCGACGCCCGACCTCCGCGACGTTGTCTTCCGCGGGACGTTGACAAATCTTCGAACCTATACCCAAGGTAGGGGTTGTTGATTTTTGTTTAATTAATTTATTCTTGTTCGTGGTTCTAGTATGATTAACGAAAGGATTTTTAAGTTGTGTTATCTTTTAACGTGAGGGGTCCGGACCGCATGAACACGGCCGAACCCCCTCCATCGTTCTTGTTGATTTACCTTGCGGGTGGAAACAAGGTGGCGTGGTGCCGTCGCACCACGCGGTTAATCGTGTGATTATATTGCGCGGCGCCGTCGCACCGCGCCGTGGAAGAACCATCAAGAACGTGACGCCGTCGCGCCGCGTCAAGGGAAATCGAAGGCGCGTTGGAGGGGCGCGGTGCCGTCGCACCGCGCCGGACGACGAACACCGCGGCCGGTTCCGGGCCACGGCGGGATGAGGAGACCGGCGGCCGGGCCGCCGGCGTCGGAAGCCGAAAAGGGGACCGGATTTTCCAGTCCCGTTGGAGAAAACCGGCCGGCAGTTGGCCGGCCGAAAGGTCAAAGGCCGGGGGAAATAAATTCCCCCGGCCAGCTCAAAAACCCCCCTCATTAAAGAGGGGGGCGGTTTCCTTGAGGGGGGGCAGGAGGCCCCCCGGTTTCTTCAAGCCGGCCCCCATGTGGGGGGGGGGGGGGCGTTTTTTTTAAAAGGGTGCGGCATAATGCCGCGCCGCCTCTCCAATCAAGCGGGGGATTGATTCCCCCCGCGCACTGCCTCCGTGCGGCGCCAGGCCGCCGCGCCGCCAGGCTGCCGCGCCGCCGCCTCCGGGCCGCCGCGCCGCCGCGCCGCCGGCCGGCCCGGACCCGGACCCCCCCGTTTCGAATCAGTTTCGGTCTTTTGGCCATAACTTGAGCCACGGACCTCCGATCGACGAACCGTCTGCGGCAACGCGATCCTTGTATCGAGACGGTCGTTTCGATATATCGCACTCAAGGTTTCGGATTACTTTGAGTTCGGCCGGGTTGGTTCGTTCACGAAACCAACCGGGCCTTCGGAGCGGAAACGCTCATATCTTGAGCTACGGACGTCCGATTGACGTGACGTAAGCTGTGTTGTGTTCCTCTTAGTGAGACGGATCTTTTGGCATAATCCGCCCGAGGTTTGGACGCAGGTGGAGTACAGTCGGGTTGGTTTTTCCTTAAAAACCAACCGGGCCCCAGGGACGAAAATGCCAATAACTCTCAGACCGGGCGTCCGATCGACGCGCCGTCTGTTGCGTTGAGTTCCTGTTGACGATGCGGAACTTTTGGATACATCAACTCTGGACTTTGTGACAGTTGATGTATCAGTCTCTCAGCTCGTGGAGCGGACCCTCCGAACGAGCTTGCTGTGTGCGGGAACCCTAGTGCTGGCTGCGACTGTTACTGTGACTACTACTGCTACTACTGCTACTGTGACTGCGACGACGACAGTACAGAGATCCTGTGTGGATTCGACGATGACGACTACAGCACTCAGCGATCCTACGTGGATCAGTGCTACAGGTCCTGTGTGGGCCCGATCCTGTGTGGGTCCGATCCTGTGTGGGTCTTTGCGCTCAGCGGTCCTGTGTGAACCAGCGCCTACAGGTCCTACGTGGGCCCGATCCTGTGTGGGTCTTTTGCGGGGGTTAGTTACCTATCGATCCTTCGTGGGTCCGACGACTTAGATGGATCAGAGATCATCTTTATCGTCTTTCGAAGAAGTTTACCTGTGTGAGCTGAATCCTGTTACTTTCCTATGTGGATTGTGTTGTGCTATCCTGTGTGGATTACGTTTTGCTTTCCTGTGTGGAATACGTTTACTTTCCTGTGTGGACTGAGTTGTACTTGGGCTCGGAGGTTGGAGCGTATTTGAAATTGATGACTTAGGTATATGTATGGGCATATACCTAAGCAAGTGTCGGTTGTTACTTCGTGATTGTACCTTTCTTAGTGGTTTATCCTTTGTGGATTTTGAGAGACCTTCAGGGGTCTCGGGGTCCCTACTGAGTAGCTTATACTCACCCCTGCACGGGCTTTTGCCCGCACTACGTTGTGTTGGTTGCAGACGACGGACAGCGTTGATCTTAGCTGAGGCTTGCAGAGCAGGACGGTACCTGGAGGTGGACCACTGGGCGGGACGTGCTCGGAACGGACGGCGGGACCCGTGGAGCAGTGGAGCTATCTGTACCCACCCTTCAGGTGGGATTTCCGGTGGACAGCTCGGTGTAGCAGCTTTTACTTTTCAGTTGCTGTTTTCCCTTTCGAGTTGTACTTTACTTTCAGTTTGGGTTTGTATACTGGCCCATTTACTTTTCCGCACTTTCAGTTGTACTCTGCTTTTGCTTAGTGTTTACTTTCCGCTTGCTTACTCTGTGGTGTTGGTTTACTTTACAAAGGCAATGCCTTTCCTTTTTACCGGGATTTACGCCTTGGTGCTAGTCGCCAGGCCCTGGCCTATGGAAGGCGGGCTTGGGGTAGTCACGGCACGGACCCCGAGGGCGGGTAGTGACAAATTGGTATCAGAGGAGTTCGGTTCTACCGTGAACTCTGATCTTTTCTATGTGAAGAAATAATGTTTAGCGTATTGAGTGTGGTTATCAGTACAGGGAGTCCAGTGTTGGTGCGGCGGCCGACGTATCCGTACACCAGGACCCTGACTTCTGATTTCCGACTTAATGCACGAAAACATTGATTGCGTGTGTGTTTCAAAGTTTTCTTTGTGATTACTTATATCAGCTCACCAGGTATACTGTTCTGACCGTGGCGCACCTGTTTCCTTTTCAGGATGGCCCCACGACGGCAGCCAGCTAGGGTTCCGAGAGTCGAGCGTGACGACAGCCCACCGAGCGACGAGGCCTCGGTGCAGGGCCCTTTGTCAGTAGTGGCACCGGCGGTAGCTCTACCCGCCGAGCCCCCGATGCTTCCAGCAGCAGCCGCTGACGATGCACGTCGCCTCAGCGCACTGCATGAGTTTCAGCGCCAGCGACCGCCCAGGTTTCGCGGGGAGACGGATCCCCAGGCAGCAGAGGACTGGCTGGAGGCAGTGGTACGATTGTTTAGGCTAGTGAGGACACCAGCAGACCTCATGGTGATCCTCACTGCGAGCCTACTACACGCAGCAGCAGGACGATGGTGGAGCTTGATGCTCCAGGTGCACGATGAGGCATCTCTACTTTGGACGGACTTTGAGAGCCTTGTCCGCTCGGAGTTCGTCCCAGCCACCTTTCATGCGGTGCGTATCCAGGAGCTTCTTCAGCTGCGGCAGGGCAGCATGACGGTCGCTCAGTACTCAGCGAGATTTACCGATCTCTCGCGCTACTCGACGGACATGGTACGGGACCCATTCTTTAGGGCCCGGACCTTCGAGCAGGGTTTGAGACACGAGATCAGGGCATCACTGATCTCCCTCAGCATACCGACTCAGAAAGGAGTACTGGAGCGGGCCCTTCTGATCAAGAGCTTCCTTGCTGAGTCTACACCAGCGCAGCGACCCACCGCAGGGCGGCACGTGGCAGAGTCATCTGCAGCAGGCAGTCGACGGATGACTCAGGGGTCCAGACAGACCAGACCTTCGGGCAGACGACCTCAGGACACTGGCTCAGCAGTGCGGGGCACAAAGCGAGGAGCCAGTCTTTCGAGAGGCAGACAGTGCTACTCGTGCGGCGGGCAGGGCCACATGGCTCGTGACTGCCCGACCCGCCGTACCGAGGAGCAGCAGAAGGTTGAGGGACCACCGAGGCAGAGGCAGAGGGTCGACCGTGGCGGTCCGCAGGGAGGAGGCGGACGAGGCAGAGGAGCTGGACGAGCAGCCGGTGGTGGGCGACGCTTTGAGGCTCTGCCACCACCACCACCAGGAGGTCCACCCCGACCACAGGGAGCTGGCGGGCAGAGACAGGCACAGCTCCAGGCAGCAGAGGCCTACGACCACGGCGCACCCGAGATGATTCGAGGTACTATCTGTGTCTATTCCACCCTTGCTGCAGTTCTTACAGACACAGGAGTGAGTCACTCTTTCATAGTCGCTGCCCTTGTTCGGAGCTCGGATATTCTGACAGAGCCGTTGGCTCGATCCTTACGGCTAGAGACTCCTACGGGAGCAGACTCGACGATTACGCACTGGTGCCGGCAGTGTGAGCTTACTCTAGGAGGCGAGAGCTTCGGCTGGGATCTTCTTGTAGCAGCGTCGAGGCCTTACGACGTCATCTTGGGCATGGATTGGCTATCTACGGTCCATGCACAGATTGACTGTTTTAGGCGCAAGGTGCGATGTGTACTCACCGACGGGAACAGGTTCACCTTCACCGGTGAGAAGGGAGCCTTAGCAGCACAGGATGGACTTCCGCGAAGGAGAGGACAGCCCATTACTCATCAGTTGGCTAGCCTTATCCTTGGAGCAGTTGACGTGCAGAGTCCTGGTTTTCCTGCAGTGGTGGATCAGTTTGCAGACGTTTTTCCCGACGACGTTTCAGGGATACCTCCTCGTAGAGAGGTAGACTTTTATATTGACTTATACCCCGGGACAGCCCCGATATCCACTCCAGAATATCGGATGGCCCCCGCCGAGCTTCAAGAGCTACGGGTACAGTTGGAGGACTTGCAGGGCAAGGGGTTCATCCGACCTAGTGTTTCACCCTGGGCTTCCCCGATTTTGTTCACCAAGAAGGCTGACGGGAGCTTGCGACTTTGTGTTGACTATCGTCACCTGAACCAGGTGACAGTGAGGAACAAGTATCCGCTACCGAGGATTGATGACCTCTTTGATCAGCTCAAGGGAGCACGGTGGTTCCCGAAGATAGACCTCAGGTCAGGCTATCATCAGCTCAGAGTCAGAGACGAGGATGTGCAGAAGACAACCTTCAGATGTCGGTATGGCCACTATGAGTTCTTGGTTATGCCTTTCGGTGTAACCAATGCCCCAGTAGTGTTCATGGCTCTCATGAACAGGATCTTTCAGCCATACCTCGATCGGTTTGTCGTGGTCTTCATCGACGACATTCTGATTTACTCTACGACAGAGAAGGTCCAGGTCATCCAAGAGCGGATGAGGACAGCTCAGAGCCGACAGAAGTCTTATGCTGACAGGAGGCGGAGGCCACTAGAGTTCGAGGATGGCGACCACGTCTTCTTGCGGGTCTCACCTCGACGTGGTATTCGGAGATTTGGCCGAGGTGGCAAGTTATCTCCGCGCTTCATCGGACCCTTCCATGTCCTCAGCAGGGTTGGCGAGGTGGCTTATCGCCTGGCTCTGCCACCTCAGTTGCACCGGGTGCACGACGTCTTCCACGTATCCCAGCTAAGGAGATACGTGCACGACCCGACGCACATCATTGACCATGGGGAGCTTGACGTTGACGATGGGGCGACTTTTACGGAGGTCTCGGTGGAGAGAGAGGATCGACAGGAGCGGGTCCTGCGTGGGCGATCGATTCCTTTTGTGCGCATCATATGGCAGCACGAGAATCTCCAGGAGAGCACATGGGAGCGGGAGGCTCAGATGCGTGCTCAGTACCCTCTTTTGCTTCCCTAGTTTTTGATGTATCTTTACGGGGACGTAAAGCCCTGAGGTGGGAGTAATTTAAAGACCCGTAAAATTCAAGGGAAATTTTTTCTTAATTTTCTTTGGAATTTTACAAGAGCGCGGTTTCTGACGGCACCTGATTCCGAGGCCCAGAGTGCCCGAAATCAATTTCCGAAGTTTGTCTCGGGTACGTTCAGTGAACGAACGAGCGGGAATTCCTAACTTTTGATCCGGTGCTCGGAATTGAATTTCGAGGGCACCGATGAACTCGCAGCGCCGATATTCGCTTAAGGAGACCTTTTCGGAAGTTGCGTTTGTTGCGGGATGAAAGTTAGTTTTTGGGAGAATTATAAAAAGTTGAATAAAAAAATGTGGAATTCTTTTTATTTTACTTTTGTAGGTTAACTCCTCTCAAAGGGAGTTAGGGGTGGGACCCACACCCACTTAACCTCCCTTGAGAGGATTAAGTGTGGTGGGACCCACACGAACCTAAACCTCTCATCTTCTCCCTTAAACTCCCCTTTTAATTTAAGATGGCAAGTTGGTTAATTAATGGCTTGAGTTGTCTTAATTCAAACCTTTGAAATTCAAATGGTTTGGATTGACTTAATAAAATAAGCTCTTAGCTTATTTTGTTGGGTTAGAACTCTTTAGCCATCTTGAGAGATTTTGAGAGTTTTCTTTCTTCTTCAGTCTTTGACGAAGAACGCTCAAGCTTGACGAAGAACGCTCAAGATCCGACGAAGAACGCCGCTCCTCTCTTCTTCGTCTTCCGTGTCAACAAGAGGGAACGTCGCTTCCTCTTCGGACCTTCTTCGTCGGCATACGAAGATTCGCCAACGACGTATCTCTTCGGGCGTATCTCTTCGTCAACGGATTTGACGAACGACTACCGCGACGCCCAACCTCCGCGACGTTGTCTTCCGCGGGACGTTGACAAATCTTCGAACCTATACCCAAGGTAGGGGTTGTTGATTTTTGTTTAATTATTTTATTCTTGTTCGTGGTTCTAGTATGATTAACGAAAGGATTTTTAAGTTGTGTTATCTTTTAACGTGAGGGGGCCGGACCGCATGAACACGGCCGAACCTCCTCCATCGTTCTTGTTGATTTAACTTGCGGGTGGAAACAAGGTGGCGTGGTGCCGTCGAACCACGCGGTTAATCGTGCGATTATATTGCGCGGTGCCATCGCACCGCGCCGTGGAAGAACCATCAAGAACGCGACGCCATCGCGCCGCGTCAAGGGAAATCGAAGGCGCGTTGGAGGGGCGCGGTGCCGTCGCACCGTGCGGGACGACGAACACCGCGGCCGGTTCCAGGCCGCGGCGGGACGAGGAGACCGGCGGCCGGGCCGCCGGTGTCGGAAGCCGAAAAGGGGACCGGATTTTCTGGTCCCGTTGGAGAAAACCGGCCGGCAGTTGGCCGGCCGGAAGGTCAAAGGCCGGGGGAAATAAATTCCCCCGGCCAGCTCAAAAACCCCCCTCATTAAAGAGGGGGGGCGGTTTCCTTGAGGGGGGGCAGGAGGCCCCCCGGTTTCTTCAAGCCGGTCCCCACGTGGGGGGGCCGTTTTTTTTAAAAGGGCGCGGCATAATGCCGCGCCGCCTCTCCAATCAAGCGGGGGCTTGATTCCCCCCGCGCGCTGCCTCCGTGCGGCGCCAGGCCGCCGCGCCGCCGGCCGGCCGGGCCGGGTCGGACCCGGGTCGGGTCGACCCAGTTCGGGCCGACCCGGTTCGGGCCGACCCAGGGGGGGTCGGGTCGGGTCGGCCCGGACCCGGACCCCCCCATTTCGAATCAGTTTCGGTCTTTTGGCCATAACTTGATCCACGGACCTCCGATCGACGAACCGTCTGCGGAAACGCGATCCTTGGATCGAGACGGTCGTTTCGGTATATCGCACTTAAGGTTTAGGATTACTTTGAGTTCGGCCGGGTTGGTTCGTTCACGAAACCAACCGGGCCTTCGGAGCGGAAACACTCATATCTTGAGCTACGGACGTCCGATTGACGTGCCGTCAGCTGTGTTGTGTTCCTCTTAGTGAGACAGATCTTTTGGCATACTCCGCCCGAGGTTTGGACGCAGGTGGAGTATGGTCGGGTTGGTTTTGCCTTAAAAACCAACCGGGCCCCAGGGACGAAAATGCCAATAACTCTCAGACCGGGCGTCCGATCGACGCGCCGTCTGTTGCGTTGAGTTCCTGTTGACGATACGGAACTTTTGGATACATCAACTCTGGACTTTGTGAAAGTTGATGTATCATCCTCTCAGCACGTGGAGCGGACCCTCCGAACGAGCTTGTTGTGTGCGGGAACCCTAGTGCTGGCTGCGACTGTTACTGTGACTACTACTGCTACTACTGCTACTGTGACTGCGACGACGACAGTACAGAGATCCTGTGTGGATTCGACGACGACGACTACAGCACTCAGCGATCCTACGTGGATCAGTGCTACAGGTCCTGTGTGGGCCCGATCCTGTGTGGGTCTTTGCGCTCAACGGTCCTGTGTGAACCAGCGCCTACAGGTCCTACGTGGGCCCGATCCTGTGTGGGTCTTTTGCGGGGGTTAGTTACCTATCGATCCTTTGTGGGTCCGACGACTTAGATGGATCAGAGATCATCTTTATCGTATTTCGAAGAAGTTTACCTGTGTGAGCTGAATCCTGTTGCTTTCCTGTGTGGATTGTGTTGTGCTATCCTGTGTGGATTACGTTTTGCTTTCCTGTGTGGAATACGTTTACTTTCCTGTGTGGACTGAGTTGTACTTGGGCTCGGAGGTTGGAGCGTATTTGAAATTGATGACTTAGGTATATGTATGGGCATATACCTAAGCAAGTGTTGGTTGTTACTTCGTGATTGTACCTTTCTTCGTGGTTTATCCTTTGTGGATTTTGAGAGACCTTCAGGGGTCTCGGGGTCCCTACTGAGTAGCTTATACTCACCCCTGCACGGGCTTTTGCCCGCACTACGTTGTGTTGGTTGCAGACGACGGACAGCGTTGATCTTAGCTGAGGCTTGCAGAGCAGGACGGTACCTGGAGGTGGACCACTGGTCGGGACGTGCTCGGAACGGACGGCGGGACCCGTGGAGCAGTGGAGCTATCTGTACCCACCCTTCAGGTGGGATTTCCGGTGGACAGCTCGGTGTAGCGGCTTTTACTTTTCAGTTGCTGTTTTCCCTTTCGAGTTGTACTTTACTTTCAGTTTGGGTTTGTATACTGGCCCATTTACTTTTCCACACTTTCAGTTGTACTCTGCTTTTGCTTAGTGTTTACTTTCCTCTTGCTTACTCTGTGGTGTTTGTTTACTTTACAAAGGCAATGCCTTCCCTTTTTACCGGGATTTACGCCTTGGTGCTAGTCGCCAGCCCCTGGCCTATGGAAGGCGGGCTTGGGGTAGTCACGGCACGGACCCCGAGGGCGGGTAGTGACAACTAGTATCATATACAAGTATTTTTTAGGTTGTTAACAAATTTTGTATGGGAGTGCACTATCAATGCTCGATTATTGAGAGAATTCTGAGAATTCTGAGAGCCATATAATTTCCATTATCAAATCAAGGGGAGATTTTAAGTCAAGAGTACCTAAAGGTGACAACCCTGGGTATTTAAAGAAACTGAGGAGACTCGAAATCATAGTAGATCTGGAAGAAGTTTCAAGACCAGCAGTGATCAAGTTATTAAAGAGGTGCATGTGTGGACCTATTGATCCATATTCTAATGACGTAAGATTATATTTCCAAGTAGCGAGTATGTAACCAATGATAGAATAATATCTTTATATTTTGGATCATCATTAAAGGAGATAATTGTATCTTCTAGTTAGTGTTAGAAGGGGAGGAACATGGTGGGACTCTATGTTGAGCAAGGTGGGATAGTTTGTGGTTTTAGTCACTTGTTTGATAGTTATAATATCACCATTTTTCTAATAGGTATTGATCCTTTTAGTTTCAGTATAAATTCATATTTTGACTCTAATAAAAGTTATTAAGAGTGTATAGATAGTTTCAGAGTAGTTTAGACTCATTTAGAGCCTGAAGTTAAGAAATTTCAAAAGACAGGGTGAGGAGTGTGGCTAGCACATGGTTAGTGTTAATTGTGCACATAAACCATGTGGGTTTTATGTGGTTCCACATGGTTAGTTAAACCAAACTATAGAGGCCTCATGGCCATGAAATAATTTTTAAACATGTTGCAGATTTGATTTGCATGGTGTGAGCATGGGTTTTCAAACCATGTTCAAATTGTGCAAGGGGTGTTCCATATGGATACTGATGAAACACAATTTATGTATAGTCTAGTAAACCATGCGCCAAAATTGTTTTCCCATTAAAAAGTGGTGAAATTACATTTCTGTTCCTCTAGAATTTAAAATTTAAACCCTGATTTCTTTTCCCAAAATGCACATCTTCTATCCCCCACATAAAACTCCTCCTGGGCTTGGTGATATATCCTTCGTATGGTGTACAATTCAATATTCATTCATCTCATTGGATTCCCCTTGGTAATACTATGATTCATCTTGCTTCAGTTATTTTTTTATCTCACCATATTAAATTATAAATATGTTTGAGCTAATATTCCCTATTTTCATATCATTTTCCTAGTTTCTTTGATTCCTCTAATTCTATCCCAAATATAAAGGTGATATTATATGAAGAGTTATCTACTAGTATAAGGTAGGTGGTCTAGTACCTTTCCATTAAATATTTATTATTTTTATCGCACACCATTATTCTGCATACCAAAGCTTCCATGCAGGGCCTTAAAAACGATTAAATCCTTTGTAAATTAAAGATCCCTTGTTAGAGATACACCTGTAAACCCTTGTTGTCATCATAGGTTTTCTACCTCAACTTGTACCAACCTTGGTCTATATCAATTAAATACTCCTGATATTCATAAATGGTTTTATGACCCAAACCACCTTCTAAGTGGGTTTGGATTTTTTTTAAATTGAAATGGTTTGAATGAATTAAATGAAATAAAAATGGCAAGTCCTTGTACCTTGGCCCTTCTTGATTTAAGAGTAACACCCAGAACTAAATGGGATTAAATGAAAAGTGAGTTGACATGTATACTTATTTTTTCCTTCATTAAGGTATTAAATGAAATTATTTATTATTATTATTATTATACCATGGATACTAGTTGTTGTGAAATGGATAAGTGAATTTTTTATCATGATGATTCACACTCCCTTGACATTTGATGTAGAACATGACATTTCACATCATTTATTGAGATGTTGTACATGAATCTTCATGCTCCTTTAGCTAGGATGTTAAGTGTGATGACTCAAATCATTGATTGGGATTTTTTGGGAATGACATTTCATATCCCTAGATGAATGCTGGGTTAATTTCCCTCTTTATAGTATGAGACTCTTATGATTATATAAGGATGCCTTTGTCATGCCCCTCGGGTCCTGGATAGTACTGCATATGTGTGTGTTTGTGTGTGTGTTTGTGTTGTGTGTGTGTGTGTGTTCTTATATATATATACATACATATACACATATATAGATATATGTTTGGTGACACATGTTCATAGACATTCCGTCTTGGTCCGAAGTAGGTAGTATCAGATGAGATTCCTTGAGGAACCCATTCCAGCTAGGTTTAGTTTGTCTTATAGAATTCATTATTATCATACATTCACACTTCTCTATTATATACACAAGATGGAATCATTCTAGACACCATTGGTGATGTCCTACTGAGTTTTAATCACACTCTGTTTGGGAAACCATTCGGTACCCAGGCATACTTCATGGATGCAGGTAGGGAAAAAGGAAAGTACTCGGCTATGGATTCTTGATTTTCTATACTAAGATAGATAATGGGAGTAGAGGACCAAAATAGTGAATGTGATGATATTAGAACTATCCTTCTGGGTATTGTTTTTCTTTTTTTTATACATGTACTTTATGCCTATTTGTTTCCCTATATACCTGCCTCACTTTTATAGCATCATGAATTCATCATCTTTTTTATATGACACTAGATATCATTTATGATTGATTATTATTTTCTAAATATTCTACTTCCACTATTTATTTTATATTTATTATGCAGTTTAATCCATATGTTTCACCACTATTCTTTACTCTGATAAAGAGAGTATAGTTTCCCCATCGTACCACCTTACACTCTCATTGTTATTCAATAGCCTTTGGAAAATGGGGAGGCATGTTTGGGGCCGTGTGACCAACTAGGTTTGGTTACTTATGAGTGAACTGGGTATAGGCCATTAAAAAGTGGTATCAGATCCCATTTTCATTTTGTCTTACTATTTGGGATTAGTAAATATAAGAGTAGAAATGTGTTGTAATTTGGTAATGAGACTGTACCTAGGAGTACCTAACCCACATACTGATAAAAACCCAAGATTTCTATGATGGGAATTTCTATTTTGGTTTTTTCCTATTACAATTGTACTAATTACACTAATGGTTGATGCACATTATTTATGATGTTCATTATTACTATTATGGATTCTATTTTTTCCCTTGGCCTGGTACGACAAAAAAGTATTTCTCATGCATCATTATAGTAACTTGAGGATTTATATATCATGCATATTCCATGTCATGTCTATATTGTTGTATGAATTTCCTATAGCATGTTTTAGTACCTCGATTTCTGTATCTATAAATTATACTAATGTTTCTTGTTGGAGAGGGATAAATTATTGGTTATTTGAAGTGTCTTCATCATCCTAAATGTTGTTTTCCCACATAGCTTGATGGTGGAACTATAACAAACCAATTATGACATGTTTGAACCATAGACCATTGATTACATGGGATGAAAAATTAGTGGTTGAAATTAAATAGATTCCAATTGTAATTTATAAGGTGTATAGACCTCTATAAATTAGGAATTTTGATCCATCTAATTAAACCAACATAAAAAAAGGCTAGTGGTAATTACATGAAGTACCAATTACAACTTACAAAGCATAGGAATTTAAAACTTTAGAGTGGTTGATGCATATAACTACACCAGGATATATATATATATATATATATATATATATATATATATATATATATAACTTCTGACTTATGATTCTTAAATGTCATATTTTTCATTAAATGAAAATTCCAATTTCAACTTAAAGGGTGTTTTTCTCTATAACTTGTGATTGATACTCCATATACTAGAATCTCTGATATGAAACAGAGAGCTTGACCCTGACCCAAACTTAGTAGTGGGAAGTAGGGTGTATCTCTTGTGATCTTTCATGGTCTTTTATATCACCTAGACCTGGCCTTAGGAACAATAAGTGGGATGATGAATCTTTTATATAAAGGATTTGTACCTATCTTATTCCTTTATTTTTTATATCTTCTATTATCGAATCTCGAATGAGTCATGTTCTTAGAATTATATATGTATTCCACCACTTCTACCTTGAGTTGTGCACCATGAAGGTGATGATAACCATGCTTGGAAGGTGGAGGGACCTGAACCACCAGTATTTCATTCTGTAGTGCCACTCATGGAACCTCCTATTATACCTGATATGGACACCAATGCTTAGTTTTTAGAGGAATTATTATGGATAGTGAAATCTATATAGGGAGATCCATGACCTACCCCTTATATGTAAGAGTTGACTAGGGAGTTCTAGAAGCAACAACCTCATACTTTTTCAGGGGAAGGTGTCCCTTGGGTTGTTGATTCATGGCTTGATTCCCTGTTATCTATCTTCAATCATCTAAAGACGTCTCTAAAAAGGAGAGTCAAGCTCATAGATTACATGCTATATTATTATGACAAGCATTTTTTGGATGTTATTACTCAGGCATATTTTCATCGACATATGGTCTAGAGAGATTTTCATATGGTCTTCTATGACTAATTCTTTCCACAAATTCTTAGAGATAAAAAATCTAGGGAGTTTATTCACTTTCAGTAGAGTGATATTCCTATGATGGATTATTCAGATATTTTAACCAAGCTACGGTATTTTGAACTGACTCTTATTGGTGATGACTTGACGGTAATGAGATGGTTTGAGGGAAAAATCGTATATTTCATCTGGTCTTAGTTTAATGTCTTCCATTTGATGGTTGTTTCTAAGATAGAAAACCAGATCCTCATCACTGAGAGCAATCTGAGAGAAGTTGAAGGTTTGGCCCAAGGTGTTTTGTATCAAGATAGGGAAGTAGTCCATCTGGTGATAAGAAGTGATGCATTTAGTTTACTCATGGGAGTGGTTATAGTCATACAACACACACATAAAGTTACATGATATGTCATCAGTGTGAGAATTTGGGTCACATGAAACCCCAATGCAATAGGAACCCAATTGAGTGTTGACCCTATGGAAGGATAGTCCATATTTATCATTTTTATAGAATAATTCCTCTATTTTTTGGTGGAAGAGGATCTATACTGACTCCATATTTAGTATCAAGCTCAGTAGATCCGTGTTAGGTAGGGAGATGTAGTACCACATTCCATACCGGCTGAGAAGGTGGATGAGGTCGAGGCTTCTAGATGCATGATACTCAATTCCAATAGAGCAGGCCTACTTAGGGAAGTCAGGTTGAAGCTTAGGGTTGTGGATTAGGGTTGTTACATGTTTTTCAATTGGCACCCTAGAAGCATAACATTAGGCCTTACACTATGTGAGGTACAATCTTAGTAGCCTCTAATTTAGTGTATTTTTATTTGACATATGCACTTCACATTCGTTCATATTTGCATCTATTATGGAAATCCATGGCCTCAATATCAAGTATTTCTATGGAGTGATGAATCTTGATACACCTTTGGGAATTCGATCGGAGAGAGTATGTCGATTTAAGGAATTCACCCTTGACATAGGTAGCTATCGTTTCATATGGAACCTCTTCATCATAGAGATTAAAGTCTTTGACATCATTCTCAGGGTGGACTATTTAATTACTTATCACACTCATGTTAATTTCTATCACCGAAGGGTGTCCTTCACGTCACTCAAGGGAAATAATTATATTCACAAAGGAGAATGGGATGTCTGGGCATCTTGATCTGGATCAAAGCATCACGGGCTGGGGGAGTATCGGCCCAAATAGTTAGTCTTTTACTATATGATCAAGTAACATTCCAGACATATTTCCCTTCTATGGTGGATGGTTTTAGGGATGTTTTCCCTAAATAATTTTGAGGGTTACCCACTAAGGGAGAGGTAGAGTTTTATTGAGCTAGTTCCTGGGGTAGCACTAGTATCCATACCTCACCTTGGAATTTTCTCTTTTTCACTAAGAAGGTAGATAAAACCCTTATGATTTGTATGGATTATTGGTGTTTGAATTAACTTATAGTTAAGAACTAATATCCACTTCCTCATATAGATGACCTTTTTTATTATATCTAAGGAGCTAAAGTTTTCTCAAAATTGTATTTGAGTTTAGGGTATCATAATTTTCAAGTTAGGACTTTATACATACCCTTTATAACTTTCCAAAGTAGATATGTCCTTTATAATTATTTGGTAATATTGTTCAGTATGAAGAATGTGCTGTTTTTTTTCATGTCACTGAGGAACTGTGTCTTCCACCCATATCTAGATTCTTTTGTGGTCATCTTTGTAGGTGATATTTTGGTGTATTCTCAAAATTGACATGATAATTCCAAACACCTTAACATCAGGTTTAATATGTTAAGATAGTATATGTTTTATGAAAATCTCATGAAATTTCATTTTTGGATTGATAAATTTTACTTCCAAGGTTACATAATCTCAGAGATAGGAGTGTCTATAGACCTATAGAAGGTAAGAGTCATGGTATCTTGGGAGCATACTAAGGACATATTTTAAAAAAAGAGTTTCTTGGGACTATATAGACAATATATGGATCTTATTAAAAAAATTCTCACACCTTACAGCACATCTCATTATCTTAAACAAGAAAGTTTCTATTTTCTAATGGTGTGAATCTTGTGAAAAATCCTTCCAAGAGTTGAAAAGAAGACTTATCTCAATGCCAATTATAATTCTACCTGAACCTGATATAGGTTATATAGTTTATTATGATACATCATGAATCATTCTAGGAGCAGTTATGATGCAAGAGAATTGATTCATCACATATGGGTCCTAGTAGTTGAGGCCTCATGAGTGCAATTACTCAATGGATTATATCGAGCTAGAGGAACTAGTTCATGTCTAGATCTTTTGGAGACATCATTTGTTGGGAGAGAATCTTATAGTATATACAAACCATAAAATCCTCAAATGAATATTCAATCAACATGATTTTAACCTCATATAGTTTAGGTGGGTTAAATACCTTCATTATTTTGATTTTGAGCTTGATTATATGTCTGGGAAGGGCAACACATTTATAGATGCTTTGAGCTAGAAAACCTATACACAAGCAATTAAGGAAGCTATTGGTGAGTAGCGGTTAATGGATATGTTTTCTGAGATGCATATTGAGATTCAAGAGTGTCGTGGGAATATTGTATTCACATTATTATCAATGGACTTTTCACTTATAGAAATAGTGATGTTTAGAAAACTTTCTAATCTCAAGGTCTTAGTCCTAAGGAAGAGTGTTTTAGGTGAAGAGCCACCACCTAGTTGGGTTATTGATATGGATAAGGTATTATAATTTCATGGGCATGTATGGGTTCATATGGACATATGAAATGAGTTAATGCAAGAATATCATGTATCCAAAAGGGAATTACATCCCAGACTCACCAAGATGTACCATGACTTATAATATCAGTATTCATGGTCAGGTATAAAGAGACAGATATCAAGTTTTGTTACTCAGTGTTCTATCAGTCAGCTGGTGAAGGTGGAACACCAATGACCTGATGGATTATTACAATCATTACCTATCTCAAAGTGGAAATGGGATAACATAACTATGGATTTTGTGATGGGTTTTCCAAGTTCATCTCAAGGAAGTGATTCGTTATGGGTGATTATAAATAGGCTAATTAAGGTCACCCAATTCTTTCCTATTCAGGATAACTTCTTAGTGGATGAGCTTAGGAGGATCAACATCCATAATATTATACACCTTCATGAGGTTATACATGTTTTCATTTAATAGAGGGATGCTCATTTTATGTCACAGTTTTGGTAGGGTTTTAAGAAGGATTTGGGTTCACAGGTACTTCTGAGTACAACCTACCACCCTCAGACAAATGGTCAATCTAATCATATGATTCGTGTATTTGAGGACATGATTTGATCATGTTTCCTTGATTTTATCGGTTATTAGGAGAAACATTAACCTATTAAAAAAATTTCTTATAATAACATTATCTAAGAGATGACTCATATGGCTCCTTAAGAGGCCATATATGGTAGGTCATCCCATTTACCCATGTGTTGGTTAAAGGTATGAGAGACAGTGATATTGGGACCATGTCTCTTTTAGAAGACTTTAAAGTAGGTACAACTTATTAGGAATTTTATAGATACATATAAGACTAGAAATAATTCTTATTCCAAACATCATCAACAACCTCTGGAGTTAAAGGTTAGGGATCGAGTCCTCTTACATGTTTCACTTAGATTGGGGCATTGAAAAATTAGGTGTAAAGGTAACATCATGCTGAGATTCTTCGAACCTTTAGAGGTTTTGGAGAGGTTTGGATCATTTTATTATTATATAGCACTCCCTTAGAGATAAAGGGTTATGCATTATGTCTTTCACATTTCCTAGTTGAATAATTATCATTCATACCCATCGCATATTTTTCAGGATGATGATATTGAGTTGGATTTTTATTCTTCTTTTGATTAGTATCATATTTATATCATTGATCATAGAACAAAGGATCTCTGAGGTAGGAATGGTCTTCTAGTACTGGTGTTATGGTATCACAGTCGTGTATAGGATGATACCTGGGAGTGGGAGGCTAATGTACATGATCAATGGTCAGAATTATTCTCAGATGATGATCGACTACCCTTAGGTAAACTCAATGATGAGTTGTTTTAAGGAGGGAAGGTTGTAGGATCCTAGTTTTTCTAAGAGGTATGGATCCTTTTAATTTTGGTCAAAATTCTTCTTTTGACTCTAATAAAAGTTCCTAAGAATCTACATAAGGAGTTGTAGGATTTCATACTTGTTCAGAGCCTGAAGTTGTGGAATTTGGAAGGAAATGGTAAGTTGTATAGTTATTGTTAATTATGAACCTCAATAATGTGGAATGTAGGTGGTGCTTCATGGTTAGTTTAACTGTTCTATGGAATATGAACAACTGTGTGAGAAGTTATAGGCATGCTGAAATGTTGATTCACATGATGTGAGCATGTTTTTTCAAATTATCAAAATCATTAAAGGGGTGTGCCATATAGATAGTAATGGTCCATGGTTGGGGCACAGTTTGACCAATTGTACAGCTAAACCACGTGCCCCTTAAAAAGTGGGGAAATTAAAATTCTACCCCTCTATCATTTATGTTGGTTGGAGTAGGATAATCAAGATGGGGGTGAATTGAGTTCCTATAAAAATTTCTATTAAAAATTTTATTTAAAAGATTCCCTAATTAAAAATAAATATGGCCAGTTAACCAAGGTAGTAAAATTATAATAGATTGATTGTTCAAATAGTTTCTCAGAAGATTAATTAATTCTCAGTTATAACAATATGAGATATTGATATAACTTTTGAAACTACACTAATAAGGAAAAAGAGTTATAACTAATATCCAAGACTAACTATCAAAGTAAAATTTAGTTTTCTAAAATATGAGTTAGAATATAGAAAGACTAAATTAAAAGACACGGTAGATAAAACAAGTTGTTCATTCTCAAGACTAGACCTAATACACTCCACTTGGTAATAACCTACCACCAAGAAATATATAAAAAGATTTGATCCACACCCTGGATTGGGGTTAACAACAGTACATAAGACTGTCCAAGTCACAAGACCTCTACCACTATTCTACGTTGGAAAACTGACAGTCAGGCCACACAGGACCTCTTCCATAGTTATATGTGGGTGAAAGAAGATGTAAAAATATATTTGAGTGGTGATATCTTGTACCCTATAGTTCGGTGCAGGAGACAATGTGTGTTTTTAATACAGATACACACACTTCTCAAAGAGTAATAAAATAGTACAAAATAGAGGTAAATGTAATAATATGGAGTTTAGAAGGATTTGTGTGTTGTGAAATTCAATTCTGGACTCTTTGGATGAAATAGATGCAATGTTTTAGTCCTCTTTTAAAAACAGAGTGTTATGAGTCGAGTGTTATGTTTCTCAGTGTAGTGATATGTTCTTATTCTCCTTTGAGTTTCTGTAAGGATGCTTTCAAGATGGTTTACAGAAGGTTCTTCTTTGTTTACATCCAACAGGAAAAATAATAATTCTTCCTTCATTGTATTCTTTAATGTATGGTTGTTATTCTCTTTTTTCATGCATTCCACTGCTACTTATCTACTAGAGTTCCATGATTTGTTTTTTATTTCAGGTGCTTGTGTTGGAGCCAACAAGGTTCACGATCTCTGCACCACGTACCACATAATGTCTGCTAATAGTAATGAAAAATATCATTAATTATATCAATGTTATTAAATAACTCAAATATTACCATTAGAAACAACTTTTAAATTTAATTAGAAAAGACAGAAAAAATAGTTAAGTATAGAACGGTGTTATAGTAGTGGTGAGACAGTCACGGTGCCACAGTCACTTTGAGACAGTCACTCTGAGATTTTTGTTGTGAGATCTGTAACTGGTAGCAAGGTTATGGTGTCTGATCCTTTGAGAATTATGGAATTGGTAGCACGTTTACGGTGTTAGGGAAATGGTGTCTCGGGTAATGGTGTCTAGTCCTTTGTCAAAATTCTGAATGGTGTCTTGTTATGGTGTCTTGTAAACGGTATCACGGAAATAGTGTCAAGTACTTTACAAAAATCTGGAATCGATAGCAAGCTTACAGTTTCATAGACTTAGTGAAAATCTAGAAACTATATTAATAAGCAATCATCACAGAATGGATTAAGATTAAACATAATCATACTAAAATATAATAGAACAATATTAAACATAGTTCACAAGATTAAAATGTAATTTTTGAGATTTTTAATATGACCTTGTGAGAGTTTAAAACATGAGTTATAAGAGTGTAAAACATGATTTGTGAGCCTTAAAACATGAGTAGTCCAACAATATCCAAACATGATTTGTGAACATTAAAACCTGAGGAGTCCAACAATTTCCGAACATGATTTTTGAACATTAAAACACGAGGATTCCAACAATATCCAAACATGATTTATGAACATTAAAACATGAGGTGTCCAACAATATCCCCATTTTTTGATGATCAAAAATCATGGAATTTACAAGCCAAATATTTTAGAAGGAAATGACTAGATTACTTATCATATTAATACAATAAAGAATATATGTAATAAATAGCATAAAGGGTAGTTATTTTCTCATGTTTTATTTTTCTCTTTAGGTCTCCCCCTTAAAATTTCAGTTCTATTATTTTCTTTCCTTTAAATTACTTCTTATTATCTCTCCCCTTTTGGGATTATCAAAAATAGAGGAGATAGAAAGAGAAAAACAAAGACTAAAATAAAATAACAAGTGAAGAAAAAATATTAGGCCACATTCCATTGAATAAAAATATAGTCTAGTAAAATAAAGAGAGAGAAAATACAATATATCCCTATCAAAATCATCATTCACTTCTTGGTAGAGTCATTAGAATTGTATTTTCCTTTGTTAGAGACATCATATGGATAAGGAAGAGGTGCAAAAGTGGAGGTGGTAGAAGTAGTGGCTAGGGAAGGTAGTGGCACGCCTTTAATGATTGAAGGTTCAAGGGTAGGTTTGGTGGAAGATCGGGGCAATGGTTTCTCAAAAATGATAAGTTAATCTAGCTCAGATCCTGAGCAACAGACATAGTCACTAGAGAAAAATAGATGGAGGAAGAAGGATTGGTAGTTGAAGGTAGACCAGGACTCAAAGAAGCAGTTGTAGGATCCACAATTATAGTACTCTGAACATGCAGATAAGGTTTCAATAGGTTTATAAAGTCTGTGATGATCTCTCCACCATATTGCATGGCCTTCTTAAATTCATCATTGTTTTCCAAAAACTTCCCCAAAGTGGGTGTGAATTCCTTGATCTTATTAACTTTATCCTTGAAGTCTTGAGTGACTGGAGGTATCTTTAAATTCTCTACAAGATACTTGAAGTGATTAGTCAACTCATGCTTAGAATAAATTCTATTAAAATAGAAATCCAACTTCTTAGAGATTTCTTCTTGAGAATCAGTGGAAATATTTGAATGTACCCTCAACAAATCAATAACATGTTCATTGTTCTTGATGACAGTAGAGAGACTTTCCTTATCAACACCACTCAATATTGATTGAAGCTCTTCTTTGAAAACTGATTTGATCAAGTCATTGTCCACAAGATGAGATGGATCTCCAAAGTCATATGGAGCTGAAACAGCTAATATGAGAGTCTTAAGATGGTTTATAATAGTTTTTAAACAAAATCTATATTCATTGGTCAGCTTATTGAGTCCAGATACTAGCCCACACATCTCATTATCTATCTTGGTGTTGTTCTCAACCACATTTTCATAAACAATAATCAATTTTGGTTTAATCGGAGATACAACATTCTATGGAATATTATTAGAATCGTCCTCACTAAGATGATCAATAGGAGCTTAACTAGTTTTCAAGGATTTCTACATATCATCAACTATATATTTTAGAGTTTTCACCTCATCACTCAACTATCTATTCTCAATGTGAACTTCTAGAATTTCATGAAGCATCTTCGGTTGAATCTACCATATAATCTTCTATAACAGCGGTGTAGTATCCCTTTCACTAAGATTTTTCATAGGTTCAGGTCGAGACTATAGCATCTTCCCAGATCCAGATAAAAAGTTGTCCCCAAAAACTTTTAGATCACTATGACTTAAAAAATCAGAAGATTCTTGAGCAGGTTCAAGAACAGGAACTTAAACATGTTCAGATTCCTTAGTAGGGGATACTTATTTGGAAGATATTAGTTTCAACTTAAACACAATTGAAAGATCTATCCCTTTTACCAAATCCTCTTGGGTATCATCCACATAAAAATAACTAGGAAACCTATACCAAGTATCGATGGAACTTTGATCAATAGGATTTGGAATTTGAACACTTTATAAGTTGGGGTGTTGCTCCCCCTCAACAGGTGCATCTATTCTAGGATTAAGACACTCATTATCTTGACCCATTCCAATACTTTCAGATCTATCAGGATCACCCATATCTTCTCTATCTATTTTAAAGTATCTTTCCATCCTTTCCTCAATAGATAATATTACTTTAGTTTCAACTTGTTCTTTTTAGATTGTTACACAGTAGCAGGTTGTTCCTTAATAGCAGGCTCTTCCTTAATAGCAGACTTTTCCTCAACAACAAGGTCTTCCTCAACACCAGCACTTTATAAATAGATTTATCATTTTCACTTGTATCAGTATTACCTTTATAGATAGGTGATAGCTCAGGAGATAATCCCACAAAAACTTCACCAAGATCATCTGTTTTGGGATCTGAATAGTCTATAATTTCATCAGCTTCTAAACCAGGATCAATTACATCTTTAGGTATTGAGGTATTTTCAACAAGATTAAAATCCTCATACAACCTATCATTATCCCCAACCCAATATCTCTTCCATGGATTCCAACTTTGTTTCATTCTCCTACAAGTACCTTTAGATATGCAGAAATCATATTCCTTAAGCACTTCTTCATTCTTTCAAACCACACCTTTGGCGACAAGAATAGAAGAAATGAACCTTGAATAGAAAAAGGAGGTGTAATTTGATTTAGTTTTGATAATATCACACCTATGAAGTATAATATACTTACACAAGTTGATTTTATGTTCATTCTTCAGAAGATGAATCAAAAATACATCCTGATACTTAAGAGTGGAAAAATACCCTTTTATTGGAAAAATTAGATGTCGAATGAACCTAAACAAAAACCTTGACTCACCATCAAGATCAGACGCAATAGGAATTTTTTTATTCTTATTTTTAGTCAAACTTCCAAGAGCCACTTCTAGGCTACACACATCACTATGTGGAGGAGGACCTCTCTGGTAGTCCTAAAAAATCCCTTCATGAGGTATTCCTAGGAAATCATCCCATAACCTCAAAGAAAAAGTGCATCTTTTACCATTTACTTAGATCATTACCACAAAATCATCCTTGGAGTTGAAGGTAAACTAGACATACTAATAAAACTCAAAAATAATCTTAGGATAAATGCATCTCTTCTATTTGTTAAAAAAATCCAACCAACCTTGTTCTTTCAGAACTATTAGAACAAGAGACTTACTGGACAAGATCCACTTTGCATAGATTTCCTTTTCGGGCATGACTTTGAGATCCTCTAGACCTAGGTTCATCATTTTCTTGGGCATTATAATAGGATACTTCTTCTGTTTCTTCTAAGAACTACGCTTCTTATGAGTTGATGACGATGGATGCTTCATCCTGGGCATTCAACATGGGATCAAAAAGGATGAGAAGAAGGGTAAGCAGTTTGAGAGAGACATTGGGTTTTGGTTTCGATAGAAGTGATCTCGAGATAAGTGAATTTGTAGGTATTTCTCATTTAGGGAGTTCAAACGTTGGAAAAAATGCGGTAAAAATAAATAAAATACATGATAAAAAATATTTAAAAACAAATTCTGAATAATATAGTGAGACCAGTATAGGCATTCACCGTGTCATTATTATGGAGTGACTCAAAATGGTGCTACTGTAATGAATGAGATAACAAACATAAGACAGTAAGTTGTGAGACATTAAACGGAGATAGTAATCATGAGACAGTAAACTAAGTTAGTAATCCTGATATAGTAATCTGAGATAGTAATCTATTCACTTAATTTTAATCATTCCTAAATCATGTATGATGTAATTCATCCTTTCATAATTTAATGGCTTAGTGAAAATGTCAGCAAGTTGATGTTCTATGACAGTAAATTCTAACATGATATCACCTTTTTGATAATGATCTCTAAAAAGGGGATTCCTTATTTCAATATTCTTTGTTCTAGAATGAGAAATAGGATTCTTTGATATGTTAATAGCACTTGTTTTAATCACATTTTATAGGGACATTCCTAAATTGATATCCATAGTTTAGTAAAGTGTGTTTCATCCACAAAATCTGAGCACAACAACCACCAATAGCTATGAATTTAAATTTAGTAATAGATAATGCAATAGAATTTTGCTTTTTAATACACCATGAAACTGTGACTTTCCCAAAAAGTGACATGTTACAGAGGTGCTTTTTTATCTAACTTGCAACCACCAAAATCAGCATCAGAATAGCTAACTAAGTCAAATTATTGTCCACTAGGATAGAATATTCCTAAGTTGGTAGTATTTTTGAGGTATTTGAAAATCCTTTTAATAGAAAGAAGATGCGACTCTTTAGGATTTTCTTGAAAATAAGCACACATACACACACTAAACATAATAATAAGCCTACTAGAAGTTAAGTAGAGTAAACTCCTAATCATTCCTCTATAAGTGGTTTGATCAACTGATTTACCGTTCTCATCAAGATCTAACTTACAGGTGGTACTCATTAGAGTATCACTACTTTTAGTACTATCTAAACCAAAACATTTTAGAATATATTTAGTATATTTAATTTAATTTAAAATAATACCTTCTTTATTTTTAAATATTTGAAATCCAAGAAAGAATTTTAGTTCACCCATCAAACTCATTTCAAATTCATTTTTCATCATCTTTGAAAAATCAATACATAATTTTTTTTTTGAAGATCCAAAAATAATATCATCAACATAGATTTGAACAACTAAAACATCTTTAGAAATTCTTTTTATAAAGATAGTAGGATAATCTATACCTTTTGTAAAACCTTTGGAAATAATAAAACTACTTAGTCTATCATACCAAGCTCTTGGATCTTATTTTAAAACTTACAAAGATTTTTTAAATTTGAAAACATTATTTGAAAAATGAGGATTTGTAAAACTAGGGGGTTGTTCAACAAAAACATCCTCAACTATATACCCATTTAGGAATGCACTCTTGACATCCATTTGATGTAGTTTAAAATTTAGATGTGATGAATAAGCTAATAGTACTTTTATGGCTTCAAGTCTAGAAAATGGTAAAAAATTCCTCATAGTTAGTCCCTTCTTATTAACTATAACCTTGAGCAACCAATCTAGATTTATTTCTTACTATGGTACTAGATTCATTTACTTTATTTCTAAACACCCATTTAGTGCCTATGGTCAATATGTCTTTAGGTATATCCAAAAGTTTTCAGACTTTATTTATTTCAAACTAATTTAATTATTCTTTCATATCCATCACCCAAAATTCATCATTGATTGCCTCATTGATGTTCTTAGGCTCAATATATGATAAGAAATCTTGATGTTCAACCTGGTTTCTTAGAGAAGCTCTAGTCTATGTTCCTTTATCTAAATCTCCAACAACAGTATCTAAAAAATGGTTCTTAAGCATTCCAATAGATCTAGAAAAAGAAGGACTTGTAATTTCAGGTTCTTCAATAGTTTTGGGTTCATTATGGCTAGAATCTGGAGAATTTCTAGAACTGGAAGTTTTAACAAATTCCTTCATAGGATGGTCAAAATATTTAGCATTGATGTCCATATTTGACATATCATCCTAAAGGTTTTCTAGAGAGGTTTTAGGTTCATGGGGATATGTTTCATCAACTTTTACATGTATAGATTCTTCCACACATTTGGTTCTATTATTAAATAATCTATAGGACTTACTAGAGATTGAATAATCTAGAAAAATACCTTCATCACTCTTGGAGGTAAATTTGTTCAGATTATCCTTAGTGTTAAGAATATAGACTTTGTAACCAAAAACTTTGAAGTAGTTAACCTTGGGTTTTCTATTGTTCTATAAATCATAAGAATTTATTTTAATAATTGGTCTGATCAAGACTCTATTGATTATAAAGAATTCTATATTGATAGCTTCTTCTCAAAATTAGATAGGTAGGTCATATTCATTAAGCATTGTTCTGTCTATTTCTTATAAGGTTCTATTTATTATTTCTACAATACCATTTTGTTGAGGTATCCTAGGGGAAGAGAAATTATGACTATAGCCATTTTGTGAGAAATAAGATTCAAACTCTTGGTTCTCAAACTCACATCCATGGTCACTTATTAGGGTTTTAATCTTAAAAACACTAAGATTTTCTACAGTCCTAGAATACTTGGTGAAATGAGAGAAATCTTCACTTTTGTGAGCCAAGAAGAAGGTCTAATTATATATAGAGTAGTCATCTACGAGAACATAAAAATAGTGATTCCCATTAAAACTTTAAACTCTAGAAGGTCCAAACAAATCCATGTAAACCAACTCAGCAGGTTGAGAGGTTGAAACTTCTTTCTTTGGTTTGAAATAGATTTTGTTTTGTTTACCCTTTTGACAAGGATTACAGACTTTTTCATTTAGAAACTCAAGTTTGGGTAGATCATTGACCAAGCCTGTTCTATTAATCTTTATAAGGGAGTGTATATTGTAGTTTCCTGGTCTTCTATGACAAATCTAAGATTCTTTATGAAATACACTTAATCATGAGACATTTTTAAAAACTAAAGAATCTAAGTTAACAACATAAACATTTTCATTTCTAAAAGCATAAAATACTAATTCATTCATTGAATTTAAAACATTGCAAGAATCATTATCAAATTTAATATGAAAACCGTCATCACACAATTGTGAAATACTAAGCATAAATAGTTACCAATCTGGACAAGGCCAATTATTTTTCCTTTAGAATTGTCGCCAAATGTGACATGCCCACCATCAATCTTTATCAAGTTCTTGAAGCATGAGTAATCTCTTGTCATGTGTCTTGAACATCCACTTTCCAAGTACCATATACATTTATAGGAGCTCTTCAAATAGATTTCCTACATAAGGATCAAACAAAAGAGTATTTTGGTACACATATTTTCATGGGTCTAGAAACATTATTAATAAGTGATTTGGTAACCCATACTTGATTCATGGGTATCATATAATCAAATTGTAAAGAATTTAAAAAATAAACTCTATTCAGTCTTGAGAAACTAGAAGCAGTAAAATAGTTCCCAGTACTAGAACTTGCATAATATTTATCAGTTTTAGGCACAAAATTATTTTTTCCATATTTTTCAATAAAGATTCTTTTTCCAGGCTGATATCATATACCAGTAGTATACCTAAGAGCTACTTGTTTACCAAGAATTTTTGTTATATTATTCTTTACATTGGTAAATTTTTATAAGTCCTTTTTCAATTTCTCATTAGATAATTTAATTTTATTGTTTTCTTTAATTAATTGAGCATTTTTATCCTTTTTTGCAACAAGTTTAGATTTAACAGTGGTAGTCAAAGCATGTTGTTTCTCTAAAGATTTATATTTATCTTTTAGTTCATTATATATCTCTTCTATAATTTGGTATTATTCAAACTTTTCTTTATTAGTCATATTTTTATAATCACTTTCATCTCTATAATAATATAAATTCTATACAGGAGACTCAAGAGTTACCTCTGATGTGTTTATCATGAAAAAACATATTGGATTTTTCAGAATTTTCATCATGTGGAGACTCTGAGTCACTTGAGTTGTCCTCAGAAGCACTCCATATTGCCTTCATTGCCTTTTTGTACTTTCTATATTTTTCTTTATATCTCTTCTTATATTTTATCTTGGGACAATCATCCCTTACATGTACCTTAATTTTTCATTCATAGAATATTATTTCATTGGTGGTATCACCTTTCTTCCAATCCTTTTTCTAGTTACCCTTGTTGTTATATTTACCTTAGTAGTTAGGCTTCCTGAAGAATTTTTTCTTTCTATAAAACTTATTAAATCTTATAGATAATTGAGCAATTTCCTCATCACTATCAGATAGTTAATCTTCATTACTTTTACTGTCATAATGAGTTTGTATCCTATCCTTTTCCTTAGTTTTGTAAGTAGTGTTTTTGAAATCCACTAACTTTCTCTTTCGTTCATATTCTTCTTCCTTGTTGAATTTTAATTATTCCACATACATCATTAGATTCCATATTGGATCCTTGACTGGTATCTTACTAATATCACAGGATTCTCTAATTTATACAGAAGTCCCTCTCCATCTATCTGGTAAGCATCTTAGCATTCTCATAATTTTCTCCTTAGTTGTTACATCCCTTCCTAGAGAGATCATAGTATTTAAAATTTCATTAAACCTTAGATAAATGTAAGAAATAGGCTCATCTAACTTCATTTTCAAGTTATCATATTTAATAGTATATGTTTTAAGTCTCATTTCCTTAACACTAGAGGTTCCTTCATGTGAAACAAATAAAGTGTCCCAAATTTCATGGGCTATTTTACATGTAGAAACTCTATTAAACTCATTATCTCCTTAAGAAAAGTATAGGGAATTCATGTCTTTGTAATTATTGTTATAAGAAGCCTTATTTGGGTCATCCCAAGTATTCCTATCAGTATCATGAATCTTATATTCATCTATAATTGAAGACCAAATCTCAAAACCCATACTTTCTAGGTGCATTTTCATTTTAATTTTTCATTGTGCATAATTTGTTCCATTAATGAATGGAGGTTTGTTGGTAGAAACACCTTTCAATATATTATCCATGATAAATAAATAGGATTTTAAAGAACTTGGAAATTTATAACTAACGGAAATTTAAAGATCTTTAAAACACAACTAAAATCACAGTTGAAAAATTTTTTAAAACAGATTTAAACTTTTGAAAGCAGCAATTTGAAAACAACCTCTAATAACAAATGTTGGTTATAGTAGGATACTCAAGAGGGGGTGAATTTAGTTCCTATAAAAAGTTCTGTTAAAAAGTATATTTAAAATATTCCCCAATTAAAAATAAATTTGATCAATTTACCAAGGTAGTAAAATTATAATAGATTGATTTTTCAAATAGTTTCTCAGATTATTGATTAATTCTTAGTTATAAAAATATGAGATATTGATACAACTTTTGAAACTACTCTAATAAGAAAAAATAGTTATAACTACTATCCAAGACTAACTATCAAAGTAAAATTTAGTTTTCTGAAATATGAGTTAAAACATAGAAAGACTAAATTAAAAGACATAGCGGATAAAAGAAGTGGTTCAATCTCAAGCTGAGACCTAATCCACTCCACTTGGTTATCACCTTCCACTAAGAAACATATAAAATGTTTTGATCCACACCCTGGATCGGGGTTAACAATAGCACACAAGACTGTCCAGGTCACAAGACCTTTACCACTTTTCTACATGGGAAAACTAATAGCCAAGTCACATAGGTCCTTTTCCATAATTATATGTGGGTGAAATAAGATGTAAAAAATATATTTGAGTGAGTAAATCTTGTATCCTCCAGTTCAGTGCAAGATACAATGTTTTTTTAATAAAGATATAGACACTTCTCAAAGAGTAATAAAATAGGACACAACAAAAAGAAAAGTAATGAGATAGAGTTTAGAGGGCTATGTGTATCGTGAAATGTGGTTCTGGACTCTTTGTATGTATTAGATTCAATGTTCTAGTCCTCTTCCAAAAATAGATTGTTGTGAGTTGAGTGTTCTGTTTTTCAGTGCAGTGATATGTTCTTATTTTTCTTTGAGTTACTGCAATGATTCTTCCAAGATGATTCACAAGAGGTTCTTCTTTGTTTACAACTAGTAAGAAAAATAAGAATTCTTAATTTAGTGTGTTTTTTCATGTATGGTTGTTCTTATCTTTTTTCATGAATTCCACTGCTACTTCTCTACTTGAGTTCCATGCTTTGTTTTTTATTTTAGGTACTTGTGTTGGAGCCAACAAGGTTGTTGGAATCACCTGTTTTGATAATCCCAAATCATGCTTAAACATTGATTATGATGTATTAAACCTTTGCATTAATCTTATTATTCTATGCGTAAACGTATTTTATTCTAAACAGTTCATATTCTTACTCTCATAACTTTACTGTAATAGCTTACAGTAGTGGTTACATAAGTTTGGTATTGTTAGCTAACAGTCAGCGCTTTCTTCTCAAAGTCACAGTTACAGTTAACTGTCACCTTAAGTTACTGTTACAAGGTTACAGTCGAAGACTAATACAAGCTTACAGTTACGAGTCTACTGCTATCTATTGTCAAAGCTCACAGACGAAGGTCACAGTTACAAGACTTCTGTTCAAAGCTTTCTCTGCTCAAGTTCACAGTCGAACAAGTCTACAGTTGGAACAAGTTCACAGTCGAACAAGTCTACAGTTGGAACAAGTTTACAGTCATAAGCCTACAGTCATAAGCCTACAGTCAAGGTTACAGTTAGACAGCTTCTGTCTACTAAGTTTACTGATGATCGAAGTCTGCAGTTGACAAAGGTTACAGCTCTACAAATTTAATGTTACAAGTCTACAGTTAGAGAGGCTACAGTTACATGGAGTAAAAGCTACCATTGCAAGCCTACAGACAGCAAGCCTTTTGTTGAAATTAGCAGTCAGAAGGAAGTCCACAGTTGGAAGTCCACAGTTGGAAGACCACAGTTGAAGTCAACAGTGACATACATTCTCGACTCACTGTTTTAATTTCTTTATTTCCTACATTTAATTTATTTAATTTATCTAACGGTCATATCATACATTTTGATGTTTTGTCAAATATCTGATAAAGGCTGTCGGATGTCAGGAACCCGTACCTCGTACCTGCTGAAAAGAAATATTTTCTGTCCCCTGTCGGGAGATAAATACGAGAAGACTACGCTGCCCAAAATAAGAGATAATGCGAATACGAATGCGAACCAGACAAGTGCGTTGTGGACGAAATACACCAGAAGCACAAGAAGATAAAAACGAGTTCCATCAAGAACACAGAGAAGCATATAGACAATCAAGTATACTCGAGAAGTGTTCTGTGCATACAAGAAGAACCCTGAAGAACTTCATCGACTACATTCTCACTACCTGTGAACCTGGAGCATACGACACTCTGTTTCTCAAACAGAAACGAGAAGAGGACTCAAACTCTCTTCTGATCGAATACAAGAGCTACACTGAGATCACCAGAACCACTTCTAAACTCTACATCTCTTGTTCTGTGATTTATTCTACATTTTGAGCAGTGTGTGTTATCTGCTGTATTAAACACACACACTGACTCCTGTACTTTCACTGGAGGATCTGTAAATCCTCAGCAAATCTTTTTGCACTCCATTTCCCACTGTGGATAGTGGTAGAGGTATTGTGACCTGGACAGCTTGCTGCTGTTGTTTGTTTTCCCACGAAGAACTGTGGTAGAGGTCTTGTGACCTGGACAGTGTGTTCACTGTTGTTAACCCCGATCCAGGGTGTGGATCATTCTTATATAAAATTTTGAGAGGACTAAGTCTCGGCTTGAGACTGAACCTCTTGGTTAATTTTCTGTGCTTATAGTTATACTCTATATCCATACTATACATATTTATTTCATATTCCGCTGCTATTACTTTGAAATATAATCTATCTTCAAAGCTACTTTGATAATTAAATTCGCAAGTGTTTATATTTGTTATAAATCAGTAAGTTAGTTTAAAAAGTTAATTTAATCATAAGATTAAGTTAACTGAGAATTAATCAATCTTTGAGAAACTAATTGAACCTTTATAATCTATATAAATTCACTACAGTTTAATTTGTTTTTGAAATTGGGGGATTTTAATAGAAATTCTTTTTAACAGAAATTTTAATTGGAACTCAATTCACCCCCCTCTTGAGTGTCCACTCCGACCAACATTTGGTATCAAAGGTTGTGTTTAGCTCTGTTATACTTGCTCAAAGTTTTATTTTAACTCTGTTTTTAAACTGTGATTGTAGTTTTATCTAAAAGATCTTAAATTTCTGTTAGTTCTAAATTTTATCTCTTTAAAACATTTTCTAACATTTCCTTATGGATAATAGACTAGAAGGTGCTGCTACTAACAGGCCACCCTTCTTTAATGGTGTGAATTATGCCCAATGGAAGCTCAAAATGAAAATTCATTTGGAAAGTATGGGTTTTGATATTTGGACTGCTATAGAGTCTCAATACAAGATTCCAGAAACTGAAAGAATAACTTGGGATGAACCTACTAAAGTAGCTTACAATAATAATTGTAAGGCTATGAATGCTCTCTACTGTGCTCTAGGAGATGAGGAATTCAATAGAATTTCTGCATGTAAAACTGCTTTTGAAATTTGGGACACCTTAGCTGTTTCTCATGAAGGAACAACTAATGTCAAGGAAATGCGGTTAAACACTTATACTATCAAATATGATAACTTTAAGATGAAAGCTGATGAACCTATTTCTGATATGTATCTCAGGTTTAATGAGATAGTCAACACAATGAGCTCACTCGGGAAGATTGTTCCAGCAAAGGAGCAAATCATGAGATTATTGAGATGTCTGCCTGACAGATGGAGAGGCACATCCGTTTCAATTAGAGAATCCTGTGATATTGGAACTTTGCTTGTCAAGGAGTTAATTGGTAAGCTGATGATGTACGAAGAAGAGCTAAAGGTGAATAAAGAGGAAGATGAGGAACCAAAACGAAAATCTGTAGCCTTTAAGTCTACTGCATCAAAGAGCAAAGACAAGGAGAAAGTGCATATACCAACTGAAAGCTCATCTAGTGAAGACTTAGATTCTGACAGTGATGCCGAGATGGCACAAATAGCAAGGAGATTCAAGAAGTTCTATAGGAAGAAGAAGTTCTTCAGAAAACCAAACTACAAGGGTAAGTATGATAGACAAGGTAAGTGGAAGAAAGATTGGAAGAAAACTGATAAAGAAGAAGACATAGTTTGCTATGAATGTAAAAGGAAAGGACACATTAAAGCTGACTGTCCTAAGTTAAAATTCAAGAAGAAATATGAGTACAAGGACAAGAATTATAAGAAAGCTATGAAGGCCACCTGGAGTGCTTCAGAAGACAGCACAAGTGAATCAGAGTCCAGTGATTCTGAAAGAAATCGTGCTAATATGTGTTTCATGACAAACACATCTGAGGTAACCTTAGACACTCCCACTTTAAACTCTTATTATTCTGAAGGTGAAGCAGAATCTGGTTCTGATTCTGAAAATATGTCTAAAGATGAATTGACTGAATACTGTAATATGCTGGAAGAAACGTGTAATGAACTAAAGGATAAATATAAGTCTTTAAAGAAACAGCATGCTCTTACTGCAAGTGTCAAGTCTGCACTTGATGTAGAAAAAGAGAAAAATGTTCAATTATTAAAGGAGAATACAGAACTGAAACTATCTAATGAACAACTTAGAAAGGACTTAGAAACATTCACAAATGGAAAAGATACTATAACCCAACTGCTAGGAAAGCAAGTTGCACCTAAGTATGCTACTGGCTTGGGATACCAACCTGGACAAAGACAGTTTACTAAAACCCAATTTATTTCCAAGTCTGGAAAAAATCATGCTAGTTCCAGTTTTGGAAATTCGTATGCCTCAACTGGTTATTTAAATAGTTGTCGATCAAGTAAAGTATATCTCTCTAAATCTGTTGCATCTATTAATTGTATGGGACCCATAAAACAAATCTGGGTACCTAAATCCTTGATTGCTAACATATCTGGACCCAAGAAAATCTGGGTACCAAAGTCATTTCTTGTCTAATCTGTTTTGTAGGAAATCTGTTTGAAAAGCAATTACAAGAAGGTATGGTACTTAGACAGTGGATGTTCAAGACACGTGTCTGGGGACTATTCGTGCTTCAAAAGCTTAATAAAGGTTGATGGAGGATATGTCACTTTTGGTGATAACTCAAAAGGAAAAATCATCGGCTTAGGCCAGATTGGTAACACTGACTCAGTATTAATTTCCAAAGTTTTATTTTTTGATGGACTTAAGTACAACCTACTTAGCATTTCTCAATTGTGTGATGATGGCTTTAATGTCAAGTTTGAAAACAACTCTTGTGATGTTTATAATTCCAAAAATGCTTTAATATTTTCTGCCTTAAGAAATGAAAATGTTTATGCTGTTGACTTGAACACTTTAGCTAAACATAATGTTACTTGCTTAAATGCTTTTCATAAAGAGTCTTGGCTGTGGCATAGGAGATTAGGACACTGCAACATTCACTCACTTAGAAAACTCTCTAAGAAACACCTAGTTAGAGACTTACCTAAGCTTGAATTCCCAAATGACAAAGTGTGTAATCCCTGTCAAAAGGGAAAACAACACAAAGTTTCTTTTAAACCAAAGAAAGAAGTTTCAACTTCTCAACCACTTGAACTGGTTCACATGGATTTGTTTGGACCATCAAGAATTTCAAGTCTAAATGGGAAGCACTATGTTTATGTTCTTGTAGATGACTTTTCTAGATATACTTGGGTATACTTTCTAGCTCACAAAAGTGAAGCCTGCTCTTCCTTTGTTAAATACTCTAAGTCTGTAGAAAATCTTAGTGGACTTAAGATTAAGACCTTGAGGAGTGATCATGGCCGTGAGTTTGAGAATCAAGAATTTGAATCTTACTGCTCACACAATGGCTATGCTCACAATTTTTCTGCTCCTAGGACACCTCAACAGAATGGTGTAGTAGAAAGAAGAAACAGAACCCTGCAAGAAATTTCTAGAACTATGCTTAATGAATATGACCTGCCTGTTTACTTTTGGGCTGAAGCTGTAAATACAGCCTGCTATGTTATTAATAGAGTCTTGATTAGACCGATTCTTAAGAAAACCCCTTATGAGTTGTGGAATAATAGGATGCCTAAGGTTAATTACTTTAGAGTTTTTGGTTGCAAAGTCTTTATTCTGAATACTAAAGATAATCTTGATAAATTTGCTCCAAAAAGTGATGAAGGAATTTTCCTAGGTTACTCTATGTCTAGTAAAGCCTATAGAGTGTTCAATAAGAAAACCAAATGTGTGGAAGAATCTGTTCACATTAAGTTTGATGAGACTGATCCACATGAGTCGAAAACTTCTCTTGAAGATGTTGAAGAAGACTTATCTGTTCTGGACCTAAATGACGAATCTAAAGAACCCGTAATAAAAACATCCAGTTCTGGACTTTTTCCAGAATCTTCCTCTGTGGAACCCGAACCTATAGATGAACCTGAAATCTCTAGTCCAACCTTTACCAAATCAACTAGGATTCTAAAGAATCATCCTTTAGATGCTGTTGTTGGTAATCTTGATAGAGGAACACAAACTAGAGCTTCTCTAAAAAATCAGGTTGAACATCAAGCTTTTCTTTCACAGCTTGAACCCAAAAATGTCAATGATGCTATCAGTGATGAATTCTGGGTAATGGCTATGCAAGAAGAACTAAATCAGTTTGAAAGAAACAAAGTTTGGGAATTAGTGGAAAGACCTAAAGACACTCTTACCATAGGCACTAAATGGGTGTTTAGAAACAAAGTTGATGAGTTTGGAAATATAATCAGAAACAAAGCCAGGCTAGTTGCACAAGGGTATAGTCAGGAAGAAGGAATAGACTATGAGGAAACCTTTGCACCCGTGGCTAGACTAGAGGCCATTAGGATATTACTTGCTTATGCTGCTCATCTGAATTTCAAACTATATCAAATGGATGTTAAAAGTGCTTTTCTAAATGGATATATAATTGAGGATGTATTTGTGGAACAACCTCCTGGTTTTACAAATCCCCATTTTTCTAATCATGTTTTTAAACTATCTAAAGCTTTATATGGTTTAAAGCAAGCTCCAAGAGCTTGGTATGATAGGCTCAGCTCTTTTCTTATTTCAAAAGGATTTACTAAAGGGATAGCTGATCCCACTCTTTTTATTAAATGGATTTCTAAAGATGTCTTAATAGTACAAATCTATGTGGATGATATTATTTTTGGATCTTCAAAAAATTCTTTATGTGTTGATTTTTCAAAAATAATGCAAAATGAGTTTGAAATGAGTTTAATGGGAGAACTGAAATTTTTCCTTGGATTTCAGATCTTTCAAAATAAAAATGGTATTATTTTGAATCAAAGTAAATATATTAAAGATCTTCTAAAACGTTTTTCTTTGGATGGCACCAAAGGCAGTGACACACCTATGAGCACCACTTGCAAGTTGGACAGTGATGAAACTGGTGAACCAGTGGATCAAACCAATTACAGAGGTATGATAGGTAGTCTACTGTACCTTACTGCCAGTAGACCTGACATCATGTTCAGTGTATGCATGTGTGCTCGATTTCAAGCCAATCCAAAAGAGTCTCATTTGACTGCTGTTAAAAGGATTTTCAAATATCTAAAACATACTCCCAATTTGGGATTATTTTATCCAAAAGGACAATCATTTGATTTATTAAGTTATTCTGATGCTGATTTTGCTGGCTGCAAGTTAGATAGAAAGAGAACCTCTGGAACGTGTCACATTTTAGGCAAGTCACTAGTATCTTGGTGTAGTAAGAAGCAGAATTCTGTTGCATTGTCTACTGCCGAAGCTGAGTATATAGCTGCTGGTAGCTGTTGTGCACAAATCTTGTGGATGAAACACACTTTACTAGACTATGGATATCAATTCAAACATGTCTCTATAAGGTGTGACAATACAAGTGCTATTAACATTTCAAAAAATCCAGTATCTCATGCTAGGACAAAACATATTGATGTGAGACATCACTTTCTGAGGGATCATTATCAAAAAGGTGATATCACTCTTGAGTTCATTGGCACTGAACATCAGTTAGCTGATATTTTTACAAAGCCTTTGAATTCTGAGAGATTAAGTTACATCAAACATGAGTTAGGTATGATCAACTATAGCACAGTTGAAACCTCACAGTTGAAACCTCACAGTTGAGACCTCACAGTTGAAACCTCACAGTTGAGACCTCACAGTTAAACCTCACAGTTGAAACCTCACAGTTGAAACCTCACAGTTGAAACCTCACAGTTAGACCTCACCGGTGTACCTCACTGTTACATCTCTCTGTAGGCTGTTTCGCTGCTTAATCTTATTTTATTTTTGCGGGAATTCGAACCGTTTCTTTTCTTTATATTTTTTTTCTCAATCCCTAAATGATAAAATTGAGAACATCGAACATATCTCAATCCAATCATCTCGACCTTTGCTCTCTCAAGTCTTAAACCCTAAACCTTCAACCGAACCTCGAAACCTCATTCAGTTCCAATGGCCAGAACAAAGCGACCCCCGACTGTCAACGAAGATGCACCAATGCCAAAGAGGACTCAAGTCGAATCCAGTGGTACCGGGAACGCCTCGATAAGACCTGTTAATCCACATCTGACTAAGAGAGAAATAGTCGCTGAGAAGGAGCTAAGTGAAGAGTGGATTTTATCGAGCAGATCATTAGTACTGGCAGTGCTTAATGATCAAGGATGGACCGAATGCTTCGCAAACAATAATGGACCATACTACCCGAAGCTGGTGAAGGAGTTCTATGAATATCTACAGTTCGAGGAAGAGGATGATCAGCATAGACTGGTATCCAGAGTAAATGGAAATGAAGTCAGTTTTTCATCAGTTGAATGGGCTGCTTGTTTAAGAGTTCCTCATGAGGGTATTTACAACTACTATTCTGGAGCGGCTCCTCCAAATAGTAGAATCTTTGATCATGAGACAGCTCTGGAAGAATTGACAGGCAATGGCACTGTAAGGAAAATTATTGCTACTGAAATGAATGGAGAGGACAGGCTTCTGTTTAAGTTTATTCAGCATGTACTGAGTCCTAGAAGAGGAGATTTTGCAACTCTGAAGCATCAGGATATTTACTTGATGTACTTATTAAAACATGGAAGGAAGGTCAACCTTTGTAGGTTGCTGATGGCTCAGATGGAGGACATGATAAAGGCAAGCTCAAAATCAAGTGCCTTGTTTCATGCTAAACTCATTTCGGTTATGTTGAAAGTGAAAGGTGCAGCTGGAAGTCAGGAAGAGTTGATAGTGGCAAAGAACAGTGTATGTATCTTGAAAGTAATCTGCAAATTCATGAAGATCAGTTGGAATCCCTGGAAGAAATCATGGGTGAATGATGAGGAGAGAATCTATGAAACTTTTAGCCCTTCTACTCATCCCTCTAGACCGAGAGATAGGAGAGATCCAGGCTTAAAGCCTGATGAGCCTGAACCTGTATACTCAGATGATGATCAGACTGCAGTAGTTGGTAACTCTGCAAGAGAGAACACTCCAATTGATGAAGGGAGTGATCCTGATACTACTCACAGTCCTGTCAGGACAGTGACGTTTGGAGCAGCAAGCCCTCCAAAAGAACTACCTAGTAGAGAACCTGTTCTAAGAGACAGTGAGACTGAGTCTACAGAAGAAGAAGAAGAATCTCAATATTTTGTCAAGGACACCTCTGATGAGGGTGATACAGTCGAAGCAGAAGAGGCTGGAACTTTAAATGAAAATCAAGAAACTGTTGCAGAAGAACTTAGTATGAGCCCTCTGATAGGGTATACAGACAAGTCAGTGTCTGACCAGGAAGCAGGAGTGGTCTCTACTACTGTTGTCATGGAAGTGGTTGACGACCCAACAGAGAAGGAGGCTAACCTCACTGCTGAACCTACAGAGGAAGCAAGTATGGAACCTGCTAGAGCTACAGAAGAGAACTTAGAATTACCCAGAGTTGAGCAGATAGTAGAAAGTGTTCAGGAAGGACCTCCAAGTGAGGGGGAGCGTGTTGGTTCAGTCTCTGTACTGTATGATATAGAAGGATGGACCTCAGATCCAGGATACATGGTTTTAGGACTCAATTATGAGGATTCAGATGAGGAAAACCAACCACCAAGAAATCCAGTCATCCTACCTAACAGCTCTCCAGTGTTAGAAACTGAAGGATTGGCCACCAAGGAAGACCTTGAATCCTTAAAGAATGAAATGAAGGAGACCATCAGACAATCAGTTGCTGAATTGAAAACCAGTCTTTTTGATGAGCTGAAAAATGTAGAACAATCCTTAGAACTATCTCTAGGATGTGTTGTGGGAAGTCCAATCAAAGAAGTGATGGATGAAATGAAAGTGTGCCACACCCAAATTGAAAGCTGGACTGGAGCAGTAGTGGCCCTCAGACAATCAGTTTCTTCTTTAACTGCCCTGAGCAGTTCTCAGACACAAGTGGCCAGTGAGATTCGATACATCAAAGAAGTGGTCAAGCAGTTTGTGGAAGTATTTGAGGCTTTCAAGAAATCAGTAAAAGAACACTTTAGTAATCAGGATGCTGTCATTCAGAAAGTGATTGGAAGTCTGACTCAGTCTTTCAAGGAGACAGTGGCATTCTCAGTCAAGTCCCTTCCTTCATCTAGCTCTCCTGTGGACCTTGAGCAGTTTAGAAGCCTGCTCAGAGAAGAGCTTACTCAGGCCCGTGCAAATGACACATCAGACCTACAGATCCTTGCTACTACAAGAGAAGTCAGTGGCTTTGTTCGTGAGCACCTGCAGGCTGCTACTGCTTCTCAGGAGGCCATCAAAAGTAAAGTGGATTATTACTTTGATCGGATTTTCACCAAGCATCAGTTGAACAATCACTTCAAGCTCATGCTAGAGACTATGAAGCTGCCTCCTGTAACTCAAGCCTTCAAAGAACAAGTTAGCAAGCTACGAGAGTTGACCCCGGCTTTGGATAAATTCTTGGAAAACAAAGATGACTTCTTATCTGCCATGGACAGAGGAGGAAACATTATCATGGATTTCAGAAATCTGCTCCTACCTTTTCTTCATGTGGACTGCACACCTGTTATAGTTCCTCCTGCCCTACCTGTCTCCAACCCCAGTGGTTCTTCCATCATGTCTCCTGCTGATGCCCTCAGAAGCCTTAGACCACTGATCCCTCGGCAAGCTACTCACTATCGGCCTTCAGGAGCATCTGTTGCTGCCCCTCCAGACATTCCTGCTGCCATTCCTCAGCCTGTTGATCATTCACCTCCTGCTCCATCTTCTTCCTCCAAAGGAAAAGATCCCTTACCTCCAGATGAAGAGGATTGAGTCTGTTTTTTTTTTTGATAGGGATCATGTATTCACATTTTGGGTCATGTATTGTACTCCTTATTAATACAATGTTTCTTTTCTCTCTCTCTGTCTTTCTTTTTGTTAATCACAAAGGGGGAGAAATAAAGAGAAATAGATAGGGGGAGAAATGGGGAGAAATAGGGAAACTCAAGGGAGAAATGAACCTATACAGAGAGGAGAAATCCTTGCGGATTATACCTCATTTTTGCGCTCATATTGCTAATACTGTGTTTTGCACACTTCTCTCTGATACTTCTATATTTCATACTGACATAATTTGTGATTATCAAAAAGGGGGAGATTGTTGGAATCACCTGTTTTGATAATCCCAAATCATGCTTAAACATTGATTATGATGTATTAAACCTTTGCATTAATCTTATTATTCTATGCGTAAACGTATTTTATTCTAAACAGTTCATATTCTTACTCTCATAACTTTACTGTAATAGCTTACAGTAGTGGTTACATAAGTTTGGTATTGTTACCTAACAGTCAGCGCTTTCTTCTCAAAGTCACAGTTACAGTTAACTGTCACCTTAAGTTACTGTTACAAGGTTACAGTCGAAGACTAATACAAGCTTACAGTTACGAGTCTACTGCTATCTATTGTCAAAGCTCACAGACGAAGGTCACAGTTACAAGACTTCTGTTCAAAGCTTTCTCTGCTCAAGTTCACAGTCGAACAAGTCTACAGTTGGAACAAGTTCACAGTCGAACAAGTCTACAGTTGGAACAAGTTTACAGTCATAAGCCTACAGTCATAAGCCTACAGTCAAGGTTACAGTTAGACAGCTTCTGTCTACTAAGTTTACTGATGATCGAAGTCTGCAGTTGACAATGGTTACAGCTCTACAAATTTAATGTTACAAGTCTACAGTTAGAGAGGCTACAGTTACATGGAGTAAAAGCTACCATTGCAAGCCTACAGACAGCAAGCCTTTTGTTGAAATCAGCAGTCAGAAGGAAGTCCACAGTTGGAAGTCCACAGTTGGAAGACCACAGTTGAAGTCAACAGTGACATACATTCTCGACTCACTGTTTTAATTTCTTTATTTCCTACATTTAATTTATTTAATTTATCTAACGGTCATATCATACATTTTGATGTTTTGTCAAATATCTGATAAAGGCTGTCGGATGTCAGGAACCCGTACCTCGTACCTGCTGAAAAGAAATATTTTCTGTCCCCTGTCGGGAGATAAATACGAGAAGACTACGCTGCCCAAAATAAGAGATAATGCGAATACGAATGCGAACCAGACAAGTGCGTTGTGGACGAAATACACCAGAAGCACAAGAAGATAAAAACGAGTTCCATCAAGAATACAGAGAAGCATATAGACAATCAAGTATACTCGATAAGTGTTCTGTGCATACAAGAAGAACCCTGAAGAACTTCATCGACTACATTCTCACTACCTGTGAACCTGGAGCATACGACACTCTGTTTCTCAAACAGAAACGAGAAGAGGACTCAAACTCTCTTCTGATCGAATACAAGAGCTACACTGAGATCACCAGAACCACTTCTAAACTCTACATCTCTTGTTCTGTGATTTATTCTACATTTTGAGCAGTGTGTGTTATCTGCTGTATTAAACACACACACTGACTCCTGTACTTTCACTGGAGGATCTGTAAATCCTCAGCAAATCTTTTTGCACTCCATTTCCCACTGTGGATAGTGGTAGAGGTCTTGTGACCTGGACAGCTTGCTGCTGTTGTTTGTTTTCCCACGAAGAACTGTGGTAGAGGTCTTGTGACCTGGACAGTGTGTTCACTGTTGTTAACCCCGATCCAGGGTGTGGATCATTCTTATATAAAATTTTGAGAGGACTAAGTCTCGGCTTGAGACTGAACCTCTTGGTTAATTTTCTGTGCTTATAGTTATACTCTATATCCATACTATACATATTTATTTCATATTCCGCTGCTATTACTTTGAAATATAATCTATCTTCAAAGCTACTTTGATAATTAAATTCGCAAGTGTTTATATTTGTTATAAATCAGTAAGTTAGTTTCAAAAGTTAATTTAATCATAAGATTAAGTTAACTGAGAATTAATCAATCTTTGAGAAACTAATTGAACCTTTATAATCTATATAAATTCACTACAGTTTAATTTGTTTTTGAAATTGGGGGATTTTAATAGAAATTCTTTTTAACAGAAATTTTAATTGGAACTCAATTCACCCCCCTCTTGAGTGTCCACTCCGACCAACAAAGGTGCACAATCTCCATACCTTGTACCACATATTATCTACTGAAAATATTTTAAAAGATCATTAATTATATTAGTGCCATTAAATGACTTAGATATGACCGTTAGAAACAAATTTTAAATTTAATTAGAAAATATAGAAAAATGGTTAAGTATGGAATGATGTCAAAATAGCGGTGAGACAGTCACGGTGCCACAGTCACTATGAGACAGTTACGGTGAGATCTGGAACTAGTAGCAAGGTTACGGTGTCTAGCCCTTTACGAATTCTAGAACCTATAGCACTGTTATGGTGTTAGGGAAATGGTGTCTTAGGTAATGTTGTCTAGTCCTTTGTCAAAATTACAGATGGTGTCTTGTTATGGTTTCTTAGAAATAGTAGCATGAAAACAATGTCAGGTCCTTTGCGAAAATCTGGAACTGGTAGAAAGCTTACGGTTTCATGGACTTAGTGAAAATGTGGAAACTGTCTTAAGAAGAAATCATCATAGAATGGATTAATATTAAACATAATCATACTAAAACTTAATAGAATAATATTAAACATAGTTCATAAGATTAAAATGTAATTTTTGATATTTTGAACATGACCTTGTGAGAGTTTAAAACATGAGTTATAAGAGTGTAAAACATGATTTGTGAGCATTAAAACATGCAGAGTCCAACAATATCCAAACATGATTTGTGAACATTAAAACATGAGGAGTCAAAAAATCTCCAAACATGATTTGTGAACATTAAAAAATGAGGAGTCCAACAATCTCCAAACATGATTTGTGAACATTAAAACATGATGATTCCAACAATTTAAAACTTATACCCTTCATTGTTTTCCCTAAATTAACAATAGTTATCCCCCAAATGAAGCTCCCTCTCCCTATCCTCTAGTCTTGGTGATATATTTACTGTTTGGAGTCCAATTCAAGCATTGTTCATCTCATTGGATTCCCCTAGATAAGTCTATGATTCCTCTTACTTTGTTTCTTTGGTTATCTCACTGTATTAAATTCTAAATCTATGTGAGATAATATGCCCTATTTTCAGAGTGTTTGACTATTTTCTTTGATTCCTTCCATTCTAGACTAAATATGAAGCTGATATTAGATAAGGATTCATCTACCTATATAAGGTAGGTGGTATAGTACCTTTCCCTCAAATATTTATTTTTTATATTATGTGTTGTTGTGACGCATGATGGACTTTTCGAGAGTTTCCTTAAAGAGATACCCTCATAAACCCTTATTGTCATTAGAGGTTTTCCACCTCAACTAGTACCACCCTTGAGGTGTATTGATTAAATACTCATGAGACTCATAAATGGTTGTATGGACCAAACCACCTTATAAGTGGGTTTGGTTATTTCTAAATTGATGTGATTAGAATGAATTAAATGAAATGGAAATGGTAAGACCATGTACCTTGTCCCTTATTGAATTAAGAGAGATGCCTAGGAAAAATGGGATTAAATGAAAAGTGATTTGACATGTATAATTATTTTTTCCTCCATTAAGTTACTAAATTAAATGCTTATTTATTAATATTAGACCTTTGATACTAGTTTTTGTGAAATGGTTAATGGAATTATTTATCATGATGCTTCATGCCCACTAAACATTTGATATTGAACATGATGTCTCACATAATTTACTAATACATTAGACATTACTCTTCACACTCCTTTGGTTAGTATATTGAGCATGAAAACTCACATCATTGATTGGTATTTTTCATACATGATGTTTTTTATCCCTCGATGAATGTTGGGTTGATTCCCCTCTTTTCTATACGAGACTATTATGATTATACAAGGACACCTTGGTCATGCACCTAAAGTCCAGGCTAGTAATTTGTATTTATATATATATATGAATTTACTTATGTGTGTGTGTGTGTGTGTGGTGACACATGTTCATAGACATTCTGGATTGGGCTGAAGCAAGTAGTTATGGACAAGCATCCTTAAGGAACCCAAGCCAACTAGGCTTAGTTTATCTTATAAAATTACTTTATTATTATACCTACACAATGCTATTTTATATACACTATCTACAATTATGATAGACACCATTGTTTGTGGCCTATTTAATTTTACTCACACCCTGTTCAGGGCACCATTTGGTACCCGAGAAAACATCATGGGAGCGGGTAGGGCTAAAGGCAAGTGCCCAATTATGGATGCTTGATTTTATATACTAGGATGAAGAATGGGAGAAAAGGACTGAACTAGTGCTCATATAAATATGTAAATAATAATTATTTTTAGTGTTTATTAGTGTGATATATCATAATTTTATGGAATTATAAGAATAATTAATGGATATCAAAATATTATATAATATGAATAAAAATATTTTCCTCTTAATATGCTTATTTTAAACGATTTGATTAACGACGATCATTTATTGATCATATCATTAATTGGTTCACCATTTTTTCATAAAAAAACTTAATGATATCATAAAAATCATATTTATCCATTAAAACCACTCCTAAGAACATCCATAGAAGGGGTTGATGAAAATAAAGATGTAAATCAATCATTCCATAGAGGTGGTAGTCCACACGTATTCATGGTTAATGATTCCATTTTCCATAGAATGAGAGAAACATATAATATGTTTTAACATTTAAGAATATAAAATATATTATAAATATCATACTTATTTATTAAATTAAATATTATGAATATTCATTCAAGGGGGTTAAGGAAAATAAAACATCACGCTTTTTGGAGGTGCAAATCCACACAGATGCCTGAATCGCGTTTTCAATTTTATTAAGGGAAGAAGAGAATTATGGTTAATGGTTATTACCTTAGAATAATAACAATATATATATAACAAATAATTATGTAATTATATATATATATATATATATTAAAATTATAATTATAAAGGTAATATTCAAAGGAAATAAGTTAACGAAAAACAATTACTCACATTAAGAACTTTGAGTTTTCTGTAGAGAATTAATTAAAAAATGAGGGATTAAGATAATCTCTTGGGAATAGAAACTCAATTAGGTGGGATAGTATTATATGGGAATAAAAATTTTATAGGTTTTATAAGGACAAAATTTTAGGAGTGGTATTGAAGGGGTGGTGAGAGGCCCCTTTTATAAGTGAAATGGATGACATTTTTTGTAAATAACCATAAATTTTTAATAATGAGAGGTAACTCTCAAGGAAAAGTGGATAAAATTTGAGAAATAATGGAGTGAATAATATATAAGTTCAATAAGGGCCCCAAAAAACATCATCACACATGTTTTTAATATGTTTTATCATTTTTCACCAGGTTAAACCCTTTTGAACCTAATTTACTCCTAGCACGGTAACTAGTTTTTACCTAAGTAACTTATCATTTATAAAAAAAGTGGTCATTATTAAATAATTTGGACCTGATGATTCCAAATTTGTAATCTATTTTGCTTTATTCAATTTATAAAGGTGATAAATTTTATTTTTAAAATAATAAATGTATAATGTATTAAAAACAATTTCTTGATAAAAATATTACTTTAGTTTTAAAATATCAGATATAGGTTTTTGAACTAGAATCAATTTTTTTAGATTTATTATATGCCTTTTAAAATAAATATTTTTTGTATAAAAATATTTCACAAATTTCTATGACATTCTTACATAATAATAATGTCATTAAATCATGGTATTCGTAAAAAATGGTACATTTCACTATTCACCTTAAAATTAATCTTTTTGAGTAAATACAAAAAATAATCCTAATAAAATATTACTATGATGAATACAAAAATACTGTTCATTTTTTAAAATTCACATGATAAAATTAGAAATTTAACTTTCAAATAAAATTATAAAATATAATGTTATAAGGAAAATGAATCTTTGGAACACAATATATATTTTTTGTATAATTTACTAATTAGTGTTAAGCAATTATTGATAAAAATATATATTACGATAAATTAATCATAATTTTCTTTTGATAAAAAAGAATGGTGCATAAAAGAAATTTTTTTAGAAAAATATATTTTTAAGCTTAAAATGATCGCATTAGTTTTTTAGCTATATCAATTGAATTTCATAGGTATTAAAAGTAACAATTGTATTTTTTTATATAAATATTTTATAAATCATATACTCTTATTTATTCTCACTAATTTAATATCTAGGTTTTTGTAACGACCAAATGTTTTATCAATGGAATTCCCTTCTTATAATTATGTCATATAGTCACATGAAATCACAACAAAATAAACTACTAAGTACTATGTGACCTTTAAACATAATTTTGTCACTTCTATGATTTGAATTTTGAAAATCTGACATACACGGTTGCGATTAGTAAGATTTTTGGAGTTCGATAAGACAAACTTAAATTTTGGTGAATAGTAATTGACCCTTATAAATATTAATGTTACCTTTATGAATAGTAATATGACACTTATGAATAGTAAATCGACCAAAAGAATAGTAACCTCACCCTTGAATGTATAAATAAAATTTAGGAATCTTATAATTTATAATATGATCATAGTAAAAGTATTAGTATTTTTGTAAGTCATAAATAATTAATTACAATTAATTTATTAATTTAAAATAAAAGGTATTTTCCTGAAAGGTGTTCATAAATTAAAATTTTTATGTCTTATGTTTTAAGATAATTTTATAAGGCCTTACGTAATTTTTGAAAACATTATAAAATTAGTTATTGTTTTAAAATCTGTATTTTTCAAGTAAATAATGATTTTTAATTAAAAAATAAATTAATTATATTTATAAATTTATTTTTGAAAAATGGAGTTAATTTTTGGAATCTATATATCAAAAAATTGTTAGGGTGAATTTTTGGGATTTTTCTAAAATACTTTAATTTTTTATGAATAATAAAATACAATAATTTGCAGATTAAGCTAAATACATGATTTATAGAGTCATGGATGATGTTATACTAATCTAATCCCAATTGGTTAGAATTCACATGAACTTATTACTATTTTTTTGTCATGGAATCATCACTATTTCTATTCTTTGTGGAAATTGATAAACTAAGGAATTAAATATTATGAAAACTCTCCTCTCCTCCACTATAAAAATATCCAACACTCTCCTCTTCTCTTCACTCCTCTCAAGCCTTGTTCCTTCCCTAAATTTTTCCCAAATATCTCCCCAAGATCCTCTCACACTTCTATCATCCCTTTTTCTCCTCAAAATACCAAATCCTCTCCCCTTAAGAGGCTCTCAAGGAAGATTGATTCAAGAGGTAAATTCCTCTTTTCAATTCTTTTACTTTATTTTCAAGTTCATTTGTTTACTTTTCTATCCTTACCTCTCCTCATCCAAATGTTATGAAAACTACAGTAATTTACATGTAATATAATTTTTTATTATAATGGAATAATTTATTATCATCTCTCATTTACCCTTCATTTATTTTAGTAGTAAAGACACCATTCGAGATGTGTTAAATTACAACATTCAAGGACGATGGGTTTTCAATTTCTGTTACCATCTTAAATTATGGTCATGAAACTATTTTAATGGTTGAATCAGACCATAATATATGTATTATGTCTCATATATGGTTCTGGAATCCTTTTTTACACATGGGTTTTATTTATAAAACAAAACATGTTCTTTGTGGCCAAAAATCGCCAATTAACCCAAAAGGTTATCACTAAAGTTTGACATAATGATTAATATTCACTACAAGTAAAAAAATGAAATTTAAAAACATTTAACCTTTTAGATGTTCAATAATAGAATATAAATCCAATTCTATACAACCATCCCCAGTTTATATGATTCTTCATTCATGAAAATAAGTAAACCGGTTGTAAAAACAAAGAAAACAAATGGACCCGAACAATGAAATTTAACCACTTAACCCATCAAAAAGGTCATGAATGAACTTAACAAGGTTATAATAAATATTTTAAATATATAATAGGTTCTGGAATTATTAATTAATGAACCTAATTTAATTATTCAGGTCATTAAGATCAAGGTAATAACACCTTCAGACTTAAGGTAAGAAATCCTCCCATTTCACTTTTATTCAAGAATGTCCACTATGTTATGCCATTTTATGTGTAATCCATAATGATGGGGTATTATTTCACACCTCCCATATACTTACCTCATGATATATAAGTGATGATAAACCCTATTTCTCTCTCATTAATCCCTCTTAGGTACACCCGATATAATGCTGATAATCCATAAGGAATTCTACTCGAACCTCCTTTATTCCTTCGGGTTGCCTTATATTTCTTTTTACCAAAATGAAGTTATCTTATCTATTTATTTTCATATTAAAAATTCTCTTTAAATGTACAAAAGTAATTTTATCAATACCCTTTCATCATTATATTTCATGGATATCACTAGTGGAAAAAATGTTTAAAACGTCGGTATTTTTCATGTCGGTTCTATGTAACCGACATGCAAAGCTGTAAAAATCGATTTATCATGGTAGTTATTTTATAACTGACATGATAAATTTATGAGAATTAATTTTTTCGTCAGTTAATTTATAACCGACGTAATAAAAACTGAGATTATCTTTATTACATCGGTTATTTTATAACTGACATGATATATCGAATCTCGGCACTTTATCACGTCAGTTATAAAATAACCGATGTGATAAAGCTAATCTCGAAAATTTATCACATAGGTTATCAAAATAACCGATGTGATAAAGTAGTATTTATCACACTGGTTATAAAATAACTGATGTGATAAATTGTTTTCTACGTTGGTTATTAAATAACCGATATTATAAACATTAAAAAAAATAGTTTACCACATCAGTTATCAAATAACTGACGTGATAAATCTTTTAAATGATTTATCGCACCCAGTATTCAGTCATTATGTTTTCTTCAATCAGGAGAACTGTGGATCATCTCTCTTGCATGGAAAACCTAGAAACGATTATTTGAAGTCATTCCCTCCAGCCTCATTTTTTCAACATCATTCTTCATATTTATTATTATCAGATCTATCAGGTCAACTCGCAACACTCAAGTAAGCCTCACATGGATCGGTTTCAGTTTTTATTTTCTGCGATGAACTGAACTAATTTTTTGAGATGTTATTTTTCTTTGTTCTTTCTATCATGGTAAGTTTCATAGTGTTCATTTATACCATGCAAAATTCTTTTCCGGTAAAATAAACCTATGGAAGTGATATCATGCAAGATTACGATTTTTGTGTGTTCTATCATGTGTGTGTGTGTGCAAGGGGTTTCCAAGGGAGTGGGGGGCTGTGCAAGTGGGTGGGGGTGTCTAGGGGATTTGGGGGGCTATCCAGGGGGTGGGGTGTCTAGGGGGTGTCAAAGGGGGTGGGGGTAGTGTCCAGGGTCCGAGGGGGTTTTCCAAGGGGGTAGGGGTGTCCAGGGGTGTGGGGGTGGTGTCCAGGGGGTGAGGGGGTTGTCCAAGGGGGTAGGGGTGTCCCGGGGTGTGGGGGTCCATTGGGGGTGGGGGCTGTTTAGAGGGATGGAGGGCTATCCAGAGGGTGGGGGCTATCCAGAGGGTTGGGGGCTGTCCAAGGGGGTGGGGTGGTGTCCAGGGGGTGAGTGGGATGTACAGGGGTGGGGGTGGGGGTGGTGTCCAAGGAGGGTGAGGGGGATTTCCAATGGGGTAGGGGTGTCCAAGGGTTGGGGTGGTGTCTAGGGATGAGTGGGATGTACAGGGGGTGGGGGTGGGGTGGTGTCCATGGGGTGAGGGGACTTTCCAATGGGGTAGGGGTGTCCAGGGGATAGGGGTGGTGTCAAGGGGGTGGGGGGCTGTCCAGGGGGTGGGGGTGTACAGGGGGTGTCCAAGTGGGTAGGCGGTGGGGTGTGGTGTCCAGGGGAAGTGGGGGTGTCCAGGGGGTGGGGGTGGTGTCCAGGGGGGAGTGGGATGTCCAAGGGGGTAGGGGTATCTAGGGGTGGGGGTGTCCAGAGGGGTTTGGGGGTGTCCATAGGGGTTGGGGTGTTGTTTAGGGGGTGGGGTGTAAAGGGGGTGCAGCCTAACCGTGAGCAGTGCCCGATTTCTTTAAAAATGCATTTTTTACCATTTCCCCTATCGAATTTTAACACCAAAACACCTCTTTCTCCCCCATTTGGAACATGAAACCCTGGGAGTATCCTCCTCCTCTTCTCCATGACTCTCACCTCCTTCCAATGGTGATTCCAAGTGGTTTCTACAAGTTTGGGGGTGATGTTTCTATATAATATCCTCCTTCTCCCTCTTCTTCCTTCTTTATTTTTCTTTTAGTTGTTCTTCTTCATTGGTTCCTTTGGTATAGGGTTCTTGTTTCTTTGTTTCTAAATTTAGGTTTTTTTCTTGTTACGGTTCTTCTTGGTATTCCTTTCTCATTTGGACTTTCTTGAATCCATTTTGAGTGTTCATCATTGAAGGCGTCTTGGATTGAGGTAGATTTCCCTATGTATTGGCCTTTAAATTTAAGAATCATTGGTTTCTTGATGTTTATACCTTGATTTGATGATTGTTTGAAATATATAATTTTTTGAAATATTACTTGAATTAAATCATGTTTCGTTCCCATTGAATTAAATTTTGTGTAATTATTTTACATATCCATGCACAACAAGTGTTTGACTAAAAGTCTGGTTGGCCCTTATAAGAGGTTTATGATTTCCAAATGATGTTGTTCCTTTTCAAATTTGTTTCAAATATTTCATGGATTCCTAAATGGTGTGTTTGGATACTTTTGAAAATATTTTTCTCTTAAAATAATGGGTGTAGCCCGGTTGGCACTTTCAGAAAGTGGGTTTTCTTTGAAAAACTCTCCTTAGAATGTGTCTCTTGGCTTATAATTATTAAAAGGAATGGGAATTTCCTTGGTATGGGACTTCCATTGTGCGTTGATGGACCCAAGGAAAGGGGACTTCCTTGGAGTGGTGTTCTGGGGTGATTCTTGTGGGTGTGTGGCTTATGTGTTTCTTGTGCTTATTCTTTATATATGGTTGATTGTTTGATACTCCTCAGTGTAGGTTCCAGGTGCAGTGGAAGTGCATTGGTGGGTCGGCCCAACTTTAATTTTAGCATTAACAACGATCAATCTGAGATACATCACGATGTAAAATGTTGTATCTTCAGAATAGAATGAAGAAAGAAAAACAAAATAGGGAGTCCCATAACCATAGAGATAGGATCATCATATGTTGGTTATAATTATTAAATTAATTGACTAGAATTACCTTGATGGAATTATTTATTCGTTGATGTCTCCAGTCATGATCCGATGTGATCCATCTTTGCGTTGTAGAATCCAAGTGTATTATTCCTCTAGCGGTGATTCACACGTGCTCCACATATCTCAGGACGTTTCTGAAGGGATCTCCGGGTGCTGGTGCTGAAGAACCTTCACTTGCAATATCCGCCTTCGATTACCTTGATCCAGTGGTGGTGGATCTCTCTCGGTCTTGAGAGAGTTCTTGGAGGAAAGAGTTCTTTCGGCCTTGAGAAAACTCTATAGAATTGTCATGCACAACGATTGGGGAAAATTTTTGGGGTTGTGAGGATATTTATAATCGGGTTTGATGTTATATAGTTATGACAATAAATAAACGTGTTACGCATTTTATTTATTTCATTAACTCTTATTGAAAACCCCCCATGAAGAATGATTAATTCCTTGACATGTTCCCACACTTATTATAATAAATATCACTTAATAAAACAATATTATTTACTCAAAATCCTGACTAAAAAAACTACACGCCATGTAATCATTAATACACGGCGTGTATATTCATTATACACGACGTGTACTTTTATTTTACATTTTTCTTTATTTACTCCACCACATTTATTAGTCCTTGAGTAATGTATATTTATTTCTTAAATAAATGTAACTGCATTACTCACTAATAAATATATATTATTTCAACCACAATATATTCTCTCAAATAACTAGTGTCGAAATAAATTCGATCAGGCATCCTTAAATAATTATTAAACCACAGTCGGGAATAATCTTTATTTAACTTGTTAAATTAATATTTAACTGAGATACATGGACACACTTAGTGTGTGATCCTCTAGGCCTCTTTCCCATTGGTATTAGGCGGGCTTGCCTAAAGTCCAAGATTACTGTCTAGAAACGAGTCAAGTCACCCAAGAGAAAGAAGTTAATGCCGCATTGACGTGTCACCTCATACGAATTCTTACCATGTAATATAATCCCTTTGTCATGATATCTCGAATCAAGTGGGTTTCATGCTAGTGCCATCAACCCATGTGCTTTATTATTCTTTCTTTGACTTTCTAGAATTGAACTCGCCCATAACTTACCATGGCCAGGGATTTATTTAGGTTATATCAATTCCATCAAAGGGCCTGAGATATCTACTTATGTTATGGAACCGAAGGGACAAATCCTTTCTCGCATTATCTATTAATGCAGTATTACTTGTGATGCAACCAACATATACTACCTTGCTGCGAACAGTGTGTCATAATAGTTTTCATCAATACATCTAAGTGCTCGAGTTGTAATACCCATTAATAATAATCTTAAAGTCTAAGGACCAATACACATGTCCACATATAGGAACATCCAATGACACTATGAAATGTGGATTTCCTATCGGTGGGTCTCATTATCATAATATCCTCCTGGATATTACCAAGGGTGCACACCATGATAAGGTGCCTCAAAGTTTTATGAGTCATCACCCCTAATGGCCTGTATTATTTGTGTCCCTCAAATAACATCATCCGGCCATAGAACATATATTCAAGAATAGTGTTATGGCACTTCCGGGTTCTCATCATAGCAGGGATCCGTTATGACCCTTTAATGAAACAGTTATCCTTAGGACATTATCACATGCATTGTCACACAAAAGAAAAATCAAGATGTGATAAGGATTTTATTAATGAATAAAGTAAAAAGTAGTTGGTTCTAGGCCACCAACTCCAATAGACTCCAACTTGGACTAGAGCCAACTGCTAACAACCTTTAACCCACTAGCTCTCACATGATATTTATGCTTCTGCTGAGATAGGCCTTTAGTCATGGGATCTACCACGTTCTCTCCTGTGGACACTCTGCTCACTGCAACTTCACCCCTTTGATAGAAATCCCTCAAGAGGTGATACTTTTGAATTATGTTCTTTGTCCATTGATGTGACCTTGGTTCTTTCGCAAGAGCCACCGTTGTAGTATTATTACAATACAACGTGATAGGATCTTTACTGCTAGGCACCACATCAAGCTCCTGGACAAAGTTCCAAATCTAGATGGCTTCTTTGGCTGCATCAGAAGCTGCTATATATTCAGAATCCACTGTATAATTGGCAACAAATGGATGCTTTGAACTCTTCCAGCTCACAACTCCTTCATTGAGATAGAAAACATATCCAGATTGTGACTTCAGATCGTTTTGATCTGTCTGAAAACCAGAATCAGCATTCCCTCTGATGACAAGCTCCTCGTCTCCTCCATACACCAGGAACATATCCTTAGTTCTTCTCAGATACTTAAGGATATTCTTAACATCATTCCAATTTTGTTCTCCTGGATCTGCATGATATTTTCCTACCATGCTCAGTGCATAGGCAACATCAATCCTGGTACATAACATGGCATACATGATGGATCCTATAGCTGAAGTGTATGGGATATTACTCATTCTATATTTCTCCTGTTGTGTTAGAGGACATATTTTCTTAGAAAGATGTAAGCCATGTGACACTGGAACCAATCCCCTCTTGGATTGTTCCATACTAAATCACTTTAGTATCTATTCAATGTATGTACCCTGACTTAGTCCAAGCAGCCTCTTGGATCTATCACGAATGATCTTGATCCCTAGAATGTAGGCTACTTCACCCAAGTCCTTCATGGAGAAACACTTGTTCAGCCAGTCCTTAACTGACTGTAATACTGGTACATCTTTTCCAATAATCAATATGTCGTCAACATATACTACTAGGATAACGATTGAATTCCCATTAAACTGCTTATAAACACATGGTTCACATTCATTCTTAATGAAACCAAATTCCTTTTTGGATTCATCAAATTGAATGTTCTAGGACCTAGATGCTTGCTTTAATCCATAAATGGATTTCTACAACTTGAAAACCTGTTTGGATTCACCTGGTGTCACAAACCCTTCTGGTTGTGTCATATAGACATCTTCCTGAAGGATCCAGTTAAGTGATGTTGTTTTGACATCCACCTTCCAAATCTCGTAGTCATGGTAATCTACTATGGAAAGTATGATTATTATGGATTTAAACATGGAAAATGGTGAGAAGGTTTCATCATAGTCAATTCATTGACGTTGTCTGAATCCTTTAGCCACTATCCTTGCTTTATAGGTGCTAAGTTGACATTCCATGTCCAGTTTTCTCCTGAATACCCATTTGCATCCAATAGGCTTTACATCAACTGGATCATTGACCAGAACCTAGACTTGGTTCTGATACATGGAATCTATCTCAGAATTCATAGCTTCTAGCCATCTTGAAAATTCTAATATTTCTACTGCTTCCTTGTAGGAGAGAGGTTTATCATTTTCCAACAATAATTATTCACCATCCTCAGTGACTAGGAAACCAAATCTCTCTGGTTCCCTTACCTCTCTTGAGCTCCTACGCAGTACTTGTGTTTCTGGAACCTCTTCCACGGGGACCTATGGAACTTGTTCCTGTACCAACTCCTATGTATCTTGAGCATCAACTTCATCGAAGTCAATCTTTCTCCCACTATCCTTCTTGAGGATGTGCTCCCTCTCAAGAAAGACGGCTTGTATGGCGATAGTAACTTTCTTGTCTGAAGGGTTATATAGGTAATATCCTTTCGTTTCCTTGGTATATCCTATAAAGATACACCTCATGCCCCGGGGTGCTAGTTTGTTTCCTGAGAAGACCTTAACAAATGTCTCGCATCCCTATACACATGTGTGCGACAAAGTGGATTTCCTTCCATTCTATAACTCGAATGGAATTCTATTTGCCGCCTTAGTTGGTACTCAGTTTAATGTGTATGTTGTAGTTTTTAATGCATATCCCCAAAAGTATAATGGAATATCTGCATGAATCATCATTGAACTCACCATGTCCAATAAGGTGTGGTTCCTCCTTTCACTAACACCATTCCACTGTGGTGTATAAGGAGGAGTGAGCTGATATAGAATCCCAGACTCCCGTAGAAGATCGATGAACTCTTGGTTCAGATATTCTCCACCTCGATCCAATAGAAGTTTCTTTATATTCTTACCAAGATGATTCTCTACTCCATTCTTGAATTCCTTAAATTTTTCTAAGTCTTCTTACTTATACCTCATTAATTAGACATATACATATCTACTCAAATCATCAGTAAAAGTAATGAAGTAAGAATATCCACCTATAGCTTCTACTGGAAGTGGTCCACACAAATCCATGTGTACCAATCCTAGAATCTTTTTAGCCCTTTCACCTTGTCCACCAAAAGGAAGCTTGGTCATTTTACCTTGTAAACAAGCGTGACATATATCAAGTGGTTTTAGCTCAGTAGAGTCTAAATATCCATCTTGGAAGAGCTTTGTCAAGCATTTCTTATTTACATGACCGAGACGGTGATGCCACAACTGGGTGATGTATGAGTCATGTGAGTTTGTTTCGTTATCGATTTCCAACACTTGGTTTTCATAATTTAATACATACAAACCATTATTTAAATGTGTCATGCCATAACATACGTTGTTATTATAAAAGATACAACCCTTATTTCCAAACTTGAAAATAAATACATCTATATCCAAATAAGATATATAAATTATGTTCTTGGTAACACTAGGCACATAATAATAGTTATGTAAAACCAAAATCATCCTAGTCGGCAATGAGAGGTGGTAATTTCCAATGGCCAATGTAGCCAGCCTCGCGCCATTGGCAACTCGAAGATCCACCTCTCCTATGGCAATCTTTCTAAATACAGATGTGATCCCTTCAAGCTGTATCTAATACCCAATGTGTAGAAATATAAATATTACACTCGACAAAGAATGCACCTTTAGTGTCCCCATGCTTCTAGGTGCAGTTCCTCTTCCAGTGGCCTTTCTTTCCACATGAAAAACATATTTACTCCCATTCCTTGCCCTACCTTTGGATCTTCCCCTTCTTGGAAGGATGATGCTCGGGGGCTTCAGACCGTTTATAAGTCTTTGGACCCTTTACCTTGTCCTTCCTTTTCTTATTCACCATAAGGACTGCGGGTTTGTCAGGCCCCATGTCCTTATCTACCTGGAGAATCAAGGTCAGAAGTTCTGATAGACTCTTCTCATTATTTCTCATGTTGTAGTTGACAATAAATCTTGAGAAGGTCTTGGGAAGTGATGATAGGATGAGATCTGTATGCAACTCATTCGTGAATTTAATCCCTAAGATGTCCAAGCATTCGATGTAGCCAATAAGCTTGACTACATGAGGCCCAACTGGTGTAGACTCTCCTAGATTAGTTGTAAACAAAGCATTGGAGATCTCAAATCTCTCTTGTCTTGCCTTCTATTGGTATAGATCCTTAAGGTGAGACATAATGTTATATGCATCCATGTTTTCATGTTGATTCAAGAGCTCATTAGACATGGCCGATATCATGAAACACTGGAAATTTGTGGCATCATCCATATGTTTTTCATAGAGAGATATTTTCTCATCACGGGCCTCTTCCCCAGGCGCAACTGGAACAGGATCTTCCAGCACATAAAATTTCCTCTCGTGGAGAAGGATGACGCGTAAACGCCTCTGCCACTCTTGGAAATTAGTGCTGGTGAGAAGGTTTCCCTTCTCGGTTATGGTTCGCAATGATATGTTTGAAGTAATTTTTATTGTGATTTCTACAAATTAATATGAGCAAAGGTTTTATTACTTTATAAAACTGAGACAAATAAAAAAATTAATTCTTATTAGTCTCCCACTATTTTATAAAAATCCAATAGCCCTCACCATTGACTTCAGAATATTTTGTTGCCTAAATATTCTAGTGTCAAGGATCCATATTTCCCTTCGCATTACCCCAACTAGGGTTGGTCAAGAAACTTGAAGGGTTTTAGGTAGGAATTCCAAATGCCAACTGCATTAACTCGCAACTCCTTGATCCGCTGAGTGGACTCCCCATTCCTGAAATCCTTTTATTTTGGATTTCCTCAACCTTTTCCTCTTGGTCACACTAATTCCTCCTGTGGAAGTCAACCCTTAATGCGAACCAAGTCAAGTCAACCCAAAACCTTGAATTAGAATTCCTCTATAATTGAAAGCACCCCAACTAGGGTTGGTCAAGCACTTTGAACTATGGTTCGATTCTAACCAAGATTATGGAAGGCTATACCGACTTAATATTTCTTTGAGGGATTTTATCCTTATATGTAAATTTCCAATTTATTATCTTTCATTACATTCTTGTTAATATTAAGTGGTATATACTTAAGTGATTAACCATGTATAAGATAATATTTACATAAAAGTCGGTTTTATTTTAGTTCTATCTTGCATGCTCGTTTAATTCATTAATTGTGTGATCATGACAACACACCCATAATAAATAAACCATGAAACTGACAGAAATAAAATAAATGGTATGATCATGAGCTTTTTCTATTGGTTATTTTATCTAGCAGTTGATAAACTAACCCAAAACCTAGGGGAGAAACACCTTGAATCTTTCGGGTTCGTGTTTACAGCTTTCCATTTGTCCACCTTTGTATCTCCTTGGATTGGTTTCACCTTGGCTCCTGACTTGAGTCACCTCCACCAGCTTGGGAGTTCCATCCATTACATATGCATTTATCTCACACACAGGTGAGGGGTAAAAAGGGGTTTTTACATAAAATAATCCTTAGGCGTGCAGGCCCTACATATTAATGAGGAGAAGGCTCACAGGCCAAAAAAAATAATTTAAATAAATTAATTAAAAGAAACCATTCACATACAAAGATCTTGGTCTAGCTCATGATCATCCATACATTCAATGATATTTACGCATAAATAAAACTAGAATTCAATTATTTAATCATTATTGTTTAAGATAAATCACGCTTGAATAAATTAATTATATTTAATTAATCAATCCTTTTATCTTAAACCCTTTTCTGAATTTCCTCTAGATTCTAATCCATCATAATTTTAAACAAATAAATTCATTTAAAATTATCCGTGTACGTAAATTGTACCTTGGAGGAAACCCGGTGAATTTCTATTCATTACATAGATGTTAAATTAAATACATATATATAAAACACCTATCACATGTTGTGCCTCAGCTTTATGCCTGCACTATGGTACACGTATCAAGGGTTTGTATAAAATAATAATAAAATTTAATAAATCTGCATAATTTGGATGAGTACACGGCGTGTAGTTCCAACTACACAGCGTGTACTTTTTGTTCACCGTCCATCCAAAGTACACGCCTGTGGAAATGGCGTGTTGATGTACTTTGGAAATTTTTGGAGTACACAGCATGTTCAGTTGGACACACGTCGTTTAGTTTCCGCGTTACATGATTTCCAGCTGGGAAAGCCATGTACGGAGTACACGGTCCAACCCTAACCCGACGGGACTACACACCGTGTTCAGTTGGACCACACAGCGTGTAATCTGGAAACCGTGTGCCACCTATTCCTGGTCAACACATGGTGTCATAAATGACTTATAAAGGATCCAATACATATCCTGATTCGGAAGATCAGTCAATGCATTGAACCTAGACTACACGGCGTGTACTTCCGAATACACACCATGTATTCTGGTGTTGTACAGCCAAAAGCGTTTGGCACCTCCGGATGAGTTACTTTATTTTATTTTAATCAAAATTAAAATAAAAATTTGTTTCTGTAAGGTGAACAAGAAATGAGAGGGGAGGAACAGATCTCGAGATTCAGATTTAAAGAATGATTAACTTGAATTGAAATAACTAAATTATTAAATGCGTAAATCACCAAATAAAAACTAAATAATTATAATCAATGATATCACCACTTTGATACCACTTGTAGGTTCCGGGCACAGCAGAAGCACATTCGTGGGTCGGCCTAACTTTAATTTTAGCGTTAACAATGATCAATCTGAGATCCATCATGATGTAAAATGTTGTATCTTCATAATATAATGAACAATGAAAAACAAAAGAGGGAGTCCCAGAACCTTAGAGATAGGATCATCATATGTTTTTTATAATTATTAAATTAATTGAAAAGAATTACCTTGATGGAATTATTTCTTCATTGATGTCTCTGGTCATGATCCGGTGTGATCCGTCATTGTGTTGTAGAATCCAAGTGTAGGATTCCTCTAGTGGTGATCCACACGTGCTCCACGTATCTCTGGATGTTGTCGAAGGGATATCTGGGTGCTACTGCGGAAGAACCTTTTCTTGTGATGTTCGCCTTCGATCACCTTGATCTAGTGGTGGTGGATCTCTCTCGGTCTTGAGATCGTTCTTGGAGGAAAGAGTTCTTTCAGTCTTGAGAGAACTCTCTAGAATTGTTGTGCACAATGATTGGGGAAAAGTGTTGGGGTTGTGAGGATATTTATAATCGGGTTTGGGGTTATAGAGTTATGACAATAAATAAACATGTTACGTGTTTTATTTCTTTCATTAACTCTTATTGAAAACCCCCCATGTTGAATGATTAATTCCTTGAAATTTTCCCACACTGATTATAATAAATATCATTTAATAAAATGATATTATTTCCTCAAAATCCCGACTGGAAAAACTACACGCCGTGTAATAATTAATACATGGCGTGTAGTCGTTTTCCATAAAACTACATGGCATGTATATTCAATATACACTGAGTGTACTTTTATTTTCCATTTTTCTTTATTTCATCCACCACATTTATTAGTCCTTCAGTAATTTCTATTTATTTCTTAAATAAATGTAAATTCATTAATCGCTAATAAATATATATTATTTTGTCTGCAATATATTCTCTCGAATAACTAGTGTAGAAATAAATGAGATCAGGCATCCTTAAATAATTATTAAACCATAGTCGGGAATAATATTTATTTAACTTGTTAAATTAATATTTAACTGAGATACATGGACACACTTAGTGTGTGACCCTCTAGGCATCTTTCTCGTTGGCATTAGGTAGGATTGCCTAAAGTCCAAGATTACTGTCTAGCAATGGGTCAAGGAACCCAAGAGAAAGAAATTGACATCTCATTGACGTTTCACCTCATACGAACACTTACTGTGTAATATAATCCCTTTTTCGCGATATCTCAAATCAAGCAGGTTGAATGCTAGTGTCATCAACCCATGTGCTTAATTATTCTTTCTTTGACTTTTTATAATTGAACTCACCCATACCTTACCATGTCCATGGATTTATTTAGGCTATATCAATTCCATAAAAGGGCCTGAGATGTCAACTTCTATTATGGAACAGAGGGGACAAATCCTTTCTCACGTTATCTATTAATGTAGTATTACTCGTGACGCACCCAACGTATCCTACCTTGTGGGGAACAGTGTGTCATCACAGTTTTCATCAATACATCTAAGTGTGAAAGTTATAATACCCATTAATAATAATCTTAAAGTCTAAGGACCAATACACACATCCGCAGATAGAAACATCCAATGACACTATGAAATGTGGATTTCCTACTGGCGGGTCTCATTCTCAAAATATCCTCCTGGATATTACCAAGGGTGCACACCATGAGAAGGTGCCTCAAAGTTTTATGAGTCCTCACCCCTAATGGCCTGTATTATTTGTGTCCCTCAAATAACATCATCCGGACATAAAACATATATTCAAGAATAGTTTTATGGAACTTCCGGGTTCTCATCATAGTAGGGATCTGCTATGACCCTTTAATGCAACAGTTATCCTTAAGAAATTATCACATGCATTGTCACGTAGAAGAACAATCAAGGTGTGATAAGGCTTTTATTAATGAATAAAGTACAAAGTAGTTGGTTCTAGGCCACCAACTCCAACACTCGGATCACCCACATTTTAGACATAACATGGTAACCTATAATTGGTAGTGGATTATCTGAGAATGCTTGTTGCACTAGTTTAATATTATGGTCTGGCTAATTGTCCCTTAGTATAAACACGATCTGCTTTAGGGATGGTTCCCCTCATGAGTTAAGGCTGTTTGATTGCATCAGGCACACCAAAAGGATGGATTAGGTTACAATATGTACTATATTTTCCCCTAAGATCCTAGGTATTACCATGTTCTCTGACACTTTTTTATTCATGGAGGATAATCTAGGTGCCTCATCGGGTATGGTTACTTGAATACTGCTTACCTATTGCCCTCATTATGTCATTATTGATTATGCTACCTAATTGTAGTGTGTCTCTTTGGTAAAATTGAATTATTTGTTTTAAATGTTTTCATGAGGATTATTTTTAGAAAAACTATGTTTATTTTCCTTTATTTCAAACTTGCAGTAAATGAATCTTTTATTTAAATAAAACGCATAAGGACAGCCCCTACCCCCCAGACACCCCCTACCCCCTACGACACCCAAGATAGCCCCTAAACTAGTGGATAGTCCTTACCCCCTTGGACAGCCCCCACCACCACCCCTAGACAGCCCCCTACCCCCTTAGACACCCCCTTGGTATATATATATCCCAACGGTTTCATTGAAACTGTTGTAATATTTTAACTTCAGGTAGACTATACCAATGGTTCCTGTAGAATCATTGGTATAGAGATATTACAACGAGCATCATGCCAATGGTGTGTGAAACCATTGGGGTATTCTATCCTAATGGTATCAGGGGCTATCCCAATGGTTTCAAATCATTGGGATATGAGTAATTTTTAGTAGTTAATGTATATATATTTTAATATTTACACTTCATATTTCTTTTTTACGGAAGGGTGAATTTGGTATCAAGTTGCATCAGGATGTATTCTTTGTGTACCTTAAGAAGAAAGGATCCAATATGAATTTAAAAATGTTATATCTAACTATATTTTCGTTTTAAAATCATTTCCATGCATATATTATTCAAATACGTATAGATTTGTTTTATATTTCAAAATTGTTTTACATTCAAATTATGATATTTTTCATATAAATATATATTTTTCTTATCTTAAAAAGATGTATAATTTTGATATTTGTTATAGGTAATAATGAGTCAAAGTTGGGTTACGACACATCGAATGAGTAATGAATATGAGGAAGGTGTTGATGCCTTTTTGGAATTTTCTAAACAAAATGTTCCATGTAGTGACATTTGTTTTCTATCCATGATTGAAATGTTTGAATATGAAGAAGTTGAAAAGTAGAGAGATAAAAGATCATCTAATTTGTCATGGTTTTAATCCAAGTTACAGCCCTTGGATTTGGCATGGTGAAACTGGACAGAATGTCAGATCTACTAATGATGACGATTTGCAAGATGGTAACTCCAATGGAATTGAAGAAATGATCTGTAATATTGCAGTAGAACAAATTGAGATAGAATCGACAGTTGTGTGTCTATATGCTAATGCTGAAAAACCATTGTATCGTGGTTGTACAGATTTTACGATTTTTTCAGTGGTGTTAAGATTGATTAACCTGAAGGAGAAACATGGATGGAGTGACAGAAGTTTTACATAGCTGCTACAATTGTTGAAAGACATTCTTCCGAAAGACAACGATCTTCCAGATTCACATTATAAGGCCAAGAAAATATTATTCCCGATGATATTGGGATATAAGAAAATACATGTATGTTCAAATGACTGTATGATATATATTAAGGAATATTAATTTCTGTCAGAGTGTCCTAAATGTGGGACATCACAGTATAAGTTGAAAGAAAATTCACAGGTTGATGTAGATATTACAAAGATCCCTTCCAAGGTATTTTGGTATCTTCCTATAATTCATCATCTGAAACATTTATTTGATAATTCATGTGATGAAAAAAGGTTAATATGGAATGCTGATGAGCAGATATGTGATGGAAAAATATGTCATCCAGCTGATTTTCCACAATGGAAGAAAATTGATGAGCAGTATCCTTTATTTTGAAATGAAATTAGAAATCTCAGACTAGGGTAGTGCACAGATGGAATGAATCTATACCGAACCCTCAGTAGAACACATAGTTCATGGCCTGTTTTATTGGTAATTTACAACCTCTCTTATGAAGTTTGTATGAAGAGAAAATATTTCATGTTGAGTATAATGATCTCTGCTCCGAAACAACCCAGAAATGATATTGATGTTTTCTTGTCACCATTGATCGATGATTTGAAACTTTTATGGGAGGATGGTATTAGGGTGTATGATTCTTATAAAATAGAATATTTTAAACTACATGCAGTGTTTAGGTTCACTATAAATGACTTCCCAGCATATGGAAATTTTTCTGGATACAGTCTTAAGGGGAATAAAGCATGTCCAATTTGCGAACAACAGACTTCATGTTGTCATTTGCATCATGGGAGGAAAACAGTGTACATGGGTCATCAAAAGTTTTTGCCTATGGATCACTCTTATAGAAGAGTAAAAAAGGAATTCAATGGCTCACAATAATTTGATATTACCCCAAAACCTTTATCCCCTCATGAGTATTTTGAGAGGGTGGAAACCCTTGATTTGACATTGGTAAAGAAACAAAAATCTGGTAATGAAAGACATATTTGGAAGAAAAGGTCAATATTTTTTGAGCTACCATATTGGAGATATCATGAAGTGAAACATAATATTGATGTCATGCATGTGGAGAAGAATATTTGCGACATTTTGATTGGAACATTGCTAGATATTAAAGTAATGGAAAAAGATGGGTTGAATGAAATATTAGACTTACTATCAATGGGAATACATTGGAGTTAGCTCCCACTTCTAATGGAAGATGAACATTTCTTCCCCCAACATGTCATATATTGTCCAAGAGGGAGAAAATTACCTTTTGTTAGTGTCTTCATGATATCAATGCTCCTCAAGGTTATTCTTCAAATGTAAAAAAATTTGTCTCTTTGAAGGAGTTGAAGTTGATAGGTATGAAATCTCATGATTTTCACGTCATGATGAAACAACTTATTCTAGTTTCATTGCATGGAATATTGCCCATCAATGTCAGAAAGACTATAATGAAGTTGTGTTATTTTTTCAATTCAATTTGTAATAAGTTGATTGATGTGAACGCTTTGAACATTTTAGAAAAGGATGCAATTTCTATACTTTGTCAATTGGAAATGTATTTTCCTCCATATTTTTTTGATATAATGGTGCATTTAATGATTCATCTAGTTTAAGAAATAAAGCTTTTTGGACCTATATATCTTCATTGGATGTATCCTTTTGAAAGGTATATGAAAATATTTAAGGGGTATGTTAAGAATCCATTTCGACCTGAAGCCTCTATTGTTGAAAAGTATATTTTTGAGGAGGTTTTGAAGTTTTGTACAAGCTACTTGGCTCTGGCAGAGCACATAGGTTTGCCTCTATCTCGCCATGAATGAGTTAATGATGAGGGAAAGGGGATTCATGGCTTGAAAGTCAAATCATTTTCAACTGAACATGTGAAGAAGTTAGAATTATACATATTGAATAACATAGTTGATGCTCAACCGTATATCACATTGCCTATTAATGAGTTGAAACAAAGTCATCCAAAGAACAAAGAAATGTGGATTCTGAATGAGCACAACAAAACATTTTTTTCATGGTTTAAAAAGACATTTCTTGGTAGATCAGATATACCAGAGACATTAATATGGTTAGTGGGTGGTCCGTGTTTAAATGTGATAACATGGTCCGGTTATGACATTAATGGATATACATTTCATACGAAATCTTAGGACAACAGAAGTGCAATTCAGAATAGTGGTGTATTGGTGTTTGCAGAAGCAATGCATTTTTCGAGTTCTAAAGACAAAAACCCAATTTCTGTATCAACTGCATATTATGGAGTCATTGAAGAAATATGGTAGGTTGATTACTTTAAAATTAAAGTTCATGTTTTTAACTGCAAATGGTTTATCGGTAACAACAGTGTCAGATATGATGAATTTGGAATGACAGTTTTTAATCTCAATAGATTATAAGACACATCAGATTATTTTATATTGGCAGCACATGAAAAAAAAATTAATGTAATTGATCAATCAGATATGCAGTGGTCTATTGTTTTACTAGGGAAAAAACAATATGTTGATGAGTATAAACTTGATGAACATACTGATTTATGTGATATCCCTACTTCCATGGAAAGATTAGCAGAAAATAATGATGAGCATATTGAAGACATGGTTTGTGCCATAAGGAATGATCATGACAAAAGAATTTGGGAAAACAATCCATTTGTACATTCCTAATATTACAGGTAACATATGTTTATTTCTTATTTACATTTATTATTTTCATAAAATGTTAGATATTGTAATTTATTTCTTTATTAAAACACGTATTAAAACAAATAAGTATAATTTTTTGTTCATTTTATTTTTGTTTAGTTTAGTTTATTATGTTTACCATTACATAAATTACATATCTATTATATTTGTTGAAAGAAATTATTTTATCATGTTTACCATGTTTACCATGTTTACCATGTTTACCATGTTTACCATAGTTTACCATAGTTTACCATAGTTTACCTTTATGTAACTTATATATTTATTGATTTTGTTGAATGACAATTACACTACCATGTTTACCATAGTTTACCATTTTTACCATTGTTTAACATGCTTACCATATTAACCATGTTTACTATTATATAACTTAGTTCAATTTTTCATTTTCTGTTTACATTAGTATTGTAGTATTTGAATTTGTATATTTTTGAACTAATGTTTGTTTTTTTTGATTTGAAGGATAATGAAAAATCAATTAGTTGATCAACTATATGATTTTGTAGATGAGCATAATGATCATACCTTTGGGGAAGAACATTCACATGCTCCTCTTGATGTTCCCCAATCTTCCTCATGTGCTCCCATAACTACAAAGAAGAGTTCAAGAGTTGGTAAACGTTGGTGCACACGTTTACCGAAATCATCACTTGCTCGTACACAGGACCAGAGGATACTCGTTGAGTTTGATGAGAATGATATGCCTAGAGGTCAAAATGTAAAAGATTTTAAGAGTTTTGTACCAACTCAAGGTAAGAGCAAAGTAATCATTTTGTATTATTATTGGAGAAGTGTGGACAAAGTGATAATATCTCAGTTGTGGGAGACAATTTTGGTAAGATCTTTTGATATTGTTTATATGTTCTTTAAATGTTTCTAGTATAATATGTTTTACCTCTTCTTTATCAGATGACATTTGATATTCCTGTCACTGGAGGAGTTAGTAAGAAATGTTTATCGATGGCTTCTAGGAGATTGAGGGATTTCAAATCAACCCTCACATCTGATTTCATTTTTTGTTATAGTAGTCATGAAAATCCATGTCATATATATCCTTTCATAGATGAAGATACATGGACACATTTTTTTGGAAGTAGAAGAAAAGATTCATTTTTTGTAAGGGAAATGTATACTTTTATAAGCTTTCTTATATAAATAATCTTATTAATGTTTTTTTGATGATTTATTATTCTTAATTTATAGAAAACAAGGACATCTCATCAGGAGATCCAATCTAAAAATGTATACCTTCATAGTTTAAATCGGGGAGGGATACATTATTGGAAGAACAAATGATGGCGGAAAAATTACAAAATCTGAGAGCTGAGTCTTCAAGCTCCCAAGAGGTTTCCCCTCTATCCTCTCCATCTAGAAATGAAAAATGGAAGAGTGCTTGGATGGGAAAATGGGGAAATATCTTTCGGAATATTTGAGAATCGTAGCTGAGAGGATTGTAAGATATTTATTTTATTTATTTAAGTTAACTATATTCTTTATATAATTCGAATCATTACAGAAATGTTCAATTAATTAATACAAGATTATATTAGGGAGTAGAGCTCACAGGGGGCATTTACAGCTGCTAGGAGGAAATATATTTTATCTGAAGCATTGGGAAAGCTCGAACATCCTGGTCGTGTATGAGGATATCTGATGGGTGTATTAGTAAGAAAAGTGTTGCCACATTCTTCAACTTCTTCCATTGAGGGTGTTTATAAAAAAAATTAAATCCTTGTAGGATGAAGTTCATAATATTAATGCGACGATGGTGGAAATATTAGAGCGTTGGTATAGACTATGTTTGCATACCTACAAAGAAAATTTCAAACTATAGTTCCCACTCCTCCACCTCCCCCTACAGACCCCATTATTTATCCTCCACCTCTGCCAGTAGCTCCCACTCCCCCACCTCAGCCTGCGGACCCTATTTTTTATCCTACTCATTCACCGCAGCTTCCTACTTATTGCGAGTTGTATGTTGATGATCCTCAACATCACATAGTTGCATATGGGCTGGTATATTGTATAGGAGATACATTTCATCATCAAAAGTTATAGTTAGAGCATCATAGGGTCACTGTACATGATATTATAGATAGATCAACTTGAGTACCATTACCTACAGATGAGGTGATGATATTTATACATAGTATCAGCCATTTTTTAATTTGGCCATCCATATTTCTACGACTCATTACCATAGAGGTATGTATTTTATATCTTCTATTTTATTTTTTTATTAAAGTTGTTTTAAAATTTTAAAACTAATATATTTTTCTATTTATTTTTATAGGAATACTTCAAAGGTAAAGAAATAATGTATAGACAACAACAAAGACAAATGGCTCTGACATCAGATATAGATTCTAGTAGTCTTGACAGATTGTCAAGATATTCAAATTTTTTGGTGGATCATTATGATTTTCCAATGGAAGCTCAGGTTTGTAGATGTGTAATAAATGTGGGGATTCTGAAAAATGATATCATGGAGCTTGTTACTAGAGATAATTTGGGCATCAACGTCGTGAAATTTTTTTCCATGTAAGTATTAACATCTTTTCCCTGTGTTATATTTATTAAAAATGTATACTTATGTCTGTTTTGTATTAGGTATCTTTATAACATGTGTGAGAAGAATGAGTAGACATAAGTATATGGATTCATAGACCCACATTTGATTTCCCCTGAAGCACATGAATTGGATGAGGAACAAAGAATGCTTTATATTGCTAAAATATTTGAACAGAATATAATCACACAGTGTTGGATGATGCCTTTTGTGAGAGGTGTGAAACATATCTCTGGAAAAGATTTCATTATCTTTTATCATAAAAAACCACTAACCTTAAATTTTCTTTTATCAGTGATCATTAGATGTTAGGTGTTTTTCCCCAAGGGAGAAAACACTTCATTGGATATGCTTTGTCCATGGCGATGTGTGGGAATGTTTTAAGAATATGTTGGAAAAGTAAGTTTTAATTTCTTAATAGTTGTATATATTATAATGCATTTTAAATTTATCCCATTCATATTATTTTCTAACAGGGGATGAGTCTACTTTCGAAAAAACACAAAGAAAAGGAGTGCCAAGATTAAATATGTAAAAGTAAAGTTAAATATCCATTTATAATTTGTACTTTTTGATGTTTTACATAAAAATAATATTTTGAATTTACACTCATTTAAAGAGAATTGTCATGAACAACAAGGCGTTGTCGAATTCAGATATTATATGTTAAGATTTATGTATTAAATAATTACAACTAGAACACTTGTGCACTTTTACCTGGTAAGATTTCCTTTAAAAATTGCAATAATATTTCATTTTATTTATTCATTATACATGTTAACTACTATCCTTTTACTTTGTAGTTATTTTATGACCCTCAACCCTATAGTGCTCAAGATTTCAAACACTTACAAGTGGAATGGTCAAATTATTTTACAGGTTTGATTGGATTTTAGTTTGTTTGTAGTGTAAAATGTAATTTTGAATATTGTCATTATAATTGTGTATTTGGTAGTTGTTTAGGTTGGATTTAGGTCTTTTTTAGTTGAAAGTGTAAGTTTTTAATGTTATATATGTGAATGTTTAATTTTGGTCTACTTTTTGTTTTGGTCTAGTTCTGATGGTTTTTCTGGTATGAATTTTGGTCTTGGGGTGTCTAGGGGTGTGGGGGGTGTCCAGTGGGGTGCGGGTTTCCAGGGGTGTGGGAGGATTTTCCAGTGGTGTGGGGGTGTCTAGGGTGTCCATGGGGGTGGGAGGGTGTCCAAGAGGGTGGGGGGTATCCAGAGGTGTGCGAGGTTTCCAGTGGGGTGGGGGGTTTCCAGGGGTGTGGGAGGGTTGCCCAGTGGGTTGGGGGGTCCGGGGTGTCCATGAGGGTGGGAGGGTGTCCAGGAGGGTGGGGGCTGTCCAGGAGGGTGGGGATCTATCCAAGGGGTGTCCAGGGGTGGGGGTGGGTTCCCGGGGTGTGGGAGGGTTGTCCAGGGGGTGGGGGTGTCCAGGGTGTCCATGAGGGTGGGAGGGTGTCCAGGAGGGTGGGAGGGATGTCTAAGGGAGTGGGGGATGTCCATGGGGTGTCCAGGGGTGTGCGGGGTGTCCAGTGGGGTGGGGTGGGGGGGGTTCCGAGGGTGTGGGAGGGATGTCTAGTGGGGTGGGGATGTCCAAGGTGTCCATTGTGGTGGGAGGGTATCCATGGGAGTGGGAGGGTGTCCAGGGGAGTGGGGGTTATCCAGGAGGGGTGGAGTGGAGGGATATCCATGGGGTATTCAGGGGTGTGCGGGGTGTCCAATGGGGTGGGGGTTTCTAGGGGTGTGGGAGGGTTTTCCAGTGGGTTGGGGGTGTTCAGGGTGTGCATGGGGGTGGGGTCTATCCAGGAAGCTGGGGGGGATATCCCGGGGTGGGGGTGTCCAGTGGGGTGGGGGTCTCCATGGTGTCCATGGGGGTGGGAGGGTGTCCAGGAGGGTGGGAGGGCTATCCAGGGAAGTGGGGGGCTGTCCTGGGGGTATCCAGGGGTGTGTGTGGTGTCCAGTGGGGTGGGGGTCCAAGGGTGTGGGAGGGGTGTCTATTGGGGTGAGGGTGTCCGGGGTGTCAATGGGGATGGGAGGGTTTTCAGGAGGGTGGGGTTGTCTAGGAGGGTGGGGGCTGTCCAGGGGGTGTTCAGGGGTGGGGGTGTCCAGTGGGGTGGAGGGTTTCCAGGGGTGTGGGAGTGTTTTCCAGTGGGGTGGGGGTGTCCAGGGTGTCCATGGGTGTGGGAGGGTGTCCATGGGGGTGGGAGGGTGTCCAGGGGAGTGGGGGGCTATCCAGTAGGGGTGGGGTGGGGGCTGTCTAGGGGGTATCCAGGGGTGTGCGGGGTGTCTAGTGGAGTGGGGGTTTCCAAGGGTGTGGGAGGGTTTTCTAGTGGGGTGGTGGGTGATCGTGGTGTCCATGGGGGTGGGGGTTGTCCAGGAGAGTGGGGCTATCCAGGGGTGGGGGTGTCTAGTGGGGTGGGGGGGTTCCAGGGGTGTGGGAGGGTTGTCCAGTGGGGGGTGTCCAGTGGGGTGGGGGGTTTCAGGGGTGTGGGAGGACTGTTCAGTGGGGTGGGGGTGTCCATGGGGGTAGGAGGGTGTCTAGGAGGGTGGGAGTGTTGTCCAGGGGAGTGGGGGGTTATCCAAGAGGTTGGGGCTGTCCACGGGGTATCTAGGGGTGTGCAAGGTGTCCAGTGGGGTGGGGGTTTCTGGGGGTGTGGGAGGGGTCTATAGTGGGGTGGGGGTGTCCGGGGTGTCCATGTGGGTGGGGGTGTCCAGGTGGGTAGGGGCAGTCTAGGAGGGTGGTGGGGCTGTCCAGGGGGTGTCCAGGGGTGGGGGTGTCCAGTGGGGTGGGGGGTTCCAGGGGTGTGGGATGGATTTCTAGTGGGGTGGGGTGTCTAGGGTTTCCGTGGGGGTGGGAGGGTGTCCATGGGGGTGGGAGAGTGTCCAGGAGTGTGGGGGATATCCAGGAGGATGGGGGGTCTATCCAGGGGGTGTCCAGGGGTGCAGGGAGGTGTCCAGTGGGGTGGGGGGTTTCCAGGGGTGTGGGAGGTACTTCCAGTGGGGTGGGGGTGTCCAGGGTGTCCATGGGGGATATGAGGGTGTCCAGGAGGGTGGTAGGGATGTCCAGGGGAGTGGGGGGGTGTCCAGGAGGGGTGGGGGCTATCCAAGGGGTATCCAGGGGTGTGGGGGTGTCCAGTGGGGTGGGGAGGGTTTCCAGGGATGTGGGGGGGTTTCCAGTGGGGTGGGGGTGTCTAGGGTGTCCATGGGGGATGGGAGGGTGTCTAGGAGGGTGGGAGCGTTGTCCAGGGGAGTGGGGTTGTCCAGGAGGGGTGGGGGCAGTCCAGAGGTGTGGGGATGTGGGGGTGTCCAGTGGTTTGGAGGGGGGGGGGTTTCTAGGGGTGTGAGAGGGTTGTCCAGTCGGGTGGGGGCTGTCCAAGAGGGTGGGGGCTGTCCAGGGGTGTGGGGGGTGTTCAGTGGGGTGGGGGGGTTCCAAGGTGTGGGAGGGTTGTCCGCTGGGGTGGGATGGTTTTAGTCTGGTTTTGTTCTGTTTTTGGTCTGTTTCTGGTCTGTTTCAAGTTTTATTTTGCAAGGCATAGTTGTGGTTGAATGGTTTTATTAAAAAAATTGGTTTTTACATCGGTTATTTTATAACCGATGTAAAAAATTTAGGTTTATGGGTTTTAACATTGGTTATTTAAAAACCGGTGTAACAAATGCATGGGAATGGGTTTTTACGTCGGTTATTTCATATATGACATAATAAATGGAACGAAAATAAGTTTTTATGTCGGTTTTCTGATAACTGACTTAATAAATGGAATGAAATAGGTTTTTATGGAGGTTATTTAATAACCGACGTATTATATATGTTTGCACGTCGGTTAAATGATAATTAATGTGAAAACCCTTGGTAGACTGGTTTATCACATCGGTTATAAACATAACCGATGTGATAAACTCTTCAGAGGCATATTTTATGATGTCGGTTATTTAATAACTGACGTGAAAAAGTAGATACCGCATCAGTTATTTAAAAACCACCCTAATAAATCATGACTCTGAAGCGTTTTCCACGTCGGTTTTTGATGAACCGACATGAAAACCCCCTTGGATTGTTGGTTTTTACGTCAATTTTAAAATAATCGCCATAAAAAACAATATTTATAACGTCTCTCGTAATAACGTCGGCCAAAATCCGACATAAAAAATAAAAAATAACCGCTGTAAAAAATGTTTTTTGCACTAGTGTATACATGTTTCTAAGTGATTCCCTTCTCAATAATTCCTGATGAGCAAACCTGTTTTAAGGAAATTTCCCGAATTCTTACCCGATTTCAAGTGCACCCTATCTTCTATTTTAATCCACCATTGTATTTAAAAAATCAGTTTTTTTATTATGAAAACATTCTTGGTTCACTTTTATTTTTTTATAAAAGATTATTTACTTTTCTATTTTAAATTCTCTTTAGTATTTTCCTTAAAACCATACTAAAATGTTTTAATTATAAAGTTTCTTAAATACTTATTTTACAAGTTTTCACTACTATTTGACATCAATTATCATGATATATGCCTTTTTAACTTATCAATGTTCATGTATGATTTAATTTCTTTCTTTCATGTACACTTATATGATACGCCCCTTTATTATGCTTTATGACGTGATTGTGATGCCCATTTCTTTCCATGGGTACACTTATGTTTATGTATGATTGATTTTGAATTATTATTTATGTGTAAAACATATTCATGAAAGATATAATAAGAGGACATTAATTTAAATACATTATGAAATATACTACTTTGAAGTAGTGGTTACATGTAATTTATTCATTATTATCCACCTTATCATTGGACCTTCAGTTCTCACTTGATCATGGAGATTTTTGATGCTCATCACAAAATCCTAAAATATATATTCACATATAAGTATATTAATATGTTCCAGTGAATATTCTTATATCTCCTCAAAGATTGTGACTTCTGAATCCACTATCATCCTGGTAAAGAAAATAAGGTAGTGGATGCTCTAAGTAGAAAGGATCATGCATCTTTATCAATGATGAGAATTGAAAAGGATCAAATATTCTTAGATTTGAAGAGGATGTCCATGTAAATAATTAAGGGAGGAACATCATCAATCATTTCTCAAATGACTGCTCAACCATCCCTTATGGAGAAAATAAAGGATGTTCAAAGAAAAGATGTGGAATTTCAGAAAAGGGTGTAATCCATTAAAAATGGTAAATCCTATGAGATCATGATTGATGAGGAAGGATTTGGAGGATTTGGGTCATGATTATGTGTACCATCTAAGCTAGAGATAAATAAAGAGATTTTTAATTACATACATAGCTCAACCTTCTCTATTCACCTAAGGAGCACAAACATGTATCGAGATCTCTGAGATAACTTTTGGTGGGACAATATTAAGAAGAAGATTGTTGAGTATACATCAAAGTGTATTTTATGTCAAAAATTGAAGGCTGAAATAAATAATTCTAATGTGATTATGGAACCACTACCCATACCAACATGTAAGTGGGAGAAAATCACCATGGACATTAGCACTGGACTTCCAAAGACATCCAGAGGAAAGAATGCTATATGGGTCATTGTGGATCATATTACAAAGAAAGCTCATTGTATCGCGATTCAAGAGGACTTCTCATTGCATCAAATTCCAGGTATATGTATAAAAGAAGTGGTAAGGTTGTATGGAGTAACACTATATATTGTATTTGATAGTGATCTTAAAATCACATCGATGTTCTGGAAAAGTCTCCAACATGCTCTAAGCACTGAACTGAACTTCAGTATGGTCTATCATCCTCAAACAAATGGACAATCTGAGTGAACTATTCAGACACTAGAATATATGTTGAGAGTGTGTTATATGGACTTTAAAGAAGGATGGGACCAACATCTTCCATTTTTTGAATTATCCTATGACAATAGTTTCCACTCAAGCATTTGAATGGTACCATACGAAGCCCTTTATGGGAAAAGGTGCAGAACACCAGTGTGTTAGGAATTCAGTGAGCATAAGATGCTAGGAATTAAAATGGTCGAAGAAATGGTAGAGAAGGTGAAAACCATACAGCAACATATCAAGGCAGCCCAAATTCAACAAAAGAGTTATGTAGAAAATCATCAACGATGCCTTGAGTTCAAAGTTGGAGACATGGTATTTCTATGCATATCTCCAGGGAATAAGGTCACGAGGTTTGGGAAGAAAGGAATGTTAATTCCCAGGTACATTGGTCCCTTAGATATCCTTGATTGAGTCAGAGTTGTGGCCTATCAACTGGCACTTCCACCTACCATGTCCAAAGTACATGATTTCCTTCATGTATCTCACTTAAGGAACAACATACCAGGTCCTTCACATGTACTCTTTTAAGAGGTGGTACAGTTGGAGGATTTTCTTTCTTACAAGGATCCTCTAGTGAAGATCTTAGATCGTAGAGATAAAGTTCTACGTAACAAGACTACTCACTAGGTCAAAGCATTATGGAGGAACCATAAGTATGAAGAGGCAACGTGGGAATTGGAGGAGGCAATGAAGGAAAATTACCCGCACCTATTTATGGCTTAAAATGTAAAATGAAATTTTGGGGGAGAAATTTCATAAGGGGGGAATAATGTAACAACCCAATGTTTTATCAATGGAATTCCCTTCTTATAATTATGTCATATAATCACATGAAATTACAACACAATAAACTACTAAGTACTATGTGACCTATAAACATAATTTTGTCACTTCTGTGATTTGAATTTTGAAAATACAACAAACACGGTTTCGATCAGTAAGATATTTGGAGTTCGATAAGACAAACTTATTTTTTGGTGAATTGTAACTAACCCTTGTGAATAGTAATGTTACCCTTATGAATAGTAATATGAAACTTATGAATAGTAAATTTACCAAAATAATAGTAACCTCACCCTTGAATGTATAAATAAAATTTAGGAATCTTATAATTGATAATATGATCATAGTAAAAGTATTGGTATTTTTGTAAGTCATAAATAAATATTTACAATTAATTTATTAATTTAAAAGAAAATTAATTTTCCTAAAAGGTGTTCATAAATTAACAATTTTATTTCTTCTAGTTTTAAGATAATTTTATAAGACCTTATGTAATTTTTGAAAACATTATAAAATCAATTATTTTTTTAAAATCTGTATTTTTCAAGTAAATAATGATTTTAATTAAAAAATAAATTAATTATATTTAGAAATTTATTTTTTAAAAATGGGTTTAATTTTTGGATTCTACACATTTAAAAATTGTTAGGGTTAATTTTTAGTATTTTTCTAAAATACTTGAATTTTTTATGAATAGTAAACTGCAATAATTTGCAAATTAAGCTAAATACATGATTTATAGAGTCATGGATGATGTTATACTAATGTAATCCCAATTTGTTAGAATTAAAATTCACTTATTACTATTTTTTTCATGTAATAATCACTATTTCTGGTCTAGAGGGAAATTAATAAACTAAGGAATTAAATATTATGAAAACCCTCCTCTCCTCCACTATAAAAACCACCCACACTCCCCTCTTCTCTTCTCTTCACTCCTCTCAAGCCCTGTGACTTCCCTAAATTATACCCAAATCTCTCCCCAATATCCTCTCCCACGTTAAGTATCACTTTTTATCCTCAAAATACCAAATCCTTTCTCCTTAAGAGGCTCTCAAGGAAGATTGATTCAAGAGGTAAATTCCTCTTTTCAATTCTTTTACATTCATTTCAAGTTCATTTGTTTACTTTTCTATCCTTACCTATCCTCATAAAAATGTTATGAAAACTCCATTAACTTAAATTTACTATAATTGTTTTATGATAATGGAATAATTTATTATCATCTCTCATTTACCCTTCATTTATTTTAGTTGTAAAGACACCATTCGAGATGTGTTAAATTACCACATTCAAGGATGATGGGTTTTCAATTTTCGTTACCATATTCAATTATGATAATTAAACCATTTTAATGTTTTTACTAGACCATAATATATGTATTGTATCTCATATATGTTTCTGGTATTTTTTTTACACATGGTTTTGATTTACAAAACAAAACATGTTCTTTATGGCCAAAAACTGCCAATTAACCCAAAAGGTTATCACTAAAGTTTTACATAATGATTAATCTTCACTTCAAGTAAACAAATGAAATTTAAAACCATTTAACCATATAGATGTTAAATAATAGAATATTACTCCAATTATTGATAACCATCCCCATTTTACATGATTCTTCATTCATAAAAATAAGTAAACTTATCGTAAAAACCAAGAAAACAAACAGACCCGAACAATGAAATTGAACCACTTAACCCATAAAAAAGGTCATTAATAAACATAAAAATGTTATAATAAAAATTTTAAATATAAAATAGGTTCTATAATTATTAATTAATGAACCTAATTTTATTATTAAGGTTGTTAAGATCAAGGTAAGAACACATTCGGACTTAAGGTAAGGGATCCTCTCCATTTCATTTTTATTCAAGAATGTCCTCTATGTTATGTCATTTTATGTGTAATTCATAATAATGGGGTATGATTTAACACCTCCCACATAATTCCATCATTATTTATAAGTGATGATAAACCCCTTTAATCTCTCATTAATCCCTCTTAGGTACACCCGATACCATGCTGATAATCCGTAAGGAATTCTACTCGAACCTCCTTTATTCCTTCAGGTTGCCTTATCTTTATTTCTAACAAAATGAAGCTATATTATATATTTATGTGAATATTATAAATGTTTTTTAAATGTACAAAATTAATTTATCAAGACCCCTTCATCATTATATTTCTGGGATATACATGTTTTTTCAGTGGCTCTCTCCTCAATACATCCCAATGAGCAAACCTGTTTTAAGGGAATTTCCTGAATTCTTACCCGATTTCAAGTGCACCCTATATTATATTTTAAGACAACATTGTATTTATAAAATTAGTCTTTTTATCATGAAAACATTCTTGTTTCACTTCTGTTTTTTTATAAAATATTATTCTCTTTTCTATTTTAAATGTTATTTAGTATTTTCCTTAAAACTATACAAAAATGTTTTAATTATAAAGTTTTTTAAATACATTTTTTTACAAGTTATCACTTATATTTTAAATCACTTATCATGATATATTCATTTTAAACTTATTAATTTCCATGTATGATTTAATTCATTTCTTTCATGGACACTTGTATGATATGCCCATTTATTATGCTTTATGACATGATTGTGATACTCATTTCTTTCCATGGGTACCCTTATGTTTATGTATGATTGATTTTGTATGATTATTTATGTGGAAAACATATTCATGAAAACTTTTATATGGGTGAACTCAGATATCACTCTAGTGCATTGGGTAAAGTTGAGTCTCATGAGACGTTTTTTGCGACGGTCTTGGCGGTTAGCCTTGGCTTGTGCTACCATGTGAGACGGTCTTGGCGATTAGCCTTGACTTGTGCTACCATGTGAAACGGTCTTGACGGTTATCCTTGACTCATAATAAATTAATGTTTTATTTTGCTTACACATTACTATGATTCCATGTTTATACAATCACTTGTTTATATATTATGATTCCATATGTTCCATGCTTTTGTTAGCATTATGTCATCCCTTCTAACCCGTGTGCTAAAGCCTTATTCTTATGTATACTTCCTTACAGGTATTTTTAAATCATCCCTTTATTCATGTTATCCCTAGGTTATTCTATAAATATGTATGAGAAAAATAGAAGTTATGATCCCTCTATGAATATTCAATATAGAAGTGTTTATTTAGTTCCATGTTTTCAGTCTTATGTACCTAGTCTTCAAAGTCACTAGACTTTAAGATCCTTTGCTTGTACTCTGATGTATGACTATTATTAAAATCATGTAATGTTATATGTAAAAGGATAGGGTAATTATAGTTTTAATGGGAATAATTAATATTGATATTTTTATCAAAATATATTATGGTTTCATTTTAGTGTTGTATATAGGTATAAAACACATTAACTTATTTAAAGGTATTCCTATATTAAAATCCTAATGTGTTGAATCCCCCCTAAATAAATTATTTCCACATAATTTTAATTATTACTTATTGGTGAAAGTAGGTGAGGGTATTCTTAACATATTTATCATTTAGGATATAACTTAAAATTGACATCTACCTTACTCTCTTAGGCTAGATAAGGTTATTTTCCTTTCCTCAAACAATATTAATATTTTATACAATCATTTACTCTTGTATTTATATACCCTAATAATACATTCTCTAAAATATACCTTTCCCAAAACAATCTAAATCTCTAAGACATTAAACCATAGTGAAACCATATATTCTTCTATAAATTAATATTGTCTTGAACCCTAAAATGATATCAACCACTAGTTCATAAGGTCACATGATAGTAAATATGTATCATAATCCCAAAAATTAGATAAAAATCACCAAAAAATATCAAGGATTAGTTTTTAATTAAATAAATAATCAATTCAAAGTCTATCAATAATATCTAACTCACTTTTCTAAAAATCAATCAACCCTTTGTTACCTAAACATTAAGAATATTTTAAACCTAAGATGTATCCATCCATCATTCATGTTTTCTCTAATATTTATCATTAAAAATATAACCATGTCATAAAATAACTTTTCAATGTTATTGGTACCATTTAATATATGTTTCCAAACCTTTAATTCATAACTAATTAAAAACAATCCTTATATGTTTCACATAATCCTCATAACTTTTAGAATGTATTAGAATATCATTGATAAATATCACTTTCTAAAGAAAATATATAAGAGTTTCAAGGTTTAATTTTATTAAAATATCAATCTCACTACCTTAAGAAAGACTAATAAACTCACATTTTCCATCAAATTATCCATATACTAAAATTATCAACAATTTAATTATGCTCCCTTATTTGGTTGTAAGATATAGTGGATTTTAGATACTTACCTTTCTCAGTTTCATTTTCAAGATCCTATTTTAACCAAATACTAAAACCAAAAGGGTTATAATAACTTCAAAATATAAATATGAAAAATTCAATCTAAATATTTCTCCCCCTATGACACATTTTTTAATATATGATACTTTTGGTTTAACCTATGACCTTGTTTGATCAGTCTTAGGTTATCCATTTCCATTTTCCTATTAGGTACTCTTACCTAATTAGTTAACATAAAATTTAAATCCTTCATAATTGTTTTTAAAGATAATGTTATTAACCAAATCATATCCCTCAGAAGTTTCAAAATCTTGTATGCAGTTAGGCCTCTTGGATGTACACTAGGTAATAATTGAGTTAATACCCAATCCACCCTTTTCAGGGTTATTACCCCTAGGCACATCTATATTAGATCCAGCATCCACTTATAGTCTCTTGAAAAGGATGTAATTTGTAGGGGAACCACAAAATCTCTACTTTACCAAAACATCAGGTTGTTATACTATAATTATATTTCTTACTTAGACTTATCCATACGGTTTTCACTAAATTTATCTTATCCTAATCCCTAAAATTTTTAATATTACTTAAACTAACCTAAATGGTTATCTATACCTTTGAAATTATGATAAAATTTAACTTATCACTCATTAATGACATTAACATTCTTAACTGATAACATATTAATCTTAAAAGTTATCTAAACCCTACTTTGATACCAACTGTAGTACCCCAGAGCTAGACTCCTATATCTAATACTCAAAGACACATACTTTACATATTGGATTCAATTCCGACTCTAGATTTTTATACATAAAAATCCCATAATTACATGACTTAAAGAAAACATTGAGTTACAAACATTCCCAAAACCTTTTATGTTTAAATATTTAGAAAATTATGACAAATAATAAACTAATAAAACTCATATCTTTCTCAAAGATTCACTAAATAAGAAACTACTTGATCCATAATAATTCTTTAACAACTCCCACAAATCCCACCTACATGCTATTCTTTTAGTCATATCATGTGTAATAATTTTCTTCATAACCTAAGGAAATGAAAACATAATAAGGGGTGAGCTCAAATACTCAGTAAGGGAGAAAATAAAACATATGAAATCATGGGATAAATAATAAATAGTCAACTTTTCTAAGTAATTAAAATTAATCCATGTCAAAATAAAAAATATATAGATTTTAAATAGTTCCTTGATCAATAAATGGAATATATTTATATGCAAGTATCCCTAAAACTAACACCATATAGAGTAAGGGTAATAAAATTAATTCAATAATTTCCTCAATCAATCAATGTATAGAATCCAGGTGAACACCCTTCAATCAAAGAAATAGAAATCATAGTCTTCAAAAAAGTTAAGGCATTGGAGGAAATGTTATTCCTATTCACAGTGGATGGTTAGACAAGATAAAGGTAGTGATAGATTGTATATTTGATGGAAAAGACCATTATAGAAGACATCCAAATAAATAAGGTAGATGGTTGAAAAATAATATATCCCTAGTGTAATAAAAGAAACTTATAAGTATATTGACATAGATGAAAAACATCCTCACAAAAGATTTCTTCGAATGGTATCTTATAATAAGGGATCAATAATATATTTTTTTACCATGAGTTAAATCCCACAAATTATAAATATATATATTTATTATAGGATAAGTCATGTAACATAAATATTATTTAATATATAGGTGAAAGATTAAAATAAATTTTAGAAAACATTTTTAACATTGACATAAAATACAAACTTACATGTCACTTTTAAAAGTAACTCTTGAAAAGGTTAAGTGAAAGATTATGAAATTTTTCACTTTTAAAAATAATCTCTGATAATAGAGTCTTGAAAATGACATAAAATCTTCTATAGGAAATGTGGATACAAAGATAAAACATTTTATTATTAAAGGAACCTTTTTAAAACTTTGAAATTACCTTTGTTGAAAACTCGCATTATAAAAAGAGTATTAAAACCTTATTTGTATTAAAACTTAATTTTCCCAAAGAAGATTATAAAATACCAAACAATAAAATATTAGGGTGGGAGAAATCAATAATGGAAGAACAATGTTTAATATAAAACTTTATAAATCAAATAAATTATATTTGAGTTATCAATATTTCTTATGGGAAACATACTCTATAAAGTAAGAAATATCAATAAGGATTTATGTGTTAGGAATGTAACTCCATATAAAACAATGATATAATACCACATAATACAATCAAGGGAATAATGTACCCGAATTAGATGAAATAAGTTCAAGAGAATGATCGCAACTTAATGAATAAAAGTCAAGTTACCAAAAATCATTATTAGCGGGGTAAAAATTGAATCAATAACCATTTTTTGATCCCATATAGGTCAAAAGTATGCCTTATATGAGCCTTGTATTTTCTATTTTTGATTCTAGGAATTTTTGGGTGATTTTAGGTTGAAAGAAATGGTTTTTTTAGAAAACTGGAAAGGCGCGTCGTTAAGGATCACGGTTAGTTTAACTACTTGGTAATTGTATGGTATTACTCTTTGATATTCTAGTGGGGATTCACATGGTTAAAATAACCATGCATCCATCCAGTTATAAACATTAAATCCTAGATAAAATGAATAGTAGGGGTGCACGGTTAAGTCACACGGTTAGTTTAACCATGCAACCTCCTCCAGGAGATTGTGTGACCCTATTTCGATTCGTTAAAAATGGTATTTTAACCTTTTTCCTTTAGTCTTTTTTAGTCATAATAAACCCTTAATCTCATACTAGCTCATAATTATACTTTACCTAATCTCTAAAGGTCCTTTATGCCTCATCATTTTATTCACTCAATTACATCTCATTTAAATAACACCCCTAGGTATTTATATTTTATTAGACACATTTTCATAATTAAATCCTTGACCCCCAGTGGATTTGGCACATTATTACTCATTGATATAATTGAATTAAATATTATGATTTTATATTTATAATATTTTGTTATATATATATATATATATTATAATTCTCATATATAATAGTGTGTCAGCTATGGTTTCATATAAAGTGAACAATTCTCATTTCCTTTAATATATTTTTGGTTAAAATTATATATTATTTAATTTATTTTACAAAATGACATATAAAAGTTTTTTACATTATGGATATAATTTTTATGTTTGAAACTAATCATATCTCAAGTGATTTTCAAAACAAATTGGAGATCTTTTTAGATTTTTCATTTAACAATGCTTCATATAGTGGTCACATACACTGCCCATGTTATAATTTTGTTGAAATACCTTGGTTAAGCAATGAACAAGTTTTCTAACATATAACCAGATATGGTTTTCAAACAAAATACTATGTGTGGTATCACAACGGGGAGAAAATTCACTCTCAAAATGTTCATGATTCAAATGAGAGTACTGGATTAAAGAATTTATTAGATGATCGTTTTCCGTTTATTCATCATCATGAAAAGGAAAGGATGTCAACCCAAGAAAACTTAGATACAAGTTCACAGGATACATTTAATGAAAATTATGATGTTTATTGGGTGAATAATTTGAATGATGTCACCACGACTCAAGTATATCGACAATGTGGTAAAATGAAAATTCTATAATATTTAATTCGACTGTTCCATGGGAAAACCATGTATAGGATTTTTAATACTTTCATCGATTATATTATTACCTTTTTGAATGAATTACTTACATATTATGCAGATATTCCCTCAAATTATTATATTAAATGGAAGTTATTTGATGAACTTGGATTTTCAAAAAATAAAATTCATGCTTGCTCGAAAGAATGAAGCTTATTCTGGGAGGAAACTAATGAGTGAAAAGATTTTATAAAATGTGACACATCTTGATGGAAGCCAAAAGATGATGGAACACCATTACATGTGCCACATAAAGTAATATATCCCTTTCCATTGATCCCCAGACTCCAGAATATTTTTATGTTTGATAAAATATCAATAAAAATGCGATAACATGATATTGAGATAAAGAAGAATAATGATGAGTTTGTTTACCATATAGACGGATTTTCATGGGATAAATTTGATACTTGATATCCTTATTTCACATCAGACATGCTTAATGTGAGGTTGGGTCTTTCATGTGACAATTTTACTCTATTTGGGAAGATACTTACTTCTCACAACATATGGCTAGTTTTTATACACATTTATAACCTTCCTCCATGGATGTGTATGAATAAACCTTTCAATTTCATGAGTATAATCATATTTGGACCTTCTAATCCTAGAAATGATATAGATGTATACATTAAAACATTAATAAAAGAGTTGAAACAACTTTTGAACGTGGGTGTGTGCACATACGATGTATGTTTGAAAGACATATTTCATATGCGTGTTGCGCTTATGTGGATGATCAATGATTTTCCTGCTTAAGAAATGATGTTTGGATGGAGAACGAAAGGAGAACTATCATGTCCTATTTTTATGAAGAATATATGGTTCATATGACTTAAATATCACCATAGTCTTAGATTTATGGGACATCGATGACTCTTTCCAATGGACCATCTATATAGGAATAATCGTCAAAGATTTGACAATGCCATGGAGACAGACAATCCACCTCAGCATATGTATAGAAATTATGTGATTAATGAATTAAAATATTTTAGTTTCTCATTCGGGAAGGGTTATATGAAATCAAGAAAGAGAAATAATGTTTCCACTAAAACCAATTACAATTGGAAGAAGATAAGTATCTTCTTTGAGTATCTTTATTGGTCAACTCATTCGTTATATCATTTCATAGATGTAATTCACATTTAAAATAATATATGTGAAGTGTTTATTTCATTTATTCTAAATTTCAAGGGAAATAAAAAATATAATTTACAATCTTGGTGTGACTTGGTAGATTGGGGCATTAGACCAGAATTGCATCCTATGTGTATAAGTGAAAATAAATGGAAATTTATATGTTCATCTTATGTGATGAAACCTTTATAAAAAAAATTTCTAGAAGTATTTGAGACTATTAAATTTATTTATGGATATTAAAGAAACATATCAAAACGGGTCAACAGAAGAGAGTTAAAGCTGAAATCTTTGAAGGCTTTTGATTATCACATCCTTCTACATGAGTTGATTCCAATAGAAATTTGTAATATTTTTTCTAATAATGAAAGGGTGTTAATTATTTATTTGTGCCATTTTTTTATAGATATTTGTGAAAATAAGTTTCCTAAGTATTTCTTTTAAAAATTATTGGAAGAAGCACCATTAATTTTTTATGAGTTTGAGAAAATATTTCCTCTATCATTTTTCACATGCATGTTGCATCTAAATATTCATCTTACAACCGAAATTTTTCTCAGAGGAATTGTTTCTTTTAGTTGGATGTATCCAAATGAATGAAATATGTACACATTGAAGTATTATGTTCGGAATAGGAATCATCTTGAAGGTTCTATCATGAAAGGTTACTTGGCTCAAGAATGTATGAACTTTTGTTCAATGTATTTTTCTAATAAGACTATGAGAAGGAACAAACCAATAAGAAATGAAGAAAAACAATATGAGGAAATTGAACCCTATTTTCCATCACTTCCCTAAATAGGGGGAATTCTTGGATCATAGACATTGACCACATTAAGCCTTGAAGAGCAGGATGGCACATCATACAATTTTGTTTAATTGTGATTTGTTCAATGAATATATCAAATAAGTAAATTGAACATGAATATCTTATCTTTTCTCATTTAATTTTACATATCTTTTAAAATATTTATATTTTTTGAAAGGAAACATAAAAAAATGATAAATATAAAGTATTGTTCTTTATATTTGAGAATGAGAGAAACTTTTCATAGCAAATAATTTTCTACTTGGTTGAAATTAAAGTTATAAATATTAATATAATAAATTAATAAAATTGATATTTAATAAAGTTTAATATTCATTTATATTTCATGTATTGAGTTTTCATTCTGACTATATCTCTAAGTAAATAAGATCTTTTTCATTTTGTCCTAATTTCATGGTTCGTGAATGCAAGTCAATTGTGATCAGTGGGTACAAATTTATTATCACTGAACGAGAAATGAACATGAGAACACAACATTATGGTGATACGGTAACTTCCCCAATATATTGTTATGTTAGTGCATCAGATAGTAGACCTTAATTTGAAAATTTATCTTACTATGGAGTCTTTGATAAAATACTAATATTGGATTATTACTCTCATGGTCGAGTCACAGTGATGAAATGCATGGGGTTTGATTTGATGAAGAGGCATGGAACATTTATTGATGATTTTGTATTTTGAGTTATTAACATGGCTCATAATTGCTATTGATGGACCATATGTATTAGCATCAATGGAAAAACAAGTTTTTTATGTGAAAGATCATCTTCAACTTGAATTTGGTGTTGTTATTAAAGTAATCCCAAAAAATATTTTTTATGATGGTGATGAAGGAATTGACACCATCCCTGCTCCCATTGGACCCATTCCATTTATTAATTATGATGACTCTAATATTTCAATTTTCAGAGTTTATTGTGAACCTAAATTTATGGTGGGAAATATATAGAATCATCCATCTATGTTCTTTTTTTAGCTCTAATTGGGTTGTTAGGGTTGGTACTATTCAAATTAATTTATTGTTGATTACAGATATTTTGTATCCAACTTGAACTTCATGTGAATCTTTAATATTTATTGGTTAATTTTCTTTGAGTTTCATTTTCTAATATTGAATTGAATTGTATTCAAACCTACCAAACCAAAAAAACTGAAACAATTAAATTATAACAAAAACAAGTTGAATTGAATTGTACATATTAAACTAGTTGATATGAAAATTAAAACCAATGAAAATAATGACCTAACCAAAAAAATAGCAAAATTATCTAACCCAAAATATGAACCAAATGACCTATGACAAATAAAAATGGGCAACTGACCTAATTAGTTGACAAAAATGAACCAAATTACCTAAGAAAAATAAATATATATAATTTCCTAATCAATTGACCATAATGAACCAAATGACCTAACCAAAATTGAATTAGATCGAATTGAAAATAAAATAAAGCTATATCATACCCATGCTAAACATGTTAATTTGAATGCATTGATTTTTGTATAACATGTATTATGTTTTGATATTCTTCCCACTAAATATTAATTTTTTTTGTTATATCACTATGTATCCTATATTAGGTTTGAAAATTGGTATTCCTTAATTAAGTCATGTCTTATATTATTTCTTTTTTATGGATTTATAATTAATTCCATATTTGTTTTCAAATGCAGGAAATAAAAAACATTGAGAAGATAAAAATAAAAATGATGACAGAAAATAATTTTCGAATGAGTGAGATGGGTTTCCCTTCTTTAGTTCTTGTTGTGAGTATTTTATTTCAAATATATATATCAATAACATATAATGTCATGTGATTAATTTTGTTTTTAAATTTTAATTAAGATCCACCACCTAGGTGAAATTTATTATCTGACCAGCTTAGTGGTTCTAGTTCTCATGATGATGATACGAGGGGGTGGTACTAAAGCTAGGAACTTCACTCAAGGTACCTGATCACACCCCATACCTCCCCCTGACACACCATATTCCACACCTTCTAATATCGTAGTGTCGTTAGTGACACTTGGGATATTTAGGTCGCCCATGTTTTCACCACCATTTTCATCTGAGCCTCCTTACCTATCTTTCCCTTTTCTGATTATGGTTCCTAATCCTCATCCATATTATTCATTTTCATTGACATTTAAGTCATCTTCTTTTCCTTCTACTTTATTCTCTCTGAGCTTCTATATTCTTGCTTCTATGACTTCTACTCTGAAACATTTTGAGCCTATGGAGGCGAAATTAGGAACCACTCCATATGTATAAGTTGATGTTTTTTCAGAGCCTTGGGATCCAGCTAAAATATTGGAAAAAAATCCCTCTAGGTATCATTGAAGCGTCTTTGAGGTGATTGTGTTTGTTGAAAAAGTGGGCCTTTGTGTTGTGTTTGTTGAAAAAGCATACCACAATGTACAAATTTGTTGACAAAGGGGGTTTACATAGTGATTTTTTGAGATCAAGGGATGTTTTCAACAATCCATGATTTATTTAATAACCTAGACAAAGTAATGGATGTTCTGAAGGTGGCAAAAAAAGAGAAGATACAAGGTGGCGTCGTTTTCCAGTGTTTTCCAAATTTTTGGGCCTCAAAATCGACAAATGGAGAAAAGTGTTTTTGGAAAAGGTAATTGAATTTAGGTGTCTTGGAGGCTTGGAAACTTGTGTTCCATATGTTTTTCAAGATTATAATATCAAAATATGGCAAAGTAAAGAGGGGCGCCCAAGTTTTGGTTTGGGCGCTCAAGGTGACTAGGGCGACGGAGACTAGGGTGGTTGTACTTGTGCGCTGGGAGGAGACTTGCGTGCTGGAACTCAGGGTACCCAAAATGCCTATAAATAGAGGTACACCCCTCTTCATTTTTTAGTGAGCTCAACACTTAGAGATAATTCGAGATCCAGTCACGCAAGTAGGTTCGGTCTCACAAGTGGTGGTGTAGTCGCACAAGTATAAGGTTATTCAGAAGTTGCGCGCCATTTGATAGTTGTGTGCCAATATTGGTTTGGGCATAAAAGGGTGTGAGTATACCAAGTTATGAGTTGGTGAAGGGAGTTTCACACAAGTTTCTAGTTTAAACTTTCATTACAGGATTGGAGAAACATGCCAAAGCATAGAGAAGCGTACCAGGCATAGAGAAGTGTGCCAGTTATTCTAGGGTTGTGCGAAAGTTGGAGGATTTCTCGATACACCTGTGGTAAAGTTGTATTCATTAGTGGATGAAAGTGGAACTTCAATAGAGAATCTACATACAGAGTAAGATTCATTAATTTTTGACAATGAAGGGACCTACAAGTCCATAAACTATGAGTGGATCCTTTCTAGAGCAGTGAGCAAAGGAAGAGGAAGAAGTTGACCCTTTCCACTGGTAGTGAGCTAGAGAAAGAGGCAAAGGGAGTGACCCTTGGGAAAGCTGTGAGTTAACCCTAAACTTTGTAAAGGCAGTGAGTCTAGGCATAGAAGTAACTTAGCTCGAACATCGTAAATTTTCAGTGAGCTTTTGTGGATTTGGTATAGTGGCACATCATCGTTGTATGCTCCTTGGATGTAGCCCAGTGAGGATGAACCAAGTAAAAATCTATGTGTCTGCCTGCTTGACTCCCTACATTGCATCCAAAGCATCATTATCAGATAAATAAGAAAAGAACAAGATAAACATTAACACCATAAGAGAAAACAAAGTGACCCTTATAATATAGAGGTCAATATATAGTGGGGAAGGAATAATTTTTAAATAGAATATCCATACCCTGATTCACCCCCCTCCCCCCCCCCCCCCTCTCAGGGTATCTAGGCCCCTTTTGGTCCTAACAGACACCCATTGATCAAACTACCTCAGGTATATTTATAGTATCCTAGTAAAAAAATTATCATTATTTATTTTCATTATAAGATGTATTGATATAATATTTGTTTTTTTAACATCTGTATATTTTGATTAGCGGCATGGGTGTACACACATGCATGTGGTGTCGAACCACTGCACACAACTAATGGTGGAGTAAGGAAAACCAAATGATTGGAAAAATAGGGCAGGAATGTTGTATTTTTATGGAGACACTTTCCAAATACTCCAACATCATTCCTGTTAGGCCACACTCCTGGAGACACCTATATTTTGGATATGTAATAACATTATCATGTATTAGAAAAAAACTAGATGGTTGTATTACAAACTCTTTACTATCCAACCAAAACATTTGGGGGTCATGGGGTTGTATAATAAAAGATATTATTTAATACAAAGTTATACTCTATATTGTGAATAGTTTTGGATTTATCTATTGACACCACATTTTGGTCCTCTAAATGGATAAACTAGGAAAATATATCTTTTAGAAAGTTATATAACATAATTTTTAGGATTTAGACACTAAAATTTAACCCCATTATATCTAAAAATGCTTAAAATATTTATTTTATTCAACTAATGCGGCTGATATTTTGTTCAGTTTAGCCTATAATTATCCAACTTATTCAGGGGATTTCCAATTTACCTTATCCTATAATGAAAAAATTAAAATATTTAAAATTTCTTATTTTACTATTATTTTACATTAATTACTTGAATTAAATGTGGACTTAAAAAGATTATTATGTTCGGAAATTAATCCCAATAACATTTAATAACATCAATTTAAGGGTCAAAAGGAAATGTAAATCATGATGTAATCATCCCATTCCTTAATATTATTATTATACATATGTTGATATCCCATTCTCCTATGGCTGTTTTTAGAGTTTTGATGACCCGTTCACCCATAATCATTCTATTATAGTGAAGACTCATTCACTAGGTTATGATTATGTTTAAAATGATAACTAGTTTACTAAGATTAAAAATATTTCTTAAGAGATAACCCATTCACGTATGGTCAATATTAGAGTGTTGATAACCCATTCATGCATATTTATTTTATTATAGTAATAACTGTTCATTTTATCATTAATTATGGTGATCAAAAATCCACCTAATTATTGATTAATGTGATGACCTGGTCACTTATATATGTGTTATATCTATTTATTACCCATTCATTGATACTCAGTTATAATTATTCTACCATATGTTTTTCTTTTCAACTTCATTTAGAATTAATATCCATTTTATTTTAGTTATGAAATTAATTATTAATAACCTATTTTCAATTATATTTTTCTATATTCAATTTCATTGTGGAGGAATTTTTTGAATATTAAAGGATGTATGCCTTGAGAAAAATTATTTTCCTTGAGCAGAAAGAAAAAATATAGAAGCGTGTTAAATGAACCGACACAGCAGTAGATTGTAAGTTTTACTTTGTTGAATTCAAATTTTAATATCTATTTTGTAAATTAATAGTCTATTTATATTTTTAATAGTATACTTTGAAGTCCCTTTATTCCTAGAAAGTTAAAAATTTTGGGCCAAATGATCACTTACATCAGGTTTTGGGAGATGAGAACCATGGCAGAGTACGTTGTCGACCAGGGAAGAGTATTTTCTCAAAGTGGTATTGGCCCAATTCAAGTACCATTTCTAGTAGAACCAAGTTGGAAAAAGTTAGTGTATGGTTAGAACAGGCTGATTTTAAGGCAGAAAATGATGAAAAAATGATCATACAGGAGCATGAATTGAATCGAAAGGTGAACACTCAATTTATGAAATTTATGGAACTTTTATGTCCATCACTTCCACCATATACCATCATTTATTGTGATGAATATATGGAGACAATGCGTATGTTATATAGTGCACTAATTTGTATTCTGAGTGGTGGGCATAATGATGATGTTTCTGGTGATGGTGATGGCGATGATGATGGTGAGGAATAGGAAGAGGATGATTTCATGGAATAGGGTGAGGATGAGGATGAGGAAGAGGCTAAGGATGAGGTCAAGGATGAGGGAAAGGATTAAAATGATGATACTGATGGTTATGAGGGATAGATTGATCCTTTACATTTTTTACTAATATTTATGACATTGGATGTTTGATGATTTATTTTGAATGAATATATATAATTTTTTGTATGTGTGTTATCACGGATTGAATGCATTAACTGGTTACTTGTGTTATCATTATTTGTATATTGGTTATTTGAGCATGTTATATTGTTTGTTTGAGTAGGATATGTTATTTGAGAAAGTTCTGTTCTATTTCATTGTTATATAGGTTCTACTTCATTGTTTGCGGGTTTTGTGGGTAGGTTAGGGGTGTTGTAGGCCTTGGAATTGGGGGGTCTATACCAAAAGTTTCATAACCATTAGTAAATACTTATACCAATAGTCTATAAAGAACTATTGGTATAGACCTATACCAATGTTTCTGAACTGTTAGTATAGAGTTATACGAAAGGTTTGAAATATTGTTATAGGTCTATACTAATGGTTCTCTATAAACTGTTGGTATAACCAAAATTATAATGACCCTATACCAACAGTTCAATGAGAACTTTTGGTATAAGTCTTTCCTAACAGGTGTATAACCAATGTTTTGGAGAACTGTTGGTATAGTCTATACCAATGGTTTGGAGAACCATTGGTATAGTCTATATGAATGGTTCTCCAGCCTGTACCAATGGTTTTGAACCATTGGTATAAACTTCAATTCTAGTAGTAGTGAGTGGGACTCTAGATCAGGAAGGTAGGGTCATGTTATTCCTTATGTTGGGGTAATCTCTTCCCAGATTTCAAAGATGTTCCTTGATGATATTGACCCTTGTTTATGAATTCTCCTTCTTACGATGATTTGTGTTTACCCTCAGTTCTTTTTAGGTGATTTTTATGGTTTACTACCACATAGAGAGATAAAATTTTCTATTGACCTACTCCCTGGTATGATTTACATTTATATGTCATCTTATTGAATGGAACCTATTGAGTCAGTGGAACTTAAAATCCAACTTGAGGACTGTAAGATCCCAGGTATTTATAGAATAATACTTTTTTATTTCTATTATTATTTATGAATAAGATATTATTTTTACATTAAAGGGGATGATTTTTCAGATAGCGTACTCAACACACAACAATGAGTTTCTTTGAAATCTTATGTTGCACACAACTTTGAGTTATACTAAAAACTAATACAACAATATTATTATTATTTTAAATGGTAGTTAACGCCTAGCCGTTATATTTTCGAGAATGAACAGAACTAACTACATTATGATTACACATGTTTGTTAAATGTTTTAATATTTATCAAATAAATGATATTATAAATTTAAAATAAATTTAATTTTTTTTATTTTTATGGAATCCATAAATTTTCTAGATGATATTGACATAAATGAGTTTTTAAAACAAATTTTATTTTATTAAATGATATAATAGTCCTAAAAATCTAAGATTCATCCAACTGACTTATATAATGTTAAAATTTTCATTAATGATCCACTTATGGTTCTATTGATATTTATAGTAAATATATTTACCATGTATTATGAAAATTAAAGAATGCATGGTAAGAGTTAATGTTTTTAACTAAGGGTTAAAGCTAAAAGATAAGGTTAATTTTGTGACCCAGACTTTTCTAAAACCTATTAGTTGAGATTTTTTCGACCCAAAAGTATCTTATCTTTTAAATAAATGAGTTTGGGACCATTTGAAACGCAAAATCATTTTATAATAAAATAATATTTCAAGAGCTTGCTAAAGTGCCCCTCCTCCCTCTTATAAAAGTCCACCACCTCTACCTACTTAATCACACCTATAAATCCCCTTGACTTGTCCAAATTCTACTCAAATAAGCTTCCAAAATCCATCCCTTCCTCCTAGAATCCTTACCTTGGGAAAAAGGCAATTCAATAAAGAATTTTGGCAAATATAAAAAGTAGTTTCCCTATTTAGAGGTAATGTCTTCTCTCAAGTTCCTTTCATTTATTTTCCTTCTCCACTCCCTATGCTCTTATTATTTTTTTATTACATAAAAAAAACAAAATCCTCAATATACTATGATATTCTTATGAGAATCATTATACCTACACTTACATACATGTCCATCTAATGGATACGAACATAATATTTCTGTGTACGGAGAACTACTGCCTCACAAAAAAATGGTTGTTCAATTTTCTCCTACCACCTCTCATGGTGGCCATTATTATGGAACTATATTTATATATGATATATATTATATTTATATTGTCTCTATTTTTCTGTATTTTTCATGTATATCATACCTTTATGCTTTCCATAATGTGTAAATACGATAATTTCATTTGAGGAAGTGTGGACTACCGCCCCCTCAAAGTGATATGACTCGTTCATGCCATACATGGAACATATAAAGGATGGAATTAATAAAATTATGTAATTTATATAAAATATGATATTATACTAGAATTATAATATACCTATTAATCATTTAGTTTTCATTATTTTAAATATTATAAATAAATGAAAGTAGCGTCCATGCGTACGTACGGCTTACCGTCTCCATGAATGGTGCATTTCATTTCTTATCTCCAAATGTTATGAACTATTATAAATATGTGTATACTGGATCTAAATACATGTATACTGAATATATATTATACTTAAATCATGAATAATATTCTGTTGATGATAGACTTTTGACTACATGGACAATTTACATCAAAACATGTTCATTTTCAACTCAAGTACCCAATATCGACAAAACGACCGATATGAACTTAAATAATTCTATGTTTTGAATTTTGAAAAATGGATTCATATTTGGAATCAGGAGGTCCAAATTGTGTAAATATGTGCCTTTTATTTTTTGGACATATTGAATAGTAACTTCAGTAATTTTTTTATTTACCATGGTTAAAGGGTAAATCAGGTAAATAAGGGTAAAAAAATAATATTATAATAATATAAAACCACCCTAACATGTGTCTTATCTTTGAAATAAATGAGTTTGGGACCATTTGAAACTGAAAATCATTTTATAATAAAATAATACTTCAAGACCTTCCTAAACTGTCCCTCCTCCCTCTTATAAAAGGTCACTACCTCTAATCAATCACACCTCTCAATCCCCTTAAATCATCAAAATTCTACTCAGATAATATCCCAACATCCCTACCTTCCTCCTAGAAGCCTTATATTGGGCATAAGTAAATTCAAGAAATAATTTTGTCTAAAATAAAAAGAAGTTACCTGATTTAGGGGTAACGTCTTCTCTCAAGTTCCTTTCCTTTATTTTCCTTCTCCACTCCCTGTGATTTTATTATTCTTTGATTACATAACAACACCAGTATCCTAAATATAATAAATAAGGATTCAAACTACACTTACACATACCTCCATCTAATGGATACGAACATATTGTTTCTGTGTACGGAGAACTACTACCTCACGAAATGATGATTGTTCAATTTTCTCCTACCACCTCTCATGATGGCCATTATGATGGCACTGTATTTATATATGATATATATTATATTTATATTATCTCTATGATTCTGAATTTTTCATTTATATCATACCTTTATACTTTTCATAATGTGTAAATACGATAATTTCATTTGAGGAAGTGCAGACTACCGCCCCCTCAAAGTGATATGACTCGTTCATACCATACATGGAATGTATAAAGGACGGCGTTAATGAACTTATTTAATGTATATATAATATGATATTATACTAGAATTATAATATACCTATTTATCATTTAGTTTTCATTCCTTTAAATATGAAAAAGAAATGAAAGTAGCGTTCATGCATACGTACGGCTTACGGTCTTCATGAACGGTGCATTTCATTTCTTATCTAAAAATGTTATGGATTATTCTAAATACATATATGTTGGATATAAATACATATATAATGGATATATATGATACTTAAATTATGAATAATATTCTTTTGATGATGGACTTTTGACTACATAGACAATTTACATCAAAACAAGTTCATTTTTAACTCAAGTACCGAATATTGAAAAAACGACCGATATGAACTTAAATAATTATGTAATTTTTATAACATGAAGATAAGTAATATAAATTGAATATTAAACTTTAAAAATGTTCTGAATCAATTATAAATTAACATAAGTTTATTATTCAGTAATATAAATAACGAACGAGGAAAGTCGAACTCAAGGTAAGGGACTTCATCTCAATCTCCTTTCATTTAGGCATATTTTGGTTTATACATGACCTTCTTTTATACAGTGTATAATCATACCCTTTTTATTTTAATTTTATTAAATTTTTTTCAAAAGTAATCTTTTGTTATATGATTCATTTTACTAAATGACAAAGGGAATGTTTATTTTTAACATACGCGGTGACAACGACCTTTCCGCCGCCACAAGCATTATTTGATATTTTGCTTCCTTAACAAGCTGTAATGTTTTTAAAAGGAAAAATAAATAGCATATACCCTTTTTACATATTTTTTTATTGAAAATGGTTTTTATAAATCATTGATTATTTCAATATCTTGAAATGATATATTTTCATTACAATGTGTAAATGTTATCTTTCCTTTATGCTTGTTTTATGTGTTATGATTATGTTATGGTTCTTGGGAATTGGTTACATATACGAGTGGTTCCATGATAAACCAAGGGCGAGTGAGGCTGATATAGCTCTCTAATACATTGGGTAATGTGATGGAGGTAAACTTTAATGTTTCTCCTAAGAGATTTAGGGAATATACTATGATGGGTATTCCAAACATAAATCTCTATGTACCTGTGAAAGCTAAAATGTAAGTATGTTATGGATGTCATAAGTTACTATTATGATTTATTATTTCTATGTGTCATTCATAAATCTTATTATTTCATGAGGTATGTTAAACAGCTTTTGTTTTATGATTAAAAAGTATGATTACTTTGATTTGTATGTATTCATGGAATAATGTTTTCTTACCTTATTTTTTATTCCTTACTGAGCTTTTTATGCTCATCCCAAGTTTTTGAAATGTTTTTCACAGGGTATAAGTAATTTTAAGAGAAATGAATAATTAAAGAATATTTTTATAAAGAAAAATAATTCTTGTTTTTATTTAAGGAGTTTTATTATTGTGAAAAAAATGGATAGAGTAGAATTGTCTACTTTGTAATATTTGAGATGTAATAGTTTTGGCCTAATTCTCTAAAACTCTAATCCTGAAAAGATCCTCAATGTGAAAGAAAGTAAATTCTTGATCAAAAAAACAATATTATGTAATGTTTAAGGCTAGGTACTTACAAGGATATATAGTCTAAGGGATTTATTCATCCTAGTGTGTTACTAGGGGATTCTCCTATCCTCTTTTCTAAAAAGGCATGTGGAAGTCTTGGACTTTGTGTGGATTATTGAAAGTTTAATCAGGTGAACGTTAAGAAAAAATACCCTTTTATTAGGATTGATGATATTTTTGACCATATTATAGGTTTTTGTTGATTTTCAAAGATTGACCTTTAGTCAGGGTACCACCATTTGAGATTCCAAGAAGAGAATATACCTAAGACAATGTTAAGGATTCGGTATGGTCATTTCAAGTTTCTAGTCATGCCATAAAGTCTCACCAACACTCCTGTAGTATTTATGGATTTGATGAATTGAATATTTTATCCGTTCTTGGACTCTTTTATTGTAGTGTTCATGGATGATATTTTTGTGTACTCCAAAATAAAGGAGGGGCATATGGACCGTTTGGATATCATTCTTCAAATCTTGAAAGAGCATATTCTATATGGTAATATTTTCAAATGTAAATTTTTTATCTAAGAAGTGAGGTTTCTAGGGTATGTGATATAGGAGAGGGTAATCTCAGTGTATCTAGAAAAGATACAGGCTATTATGTCTTGGGAGAATCCTAAAAATGTTTTTTAGATCCAAAGATTTTTAGGTTTATCCGGTTACTATAAATGATTTGTTCAGGATTTCTCCAAGATCACATATTTAATGATATATTTGACCTTTAAGGGTGTAAATTTGGAATGGGATGAAAATTGTCATAGATATTTTGAGGATATAAAGGTGAGTTTTACTTTAGCACCAGTTTTGATTCTTCTAGAACTAGGATCAAGATATGACATTTTATGTGATGCCTCTGGTACGGGTTTGGGATATGTCTTGAGGTAGGGGAAACATGTGATGGCCTATGTCCCTCACCAGTTACTCCCTCATGATAAGAACTACCATATCCATGATCTTGAGTTGGTATTAGTTATGCATGAACTCAAAACGTAGTGACACTATCTCTTTGGGGAGAAATTTACAATATATTCATATCATAAGATCCTAATATATATTTTCACTTAGAGGGATATGAACATATGATAGAGATGTTGGGTGGAGTATCTTTAAACTTTTGATATTGATTTTGTGTACACTCATGGGAAATGGAATCTTATTTCCTCTATGTTAAGAATAAAATTACCGACATAATCTATGAAGGAATTGGTTGAAGAGTGGTCTCTGATGAGTTTTTTTGTTGAGATGAGCTTTGGATTTGAAGAGGTTGGTGGACATGAATTATTGGCTTCAATAAAAGTTAAATCATCTTTTGATGAGTGATTTCTTATCAAGTAGGTGACTGACACTAAGTTCCAATTGTTTAGTGAAATCCTTTATGGTGGGTAGACCTCGGGTGAGTGGTATCAGTCTCCCAGTGGAGCTTTGTGCTTCTTAAATAGGTTGGTTGCTATGTTTTCCCTGAGGAAAGAGTTTATGGACAATGGACACTGATAATGATGGTTTGTATACCCTGGGGAGACCAAGATGTATCTTGACTTGAGAATTTGGTATTTGTGGAAAGGGATAAGGTAGTCAATTTCATATTTTGTTTCATGGTGTCTCACTTGTTAAAAAATTAAGGTGGGACACCAGAGACTAACTGGTTTATTACAACCTTTACCCATTCTGGTATGGAAGTGGGATGATATTTCATTGTATTTCTTCATTATTTTTCCACAAACTTCTAGTGGTAAGGATATTATTTGGGTAATAATTGATCAACTCACTAAATCATCAAATTTTTTAATTATTAATGAGATAATTAAAGTGGAATGGATTGGGGACTTTTATGTCCAATGTATTGTGAGACTTCATGTGGTTCTCTCTGTAGTTATTGCAGATAGGGACTCGAGGTTCACATATAGGTTCTGGAAAGTTTTTCAAGGTTGATGGGTTCCTAGTTCAAATTAAACATGGATTATCATATAAATATGGATGGACAAATAGAGAGAGTTATCCAAGTTCTTGAGGATATGTTCTGGGCTTGCGTGCTTGATTTTGGTGGAACTTGGGAAAAGAATTTGACTCTAGTTGAATTAACCTATAAAAATAATTTCCAGGATTCAATAAAGATGGTTCCCTTTGAATAATTTTATGAGTGTCCATGTAAATATCCCTTAGTCTGGGTGGAGTTTGTTTGTGCATGAGCATTCTCTTTTTTTATTACTTGTTTGATTACATGTGATTTTTTGTTTAAAACCCTTTCTGTATTTCGATGATTTCCTAAGATACATTGTATGGATTTTTTTGATTCTTATCAAGTTGGATAGACAATATATTTATATACATTTCATTATTTTATGAAGAAGTATGAAAATTCATTTTTATTACTCTAAAAATTCAATTAAGTTTATTCTTTTGTTTTAGAAAATCTACAGTTTTTAGTTTTAAAAAATTTATGTATATATTTTACTTTAACTTTTAAAGATATCATATTTTCACTAAACTTGATTCTATAGAAATAAAACATGTTTATATTTATTTCATTAGTTTATATTTAAGTCTAAAAATGTTTTTTTAATGTTTATTAAATTTTTTGAAGTTATGCTTTGATTTTTCAGAACTGCTATTTTTCTATAATGTTGTTTCTTCTATTTATTGATGGTATTTGGAACAATAGATGATAGTTTTATTTGATTATTGATTATTTGTAAAGATAATTAGTTTTTCTACAAATAAGTCTTCTTGAACAAAGTCTGAATCTTCTATTTATATCCCTTAAAATTTGTTGAAGTTTTTTAAAGTATGTTGTCCAGTTTTTTTTCACAAAGTATGGGTAACCCTACTTTCACAATAGTGAAAAGTATGGTTCATCAACCCTACATTTCTGTTAATAATATATATGCTACATTACTATTCATTAATAGTGAAAATTATGGTTCATCAACCCTATATTACTATTCATTATCCATATGCTATGTTACGGTTCATTCTGCAAAGTATGGTTCATCAACCCTATGTTATTGTTCATCATCCCTACACTACGTTACTGTTCATTCCACAAAGCATGGTTCATCTGCCCTACACTATTTTTCATCATCCCTATGCTAAGTTACTGCTCATCATCCCTATATTATGTTACTATTCATTTCTAAAGTTACTATTTGTTCTATGAATTTTTGCTGAAAATTGATTTTCTACATATGTATGGATTATTTTCAATAGTTTTTTTTGCTGTAAAAATTCACATTAAATCTAAGGATTATGATTGAAGAGTTTTTAATGTTTTTAGTGGATTATTTAAATATAAATATTAATAAATTATTTCAATTACTTTTTCCAATAAATTTAGTGGTTTCAAGTTTATTTATTTTCAAATATTTGAATTTACATTTGGCCTTTGCTACTAGTTTTTAGGAACCATATTGACTAAGTTTAAATGAATTTAACTTGGTCTTTTAAATCATTCTATGCTATTATTATTTTGGATATTTTATTGGAATAATTATTAAAATCTTTTTTAATGCTTTTATCATAAATTTATTCTATAGGAATAAAGAGGCGACGTTGCTACATTTTTTTATGGTTTATTTATGAAATCCCTTGACTCGGTTTATTTTGAAAATTTGAAGGAAGAGAAGCTGCTGTAACTACTAAATATATACTCTATATATATATTTCTATTTTTTAGGTTAAAACAAGATATCAAGATAAAAATTTCAAGACACGCGTTAACATTTTTTATACTCTATTTTTCTTTGGGAGAAAGTGTTGTGAACTTTGAATCTATTGTGCATTTGCAACATTCTACGACACTCTGTGTCATCACCTACATGATATTTCAAGTGATGAATCTTTTATGCTTAGAATAAAATTTCTTTGACAAGACGTGCTGATCAAATCCTCAAGAACCAGTATCTATGATTTAATATTTTATCTTCTCATTCGTCTGGTTCTGAGTTTGTAACACTTTTTCTCATCTCTCACACACACTCTATTATTCTATTTATGCTTTTACACACAAAAGCATTATTTTTTATTCTTTTTCTTTCAGTTGTGACTCTCAGATTCTAAAGTTAGGATCTAAGAGTTGTGACTCCCTGTATCTAAAGTCAGGATTGTTCAGGTTGTGACTCCCAATGTCCAAATCCAGGTTGTAAGGGTTGTGACTCCTCATACAAAAGTCAGTATTGTGGTTATCCCTCCACTAGAAAAGGATTTTGTAATTAGGTTATGATTACCCTATAAAAATCATTGTTAGTTCATATGTATCTTTCATCAAGTAAAGATATATAAGAGTAGAGTAGGTCCACTTCATACTGAACTACTATAAAAAAACATCCTTGTGTTCTTTACTTTTTCCACTGCTAATTAATCGTAATAATTAACTTTGATGATTAATTTTATTAATAAATTTATTTGATTAAAATTTTTAATCTGGTCAATTCACCCCCCCCCCCTCTAAACCATATGTTATTACCCTATCTGACCTAACAATTGGTATCAAAGGGAAATCCTGTTTAGAATTGATTAGATTTGTTATTCTCTTTCTGATACCTTTCAATTTGTATAAAAATATTGTTCATTTTGGAATTATCAAATCCCTCTCTAGATTATGCTTTGAATTTATTTGTGCTAAAAATTTTCTAGACCATACAGTATAAGGATAAGATCATATAATATGTCAGGATTGAACCCAAATGATTCTTGGATTCTTCAAAATACACCACACTTTTATGGTAATGATTATGGATATTGTAGATCCCGAATGGAGGCTTAACTCAAATAGTTAATCATTGAGCATTGGTCTATCATGTCAAAACAGTACACATTTCCTGAATATGACCCAGATACTCTTACTGGGATTGATGCTATTATATATGTTTTAAATTACAAATTTGTTAATATCTTATATTGTGCTATTAACAAAAGTGTTTTTAGTCATGTTTCTACTTGTAATACTACTCCGGAAATTTGGAAGATTCTACAAGTCACTCACCTTGGCTCTGAAAATTTGATCTGAACCAAGCTTGGAATGCTTCGTCCTGAGTACCGAGACTTCAAGATGGGTGAAGATTAAACAGTTAACCAAATGTTCCACATATTCACAAGCATTGTGAATCTAATGAATTCACTTGGATAAGCTCTATAAAACCCAGTACTAGTTTAATGAGTCCAATGATACTTACCAAATAAATGGAATTTCAATAAGGTTTTCATTGATGAAGGCAAGAATTTCAAAGAATACACCCTAGATAAATTGATTGGATCACTACTTCAGTGTGATTTGGAATTGAATAACATAGTTTCTGAGGAGACAAAAAAAAGATGTAGCTTTTAAATTTGTAAATGTTGTTTCTACTGACTCTTATGATTTTGATCTACGGTATTGTGAAAAGGAAGATATGGCTCAGATTATGATTAGAGTTTACAAAATAATGAAAAATAAAGGATTCAAGAATTGGTTTAGAAGAAACCCTCAAAAAGAAAAATATAATGGAGATAAGAAAGATGACATAAATTATAATGCTTTATATGTAACTTATTATGAGTGAAAAAAGAAAGAACATATCAAACCTGATTGTCCTAAACTAAGGAATAAATAAAAAAACAAAAAAAAGGACAAAAATGAATTGACCACTAGCCGGAGTTGTACATAAGAATTTGATTCTATTGAACAATCCGGAAATAAAAAAGAAAGTGATAAATTGTGATTCATGGTATCACTGGATAAGGTTAGTAATTCTTATTTTTATTCTGAATATTCTGATTCTGAATGTGATTCTAAAAACCCCAAGGTTTTTTAATTAAATAAAGAAATTGAAAGATTAAGAAAATATATTTTCAAATATGTTGTTTTATATAATAATCTTAAAGAAAATAATGAGAAACTTGTTTCTAAAAATAAAATAATTTTGAAGCATAATGAAAAAATAAGCAACATTGTTTCTACTTCTCATTCATAAGTTTATGAAAATTTGAAATCTGATCAAGATTTGAATGAAATTTTTAAAAATGAAGTTGAATGTCTTAAAAAATTATATTATTTTATTCAAGGTTGTGAAAAATATCGTGAGATTATGTCTTTGACAAAAATTGATAAAAATAAAGATGATTTTGGCTATGACAGAAGATTGCCCCAAATGTATAAAACTCAATTTTTAAAAAAGTAAAAATGGTTATACTTCTACTATTAATTGTTTTAGATGTGTCATGAAATTTCATTATACAAATGAATGTTCTCTTATATTTAAACAATCCTTGGGATTAAAAAAAACTAATATTTCTAAATCCTTATTATCTAGAGTATCTTAAAATACATGTTTAAATTCTGTATGGGTACCTGAAAATTGTATAACTAATCCTATTGGACCCAAAGTAACTTGGGTACCAAAATTTTCAAGTAATTTATTTTTGTAGGAAAAATTCCTTGTATGTCTCAAGAACAACATATAGTATATGGAAAGTAGATGTTCTAGGCATATGACCAGAGACCCATCAAATTTTACCACTTAAAACACATGTGATGGAGGCACTGTTACTTTCAGAGACAATTTCAAAGGCAAAGTACAAGGTTTTAGTAAATTTATTATTTAAAATTCTAATTTTATTTCAAAAAAGTTATATGTTGAAGGTTTAAAATATAATTTAATTAGAATATCACAATTATGTGATGATAGAATGGAAGTTAAATTTCAAAATGATAAATTTTTATTTTTTAAAGATAATTCTTTATTATTTTATGCTAATCAAAAAAGATAATATTTAGACTATTGATTTTTTTAACTAATTATTCAACATGTTAAGTGTTTAAATACTGTATATAATGAAAGCATCATTTGGCATCAATTCTTGGGTCATGTCAATTTCAGAATGTTGCATAAGCTCTCACAACATGAGAATGTGTTACATCTTCCTTCCTTTAAGAAAGAATATCTTCATGTATGTGACGCTTTCATGAAAGGGAAAAAACATATAATTACTTTAGAACCATAAATTAGATAAGTACTAATAGAACTTTACAGTTAGTACATATTGATTTATTTGGTCCCACTCAAATTTCCATCCTTGGGGGAAAATAATATACCATAGTTACTGTTGATGATTATAGTATAATTACTTGGGTATACTTTCTTTCTCATAAAAATTATACTTCAAATAGATTTATAGACTTTTGTAAATTAGTTCAAAATGAAAAAGGTTGTATGATTATTTATATTTATAGTGATAAAGGAGGTGTATTTCATAATTTATATTTTGAAAACTTTTGTGAAAATAATGGTTATTCTCATAATTTTTCTGCTCCTAGAACACCAAAACAAAATGGTATTATAGAATGGAAAAATAGAACTCTTATTGAAATGGATCGAACTATATTAAATGAATATAATTTTTCTAGATATTTTTGGGCTAAGGCCATTTTTAATGCATGTTATATTTCAAATATAATTATTATTAGAACTTTGTTAAAGAAAAATCCTTATGGATTATTCAAAATTAAAAATACTAAAGTTAGTTACTTTAGATTTTTTTGATGTGACATTTTTATTTTAAATTAAAAGGATAATTTAGATAAATTTGATGCTAAGAGTTATGAATGTATTTTTCTTAGATATTATAATAATATTAAATCATATAAAGTTTATAATAAAAGAACTGTGATTATTGAAGAATCTATTCATGTAATGTTTTATAAAAATAATGTTAAAATAAATTCTAATTCTAATTTTATTGATGAAGAGTTTATAGAATTTACTTTTGGTGAAGAAATTTCTCTAGATAAGAATGAATCAATTGAGGGGGAGTATACTCCTTCTCAACCAGATCCAAAATCCTAAAAGATTCACAAAGATCATCCTATTGAAAATGTAATTGGCAATGTTAATTCTGTTGTTAAAACTAGAAATTCTATTTTAAATCTTTGTGCCAATTCTTCTTTTATTTCTGATTTTGTTCCTTTTAATGTTAATTATGCTTTGAAAGATAAAAATTGGGTTGTTTCAAAGTAAGATAAATTAAATTAGTTTGTTAAAAATAATTTTTGGACTTTAGTAAAATTTATTGAGGATAAGTAGGTAATTGGAACTAAGTGGATATTTAGAAACAATCTAGATGAATCTAGATAGATTTTCAAAAAAAAGACAGACTTGTTTATCATGGATAATCTTAAGAAGAAGGTATAGACTATAAGAGATTATTTTTCACCTATTGCTAAGTTTGAGGTAATTATAATTTTATTGTCTTTTTCTTGTTTTCAAGGTTTTAAATTATATCAAATGGATGTAAATAGTGCTTTCTTAAATGGTTTTATAACTGGAGAAGTTTATGTTTCTCAACCCTTTGGTTTTGAATGTGAAAATTTTATTAACCATGTCTTTAAATTATCTAAATCTTTGTACGATATCAAACAATCACCCCATGCTTGGTATGAAAGGATTTATTTGTTTTTGTTAAATTATGATATCAAGAAATGAAATGTTGATCCAACTTTTTTTATTAAAATAACTTTTGATGATATTTGAGATGTTCAAATTTATGTTTATGATATTATTTTTGGATTATCTAGTGAAATAATTTGTAATGAATTTTCTTCTTTGATGTCTTATAAATTTGACATGAGTTTAATGGGAGAATTAAAATTCTTTCTTGGACTTCAAATTTTTCAAAGAAAATATGGAATTTTTCTTAATCAATCTAAGTATGCTAAATATTTAGTTAAAATATTTGGTCTCGATTATGCTAAATCTATGAAAAAACCTATGGGTACTCATTGTAAATTAGATATTGATGCTTCTGATAAATTTGTTGATTTTAAAGTTTATAGAGTCATGATAGGTAGCTTGATATATTTAAATACAACTAGACCCGACATTATTTTTTGTGTTTTTTAATGTGCTAAATTTCAAGAAGACCCTAAATAAAGTCATATTAAATTTTTTGAAAGAATAATTAGATATGTTAAAGAAACTTTTGATTCTGGTTTATTTTATCTAAAATATTACTATTTTGATTTAACATCTTATTCAGATTTTGATTTTAGAGGATGTAGAATTGATAGAAAAATCACATCAAGTATGTGTCATTTTCTTGGAAAAAGTGTAATTTCTTGGTCTTCTAAGAAAGAACTATCGGTTGCTTTATCTACTACAGAAGATAAGAATATATCTACTATTGGTATTTGTGCTCAAAGTTTATGGATTAAGAAAAAATTGTGTGATTTTGGTGTTTATCTTTACAAACTTCCTATTTATTGTGATAATACTTCTTCAATTTCTATTTCTAAAAACCCCTTACAACATTCTAAAACAAAGTATATTGATCTTAGATTTCATTTTATTAGAGATCATGTGAACAAGGGTGATATTGTTTTAGAATTTATACCTTCTAAAAAACAGCTGGTAGATATTTTTACAAAGCCTTTAGACTCTTCTCAGTTTGAAAAAATTAAATTTGAACTTGGTATGTTGGAATTTTAATTTTTTTTATTACTGCATTTTTTAGGGGGGTATTTTTACTTTTTGTTTATTTAAAAAAAGGTGGATAGATATTTTTGGAGAAAATGGGGAGAAATAAATGGGGAGAAATAAATTGGTTTTAAATGTTTTTAAAATTGGTTTTAATCTTTCAAAAGTTTTGGTTTTGTAATCAAAAAAAAGGGGGAGATTGTTTGTTTATTTGTATTCTCTTTTGTTTGATTACTTGTTTGATTTCATGTGATTTTTCATTTAAAAACCTTTATGTATTTCGATTATTTATTAAACTAAAGTGTATGTATTTATGTGATTCTTATCATGTTGGATAGATAAGAGATTTATCTACATTTCATTAGTTTATTAGGTAGTATGAAAATGCATTTTTATTACTCTAAAAAGTCAATTAAGTTGTTTCTACAGTTTTAGAAACTCTATAGTTTTCAGTTTTAAAAAATTTATATATTTATTTTACTAAAACTTCTAAATATATAATATTTTCATGAAACTTAATTTTATATAAATACAACATGTTTATCTTCATTTAATTAGTTTACATATAATTCTAAAAAGGTTGTTTGAATGGTGATTAAATTGTTTTAAGTTTTGCTTTAATTTTTAAGAACTGCTATTTTTTCAGAATGCTTTTTCTTCTATTTTTTAAGATATTTAGAACAGTAAATGATAGTTTTATTTGAAACTTTATTATTTGGAAATATAATTAGTTTTTATGTAAATAAGTATTCTTGACTAAAATCTGAATCTGCTGTTTAGAGCCCTTAAAATTTTGTTGAAGTTTGTTAAAGTATGTTTTCTAGTTTTTTTCACAAAGTATGGGCAACCCTACTTTTAAAATAGTGAAAAGTATGGTTCATCAACCTTATGTTATTGTTCATCATCCATATGCTACATTACTATTTGTGAATAGTGAAAAGTATGATTTATCAACCCTATGTTACTGTTCATCATCTCTACGCTATGTTACTGTTTATTATGAAAAGTATTGTTCATCAACACTATGTTAATGTTCATCATCCCTATTCTACATTACTATTCATCATCCATGTGCTACGTACTGTTCATTTCTGAAGTTATTGTTCATTCCATGTGTTTTTTCTGAAAATTGATTTTCGGCATATATATGGATTATTTTCAAATTTTTTTCTGCTGTAAAAATTCACATTAAGTCTAAGGATTATGATTGAAGTGTTTTTAATGTTTTTGGTGGAATATTTAATGATAAAAATTAATAAATTATTTCAACATATTTTTATAATAAATTCAGTGGTTTCAAGTGTATTTATTTTAAGATATTTGAATTTACATTTAGCTTGTGCTCCTAGTTTTCAAGAACCATATTGACTAAGTTTAAATGAATTTAAATTGTTATTTTAAATAATTCAATGCTATTATTATTCTGGAGATTTTATTGGAAGAATTGTTCAAATTATTTTGAATGATTTTATTATAGATTTATTCTATAGGGATAAAGAGGAAACAGTGCCGCATTTTTTTATAGAGATATTTATTAACGCTCTTAACTCAGTTTATTTTGAAAATTTGAAGGAAGAAGATCTGTTGTAACTGTTAAATATCTACTATATATATTTCTATTTTGTAGGTTAAAACAAGATACCAGATACAAATTTCAAGACACACATTAACAATTTTATACTCTGTTTTTTTTAAGGAGAAAGTGTTGTGAACGTTGAATCTATTGTGCATTTGAAACATCCTATGACACTCTATTTCATCACCTGCATGATCTCTCAAGTGCTGAATCTTTTCTGCTTCAACTAAAATTTCCTTAATAAGACATTCTGATCAAATCATCAACAAATAATACCTATGATTTAATATTTTATCTTCTCATTCATCCGGTTCTAAGTCTGTAACACTTTTTCTCATCTCTCACATGCACTCTATTATTCTATTTATGCTTTTACACACAAAAAGAATTATTTGTTATTCTATTTCTGTAGGTTTTGAATCCTAGATTCAAAATTCAGGATCTAAGGGTTGTGACTCCCTGTATCTAAAGTCAGGATTGTTTGGGTTGTGACTCCCAGTGTCTAAAGTTAGTTTGTAAGGGTTGTGACTCCCCATACAAAATTCAGTGTCATGATTATCCCTCCACTATAAAAATATTCTATAATTGGTTTATGATTCCTCTATAAAAATTATTTTTAGTGCACACGTATCTCTTACTGAGTAAAGAGGTGTAAGAGTAGAGTAGGCCCACTTTGGACCAAACTACTATAAAAAACTTCCTTGTGTTATTTACTTTTTCCACTATTACAAATATGGCCTTTATCAGCACTATAAAAGTCAATTAACAGCGCTAAAAAGCGTTGTTAATCGAGGCGAGGATAAAGGGGAGTCCCTTTTATCAGTGCTTTTTTAGCGCTGATAAAAGTTGATAAAATATTAAAAAATATATATATTTTTGTAATTTTGGGGGGCTTCAACAGTGCTTGAAGCCCCCCTTTAATAGCGCCCACCGCCATGGTAGCCCACGCACGCCTCAGGCAAGCTCCATCTAGCCCCACCCACCTTTAACGGCGCTAGGTAATTCCCCACACCTGCACGCGCAACCTACCTCCCCCAGGATTCGAACTCGAGATCTCTTGCCTGCGCCCCTAAGCCTTTACCACTCCACCATATTGCTTTGATTTTCATTTATTAATATGTTTATTTATTTATATATATATATAGTCATATTAATATATACATATATTTAATTATATTAATATATATATATATCTATATCTGTATATTAATATATATATATATATATAAACATATATATATATAGTCATATTAATATATACATATAGTTAATTATATTAATATATATATATATCCGTATATTAATATATATTTATATCTATTTATATATATATATAGTTATAATTTTTTATCCGTATATTAATTTGTATATTAATATATATTTATAAGATTAGTTTTAAATACATTTATAAAATATGTTTTCTTATGTGTGTTTTTATAAATAAATACATACATACATACATATATATAACACACACACACACAGATATTATATATATATATATATCTATAGGTATAATTATACATATTTATATATATTTACAAATATTATATATTAATATGTATATACAAAAGTGCTAGAAATGGGGTCTCGAAAAACCTAACAAATCGCAGTCACTAAAAAAGATATAACTTCTTCTCCAGGTGTCTGTTTCCGCTCCGTGAATAGTAAAACTGAAGCTCATGGAACAAACTACGATAACACAGGTGTCGAAGGCCGAAAAGACACACAGATCAGAGGTTATGACCATTTTAATAAAAATTTGACAGGGGTCCGGACACGAGAACTGAGTTTTGGAGGCCTTCTGGTGGTTTTTTGGGATTTTCGGGTCCTATACATGATTAAGACTATTTCCAAGTAAACCTATTGCGTATATCTCTTCACTTACTTAGATTTGATATGTGGTAGAGCCCAAAAAGACACCCAGAGCGAAAGTTATGGTCATTTGAAGTTGGACTTTTTTTTGGATTACTTTAACTAATATATCTTTCGTTCCTATGATCTTATAATGGTTTCGAATGGTCTTGGTCATCACTCGTTTTGTGAGTTTCTATTTTATTAATTGCAGTGCTCAAATGGAAAAACGGAGCAGAAGTTATTCCCATTTTAGTGAGTTGTTGGTTTCTTAGGTTTTTAGGAGATACGAGAGTTGCAAAATTTCAAACGACAATAACTTCTGCTCTGAGTGTCCATTTTGGATCTATCACTTATCAAATAGAATCTTGAAAAAAGTTACACACTCCGGTGATCACCGAAACTCCTTCTCACATTCTTTGAGGTTCAAAAAAGACCCAAAATCCTCTGAATGGTCAAAAGTTTGGCTCTAGGGGTCCGTTTTTCCATAACTTCTGCTCTGGGTGTCCGTTTTGCCTCAACCACATATTAAATCAAATATTACGACCATACCTACACTACGGTGACCATTGTAACACCTTCTCATATTCTTTAAGGTATTAAAAGGTCCTTAATCCCTACAAACGGCCATAATTTCTGCTCTGGGGTGTCCATTTTGGGTTTACAACATATTAAATCGATATAAAACATATTTTATAAAATATTTATTATATTTATATAAATATAAATATACTTATATATCAATATATTATTTTTTATGAATTTTTTTTGAAATATACACATTTATCCACGCTAGGAAAATGTGCACTGATAAAACCCCCCTTTATCAGCACTTTTTTTAGGGATGATAAAGGGGTAGTGCTTCCCTTACCCTGTTTTATGGTAGTGTTCCAATTATAATTAATCATAATAATTAAATTTGATAATTAATTTTATTAATCAATTTATTTGATTAAAATTTTTAATCTGATCTATTCACCACCCTCTATACCATCTTCCATTACCCTATCTGACCTAACATAGTTGGGATATCAGTCCTTATTTAGGCCGAGTCTCATTCATAAGATAATAGAAAATGTGTAGGTGATCTATAGGAGGTTGGTCACATCACAAAGCCACCAAAAATCTTATGTATACCATCAACAATGGCCGCTAGAGTTTGAGGTTGGGGATTGGGTTTTTTCCAAAGTTTCACCTCGCTTGTGACATCATTGGTTGGGTAAGCAGGGTAAGTTAGCACCACGGTTTGTTGGCCCCTTTTAGATCATGGAGTGACTCAAAAATGTGTAATAGTGGTTAGAATTACCATCTCATATGACTTTGATCCATAATGTGTTTCATGATTCCCAGCTGAAAAGGTATCACCCAAATTCTTCACATGTGATTGGATGGGAGGATATTGATATTGTGCCCAATACCACCATTGTTGAGAAACCAGTTCAAATTATGGATCATTGGGATAATTTAATACATGGTAAAATGATTACCTTAGTCTAGGTACTATGTAAATGTGGATGGTATATTCATGAGATGTGGGAGTAGGATTCATTGATGAGATGGTAGTGGCCTTATCTCTTTGTAGATCCAAGATCTTGAGGACTTTATCAGGAAAAAAAGTTGATATGGTGGAGATAATTATGACTCCCTCTAGGTCACAGGTATTCCTTATATGATCCTTACTTTTTCTATTTTGGAGTCTAGGAAGTTTTTGGGATTGGAGGTAAAAAAACAAGGGTTTTTAGAGAAAACTAGAAAGGCGCACGGTTAAGGCGCACGGTTAGTTTAACTGTGTGGTAACCATGCGGTATGCCTCTGTGAAGTTCCAATGGGGTTTTTTATGGTTGTATCATGGTTAAATTAATTGTGTGGCCCTCTAGTGAAATCCATGCACCGCTAGATAGAATGAATAGTAAGGGTGCATGGTTAAGGTGCATAGTTAGTTTAATCATGTGGCCTCCTCCAGGAAAATGTGAGACCCTCTTCAAAACCATTAAAAAATTGAATTTTACCCTTTTACACTTGGTCCTTTTTAAACCTAATCAACCCATAATCTCATATTATCTTTAAATTATCCTTCCTTGGTGATTTGGAGGTCTCTCCCCTTGTATTCTTGGTGGAATTCCTCCATTCTTGAGGGATCTCTTCAAGGTATGTTGCCTTCTTGGTCCAGTTTATCCTCTTCTTTGTAGATCATTATTAGATATCTTCTCCTCTGGTCTTGTGGAACTCAAAGGGGTTGTGTATACCAAATTTAATTTTCATGACCCATCCCACGGGGCCCGGACGTGACTACCCCAAGCCCACCTTCCATAGACCAGGGGTTGGTGACTAGCACCTGGAGGCTTTTCCCGAACAGGGAAGGCATTACCTTAGAGATCTGTACACACTCAAAAAGTAAAATTTAAGTAAACAACCAACAAAAGTAAGGTATAACCACGAGAGTAAAGTACAACCACAAGTACTACTGTAAACTGAAAATAGTGGGCCGAAATACAAGCCCTAAAAACTGAAAGAAAGTAAACAGCTATCACGTCTACCCTAGAGCTCTACCTAGAGGGTAGTATCTGTAAGTATAAAGTTGAAGAAGAGGATCTAAACTACTCCCATTGCACCAAGCTCCACCAAGTCCTGAACCTCCAAAGTCTGCCTCAGAGCATCAGTAATCTGCACCAAACACACACGTGCGGACAGAGCCTGTGTAAGGGTGAGTATAACAACTCAGTAGTGGACCCCGAGACCCCTGATGGTCTCTCAAAAATCAAAAAAGTAAAACATCACAAGAAATACCACAAAGGTAATATAACAATCATGATCTAAATCATGAATCACAAAGAAAAAGAGACAGCTCACTCTAACGATATAACTTTAAGGTTACTGGGATAGGGATGACTAGTCATAAAGCCAGAACATCTTATCCATAGTAACTCTACTACTAACCTGTATATGTCACTGTATTCTAACACGTATTGGTCACTAGATGTTGACTCATACTGGTCACTAGTGTTGACCCATATTGGTCGTTGGTGCTGACCCGTATTGGTCGTTGGTGTTGACCCGTATTGGTCACTAGTGTTGACCCAAATTGGTCACTGTTATAGAGGTAGGGATGATTAGTCGTATCGCTAGATCATCCCACTCTGGAGTTTCTGATACTGACCCGTATTAGTCGCTCTTCTTCTTCATGTCACAGCCAGCCACTGGATTCCCACACGAAGCATGCCTAATCTCCATAAGATTCTTCTTCTTAATCCATCGGTCATATTTCAACCGGTACGAAGTCTCACAAAAAACATACCCAAGGGACCGCCCCGTCATAGGGGTCCCAACGTGATAGATGGCGTGTCGATCGGACACCCGGTCTGTGAGACATGGGCACTTTTGTAAAAAGGGCCAGGTTGGATTCAAGTCTTATCCAACCCAGGTCACATGTCAAACTATGTCAAAATTCACTTATATTATCTCCAAAGGATCGTCTTGCTCCAAGGATCCCAGCGTTGTAGACGGTTTGTCAAACGGACGTCTGGTTCGCAAGATATGGCCATTTAAGTTTTTCTGGGCCTGAGAGGGGTCCGGGTCCGGTCCGACCCGGCCCAAACTGGCCTAGGCCAACCCAGTTAAGCTGGACAGTAGTGGGCTCGGCCTGTTGGGCCACATACTGGCCCATCCTACCAAGAAATCTAGCCCACTGGATAGTGTGACCTGCGTGGGTTGCGCGGTCCGATGCACCTGAACGACTCAAAGGAGCTGTTCGGCTCCTTTAATTGGAGGCACCCCATGGCAGTGCCTTGTCACCCGTGGAACCTGAAAGAGCGGGTCCCTGTCTTTGCTGCCACCGTGGCTTCAAATTAATGTCCCTTCAACACGACGCGTGACGACGCACCTCCTCTGCCTCCACAGCTGATTGCATGTCCGACCAATGCGGTGTCGAGCGGCACAGCTCTTTCATCATGGCCGGTGATTGGTGGCCGCCACCCTCGTCCGTCAGTGCTGGTTCCACGCCGGTGTTTCTTCCATGGTCCACCGTGTGAGATCCAGTGGTCTGTTCTTTCTTACAGATGTGCCTACGGTCCTCTCAGGATGTCGTCGTCATTTCGCGGCCCTCAAATACACCTTGCCGTTGTTTTCGTTATTTCGCCACAAAGAACGCACCAAGGACAAGTTTTTGGAGGGTCCAAGCCTTGTTGGTTTTGTCCTGATCACTCTGTGTTAGCATTTTAAACCTGATTAAGATTAACAATAATCAAAAGGAAGAATAATCCCCGAATTTAAGACCCTGCAATAACCACTCGCATTATTAGACATGACGTGGATCAACCCGTTAGTCGGTTAGTCCGCGTTCATTATATTTTTCAAGAACGGTAAGGGAGGGAAAATCAAAGCACAAAAACCCCCTACCTTGAGATCCTTTGGAGGTGTCGCAGTTGTGGTGGGAGGAGTATCCACATTGGATGGAGTCGTTGGCATTCGTCGATCCCAGATCTTTGCTGCCTGAGCTTCCATCCTCCATCGGTGGATGTTGCCGCATAACTTCTCCAGAGTTTCCTCGCTTGAAGAAGTCATCCAAAACCCCACGCTGAGCTCCATTTAAATAGGAGGGGGAAAGTTTAGTAACACATTGAGGAATTAATGATATTCATTAAATAAATTAATGAACTTCTTTTAATTCACAATAGTGGAGTTACACAGTTGATGAGTCAAGCCATTAATTGGCTTGACAAGTCACTGGTCCCACCACCACTACTCATCCATTGGAGAAAAAGAAAATAAAATAACAATTACATGTTATTTTACTTTTCTTTAAAAAGTAAAAAAACTAACTTTTTCTCCCGACCTACTATAGTTGAAGTGAAGATTCCCTTAAGAAAATCTTGGTATAGAATATTCAACAGTGCCCTCAGATTTTCAATATGAGCACCGGTTCAAAAGATAGAAAATTTCATCTGTGCGTTTACTAAACATACCTTAAAAAAAGTTCAAAAAATTCATTTCGAGAACACCAGGTCTCGGAATCATGCACCGTTAATTTTTGAAGACTCATAATAATCTCAAATAATTAAAAAAATACATATAATTTTTTGGGTCTTTACATTCTCCCCACCTTGGGGATTTATGTCCCCGAAAACCAAACAAGGCTACACAAACAAAGAGGGGTACTAGGCATGCATATGATCATATCACTCCCATGTGCTCTCCTGGAGATTCCCATGCTTCCATTGAACGCGCACCAGAGGTATTGACCAGCCACAAAGGATTTTCTCATGTCAATCCTTTATCTCCACCAGGTACTCCGCAAAAGTTTCCCCATCATTAATCTCTATCTCACCATGGTTGAGGATGTGAGGTGGGTCATGCACGTATCTCTTCAGTTGGGATACGTGGAAGATGTCATGCACCCTCTCCAACTACAGTGGTAGTGCCAAGCAGTACGCCACCTTGCCAATCCTCCAAAGTATCGAGAATGGTCTGATAAACCTCATTGAGAGTTTTTCACCTCGTCCAAATCTCTATAGTCCCCGTCGAGGGGAGACTCTCAATAATACATGGTCCCCCTCCTGGAACTCCAGTGTTCTTCGTATCCTATCAGCATAGGATTTATTTCAGCTCTGTATAGTCTTCATCCTCTCTTGGGTGACCTGCACCTTCTCAATGGTAGTTGTACTATCTCTGGTCCCACAAGTGCTGGTTCTTTTGGATCCATCCACCACAAGGGCGATCTGCACAGTCGTTTGTACAATGCCTCAAAAGGGGTCATACCAATGGTAGATTGATATTTGTTGTTGTACGCGAACTCCACCAAGGGTAGGTGGTCCTCCCAACTGCGACCAAAATCTTGGACACATGCATGAAGCATGTCCTCCATGTTTTGGATGGTCCGCTCAGTCTGACCATCTATCTGCAGGTGAAAAGTCGTGCTCAAGAAAAGCTGAGTCCTGAAAGCCTCTTTCAATTCTTTCCACAACCAGGATTTGAATCATGTGTCACGGTCTGAGACTATCATCAAAGTAACCCCGTGAAGTCACACGATCTCCTGAACGTAGAGACATCCCAAGCTCTCTATCGAACCCTTCTCTCGAATAGCAAAGAAGTGGGTTGACATGGTGAGTCAGTCAATGATCACCCAGATGGTATCGTGCCCTCTGGAAGTACGTGGTAACATCATCATGAAGTCCATATATATCACTTCCCACTTCCAATCTGGTATCTCGAGGGGTTGGGTCAAGCCTGCTGGTACCTGGTACTTGGCCTTCACTTACTGGAAAATGAGGCATCTAGAAACAAACTCTGCCATAGCTTTCTTCATCCCTGGACACCAGCACTGACGTTGGAGGTCCTTATACATCTTCATCACACCTGGATGTATTTCCAAGGGGGTGTATCGAACTCCCTCAGCACCTCATCTCGTAGTTCCACTGGTACAATTGTACATCCTATGAAAAGGATATCATGCTCCTCGCCTTCATAATATCTGTTAGGTGTATGGTTTGAGGATATCTGAGCACGTGTAGTCTCACAGCTGCTATCTCCGAGTTTGCCTCCCTGACTCACTGAAGGATTGGAGGAGAAACTACCATCAAATGGAAATAAATTGTCTCATCTCTATCCATGTAGGATATCTGAAGCGAGGATAACTGCTCTAAAGCCTCATTTAGTAGTTGTGAACTTGATCTCCAGCTAAGTGAATCTGCCACTAAATTCACATTCCCAAGAGTATAGACTATCTAAAATTCATAGTCCTAGAGGAACTCTAGCCAACGTCTCTATCTTAGATTCAGATCTTTCTTTGTGAAGATATATCTGATACTCTTTTGGTCTGAGTAAAAAATGAACCATTCATCCATCAATTAGTGTCACCGCATCTTCAATGCGAAGAATACTATTTCCAACTCCAAGTCATGAGTCACATAATTCTGCTCATGAGGCCTTAGATATCATGATCTATAAGCAATTACTATATCATCCTACATCAGGATGAAATTGAGTCTAGTCCCTGATGCATCACAGTAAACCATGTAGTCAGTGCCAACCTCTGGAAACCTTAGGATGGGAGCACTGGTCAAGCTCTTCCTTAGCTGTTGAAAGCTCTACTGGAATGTCTCTGACCATAGAAAGGGTTTAACCTTATTTTTTAAGGCAGTCATAGGTGATGCTACTCTGAAGAAATTAGGTACGAACCTCTGATATTAGCCTACTAATCCAAGGAAGCTCTTCACCTCAATAACACTTCTAGGTGGCTCCCAAGAAAGTATTGCCTTGATCTTCGTTGGATCCACTGGAACTCCAGCCTCTGAGATGATGTGTCCCAAGAAGTGGACCTTCTGTATCCAAAACTCACGCTTCGAGAGATTCCTATATAACTAGTGCTCCCATAGTGTGTCCAAAACTATCCTCAAGTGTACAACGTGCTCTTCCTCAGACGCAGAGTACACCAAGATGTCATTGATGAAGACCACCATGAAGTGATCAAGGTATGGCTGGAAGATCCTATTCATGATCCCCATGAACACTACTGGATCATTGGTCATGCCAAAAGGCATCACCAAGAACTCATAATGGCTATACCAACATCCAAAGGTTGTCTTCGGTACGTCATCATCCTATACCCTGAGCTGATGATAGCTTGATCTGAGTTCTATCTTCAAGAACCACTTCGCTCCCTTCAACTGATCAAATAGATCATCAATCCTCAGTAGATGATACTTGTTCTTTATGGTCACCTTGTTTAGGCATCGGAAGTCCACACATAGCCTCAAACATCCATCTTCCTTCTTGGAAAACAACACTGGGGATTCCCATGGAGAAACACTAGGCCTTATGAATCCCTTCCTCTATAAGTCGTCTAACTGTACCCTCATCTCCCAGAGCTCTGTAGGGGTTATCCGATATGCTGGTGTAGATATAGGTGTTTTTCATGGGTACAAGTCAAGGTGGAAGTCTACCTCTCTACGAGGAGGTATTCCTGGGACATCTTCTGGAAAGACGTCCTCATACTCATCCACTACCACTGGAAACTATGGACTCACCTCATCCACCATGTCGAAGGTCATTCAAGCCAGCTGATATGTAATCGGCTTCACCCTTTTGAGCGTAAGTCCATCTCATGCTGGTCTGTTTTCCTTCTCACCAATAAAGGAAAACTGGCCTCCATCTCTGTGTGTACATCTCATTGTATGTCTCAAGTAGTCAATTTGTGCATGAGCTGCTAATATCCAGTCCATGCCTAGAATAACGTCGTAGGGATTCAATGCCGCTACTAAAAGATCTCATCTGAAACTATCTCCTCTGAGAGTAAGATCACACTGTCGGCACTAGTGTGTGACCGCTGAATTTCCTCCCTTAGGAGTATCCAAATACAAAGGTCGAGCTAAAATCTCAGTTGGAATCTCAGAGTCTCAAACTAAGTCCATGGTAAAGAAATAATGGATAGCACATGTATCAATAATAACTTCTACTAAATTAGAGAAGATATAGATTGTACCTCGTATCATCTCAGGGACATCAGGATCGTGAGACTCTAATACATGTATTTGGGCCTGTCCCCATCCACCTGCTCCCTGAGCTCGTGGTGGACCACCTGGGGGTGGTGGTGGTAGTGCATGGTTACCCCGACCACCTCCTACTAAAAGTCCTGCTTCCATACCTCATTCGTTGTCTGGCTGACGCTCATGATACTACCGCTGCTGCTGCCTCGGTGGCCCCTCCACCGTCTGTCGATCATCCGTGTGGGGAGTCAGATAGTCATGAGCTCTGTGACCCTTTCCCCCATAAGAAAAATAGATCATTCCTTGTTGGTGTCTCCCTCAGCCTCTCAAGTCGTGCACCTCTAACCCTACGTCCCGAGGTTGCCCTCTGAAAGGTCTAGCCCACTTGGGATTCTGCATCGTCTATCTACTTCTAGCTGGAGATGACTCTACTACCTGTCTACTGATATGGGATCTCACTGTCGGTGCCTGCTCGACAAGGAATATATCTATTAGCAAATATTGTTCTAGCACCCCATCCTGTGTCGGGATGCTGATAGAAACTATCGTAGCTCTGATCTCTCATTAGAGCCCCTGTTCAAAGGTCTAGGCCCTGAAGTAAGGGTACCATACCATGTCGGTGGAGTATTGGGAGAGGTCAGTAAATCTTGCTCAGTACTGAGCCACAGTCTGGCTTCCCTACTACAGATGCAGTAACTCCAAAATTGCATAGATCATAGTGTCACTGGCATGAACTCCACCCTGAAAAGGCTCTCAAAGTCTGACCAGGTGAGGGTCATCTCCTCATGCACCTGGAGTGTCAAGCTCCACCATCATCTTACCGAGCCCTGAAGAAGGCTAGTAGCCAAGATCACCATCTGATCGGAAGGTGTCTCTACTAAGTGAAAGACCCGCGAAACCTCCTCAAGCCAGTCCTCTGCTTCCTGGGGGTCTGTCTCTCCTCATAACCTTAAAGGCCTCTATCTCTAGAACTCATGCAATGCGTTCAGCCGGCGTGCATGATCCACTTGTAGCATATGATTCTCAATAGGTGGTGGTGCTATTGGTACACCACCCGAAGATTCCATCACTGTGAGTGGTCCCTATACCGACGTCTTATCGCTCGGTGGGCCACTGTCACGATATCTAACCAGAATCTTGGATGGATGTATTTGTGGAGGCATCCTATAAGAAAAAGATGCTCCAAGTTCAGTAAGTTATACCTAGTGAGCTGACTCAAGAAAGATCAAGAAAACTTTTCAAAGCACTAGCAATCGGTGTTTTCATGTACCGAGTCAGAAAACAGAATTCAGGGTCCTGGTGTATGGATACGTTGGCTGCCGCACCAACATTGTACTCCCTGTACTTAAAACCGAACTCAAGACACTTTACACCATTTCCTCATTAAAAGTAGACTCTTAGTTATTCTAGTAGAACCGACCTCCCTTTGATACCACTTTGTCACGACCCGTCCCACGGGTCCCGGACGTGACTACCCCAAGCCCGCCTTCCATAGGCCAGGGGATTTTGACTAGCACCTGAAGGATTTTCTCGAACAAGTAAGGCATTACCTTAGAGATCTGTACACACTCAAAAAGGTAAACTGAAGTAAACAACCACAAAAGTAAGGTATAACCACGAGAATAAAGTACAACCACAATTACTATTGTAAACTGAAAAAAGTGGGCCGGAATATAAACCCTATAAACTGAAGAAAAAAAATTAAACAGCTGTCGCATTTTCCCGGGAGCTCTACCTGGAGGGCAGTAGCTGTAAGTCTGAAGTCGAAGAAGAGGATCTTGACTGCTCCCATCACACCAAGCTCCACCAAGTCCTAAACCTTCAAAGTCTTCCTCGGAGCATCAGTACTCTGCACTAAACACACATGTGCAGGCGGAGCCCATGCAGGGTGAGTATAACAACTCATTAGGGGACTCCGAGACCCCCGAAGGTCTCTCAGTAATCCACAAAGGAAAAAATCACAAAAAATACCACAAAGGTAATATTACAAGCATGATCTAAATCATGAGGCACAAAGAAAAAGAGAAAACTCAATCTAACATTATAAATTCAAGGTTACTGGGATAGGGATGACTAGTTTTAAATCCATATCATCCTATCCGTAGTAATTCTACTGTTGACCCGTATAGGTCACTATATTTTGACCCATATTGGTTGCTAAATTCTGACCCGTATTGGTCGTTGGTGCTGACCCGTATTGGTCGCTAGTGCTAACCTGTATTGGTCGCTGGTATAGAAGTAGGGATGATTAGTCATAAAACTAGATCATCCCACTCTGGAGTTTCTGATGTTGACCTATATTGGTCACTCTTATTCATCATGTCATAGCCAGCAATTAGATTCTCGCATGAAGAATGTCTGATCTCCAAAATATTCTACTCCTCAATCCATCTATCATATTTCAATTGGTACAAAGTCTCTCAAAAAGAATACCCAAGGTATCATCCCATCATATGGTCCCAACATGATAAATGGCGCATCGATCGGACACTCGGTCTGTGAGACAGGGGCACTTTTGTAAAAAGGTCCCAGTTGGATTCAAGTCTGATCCAACCCATATCGCATGTAAAACTCCTTCAAAACTCACTTAGAGTATCTCCAAAGTACCGTATCACTCCAAGGATCTTAGCACCGCAGACGGTTCGTCAAACGGACGTTTGGTTCGCAAGATATGGTCCTTTAAGTGTTTCTGGGCCCGAGAGGGGTCCGGGTCTGGCCCGATTGTGTTGTGTCGTGGTGGGCTCGGCCCACTAGGCTACAGACCGGCCCGACCCACCGGCTAGGCGTGGCCCGCTAGGTAGTCCAACCCACTGGAAAGCACGACCCGTGCGGGTCGCACGGTCTGCTACACCCGAACTGCTCAAAGGATCCATTCAGCTACTTTAATTGGCGGTGCCACATAGCGCTACCTCATCACCTACGGGACCCACAAGATCAGGTCCCAACCATCTCCACTGACGTAGCTTCAAATCTGTGGCCCTTCAACGCGACACGCGACGGCGCGTCGCCTCCGCCTCCGCAGCCAGCAGCTGTCAGCCGCCTGTTTTACCACCACATTGCCGAGTGACACCGCTCTTCCATCATGGTCGGTGGTTTCTAGTCACCACCCTCATCCTCCGACACTGGTCTTCAGTGTCGGTGTTTCTTCCACGGGCCACCGGGTGAGCTCCAATGGTTCGTTATTTCTTTCGGACGCGCCTGCAGTCCTCTCGAGATGCTGTCGTCATTTCGCGGCCCTCAAATACACCTTGTCACCGAGTTCATTGTTCCTCCATGAAGAATGCACTAAGGACATCTTTAGTGGAGGGTACGAGCCTTGTTGTTTTGGGCCCGTGCCCTCCGCATTATCATTTTAAACATGAGGAAGATTAAAAATAATCAAAAGGAAGAATAATCCCCAAATTTGGAACCCCGCAACAACCACCCGAATGATTAGACGTGACGCGGATCAACCCATTAGTCGGTTGGTCCGCATTCATTATATTTTTCAAGAATAGGAAGAGAGGGAACATCGAATCATGAAAACCCCCTACCTGGAGATCTATTGGAGGTGTCACGATTGCGACGGGAGGAGCATCCACGTTGGATGGAGTCGTCGGCGTTCGTCGATCCCGGATCGTTGCCAATGAGATTCCATCCTCTGTCGATGGATGTTGTCGTAGAACTTCGCCAGAGTTTTCTTGCTTGAAGAAGCCATCCAAAACCCCACCTCGAGCTCCATTTAAATGGGAGGGGGAAAGGTGAGTAATGCATTGAAGAATTAATGAGGTTCATTAAATGAATTAATGAACCTCTTTTAATTCACAATGGTGGAGTTACACGGTTGATGAGTCAATCCATTAATTGGATTGAAAAGTCATCGGTCCGACCACCGCCACTCATCCATTGGAGAAAAAGAAAATAAAATAACAATTACATGTTATTTACTTTTCTTTAAAAATTCCAAAAACTAACTTTTTCTTCCAACCTACTGTGGTCGAAGTGAATCTTCCCTTAAGCGAATCTCGGCGATGTGGATTCAACGATGCCCTCAAATTTTTAATCTAAGCACCGGTTCAAAATATAGAAAACATTGCCCACACGTTTACTGAATGTACCTTAAAAAAGTTCAAAAAATTCATTCTGGGCACACTGAGCCTCGAAATCACGCGCCGTCAATTTTTGTAGACTCGTAATAATCCCAAATACTTAAAAAAAAATTACATAGAATTTTTTGGTTCTTTACATTAATGGGTTTGAAATATGTTTGATGTAATTTATTATTCATATAGGATCATGAATACCCGATATATCTTTCCCCAATCTCTATCTTAAAGGGAATTTTGTGCTAGCTCCATTTTGAGGTAGGTGTTTCTATAAAAAGGACTAATTCTATGAATTTATTATTTTTGTTATAAAATTACTTTAGTTTATTCATTAAATTGAAGTGAATTTTGGTTTCAAGTGATTTATTAGAAAGATAAATTCTTTTAAATGGGTTTGATTTAAAAATGGTTTTTTCACACCAGGTGTTTGATTAAATGTTTGAATGGTGGTTTTGATTTAGAAATGGGTTTTCAAACACTGAAGTGGATTGTATTGGATTTGAAAATGTTTTATAAAATTGTGATCATGATTTTGAAATATATTTTAAAAATTGGCATCTTGGGAACCTTGGGTGTGTCAAGAAATGGGCATGGGTAACCTTAGTGAGTGTGGTACTACAAGGGGTTACTTTGTGATATTGACAGACTATGGAAGGACTCAATATTGGTTGGTACCAACTTATGTATGGTTTAGGATATAATATTTCTAGTATGTATTCCCATAGTATTTGAGTCCAAATACGAATTACTTTTTCATTTTTGGTTATTTATTGCATGATTTGTTTTCATGGATAGTTTCTCACATATTGTATTCACATGAGATTGTATCACATAGCTTCACGTGATGTATTATTTCATGGATATGTGTTTACTTTCTTACCTTATAGTGTGTCTATAGATATATATCCCTATTTTATTCCTTATAATTTTCAGATTCTTTCTTTATGAATATGAAAGGCTTTTATGAAAACCAAAGGAAAATGATTTACAAGTGGGTTTGGATTTATGAAAATGCTTTGAAAAACTATTTTTGTTTTAAAAGCTAGAACTACATCATTCTTGATATTACATCTTATATAGACTCTATGGTGGAATATTATTGGGATTTTTGCTCACATAATACTTTTAACTTTGGGAAGTTGTAGATGTTGTATTTAAGGATTTAGGTAAAGGAAAAGGCATCTTGTAGCATGATGTATTCTCTCATTATCACAACCTTCGGTTCGGGTTGGTTTGGAGGTGATGGTTGGTCACATGGAAACTTGTTGGTTTTTTTTGATTAATACTTTTCTGGTTTATCCTATTTGTATTGGGTTGTATGAATCTTGGATTTACCTTTTTCTTCCATGTTGTACTCTGTTTGTATGTATTGTTTTTCTATATACGATACTTGTTCATGTTATCTTATTGTACCTCATTACCATGAAGGGCGAGCTCGGGTGGCTTGTCTAGTTGACTTGGGTTGGTCTATTATATATTTTAAGAAGTGAATATGATTTTTCTTGGTATGTCCCATGAAATAATAAAAATTATGATAAAAATACATCCCTAGTCAAAAAATACACCATACAAGGAAGACTTGGTGCACAAAATGTATTATGTCTCAAATAATCAAAATTGAGATCAAGAAAACCCTTACGACATTAGAAACTTTCGAATCAAAACCCCTTATAGGATATGATTTCAAATGAAACATAAAGACCTATTAATATTGATATAATCATGATACAAAATATTAAAGGGTAAGTAGATACACCATTCCAAATGAAACATGTTGTATAATAATAATTATGTCTCAAGGGGTGGAAATTTGAGACAAGAAACTCTTACCTTTTATCCTGACTTCCACAAACACACTCTAACCTCCTATATAAAAAACATAGATATCTTAATAAATTATTTTATAACCTTAATAAAATATTTTTCATTTATACTCTTCATTTATAAACATTCTCTATATTAATTTTAGTTAGTTATTACCTATTTCCAATATCGAGTGTAAGTAATCTTGATCGTTTTGAACTAGTTTCACAAAAATGGTGTTGGTATTAATTATTCTAAAAAAATTTATTATCCTAAGATCAATAATGATACTAGAATAAATGTTACATTATATTTATAAAAGTATAATTTTATTTCATGGTAGTTTTGGTTACAATCCACGAATATGAATTCGATGATGATCATGTTTCGGTGATTCTTAATGAACGAATAGTGTTTTATTAATTAATGAGTTTAATTATAATTTTACCATTATAGAATAAAAATTCATTAGTAACATATTTATATCATATTATACTAGTAATTAAGTTCTTATATTCATCGGTGATATCAATTCATGGCTTTGTTCAAGTAGGTGGTTAAACTGACCCAAACATTAACATGAACATACCATGATTAATGGATGATTATGTGGTGGTTTAGTTGTAATATCATTATACCAGAAGCATAATGATATTATTTAGTGTTTATTAGTATGATATATTAGAATTTTAATTAAGTATAAGAAGAAGTAATGGGTATGAAAATATTACATAATATGAATAAAAATATTTTCCTCTTAGTATGCTTGTTTTAAATGATTGGATTAATCATGATCATTTATTGATCACATCGTTAATAGATTCTATAATTTTTCATACCAAAACCATAATGATATCATAAACATAATATTTATCCATTAAAACCATTCTTAGGACCATACATGAAATTCAATGATGAAAATAAAGATGAAAATCGATCATCCCATGTAGGAAAACAAATATCATATTTATCAATCATCCCATGGAGGAAAAAATATCATATTTATCAATTATCCCATGGATAGAAATCCATCATCCCACATGTATGTATGGTTGATGACTTCATTTTCCATAGAACATGAGAAATTTATAATATGTTTTATCATTTTGGAATATAAAATATGTTATAAATATCATACTTATTTATTAATTTCAACATTAGGACTAGTTGTGTAAGGAGGTTAATGAAAACAAATCATAACACTTTGTAAAGGTGGTAATATGCACACATGCATGAATCGCATTTTTGTTTTTATTAAAGGAGGAGGGGAAACATGGTTAGTGGTTATTACCTTAGCATAATAACATTAATTATATAACCAATACTGGTTTTATTACATAGGTATTTAAAAATTATAATTGTAAAGGTGAGACAGAAAGAAAAGAAGTTAAGGGAAAACAATTACTCACATTGAAAACTTTGAGTTTTCCTTAGAGAGTTCCGAGTAAAGGAAGGTATTAGGATAATATCTTGTGAATAGAATCTCAAGGAGGATGAAAATGATTATAGGTAAAGGAAAAATGGGTCTTTTTCAAAAGGAATCCAAATTTTAGGAGTGGTATTGAAGGGATGGTGAGAGGCCCATTTTATAAGTAAAAATGGATGATATTTTTGTAAAAACCTATTAATTTTTAAAAATGGGATGTCACTCTCAATTAAAGTGGCTCAAAAATTGAGAAATAATAGATTGAGGAAGAGATAAGGTCAATAAAGGACTCAACCACACATTATAAAACATTTTTTTAACATGTTTTGGCCTTTTCCACTAGGTTAAACCCTTTAACCCTAATTTACTCTTACCACAAAAACTAGTTTTTACCAAAGTAATTTATCATTTATAAATAAAAATAAAATGGTTATTATTACATAATTTAGACCTAATTATTCCACATTTGAAATCCATTTTATTTGATTCAATTTCTAAAATCGGTAAAATTTAATTTTAAAATAATAAATTTGTAATGTATTAAAAATAGTTTCTTGAGAAAAATATTACTTTAAATTTAAAATATTGGATATATGTTTATAAACTAGAATCAATATTTTTAGATTTATAATTTCACTTATAAAATATATATTTTGTATAGAAAAAGGTTTTATATATTTCTATGATTTACTTATATACTAATAATGTAATTAAATCATGGTATTTGTAAAAATGGTATATTGAAATATTCACCATAAAATCAATATTTTCAAGAAAAAATCAAGAATTAATCTTAAGAAGATGTTACGATGATGAATCTAAATATATTTTTAATTTTTTTCAAATTGACATTCTAAAATTTAGAAATTTAACATTTAAATAAAATTATAAAATATAGTGAAAATTTAATTTTATAGGGAAAACCACTCTTTAGAACACAATCTATTATTCTTCTTATTTCCTATCATTTACTAATTAGTGTTAACCAATTATTCATATCAATTTATATTACCATCAATTAATCATAAGTTTCTTAAGGTAAAAATGTATAGCGCATAAAAGGAAATTTTATAGAAAAATACATTTCTAAGAATAAAATGATCATATTAGTTGTTTTAGCTATATCAATTGAATTTAATAGGTATTAAAAGTAACCATTATATTCCATTCTATAAATAATTTATAAATTAGATACTTCTATTTATTCTTGATAATCTAGTGATCAGGTTTTAATGGACATACTGAATACTTATATTTTTTTATAAATATATTATAGTTTTGTTTAAGTTCGATGTTTCATGTAGAGAAAGCTATCAAACACATTGACTTATTTTAAGGTAATCATGTATTAATATCTTGAGGTGTTACACACCAAATTTACACCCAGGATGTAAAATAGAAGACCAATTGCAAGTTTTGGTCAGAGTGAGTATCTCAAGAGGGGGGTGAATTAAGTACCCAATAAAAATTTCTATTCAAAATAGATTAAAAAAGCTTCCCCCAATTAATTTTAAAATAGATCAGTTAACCAAAACACCTGGCAGTTATAAAATTCAATATTTCAAAATATTTCTTTGATGATTGATTAGGTCTTGGATAAAATAATATAAAATATTACTTAATCCTTTGAAATTAATTTAATTAATTACAATCTTATAAAAACACTAATTAAGGTTGACTATCAAAGTATTAATTTTGTTTACAGTTTAAAAGAATTTTTAGTTTTAATTAATAGATTCAAAATAAAACAAAATGAAACATGCAGTGTAATTTTGGATACAATAGGTTCAGTCTCAAACTGAGACTTAGTCCTCTCCACTTGGTGATCACCCTCCACCAAGAATTTTATACAAATAAACAGTTTCATCCAAAACCTGGATTGGGTTTTATAATAGTGTGCAACTGTCCAGAACACACAGGGCCTCTTCTACTTTTATCTATGGGAGTACAAAAAATAATAGGTTGCACAAGACCTATTCCATAGTTTCCATGGGAGTACAGGTGTAAAAAGAGTTGAGAATATATTTATGTATCTTTTAGTTATAGCAGGAGACAATGTTTTGTGAAATAACAGAGCAACACACACACTGCTCGTAATGTAATAAGAAGATAAAAAACTGATCAAATAATATGAGAAAAGGGATAGAAGTGATTGGTCTACTATGTTTTGGAGCTCCTGACTCTTGATTTTAATTTCTAGTGTAGTTCAAGTCAGTTTTTCTGATTTTAGTGTAGAACAGTGTCGTAGACACTTTTTTTCTTAACTATAGGAAAACACTAGATGTGTAATGAGCTTTAGATTCCTCAATCGAGTGTAGTAGGATACAACAAGTAAGTTCTTTATGTTATTTCAATCAAGTCCACCTCTATGTGTGTTTAGTATATGAGCTCTCACTTATTCACCCATGCATGAGGGAGTCTAATTTTATTCTTAATAGCTACAGTAGTAGCAGGTTGGAATATCTAGATCCTTTGCTTCCTCATATAGCATGTCAGACACACTCTTCAAAGCATTTGTGAGTCCTGGAATGGTGACTCAATTTTGGTTATGTCTGAGGATAGTGGTGTCTCATTCTCGAGGTATATTAATTCTATACTTTTTCAAATTTCATATCTGGAGGTGAGGCGCATTCTGAAGATGTCTTGTACTGGTGGTGTTACATTCTATACTTAGCCAAAATTCTAAGCTAGAAATGTCTCAGCTAACAGTGATTGATCCTTCTGGTGGTGAGTCCTCTGATGGTAGGTCAGGCTGGCAGTGACTCACACTCTACCAATTTTTTGATTCAGTGGTATCTCACAACTTACAATGAATTAAAGCTGGTGTTGGGACATTGTCGACGGTGTCTTGTACCTTGTCAAAATTTCATCTTAGCAGTGAGATGTATTGACGATGAGACCTTGTCTGGCAGTGAGTCAATCTCAATGGAGACTTATCCTTGGTGGTGTATCAACCTCAATGGTGACTCATACTTAAGGGGAAAAATTCAAAACCTATCTCATATTATAAGATTCTTATATAAAACAAGAAACTCATTAATATTATAATAAGCATGATTTTTTTATCATTAAAACAATGAGGTTAACAATATTCCCCTTTTTGACGATTAAAAATCATGGAATCAAAGGTAAGATTAAAAAAGAAATCATGACATATCATTCACAAGAGATCAAAGATAAACCAAGACATTGTATATAGGTGGTATCAAAGATAGAGAAATAAAATCACTTGTAAAGATAGAAATAAATGACGTACTAGAGTTCTCAACCTTTTGAGATTATCAAAAAGAGTAATAAAATAAATGGAGAATAAAAATATAATGATATGGTGTATAAAAAAACCATAGAATCCCATCCACAAAAATTTATACAAAACAAAATTACCATCAATGACAAAAATTATAATCTAGCAATAATCTCAAGGTTTGATAGAAGGGTCCATCAATGATTTTCCTTTTTCCTTAACTTGGGTCTGATCTGTGGTGGTAGGTTTAGAATCAGAGTTTTAAGAAACTCAGGGTAGAGTAGTCGGAACACCAGTAGGAATTCCAGCTATAGTTTTACGTGCTCAGGGATCTTGAATGAAAATTATTCTGAGATGCCTAATAGATTCGATATGAGATAAAGCTAATGGTTGAAATTTGGAAGTCAAATGTTCATGAGGGTCTCTGGTTAATCCTGGATGAAGGGAGTATTCTACAAGAAGTGTTAGGTTGGTTGTCACTGTAATGGATTCATGAGCGATAATAGTAGTAATATTCACATGAATGAAGGGTTTTATAAGGTTGATAAAATTCATAATGATCTACCCACCTCACTCCATAGCACTAAAAAAAGTCTGACTTTTCTTCCATAAACTGATTCAGCATTGGATTCATTTCCTTCAACTGTATGAATTGCTATAAAATTTGATAAAAACAAGTGACATCCTCGAATTCTCATCCAAAAACTTCAAATGGGTATTAAGTTCATTTTTGTGAAAATCTTTGACAGATAAAACTTGATTGTCTTGGTTGTGGTTTCCCTATTTGAGTTCATGTATTTTTTATACTTTATTATCATCATGTGAATCATGATTAGTGAATTTCTCAAACTTCATAAAAATTTAAAAAAGAATAATAGGTTCACCACTAGAATGTCCACTTGAAATAGCAGCAACGTTTTCTCTAACAACAGTTTTGAGTAGGTCACCATCAATAGTAGGAGTAGCAGTTGAAGTGTCTGAGGAGTCATCTTCAAGAATCTTAAGAATATAATCCATAGAGGTTGTAAAATAATAATTCAACTATTCAATCAAAGACTTTATGAAATCCAAATCACCACTAATACTATTATTATTAATGTTAATTTCTTGAATATAATGCATCATTTTAGGTTGAATATGGTGGAGCACCGATTCAAACAAATACTTCGCATCATTTTCACTCATCCCGGTGAGAAGGGGTGCTTGACTCTTCAAAACATTATCAAGATATGAAATCATATTCTATTTAAAAACATATAATTCACCCTTAGTGACTACATCCACTGGAACAAATAAAAAAATAGGAGTAGGAGTAGCAAGTGTAGACACTCCGTCAGAATAAAACCTCTATAACTGCCCTGAAGCATCAATTTGATTAACTAGTGATACCTCAGGATCCCTTTTATTTCAAGGATCAGGTCCACCATTATTTGGTGTAAACTCAACTTTACTAGATAAATTTCCCATTACTCTGTCATAGGATCAATCCAACTATCAAAAATCCTAACCATAAAGGATTTAGCAATGGTCTGTATAACTACAACAGGTACAACAACTAGGATTTCAACATGTCTCTGAGAATTTATACTTTGTGCAGTAACAGTCAGCTCAACACAAGCATGAGGTTATTATTCTATCTGAACATCATATTTCTATACAACAATAGCTGATTCAACTCCTTTATTATTATCAATATAAGTCTTATATGAAACAGTAACAACCTGTTCACCATAAGTAGGATCTTCTTCCATTTTTACATCAACAGCTGGTTCCACTACTTCACTTTTATCAACAGTAAACTCAAAAAGCTCATTTCTCATTTTTTTAGTCACATGCTGATCAACAGTAGTTATAATTCTCATCTACTCAGCAACCACCGAATCAAACTCTGTCTAATCACCAGCAGTAGATACAACAACATCTCCATCAAAAATATTAAGACTTGGGGATTTCTCCCTCTCAACAGATGAATCTTCTTTTTATTTTCTAAGATTTATATCTAAATCCTAAATGATACTTGGACTTTCTTCAGATATAGAAAAACATTCTTAAAGAGAATAAAACAAGTCTTGAGGAGTTTCAACATCCTCTCTTCTTATCTTCCCATTGGAACCATCATGATCTGAATCATCATCATCACCATTATCATCATCTCCATTTTCATTTCCACTTCTTTCTTCATTTTTATCTCCATTATCACCATATTCTCCTTCTTATTATTCTTCTTCCTCTTCATCATCATTATTATAAGCATCATATTTAGGGCTACTATTTATTTTTTCTTCTCCAAAAACTTCAGTCTCTTCTTCATCACTTATTACTAATTTTTATCTTTTAGGAAGTATCCTTGGTGGATAAGGAGCTCCAAATTTAATAGGTTGAGATTAATGAGAGAGATATAGATCACTACCCTCATTAATATGATAATTTATTTCTTCAAATATAGATGTATCAAATTCTTCTTCCTCATCTGAATACTTGAATATCTCATCTGGTTCCAAACCATGATCAACAAGGTCTTTTGGCCTTGAAGGATGGTCTATATGGTTGAAGTCAACATATATTTTTTCATTGTTAGCTACCCACTGCTTTTTCTAAGGGTTCCAGCTGATCTTCATCCTTGAACAAATCTCTTTTGAGTTATAAAAACCACTATGTCTACAACTGATTCTTTATCATATGAAACTAACCCCTTTGCTTTTAGCATAGCTGAAATAAACTTTGGATAAATCATGGAATTGGATCTAGATGTAGGGTTGATCATTTCTGAAAAATAAACCATAAGATACCTACACATATTGATCTTATATCCACTTTTCATAAGACATAACAGATAGATATCATGATACCTTATAGCAGGAAAATCACCCATTATTGGGAAAATCGTATGTTTTATGAACTTAAAGAGTAGACTTCATTCTCCATAAAGTTCTGAAGCTACTTATATTCTTGTTATTCCATCACCACTCATCTCTTCAAGATCATCCTCATACACAAAAACATCACTGTCCTCGGGAATATAACCTTATTAGTCATTAAAACTACCCTCATGAGGAACTTCTAAGCATTTGGACCACTGATTTGAAGAAAATATAACATTATAACCATTTATTTTTGTTCTTAACCAACTTTTTTCATCTTCAATAGTGAACTCCACAAACTGATAGAACTGATATACTAGCCTAGGATAAAAAGGTCTCTCATTTGAAGATAACCAATCTAACCATCCGTGGATCTATAGGAATTATAGTATTAAATACTTACTTGAGTCATCCATTCAACTTCAACTTTCTTTTCAGGTACTGCTACACAATTTTCAATATCGAGATGAACAAGTTCAACTACAGAAAACCACTTGACTCTCCTTATTTTTTATTAATAGAAAGTGACTCATCTAGAGAAGAAATTGAGGGTCACTTTACTTTGTCCATGCATATAGGTTCGGTTTTCTTGGTCAAAGTTGAAGGGAAGGTTATAAGGTTGAGGTTTGGGAGATAAGGGGTTGCATTAGGCTTGATAGGAAATAAAGTCATGAGAAAATAGGTGCGTTGGAATTAGAAAAATGTCTATTTTATATCATTTGGGATTTAGGTATTCAAAAAATTAAAATCAAAATAATACTTAAAATATATAATTTTAAAATTGGGAAACAATCGAATCAAGTTAGAAATTAAATAAACTGTAAAAATAAAAAACCAATGGTTCAACAATTTATAAGTGAAAAAATTTGAAAAGGCATGAAAACCAATGGTGTGAAGTTCATAACAATGAGACAACTACAATAGTGAGAAAAACAAAAATGGTGAGACAACTACAATTGTGTTTTATACTCAATGGTGTATCATACCCAACGGTGTGTTCTCATAAAATTAAAATTAATCAAAATTAATCATACTTTACTCATGTTTGATGTAATTCATTATCTCAGAATTCAAAGGCTTTGTAAAGATATCATCCAACTAAGGTTATTTACGAATGTATTCAAGAGTTATATCACCTTTTTGAAAATTATCTCTCAAAAATTGATGTCTTACATCAATATGTTTTGTTCTATAATGGGATACAATATTCTTCTAAATATTTATAGCACTTGTATTGTCACAATTTATGGGGAAATGTCGAAATTGATATCCATAGTCTAGTAATGTGTGTTCCATCCACAAAATTTGTGCACAACAACTACCAGTAGCTATATATTTAGCTTCGATAGTAGATAGTGCAACAAAATTTTGATTCTTACTATACAAAAGAAACTATATACTTGCTTAAAAAGTGACATGTTCTAAAATTACTTTTTCTATCTAACTTACATCCAGCAAAATTAGCATCATAATAAATAACTAAATCAAATTCTTATCCTATAGGTAAAAACAATCATAAATTGGTAGTATATTTGAGTTATTTGAAAATTATTTTTACAGTAACCAAGTGTGACTCTTTTGGATTTGCTTAAAAATGAACACACATACACGCACTAAACATTATATCTAGACAACTAGAAATCAAGTAAAGAATACTTCCAATCATACCTCTATAATTGGTTTGATCAACTAGTTTCCCATCTTCATAAAGATCCAATTTACAGGTGGTATTCATAGGAGTTTCACTACTCTTAGTGCTATCCAAGTTAAAACGTTTTAAAATATATTTTGTATATTTACTTTGATTTAAAATAATTCCTTATTTATTTTAAAAAATATGAAAACCAATAAAGAACTTGAGTTCTCCCATTAACTCATTTCAAATTTGTTTTTCATCAATTTAGAAAACTCAGTACATAAATAATTTCTTAAATATCTAAAAATAATATCATAAATGTAAATTTGGAAAACTAAAACATCTTTTGAAATTCATTTTATGAAAAGGGTAGGATCATACATACCTTTTGAAAATCCTTTTTAAATAAGAAAAGAGTTGAGCCTATCATACCAATCTCTAGGGGATTGTTTCAAACCATATAAAGCTTTTGTTAATTTAAAAACTTGATTTGGAAAAGGGGGATTTTTAAAATCATGGGGTTATTCAACAAAAACATCCCTAATTATCAAAACATTCAATAAATAACTCTTGAAATCCATTTTATAAAGTTTTACATCTAGATGAGATGCATAAGAAAGCAGTATTCTAATGGATTCAAGTCTGGATATTGGTGCAAAGGTCTCTTCATAATCTATTCCTTCTTCTTGACTATAACCTTGTGTAGAAAGTCTTTCCTTGTTTCTAACTATTGTGCCTGACTCGTCTACCTTGTTTCTAAACACCCATTTAGTGCATATAGTCAAGGTTTCCTTGGGTCTATCAAAAATCTCCCACACTTTGTTTCTTTTAAACTAATTTAATTATTATTACATTTCCATCACCCAGAATTCATCATTAATGGCTTCATTGATGCCTTTAGGTTCTACCTGGGATAAGAATGCTTGATGTTCAACCTAATTCTTAATAGAAGCTCTAGTATGTGTACCTATATCTAGATATCCTACAACAACGTCTAAGGGGTGATATTTAAGGTTTATAATAGATCTAAAAAAAGTAGGGCTTATCATTTCAATGTTTTCTATAGATTCGGGTTCAGGAAGTTCTAAAAATTATTCAAAACTAGATGATTTTTCCTCTTATTTTATATAAGAATTTTAAGGTTTAAAATTTAAGTTTAGAGAAGACAAATAATCCTTAAGATTTTATAAATAATTCTTGGGATCATATGGATCTGTTTCATCAAATTTGACATGAAAAAATTCTTCCAAAATCTTATTTCTCTTATTGAAAACTCTATAGGATTTACTAGAAATTGAATAACCCATGAAAATTAATTCATCACTTTTGGAAGAAAATTTTTATAAATTATCATTAGTTTTAAGAATAAATACTTTGAAACCAAAAACTATAAATTAATTAACCTTACTATTACTATTATTACAAACCTCATAAGGGGCTTCTTCAAAATTGGTCTAATTAACACTCTATTTATGATGTAGTAGGATGTATTCACAACCCATGCCCAAAAATAAATAGGTAATTCATACTCATTTAACATGGTCTGGGAAATCACTTATAGGGTTCTATTCCTTCTCTCGATAACTCCATTCTTCTAAGGGGTCCTAGAAGTAGATAAATTATGAGTATGGTAATTTTTTGAGAAAAAATATTTGAAGTCTTGGTTCTCAAAATCACAACCATGGTCACTTCTTAAGGTTTTAATTCTAAGTTTACTTAAGTTTCCTATAGATTTATCATACTTGGTGAAATAAGAACATGCTTTACTTTTGTGAGCTAGAAATAATACCCAAGTATTCCTAGAAAAGTTATCTACTACTACATAGACATAGTGCTTCCCATTTAGACTAGAAACTCTAGATAGTCCAAATAAATCTATATTAACCAACTCAAGAGGTTGAGAAGTTGACACTTTTTTCTTTAATTTAAAAGACACTTTTTTTGTTCCCTTTTTGATAGGGGTTATAGACTTTATCGTTTGGGAACTCTATTTTAGGTAGATCCTTTACTAACCCTTTCCTAGTAAGCTTCCTAAGTGAGTGAATATTTCAATGTTCTAGTATCATATTCCAAAGCCAAGATTCATTGTGAAAGGCACTCAAATAGGAAACATTTTGAGAAATTAAAGAATTTAGATCAACAACATAAATATTATCATTCCTTAAGGTATTAAAAACTGAATAATATTTAGAAAAAACATTACATGCATTGTTCTCAGTTTTAACATGGAAACCATCATCACATAATTGTGAGATGCTAAGCATGTTATATTATAAACCATAAACAAATAATACTTTAGAAATTAAAACAGAATTTTTGTTACTAATTTGGCCAAGGCCGATGATTTTCCCTTTTTCATTATCACCAAAGGTGAAATGACCACCATCAAACTTAATGAAGCTCTTTAATTAAGAATATTATCCTATCATATGTCTTGAACATCCTATATCCAAGTACCATAGACTCTTATATGAGGTCTTTAAATAGTTTTCCTACAAAACTGAATTTATACAAGAAATGATTTTGGTACCCAGATTTTCTTAGATCTAGAAGTGTTAGTGATTAATGCATTAGGAACCCACATTTGTTTTATAGGTTTCCTATAAAAAGACTAAAGACTTTTTGAAATAAAGACTTTGTTAGGTCCTCTAGAAAAATATGTAGCAGTAGATCTTTCAAGTATTGACTTAGGTACAAAAGTACTCTTTACTACTCTCCTATGTCCAGGTTGATATCCTATACCTGTAACATATTTAGGTGCAACTTGTTTTACTAAAATCTGGGTGAGAGTTTCTCTTCCATTAGTAAATTTTTATAAATCCTTCTTTAGTTTTTCATTATATATCTTAAGTTTAGTATTCTATTTCAAAAGTTGATCATTACTCTCCTTCTCTATAGTTAAATCAGATTTAATATTAGTATTTAAAGCATGTTGTCTTTTAAGAACCTTGTATTTATCCTTAAGTTCATTTAAAGTATCTACTATAATTTTGCAATATTCAAACATCTCTTCTTGATACATGTCATCATCATCATGTTCATTCTCATAATTATCATAGTTAATCATAGTTAAAACATTAGAAATAGCAGGTACCTCAAAAATATTAGTCATAAAGCACATGTTGGCTCTGTTTGACTTTTTTTTCATGTGATGAATCAAAATCACTAGATTTATCCTTAGAATCACTCCAAGTGGATTTTATTTATTTCTTATACCTTTGGTCCTTGTCTTCATATTTATTTCTATATTTTAACTTTGGATAGTCTTCCTAGACATGTCCTTTCCTTTTTCACTTATAGCAGGTGACTTCATTATCATCCTTCTTCCAATATTTCTTCCATGTTCCTCTAGAATTGTACTTTACTTTGTAACTAGGTTTTCTGAAAAAATATTCCTATAAATTTTCTTGAATCTCCTTGCCATATGGTCCATCTTCTTATCACTATCCAACGATGACTCACTGTCACTTGAACTCATAGCTTGAACTTTCTCCTTTTCCTTTTGTTTAGATGCAATAGTCTTAAAGGCTACAGATTTTCTCTTTGGATATTCATCATCTTCTTGGTTGACCTTTAAATATTCTTCATACATCATCATATTATCAATAAAATCTTTGAAAAGTAACTTTATTATTTTGTAGGACTCTCTAACTGACACATATATGACTCTCCATATTTCAGGTAAACATCTAATCAGTTGCATGATCTTGACCTTATCGGATACAGGATTCCCAAGTGATCTCATTGTGTTTACAATCTCATTGAACCTGAACTGCATGTCAGAAATAAGTTCATCAGGCTTTATCTTAAAGTTATCATACTTAATAGTATATGTATTAAGTCTCATCTCCTAACATTAGTTGTTCTATCATGTGAAATAGATAAAGTATACCAAATTTCATATGTAGTTTTAGAGGCAGATATTCCATTAAATTATTCATCTCATAAAGAATAGTAAAGGGAATTAATTTCTTTATAATTATTATTGTAATAAATCTTTGTATCATCATCCCAATCCTTTCTACCAGTATTAGGTATAAAATATTTATCTTCTATAACAAACCAAATTTTTAAACCCATACTCTCAATGTGTATTTTCATTTTGATTTTACATTGAGCATAATTGTTACTATTGAAAAAGGGAGGTATGTTAGTAGTAGAAGCTTATTTTCTATAATCCATTTAAAGAAATAAATTTAGAAATGACAAAAATTTAAGATCTTTAAAGCTTAACAAAAATCACAAATTGAAAACGTTTTTAAAACTTTGATACCAAAGCTTAATCCTTTGATATCAAATATTGGTCGAATTGAGTATCTCAAGAGGGGGGAGAATTGAGCACCCAATAAAAAAATTATGTTCAAAATAGATTAAATATATTCCCCCAATTAATTTAAAAATGGTTCAGTTAACCAAAATAACAAGATCGCTATAAATTTAAATCTTTTAAAATATTTCTTAGAAGATTGATTAGGTCTCAGATAAAATAATATACAATATTACTTAATCCTTTGAAATCAATTTACCTAACTAAAATCTTATAAAAACACTAATTAATGTTAACTATCAAAGTATTAATTTTTTTATAGTTTAAAAAAAATTCAATTTTAAAGAATAGATTCAAAAAAACACGCAGTGGAATTTTGAATACAATAGGTTCAGTATCAAACTGAGAATTAGTCCTCTCCACTTAGTGATCACCCACCACCAAACAGTTTATATAAATAAATAGTTTTATCCATGACTTGGATCGAGTTTTAGGATAGTGTACAACTATCCAGACCACACAGGGCCTCTTCCACTATTATCTGTGGGAGTACAAAAAATAACAGGTCGCACAGGACCTCTTACACAGTTGTCGTGGGAGTACAAGTATAAAAAGAGTTGAGGAGATATCTATGTATCTTATAGTTATAGAAGGAGAAATTGTGTTGTGAAATAATAGACAAACACACACTACTTATAATGTAATAAAAAGATAAAAAATAGAGCAACTAAGATAAGAAAATGGATATAAGTGCTCGTTCTATTGTGTTTTGGAGCTCGTGACTCTTGATTTTGATTTTTAGTGTAGCTCAAGTCAGTTTTTTTGAATTTGTTGTAGAAAATAGTGTCATAGTCTCTTTTTTTCTTAACTGTAGGAAAACACTAGATGTGTAATGAGCTTTGGATTCCTCAGTCGAATGTAGTGGGATGCAGTGGGTAAGCTCTTGATGTTCTTGAAATCAAGTTCACCTCTATGTGTGTTCAGTATGTGATCTCTCACTTATTCAACTATTCAAGAGGGAGCCTACTTCTCTTCTTAATAGCAGCAGTAACATGTAGGAATATCTGGATCTTCTGCTTCCTCGTACAACATTTCTGACACACTCTTCAATGCATTGGTGAGTCCTAGAATGGTGACTCAATACTGATGGTGTCTGAGGATAGAAGTCTCTCATTCTGGAAGTATGTTGATTTTATACTTTTCCAAATTTCATAGTTATTGGTGAGATACATTCTAATGGTGTCTTGTACCGGCGGTGTGACATTCTATACTTATCCAAATTCTAAGCTAGCGGTGTCTTAGCTAATGGTGAGTCATCCTTTTGGTGGTGACTCCTCCGATGGTAGGTCAGTCTAGTAGTGACTCACACTTTTCCAATTTTATGATTTAGTGGTATGTCATAGATGACGGTGAGAAATTGTTGACAATGTCTCATACTTTGTCAAAAAAATTTCTTAGCAATGAGACATCTTAACGGTGAGGCCTTGTATAGCGGTGAGTTGGTCTCGACAGTGACTCATCCTCAACGGCGACTCAACCTCAATAGTGAATCGTAATTAGGAAAAAAATCACCTATCTCATATTATAAGATACTTATATAAAATAGGAAAGTCTTTAATATTATAAGAAGCATGATTTTGTGATCATTAAGATAAGGAGGTCAACAACAAGGTTAATGGAAATACCAAAGTACATAGGTTTTCCAATGAAACTATGGTGAAGCCTGCTTTATTGCGTAGTAAAGGTCCTCAACTCAACTCCCCCCAAAAATCATGTTGTGGATCTCTCATAGATATTATACACCCGATTAGAACCAAGGTGTTGTCAAGTCACCATGTCACAACAAACCTTCATAAGTCAGAGACACGAAAACTCAAATCATCGAGCTTCATGACATAACCCTTTCACTATGTCACAACCTCATGCTTACACTTCATCCTGGTCACCCCTTGATGACAACCATGAAGTAGCCAAATGTTCATGGCATAGGGGTCCTTGAGATAGAAAAGCCCCCAAATTATGGACCATGGGTTCCTACGCCGCAACTTCCAGCACCACGCTACAGTCAGGCCTTTCGACTAGCCCCTCACAATATAACACACATCTCTACACCGCAACTCTACCTCCTAGTTAGAATTTCATCACAAGATCCATTGATTTTTCATCTAGCATCCTCTCGACATCCACAACTCTCAAAATATGGAAAGTAACGGGATGGGAATGTTTGAACTATTATAGAACAAATCAAAGAACCTGACAAAAACTCCCAAATTAGGGCTTGACCGATAATTCACAGTGAGACTACAAGAGAAAACTAGAATACATTAAGGAGTGTTAGACTCACTCGTAGAAACCCAATGCGATGAATGACACTTTGATCTGAGCCCAAACAATGAAGTTTTAGGTTCTGGGCACAGTGGAAGCGTATGATGGGAAGTTCCCAACTTTGATTTTTTCCATAATCAATGATCAATACAAGATCTATATGATAATGAAAACCATGATCAACGTAATTGAATCAAATAAATAAAAAAGGGATAGAAACTTGGAACCAAAAGAGAGGAGATCACCACATATTTTTTATAATTAATTTAATTAGATAAAGAATTACCACTAAGGAATTATTTCTTTACTAATGAATCCATCGACAGATCTGTTGTGCACCATCGTTGTGTTGTAGAAACCAAGTGTAGATTTTCTCTGGTGGTGATCCACATGTGTTCTAGGAATCTCAAGACATTGCCAAAAGGGTGCTAGTATAGAATAACCTTACGCCTGCGTTATCCGCCTTTGATCGCTTCGAGAACCTATTCCAAAGTATTCTTTTGGATCTGGTGGAGGATTGATCTCCATTCTTGGGAGAATTCTTGGAGAAATAATCTCTCTAGGCTTGAGATAATTCACCAAGATTCATTGTTCGCAACTAAATTCGCTCTTGAGAGAATAACATAATTGGGTATTTATATTGCTAGGGTTAAAATAAAATAATTTCATAAGTGCCCTTGATTATTTTATTTAATCCTAGAAATACCCCATGTCAAATAATAATAATGATATTATTATTTCTCGACATGTTCTTAACTTGTGAATTATAATTAAATATTATTTAATTAAATAGTATTCAATGTTTATTATTTCTCACCGGACCATTAAACTTAGTCCTCCATTCATTCACAATATTTATCGGGCCTTGAATAATATCTATTTATTTATCAAATAAATATAACTTCATTATTTTATAATAAATAAATAAATATTATATTCACTAAATAGAAAATAAATATTTATTAAATATTATTCTCATAATATATTCTCTCGAATAACTAGTGACGGAATAAATGCGATAAGTCATACATTAATAATTATTAAACCATGAACGGGAATAATATTTATTCAAATTGTTAAATAATAAATAATAATATATTATTTAACTAAGATTCTAGATACACTTAGTGTGTGACCCTCTAGGCATCTTTTTCAGTGGCATTAGGTGAAGCAGCCTAAAGTCCAAGGTTAACATCTAGAAACACGCCAAGGAATCCATAGATAAATAAGTTAATGTCATAATGACATGTTGCCTCATATGGACACTTACCATGTAATATAATCCCTTTATCACATTATCTCTAATTGAGCATGTTGCATGCCGGTGTCATCAACCTATGTGGTCGATATCTCTTTCTCTGACTTTTCAAAAATAGAATTTACCTATAGCACACCATGGACATGGATTTATTTAGGATATATCATTTTCATCAAAGGTCCTGAGATATTAACTTATGTTAAAGAATATAATGGATAAATCCTTTCTCTCATTATTCATGAATGCAATATTACTCGTGTCGTACCCAACGTATCCTACCACGTCACGAACATCTTTCATCATGGTGTTTTCCAATACATCAAAGTACATGACTCATAATATTCATTAATAATAATTTTAAAGTCTAAGGACCAATACACACATCCAAAAATAGGAATATCCAATGATATATATAAATATGAATTTCCTAATGGCGGGTCCCGTTATCATAATATCCTACTAGATATTACCAAAGGTGTACACCATGAGTAAGTGCCTCAAAGTCTTATGAGTCTCAACCCCTAATATCCTATATCATTTGTTTCCCTAAAATTATATCATACGGCTATAGAACATATATTCAAGAATAGTGTCATAACACTTTCAGGTTCTCATCATAGCAGGGAACTGCTATGACATTTTAGTGTGACAACTACTCTTAGGACATTATCACAAACTATGCCACGTATAAGAACAATCATGATGTGAAAAGTAGTTTATTAATATTAAAAATAATGAATACATGTTTATCATAAATTAAACAGAATTTGGTTCTAGGGAACCAACTCCAACAGACTCTCACTTTCACTAGAATCAACTGCTAACAACCTTCAATCCACTATCTCTCACGTGATACTCATGCTTCTACTGAGATAGACCTTTAGTCAAGGGGTATTCCACGTTCTCTTTCATGGGTACTCTACTCACTACAACTTCACCCCTCTAATGGAAATCCCTCAAGAGGCAATACTTCTGGAGTATGTGTTTTTTCCATTGGTGTGACCTTTTCTCTTTTACAAGACCCACCACTTTAGTATTATCACAATACAATGTGATAGGGACTTTATTTATAGGTACCACATCAAGATACTGAAAAAAGTTATGAATCCAAATGTATTTTTTGGATGCATCAGAAGCCCCTATATACTCGAAATCTATTGTATAATCAGCGCCAACTGGATGCTTTGAACTCTTCTAGCTCACAACTCCTCCTTTGAGACAAAAAACATATCCTAATTTCAAATTTAGATTATTCCAATTTATCTAAAAACTAGCATCATTATAACCCCTTATGATCATCTCCTCGTCTCCTCCATACACCAAGAACATATCCTTAGTTCTTCTCAGATACTTGAGGATAGCCTTAATAGTAGTCCAATGTTGTTCTCCTTGATCTTCTTGATATCTACCTACCATGCTCAGTGCATAGGAAACATCAAGTCTAGTACATAACATGACATACATGATTGATCATATCGCTGAAGCGTATGGGATCTTGCTCATTCTCTCTTTCTCTTGTTGTGTCTGAGGACACATTTTCTTATAAAGATATAAACCATGTGACATTGGAACCAATCCCCACTTGGATTGTTCCATATTAAATATCTTTAGTATCTTTTCAATATATGTACTTTGACTTAGTCCAAGAAGCTTCTTGAATCTATCACAAATGATCTTGATCCCTAGAATATAAGTTACTTCACCTAAGTTTTTCATGGAGAAGCACTTGTTTAACCAATCCTTAATAGATTGTAAGACTGGTATGTTGTTTCCAATAAGTAATATGTCATCAATATATACTACTAAGATAAAAACTGCATTTCCACTAAACCTTTTGTGAACACACAGATTACATTCATTCTTAATGAAACCAAATTATTTTATGGATTCATCGAATCAAATGTTCCATGACCTAGATGCTTTCTTCGATCCATAAATGGATCTCTTCAACTTGAAAATCCTTTTGGTGTCACCTGGAGTCAGAAACCCTTTTGGTTGTGTCATATAGACATCTTTCTAAAGGTTCCCATTAAGGAATGTAGTTTTGATATCCATCTATCAAATCTCATAGTCATGGTAAGCTGTTATAGAAAGTAGAATTATAATAGATTTAAACATGGAAACTGGTGAAAAGGTTTCATCATTGTCAATTCCTTGACGATGTTTAAACCATTTATCCACTAGCCTTTCTTTATAGGTACTTACTTTACCTTCCATGTCTATTTTCCTCTTGAATACCCATTTTCATCCAATAATATTTACATTAACTGGCGTATCGACCAGAACCCAAACTTGGTTCTGATACATGGAATCCATTTCAGAATTCATGGATTCTTACCATCTAGCATCTTATGATCTCTCTACTACCTCCTTGTAGGAGATAGGTTCATCATTGTCAACCAATAATGATTCACCATCCTCGGTGACCAAAAAATCATATCTCTCTGGTTCCCTTACCTCTCTTACGCTCATACACAATACTTGTGTTTCAAGAACTACTTATTACATGGGGACCCATGGAATTTGTTCCCATACCAACTCTTGTGTATCTCGGCCATCAACTTCATCAAAGTCAATATTTCTCCCATTATCCCTTTTGAGTATGTGCTCCCTCTCAATAAGTATGGCTTGTTTGGAGATAATCACTTTCTTGTTTGAGGGATTGTATAGGTAGTATCACTTTGTTTCCTTGGGATACACTATAAAGATACACTTCGTACCCCGAGGTTCTAGTTTGTTTCCTAAAAAAACCTTAACAAATGTCTCGCAACCCCATACACATGTATGCGACAAAATGGGTTTCTTTCCACTCCATAACTTGAAGGGAATTCCATTTTCCTCTTTATTTGGTACTTGGTTTAATGTTTATGTCTCATTTTGTATTGCATATCCCCAAAAGGATAATGGAAGATCTGCATGACTCATCATTGAAATTACTATGTCTAACAAGGTATAGTTCCTCCTTTCACTAATACCATCCCACTATGGTGTGTAAAGTGGAGTAAGTTGAGATAGAATCCCAAACTTCCGTAGAAATTCAATGAACTCTTGGTTAATATATCACCACCTCAATTTGATCAAAGCTTCTTTATCTTCTTACAAAGATGATTCTCTACTTCATTCTTGAATTCCTTGAATCTCTCAAAGAAATTGGACTTATACCTCATCAAGTAGATATAGACATATCTACTCAAGTCATCAGTAAAAGCTATGAAGTAAGAATATCCACCTCTAGCTTTTATTGGAAATGGTCCACACACATCAGTGTGTACCCATCCTAGAAGCTCTGTGGCTCTTTCACACTGTCCACCGAATGGTGGTTTGGTCATTTTTTTCTCATAAACAAGAATGAAATATATCAAGTGGTTTTATATTAGAAGATTATAAATAACCATCTTGATAGATCTTTATCAAATGCTTCTCATTTACATGACCAAGATGGTGATGCCACAACTGGTTATTATATGAGTCGTGTGAACGTTATTCATTATCGATTTACAACACTTTGTTTTCATATTTTAATTCATAAAGACCGTTATTTAAATGTTTCATACCATAACATATGTTTTCCTTATAAAAGAAACAACTTTTATTTCCAAATTTTAAAATAAACTCTTCTGTATCTAGGAATGATACAAAAATTTTGTTTTTGGTAACTATAGGTACATAATAACAATCTTTTAAAACCAAAATCATTCTCGTTGGAAATGAAAGGTGGTAGTCACCAATGGATAGGGTTGCCAGCCTCTCTCCATTGGAAGATCTTAGATCCACCTATCCTTTGGTAATCTTTTGGAATCTACTTGGTTCCTGCATTTGTATACAGATGTGAGCCCCACAAGATGTATCTAATACCCAATGTGTAGATATTGAAAGATTACTCTCAATAAAGAATGCACCTTTAGCTTCCCCTTGCTTTTGGGTGTAGTTTGTCTTTCAGTGGTCTGGATTGCCACATGAAAAACATACTACCTCTTTTTCTTTGCCCTGTCTCTGGATCTTCTTCTTCTTGCCATATGAAAAACATACTACCTCCTTTGGGACCCTTTTCCTTGTCCTTTCTTTTCTTATTCACCATAAGGACTATAGGTTTGTCACTCCCTATGTCCCTATCCACTTGGATAATTAAAGTAAGAAGTTCCAGAAGACTATTCTCACTATTTTTCATATTTTAATTAACAATAAAGTTGGAGAAGGTCTTGGGAAGTGATAAAAGTATGAGATTTTTATGCCACTCATCTGGGAATTTAATCCCTAAGATGTCCAGGCATTTGATGTAGCCAATGATTTTGACTGCATGAGGCCCAGTTGGCATAGACTCTCTAAGCTTAGTTATAAACAAATCATTGAAGATCTCATACCTCTCTTGTCTCACCTTCTCTTGATAGAGATCCCGAAGGTGATACATCATGCTATAGGCATCCATATCCTCATGTTTCTTTAAAAGATCATTGGACATAGATGATAGCATGAAGCACTAAACATATATAGCATCATTCAGATATTTCTCATAGAGATATATCTCTTCATCACTTATCGCATTGCCAGACACAACTGGTAATGGTTCTTCCAGCACATATGATTTCCCTTTATGGTAAAGGATTACACATAGGCGTCTTTGACACTCTTGGAAATTAGTGTCAGTGAGAAATTTTTCTTTCTCAATTATGGATCACAATGATATTTTTGATGTCATTTTATTTTTGTTTCTACAAAATAAAATGAGTAGAATTTTAGTACTTTATCTGATAAATTTAGACAAATAAATAAATATTATATAAATTAGTCTCCCACTATTTTATCAAAACCCGATAGCCCTCACCATTAGCTTCATAATATTCTATTTCTTAGAAATTATACTGGCAAGGATCCATATTCCACTTCTCATTACCCCAAATTTGGCTGGTCAAGCAACTTGAATGGTTTTAGGTAGGCATTCCAAATGTCAACTGTATTAACTCATAGTTCCTTGATCCGTTGAGTGGACTCCCCAATGAAATAACTATGCAACTGATAGAAATAAAATAATAAAGTGTAATGATCATTATCTTATACTAATGGTTAGTTTATCAAACGGTTGATAAACTAACCGTTGACCTAGGGGAAAAACACCTTGAACCAATTAAGGTTTGTGTTGCATCTTTCCACCTGTCCACCTTGAACTAACTAACCAATTAAGGTTTGTGTATCTCCTAGGATTGGTTTTGCCTCAACTATGAACTTGAACCGCCTATACTATCTTGGTAGATCCATCCATTACATATTTCTTTTACTCACACACAGGTTAGGGGAAAGGGGGGTTTACATAAAAGAAATCAAGGGCACATAGGCCCTACATAATGAAAGGAGAGAAGGCACATAGGCCACCAATTTAATTTAATAATAAATTAAATGAAACCAATCATATACAAAAGATTTGTTCTAACTCATGATCATTCATATTCATGTAACGAATTACGCATTTAATAAAACTAGCATTCAATTATTAATCGTTCTCATTTAAGATAATCACGCTTGAATCGAATAATTATTATTTTTAATTAATAAATATTTTTTATCTTAATCCTTATCTTATTTTCCTTGAGAATATCATCCGTTATAATTTTAAACAAATTAAATAAATTCACTTAAAATTAACCTTGTACATAAATGTATCTTGAAGACAACACAGTGAATAATCGTCTAAATCTACCCAACATGTATTATACTCGTATACTGTTTTACTCTTGTGACATATAGAATACATGACTTATCACGTACTTTCACAACATGTAATCCACGGATGATTATATGAATTGCATGATTTTTCGGTCATGTGTTATGCTTCAATGCACGTAGAGTAACAACTTGTAATACGAATCATACATAATGTGCAGATCAGAACATTATGTAGATATTAATTAAATATTTAAATATTTATGTATATTAAAACCTATCACATGGTGTGTTCTATCATTACGAACACATGAAAGTACATGTCTCAAGGTTTACATAGTAAAACAAATAAATTTTAAATATACGTAATCGATAAAAGTACACAGTGTGTAGATCTGATCTACATAGTGTGTACATCTCTCATCGCCTATTCGAGATACACGCCTAGGGACTCGACGTGTAGTCTGTTCCTCATAAAATTTGGATTACACAGTGTGTCCAATGGGACAGATGTTGTGTTGACTCTGTGTAACACGGTCACTAGTTAGGTAGGTCATGTATTGAATACATGGCCCGTCTGTGACTCAAAAGGACAACACATCGTATACGTGGGCTACACAACATGTAGTTTGGCTGACTGTGCACCATTAAATTTTGGTCAACACACGGTGAAATTTAATGTGTGTATTCAATGCATATGACCAGAATTAATTTTTGAATTAATCTCTAATGCATTGAACATGACTACACAGTGTGTAATTCCGATTAGACGGTGTGTAGTCTTGTGTTGTCTGGCCAGAAACCTTGGCACCTCTGGATGAGTTCCTTGATTTTATTTTAATCATAAAAGTAAATGTCTTGATTAGATCTATAAGAAATGAGGGAGGAAGAAATAGATCTCACAATTCAGATTAAAAGAATGATTAAACTTGAATTAAAAGACTAAATTACAAATGCGTAAATCACCAATGATTTTAAATAATTATAAACAATTATGTACTCGCATTGAAACCACTTATAGGTTTGAGGCACAGTGGAAGCGTGGGAAGGGCAGTGCCCAACTTTGCTTATTTCCATAATTGATGATCAATCTGAGATCTATGCAATGATGAATGTCATGATTAACGGAATTGAATCAAAGAAATAGAAAAGGGATAGAACGCCGAAACCAAAAGAGATGAGATCAACACATATTGTTTATAACTAATTTAATTAGATAAAGAATTACCACTAAAAAATTCTTTCTTCATTGATGAATCTGGAGATAGATTTGCGGTGCACCGTCATTGCGTTGTAAAAACCAAGTGTAGATTTCCTCTAGTGGTGACCCACATGTGTTCCAGGAATCTCCAAACGTCGTCGAAGGAGTCTTCAGGTGCTAGCATGGAAGTTTCTTGCGCTTGCGTCGTCCGCCTTTGATCACTTCGAGAACTGCTTCCAAAGCATTCTCCTTAATCTGGTGGAGGAGGATTGCTCTCTGTTCTTGGGAGCATTATTAGAGAAATGAGATCTCTGGGCTTGAGAGGATTCTCCAAGATTTGTTGTGCACAACCGAATTCACTCTTGAGAAAATAACATAACTGAATATTTATATTGATCGGGTTAAAATAAAGTAATTGAACAAGTACTCTTGACTATTTTATTTAATCCTAGAAAAACCCCATATCAAATAATAATATTATTATTATTATTTCTTGAAATGCGCTTAACTTGCGAATTATAATTAAATATTATTTAATTAAATAATATTCAATATTTATTATTTCTCACTAGACCATTAAACTTGGTCCGTCATTTCTCTACAATATTTATCGGTCCTTGAATAATGTCTATTTATTTATCAAATAAATATAACTGCATTATTCACTAATAAATAAATAAATATTATATTCACTAAATAGAAAATAAATAATTATTAAATATTCTGTTCACAATATATTCTCTCGAATAACTAGTGACAGAATAAATGCGATCAGGTATACATGAATAATTATTAAACCATGACAGAGAATAATATTTATTTCACTTGTTAAATAATAAGTAATAATATATTATTTAACTGAGATTCTGGATACACTTAGTGTGTGACCCTCTAGGCCTCTTTCTCAGTGGCATTAGGTGAAATGGCCTAAAGCCCAGGGTTAGCATCTAGCAACATGCCAAGACACCCATAGAGAAATAAGTTAATGTCACAACGACATTTTACCTCATACGGATGCTTATCATGTAATATAATCTCTTTATCACAATATATCTGATCGAGCAGGTTGCATGTCAGTGTCATCAATCTATGTGTTCAATATCTCTTTCTTTGACTTTTCAGAAATAGAACTTGCTTATAGAACACCATGGTCATAAATTTATTTTGTCTATATCATTTTCATCAAAGGGTCTGAGATATATTAAATTCCGTTAAAGAAAGGAATGGATAAATCTTTTCTCGCATTATTCATTAATGCAATATTACTCATGAGACACTCAATGTATCATATCTCGCCGCGGACATCTGTCATCATAGTTTTCATCAATACATCAAAGTATGTGACTCATAATATTCATTGATAATAATCTTAAAGTCTAAGGACCAATACACACGTCTACATATAGAAATATCCAATGACACGTATAAATATGGATTTCCTACTAATGGGTCATGTTCTCATAATATCCTACTGGATATCACCAAGGGAATACACCATTAGAAGGTGCCTAAAAGTCCTATGAATCTTCACTCTTGATATTATGTATCATTTGTGTCCCTCAAATGATATCATCCAACTATATAACATATATTCAAGAATAGTGTCATAACAATTATGGTTTCTCATCATAGCAGGGAATTGCTATGACCTTTTAGCACGACAACTACTCTTAGGACATTATCACATATTATGTCACATAGAAGAACAATATTTATGTGATAAGTAGTTTATTAATATTCAAAACAATGAATACATGTTTATCATAAAGTACATAGAAGTTGGTTCTAAGGCACTAACTCCAACAGAAGTATCCAAGGATGGAGAAGAATAAGTAGAGGGAGAGTAGAGAGGAGGCTCGGCTGGTGTCATGCTTCAAATGAGTGAAATATAATTTTAATAAAAAAATAAAATATTAATTAATTATTTAAAAAAAATAAAAAAAAATAAGTTAGAACCCATCGGTACCCGTTAGTTAACCTCCGGGTAACCACACCTAGGGTCATCGGCCACCCAGTGTCCCACCTGTAGCCACTGCCTCCAGTGCCTCACCCACTGGGAACTAAGTACCAGTTCACCGACTACCTGGTGACGTTTGTTGATGGGAATAAATCCCAATTATAAGGCCCCAGCCTTAAACATTACTTAATATTGAGTTATTACAAGATTTTACATTGAGGATCTCTTCAGGTTTAGAGTTTTAGAGAATTAGATCATAAATCATGCATTTCATTCCATATTTAACTAGGTGGTTACATAAAAGATAGTATTCATTTTTCTCGTCAAAGGAGACATATTTAAAATAAAAAATGGATTCTTTCTTGACACTTCCTCGACACTATCATCGCATCATGTACTTTTCCCTTGACCAGTGAAAAACATTTCAAAAACTTGGGATGAGCATAAAAAGCTCAGTAATGGATATGAAAGTACGGAATGAAAACATTAGTCCATGTATACATAAGAATTGATGAAATCATACTTTACTCATAAAACATAAGCACTTTATCATACCTCATGAAATCATAAGATTTATGAATAACTCATAGAAAACATAAGATATAAAGGTAACTTGATGCATTCATAACATTCTTACGTAGGGAGTAACCCTCATAGTTACGTTTGGAATACCTATCACAGTATATTCCCTAAATCTCTTCAGATAAACCTTAGAATTTAACTCCTTCACGTTACCCAGTGCATTGGAGAGCTATATCGGGCTCTCCCTCCCTTAGTTTATCACGGAAACACCCATCTTCATAAACAATTCCCAAGAACCATAACATAATCGTATCACATAAAACATGCATAAAGGAAACATAACATTTCCACATTTTAATCACAAGATATCAATAACATGTTGATATAATAAAAACATTATCAAAACTATTTTCAATACCAAAATAAAAGAAAAGTAAAACATGGTATTTATTTTTCATTTAAAAAAAGTTATGTCTTGTAGAGGAAGCCGAAACTCAAATAATGGTCACGGCGGCGGAGAAGTCGTTGTCACCGCATACGTACGACAAAACATTCCCTTTTGTTGTTTAGTAAAATGGTTCGTATAAAAAGATTCCTTTTGAATAAACGTAAAAGTCAAAGGGGTTTACACACCGTATAAAAGAAGGTTGTGTATAAAACAAAATATGCCTCAATGAAAGGAGATTGAGACGAAGTCCCTTACCTCGTGTCTGACTTGACTCGATCGTTCTTTAATCTCCTGAATAATAAACTAGAGTTAATTTATACTTGATTAAGAACCTTTTTCAAGTTCATTATTCCTTTTATATCACTTATTACCATGTTATGAACATTATGTAATCATTTAAGTTAATAATGGTCCTTTTGTCGACCCTTGGCACTTGAGTCAAAAATAAACTTCTTGTAATTACAAGTTGTTCATGTGGTAAAATATTCATTATATCTAGAATTATATTCATGATGTATATATCATATATATCATATATATCCAGTATATTCATGCATTTATAATATTACATAACATTTAGAGGTAAGAAATGAAATTCACCGTTCATGGAGACGGTAAGTCGTACGTATGCATGAACGCTACTTTCATTTCTATTTCGTATTTAAGGGAATGAAATCATAATGATATAAAGGCATATTATAATTCCAGTATAAAATAATATATAATATCACTAACTCCATCCTTTATACGTCCCATATATGGCATTAACAAATCAAATCACTTTGAGGGGGCGGTAGTTCGCACTTCCTAAAATGAAGATATCACGTTTACCCATAATGGAAACCATAAAGGTATGCCATAAATGAAAAATAAAGAATAATAAGGAAAAAATAAACCTAATATATATCATATATAAATAGATTCACATATTAATGTCCACCATGAAATGTGTTAAAAGAAGATTGAACAATCATCATTTCGTGAGGCAGAAATTCGTCATCTACAGAAACAGTATGTTCTTTAACCATTAGACGGAGGTGTGTGTAAGTGTAGCTCGAATACTTCTCATAAAAACATAATAGTATATTGAATATATTGGTTTTTTTACAAAATAAAGGAATAAAAAGATTTTAGGGGGTTGGAGAAGCAAAATAAAACAAAAGAACACAAGTGAAGACATTACCTTTAAATCGGGTAACTCCTCTTGGTTTGAACCAAAAGGGTTCCTTGAAGAGATTTCTGCCTAAGGTAAGGCTTCTATAATGAAGAGGGGTATGTGGAGAGATAAAATGATCAGAGTTTGGCCGATCCAATGGCTTGAGAGGTGTGGGTAAGGAGGTAGAGGTGGGGGCCTTTTATAAGAGGGAGGAGGGGCACTCTTGGAAAGTCAAGAAATGTTACTTTATATTGAAATGAGTTTTGGATTTTAAAGGTCCCACGTTGATATATTTCAAGGATAAGGTGATAATGGTTCTAAATATACTCATCCAATAGGTTTTTGACAAGTGTAAGTCTTATATTTTACATTATCTTTTAATTTTATTTAAATCGTTCATTAATGAGGTAATCACTGCATCATCATGGTGTCATAAAAAATTTAATTTATTTAATGTCTAAAAATTATAAAAAAATACTATGATGTAGAAAATAGTTTTAGCTTTCCAATTACTATTTATAGTTCAAGAGATAATTTATGTAGACAAAATTAAAATTGTTTTACTTAGGTGTTACATACTTTTGTGATATTCTCCTTTCTTTAAAAATAAAATGATAAAGTGTCACTATCACCCAAAAGTGATTCCATGGGGTCCCAAAGTTTGGCACAAGGCATCCCATAGTCGGCCATGACACAACCATTAACATTAGGACACATTTTTGGGTCATTTGTTATTATTATGATATTATTTTATTACCCTTAACTACCCGATTACTAATTAATCACGATAATTAAAGATAATTATCGTCGTTACTATTCATAATGTCCAAAAACAAAAGAGTCTTAATTACATAATTTGGAACTTATGATTCCAAATATGGAATCCATTTTACCAAATTCCAAACACAGAAATTGCAATAATTAATTTAAAAATATTTCCCGTTGTCAAAACAAATAGCGGGTTTTTTGAAACAATATCTATGAAAAGTTTGGCACTTGTTTATGCCCAATTCCAAAGTGAAACTAATTATAATGACCACAGTTGGATTAAATGGTAAAAATATATTCTAATTATACTTTAAAACCAATTATAAAGATAATATAACCATATAATTAAATTAGATGAAAAAATAGTTTTGAAGTAAAATGCAGTATTTTTCACTATTCATTAAAAAATGAACATTGTCAGAAAAATACCAAAAATTTATCCAAAGTAAATTTGAATGTCCCAATTCTAATGAATAAGTTTATTTTGACAAATAGAGCTTATAAAATTTTCAAAAGTTTGATTTAAAAATGGTTTTCCATCAAAAGGCGGTAAAACATCCTTTTAAAAAAATATTAGAGTATTCCATGCTTAATATTGGATTTATTCTCATTTTAAACCTCTAAAACACTATCTAGTTCATAAATAGACATAGATAAGAAAATCCATAATTATTTACTTACTTGGGATGTTACATCCTTCCCCCCCTTTAGAAAATTGTGTCCTTGCAATTTATTTACTTATCGAATAAGTGGGGGTATTTATCCCTCATTGCATTTTCATATTCTCATGTTGCCTCTTCAATCATGTGGTTTTTCCACAAAACCTTTACTTGATGAATCACCTTATTCCGTAACACTTGCTCCCTTTGGTCAAGAATCTGGACCGGTTGTTCCTCATAAAATATATTCTCTTCCAGCTAAACTACCTCTGGACTCAAAACATGAGATGGATCAGGCATGTACTTCCTTAACATTGAAACATGAAAAACATTGTGTACCTGAGATAAACTCGGAGGTAAAGCCACTTGGTATGCAACTGATCCAACTCTCTCTAGAATTTCATATGGTCCAATGAACCTTGGACTCAGCTTTCCTTTCTTACCAAATCGTATCACACTCTTCCATGGTGATACTTTGAGAAAAACATGATCACCGACCTCAAAAGAGAGATTCTTCCTCCTGTTGTCCGCATAACTTTTCTACCTGCTCTGAGCTGTTCTCATGTGTTTCTTTATCAGCTGATTTTTGTTTTTGCCAACTCTTCTACCAATTCTGGTCCCATCAACTTCCTTTCACCTACTTCATCCCAAAAAGCTGGAGTTCGACACCGCTTCCCATATAATGCCTCAAATGGTTCCATCTGTATACTAGAATGAAAACTGTTATTATAAGAAAAATCAACCAAAGAAAGATGTTGGTCCCAACTTCCCTGATAATCCATCGAACAAGCACGTAACATATCCTCCAAAGTCTGAATTGTTCGTTCTGACTGCCCATCTGATTGAGGATGAAAAGCTATACTAAAATTTAATTCAGTACCCAACGACTTCTGAAGGCCTTTCCAAAAGATAGAAGTAAACCTGAGATCACGATCAGATACAATGGAGAGGGGAACTCCATGTAACCTAACTATCTCTTTAAGATACAAACGAGAAAGTTGATCTAGGTAAAAGTTATCTCGTATAGCAAGGAAATGAGCAAATTTAGTCAAGTGATCAATAATAACCCAGATTGCATTATTACCTCGAGGTGTCTTCAGAAATCCCACAACGAAGTCCATGGATATATTCTCCCATTTCCACTCTGGTGCTGGTAAAGGCTGAAGCATTCCCTTAGGTAACTGCCACTCTACTTTAACCTGTTGACAAGTCAAACACTTCATAGTAAAAGAAGCAATATCTCTTTTCATTCCATCCCACCAGTAATACTCCCGAAGATCTCTATACATCTTAGTGCTGCCAGGATGAACTGAAAACGGAGAACTATGAGCTTCACATAACAACTCTCTCTTCAACTGTGAATCACAAGGTACACATAATCTCTTCACAAATCTCAAAACACAATCATTATCAATGTTGAATTCAGGAAACATACCCTTCTGAACCAGCTCTACCTTTTTCTGCAACTCACTGTCTTGCTTCTGTGCTTGCTTAATTTTTTCTGATAGAGAAGATTTCACTGATACCTGAAACAAAATAGAAGAACATCATGCACCAAAAACTTCTATGCCAAATTTCATCAAATAATTAACCAAAGGATCACGTTCCAAATGAAACATTGTTAAAGAAGCATTACTTTTTCGACTCAAAGCATCAGCCACTTTATTTTCTTTTCCCGGATGGTAATGAATTGTACAATAATTAATTCTAGTCATCTCCTCTGTCTCATGTTCAATTCTTTCTAAGTGAATATATACTTTAAACTTTTGTGATCGGTATATATTTCACACTTTACATCATACAAATGATGCCTCCAAATTTTTAAATTGAAAACAATAGCAGTTAATTCCAAATCATGTGTAGGGTAATTTACCTCATGAGTTTTCAACTGACGTGAAGCATAAGCAATTACCTGATCATTCTGCATTAGGACACAACCAAGTCCTTTCAATGAATCATCAATTTAGATAACAAAATCCCTATTCCTGGAAGGTAGTGCCAAAACTGGAGCATTCATCAATCTTCTTTTCAACTCTTGAAAACAATCATCTCATTCTTTTGTCCAGATAAACTTAACACCCTTCCGAGTTAGCTTAGTCATTGGACTAGATAACTGTGGAAATTTTTTAACAAACCTTCAGTAATAGACTTCCAAACCAAGAAAACTATGAATCTCAGTTACATTTGTGGGTCTTGACCATTCTTCAATAACCTTTTTTTTGTAGGATCAACAGTTATCCCCTCTTTAGAAACAATGTGACCAAGGAATGAAATTTTTTTCAACCAAAACTCACACTTGATGAATTTACCATACAATTTCTTTTCTTTTAAGTTTTTCAAAATAACCCTTAAATGACTTTCATGCTCCTCTTTACTTTTATAAAACACCAAAATATCATCAATGAAAACAACCACAAACTTATCCAAGAACTCATGGAAAATTCTATTTATAAGGTCCATGAATATAGTAGGTGCATTGATTAACCCAAAGGGAATTGCTACAAATTCATAATGGTCATATCTTATACGAAACACGGTCTTCGGAACATCTGCTTCCTTTACCTTCAACTGATGGTACCCCGATCTCAGGTCAATCTTTGAAAAAAACTGAACTCTCGGGAGATGAGCAAACAAATCATCGATATGATGCAAAGGATATTTGTTCTTAACATTGATGTTATTCAAGGATCTATAATCAATGCAAAGTATCATTTAACCATCTTTCTTTTTAACAAATAAGACAGGAGAACCCCATGGTGATGTGCTAGGTTGAATGAAACCTTTCTCTAATAAATCTTGCAATTGCTCCTTCAACTTTAAAAGTTCAATTTGAGCCATTCGATAAGGGGGTTTTGAAATTGGCTTAGCATCAGGAACTAAGTCAACAGTAAATTCAGCTTCCCGATCTGGTATTACTCCAGAAAAATCATCAGGAAAAACATCAGGATACTCATTTACCACTGGCACATCATTAATCTGAACGGTTCCTTTATTTTCAACAATATGTGCAAGGTAACATTCATTTCCATCTTTTACAAGTTTTTCAGCCTCTTGATATGTTATTAACAGTAAGGGTTCATTCTTGTACACAAACTAAAATTCCTTCTGAAAAGAAACTTCTTTATCTCTACAATCAATCTTAGCATGGTAAACAGAGAGTCAATCCATACCCAGGATAACATCAAACTCTACTAGAGGTAAAACAATAAGGTTTGCAAGTAGGTTCTTTCCACGGATAATGATAAGAAGATTCTTATAAATTATTTTTTCCTCAACATTTCCCCCAGGTGTTTTTACCAAAATTTAAGGATTCATTTCTTGAGATGGTGTTCCCAATTTACTAGAAAATTTTTCAGAGTTGAAAGAATGTGTAGACCCTGAATCAAACAACACACTGGCATAATCTGAAAAAACAAAGTACCTGATACCACTTCATTTGATGTCCCAACATCTTCTGAAGTAGTTTCAAAGGATTTCACCACCCCTTTCTTCTTGTAGTATGACTGCTTCCCATCACTCGAGCTCTTTGTCGGAAACTCGTTTTCATAATGACCCATCTCATTGCACTTGAAACACTTCACTAACTGTAAATCAAATTTGGTCTTACCATCACCTTGATCTTTTCCAGTGCAATGACGAGCCTTATGTCCCATCTTACCACATCGGTAGCACTTTCCAGAATTCAAAATACATTCCCCAGCATGCCTTTTACCACATTTATCATAAACTGAAAACTTAGTTTTCTTACCATCAGACCTCTTTGAAGGATTATTCCCTTTCTCCTGCTACATCGGTCTCTTCTTCTGTTGGTTGTCATAGAACACTTGATCATCAGAAAACTCCACTTCCACCTTCTCAGCACATCGAACAAGCTTTTCATAACTTTTGAACTCATGAGAAGCTAATTCCCTTCGATATTTTGGATTTAATCCTGAGTAAAAATGATTGATTTTACTATGAAGGTCTCAGATAAAATTTGGAGCATACCTTTCCAATCGAGTGAAACTTTCTTCATAATCATCCACTGAGTAGTCCTCTTTCCTCAATTCCAAGAATTGTTTTTCCATCCTAAGTCAAACATCCTTAGGAAAATATTTCTCAAGAAACATGCCTTTGAATTCATCCCAGTCAAGAGCATTGATCTCATTGGCGCCCCAGATATTTTTAACCATCGACCACCACTGATCTGCTTCACCCTCCAAACGGTAAATATCAAGACTAACCTTTTGATTGTCTGAACACCCCATGACATCGAAAATCTTTTCCAGTGATTTAATCCACTCTTCATCTAGCACAGGGTCAGATGATCCTCTGAATGATGGGGGATGTTGCCTCATGAAATGTTCCACCACTAACATGTTCCTCTATGGTTGATCTGGCTGATCTCATGCATGGATACCACCACCATTTATTACTTGAGTCAATTGTGCCATTACTGCAACAAACTGTTCAGTTCCAATTCCGACCATCTCAGGATACTGATTCGGAAGGTCATTTCCTTCGGTATGCCTTCCAAGCGCTGCTTCCCTGTTTCCTCTGCGAAAAACCATTCTGAACAAACATGTCTCAGATTAAACAACATGGTAATCTTCAAATGCTATGTTATTTCAATTTGACCATAAAAAAATATTTTTAGATAATAATTTAATAGAATTCTAACTCCTAAAGTTATCTAAACCGACCTATGATACAAACTATAAGGCCCCAGCCTTAAACATTACTTAATCTTGAGTTATTACAAGATTACACATTGAGGATCTTTTCAAGTTTAGAGTTTTAGAGAATTAGATCATAAATCATGCATTTCATTCCACATTTCAACTAGGTGGTTACATAAAAGACAGTATTCATTTTTCTCATCAAAGGAGACATATTTAAAATAAAACATGGATTCTTTATTGACACTTCCTTGACACTATCACACATCATGTACTTTTCCCTTGACCTGTGAAAAACATTTCAAAAACTTGGGATGAGCATAAAAATCTTAGTAAGGGATATGAAAGTACGGAATGAAAACATTAGTCCATGTATACATAAGAATTGATGAAATCATACTTTACTCATAAAACATAAGCACTTTATCATACCTCATGAAATCATAAGATTTATGAATAACTCATAGAAAACATAAGACATAAAGGTAATTTGAGGTATTCATAACATTCTTACGTAGGGAGTAACCCTCATGGTTACATTTGGAATACCCATCATAGTATATTCCCTAAATCTCTTCGGAGAAACCTTAGCGTTTAACTCCTTCGTGTTACCCAATGCATTGGAGAGCTATATCGGGATCACCCGCCCTTAGTTTATCATGGAACCACCTGTCTTCATAAACAATGCCCAATAACCATAACATAATCGTATCACATAAAACATGCATAAAGGAAACATAAAATTTCTACATTTCAATCACAAGATATCAATAACACATTGATATAATAAAAACATTATCAAAACCATTTTCAATACCAAAATAAAAGAAAAGTAAAACATGGTATTTATTTTTCATTTAAAAAAAGTTGTGGCTTGTAGAGGAAGTCAAAACTCAAATAATGGTCACAGCGGCGGAGAAGTCGTTGTCGTCGCATACGTACGACAAAACATTCCCTTTTGTCATTTAGTAAAACGCTTCGTATAAAAAGATTCCTTTTGAATAAACGTAAAATTAAAAGGGTTTTATACACCATATAAAAGAAGGTTGTGTATAAAACAAAATATGCCTCATTGAAAGGAGATTGAGACGAAGTCCCTTACCTCATGTCCGACTTGACTCGATCGTTCTTTAATCTCCTGAATAATAAACTAGAGTTAATTTCTACTTGCTTAAGAACCTTTTTCAAGTTCATTATTCCTTTTATATCACTTATTACCATGTTATGAACATTATGTAATTATTTAAGTTAATAATGGTCATTTTGTCGACCCTTGGCACTTGAGTCAAAAATAAACTTCTTATAATTACAAGTTGTTCATGTGGTAAAATATCCATTATATCCAGAATTATATTCATGATGTAGATATAATATATATCATATATATCCAGTATATGCATGCATTTATAATATTACATAACATTTAGAGGTAAGAAATGAAATGCACCGTTCATGGAGACGGTAAGCCGTACGTACGCGTGAACGCTACTTTCATTTCTATTTCGTATTTAATGGAATGAAATCATAATGATATAAAGGTATATTATAATTCCAGTATAAAATCATATATAATATCACTAAATCAATCCTTTATACGTCCCATATATGGCATGAACGAATCAAATCACTTTGAGGGGGCGGTAGTCCGCACTTCCTAAAATGAAGATATCGCGTTTACCCATAATAGAAACCATAAAGGTATGTCATAAATGAAAAATACAGAAGCATAAGGAAAACATAAACATAATATACATCATATATAAATAGAGTGACATCTTAATGGCCACCATGAAAGGTGTTAAAAGAAGATTGAACAATCATCGTTTCGTGAGGCAGAAATTCGACATCCACAGAAACAGTGTGTTCTTTAACCATTAGATGGAGGTGTGTGTAAGTGTAGCTCGAATCTTTCTCATAAAAATATCCTAGTATATTGAAGATACTATTGTTGTTACAAAAGAAAGGAATAAAAAGATTTTAGGGGGTTGGAGAAGCAAAATAAAACAAAAGAACACAAGTGAAGACATTACCTTTAAATCGGGTAACTCCTCTTAGTTTGAACCAAAAGGGTTTCTTGAAGAGCTTTCTGCCTAAGGTAAGGCTTCTATGATGAAGAGAGGGATGAGGAGAGATAAAATGAGCAGATTTTGGTCGAGTGAATGGCTTGAGAGGTGTGGGTAAGGAGGTAGAGGTGGTGACCTTTTATAAGAGGGAGGAGGGGCACTCTTGGAAAATCAAGAAATGTTACTTTATATTGAAATGAGTTTCAGATTTTAAAGGTCTCACATTGATATATTTCGAGGATAAGGTGATAAGGGTTCAAAATATACTCATCCAATAGGTTTTTGACAAGTGTAAGTCTTAGATTTTACATTATCTTTTAATTTTATTTAAATCGTTCATTAATGAGGTAATCGTTGCATCATCATGGTGTCATAAAAAATTTAATTTATTTAATGTCTAAAATTTATAAAAAAAATACTATGATGTAGGAAATCTTTTTAGCTTTCCAATGACTATTTATAGTCCAAGAGATCATTTATGTAGACAAAATTAAAATTGTTTTAATTAGGTATTACATACTTTTGTGATATTATCCTTTTTAAAAAAATAAAATGATAGTGTCACTATCACCCAAAAGTGATTCTATGGGGTCCCAAAGTTTGGCACAAGGCATCTCATGGTCGGTCATGACACAACCAGTAGCATTAGGACACATGTTGGGGTCATTTGTTATTATTATGATATTATTTTATTACCCTTAACTATCTGATTACTAATTAATCACAATAATTAAAGATAATTACCGTCGTTACTATTCATAATATCCAAAAACAAAAGTCTTAATTACATAATTTGGACCTTCTGATTCCAAATATGGAATCCATTTTACCAAATTCCAAACACAGAAATTGCAATAATTAATTTAAAAATAATTCCCGTTGTCAAAACAAATAGCGGGTTTTTTTTGAAACAATATCTATGAAAAGTTTGGCACTTGTTTATGCCCAATTCCAAAGTGAAACTAATTTTAATGACTACCATTGGATTAAATGGTAAAAATATATTATAATTACACTTTAAAACCAATTATAAAGATAATCTAACCATATAATTAAATTAGATGAAAAAGCGGTTTTGAAGTAAAATGCAGTATTTTCACTATTCATTAAAAAATGAACATTGTCAGAAAAATACCAAAAATTTATCCAAAGTAAATTTCAATGTTCCAATTCTAATGAATAAGTTTATTTTGACAAATATAACTTATAAAATTGTCAAAAATTTGATTTAAAAATGGTTTGTCATCAAAAGGCGGTAAAAAAATCTTTTAAAAAAATATTAGAGTATTCCATGCTTAATATTGGATTTATTCTCATTTTAAACCTCTAAAACACTATCCAGTTCATAAATAGACATAGATAAGAAAATCCATAATTCTTTACTTACTTGGGATGTTACGCCAGTACCCAGCCTATTCTCCCGAAATCGACCCCCAAGCCCCCACCAACACCTCCACACACTCATAATTCATCGAAATACACAAGTTTTGGTGAACATTAGATCAAAAACATACCTCATACAGATACAAAGTGTTACAATGTGCATGCGTGCATGGGGGAAATTGGAAAAATGTAGTATAAGGTGGCTTTTAGATTGAATTATAGGTATCAAACAATCAATTTTGATGTGTTGGGTATTATAGATGACATAATATATGATCAATTGTGAGGATAGAGGTGTTGTTTTGTTTGCCTTCAAAGGGTGTTGAACAATGTTTACATCACATTACTTCTATAGAAAAAAATGATGTGTTTTTCTTATGTCCAACATTAAAAGAAAAAAAAGGAGATTGAGAGGAGTCCAAAAAGGAATTGAAATTTTCATATCAAGTTGTTATTTAAAATTAAAATCAAGAGAGATAATAAATTTCATTGGTTGATTGGCATTGATTTAAAATTGAGTTGAAAGGTTATTTTGTAAGTGTTTTTTGAATTTTCTTTCATAAAATTATTATTTTAATTTTCACTATCATTGTGATTTGATTTAATAATTATTATTCGCCATTCCAAATGGATTGTTTTAGTTTGTATATATATAAATATAGTCCATTATATTTTCAAAATTCCCGGCGTCATCACCTCCTTCATTGACTAACGCGGTTTCGCACTCTGGAAACCAATCTTCTTCTTCTCTTCCTCTTCGTTTTCCCTCCCCGTCTCTCCCTCTCTCCCTCCCTCCCTCCCTCCCTCCTCGCTTCTCCCGACCTTTCAATTTGCAGTTGTCAAATATTCGATTGCCGATCTTTGGATTGCCTCATCTGAACAGCCATGAACGATCTCTTCTCTCGGTCCTTCGCTCGCTTCAGAAGCGAAGAAGCCTCACCCGATCATCCCCACTCCGGCGCCGGCACCGGCGCCTTCCAAATGTCCTCCATAAGCCGCGGCGAAGGGGGCGTGAACCTCGACGGTTTCTTCCGAGACGTGGAGTCGGTCAAGGATGAGCTCAGAGAGGTGGAGGAGATCCACCGACGGCTTCAGAACTCGCACGAGCTGAGCAAAACCCTGCACGACGCCGAGTCCGTGAAGGATCTCCGGTCGCGCATGGACGCCGACGTCTCCCTCGCCCTGAAGAAGGCCAAGGTGATCAAGCTCCGTCTCGAGGCGCTCGATCGGTCCAACGCCGCGAACCGGACGGTCCCTGGATGCGGCCCGGGATCATCCGCTGACCGGACGCGCACCTCCGTCGTCAGCGGCCTCCGGAAGAAACTCCGCGACTCCATGGACTCCTTCAACGCCCTCCGACGCCGCATCTCCTCCGATCACCGAGAGACGGTGGGGCGCCGCTACTTCACCGTCACGGGCGACAGCCCCAGCGAAGAGACGGTGGATCTGCTCATCTCCACCGGCCAGAGCGAGACATTTCTTCAGAAGGCCATTCTGGAACAAGGTAATCACTCCTCCGCAGAAACCAAAACCTAGCACCCCCCCGCCCAATCGAAGTTGATTCTGCTGCTTTCACTGGAAATTAATCTCAGATCCCGCACTCCCTGGTTCGATCAAGCGGGAATTCGTCTGTAATTTTCCGTAGAATCGTTCGAGATTCCAAAATTACTCCTCCGCGGAAACCAAAACCTAGCACCCCCCCCCCCCCAATCGAAGTTGATTCTGCTGCTTTCACTGGAAATTAATCTCAGATCCTGCACTCCCTCGTTCTATCAAGCGGGAATTCGTCTGTAATTTTCCGTAAAATCGTTCTCGATTCCAAAATTACTCTCGATTCCAAAATTACTCTCGATTCCCACTCGTTTTCAGCGATCCAACGACAAATTTGGGATACGATATGTCCGTTTTATCGTTATTCGGTCGTTTTTTACCTAGTTTTTGCTCTTCCGGATTTCGAGTTTCTGATCCAGGTGATGAATGCAGGGAGGGGGAGGGTCCTGGACACCATCGTGGAGATCCAGGAGAGGCACGACGCAGCGAAGGAGTTGGAGAGGAACTTGAAGGAGCTGCACCAGGTGTTCCTGGATATGGCCGTGTTGGTGGAGGCGCAGGGAGAGCAGATGGACGACATCGAGAGTCATGTGGCGAGGGCGAATTCGTTCGTCAGGGGCGGCACTCAGCAGCTGCACACGGCCAGGCAGCACCAGAAGAATACCCGCAAGTGGATGTGCTACTCCGTCATCGTGCTCGCCGTCATCATATTATTCGTCGTTCTCTTTACTGTGAAGCCTTGGAAGAACGGCGGCGGTGGAGGTGCCGGCACCACCGGGAATAGCACGCGGACGTAGAAGACGACACGGTACGATGCTTCTTCCGTTTGCTTTATGTTTTCCGAAAATATGATTTCTTTAATTTTTTTTTTAGTTTTTTTTTTTAATTATTGTCAATGCTTCGACCGAAGCGTCCTTCTGTTTTGTTTCCTCCCTGTAAATAATATTACAGTAGGTTTTGCATGGGGTACAATGAAAAAAAGCGCACAAAATTGTTTCATGTAACCGTTGTTTGGTTTATTCCCCGGTTGTAATTTTTTTTTTGAAAAAATTTACTTTTGATTCATTGTTTTTTTATGGGAATAGCGAGCTAAAATTCGAATGGGTCTACTTGTTTTTTTATATATATATATATATAACAAAATGTAGAAAAGAAATTATACAAAACAAAGAAAATATTGACAAAATGTATGTCAATATTTGTTAATACACCCACTAATGATAATGATACAAGGACCGATCAAAATCACAAAGATTCAAAAAACACAAATTACCAAATGATATGTTGAGGTTGAATTTCATGAATGTGTTGGACACACATTGAAACAAAGATTAGATGTCTTCGATCTTATCAAATATAGCTCTGGTGATGTTTTTCAAAACTTGTTAATAACTTTCATCAATGGGAGATGGAAGTTTAGGTCTCAAACAATCTTATGAATATCAAGGATGATTTGAACTTCACTATAACACCTCTGAACTCGTACTCCCAGTTCCGATGTTTAAAACATAATGTTTACATTTTTGGATTTGATATCGTTAAGCGTGATTCAATTTTAGTTATCCAAAACATACAACAGGAAATAGAAATCTTGGATCACTTACATATCCAAAATACGTTTATAGTTTTAGAGAATTAGGGAAAACTCTTACATAACAATATTCATATCTTTAAGTGATCATTTTTCTCATTATACTTGCTTTTCTTATTCCATATTAAGTCTTCATCATCCTCTTAAAACCATTCTAGACATATCTTACTGTCACATCTTTTTTTATAACTAAGAAAAAAAATATAAGAAGGGTTAAACTCAAATTCACAGTAAGGGTAAACATAGAGATATGGTTTTAGGGATTTTTATAGATTTTAGGGTTTGAGGATTTTTCAGGTCTTTTAGGGTTTTTAGGTTTTATAGTTTTTTAACGTTTTTAGGGGTTTGAAGGGGTTTTAGTGATTTTAGTGGGTTTTTAGGTTTTTATGAGTTTTAGGGTTTTTATGGTTTTTAGGGGTTTTTAGAGTTTTTAGTTTTTTGGGTATTTATGGGGTTATAAAGTTTTTAGTGGGTTTTAGGTATTTTTTTGAGTTTTAGGGTCTTTTTAGGGTTTTTTTTGGATTTTTTGGATTTTTAGTTTTTTTAGCAGTTTTAAGTTTTTTTTATGTTTTAGGTTTTTTTGAGTTTTTTCAGGATTTTATGAGTTTTTTAACGTTTTTAGGGCTTTAAAGAGTTTTCAGTGTTTTAGTGGGTTTTTAGGGTTTTTATGTGTTTTTAGATTTTAGGTTCTTTTAGGTATTTTAGCGTTTTTTAGGGTTTTAGGGCGTTTAAGTTTTTTTAGGTTTTTAATGTTTTCTTTGGGGTTTTTAGGGTTTTTAGGGGTTTTTATGTTTTTGAGAATTTTCAGGGATTGGTAAGGATTTTAATGGGTTTTTACGGTTTAAAGGGATTTTGATGTTTTTAGGGGTTTTAGGGTCTTTTAGTGTTTTTAGGGTTTTTAGTGTTTTTTATGTTTTTAGGGCTTTTATGTTTTTTAGGTATTTATGGTTTTCTTAGGGTTTTTCAGCTTTTTTATGCATTTTTTTTTATTTTTTGGGGTTTTTAGGGCTTTCTTGGAAATTTCTACAGACCATAAAAATCCATATAACTCTTATAAAACGCTAAAAATCCCAAAAAACATAACGAACCTTGAAAACCCTGCAAAAATTCAAAGAAAACCTTAAAAACACTTCAAGCCACTTAAAAACCTAAAAACGTTAAAAAACCAAAAAAAAAACCTAAAATGCTCCCTGCCTATATGCTAGGAGGAGGTTCCCTGGAGGAAAATGGTTCAATTGAATGATCTCATTGATCACATCGTGATCGTTGTTGGAGACTTCAACACTGTTCTACGTCAATTGAATAACTTCGATGAACACAAAATGAGCATAAGGGTATTATGATATATTCAAAAGGCATGAGCATTACATAAGAGAATTCATACCCATCAAAATATAGATTATAAATCCCAAGACATGTCATGTAAACTTTAACAAAGATAGGAGTTATATGAGTTAACAATCACAAGCCATGGGAAAAAAAATCCTTGATCAAAGGAAACATTAGAACCCATTGCAAACATTGAAAAATAATGTAAGTATCTTGGAACATCAAACATTCATCATGGAATCCCCTAACAACATGATAATTCCAATATCTCTTAGGAGTAACTTAAAACAATCAACTTTTTCGTGTCTTAAGGGTAACTTAAAATCAATTAACTTCGTCGTTTTACCCAATGCATTGGAGGGATATAAGTACTCACCCATCCTTGGTTTATAACTAACCACCCGTCCTTGGTTTATGACGTAACCACCCGTCCTTGGTTTATAATGGAACCACACATCCATCATCCATGCATATGTCCAAGTACCCACAGAATGAGAAAATGTCTAGAAGCTTTCACTTTTCAACACAACACCCTTGAAAACAACCATCATTCCTTTTAGCTTGATTAACCTGTAGAAAAGAAATGAGTTCCATGATAATCTCTTTAAAACAATCATAAGTTATCCAAATAAAGAATAAAGATAATATCATTGGAACACATCCCCATAGAAGCATAAGAAAGCAATGAAGGATATTGTCACAGATGAAAAATACATTTAAAAGAACATTTAAGACATTTCTTTGAAAACAGAGAAAATATCATTTGCTTTTGATAACATTTTAAATAAAAATTCCAAGAATATTAAGAAAAAAATTCTTTGAAAATAAACCTGAAAACTTGTAAAAGAAACTTCAAAGAAAAGAATAGTTATGATGGTGGGAAAAACCATTCATTTTGTAAATGTTAATACAAAGATCACTTTTACACTACCGATAAAAAAGAAAAGTACCATGTTTGGAAAATGACAAAAAGATTCATTTTAAACCTTTGTAAAGAAAGTAAAATATAGTTGAAAATGATTTTAAACAATCATTTCTTCATATAAAAGAACATTCTTGGAAACATTTTAAATATCATGGATATGGAAGAGAAAAGATCCTCGACCTAAAAGAGAAATAAGGCCAGTTTTTCCTTAAAAACATTCTTTTAGACTTTTGAGTGCTTAAAGAGAAAAAAATGAAAGGAAAACTTGTAATTTATAGAAATCACCATAGGAGAAGAAAATACATAAGATTTGTGAGAGATAAATCATATAATTTCATTATTGTAAATTTAAGCATAAATAATCCCGATAAAAAGTGAGACTGTAACATAAAACCCTTACTACTTTGGTAACTTTTGAATCATAACCCCCATGAATGAAATAACTTCAAATAAAATTTTAAATACCATGAATATAAAGATATTCATGATATAAAATATCAAAGGGGGAAGTAGACACACCTCATAAAAGAAGATAGGTGTTGTAATGGCCCGGACCCTCCTGGTCCATTGCTTTGCCAAATTTCTGGTGACTGGGGAAACCTGAGGACCATCAGTGACTCATTAAGGAGTTTTCCAAAAACTCGGTCCCACCAAACGGTTCCACCAAAACGGTGGCACCGTGACGGTGGCACTGTCACAGTCGCACCTTCACGGCCGCACACTGAAATGGTGGCACCGCTTACGGTGTCTCATCGAACCGGTGGCACCGTTACGGTGTCTCACCGAACAGTGTCCCACCCTTTGCCAATTTTTTCTTCTTCAGTTTCCCAAGTTTTTCCAATTCTGCCCCCGGTAACGTATCTTTTGACGTAAAAGTGTTTTTAATACCCTTTTCAAAGCCATTTAAAGTCAGTAAAAGATGTTTTAAACCCCTAAGAGTCGGGTGACCCTTCAGTTACCAAAACGTGTGGCCTTTTTCCTCAGTGTCACACCATTCCCCGTGCTTTCCAACTTCGCCCCTGCTACATGGTTTTTCTCTATTTAGAAGATATCTATTAACTCACAGCTGTTATCTCCACCATCTCTGAGGATAATTATTAAATCTTAATTAATCCCAATGCGTGAAACAACCCAACAGTGTGGTCGAGCCACGATCTGACTTTTAAGTACTTAGAAATCGTCTCCCTAATTTTAAGATTTGTCTTTTTCGTAAGCAGATATCCTCACTTTTTTTTCCTTCGGGTCTCTCTCTTAGTGCGCCTAGAGACTTCCTTCTGGGACGAATCATGTGCCTATGCTGGAGCCCTTCTCGCTCAGCCTTGGAGCCCTTAGAGTTCTTCCTCTACAAGTCGTGCATCCCCAGTTCTTGGCGCGAGGAGAAAACTTCAATTGTTGATCATTCAGGTAGGGGTTTTCCTTAATCTCTCTTTACTGTGCATCATGCGGGGTGGGTATGATAATGTTTCCCTTGAGAGGTAGATGAAACGAAACCTTAACGAAGATAATAAACGGGATTTTAAAGAATGAAGGGGTGTGAATGATGATGATGTTGCTGTATTCTTTTATCTTCGTTTTTATGTTGTGAATTGTATGGGCTTATGCCCACTAAAAATAATGGTTGTTAGTGGTCCTTTCTTGTGCATTAATGAACCTCTGTTTTCTGGATAATCTTGTGATTGAATGGCTGTAACATGAAAACTTGTTAAATCGTGTAAACTTCGTTGATTAAATGGATGCCCAATGAATAAGAATCCTTGTGTGATCACCCCGGTTAACCAAACAGAAAGAAGGAACTTAATGAATGGTGTGGTTAAATCTAAAAACTTCATTGCTCTGGTAATATGTGTGGTTTCTCTCATTGATGCTTGTGGGGTGACGTGGAGGGGGATGGGATCTCCCATTGTTCAGTTGTTGGTTTGTGGATCTATGGTCGTGTAGAGCCGATATTTTGGGGATTGGTTTGGTTTTAGTACTTCGAGGGATCTCATGGATCCCTTTTGTTGTTGTGACTTAATAAGAGAACCAGGTGTGAATTCTTAAAATCATTCTTGGCCATTTTTCCTTCAGTGTTGTTTGCCTTGCAGTTGTGCCTGTTAGTAGCCTAGTAGTGGTGGAATGTTTTAAAAAGGAATCACTTGAACATGATAACGAGAACATGTACAATGGGGGATTTGTTTTTCCAGGAATGGGATGTGTTCTGGTTGTGGTTGTTACATATTTGTGCATGTAGGGATAACAGCGAGAGTGGTGGTGTATGGGATGGTTGTCTGTTTTAGAACCCTTAGGTTGGGATGAGTTTTTGATTACATATATGTATAATGTTTAGTTATTTTGTTTCTTATACGCACCCCACCCATGTTGATCACTTCGTGCCGAACACCCCCATTTTATGGGGGATGGTGTTTTTTCCAACATTCTTATGAATGACTCGTTATTAGCTCATTTCTTCTCCCTCTCTCAAGTAGCCCAAAACTATTCGGGCATGCTATGACAACTTAAGGTTCATTATGGCCTAATACTTTTTGGGTAGGGTGTGTTTTGGTGGTTGACCCAGGTGTGTGCGGGAAAGTTTGTTTCCCAAGTGTCTTCGGGATGAGGCCCAAGTGTCTTCGGGCGTGACAGTGGTTGTTGAGACCCAGATGACTTCGGGCGTGGAATTGGTTGTTGTGACCCAGGTGTCTGCGGGCGAGGATGTGTGTGGTTGTGGTGGCACAACTGTCTGTGGGCGGGATGTGTGGTTGTGATAACCCATAAAGTTGTTGTTGGGGCGGCAGTGGGATTGCAGTGGAACTTGTGTGTGTGGGGGGGGGGGGGGGTCTGACGCGTAGGATGTACTGAATAACTAGTGGGAAAGCAGTGCGGGGTACCCAAATATCGATGTTTTATTACTATTAATTTACTTGATTTACGTTATTTGGGGAGTGTGCCTTGGTGAAGATGGGTTGATAGTTTTCTTGCCAGGTGCTTTGGTTATCTCTATTTCTCACGGGGCATTAGAATGCCTCCCCACTTGTGCATGAGAGATTTTGGTTTTCCCTGCTGAGTATACCTGTATACTCACCCTACGTATATAAAACTACTTTCAGGTTTCCAGGAGGACTTTGAGGACCGTGATGGACCTTACTAGCTCGGGCTTCAAGAGTTGTCTTTGCTGCTTTTCTTTCTTTTAGTATTTTTTCATTTGAGTTTTCTTACACCTTGTATCAGTTTATTTTGAACATGCATATGGAAATAGGTTTTTGGCTTTACTTTTACTTTTAGTTTTTGGAGTTGTTTGGGATTTACCGTCTTATATCCCGATCTTATTAAATAAAAAGGGTAAAGCCTTCCATTTTACATGAGATTCTATACCCTTGGTGCTATTCGCCACTCTAGGGCCTATTGAAGGCAGGACTCGAGGGTCATTTTCTCTCCTTCAACTTGAAGAAGGAAGGGTCTGGCAGTTTGTTATCCCTTTCCTCATCTTGGTGAAGGCGTGTCGTGACAGAATGGTATCAGAGGGGAGGTTGAGAGATAGGATGAAGTTTTGGGTTAGGCACAGTGAGGATTGCATGGGATGATAGGGCATGTTAGGAAATCTTAGTGCATGAAATAGGTCAGGGGAGTCTAGCTAGGACATGAGATTTTAGGCCCCCCCGTGATCCGATGCAAGAACTCTGGACCTACCGAACGACCAAGTGAGGCTACACTGATTGTAGGGTAGAGACCCTAGGAAAGGTACATGCATCATAATGACTTGTGTTCTTGTGTGTCTTGGGTGTTTTGGGGAATTCAAAATGAATAAAAAGATAAAGCAAAATATAAAAGAGATCTTCTACACTGCTCGGGCTTAGGAATTTCATTGTTTACCTTACAGCTATGGCACTCGGATGAAGACCATGAGTAGTGTGGGCGATCGAGGCTCGAGAGGCTAATTTGGCTGATCAGTAGAGGACTGATCGGGAGGAGGATGACTAGTGGTAGAAGATGCTTCGTGCCTTTTAGCAGTAGACCCTCAGAAAGTATGAGGGCAGTGTCTCAGACATGAAGACGAAGGGATGGCCCGAGGAGTTGGTGATAGATTCCAACTTGATCTGGGCTCTGGATGAGTACTGGGTTTCTCTGGCTGTAAGCCAGATGCGGGGAGCAGCGCGTCAGTGGTGGATGCTCTATCTCGGGGAGAAGAAGGAGATTGAGGTTTCATGGACTAACTTCGAGAGGTAGTTCCGGGTGGAATTCATTTCTTCTACAATGAAGGATGAGAAGAGGTAGGAATTACTCTCCTTCCAGCAGGGGAGTATGTTAGTGAGGGAGTTAGGAATCAAGTTCAAGGATCTAATTTGTTTCGCTCAAGACCTCTTCCCGGATGAGGAGTCGCAGGCAAGACACTTAGAGGAGGCACTCCGACCTTCCTTTCAGTATGTTGTTACTCCCTTCACTCTACCGACGTACTTGGAGGTTCAGAAGAAGGCTGAGGTGGTGGAGAGGATGCACACACTGGGATGTGTGCTGTGAGAGGGGACCCAGTTGAGCTCGTTGAAGGGGAAGGCCGTTAGCAGCAGGCCTCCAACATCAGGGCCTTCTAGATTTCGGCCGACGGGGAGTAGGCCCCAACAGTTCCAGTTTCGATCTTCTGGTCCTCCCTTTCTCCACAAGCCTAGGACTGATGTGATTTTTCTGTGGCAGCTGTGGGAATCTGCGGAATCAGTGCCCAGATCGAGTGCAGTACAGTGGAGGTGGGAAGGTTCAATGCCCACCTCAGCAGCAGCAGTTTCCAGCCATACCCTTTCAACAGTAGTAGTAGGAACAATGATCTCCCACTCCTCCGAGAGCAGATGTTTTAGAAGGAGGATGACCTCAGAGCACTCCTCAGGGACCTCGACCGGGGCATGGTCAGTGAGGCAGCCGACAGTCGAGGGGCGGGAGAGATGGGTGTGGATAGTTACACACCATAGAGGCAGCAGTTCCAGTAGGGCTGAAGGTTTTTCGAGGTACGATCAGATTATTTAGTACTCTTACCTGCACCTTGTTTGATTCAGGAGCTTCACACTCCTTTGTTGCACCTAGTCTAGCTCATGACTTGGACCTAGATGTAGAGAGACTCTTCATGCCCCTGGTGTTGAGTACACCAGTTGGAGGTCAGACCAACCTGTTTGATGTTTGTCGAGGATGCATACTGATGTTGGGGCCGCATCATTCTAGTGGGGATCTCTTTATGCTGCAAATGCATCCATACGATGTCAGCCTAGGCATCGACTAGCTGTTTTCTGTACACACTGTTATCGAATGCTTCTGGAGAAGAGTCATGTTCTCCAACGAGGATGGCCGGTGTGTGGCTTTTTTCAGAGAGTGGGGTTTCCAAGAGGTCAACCAGCGAGTGGATCCCCTTCTTTCCTTGTTAGTTGAGCTGTTAGTGGAGTCGGCAGACACAAAGATGGTGGAAGTCCCAGGTATCGTCTGTGAGTTCCTGGACGTCTTCCCCGAAGTGGTGGTGACTTTACCCCCTCGACGTGATGTTGAGTTTAGTATAGACTTACAAATTGGTGCCCGTTCGATTTCGATGGATCCCTATCAGATGACACCTTCTGAGTTGTGGGAGTTACGAATTCAGGCTGATGACCTGATGGAGAAATGTTTTATCCAACTGAGCGCGTCTCCATGGGGTGCTCTGGTCTTGTTCGCAAAGAAGGAAGACGGTGGTCTCAGGCTGTGCATAGACTACCGAAGGCTAAATCTGGTAACGGTCAAGAACCATTACCCCTCTCGATGATCGACGACCTTTTTGACCAGTTGAAGAGGGAAGATTTGTTCTCTAAGATCGATCTGCGGTCTGGATATCACCAGTTGAGGGTGAAGGAGGGTGACATCTCCAAGACTGCTTTCAGGTGCAGATATGGGCACTTTGAGTTTGTGGTCATGCCGTTCGGCATTAAAAACGCACCAGTAGTGTTCATGGGGCTCATAAACTCCGTTTTCCATGAATATCTAGACTGGTTCGTAGTCATGTTTATTGACAACATCCTGATCTACTCAAGATCAGAGGAGGATCACGCCGAGCATTTGAGGATAGTTTTGGAAGTCCACCGACACCACCAAATCTACGAGAAGTTGTCCAAGTGAAAGTTCTAGACACAAGAGGTGCACTTCCTTAGACATGTGGTGTCCCAGTAGGGAATAGAAGTGGACCCATCGAAGGTTGAAGTGGTTGTTTCTTGGAAAACACCAAAGAACGTGGAAAAGGTTCGTAGTTTCCTGGGACTGGCAGGTTACTACCATAGGTTTGTGCCCGAATTCTCTCGAGTTACAGCGCCTTTGACAACCTTGACCAAGAAATACCAAGATTTTATTTGGAGTGAGCAGTGCCAGGAATCCTTCAGTTATCTAAAGGGGAAACTGGTCAGTGCCCTGGTACTGAGGTTTCCATAGGAAGGGGTAACGTTTGAAGTGTTCTGTGATGCTTCCGAGCTAGGCTTGGGATGTGTGATGATACAACAGTGGAGAGTGATCTCTTATGGGTCTAGGCAGTTACATCCTCACGAGCATAAATATTCCACCCATGAAATAGAGCTTACAGCAGTAGTGTCCGCGTTGAAGTTGTGGCGGTATTACCTCATCGGGGATTACTTTGTGGACTTCACAAATCATAAGAGTTTGAGGCATATCTTTACCCAGTGGGACCTGAACTTGTGACAATGAAGGTGGGTGGAGTTTTTTCAGGAATACAACTTCGATATCTCTTACACTGAAGGTAAGGGGAACGTTGTGGCAAATTCCTTGAGCAGGAAGTTGCAGAGGGAATCTGTTTGGGAATCTGTGGATACTTGGAAGGCGATGGAGGAGTTGGCTACTTTACATCTAGGCATGAGGGTAGAGGATGGTAGAGGCTGTCTATTTCAGATGATAGTGCAGTGTTCCTTGGTACGATAAGTGGAGGAGTCTCAGTGGGGGGACTTAGAGGCTGAAGTGATGCGCGATTGTGTTATCCAGGGTGATGCTCTAGAAGGATGGTCAGAATCCAGTTAGAATCAGATTTTGTTTCATGGAAATTTGTTTGTCCCGGTGGAAATGCACGAGAGAGTTCTCGGTGAGTTCCATAACTCACCCCTGGCAGTACACCCAGGAGTTTCCAAGATGTATCGAGGATAGAGGGGTAAGTTTTGGTGGCCTGGGGTGAAGCGGGCAGTGGAGAAGTTTGTGGCAAAGTGCCTCGTGTGTCAGCAGGTGAAGGTTGAGCACCATGTTCCGGGCGATCTATTACAGCACTCAGACGTTCCCAAGTGGAAGTGGGATGAAATCTCGATGGATTTTGTCACAACACTACCCAAAGATGAGGGAGGTTTTGATGCCATCTGGGTAGTGGTGGACCGATTGAAAAAATAAAATCACTTATTAGCGGTTAAAGAGTCGAGCACTACGGATGCATTAGCACAGAAATACGTGGGTGAAGTTGTGCGGCTGCACGAAGTTCCGAGAACCATCATTTCAGATTGAGATACAGGCTTTACTTCATGGGTCTGGAAGGGATTACATCGTGCTTTTGGCACCCGTCTATGCCTTAACACTGCTTTCCACCCCCAGACGGATGGGCAGACAGAGAGGACCATCCAGACGTTGTAGGATATGCTACGAGCATGTTCTTTGGACTTCGGGGGATCGTGGGTATGACACTTTCCTCTGTTAGAGTTTGCCTATAGAAATAGCTATCACTATACCATTGGCATGGCTCCGTTTGAAGCCTTTTATGGGAGGCCATGTCGTTCGCCCGTGTGTTGGACAGAGGTTGGGGAGGTAGGTGTTCTTGGCCTAGAGGTGGTGTAGAACACGATGGAGAAGATTCAGCTTGTACGTGAGAGGGTGAAGGCGACTCAGGACTGACAGAAGTCATATACCAATCATAGGAGGAGACCCTTGGAGTTCAAGGTTGGGGACCACATGTTCTTAAAGGTCTCCCCTTGGCGTGGGTAGCAGAGGTTTGGTAGGGGGAGTAATCTTTCTCCCAAGTTCGTCAGACCCTTCGAGGTGTTGTGACAGGTCGACGAAGTGGCTTATTAGCTGGTGCTACCACCGCCGCTACAGAGGGTTCATTACGTCTTCCATGTGTCTCAGCTCAGTCGGTATCTACACGATGATTCGCACATCCTTGACTGGGGAGAGATGGAGATCGAGGATGATGCGACGTTCATGGAGCGACCAGTGAGGATCGAGGATCGTGAGGAGAAGGTGCTTCGTGGATGAACCATTCCCTTGGTTCATGTGTTATGGAGGCATGGTGGCGTCGAGGAGATTACCTGAGAACGATAGGCACAAATGAGTGCTCAGTACCCAGATATGTTTTCAGTTTTGATATTGTGTTTTCCTTATTCTTTGTTGTGATGCTTGACCCTGTTTTCTATAAGATGGTATGTTTTTCTTATTCTCTGAATGCGTGTAAAGTCCTCATTATGGGTAGGGTAAGACCTAATCCCCAATCAAGATGCATTAAGGTGGATGCGATTAAACCCGTGCAGGCGAGTTAGTGCCGCCCAAAGCAGATAGTATCTTGACATGGAGGAAGAGACTCCCTAATCCATACGTCTGGGCGGTGTGACCTTTATACATTTGTGTGGTTAGTTGGGGGATAAGGGCGGTAGTGTACCCATATTTTTTCAGGAGATAGATGAGGGAGAGGTGTTCCTAGATGTCAAAGTTTTGTTCTAGCCTTGGAACAACTCGGTGTGGGTTGTCCTTGAGAGGTATCTTACGAGGTGGTTGGTATCTTACGAGGTGGTTGTTCGGACCCCTCTCCTTTCTTCGGCTTTACTCTTGAATTCTTGAGGGAGAGAATAGTTCGAGAGGTATCTAATGTAATGTCTCGGACCCTCCTAGTCCATTACTTTGCCAAATTTCTGGTGACTGAGAAAACCTGGGGACCATCAGTGACTCATTAAGGAGTTTTCAAAAAACTCAGTCCCACCAAATGGTTCCACCGAAATGGTGGCACCATGATGGTGGAACCTTCAAGGTCGCACACCGAAATGGTGGCACCACTTACAGTGTCTCACTGAACCGGTGGCACTGTTACAGTGACACTGTTACAGTGTCTCACCGAACAGTGTCCCACCCTTTTCCATTTTTTTCCAGTTTCTCGAGTTTTTCCAGTTCCGCCCTCGGTAACGTATCTTTTGACGTAAAATTGTTTTAATACCCTTTTCAAATCCATTTAAATCTAGTAAAAGATGTTTTAAACCCATAAGAGTCGGGCAACCCTTCAGTTACCAAAACGTGTGGCCTTTTTCCTCAGTGTCACACTCTTCCCCGTGCTTTCCAACTTTTCCCCTATTATGTGGTTTTTATCAGTTTAGAAGATATCTATTAACTCACACCCATTATCTCCACCATCTCCGAGGATAATTATTAAATCTCAATTAATTCCAACATGTGAAACAGCCCAACCACGTGGTCGAGCCATGATCCGACTTTTAAGTACTTCGAAATCGTCTCCTTGATTTTAGGATTTGGCTTTTTCGTAAGCAGATACCCTCTCTTCCTTTTCCTTCGGGTCTCTCTATTAGTGTTCCTGGAGACTTCCTTCTGGGACGAATCATGCACCCATGATGGATCCCTTCCCACCTAGCCCTAGAGCCCTTGGAGTTCTTCCTCTACAAGTCGTGCATCCCCAGTTATTGGCGTGAGGAGAAAACTTTGATCGTTGATCATCTAGGTAGGGGTTTTCTTTAATCTCTCTTTATTGTGCATCATGCAGGGTGGGTATGATAATGTTTCCCTCAAGACGTAGATGAAACAAAACCTAAACGAAGATAATAAATGGGATTTTAAATAATGAAGGGGTGTGAATGATGATGATGTTGCTGTATTCTTTTATCTTCATTTTTATGATGTGAATTGTATGGGCTTATGCCCACTGAAAATAGTGGTTGGTGGTGGTCCTTTCTTGTGCACTAATGAACCTATGTTTTCTAGATAATCTTGTGATTGAATGGTTGTAACATGGAAACTAGTTAAATCATGTAATCTTGGTTGATTAAATGGATACCCAATGAATAAGAATCCTTATGTGATCACCCCGATTAACCAAACATAAATAAGTAACTTAATGAATGATGTGGTTAAATCTAAAAAATTCCTTTCTCTGGTAATATGTGTGGTTTCTCTTGTTGATGCTTGTGGGGTGACGTGGAGGGGGGTGGGATCTCCCGTTGTTCAGTTTCTAGTTTGTGGATCTGTGGTTATCTAGAGATGGTATGTTGGGGCTTGGTTTGGTTCTAGTACTTCGAGGGATCTCATGGATCCCTTTTGTTGTTGTGACTTTACAAGAGAACTGGTCTGAATGCTTAAAATCATGTTTGGCCATTTTTTCTTAAGTGTTGTTTGGATTGCAGTTGTGACTATTAGTAGCCCAGTAGTGGAGGAATGTTTTAAAAAGGAATCACTTGAACATGATAATGAGAACGGGTACAATGGGGTTTTTTTTCTAGGAATGGGTTGTGTTCTGGTTGCAGCTGTTGCGTATTTGTGCATGTAGGGATAGCAACGAGAGTGGTGGTGTATGGGCTGGTTGTCTGTTTGATAACCCTTAGGTTGGGATTAGTGTTTGATTGCCTATATGTATAATATTTAGTTCTTGTGTTTCTTATACGCACCCCACCCATGTTGAGCACTTCATGCCAAACACCCCCATTTCATGGGGGAGGGTGTTTTTTCCAACATTCTTATGAGTGGTTGTTATTAGCTCATTTTTGCTCCCTCTCCTAGGTACCCCAAGACTCTTTGGGCGGGCTTTGATGGCCTAAGGTTCATTATGGCCCAAGAATCTTCAGGCAGGGTGTGTTGTGGTGGTTGACCTAGGTGTGTGTGGGTATATTTGTTTCCCAAGTGCCTTCAGGATGAGGCCCAGGTGTCTTCAGGTGTGAGAGTGGTTGTTGAGGCCCAAGTGTCTTTGGGCACGGAAGTGGTTGTTGTGGACTAGGTGTCTGCGGGCGGGGATGTGTGTGGTTGTGGTGGCCTAGGTTTCTACGGGCAGGATGCGTGGTTTTGATAGCCCATAAGGTTTTTGTTGGGGTGGTGGTGTGACTGTAGTGGAACTTGTGTGTGTGGGGGGGGGGGTCTGACGCGTAGGATGTCCTGAATAACCAGTGGGAAAGTGGTGAGGGGTACCCAAATATTGATGTTTTATTACTATTACTTTACGTGATTTGTGTTATTTGGGGAGTGTGCCTTGGTGAGGCTAGGTGGATAGTTTTCTTGATAGGTGCTTTGGTTATCTCTATTTTTCATTGGGCATTAGAATGCCTCCCCACTTGTGCACGAGATATTTTGGTTTTCCCTACTGAGTATACCTGTATACTCACCCTACGTATATAAAACTACTTTCAGGTTTCCAGGAGGACTTTGAGGACCGTGCCAGACCTTACTAGCTCAAGATTTAGGAGTTGTCGTTGCTGATTTTCTTTCTTTTGGTATTTTTTCATCAGATTTTTCTTGTACCTTGTATCAGTTTATTTTGAAAATGCATATGGGAATGGATTTTTGGCTTTACTTTTACTTTTAGTTTTTGGATTTGTTTGGGATTTACCGCCTTATCTTCTGATCTTATTAAATAAAAGGGTAATGCCTTCCATTTTAAGTGAGATTCTATACCATTGGTACTAGTCGCCTGTAGTACCCCTAGTTTTGGGTACACAACCCATTTCCTCATGTTTTTTAATTGGTGTGTCTTTAATAGATATTTTCCATAAAATAGAGTGTCCATAAAATAGAGAGTTTCCATAAAGTTGGTTGTTTCAATAATGTTGGTTGTTTCCATAAAGTGGATTGTTTCCATAAAGTGGGGTGTTTCCATAAAGTGGGATGTTTCCATAAAAAATGTGTTTCCATAAAAAGGGTAAAAGTGAAGGATAAGAGAGTTTGGGGGTTTTATTAGGAGTTTTGGGACCAAAAGGAAGGTTGCATGATCCATACACGGTTGGCCCAAACCGTGTGGTCAAACCTTGCGCAGAGGTCAAATATAGATCCTATTTTCTAGGAGCTTACTCATTTTTGCTCTATATATTTCTTTTTGGATTCAAAATGCCCCTATTTCTAGATTACTCTCCCTAGAAGGCCAGATAAACCTCTCCACACAAGTTGGAGCCAACCTAGAGCCTTCCCTTGGTGATTCCGTGTCCGATTCTTGAGGTATGTCACCATTATTTCCGGATTTGTCATTTTTTTAGATCTGCTTAGATCTACTTCTACGATCTCCATTCTTTCTCAGATATGAACCTATAGTGGGTAGATCTACATTTTTGGATTCCAAATAATTCAATGTTGAGTTGTGATCTTGGTAGGATAAGAGAACTAAGGTCGTTCTTGGAGAATCGACCCGCCTTCTTGTGCGTTCTTCATCTATTGTCAAAGTTTTGTCAAAACCTTCAAGGTAGGTGTCTTCTCTCTCTACTCCTCTTGATATAATTTATTGTCTTATATTCAAATTGGTTTATTGATTGTGAAATGCATGAAAAAAAACTTTATTTGTGATGATTTATGGTTTTTGTGAAATTGCGTGATCTTGGTGAATAGTTGTGCAAAAGGGGGTTTAGTTTCATGAATTTAAAATGATGATTTTAAATCATGGATTTATGGAATTGATAAATGGTTTATGAAAAAGATATTTTCATTAGAAATGGTTTTTAATAAAAATGGAGTTTTATTGAAATGGTTTGGAATTGAAATGGTTTGGCATTGAAATGGTTTTGACGGAAATGGTTTTCAATAAAAAGGCATTTTTATTGAAAGGTTTGTTTTGGCATGATAGTTGTGAATATGTGGTGTGTGATCATGTTGCATATACGGGGCTTGGTTGAAATACGACCTTGTGCTCAGTTCCAAAGGCTTAATGGCACATGAGAATTTCATACATGGGGCTTGGTTGAAATATGACCTTGTGCTCGGTGCCAAAGGGTTAATGGCACACGAGAAACAATTACCTTGTGATGAATTGGTAGATCGATGAGAAACCAATCATGAGTATGGAACTGTCATAACATAACATGCATGGTTGGTGGCATGGGTTTGAGGAATGGTTGTGTATGCTGATAAAGGGATATTGTGAAATGGTTGTAAAGATTGTTTAGTTATTTTTCTGGAAAAATATCTTGCTAGGAAAATTGGTTTCAATTTCACTTGTATGCTTTTGGAAATGAATGGTTTTGGAAACTTGTTTATATTTAGTTATAAGCTGTTTTTGAGAAATTTTATTATATAAAATGTTTTATATAATTGTTTCTAACTCTTCTATCCTAGTGGCGTGAGTAGAGAAGTCAATGGGGAAAACCTACTAAGTTTTATACTCACCCATGCTTTGGCACTTTAGTGATTTTGCGGATGCTATCTTCTAGGACAAGGGAAAAGGTAATTTTTCACACGTGTTTAGCACTACCTCGTGATGTTTGGGCTATTCGGAGATTTTGGAGCTTGGAGCTTGTGGAGCATGGAGTCTTGAGGTCTTTGGAGAGTCCTGTGTAGTTTATCTACTGTGTACTTTGATACTTGGTTATTCTTCCACTTTTGCTTACTTTGATGTGGTTGTGAGATACATGAAGTTTTTGAGTTGTATTTCGTTTGTTCATGCATCATATAGTGAATGTTTGGTTAAGGTCAGTAGGTTTATTGGTTTATTTCTTAAAGGGTAAATCATCCCCCACTTGCATTTGAAACCCTTTAGAATTTATTGCTAGCCTATGGCATCTTGGGGATGTCGCTTAAGGCCTATTAATGACTCGTTCTACTCTCAAGCCAATGAGAATTGGCGGGTCATTACAAATGGTATCGACTTGTTTGGTCCTTTCCTAACAAGTAGTCATCGATGTTCCTAGTTTTGGAGATGAAATCCCTTATTGTCTATTCCTTGGGTGGGAATCTTAGAAAGGAGTAGGATTGTGAGAACTTGAAATGTATAGCATAAAAGGATGTAACTAACCCTTTTATGATTAACTTCAAGTTACTAGGGAGTTAGTTAAATAAGTATTTGGAGACACTTCTAGAATTTTGAAATCTCATTGTCATGGGTTTAGCCAATGAGACGAGCATGACATGCATTGTAGAGGAATGACTTCCCACTAGGAGTGCATACATCATTTCGAGTAATGATTCATGTTGTGAAAAAAAGTTTTAATTTTTTAAAAAGAATGGAATTGGTTTTCAAATGAAATATTTTGAAATAGAAAATGCTTATCATATTTTGAAAATGGTTTAATTTTCAAAACCGTGTGAAGTGTTTTCAAAAATGGCTGAACATGGGAAAAAGGTTGTTTTGGAAAACAATGTTGTGATAGTTGATGTGATAGAATTTGAAATACTAAGACAATAGTTGCTAGAGAGTGAGATTAACGGAGTTTGTTGTTAGTTTATAAAATCACACCTTGTAGGCGTCATCGAAACCAACCTGAAGAAGCTGTGGAGAATGTGGTTGCACTTGAACCACGTGTGAACCAAGATCTGGTTCAGAGTATTGTCCAAGATTTTCAAGTTGCGGATACATGGAAACAGAGGAATGAGCCATGACATGTGGATCATACCATCCAGTTCATGAAGCAGAATCCACCTAATTTTTGGGGTGATTCTGAACTCGAGAAGGTGGAGGTGTGGCTATGTAGGATGAATCATATATTCGACTTCATCGGCACACCGGTAGAGCTAAAGGTCAAACTGGCGACGTATATGCTTGAGGATCTTTCATGTCAGTGGTGGGATTTAGCGGTGCATGCTAAATTAGATAAAGGACTTACATGGGAGGATTTTGAGGAATTGTTCAACAAACAATTCTATCCTCACACGTTCAAGATCTAGAAAACGATGGACTTATTTAGCCTGAAATAAGAGAGTCTCTATGTCACAGAGTATGCGGCTAAGTTCATGAACTTAGTACACTTTGCACCAGAAGTTGCGGCAAGTGCCTCTTTGAAGGCACACATCTTCGAATCAGGGCTACGATAGGATATTTGATCAAAGATTGTAGTACTTTTTATTACAGATTATACAGATATGGTGAACATAGAGACTATGGATGAACATGATATCTCAGGATCTATGGGAGGAGGCATGATGATACCTATAGGAAATAGTGAGAACTCAACCACTGGGAACAAGCGGAAAAGGGACACCTATTTCCAAGGTGCAAGTGGAAATCAGAACTAGAAGATCAGTAAACCTTACTCCACGACCCTAGAGCAAAGCAGGTTGTTTTCAATGTGGTTCGCTTGACCACATAAAGCAAGATTGTACGACACAACCTAGAGCATGTCATAATTGCAACAAGATGGGACATCTTCAGCGCTATTATCACAGTGCTCCAAGGTTAGGTGCTCGAGACACTTCTCAGGTGTCGCAAGCAACATATGCTTTGACTGGACAAGGATAGAAGAATCAATCTCGTCAGTAGAGCAGAGCTAGCCATGGTGATTCTAGAATACCATGACTCCTCAACCAGGGAAACCTCAGCAAGGAAACACGGATAACAATGTAGTGAAGAAACAATTGTATGGAGTTGAGAAGATGATTGTTGATGATCAGGCTAGACCATCTATAGTGAGAGGTATGATTCTTTTGAATTATACCTTTGTGAAAGTGTTGTTTGACATTTATGCATCAAATTTCTTCATTGATTCTCGTGCTGTTGACTTTCTATGTTTAAAACTGGAAACGATGCCTTCAATTTTGAAACTGCAAACTCTTCTTGGTGAAAGAGAATGTCAAGCCTTTGTGTGTAGAGCATGTGCTATAACTGTTGATGGAGCTGAGCTAAAATGGGACTTCTCGATGTTGGATATGGATGTCTATGATGTAATCCTGGGTATGGATTGACTGACAACGTTCAAGGCTTAAATCAACTGTTATAGGAGAACAGTTAGTTTCATGACTGAGGACGGCATCGAGTATCTCTTTAGAGGAGAGAGGATTGTAAAGAAGGGTGCAAAGAGATTGTTGGCACCAATGGTGGGAACGATATCTTACCAATTGGTAGCATTGACCTTGGCATCAATGGAAGAGATCGAGGAAAATAGTTTTCCAGCTGTTGTGGATCAATTTATAGATATATTTCCCAAGAACTTCTCAGGGTTACCACCTCTAAGGGAAGTTGAGTTTACGATTGATCTCCTTTCGGGGACCAGTCCTATTTCCCTTCTGTCTTATAGGATGGCACCAAAAGAGTTACAGGAATTGAAAGTTTAGTTAGAAGAGCTGGAAAGCAAGGGTTTCATTCGATTGAGTACGTCTCCATGGACAACACCAGTTTTTTTTTGTGAAGAAGGCATATGGAACTCTTCGGCTGTGTGTTGATTATCATAAGCTTAACCAAGTTACAATAAAGAACAGATATCCACTTCCATGCATTGATGATCTATTTGATCAATTAAGGTGATCTCAGTGGTTCTCCAAGATTGACTTGCAATCAGGATATCACCAATTGAGAGTTCAGAAAGAGGATATTCCAAAGACAGCTTTCAGAAGTAGATATGACCACTATGAATATATAGTCATGCCTTTCAGTCTAACAAATGAACCAGCGGTCTTCATGGCATTGATGAATCAGATATTTCAACAATATCTGGATTCTTCTGTTGTGGTGTTTGTGGATGACATTTTGGTCTATTCAAAGACTAGGGTTGATCATGAGGTACACCTGGAAACAGTGTTACAAATCCTAAGAGATCATTGTTTGTATGCCAAATTATCAAAGTGTGATTTTTGGATACAAGAAGTACGTTTTCTTGGCCATGTAATTTCTGAGAAATGCATTTTTGTTGATCCTAAAAAGATATAATCCGTTATCTCTTGGAAACCACCGAAGAATGTTTTTGAGATATGAAGTTTTTTTGGTCTAGCTAGTTACTACCGACGCTTTGTGTGTGATTTCTCATGACTAGATTCACCGATGAAAACTCTGACAAAGAAGAATTCTCCATTCCAATGGATGAAGGAATTTCAGAAGTCTTTCCAGGAACTAAAAGTTTGGCTTACATCAGCACCTATATTGATCTTGCCAGAATCGGGACAGGGGTATGCGGTGTATTGTGATGCTTCAGGATCAGGGTTGGGCTGTGTTCTCATGCAAAGAGATCATATGGTTTCTTATGGTTCAGGACATTTGAGGGTGCATGAGAAGAATTACCCAACACATGATTTGGAGTTAGCTGCAGTCATCCATGCTTTTGAAAACATGGAGACATTATCTCTTTGGTGAGAAATTTACTGTGTTTACGGATCACCAAATCTTAAAACACATTTTCTCACAACGAGATTTGAATATGAGGCAAAGGAGATGGATGGAGTATCTCCAAATGTTTTACTTTGACTTGATGTACACACCGAGGAAAGGAAATTCTGTGGCGGATGCATTGAGTAGAAAGTCATATGCTTAGTTGGTGAAAGAAGCTTCAGATGAATGGCAATTGATGTCGGTCTTAGCTGACATGCATGTGGAATGTGAAGACCGAGGTGATGTTGCGGTTTTCTTTTCAGCTACGCTTATTCCCGATTTAGTAAAAATGGTCAAAGAGGCATAAACATATGATGCAGAATGTCTAGTTGTAAGTTCAAAACTCAATGGTGGGGCGACCATTGAGGGATGGAAACTTGATGGGGGTTCAGTTTTTTGTTTCAGAGATTGGATGGTTGTACCTATGGTTTTTCAGGAACAAATCCTTCATTCTTACCACTATTTGAGATGGGTTGTACATCCAGGTACATAGAATATGTATAAGGCGTTGAAGGCACAGTTTTGGCGGAGCAGCATGAAAAGGAAGGTGGTCGAGTTCGTCTCGCGGTGCTTAACTTTTTAGCAAGTTAAAGCATAGAATCAGAGACCAGCTAACATGTTACAATATTTTTCCATCCCAGTGTGGAAATGGGATCAGATATCAATGGATTATTTTACAGGTCTTCTAAGAATGGGCCAGAAATACAATGCCATTTGGGTGATAGTGGATCATCTAACCAAGTCGGCCCATTTCATAACTATTTTGTGAAACTCATACGGTGGAGGATCTTTAAAAAATCTATATCTGAGAAGTGGTAAAGAGGTATAGTGTACCAGTTTCAATAGTCTCATATAGAGATCTGAGGTTAATGTCTTGTTTCTGGAAATCCTTACAGTAAGCCCTTGGGACTCAGTTGACTATGAGCACGGCGTATCATCCTCAGATGGATGGGCAATCCGAGTGGACGATACAAACATTAGAAGACATGTTTCGGGCTTGTGTAATGGATTTTGGTGGCTCATGGGAGGAGAATATACCCTTAGTGGAGTTTTCATACAATAATAGCTATCAAGCCTCGATACACATGGCTCCGTTTGAAGCATTGTATGGGCGTACTTATCATTCTCTACTATGCTGGGTGGAAATGGGTGAAAATTCACTAGTCGGGACAAGACTTGTCCAAGAAACAATGGAGAAGATCTAGTTGATTAGAAAGAGGATGGAGACAACTCAGAGTTGTCATAAATCTTATCCAGAACACTGTCGAAGACCGTTGTCGTTCGTTGTGGGTGATCATGTCTTCTTGAGGATCTCTCTAAGGATTGGACATCGTCGCTTCAGGAAGTATGGAAAGTTATCTCCTAGATACATTGGCCCTTTTGAGATATTGGAACGGGTTGGAGAGGTGGAATATCGGTTGGCATTACCACCATGATTTAGTTCGGTGCATAATGTGTTCCATGTATCCCAGTTGAAAAATTATCACCCTGATCCTGACCATGTGATCAGATGGGATCACGTTGAGATAGAACTAGATTCATCACTGATACATATCCCAGTGTGGATCATGGATAGACAAGAGAAAGTCATGCGTGGGAAAAGCATCAGTCTAGTCCGGGTTTTATGGCAACATGGTCAGATTCAGGAAGAGACTTGGGAATGTGAGAAGGAAATGAAAGAGCAGTGGTAGGAACTCTTTTTGACCAGCAAGGGTTTTCTACTTTCCAAGGAAGGAAAGGCCAATGGTGGGGAGAGTGTGGTACCCCTAATTTCCAGTACATAACCCCTTTCCTCACATTTTTTTAATTGGTGTGTCTTTAATAGAGAGTTTCTATAAAATAGAGAGTTTCCATAAAGTTGGGTGTTTCCATAATGTTGGTTGTTTCCATAAAGTGGGTTGTTTCCATAAAGTAGGGTGTTTCCATAAAGTGGTTTGTTTCCATAAAGTGGGGTGTTTCCATAAAGTGGTATGTTTTCATAAAAAACGTGTTTCCATAAAAAAGGGTAAAGGTGAAGGATAAGAGAGTTTTGGGGTTTTATAAGGAGTGTTGAGACCAAAAGGAAGGTCGCATGATCCATACACGGTTGGCCCAAACAGTGTTGTCAAACCTTGCATAGAGGTCAAATCTAGATCCTATTTTCTAGGAGCTTACTCGTTTTTTTCTCTATATATTTCGTTTTGGATTCAAAACGCCCCTATTTTGAGATTACTCACCCTAGAAGGCTGGAGAATCCTCCCCAAATGAGTTGAATCCAACCCAAAGCCTTCCCTTGGTGATTTCGAGTCCGATTCTTGAGTTATGTCACCATTCTTTCTGGATTTGTCATCTTTTCTTAGATCTGCTTAGATCTACTTCTACGATCTCCATTATTTCTCATATCTGAACCTATAGTGGGTAGATCTACATTTTTTGATTCCAAATAATTCATTGTTGAGTCATGATGTTGCTAGGATAAGAGAACTAAGGCCGTTCTTGGAGAATCGATCCACTTTCTTGTGCGTTCTTCTTCTATTGTCAAAGTTTCATCAAAACCTTCGAGGTATGTGGCTTCTCTCTCGAATCCTCTTGATATAATTGATTGGCATAGATTCAAATTGGTTTATTGATTGTGAAATGCATGGAAAAATCTTCATTTGTGATGATTTATGGTTTTTGTGAAATTGCGTGATCTTGGTGAATAGTTGTGCAAAAGGGGGTTTAGTTTCATGAATTTAAAATGATGATTTTAAATCATGGATTTTCTAGAATTTCTAAATGGTTGATGAAAAATATATTTTCAATAGAAATGGTTTTCAATAAAAATGGAGTTTTATTTAAATGGTTTGGAATTTAAATGGTTTGGCATTGAAATGGTTTTGACAAAAATGGTTTTCAATAAAAAGGTGTTTTTATTGAAAGGGTTGTTTTAGCATGATTGTTGGGAATATGTGGTGTGTGTTCATGTTTCATACACGAGGCTTGGTTGAAATATGAGCTTGTTCTCGGTGAAAAAAGTTTAATGGAACATGGGAATTTCATACACGAGTCTTGGTTGAAATATGACCTTATGCTTGGTGCCAAAGGGTTAATGGAACATGGGAAACAATTACCATGTGAAGACTTGGTAGATCGACGAGAAACCACTCATGAGTATGGAACTATCATAACATAGCATGCATGGTTGGTGGCATGGGTTTGAGGAATGGTTGTGTATGCTGATAAAGGGATATTGTGAAATGGTTGTAAAGATTGTTTAGTTATTTTTCTAGAAAAATATCTTGCTTGGAAAATTGGTTTCAATTGCACTTGTATGGTTTTGGCAATGAATGGTTTTGGAAACTTGTTTATATTTAGTTATAAAATATTTTTGAGAAATTTTCTTATATAAACTATTTTTTATAATTGTTGCTAAATCTTCTATCCTAGTGGAATGAGTTGGGAAGTCAACGGGGAAAACCTACTGAGCTTTATACTCACCCCTGCTTTGGCACTTTAGTGCTTTTGCAGATGCTATCTTCTGGAACAAGGGAAAAGGTAAATTTTCACACGTGTTTAGCACTAACTCATGATGTTTGGGCTGTTCGGAGATTTTGGAGCTTGGATCTTGTGGAGCATGGAGTCTTGAGGTCTTTGGAGAGTCTTGTGTAGTTTATCTGCTGTGTACTTTGATACTTGGTTATTCTTTCATTGTTGCTTACATTGATGTGGTTGTGAGATACATGAAGTTTTTGAGTTGTCTTTTTTTGTTCTTCCATCATATAGTGAATGTTTGGTTAAGGTTGGTAGGTTTATTGGTTTATTTCTTAAAGGGTAAATCGTCCCCCACTTGTATTTGAAACCCTTCGGCATTTATTGCCAGCCTCTGACATCTTGGGGATGTCGGTCAAGGCCTAGTAATGACTCGTTGTACTCTCAATCCAATGAGAATTGGCGGGTTATTACATCTCCACTTAGGGGCCTATTGAAGGCGGGACTTGGGGGTCATTATCTCTTCTTCAACTTGAAAAAGGAAGGGTCTGGTAGTTTTGTCACGACCCGTCCCCTGGGGCCCGTGTCGTGACTACCCCAAGCCCGCCTTCCATAGGCTAGGGGCTGGTGACAAGCACCGAAAGGCGTATTCTCTAAAACGGGAAGGTGTTACCTTTATAAACTGTAAACTCACACAAACCAAGCACACAACTAGATACAATCACAAAGTAAACTATATAGTAAACATGGTGTGTATAGAAAGTAAAGGGTCCAGAATACAAGCCCAACTGGAATGTAAAAGAAAAACTAGAAAGTAAAAGTAAAACTGAGTACAAATCCTGTAAACACCCTCCAAGGATCCTACATTAAGGGTAGGTATAGATCTTGAATGATCATCTATACGGATCACCTCGTCAAAGGTCCACCTCTGAGAAGTCTTCAGTCCAGATACCCTCGTCCCCAATGAGTGATGTCTATCGTATGCACCAGACACAACAAGGTGCGGGCGTAGCCCATGCAGAGGTGAGTATAACAATACTCATTAGGGACCCCGAGACCCCTGAAGGTCTCTCAAATCCACAAAGGATAAACCACAAAACATAGAAACAACAGTCAACCCTACTTATATATATGCTCATACATATACCTAAGTTATCAGAAAAATACCCACCTCACACAGGAGGGAAGAATACCACATAGGTAATACTACGAAGGTAGATTACCACACAGGTAAAGTACCACATAACATAACCTCAATCACAAGCACAAGATGAAGACAGCTCACACCAGGATTTATTCTAGGGGTAGTAACAAGTAACATCCCTAGTCACAACGTCGAACGCCTCGACTACTAGAGAACTCCTCCTCTATCGAGTACAGTGGGCCTGCCGTGTCACACAGAGGTGCTTCCCACTAACCTTGGACTGCTGAGCTACTTCTCCTGTCGAGTACCATGGGTTTGTCATGCCACACAGAGGCGCTCCCCACCGTGGGTCTGCTGCATCACATAGAGGCGCTCCCCCTCGTGGCCTGCTGAGGTACTCCTCATGTCGAGTACCATGGGTCTGCCGCATCACATAGAGGCGCTCCCCAATGTGGGTCTACCGCGTCACACATAGGCGCTCCCCACTGGGCCTGTCGAGTCACTCCGAGTCGAAACGGTCAGCAGTCGTCAGGTCTTAGCCAGTTACAGGGTTCCGCACGTATCGCGCATGGGAGAACCGCTCCCCAAGACATGGGCCATACCTCAACCACCCCGAAGTTCCAAGAAAAAAGTATCCTAAAGGTCTTTCACGTCAAAAGGGACCCAACGCAACATACGGTGCGTCAATCAGACGCCTGGTATGTAAGTTATTTGTGTTTCTGCTCTGAGGGCCCGGTTGGATTCGGGGTCCGATCTAACCCAGCCGTACGCCAACCTTATCCAAAACTCAAGTGGAGTATACCAAAAGGACTGTCTCAATCCAAGGATTCCGGCACCGTTGACGGTTTGTCAAACAGACACTCGGATCATAAGTTATGGCCAAAAAGACAAAACTGGGTCCAGATGAGCCCGGGTCCGGTCCGACCCTGGTCGGACCGACCGGGGCTGACCCAACCTGGTTCGGGTCGACCTGAACCGGTTTGGGTCCAGCTCGGATGGTCTGGTCCTTGGCGGGCTTAGCCCGCTGGGCTGTAGTCCGACCCAACCCGCGAAGCCCGACCCATCCCGCTAGCGCGGCCCAGTGGCATGGCTTGTAGGGCGCGACCCGGTGGCACGACCCGGTGGCGCGACCCGCTGGGTGCGTTTTCCGCCCGAGCTGGCGCCAAAGGGAGAGCACCCCCCTTTTGTTTTTCCCGAACGGCCCATCAGACTGTTCGGCTGGGTGGCACGCGGGACCCACCGGAGGGGTCCCGCCTAGTCTGGTGCGGCTATCCACCCCTCGACCTCCGCTGCGGCCCCTTGCTCCACCGGCGGTGCAGACGCGTGACTCCGCTCCGCAAGGCAGCCAGCCGGTTGCCGACTGCCACCATGCCCCGCCGCGGTTGACGGACCACGACCTCCTCATCAACCGGCAGCGCGGATGTGCACCTCCCTCCCTTCCTTGCGGTCGGCCGGGTGTCGGCCGCCACTTTCTTCCGCGAGCCACTGCGGCTTTGTTCCAAGCCTGAAAAATTAAACGATCGCATATCTGCGATCCTTACATCGAGGGCTCTGTGTCCATATATCGCGCTCAACAAAACTTTGTGTTTCCAGTATCAATAAATATTAGGCGTTGAAGAACGCATGAAGAACACGCGAAGAATAAAATGAAAGAAGAGCAAGGTTTATGTGTGGGATGATGGCCATGTTCATTTGGTCATCGTCATCATGAATTTAGGATATGAAGAATCAATAAAGTAAATCCAAACATAAATAAAATCCCTACCTCAAGAACGATGGTGAGCGTGCGTTTGTGGAAGCGGGTCGGTGTTCGTCGTCCCCTACAGCTGGCCTTCAACGACGTCACTCGTTCGTCGATCTCTGGTTCGGGGTTTCGGTGTCTCTTATCACCTCCCGCTGGTACCGGCTCTGTCCTCCAAGGTTTTGGCATCACGTCACTTTAACAGAGCTTCGTCGCTTGGTGAATTCGTGCCAATTCCTCCCCCCAAGCTCCATATAAATAGGAGAGGGGGAGGGTAAGTAACGATCGTGGAAATTATGAAGGTTCATTTAATAGGAACCTTCCTAAATTCCAATGATGCTGTTAATTAGTATTTGAAAGGTCAAGCCATTTAATGGCTTAGATCACCGCTGGTCCCACACTGCCACTTGTCCGTTGGTGGAAAGGAAATACAATAGTGAGATTATTTTATTTCATTTCCTTTTAAAAGTCACAAAAAATAACTTCTTCTCCAGACCTACTGCAGTGAAAGTAAAGACTTCCTTAAGCGAATCCCAGCATTGCAGATTCAATGGTGCCTTCAGATTTTTAATCTGAGCACCGGTTCAAAAGTTAGAAAATGTCGCTCATGCGTTTACTGAACGTACCTGAAAAAAAGTTTGTAAAATTAATAACAGTCACCCTCAACCTGTGCCGGTCCAGATTAGGCTCTGTCTAAGTGAAACAAACCCCAAAGAACCCAACAGTACTCTCAGATTTTTAATCCGAGTTATCATTTAAAAGTTATGGTTTTTACAATAAAATAATTGTCACTTAATTATTTTATTTACGACCAAAAACTAACTTTCACCGGTGGCCCACGCAGGCCAATGTTAGTATCTTCCTAAAGAAAGCATACCCTCACGAGTTCAGCGATGGTCTCAGATTTTTAATCTGAGTTACCTTTTGTGAGTTATAAGCATTTGAAAAATAAAATAATTTATTTAATTATTTTATTTACAGTTGTTCCATTTTTGGGTTTTCTCACAGGAGGCCTGCGTCGACTAAACTTAAGTCATGCCTAAGGTAAACCCGCCATCCTGAGCGCAACGGTGCCCTCATATTTCTGATCCGGGAAACCATTTAAGAGTTATTACACCTTTTTAGGAAAACTGCTTACGCATGCTATTTAAAGTTTAACAAAACTTCGACGGATCATTTCGGGCACTCTGGGCCTCAGAATCACGCACCGTCAAATTTCGCGGTCTCGAAATAATTCCATATAATTAAAAAAAATTATAAGAAAATTCTGGGACATTACATTCTCCCCACCTTAGGGCTTTTCATCCCCGAAAGCCAAAACACAGACTAAGGAAACAAATGGGGGTACTAAGCATGAATCTGAGGCTCCCGCTCCCATGTGCTCTCCTAGAGGTTCTCGTGCTGCCAATGAACACGCACCAGAGGTATTGACCACCCATGAAGGGACCGCTCCTGTCGATCCTCAAACTCCACCGGGAACTCCATAAAATTTACCCCATCGATAAAGTAAAACTCGACCTAGTTGATAACATGCGATGGATCATGCATGCATCTCCTCAGCTGCGACACATGGAAAAAATTATGCACCCAGTGCATCTGTGGGGAAAGAGATAGACGGTACACCACCTCGCCCACTCTATTGAGAATCTAGAAAGGTTCGATGAACCTCAGAGATAACTTGCTGCCCCGGCCAAATCTCTGCTAACCTCTTCTAGGTGAGACCCATAGGAAGACATGGTCTCCATCCTCCTGTCGACATCAGACTTCTGTCAGCTCTGAGCAGTTTTCACTTGCTAACAAGTGAGGTATTGTGATACAAACTCTGCCACTGCTTCCTTCATCCCGGGCCATCAGTACTAACGCCGGAGGTCCTAGTAAGTCTTCACCACTCTAGGATGTACCGTTAAAGGAAATGTATAGATCTCCCTCAACACCTCCTTCTGAAGCATCGCTGGTACCATGGTGCATCCTCTGAAGAGGATGACGTGCTCCCCAACTTTAGAAAATCCTTTAGGAGACCATCCTGAGGATATCTGAGCACGTTGGGTCTCGCAGTCAACGTCTCAAGTTGTGCCCCCACCTAATTTACTGAAGAATTGGGGGAGTGACAGTCATAGACTGGAGGTAACTGCTCCATCTTTATCTGCGAAGGATATCCGCAGCGCGACTAGCTGCTCTGATGCCTCACTCAGCAGTTGTAGACCAGAACTCCTACTGAGTGCATTTCCTACCATGTTCACCTTCCCATGAGTATAGACTATCTCAAGGTCATAGTACCGGATGAACTCTAGTCATCATCGACATCTCAGGTTCAGGCCCTTCTGTGAGAAGATAAACCTGAGACTCTTGTGAATAGAGTAAATAGTAAATCGTTCACCCATCAAGTAGTGCCACCACATCTTCAGCGCAAAGACCACTATTGCTAACTCCAGGTCATGGGTAGAGTAGTTTTACTTGTTAGTCTCTATATAATATCTTGAAAGCTCCGCTGACACTTCTCCATCCACAGGAAAGACTCCCCCTTTTTCATCAAAGCTGACAAGGGTGCCGCTAACTTGAAGAAGTCGGGTACAAATCTTCGGTAGTACCTAGCCAAAGCAGACGTCCCTCTCCTTTTGGGGAGGTAATCCTAGAAACATATTTTGAAAAGATTTCCCCATGATCTGCCACTCCTGTTTGAAACTGAAAACTGAAAACTCCTGCTGCCACGAGGGTAAGTCTGGCCGACTCAAGAGTGATCGGCTGCACCCTTCTATGCATGAGTTTATCCTGTGCTGCCTAAGTTTCCTTTTTCTCTGACCAAGGAAAACCCCATTACCATGTTGTAGATAAATCAAAACCTTTTTTCCTAATACAATAAATCTGAGTATGAACTGTGGATTCTCAGTCCATACCCAAACTAACGTCATAAGGCCTCGACGCTGCCACCAAGAGGTTTCAACCGAAACTCTTGCCTCAAGGGTCAGATCACACCATCAGCGTAAGTGTGATTATCAAGTCTCCTCCCAAATGTATCTTCATACATGAGGGTCAAGTCAACGGTTTAACCATAAACTCTAGGTCTTAGACAAAATTCATGGAAGGAAGGAATGATTGGTACCTATTTCTATTGATACGAAAGCTAGTAGTAGACATAGACCGTACCTCAAATCATTCCTAGAGCCCTTAGGTCACACTCCTTGACCGCATGCATCTACTCCCTTCCCCTATCCTCTAGCTCCCTAAGCCTGGTGGGGACCACATTGAGGTGGTGGTTGTAACATGTCGAAATGTATACCACCTCATGATGCTCTCCTAGCTCCACTTCCACGTCTGCTGCCCTGTAGATTCATCTGTCCCTATCACTTCCTCTTCTTGAAAATTTTTTACACGCCCAAGTCTCTGAGATTGGTGTTAGTTTCCTGCTTTCATACTGCTAACATTCACTGGATGTATTCACTCATCCAAAGAACATTCAACCACAAAGGTTCTCTCTAGCACCCTAACATAAGTAGAAATGCATAGAAGATTAGTCCTAGCTTGGATGTCCCTAAACACACCTTGATCAGAGGTCCGAGCCCTGAAACACTGACTGTACTGTATTCATCGACTACCTGAGATGGTCGGTATGCCTCGATGAATACTCAGCTATCGACATGTTGTCCTGCCGAAGCTGTAGAAGCTCTAGGGAACTCTTATCCACCTCCTCAATCCAGTCCTTAGTCACCTATGAGTCGGGCTTACCTCGTAACCTGAGGGGTATTTGATACTGAAACACGTGTAAGGCACTAAGCCTACATGTGTCCCCTACCGGTACTACCAGTTGTAACTGCTTACCAATGGGTAGTGATATAGCAGGCACACTACCTGAAGGTACCATCTCAGGCAACAGTCCAAGTACCAAAGCCTCATTAACCTACATACCATCCTCATGCTCACGTACTAGAAACAACCAGTAGCTAGAATCACCATATACTCTACTGGTGTCTCAACTAGGTGAAAAACTCTAGCCACTGCCTCCAGCCAGCCCTGAACTGCCTGGGAATCTAACTTTCCTAGAAACCTCGGAGGCCTTTGTTGCTGGAACTCATGCAATACACTCAGTCTGCATGCATCCTCTACTCGTGGGGATGGTGGAAATGCTCTTCCAACGGGTAGTGGTACTGCTGGTACACCACCTGAAGGTGCTAACGCCGTAAGAGGGCCCTGTACCGAGGCCTCGTCGCTTGGTGGGCCATCATCGTGTACTCTCTCGGGAAGCCTGGGTGGCTGTATTTGTGGAGGCATCCTGATAAGGAACATGTGCGTCATGGTCATTAAGTTATACCTGGTGAGATGACTCCAAAGAAATCAAAAGAAAAACTTTTAAAAAACACACGCAATCAGAGTTTTCATGCGTTGAGTTGGAAGTCAGAATTCAGGGTCCTGGTGTATGGATACGTTAGCCGCCGCACCAACACTGGACTCCCCGAACTGAAAACCACACTCATAACACTTAACACTATTACTTCACAGAAAAGATCAGAGTCCTAGTTCTTCAATAGAATTGAACTCCTCTCATACCACTTTGTCATGACCCGTCCCCCGGGGCCCATGCCGTGACTACCCCAAGCCCGCCTTCCATAGGCCAGGGGCTAGAGACAAGCACCGAAAGGCATATTCCCTAAAACAGGAAGTTGTTACCTTTATAAATTGTAAACTCACACAAACCAAGCACATAGCCAGATACAAGCACAAAGTGAACTATATAGTAAACAGGGTGCGTACAGAAAGTAAAGGGGCTAGAATACAATCCCAACTAGAAAGTACAAGAAAAACTGGAAAGTACAAGAAAAACTGAGTACAACTTCTATAAAAACCTACCAAGGATCCTACCTGAAGGGTAGGTACAACTCTCGGATGACTGTCTCTACGGATCACCTCGTCAAAGGTCCACCTCTGAGCAGTCTCCAGTCCAGGTACCCTCGTCCTCAGTCAGAGTTGTCTATCGTCTGCACCAGACACAACAAGGTACAGGCGTAGCCTGTGAAGGGGTGAGTATAAAAATACTCAGTAGGGACCCCGAGACCCTTGAAGGTCTCTCAAATCCTCAAAGGATAAACCACAAAACATAGAAACAACAGTCAACCCTACTTAGGTATATGCCCATACATATACCTAAGTTGTCAGAAAAATACCCACCTCATACAGGAGAGAAGAATACCACACAGGTAATACCATGAAGGTAGATTACCACACAGGTAAGGTACCACATAGCATATCCTCAATCACAAGAACAAGGTAAAGACAGCTCACACCACGATTTATTCTCGGGGTGGTAACAAGTAACATCCCTAGTTACAACGTTGAATGCCTTGACTGCCGGAGAAATCCTCCTCTATCGAGTACAGTGGGCATGCTGCTTCACACAAAAGCGCTTCCCACTAACCTTGGACTACTGAGGTACTCCTCCTATCGATTATTGTGGGTTTGCTGCATCACATAGAGGTGCTCCCCACCGGGGGTCTGCCGCGTCAAACAGAGGCGCTCCCCCTGGTGGCCTGCCGAGGTACTCTTCCAGTCAAGTACTGTGGGTCTACCACGTCACAAAGAGCCTCTCCCCACCATGGTTCTACCGCATCGCACAAATGCACTCCCCACTGGGCCTGTCGAGTCACTCCGAGTCGAAACGGTCAGAAGTCGTCAGGTCTCAGCCAGTTACAGGGTTCCACATGTATCACGCTTGGGAGAACCGCTCCCCAAGACATAGGTCATACCTCAACCACCCAAAGTTCCACAAAAAAGTATCCCAAAGTTCTGTCATGTCAAAAGGGACCCAACGTAATAGACTACACGTCAATCGGATGCCCGGTCTGTAAGTTATTAGTGTTTCCGCTCTGAGGGCCCGATTGGATTCGGGGTCCGATCCAACCTGGCCATACTCCAACCTTATCCAAAACCAAGTGGAGTATACCAAAAGGACTGTCTCGATCCAAGGATTCTGGTGCCACTGACAGTTCGTCAAACGGACGCTCAGATCACAAGTTATGGCCAAAAAGGCGAAACTCGGTCCAGATGGGCCCGGGTTCGGTCCGACCCCGGTCGGACCGACCCGACCTGGTCTGGGTCTGACCTGGATGGCCTGGGCCTTGGCGGGCTTGGCTCGCTGGGCCGTAGTCCGGCTTGACCCGTGAAGGGGCAACCTGACCCATCCCGATGGCGCGACCCGGTGGCGCGGCCCGCAACGACGCAACCCAATGGCACTACCCGCGTGGCGCTTGGTCCGCCCGAGCTAGCACCGAAGGGGGAGCGCCCCCCTTCTGGTTTTCCGGAACGGTCCATCGGAACGTTCAGATGGGTGGCATGTGGGACCCGCTAGAGGGTCCCCACCCGTTCTGGCGGGGCCGACCGGAAGGTCGGTCGCCCTTCGGCCTCTGCCGCGGCCAAGCGGTCACGGCCCCCCTGCTCCACTGGTGGCGTGGACGTGCACTGCCACTCCGCCACACTGCCTACTGGTTGTTGGCCGCCACCCTACCCTACCACGGCCGATGGTCCGTGACCTCCTCATCAACCGGCAGTGTGGACGCACGCCACCCTTCTTTTCTCGCGGTCGGCCGGGTGTTGGTCGCCGCCTTCTTCCGCGAGCCACTGTGGCTTCATTCCAAGCCCGAAAAAATTAAACGATCACATATCTACGATCCTTACGTCGAGGGCTCCGTGTCCATATATCGCGCTCAGCAAAACTCCGTGTTTCTAGCGTCAATATATATTAGGCGTTGAAGAATGTACCAAGAACGCATGAAGAATAAAAAGAAAGAGGAGCAAGGTTTATGTGCGGGACGATGACCATGTTCGTTTGACCATCTTCATCTTGAATTTAGGATATGAAGAATCAATAAAGTAAATTCAAACATAAATAAAACCCCTACCTCAAGAATGATGGTGAGCGTGCGTTTGTGGAAGCGGGTCGGTGTTCGTCGTCCCCCGCAACTAGCCTCCAACACCGTCACTCGTTCATTGATCTCCGGTTCGGGGTTTCGGTGTCGCTCGTCACCTCCTGCTGGTACCAGCACCGTCCTCTAAGGGTTTGGCGTCATGTCACTTTACCAGAGCTTCGTCACTTTCTGAACTCGATCCAATTCCTCCACCCAAACTCCATATAATTAGGAGAGGGGAAGGGTAAGTAACGATTGTGGAATTTATGAAGGTTCGTTTAATAGGAACCTTCCTAAATTCCAATGATGCTATATAAGGCCCCGACCTTAAACCTTACTTAATATTGAATTAAATGAATAATTCACATTGAGGATCTTTTCAGGTTTAGAGTTTTAGAGAATTAGGACATAACTATTACATCTCAAAATATTACAAAGTATAAACTTTTACTATGTTTCCATAAAATAAAAACTCTTAAAAAGAAACATGTCCAGTTCCATGTTTTAGGTTGCATGATTTTCCCTTGATCCCATCCTTGACCCTATTCCACGTTAAGTCCTGTGAAAAACATTTCAAAAACTTGGGATGAGCATAAAAAGCTCAGTAAGGGATACACAAAGAATGAAAACTGTTAGTTTTTCAAAACAACAAGTAAACCATGTATACTTTATCAAAGTAATACTTTTCACCTTTTCGAAGTAGTAAAAACTCTTCACTGAATAAAAGTTCATTACTTACCCTTCTGTAACCAAAAGATTACCATAAAACCCATATAAAGATCACATAACATATAAAGGTAACTTGGGCATAAACATACTTAAGTGGAATAACCATAAGGTAGACTTCCACACATATCACTTAATGGAATAGCCATTCGTCCAACTTCCATACATACTTAATGGAATAGCCATACGGCCGACTTCCATACCCAATGCATTGGAGGTTATAACGTAACCACCCATCATGGTATTCACGACACCACTCGTCATATGGTTTATCACGTAACCACCCGTAAAATGTCCAAGTACCAATATAAAATTATAAAACATAAAACCAATATAAAGGAATGATAACATTTCCACATTTCAATCACAATATATCATTTAAATATATTGACATAATATAATCCTTTATCAAAACCATTTTCAATACCAAAATACATAAAAGAGTATATGGTATTTATTTTATTTTAAAAACATTATGGCTTGTTGAGGAAGCCAAAGACCAAATAATACTCGCGTCGGCGGAAAAGGTCATTGTCACCGTGTACGTTAAAAGAAACATTCCTTTTTTGTCGTTTAGTAAAACGCTTCGTAGAAAAAGATTCATTTTGTATAAAAGTAAAAGTAAAAGGGGTTTATACACCGTATAAAAGAAAGTTGTGTATGAAACGAAATATGCCTCAATGAAATGAGATTGAGATGAAGTCCCTTACAAAGACGATATCCTTGGTTTAAGGATAAATCAATTACATAATTATGTGTGACAAACGAATACACCAAATATAAGTGGATATTAAGTGTAAAACAATCAGATTTTATTCACACATATTCATAGAACAACATATTCAAGGAGTATAAGTTTATCCCAAAGAATCAAATTTGGGTTAAGAAGTTCCCATGCAAAAATTTTACAACCTAATGGCGTCACTACAAAATTCAGAAAATGAGTTGATGAGAGATAAAAAGGGTATCTCATCACATGGAAATAAAATTTAAATCAATAAGGATATAGAAGAACATATCCCAAAATAATAGTATGTGAATTAAAAGACATAACAAAAGAAGTCTTTTAAAAAGAGGAGGGTGAAAGGTTCCCTTACCGACTTGGGTAACTTTCGAAACATACACCCCGTGAAAGAAAGACAATACAACATTGATGTAAATACTCATAAATGAAAGTATATTACACAATTAGTAAAATAATGGGCAGTACATACACCACTCAAAGGAAATTGTGGCAAATGTAGCATAAATCCCACGTGAATAAAAGTGAGATGAAAAATCCCTTACGAAAACTCGGCAGCCTAACGACGCCACATTAAACTTACAAAAATGGATTGATGAGATCAAATAGGGTATCTCATCATATTAACATAAATTTTATATAAAGAGGAATATAAAAGAACATCCCCCAACATAACAAAGAGGATCTTAAAAGAAGTGACATAAAGGAGAGTACTTAAAAAGAAAGAGAGAGGTTAGATATCTTATGAAAATTCGGCAGCCTAACGGCGCCACTCAAAACTTCCAAAATAGATTGATGAGAGAGAATAGGGTCTCTCATCATATGAACATAAAAATTACAGTAAGAGTAATATAAAATAACATCCCAATAACAAGAAATATGAACTTTAAAAGGAATGACATAAAAGAGTGTACTTAAAAAGAAAGAGAGGAGTAGGATCCCTTACCTCGGGTCCGACTTGACTCGATCGTTCTTTAACGTCCTGAATAATAAACTTGAGTTAATTTATACTTTCTTAAGAACCTTTTTAAAGTTCATTATTTCTTTTATATCAATTATTGACAAGTTATAAACATTATGTAATCATTTAAGTTAATAATGTTTGTTTTGTCGATATTTGGTTCTTAAGTCAAAAGTGGACTTCTAACAATTACATGTTGTTCGTGTGGTCAAAGGTTCTTTATATCCAGAATGACATTCCTGATTTGGATATCATATATATCATATATATCCAGAATATACATGTATTTATAATATTACATAATCATTTAGAGGTAAGAAATGAAATGCACCGTTCATGGAGACGGTAAGCCGTACGTACGCATGAACGCTACTTTCATTTCTATGTCATATTAATGGAATTAAAACTAAATGAGAGATGTGTATATTTTTAATTCCAGAATTATATTAATCCTTTATATGTATCATACATCATATATATCCATTATATGTACTTATAATAGTACATTGCATTTGAGGATAATAAATGAAATGCACCGTTCATGGAGACAGTAAGCCGTACGTACGCATGAACGCTACTTTCATTTCTATCTCATACTTTAATGGAAAGAAAACAATAATGATATAAAGGTATATTATAATTATAGTATAAAATCATATATAATAACTTTAAATCCATCCTTTATACATCCCACATATGGAATTAACCAATCAAATCACAATGAGGGGGCGGTAGTCCGCACTTCCTAAAATGAAGATATCACGTATACCCATAATGGAGGCCATAAAGGTATGACACAAATGAAAAATACAGAAGCTTAAGTAAAACATAAAAATATTATATATCATATATAAACATAGTGACATCTTAATGGCCACCTTTGAAGGTTTTATATGAGTGTTGAACAATCATCGTTTCGTGAGGCAGAAATTCGCCATCCACGAAAACAGTATGTTATTTAACCATTAGATGAAGGTGTGTGTAAGTGTAGCTCGAATACTTATTATAACAACATCCTAGTATATTTAAGATACTGGAGTTGTTACAAAATAAATGAATAAAAAGAGTTTAGGGGGTTGGAGAAGCAAAATAAAACAAAAGAGCACAGGTGAAGACGTTACCTTAAAATTGGGTAACTCCCTTTGGTTTGAACCAAAAGAGTTTCTTGAAGAGCTTCCTGCCTTAGTTAAGGCTTCTAGGATGAGGAAAGGGATTTGGAGAGACAAAATGATCAGAGCTTGGCCGAACCAAAGGCTTGAGAGGTGTGGGTAAGGTGGTAGAGGTGGTGGCCTTTTATAAGAGAAGAGGAGGGACACTCTTGGAAAAGTATAAAATGTTACTTTATTTTCAAATGGTTTTCGGATTTTAATGGTCCCACATTGATGTGTTTCGAGGATAAGGTGATAAGGGTTCGAAATACATCCATCCAATAGGTTTTGGACATGTGTAGGTCCTAGATTTTGCATTATCTTTCCATTTTATTTAAATCGTTAAATAATGAGGTCATCGCTGCATCATCATGATGTCATAAAGAATTTAATTTATTTAATGTCTAAAAATAATAAAAAAAATACTATGATGTAGGAAATATTTTTAGATTTCCAATGACTATTTATAGTCAACATTATGATTTGTATAACTACATGTAAAAATTGTTTTAGTAAAACATATCATGTTTGTGACACTTTTATTTTAACTTTAAATAAAAGGCATAAATGTCATTATCAAACCCAAGTGGCTCCATGGGGTACCAAAAATCGACCCATGGGTTGTCTTGGTCGGAAATAACTCATCCAATAGGGTTAGGACAAGTGTCAATATATTTTCATTTTATTATAATATCATTTTTACCTTAAATCACACTAATTACCTTTAATCGCGATTAATAAAACTTAAAAGTTACTTTTCATCAAAAATTATTTTCATCCCATTGAACCAAATTTTAATTAACAATTAAAATAATTTAAATTGTATTTTTGAAATTAAAATCACAGAAGTGGTAAAGTCCCATTTAAACGAAAAATCCAATTTTGTAACCACCACTTTGTGGTTTCACTATTCATCAAAAATTGATGTTTTTCAGAAAAATACCAAAAATTCACCCTAAGCTATATTTGATATTCCGAATTCAAAAATGATGTCTATTTTACCAAATTCATAACATAGAATTTGCATTAATTAATTTTATAATTAAATCCCGCTGTTAAAACAAATAGCGTGTTTTTGTGAAACAATATCTTTCAAAAGATTGACACTCGTTTATGTCCAATATTAAAGTGATATTAATTACAATGACCAGCATTGGATTAAATGGTAAAAATATATTCTATTTACATGTTAAAACAAATGAAAAATGTAATCTAATCATATAAATAAATTAGATTAAAAAGAGGTTTTGAATTAAAATACAACATTTTTCACTATTCATTAAAAATTGAACTTTTTTAGAAAAATACCAAAAATTTACCCAAAGTAAATTTTGATGTCCCGATTATAAAGAAGAATTTTATTTTGTCAAATATAACACATAAAATTGTCAAAAAGTGTATTTAAAAGAGGTTCACCATCAAAAAGCGGTTAATCGACCTTTTAAAGAATATTAGACTTTCTACGCTTAAAATTGGATTCATTCGCATTTTTAATCCTCTATCATTTATTGTAAAGAGTAAAAATATTTGACAAACATTTATAATCATTTTTTAGTTAGTTCTGTTCATTCCCGCCATTACAACGGCTAGACATTAACTACCATTTAAAATAATATTATTTTATTATTAGAGTGCAACGTAAGATTCCCAAGAAACTCGTTGTTGCGTATTGGGTACGCCATCGAGCATAGAATCCCCTTTAAAGTAATATTAATATTTTATTCACAAATATGGATAAATATAAAAAATTTCATATTCTTTATTTACCTGGGGTGTTACATCCTTCCCCCCTTTTGGGAATTGCATCCTCGCAATTTTAAAATTGAGCTTGGAAACATCCTTGAAAGTCCCACATCAGAACAAGAGTCGGTAAAACAATAACTTTAAAATAAAGAAAGATAAGTATAGAGGTCACCCGAGTTAACCCATACTAGGATTCCATGTAGGAAAACATGGACATGGAGGAAAAAACAAAGGGTCATGTTCTGATGGAGAGTGATAGTAAACATGTCTAGGAGAAAGTTAACCATAATAAAATCACAAACTTGTGATGGGTTAAACGGTATTCGATTCCCCAGTAGGAAAAGTTAACAGACAACATTTTTGTTTTAAGTTACTCTTCATTGAGGAATTTATTCATAAGGAAACATAATCACTTATCATGTTGACTTTCAACTTTTATTAGATTCCTTACACAAACTCATATTTTCTCCAAAAGACGAGTATTTAGGAAGACTTGTTCACATTAAGAGTACTATAATCAATTTATAGAGAATCAACTAATCCAAAAAAGAGAACTATATACTTCCCATGTCATTAGACTTTAACCAAAACCAAAACCAAAAAGGTTAGTACAAGATCAGATAATCTAGAAAAGGATACCCCTTTATAAAAAGAAAATCTATTCTTAATCTCCAAAATTTTCCCAACAAAACCCAAAGTTCAACGAGGACCATTCGATAAACAATTTGTCCATAAAATTCTTCAAATTAAACCAAACTAAGATTGAATCCCAAATATTTGAAGGATTTAGTCACATAGTCTTCCAAGTTAAGTCGTAACATTTATCTCAAAAAAAAAACATCAGTTGCTCCTAAAGTCTCGCATTGAAAAGTAATTAACCTAATCACATATCCTCCATGATAAGTTAATCATTTTCATAAAAACCCAAAATCAACTTACTCTTAATTCATAAAGTCACCTAAATAAAAAGAATAAGTCATACTAACCAGGGACTTCACGTAGTCCAGTGGTAGGCGATAAATACCCATTGCACTTTGGTTGTGGGTTCGATTCCCGCAGCTTTGTCCGACGCGACGGGTTGTCACGCGGTCTGCATGTTGTCCTTTTTATAAAACTCCAAAAATAACCCTAACATGTTTTAACCTTAATAGTTTCCTTATACCTCTCATTTTCATCCAAATTCGTTACGGTCTCAACATCTTAATTCTTGAAGTCTTATTTCACCACCATAAGATAAAATAAAACGATTCCCAAAATTAATAACATCATACCTTGATCATGGCTTCCACTCGGTTTCATCGTCATCTTGCTCACGTAGGTAGAAGTCCCATGCATTACAACAATGATTTAGAGATCCTTCAAAATCATTTGCTTCCTCCATACAAATACACCTTGTACAACATGGGTCATATGGGTGTTCACAGAAAAATAGTTTTGAAAAATAATCATGTATGACATATAATTCCAAAACATCTGATAAAACATGATTTCTATAAAATAGTCGGACATAATTTGAGTTGAAACTTTCTATTATTGGTACTTTTAAAATACCATAAGTATGTGCTGAGAGACTATATTTTAAAATCAAATATAAATAGGTTGCACAAGGGTCTCCTTCCTCAGCACCATCTTTAAAATCATAATATGCTTCAAATTCTTGTGATAAGGTAAAATATTTGAAAATACCTTGATAATATTTACCTTTCTTGAAAATATGAGAATATTGTAAAAATAGTATTTGTCTAAAAACAACCCATGATCCACGATGATAACGAGGTATAGTGGAGGTGTTTGATATCTAAAACAACTGCTTGCAAGTGAGTTGTATGCTAGAAAAAGTTTCACAATCATCCGAACATGACTTTGCAATAATTATTGCAAGCATGTCATCAGGAAGAGATAGGAATGTCATTTTAGATCCTTCTCCTTCCATTCGTAACCGACTTTACTTGTCCTGAAAAAAGTTATAAAACAAGGATTTAACTGAAATAATAGATATAGGGACAAATCATGTGTCTAACAAAAACTCCTAATCCCTAAAGTTGTCTAAACCGACCTTTGATACCAACTATAAGGCCCCGGCCTTAAACCTTACTTAATATTGAATTAAATGAATAATTCACATTGAGGATCTTTTCAGTTTTAGAGTTTTAGAGAATTAGGACATAACTATTACATCTCAAAAGATTACAAAGTAGAAACTTTTACTAAGTTTCCATAAAATAAAAACTCTTAAAAAGAAACATGTCCAGTTCCATGTTTTAGGTTGCATGATTTTCCCTTGATCCCATCCTTGACCCTATTCCACGTTAAGTCCTGTGAAAAACATATCAAAAACTTGGGATGAGCATAAAAAGCTCAGTAAGGGATACACAAAGAATGAAAACTGTTAGTTTTTCAAAACAACAAGTAAACCATGTATACTTTATCAAAGTAATACTTTTCACCTTTTCGAAGTAGTAAAAACTCTTCACTGAATAAAAGTTCATTACTTACCCTTCTGTAACCAAAAGATTACCATAAAACCCATATAAAGATCACATAACATATAAAGGTAACTTGGGACATAAACATACTTAAGTGGAATAACCATAAGGTCGACTTCCACACATATCACTTAATGGAATAACCATTCGGCCAACTTCCATACATACTTAATAGAATAGCCATACGACCGACTTCCATACCCAATGCATTGGAGGTTATAACGTAACCACCCGTCCTGGTATTCACGGCACCACCCTTCATATGGTTTATCACGTAACCACCCGTAAAATGTCAAAGTACCAATATAAAATCATAAAATATAAAACCAATATAAAGGAATGATAACATTTCCACATTTCAATCACAATATATCATTTAAATATATTGACATAATAGAATCCTTTATCAAAACCATTTTCAATACCAAAATACATAAAATATTATATGGTATTTATTTTATTTTAAAAACATTACGGCTTGTTGAGGAAGCCAAAGACCAAATAATACTCGCAGCAGCGGAAAAGGTCGTTGTCACCGTGTACGTTAAAAGAAACATTCCTTTTTGTCATTTAGTAAAACGCTTTGTAGAAAAAGATTCCTTTTGTATAAAATTAAAAGTCAAAGGGGTTTATACACCGTATAAAAGAAAGATGTGTATAAAACGAAATATGCCTCAATGAAAGGAGATTGAGACGAAGTCCCTTACAAAGACGGTATCCTTGGTTTAAGGATAAATCAATTACATAATTATGTGTGACAAACTAATACACCAAATATAAGTGGATATTAAGTGTAAAACAATCAGAGGTTATTCACACATATTCATAGAACGACATAATCAAGGAGTATAAGTTTATCCCAAAGAATCAAATTTGGGTTAAGAAGTTCCCATGCAAAAATTTGACAGCCTAATGGCGTCACTACAAAATTCATAAAATTAGTTGATGAGAGATAAAAAGGGTATCTCATCACATGGAAATAAAATTCAAATCAATAAGGATATAGAAGAACATATCCCAACATAATAGTATGTGAATTAAAAGACATAACAAAAGAAGTCTTTTAAAAAGAGGAGGGTGAAAGGTTCCCTTACCGACTTGGGTAACTTTCGAAACATACACCCCGTGAAAGAAAGAAAATACAACATTGATGTAAATACTCATAAATGAAAGTATATTACACAATTAGTAAAATAATGGGTAGTACATACACCACTCAAAGGAAATTGTGGCAAATGTAGCATAAATCCCACGTGAATAAAAGTGAGATGAAAAATCCCTTACGAAAACTCAACAGCCTAACGACGCCACATAAAACTTACAAAAATGGATTGATGAGATAAAATAGGGTATCTCATAATATTAACATAAAGTTTATAGAAAGAGGAATATAAAAGAACATCCCCCGACATAACAAAGAGGAGCTTAAAAGAAGTGACATAAAGGAGAGTACTTAAAAAGAAAGAGAGATGTTAGGTCTCTTATGAAAATTCGGCAGCCTAACGGCGCCACTCAAAACTTCCAAAATGGATTTATGAGAGAGAATAGGGTCTCTCATCATATGAACATAAAAATTAAAGTAAGAGTAATATAAAATAACATCCCAATAACAAGAAATATGAACTTTAAAAGGAATGACATAAAAGAGTGTACTTAAAAAGAAAGAGAGGAGTAGGATCCCTTACCTCGGGTCCGACTTGACTCGATTGTTCTTTAACGTCCTGAATAATAAACTTGAGTTAATTTCTACTTGCTTAAGAACCTTTTTCAAGTTCATTATTCCTTTTATATCAATTATTGACATGTTATAAACATTATGTAATCATTTAAGTTAATAATGTTTGTTTTGTCGATATTTGGTTCTTAAGTCAAAAGTGGACTTCTTACAATTACATGTTGTTCGTGTGGTCAAAGGTTCTTTATATCCAGAATGACATTCCCGATTTGGATATCATATATATCATATATATCTAGCATATACATGTATTTATAATATTAAATAATCATTTAGAGGTAAGAAATGAAATGCACCGTTCATGGAGACGGTAAGCCGTACGTACGCATGAACGCTACTTTCATTTCTATGTCATATTAATGGAATTAAAACTAAATGAGAGATGTGTATATTTTTAATTCCAGAATTATATTCATCCTTTATATGTATGATACATAATATATATCCATTATATATACTTATAATAGTACATTGCATTTGATGATAAGAAATGAAATGCACCGTTCATGGAGACGGTAAGCCGTACGTACGCATGAACGCTACTTTCATTTCTATCTCATACTTTAATGGAAAGAAAACAATAATGATATAAAGGTATATTATAATTACAGTATAACATCATATATAATAACTTTAAATCCATCCTTTATACATCCCACATATGTCATTAACGAATCAAATCACTTTGAGGGGGCGGTAGTCCGCACTTCCTAAAATGAAGATATCGCGTATACCCATAATGGAAGCCATAAAGGTATGCCAAAAATGAAAAATACAGAAGCTTAAGTAAAACATAAAAATATTATATATCATATATAAACATAGTGACATCTTAATGGCCACATTTTAAGGTGTTATATGAGTGTTGAACAATCATCGTTTCGTGAGGCAGAAATTCGTCATCCACTGAAACAGTATATTCTTTAACCATTAGATGAAGGTGTGTGTAAGTGTAGCTTGAATAATTATTATAAAAACATACTAGTATATTGAATATACTGGATTTGTTACAAAAGAAATGAATAAAAAGAGTTTATGGGGTTGGAGAAGCAAAATAAAACAAAAGAGCACACGTGAAGACGTTACCTTAAAATTGGGTAACTCCCTTTGGTTTGTACCAAAAGAGTTTCTTGAAGAGCTTCCTGCCTAAGTTAAGGATTCTAGGATGAGGAGAGGGATGTGGAGAGACAAAATGATCAGATATTGGACGAACCAAAGGCTTGAGAGGTGTGGGTAAGGTGGTAGAGGTGGGGGCCTTTTATAAGAGGAGAGGAGGGGCACTCTTGGAAAAGTATAAAATGTTACTTTATTTTCAAATGGTTTTCGGATTTTAATGGTCCCACATTGATGTGTTTCGAGGATAAGGTGATAAGGTTTCTAAATCCATCCATCCAATAGGTTTTGGACATGTTTAGGTTCTAGATTTTGCATTATCTTTCCATTTTATTTAAATCGTTAAATAATGAGGTCATCGCTGCATCATCATGATGTCATAAAGAATTTAATTTATTTAATGTCTAAAAATTATAAAAAAAATACTATGATGTAGGAAATATTTTTATATTTCCAATGACTATTTATAGTCAAAATTCTGACTTGTATAACTACATGTAAAAATTGGTTTAGTAAAACATATCATGTTTGTGACACTTTTATTTTAACTTTAAATAAAAGGCATAAATGTCATTATCAAACCCAAGTGGCTCCATGGGGTACCAAAAATCGACCCATGGGTTGTCTTGGTCGGACATAACTCATCCAATAGGGTTATGACAAGTGTAAATATATTTTCATTTTATTATAATATCATTTTTACCTTAAATCACACTAATTACCTTTAATCGCGATTAATAAAACTTAAAAGTTACTTTTCATCAAAAATTATTTTCATCCCATTGAACCACATTTTACTTAACAATTAAAATCATTTAAATTGGATCTTTGAAATTAAAATCACAGAAGTGGTAAAGTCCCATTTAAACGAAAAATCAAATTTTGTAACCACCACTTTGTGGTTTCACTATTCATCAAAAATTGATGTTTTTCAGAAAAATACCAAAAATTCACCCTAAGCTATATTTGATATTCCGAATTCAAAAATGATGTCTATTTTACCAAATTCATAACATAGAAGTTTCATTAATTAATTTTATAATTAAATCCCGCTGTTAAAACAAATAGCGTGTTTTTATGAAACAATATCTTTCAAAAGATTGACACTCGTTTATGTCCAATATTAAAGTGATATTAATTACAATGACCACCATTGGATTAAATGGTAAAAATATATTCTATTTACACTTTAAAACCAATTAAAAAGATAATCTAATCATATAAATAAATTAGATTAAAAAGAGGTTTTGAATTAAAATACAACATTTTTCACTATTCATTAAAAATTGAACTTTTTCAGAAAAATACCAAAAATTTACACAATGTAAATTTTGATGTCCCGATTATAAAGAAGAATTTTATTTTGTCAAATATAACACATAAAATTGTCAAAAGGTGGATTTAAAAGAGGTTCGCCATCAAAAAGCGGTTAATCGACCTTTTAAAGAATATTATACTTTCTACGCTTAAAATTCGATTCATTCGCATTTTTAATCCTCTATCATTTATTGTAAAGAGTAAAAATATTTGACAAACATATATAATCATTTTGTAGTTAGTTCTGTTCATTCCCGCCATTACAACGGCTAGGCATTAACTACCATTTAAAATAATATTATTTTATTATTAGAGTGCAACGCAAGAGTCCCAAGAAACTCGTTGTTGCGTATTGGGTACGCCATCGAGCATAGAATCCCCTTTAAAGTAATATTAATATTTTATTCACAAATATGGATAAATATAAAAAATGTCATATTCTTTATTTACCTGGGGTGTTACATGCTACTAATTAGTATTTGAAAAGTCAAGCCATTTAATGGATTGACTCGCCACTGGTCTCACACTACCGCTTGTCCGTTGGTGAAAAGGAAATAAAATAGTGAGTTTATTTTATTTTATTTCCTTTTAAAAGTCACCAAAAAATAACTTCTTCTCCGAACCTACTGTGGTCAAAGTAAAGCCTCCCTTAAGAGAATCCCGACGCTGCGGATTCAACGGTTCCCTCATATTTTTAATCCGAGCATCGGTTCAAAAGTTATAAAACACCACTCGCGCGTTTACTGAACGAACCCGAAAAAAAGTTCGTAAAATTAATAACAGTCCCCCTCGACCCGCGCCGGTCGAGGTTAGGATCTTCCTAAGTGAAACACGCCCCAACGAACCCAACGGTACTCTCGGATTTCCAATCTGAGTTACTGTTTAAAAGTTATGGATTTTACAATAAAATAATTGTCACTTAATTATTTTATTTACAGTCAAAAACTAACTTTCACTGGTGACCCGCGCATGCCAATGTTAGTATCTACCTAAAGAAATCATACCATCACGAGTTTAGAGGTGGTCTCAGATTTTTAATTCGAGTTATCATTTGTGAGTTATAATCATTTGAAAAAATAAAATGATTTATTTAATTATTTTATTTACGGTTATGCCATTTTTGGGTTTTCTCACAGGAGGCCCGCGCTTACTAAACTTAAGTCACGCCTAGGGTAAACCCGCTATCCTAAGAACAATGGTGCCCTTAGATTTCTGATCTGGGAAACCGTTTAAGAGTTATTCTACTTTTTCAGGAAAATTGCTTACACGTGCTATTTAAAGTTTAGCAAAACTTCGATGGATCATTCCGGGCACTCCGGGCCTCGGAATGACGTGCTGTCAGATTTCGCGGTCTTGAAATAATTCTATATAATTAAAAAAAATATACAGAAATTCCGGGATATTACAAGTTTTTTGTCCCTTTCCTCATTTTGGTGAAGGTGGGTCGTGACAGGTGTATAACATAATATATGTCCCAAATAAGAGAATTTGAGATGATAAACCCTTACCACTTTGACAACTTTCAAATCAAAACCCCTTGTATAAAATAATTTTCATTTTAAATTAAAATACCATGAATTTAGAAGGATTAATGATATAATATTTCAAAGGGGAAGTATATACACCTCATAAACATAATTGGGTGCATAACATCAAACATGTCTCAACGAAACAATATTGAGATAGAGAACTCTTACAAAGATCATATCATTAAAATTAGAATTAATAAATGAAGTGATTATGTGTAACAATTTTAAAACCACAAAAAACAATTATAAATACAACATAATACAATCAAAGGTTATTTCACACATAATCTCAACATGATGTAGTCAATGAAGTAAAAATATACTCAATGAATGAAAATTGAGTTAAGAAACCCCTTACCTCAAGTCCCAACCTACTCTGCATACCCTTTAAATCCCATATAATGAACTAAAATTAATTATTTACTTAAGAACATTTTCCATGTTTATTTCCTTATCACTAAACCATTTATTTCAATGAAGTATTTAATTACTTAATCGGTTAAGTCCATATCAATTGTTTTGAGGACGTTTGACTCATAATTTCAAAGTGACCTTGGTAGGTTTATTGTGGTCAAAGGGGTCATTATTTCTATCATTTACCAAATAATAATCATTAAATAATCATTATTTTTATACATCAAATATAATTTTAGATTCGGTCATCAAAAGAGGTCATGAAAAACAAAATACATATGTTCGTGATGTGATAGTCCACATGTACACACAAACAATGTTTTTTACTCTTCATTTGATGAAAAATAATGAAATAAAATAAAATATTACCTTTATAGATTCATTATCATGTTATAAAAATAAAATACCTTCATTAAATCCATCCTCATGACCATCCATGAGAGGTGATTTTTGAAAAATGAAGTGCATTACGACGTGGAGATGGTAGTCTGTACATACGCACGTGTGATGATTCCATTTTTAATGATTGTAATGATACAAAGATAAATGATAAATTATATTTAAAGAAAGAACACTACAAAAATACCATATTTCCAAACACCTATTTCCCTAATTTATTAAAGCATTGGTAATAGATTATCTAATGCCACAATTTCTTAAAACTATGGCAATAAAGAACCCTAAATTATATTTCTTCCCTGACCAACTTCCCCACTCTGCTCTTGAGCCCTGTTTGCAAATCTGCTTGACATCCAACTTCCCCTCTTCACGATAAAACCCTGTCCACAACTTCCCTTCTTTACGATCAAGCCCCATCCGCAAATCTGCTCCCCGACCAGCTTCCCCTCTTCATAATCAATCCTCGGGCTCCATAAATCTGCTCTATAGTCAACAATTCCCCTCTTTGCATGATTGAACCCAACCTCCCCAATTATTTACATATTCACTCGATCGAGTTAGGGATTCCACAAATTAAATCCTCAACGGTTCCCCTCAGTCATTAGAATGCTTGGAAATTTAATAGGTAGATATATGTGTTCGAATAGCCGAACTGCAGTGCTTTTCCATCCAGTTAATCCGCGGGTCTGCATTGAAGTAGATGTTTCCAAGGATCCTGTCGATTATGTTTGGATAACTGTAGAGGAATAATTTCGATGCAAACAAGAGGTGGTCTTTGAATCATGGGTTGATTTCTGTTTGGACTGTAAGAGGCTGGGGCACTCGATAAAATCTTGTATGCGGGGACCTAAGAATCAGATGGGTATTGGCAGTGGTAAAGAATTAGGAACTCATTCCGTGGGAGGTCCTCCTGGACAAGAGCTGGTTGGTGTGGATCCTGAGGGAAAGTCTGTAGTGGAGGTGAGCTGTGGGCCTCAGGTTGTGAATCCTTTGGTGAAGGAAGTCTTCAAACGCTTGAGGGAGGATTTGGGTGGATTTCAGGACTCTACACCGGTTGAGGGTGAGGTTGTGGAGGAGGTGCAACCTGGCAGTGTTATCAATGTGGTGGATTCCCAAATGGTTGAAGAAGAAGGCACTAGGACTCCTCGGACAACTTCATATGCAGAGGCTGTGCATGCAGGGATTGGAACCAATGATAAAGGCCTGGAACCCAAGGCATTAAGGGAGGGTGGCTCTCCTAGAAGTAAGGTACTGCATCAGGATTTAGGTAATCTGTCAAGTAGAGAAATAGGTGCAATTGTGATTAAAAATAGATTTGAAGGGCTTTCATAGGATAACCCAGAACAGAAGGCTGATCTGGCTGGGTCCTCACTAAAGAAGGGGGAATCTGGGACATAATCCAGTGATGGGAAATCTAAGATTTTTTCAGGTGATATAGGAGCAGAATTCCAAGGGGATCCTATAAGCCCGAGGATAAGTAAGAGTCAGAGGGGCTCTTGTAAAGAGAGGAAGGACTATTCTTACTTACCACCGCCTAGGGAGACTAGATCAGCAAAGAAATCCAAGGCCAACATGGGGGTCAACGACCCCCCTTCATCTTCCAAGGATGAAATTGGCCAACCACGCGAGTCCGGTATGGAGACAGACCCTTCTTTGGAGCTGCTTATGCACTCAGGAGAAGAAATGGTGGAAACAGTTTTAACAATTAATGCTACCGACGAAGAAGCTAATAGGATGATGGGAAGACCTTTAAGGGTGGCCACCAATGAGGAGCAGAGTAATTGGATTGAAAAACAAGATCTGATATTGATTAGGGGTTTTAATGATGGGAAGATCAACCAAGAAGAGTACATCCAGGCTTGGGACAAACTATCAGACCATTTCGAAGACCTTCTAAAGGATGATTCTGATACTCAGGTTAACATTCTCTCTTGGCATCTAAGTAGGGAGATTAACTCTAACCAGCTCAAACTGTTCTTCAATGGTTCATCTATTTCCTTTTGTGCATGAACGATTGGTTTCTCACTTTTCCCACAAAAGTGTTTCTTTAATAACAAATTTAATTTCAGTTAGTCTTTTTATATTATAAAGGAGTGAAATGAAAAAAATTCCATAACAATAAATATTTTTTTTGTTAAATAGGTGTTTTCTATAAATGACATTTATATATGAGAACCTTATTTATAAATAAGAATTAATTTTAACTTTGTGTTTTCATTAATATTTCTGTCACAAATTAGTCTCTATTTTGGTTATGAGAAGTATTGATTGGTTATGAAGAATACCATACATAATTTTTACCTACATTACTTTAGGGAACACTAGTTATTATCCATGAAATTTTTAAAAACTTGTTTGCCTAAATATTACCAAACCAAGGATTGTTATCCGGTCATCTTTACAGGTCACTAGATCCCTAATGGGGTGGAAAAAATGAGGCACACCCCACCAGTGCTGATAGATTTTTGTGTCGAACCATCGCCGATCGGGATGTCACCCTCCATGAAGCTCTACCATATCGGCTGGCAATAACTCATTCCCGGTTGGAGCTCTCTCTGGAGTGACCTCTTTGTGGGGAGGGGGGTTCTCTTGTGTGGAGGGTTTGAAAAGGCCACACACGGGGATTTCCTTTATTAAGAAAAAAAGAGTGTTTGTTTTGAATTTCTTTTGTTACTTGTTTTGGATAAGTGAATTCATTTCAATAGGGGAATTTTAGCATTTTATTTTTAAAGATGTTTCTTTTATAAAGGAAAAGACAATGTTGATGGTATTAGTAAACCCCGTGATATTGATTCCATTTATATGGGATGATTTAAAAGGGTTCTTGGAGCAAATGAGAATAGTTGTTTCATGAAATTGGTTGAACATTTATATTTTTATAAGTATTTTTCTAATATTTTAATGAATTAAAATTCTTCTAAATTGCTATAATAGGAAATGAAAATAATTTTATCTATAATATAATGAATGTTTGATACCTTTTAATTCATAAATAATTAGGGTAATAAATTAATGAGTTGGTATTGTACTTGTCTTAAGCATGAATGAGTTGCATTGTTGTTATAAAAAATCAACAATTTTATTAACAATTTGATTAATCATATTAGAATGGATAGAAGTTGAATGTATAATGTTGATCGGATCACATATGAGTTTCAAAAGGAGTTGGATTTTTTTTGGATTTTTCATTTAATAATGGTTCAAATGACAAATTGATTCAATGCCCATGTTTTGACTACATTGGAAGAACATAGTTAAAACGCGAGGAAGCGAATTACCATATCACTAAAAAATGTTTTCAAAAATATTATCATGTTTGGTATCACAATGGATAAAAAGTTTAGGTGGAGAATGAAAATGATTTAGATTAAAGGATTAGAATGGAAAATCTATTTTTCGATGGGTTTCCATTTGTTTATCAATCTATCACTTCATGTAGAACAATGGAAGAGGAAATGAATATAGGAACACAAATTTCACCTAATGATCAGAATGATGATATTGATCATGTTAGAAAGTTTATTTAAGATGTGAATACCCTAGTATACCAATCATATGAAAAAATGAACATAGTTGAGTTTTTAATGTGATTGTATTATGGGAAACAATGTATGGATTTAGTAATACTGCTATTTAATATATTCTTACCCTTTGTAAGGACTTAATACATGGCGATTCATGTATTCCTAAAAATGATTATATGACATCAAAGTTGGTTGAAAAATTTAGACTTTCAAGTACTAAAATCCATGTGTTCCATAAATAATAATGTTTGTTCTATGAGAGAAATATTGAGTCAAATGAGTGAAAATAATGTGGTAAATCGAGATGGAAGACTAATAAAGATAGAACTCAATCTTGTATACCATATAAAGTGATGTGGAACTTTCTGTTGATTCTTAGACTTCAGAAACATTTTTGTCAAAACAAATGGAAAATAATATGAGATAGCATGGAGATGAAATAAATAGTGATAATAATGATATAGTTCATCTTGCAGATAGGTTAGCATGACATAAATTTTATAGTTTATATCTTGATTTTGAAACTGACCCATGAAATGTTAGGTCAAGATTTTCATGGGATGGTTTCAACTCATTTCATCAGATGCATACTGCACATAGTACTTGGTCTATTTTCATTCATATTTATAATTTTCCATCATGTGTGTGAATAAAAAATCCAGTTACTATCATCTTTATATTTATTTTTGGACCCAATGATTCTGGAAATGATATTAAAATATACTTACAACCATTAATTGATGATTTAAATGAGCTTTATACCATCAGGGTTCATACACACGATGCATTTAGAAAGGATTACTTTATGTTTCATGTAGCATTATGATAGAAAATAAATTATTTCTCTTATTATAGAATAATATTTGGTTAGAGTATAAAGGGGATATTATCCTACCCTATTTATATGAAAAATACATGTTCTAAGAGATCAAAATTCTGATGATCTTTCCTTTTCATAAGGCATCCATGATTTCTACAAATGGATCATCCATATAGGAAAAATAGAAAAAAAATTTATAATTCCATAGAGACTGATGAAGTATGACAATTAATGTCAGGGGTGATATCCTTAAAGAACTTGGAAGTTTGAATTTTTTTTCTTGTAAAGGGTTAGTCAAATTCCAAAAAGCGAAAGGATATTCCTTTTAATTCTAAAGATCCTTTGTGATGTTTTTGTAACAAGGTTTTGTATTTTTTTTAAAACTAATTTTTTAAGGATTTTTTTTAAAATATATGAAAAAGAAAGTTGCTAAAATCTTGGTGAGTAATTTATGCTACAATGTTGTTAAAGAAGGAGAAATACATAAAGTCAGAAAGTTAGAATGTTTCTTTTTAATAACTTTATATCTTTAAATTAGATGATTATTTTTTTGACCATTCATGTTTCAAAAATCATGAAAATGTCATGATCCAAGATTATATGTACAAAAGTTTTACAAAGTGTAAGAAAACTAAGGGGGATATCCAATTTGGTTTTAGACAATGAATTTCCAGATCAACTCCTATGAAGAATTTTTGAAGATGGGCTCACACTTAGAAAAGTGTTAAAATGAATTAGTCAATTTTTTTTGAAATGTTATAAAGTCCTGATTGAAGTAAAACTGATTTTATGTACAGAGGATGAAATTACAGATTTACATTTTCAATTAAACCTTTCTAGATGAAGGCGATCATATGAAATAAACACAGTTGATCAGACAGATTTCCAAATGAATAAAATATAGTTTTTCCAAATGAACAATATTGGATTGAAATTTTTTAAGAAGCTCGTGGATCTTTAATTTTAGATTTTGTAAAATATAAGAGAAGATAAGAGAAATAAGAGAAGTTTGTAATTCCTATCCTACAAAATTCAGTTTTTTGGAAAAATATTCTCTGATCAAACTTTCTAGTTGAATAATTTATAAGAAGTCTGTAATTTCTTAAGTAATGCGTTTCTAAACTAGAAAGTGTAGGATGATAGATACACACCTTGTTCATTGGATGAGATTTGTGTAACAATTTCATACATTTTCATTGAAAAAAATCACGATGATCTTGGGAAATAGATTTTTTTGAAAATTTTAAAGTAGTTTCTAAGCCTACATGGTTACAAAAATTGAGAAGAAATTCATTATAGAGATGAAAATACAAAGTAGGAAAATTTAGAATGTTGAAGAAAATGTTTTTGAATCGAAGATGTTTACATGAAACTGAAGACTTTAAAAGTTACAACAATGTAGTCAACCATATTCAGTGAATATTTTCAGTAGTTATTTCAATCATTCAATCAATTCAGATAGAGGTAGATGAGTTTTTCAGATAAATAGTTTGTATGAATTTGGAAGTATAGAGTTTTTGTCATAGACTGAGTTAAGATTGAAGTTGCAAGGTTATGAAGTGAGTTGATTCATTGGACATAACATTAAAAAAACATTCATGATGTTACTAGATGAATATTTATAAAGAGTTTTATGAAGTTTTGAGAAGAGGAAAAGTAACTGAAAAGAGATGTCGATCAATCAGATAAATGTTTTCTTGTGAAGAATATCAGTTGAAGAAAATCTAACAAAGAAATATTGGGCATAAGAATTGCAGATAAACAATTTCAAATAAAAAGTTCCTAAAGGAATTTTGAAATGACATTTTCTAGAAGGTGATTTCTGAGATACTTTCTAAAGTCCAAAAACCTGAAAAATGGTAAAATTATTAATTCAATTGGTTTTTATTTTCAAGTGGTTTGTGCCGTATTATAATTTCATGAAGTTTGAATAAATTCCTTAGCATATGAGGGTAAAAAAATCTGAAGAGACATGATAGAGAATTATTGAAGTTTCAAAAAGATTTGAGAAGTCTTTGGAATGATTAAAAATATTTGTGAAAAATTTAGAAAAATTCAAATGTGCATGAAATTTAGATTTATAAATTTGAGGAATGGGAAAATGAGAAAAGCTTCCCTCCTTTTCAATTCTAGGAGCACCTATAAATAAGGGTGAAAAGTGCATCAGTACTTGACATGGTTCACATGTATGAAAAAGACAAAATGCTATAGAAGTTGTGTCAGAAGTAAGTTTCCTACTAAATTTGAGTTTTGAGTTGCATAATTATGGATAGAGTTTTCATTTAGAAGATTGAAAAAAGATTCAATTTAAAATTCCAAATAGAGAAATATCAAATAGAGAATTTTTGAGTAGAGCTTGTGAAGTGATTTTTTTACTAATCAGGAAGAATTTACTTTTTTTATTAAGCATAGTTTATTGAGGTAAAATTCATATATGTTACCAGGCATAGGCACACCATAAAAACTTTTCCAGATAGAGATAGGTGGATGGACCGAATTTCTGATGAAATATTCTATAGTAGTTTTACAAAGTTGTACACTTTTTTATAGCTTATTTTTATAAGAAAAACTTGTAAAGTAATGGGAGTAATTATAATTATACCCATCAGGAGATAAAATGTGTTTAATGGGGGTTGATAATTTTTTTATTCACTTCTTTGATAATAGTTAATTTTTATGGACCCACAAAAGTGTCCATAGCAGGATGTAGATTTTCACACTGAGGTCAAACCTTGTAAATATTGTGTGCTTTATTTTCTTTCTTATCATTTCATACTTGTGAGTTTTTTATAAAAAATTGATAAGGAAACAACTCTAACAAGTTGTAGGGGTTAAGTTTCTTAAGTTGAAAATTTATAAAAAGTCCAAAACTAATTTACCCCCCTCTTAATGGTTTAATGATCCTTAGTAAATTCAAGTGGTATCAAATTCAAGGTTCCCCTAATGAATCCTTATAATGGAAAATCTCAATTACATCAATAAGATAGGTGTTCCAAAATTTTATGGAAAAAATTATCATGGATGGAAAAATAGAATGATAAATTATCTTTAATATCTTGTCTTTGAGGTTATTGATGCGGTTGCACTTGGTTTTCCACCCATTGAGAAAGATGCTCCTATGACCTTTGATGATAATAAAAACATTGATATTTATAGGAAATCTAGAAATGATATTATGATGCCTTTGCTAGAAAATGTTTTCATGAAAGTAATGGGTCTTAAAACAGCTAAGGAAACTTAGGAAAAACATGAAAGTATATTTGAGGGGAATAATAAAGTGAAAGAGACAAAGATACAAATCTGGTGAATCAAGTTTGAAGATATCATAATGAGAGATGAATAAACAATTAATAAATATTTCACTTGAGTAAATTAAGTTGTGTGAAACATCAATGGTTTTGGATATATCTTGGAATATTCTACTATTTTCAAGAAAATCATGAGAAAATTCCTCAATAGGTTTGACTCTAAAATCTCATATTTATAAGATAAAGATAATTTTTCACTTGATGAATTGAATAACATTCTTGTTTCTTATGAGATGAGGAAATATCCATCATTAAAAAATAAAATCAAGGATGAAATGACTTTTGAGGCTATGAGGATGTTGAAAATAAAATGTTTTGATCATAACAATATTGAAAAAAGTGATTATGAAGATTAGGAATATAATGAAATGAATGAAAAAATCACGTCCCTTATCTTCAAAAATTACCGAAGATGTAAAGGAAAGTATAGAGGCATAATTCCACTCAAATGTTTCAAGTGTGAAGGAATTGGGCATTTTGATATGAATTTACCCAAGAAGAAAGTTAGAGAGTATGTAGATAATTCTGAAGAAAAACCTCAATGGAACAAGTTTAAAAAATATTCTAAGGAAGATAATAAGTACATTGGTGGTAAGAAAAATTCACCAGAAGTAGATGTATTCTAAGTAAGAAAGTAGAATCTGACTCTACTGATAAAAATTTGTTAGAAGATAAAAGTTCAGAAAAGTTCAGAACCTTATTTGAAAATGTTAAGAAAAAAAGAAGACTCATAAAATAGTGACGAAGAAGAAGGAGGTGAAGAAAGCTACAAAGAATATCAACACAGATCTAAAATTGTAGCATGTCTTGAGCAGAACACAAAACTCAAGAAAGAAATCATAATGATCAAGAAATAAAGTGGAAAAGATAGTGAAGAAATAAGATATATTCTTAAAAGTGAAGATGAATATATTTAAGAGGTTTTAAACCCCAAATTTAGAATTGATGAATAGGGTAAGATGGTGGAAGATCTTAGTAAGAAACTTGAAACTAAGGGAGATGAAGTGTGAAAAACTCAGTCAAAACTTCTTGAGGTTGAAACAACCTTAAGAAAAATGAACAAAAATTTCATCAAGGCTACAAAAGTAAAAGTATAATCATCTCAAGTAGCTAAGAAATATCACTCCAAGAATTAGATGAAATCTCTACCCATAAAAATTGAAAGTTTATCTAGTTTTACTAAACTTATAGGTGTTAACAAAAATAATATTTGGAAATCATAGATTGATAAGTGATATGAGAAATATATCACATCAATAAAAGTTGAAAACAATCTATATAAGAAAGTTTCTTCACATTAGGAGGAAACAAAAACATAAAAATATTACAAACCTTGGTAAGAAAATAATAGGGAAAGATTATATTTCTATAGAAGACTGAAATTTAGTGGTTATTTTTAGTGTTGTGGTTTTTTTGGAATAGATATTATAATTGTTGGAACAAAATTTATCTACCTAGAAGTAAGTATGAAATGAGGGGGAGAAACAACAGAATAAAATTTAGTAACTTTCCTAAGCCACAAGATGTTAGAAAAGTAAAATTTCAAGATGTTAGAAAACTTTAAACAAAAAATTATTTTGAATGCCTGGAGGAAATTTTTGGAAGATTTGAACAACCAGGTCACTTTTCTGAAGAATGTATGACAACTCTTCTTGGATAGATTTCCTATACTAAAAAAGAAAAGTAGGTTAGAAATATGAAAGTTGAGGAAAGATCCTTTTTTGTTGATACAACTATGAAATAAAGTAATAAGAACAAACCATGGGTTCTTGATAGAAGTTATTCCTTTCATATGACAAGATATTTGAAAATCCTAAAATATTTTAAAAACCATGATGGAGGAGTGGTAACTTTTATAAATGATAGTTCCTTAAAAATTAGAGGAATAAGAATAGTGGAGATTGAAGATGAAAAACTGAAATCTAAGGAAGTTTTATATGTTTATGGGATTAAACATAACTTATATAGTGTGATAAAAATTTGTGATGATGGAAAGGAAATTATTTTTAGAAATGATTAATGTATCATCAGAAGTATGGAAGATGGTGAAGTTGTAACCATAGGAGAAAGAACTAGTGGAAATATCTTCCAGATAGTAGAACTCACTAACTCTTGTTATTTGAGTATTGAAGATGAAAAAAAGTTACATCATCACAGGCTCGAGTATCTTGGCTAGAAAAGTATGAATAAAACATCTAAATTAGATTCTATAAGAAAATTTCCAGCATCAAAAAGGAGAGAAGATGTATAACATGTTAGAAAGGGAAGATGATCAGAAGAATTTATAAGAAAGTTTAAATTCAGTCTATAATACCTCTTGAGCTTATTAAAGGGCCGATGAGACATAAATAAATGAAAGTTTTTTTACTTCATCACTTTTATTAATGATTTCACTCGAATGAACAAAATTATGTTTAAAAAGCACAAATTAGAGGTAGCATAAATGTTTAAATTTTCTAAAAGAGAAGTTGAAAGAGAAATGAGTGTTTATATAATGAATCTTAGAATAGATAATGGAAATAATTAAAAATTTAATTTATTCAAATCATATTTTAAGAAACATGGAATTAAGAATCAATAAAGTGCTCCATACAACCCTAAAAAAATGGAGTAATAGAAAGAAAAATAGAAGTTTGGTGGAAATGGGAAGAAGTATGCTTGTGAGAGATCTCAACCTTTTCCAGAGTTGAATCAGGCTTTATTTTAGGTACTATTTGTCCTTTTTTGAGTACTTTTCATTTTGGTTTTACTGTGGGGGTGTGTTTGGGAGAAAATTGAAAAAAATGTAAGAAAAAGGGGTATTGCACGGTTGGCACATGGTTAGGGAAAACCGTGCACCCTAGACCAGCAAATCGTACAACCTTGGACAATGGAGTTTTGCACGGTTGGTGCATGATTTTTCAAACCATGTTCCCTCTTAGGAGTAACCACACACCCCTATAATTGAGGTACATGGTTTAGTCACACGGTTAGGGGAAATTGTTCGCCCTTTCCCAGTAAACGGCGCACAAGAATTAGTTTAACCTAAAAATTAGTTTTTTAACTACTCGAACCCCCATTTTAATCCCAATTTGACCCCCATTCTACCCTAGGCCCTCTTTCATAATTTTTTTTTCTCTCCAAATAGATCCCAAGACTTTCCAACCTCCATTCCTCTTAATTCTAATTTGGATCATAGATCTTCACCCCTCCCGATAAGTGGATTATATCACGTTGGTTTTCTATTCTTTATCCTTTCTTCTCCCATCATTGAAAGTATTTTTTTCTTCTATTTTGATTAGATCTAGATCTAGGATTGTATATATAGATCTATATTTTAAGGATATTGATTTATTTAATCTTGATTTAGGGGTTTAGATTTGGATCTCTTTCTACGTCGTTGTGCTGCTCAAATTTTGGGATTTCCATTGGCAAACATTTTTGGTCAAACTTGAGGTTGGTGATCTATAATTAAAATCCCATAGCCATGATTTAAATTAAATTTATGTAATTTTATAATTTCTATTATATGTTTAGAAATTGAATTCTTTATTGGATCAATTAATTTTGTGAATTAATTAATTAGTTTGATATGAAATTATAGATTCTGAGGTTATAGATTTAGATAATTAATTTTTGAATTAATTATTATAATTTGAGATAGATGATTTGAGATAATTAATTGTAGAATTAATTATGAGATATTGATTTGTTTATTCAGATAATTAATTAATGAATTAATTATGAGATATTGAGTTATTGATTTAGATAATTAATTGATGAATTAATTATAAGATATTGATTTTTTGTTTGTGATAATTAATTTTAGAATTAATTATGAGATTTTAGGTTGTGTATATTGATTTAATTAATTGATTAATTAATTAATGTGATTAAATTACTTAATTAATTAGGGAATTAATTAAGGGGAATGATGTGATAAACTAATTATTGAATTATTAATGAAATTGACATGCTTAGTTAATTGTTAAGTTGACTAATATAATTGAAGTGATTAATTAATTGTTGAATTATTTAATGTATTTTATGTGGTTAATTAATTATTGGATTAATTAATATTGTTGATGTGAATAGTTAATTGCTGAATTAACTAAGGGAATAGTGGTGTTAAGCTAATTTTTGAATTAGTAATGGAATTTATGTGAATAATTATTTATTGAATTAATTATGTGTTGATGAATGGAAACATGGTCATTCAAATGTGAAGTTATGAATCATAACATGGTCATTTAGTTGTGAAATGAATAATGGGAACATGGTCATTTTATTGTGTGAGTTGAATGGTAACGTGGGAATTCAAGTATGAATTAAATAATGGGAACATGGTTAATCTATTTTGTGAATTAAATAATGGTAACAGTGGAATTCTGGGATATTATGTCCCTCAGACATACTTTGGGCTACGACATGAGCTAAAGAAGATATTGAGGTACGAGTGTCTATGAGAACCTAATGATTTTTGCGGTTAAATAAATTTTAATTGATAATCTGATAATTGTTTACTTATTCATTGTAATTATTTATTTATACAAAAACATACACTTTCTATTGAATGGATATTGTTTTAGACATTATTGCTGGTGGCCTACTGAGTTGTACTAACACCCTACTTGAGGTGTGTAATCGAATACCCAAATAGATTTCATGGTTGTAGGATATGATAAGGGAAAAGGTCCTATGTTAGGTGGATGAGTTGGGATGGAGCATGGATGAAGGAACTAGACATGGTTCGAGACCCATTTTGGATTCATAATTTTCTTTACATTTGAGTTTGCATTTGAAACTTGGCATGTACATTAGCATGACATGTTTATTGTTCAGTTTGGTTTTGTATCTCCAGTTTGATCATCATGTGAAATTGGTATTGTTCTGTTTCTCGTTATATGTTATTTAGTGATTGTTTCTCCACTAGTGTATTACTCTGATAAAAGAGGTTATAGTCTCCCCATGATCGATATTAGACCCTCACTGCTAGTTAACAACCTCTAGTATATGAGGAGGCGCATTTGAGGTCATGTGACCGACCGGCTCGGGGCACCAGTGTATGAAACCCAGGTCGAGATGTTACAAAGTGGTATCAAAGGGGCGTTTTATTTTCTTTTTCTTTTGTCTTACTATTTGGAAAAGGTATACATGAGACTAGGAAGAGTTAGCCCTTGGTTACGAGCTTGTGCATGGGAGTAGCTAACCCAGTATGGGGGAAAACCCAAGTACCTAGGGTGGGAATTGTTGTTATTGTCATTTTATGATACAGTTGAATATTGTTTCACCTTGGGTGACACACTTTTTGTGTGATGTGATTATTGATTTTGAGATTTTATGAGATTTACTCATGGACCGGTAGGATATGGGAGTTGAGTTTTCATGTATCATTCTAGGCACTCAAGGTTATTGTGACATGCATCATCTTAGTCTGGTATAGAAAAACAGGTTATGGTTGAACTTAAACTGTTTTTCCTTGGTGGTAAAATTGAATTGAAAATGTTCCTAACATGAAATTGAGAAAAAATTGAAAATATTTTAAGATGAGAATAAATGGGTGCCTAAATGATAACTTTAAATAATGAAAATGTGTTTTTCCATGTTAACCTTGACCTAGGTGTAAGATGGTTAAGGGTAGTGATAGTGCCTCAGTTTTGACCGTGTAGAGGGGTTTTGGGAAATGACTTGTTGTGTCTTTTTGTGTTTTCTCTCTTACTTAAACATGTTAATTTTTTGAACTATTTCCTAAGGTGCATGTTTTTCATTCTAGAGAGTATGCCTCCATGAAAATTCTTGTTGAGGGGATGACCAGAGTACATAGCTAGGGATGATCCTCTAGTGGTGGAACTTGAGGCACCGATCATGTTGGGTGAGGAAGTCAGGGAGTAGTTTTGAGAGAAATTTTATCGCTTCATACAACCTATGGAAAGAGACCCAAGGTGGGTTGTGAAGATTATGTCCGATCTGACAAGGGAGTTTCAGTTGCATCACCCTCTGACATTTACCGGAGAGGGTGGACCTGGGGGAGATAAATTATGGGTTATGTCCATTGAGATGATACTTGACCATTCAGAGACTCTACCTAAGAGGATGGTCAAGTTGGATGCTTATATGCTATGAGGATCTACGAAGCACTGGTGGGAAATTCTAGAAAAGACTAGATAAGCTGATGGTATGTTATTGAGGGATTTCTTGGAGAATTTCTTAGAGAACTTCTATCTAGAAATGATGAGATAGGAGAGATGTAACGCCCCGACCCTAGTTACCCAGATTCGGTGCATTATTTTAATACATTAGCATCATTACAAGGAATAAAGTCCCGAAGGACCGATCAGTTTAGCAGTCTTGGAAAATAGATTACATACATGAAAACATACAAAACAACATAAATAATCATTTATGAAGGACATTATTCCCTTGTCTTAACCCTGCATATCAATCAAAATACACTTCTTGGAATCAGAATATCAAAATTATCCTAGTCGAATAATCACATGCAATATCACTAACCACTTTTATAATGATGGAATGCATAATACCAGACTATCATAACCACATAGTCAAGGCCTTATGCCAAGAATACAAATAATATTTTTTCAAGGACTTGCACCAATACACTAGTTTGTCTCATGAGAACTACCAATGCATCGAGGAGCTATAGCAGGCTCCACCCGTCACTTACTAAGTCCAATTCATTCCTCATATGAAAAGGTTTAAACATAACATAAACATTCGTATTAAAACTAGCATACAAAATCTCAATACTTTACCCATAAAACATGAATGACATAAAAATAACACATCTTCAATCAAACATATCACAAAATCTTAAATACTATATGGAATATTTGTATCATGATAAATCAACTTAAAAACAAGTTTAAAATCCATTAAAGGATTTTGACATAGATGAAAATGATTTGTAAAACTCTTTGAGAGAAATACCCTCTTTCCTAAAAACATTTAAAAGTCACTTAATTTAGAAAGGAAGACATTTAAAGACATTTTTTAATCAAAGTGTCCCATACCACTTTGAAACTTTTGAAAGGAATTAACATTTTAAAAACATTCATGTCCATATAAATAAATCCTTAAAAACCATTTTGAAGACATGGAAATTAATGAAAAAGATTTAGAAGAATAAATATTTAATACATTTGAAATGATGTTTTAGTAAAAAAAGTGCCTTAAAATAATCCCTTTGAAAACTCTTTCATGAAACATGGACATGGATAATAAATATTTCCCAGTAGATACTTACGTAAAAAAAACCTCGGATAATAAAGAGATTGTGAAATTAACCCTTAACTTGTACTTTTCCTTAGTTGAGGTTAGGTTAACCTCCTGTATAATGGTGACATAATTTTTATTAAATTATACAAGAATCATATACATTATTATGATATCATATATGATCTTTTAACATTTATTTGTTAATAATATCTTAGTATTATCGTCGTTTCAGGTATTAACTTACTCGTTTTCTTTTATATGTTTTGTCACATAATTCGTGTTTGTTATGGATAGGTTGTATATTATTCATATAAAGAATGATATCAAGTCCTTAAACATTATTTTTAATCACAAAATGATAATTATACTTTCATGGATACGATGAGGAATGAATCTCATCACGTTCGTGGAGACGGTAGTCCGTACGTACGCACGAGCGACAATATCATTATTTTAATATTAAAATAATATATAATTGGATGGTATATCATATATAAAGAATAATTATCATGTTATATTTATTATTTACATCAATTACACATCATTATCATACCCATCCAAATAATAATGTTTTGAATAACAATTACACCACAACGTGGAGATGGTAAGCCGTACGTACGCACGTATGGTGACATGTCATTCAAAGGATGGATAGAATACTGAATATGGTTGTACCATATTTATAATAACATCACAGTATATATAAGATACTGGAGTTATTATTTTAGAATGGAAATAACAAAGAAAGAATAAGTTGAAGAAGAAAGGAACTTGAAAGAGGGTGGTGAAAACATTACCTCTTCTTCAGGTTCTTCCTTTTGATTTGATCAAAAGTGATCCTTAGGTTGGATTTATGATCAAACTAAGGCCTCTAGGTTAAAGTGAGGAAATTTGAGAGAATATTTGGGCAGGGGTTGGCCGAACCAAAAGGCTTTGAGGGTATGAATTTGAGAGAAGGGGGAGTGCCCTTTTATAAGAGGGGTGAGGGGCACCTTAGGAAAAGTTAGAAATATTATTTTATAATAAATTCATATTCGGTTTATAATGGATCCCAAGTAGATTATTTAAATTTTAAGGTGGGTATGGTTTGAAATCTTTTCAACCAATAGATTTTAGACAGTTTTGGGTCACTATATTAACCTTATCTTTTAGTTTTAACTCTTAGTTAATTAGTTTGACATTTACCATGTCACTTTGTATTTTTATATTATATAGTTAATAAACATACTATATACATCCAAGAGATCCCCAAGTGGTACATTAATGATACAAATATCATGATATAAGTTCTTTGGAAGAACCTTATATTTTTAGGAATATAATATCAATTAATAATATAATATTTGTTTTAAAAACTCATTTTTGTAAATTTTGACAATATTTAATAATTGATTTTTGATAAAGTCTTAAAAACTTTATTAATTAGAAAAAAATTCATTTAAGAAATCCTAACATGTCATATTAACCAATAAAATTAGTTTATGTCATCAAAACTTTAAAATTATATTTATTTTAACATTTATAATACTAATTATTTGATTCTTTCATTAATAAGGAAAATACTGTATCATTATTGTGTCATAAATAAATTTAATAATTCAATGTCTAAAAATTATAAATAAAATACCATTATGTATCAAGTCTTTTTTATATTTCTAATTAATATTTATAGTCTAAAATATAACATATATAACCCCATGTAAAAATTGTTTTTCTAAAAGATATATGATTATGTTATTTTTGTATTTACTTTAACTTAATTAATATAAAGTGTCATTATCACTTACAAGTGGATCCATGGGGTCCCAAAATCGACCCAAATATGCCCATGGTTGGACATGTATCAACCAATAGGGTTAGGACACGTTTTAGGGTAAATTAATTTTATTATAATATTATTTTTTACCCTTATTTACCGGATTTACCCTTTAACCATGGTAAATAAAATATTTACCAAAGTAATTATTCAAAATGTCTAAAAATAAAAGTTATCTAGTTACACAATTTGGACATCCTGATTCCAAATATGGAATAAATTTTTCCAAATTCAAAACACAGAAGTGGCAGAAATTAATTTAAAATTAATTCCAGCTGTCAAAACAAAAAGCGTGTTTTTAAGAAATAATAACTATCAAAAGATTCACACTTGTTTATGTCCGGTTTAAATGTGAAATTATGTCCAATGAACAAAATTGTATTAAATGGTAAAAATATATTCTAAATATAATTTAAAACTACTCACATTCATAATTTATCACTATTAATTATTTCGATTAAAAAAGTTGTTTTTAATTAAAATTTAGTAATTTTCACTATTCATCGAAATATGAAAGTTATCCGAAAAACACCAAAATTTCACCCTAGTATAATTTCGATATTACGAATCCAAAAATGAAGTCCATTTTGAAAGATAAAATGTATAAAATTTCAAAAAGTGGGTATTACTATTCATAACGGCTAGTTTGATTGGTTGTGGTGTGTTAGAACTCGAAGTTGCGTACAACACACGCTACTGTATTATTCAAAGAGAAGCGTACCGTGGAAGATTGGGGTGTTAAATTATCCCATCCTTCAGTAAATTTTTTCCTCTCAATTTGAAGTTATTTTTCAAAAATAAAAGGTTGAAAATAGAAAATACTTTGGGAAAACCCACATCGGAAATTAGGTTAATAAAATTTAGTCTTAATAAGAGGAAAGGGGAATGAAAAAGTCACCACCAAATTATTATCTCGATTAGGAGGAAATTGGTGGAAATTAGAGACACATAATTGGAGGAAAAACATAAATATTTATAGGGAGTGATTGAGGTCATCAATCACAAACAATTGTAGAATTGTGGGCCTCAAAGCCACCAATCTATGATGATTTAAAATACCATCAGTTCAACAAAACGTAAGGTATTAGGATAACACATTTTTGGTTTTAAGATGCCTTACCTAAAGTTTAAGATTTTATTTCTTCATAGAATAAGAGAAGAAGAAAAAATGTATACTTGTCAAGTAGAGTTCCATCCAATAATTAATTTCTACCACAAACTCATCTTTCACTCTAAAAGATAATAGAACTAAAAAAAATCCATTTATCCTATTCGTATAGGGTTCCAAAAAAAAAATGAATTTCTAATTCATCTACCAAAAATTTAAAAAAAACTACATTATTCAATCTAGGACATCACGTGGGCCAGTGGTAGGTGATACACCCTTATCGACCTTCGGTTGCGGGTTCAAGTCTCACGGCCTTACCGGACGCGACGGGTTGCCGCCCGACCTCCGGGTTGTCCTTTTTATGGAAATCCAAAAATAACCTTAACAATAGTATCCAATTTCAAACTTAATCCATTCCAACTTTTATAATTATCCAAAATACTTATATCCAAACTCTCAGTCCAAATTTTATAAGAAAGTTAAACATAATGAGGATCCTTTTTTCTAGGTAATAACACGTGAACGCCTTCATCGTGTATTCTTTTACAACATCGCAACATCCTGAATTACCAAAATCGACTATCTATTATTCCAAAAACACTACCTCATTATCAGGACCACATTAAGGATTACCTTTCCTTCAACCATGTATTTTACAAAAAGTGTAGCTTACTATTAAGTCACTTTTCTTAGAACCATATAATCTCAAATCCTCAATAAAATAGTACCGCAGTACAATCATTATTTATCTCCATAATTTATGTAACTAGTATACTGTTGATACAACACTCAAATGAAATAACAACATAAAAACACTAGTCATTCCTCTTCATCTGAGGTAGTATCATAACTTGATTATAATCCAATAACATCATTTGTGGTATACTCTTATGATTTGGACATTGGTTCACGTAGTGTCCCAACTCCTTGCAGATGAAGCATTGTACATTTGAAACCTTTATCTTTCCCTTGCAGTCACGTACTTGGCGTCCTTTTTCTCCAAACTTATAACAAACTCCCATTCCCTTCAAGAATTTACGAAGGTGATTCATTCCAAATTTATCACATATTAGAAAATCCTTCTTTCCCTTTATCCATCTTTCTTTATACTAACGTAAATTGAATAGTTTATGGATATAATCCATAATCACAAAAATGTTTTCTTTGAGGAGGTATATACTCATAAACCCTTCATAGTGGTTTGTAAAGAAAATGAGAATTACCAAAAGCATATCCCCCGGGAGTGTCGTAACCAAGAGTGCAGCAAGGCCCGTTGTCGTGCACCAATTCTCGTTCGAGTCTAGATCAAAGCGGTGTTTTTGGGTTTTACCCCTAGGAAAATCTATTCCAGATCCGCCTCTACCTACTCGTATCCATACAAGGATTTATTTCTCAGAAAACTCACAAAATATCTACAATACCAAAATTCTAGGAAGCTCACCTATACTAATCCTCAAAGTCCATCTTAGGTCTATGTGATATAATCAAAGTTTATCTAAATCTAGCTTCCAAGGTTATTGCTAAACCTACATTTGATACCAACTGTAATGCCCCGACCCCAGTTACCCAGATTCAGTGCATTATTTTAATACATTGGCATGATTATAAGGAATGAAGTCCTGAAGGACCAATCAGTTTAGCAGTCTTGAAAAATAGATTACATACATTAATGTTACATTACACTTTATATCATACAAAACAACATAAATAATCCTTTATGAAGGCCATTATTCTCTTGGCTTAACCCTACATATCAATCAAAATACACTTCTTGGAATCCTGGGAAAAATAAATCATAGAAAGGGGTGAGCTGAAACGCTCAGTAAGGATAACAATACAACATAAACTTTCATAAATAAGCATAAACATTTAAGGAAATGTATAACTAAAACAAAAGCCTTTTAAACTTGAACTTCAGCATAATATGGAAAAAATAAAATGAAGTAATGCTATTTACTTATTCACATGAATATTCTACTAGTCGAATAATCACAAGCAATATCACTAACCACTTTCATAATGATGGAATGCATAATGACAGACTATCATAACCACATAGTCAAGGACTTGTGCCAAGACTAAAAATAAGATTTTGTCAAGGCCTTGTGCTAAGACACTAGTTTCTATCATGAGACTTACTGATGCATCGAGGAGCTATAGTGGGCTCCACCCGTCACTTACTAAGTCCAATGCATTCCTCATATGAAAAGGTTTAAACATAACATAAACATTCGTATTAAAACTAGCATATGAAATCTAAATACTTTACCCATAAACCATGAATGGTATAAAAATAACACATCCTCAATCAAACATATCACAAAACCTTCAATACTATATGGAAGATTTGTATCATGATAAATCAACTTAAAAACAAGTTTAAAATCCATTAAAGGATTTTGACATAGATGAAAATGATTTGTAAAACTCTTTGAGATAAATACCCCTTTTAATGAAAACATTTAAAAGTCACACAATTTAGAAAGGAAGACATTTAAAGAAATTTTTTAATCAAAGTTTCCCATACCACTTTGAAACTTTTGAAAGGAATTAACATTTTAAAAACATTCATGTCCATATAAATAATTCCTTAAAAACCATTTTGAAGACATGGAAATTAATGAGAAATATTTAGAAGAGTAAATATTTAAAACATTTGAAATTATGTTTTAGTAAAAAAAGTCTCTTAAAATAATCCCTTTGAAAACTCTTTCATGAAACATGGACATGGATAATAAATATGTCCCAGTAGATACTTACGTAAAAACAACCTCGGATAATAAAGAGATTGTGAAATTAACTCTTACCTTGTACTTTTACTTGGTTGAGGGTAGGTTAAAATCCTGTATAATGGTTAAATAATTGTTATTAAATTATACAAGAATCATATAAATTAGTATTATATCATATATAATCTTTTAACATTGCTTTGTTAATAATATCTTAGTATTATCGTCGTTTCGGGTGTTAACTTACTCGTTTTCTTTTATATGTTTTGTTACATAATTCACGTTTTTTATGGATAGGTTGTATCTAATTCATATACATAATGATATCAAGTCCTTAAACATTATTATTAATCACCAAATGAGAATTAGACTTGCATGGATACGATGGGGAATGAATCTCATCACGTTCATTGAGATGGTAGTCCATACGTACGCACAAGCGACAATATCATTCTTTTGATATTAAAATAATATATAATTGGATGGTATATAATATATACAGAATAATTATCATTTTATATTTATTATTTACATCAATTAAACATCATTATCATACCCATAAAAATAATAATGTTTTGAATAACAGTTACACCACGACGTGGAGACGGTAAGCCGTACGTACACACGTATGGTGACATGTCATTTAAAGGATGGATAGAATACTGAATATGGTTGTACCATATTTATAATAAAATCACAGTATATATAAGATACTGGAGTTATTATTTTATAATGGAAATAACAAAGAAATAAGAAGTTAAAGAAGAAAGGAACTTGAAAGAGGGTGGTGAAAACATTACCTCTTCTTCGGGTTCTTCCTTTTGATTTGATCAAAAGGGCTCCTTAGGCTGGCTTTCTGATCAAACTAAGGCCTCTAGGTTGAATTGAGGGAAGTTGAGAGAATATTTGGGTAGGGGTTTTCCGAACCAAAAGGCTTTCAGGGTATGAATTTGAGAGAAGGGGGAGTGCCCTTTTATAAGAGGGGTGAGGGGCACCTTAGGAAAAGCTAGAAATATTATTTTATAATAAATTCATATTCGGTTTCTAATAGCTCAAAAGTGGATTATTTAAAGGTTAATGTTAGTATGGGTCTAAATCCTTTCAACCAATAGATTTTAGATAGGTTTGGGTCAGTATTGTAACCTTATCTTTTAGTTTTAACTCTTAGTTAATTAGTTTGACATTTACCATGTCACTTTGTATTTTTATATTATATAGTTAATAAACATACTATATACATCCAAGAGACCCACAAGTGGTCCATTAATGACACACCTATCATGATATAAGTCCTTTGGCCAAACATTATATTTTTAGGAATAGAATATCAATTAATAATATAATATTTGTTTTAAAAACTCATTTATGTCAATTTTGACAATATTTAATAATTGATTTTTTTAAAGTCTTAACAAATTTATTAATTCGAAACAAATTAATTTAAGAAATCCTAACATGTAATATTAACCAATAAAATTAGTTGATGTCATAAAAACTTTCAAATTATATTTATTTTAACATTTATAATACTAATTATTTGATTCTTTCATTAATAAGAAAAATACTACATCATTATTGTGTCATAAATAAATTTAATAATTCAATGTCTAAAAATTATAAATAAAATACCATTATGTAGTAAATATTTTTATATTTCTAATTAGTATTTATATTAGAAAATATAACATATATAACCCCATGTAAAAATTGTTTTTCTAAAAGATATATGCTTATGCCATTTTTGTATTTACTTTAACTTAATTAATATAAAGTGTCATTATCACTTACAAGTGAATCCATGGGGTCCAAAAATCGACCCAAAGATGCAAATGGTCGGACATGTATCAACCAATAGGGTTAGGAAATGTTTTAGGGTAAATTAATATTATTATAATATTATTTTTTACCCTTATTTACCGGATTTACCCTTTAACTATGGTAAATAAAATATTTTCCGAAGTAATTATTCAAAATGTCTAAAAATAAAAGTCACCTATTTACACAATTTGGATATCCTGATTCCAAATATGGAATCAATTTTTCCAAATTCAAAACACATAAGTGGAAGAAATTAATTTAAAATTAATTATTACTGTCAAAACAAAAAGCGTGTTTTTAAGAAATAATAACTATCAAAAGATTGACACTTGTTTATGTCCGGTTTAAATGTGAAATTATTTAAAATGACCAAAATTGTATTAAATGGTAAAAATATATTCTAAATATACTTTAAAACTACTCAAATTCATAATTTATCACTGTTAATTATTTCGATTAATTTTTTTTTAATTAAAATTTAGTAATTTTCACTATTCATCAAAATATGAAAGTTATCCGAAAAGTACCAAAATTTCACCCTAGGATAATTTCGATATTATGAATCTAGAAATGAAGTTCATTTTAAAAGATAAAATGTATAAAATTTCAAAAAGTGGGTATTACTATTCATAACGGCTAGTTTGATTGGTTGTGGTGTGTTAGAACTCGAAGTTGCGTACAACACACGCTACTGTATTATTCAAAGAGAAGCGTACTGTGGAATCCTGGGGTGTTACAAGAGAGATATTGAGTTCATGAAGTTGACTTAGGAGAATATGTATGCGATGGACAATGAAGGATGATTTATAGATTTTCAATTCATTACTCCAACATTGTTAGGGGATGAGATAGATATGGTGAGGTATTTTCAGGATGGGATTAAATGTGAGATCAAGGCCCATGTTAAAATTTTTCGATTAAATAATTTTGTTGAGGTGGTGGATCAAGTTATCATAGATAAGGGGAACTTGAAGGAGGCTTCCAGTGTAGGAAAAAAGTTGCAACTAGATGATCAGGAGGTGTGACTCTTGAGATAAGGAAGCATTGTTATGACAACATTAGTCAAGGTAGTGGGAATCAAGGTGCATAGATAGAGGGATCAGTTTCTTAAGACCTTACTTGAGTGATTTGTCACCAGTGTGGTAGACCATGACATTTCTAGAGACAATGCCCCCATCCACTAGTAGAGTTCCAGTATTATGGAAATATGGGACATCTATAGAGGTTCTGCAGGACCCAGCAACTAATGAGTAGTGATATAGGAGATAGACAGAACTAGGGTGCGGGAAAGGGATCTTTCACACTATATCAGTCTGGTAGTTGGAGTTTTATTGGCTAGGGTGGTAGATGCCGTGGATACAGTACTTCTGGGAAAGAGATCCCGTATCATGAGGGTGTTGTAGCTTAGGGGAGTCATACCGCATCATAAGGAAGAGGGGTGGGATAGTTTCATGTAGTGAAAACTACACTTGTGGAGAGTGAGGATAGACCATAAATAGTGAGAGGTACTATTCTTGTAGCCTCTATTTTATCAAGTGCCTTATTTGATACCGACTCCTCTCATTCCTTTATTTTTGTACAACTTTTGAATGGTTTGATCCCAACGCTAGAGTTCATGAGAGGGGTGTTGATGATAGACACACCTATATGAGTATGGTCGAGAGACATTTACTTGTGCAAGGGGTGTTCTTTTGAGGTTGTGGAATATCATTTTCTGTGGGATCTATTTATTCTTGACATGTCAGGCTTTGATCTAATTCTGGGTATGGACTCATTAGTAGTATACTGAGCCCACATTGATTTTTACCACAATAGAGTTAATTTTACATCACCTAAGTGTGACAACTATATTCACCATAGAGAGTGGGATATCCATGTGGGCTGAGTAGGGCCAATTACTCAGCAACTAGGAGAGATCACAACCTAGGTTTCTAGTCTATTACTGGATGATGAAGGTGTAAAGTGATATGTCTTTCCACCTATAGTGGACATATTTCAAGATGTCTTTCCTGAAGACTTATCAGAGATTCCACCCTAGAGAGATGTGGAATTCACTATTGAGCTTATTCTAGGAACTGAACCAGTATTAATTCCACCATAAATAATGGAATCGACAGAGCTTCAAGAGCTCAAGAATTAGGTGGAGGAGTTAGGGGATTATGGATTTATCCATCAGAGTACGCCACCTTGGGGTTCACCAATTTTGTTTGTTAATAATTTAGATGGTACCGTGCGCTTATGTGTTGATTACCAGAAATTTAACTAGATGATAATGAAAAAACTCTATCCTCTTACATGTATCAATGATCTTTTTGACAAGTTGAGGGGAGCTTGTATATTTTCCAAGATAGAATTGAGATCAGGGTATCATTAGTTGAGATTTCGGACTTCAGATATACTGATGACTACTTTTAGAATCATATATGACCTATATGAGTTCTTTATAATGCCATTTGGGATGAAGAATGCACCAGTAGTGTTTATGACCTCGATGAACCAGATCTTCTATGCATACCAAGATCAGTTTGTGGTAGAGTTTGTGGACGACATATTAGTGTACTCAAAGAATCATAATGATCATGCCCAATATCTTGATATCATCTTGAGTAAACTGAGAGAGAATCAGCTATACACCAAGCTATCTAAGTGTTAGTTTTGGATTGATCAGGTACACTTCTTGGGTTACATCATTTCAGAGGAAGGAGTGTTAGTGGACCTAGAGAAATTTTAGGAAGTGGTTTCTTGGGAACATCCCAAGAACGTTTTCGATATTTGTAGATTTCTGGGTTTGGAAGGATATTATCATAGATTCACTTTGGAATTTTCCCATTTATAAGTGCCACTTTCAGGCTTGACCAAGAAGGGGATAACGTTTTACTAGTCCGAAGTTTGTGATAATTCCTTCCAGGAGTTGAAGAATCACTTGACACAATCATCAATCTTGATCCTACCTAATCCATGCGAGAATTATATAGTATATTATGAGGCTTCTGGGATTGTACTAAGAGCCGTTTTAATGTAAAAAGATTGAGTTGTGGCATATGGTTCTCGGCAGCTAAGGCTTCATGAACAGAACTACCCTACACATGACCTAGAGTTGGAATATGTGGTTTATACTTTAAAGTGTAGGAGACATTACCTATTGGGTGAAAAGTTTACTGTATATACGGACCACAAGAGATTGAATTATATCTTTTCGTAGCAAGATTTGAATATTTGGAAGTAGAGATGGGTTGAGTAAGATTTGAATATTTGGAAGTAGAGATGGGTTGAGTATATGTAGTCTTTTGATTTTGAGCTGGCATATACACCCTATAAGGGGAAAAGTGTTGATGATGCTTTGATAAGGAAAAATCAGACTATGTCAGTTTAGAAGTCTAGTGCTGAGTGGAAGATGATGTCTTTTCTGGTTGAAATGCATATGGTGGTTCAGGAGAGTCAGGAGTAGGTGAATATGGTATTAGTTTCAGCAGAGTTTACACTTTTGACCCAGGTTAGAGACATATAGTATGAGGATCTGGAGTGTTTATCCTTGAGGGGAATCCTTGAAGGTGGGGAGCCACCTCCAGATTGGAGCATAGATGAGAACGAGACTATCTATGTCAAGAATCAAGTTTTTGTACCTATGGGTATGTGGAAGGAGCTGATGTATGAGTTTAATGCCTTGAATTAGGTGGTAAAACTAGGTGTGACCAAAATTTACCATGAACTATGATGACAATTTTGGTGGTCGATCATGAAAGAGGAGATAACAGGGTTCATGACACAATTCTACACCTGTCAATAGGTGAAGGTAGAGCATCAACAACCAAGAGGTTTGCTGTAGTTATTTTTCATTCTAGAGTGGAAGTAGGATGACATGACCATGGACTTTGTGGTGGGTCTCTTGAGGATTCATCGAAATAATGACACTATTTGGGTTGTTGAGGGCAAACTGAAAAAAGTAACACATTTCTTGCTTATACGGGAAACTATCTTAGTGGAGAAGTTGGGAGAACTCTACGTTTAGAAGACAGTCCATCTGCATGCAGTGCCACAAACTATAGTTTCAAACCAGGACTCGCATTTTACTTCGCACTTATAGAAGGTCTTATATAAGGTTCTTGGTACAAAATTTTTATCGAGTATGGCTTTCCACCCACAAATATATGGGAAATCAAAACATACTATACATGTTCTTGAGGATATGTTGTGGGCGTGTGTCCTAAACTTTAGTGGGTCTTGAGATAAGCACCTATATTTAGTGGAGTTATCCTATAACAACAATTATTAGGCTACGATACATATGGCCCCATATGAGTCTCTTTATGGTAGGTCATATAAATCACCTTTATGCTGGATGGAGGTAGTTGAGTCAGAGTTGTTGGGACCGAGTCTCATGTATAAAATATCAGTGCAGGTTCAGTTGATTCAAAAACATATGTCTATGACTCAGAGTAGATAGAAGTCATATGTTAATAGATGCCGAAGGCCTCTAGAGTTTACAGAGGGTGATAATGTATTCCTTCAGGTGTCTCCTAGGTTAAGTTATCATAGGATACAAATATAGGGTGAGATGGCACCCATGTTCTTCAAACCGTTTGAGGTTGTGGAGAGAATCAGGTGGGTGGTATACCGTTTGGTTCTTCCACAGAAATAAAATATTATGCATGATGTTTTTCATGTGTCACAACTTCAATTGTATCACCCCAAACCTTCTCATGTCATCGATTTGGATGATGTAGAGCTTGGTATAGTGCGTCCTTTGAGGATCATTTGATACATGTGTTGGATCATAGTGAGAAGTGTTTTGGGGAAGGATCATGCTAATAGATTATATATTATGGAAACATGGGCATGTGTAGGAGGAAACATGGTTAAGGGAATAAAATATGAGGAGTGGCCCAATCATTTTGACTCATAATCTTAGAGATGCTTGGGAGTGAAGCTCAAGGAAGATATGTTATAAGTTGGGGATATTTTAAGATCCCAAAATTTTCTAGAGTTGACCCAATCTTGATTTCAGGTACTCTTTTGCCTTGTGTTCACTAATTTTCATTTGGGTTTTAACTTGGGGTTCATTTGGGTAAAAATTGATAAAAATGAAAAAAATGGGTAACACATGTTTGGTGTATGGTTAGAAAAAACTGTGCATCCCATCCTAGAAAACCATGAAACCCTAGATAGTGGGGTTTTACATGGTTGGTACACGGTTAGGGGAAACCATGTGCCCCTGCCCAGCAAAATGTGCACAAGAATTAATTTAACCTGAAAATTCGTTTTTTAATTACCTAAACCCCCATTTTAATCCTAATTTGACCCCCATTAGACCTTAGTCCCTCTTTCATGATTTTGGAGCTATCCAGATGGATTCCATGCCTTCTTGACCTCTGTTCTTCACAATTCAAAGCGTAGATTGTAGATCCACACCCCTCCCGGTAAGTGGATTCTATCCCATTGGTTTTACGTTCTTTCTCCTTTCTTCTACCATACTTGAAAAGAGTTATTCTTCTATTTTGATTAGATTTATATCTATGATTTTATATCTAGATCTAGATTTTAAGGATCTTGATTTAGGGTTTTATATTTGGATCTCATTCTACATTATTGTGTTTCTCAAATTTTGGGAATTTCATTCGCGAGCATTCTTCATCAAACTTGAGGTAGGTGGTCTATAATTCAAATCCCATAGTCATGATTTTAATTATATGTATGTAATTTTAGAATTGATATTATATGTTTATCAATTTAATTCTTGATTGGATTAATTAATTTTGTGAATTAATTAATTGGGTTGATATGAAATTAGGGGTTTTGAGGTTATAGATTTAGATCATTAAATGTTGAATTAATTACGAGATTTTGAGATAGATGATTTGAGATAATTAATTATAGAATTAATTATGAGATATTGATTTGTTGATTTAGATAATTAATTTATGAATTAATTATGAGATATTGAGTTTTTGATTTAGATAATTAATTGATGAATTGATTATAGGATATTGAGTTGTTGTTCGAGATAATTAATTATAGAATTAATGATGATATTTTAAGTAGTGTATATTGATTTAATTAATTTATGAATTAATTAATGTTATTGACGTACTCAATTAAATGGGGAATTAATTAAGGGGAATGATGTAATAAACTAATTGTTGAATTAGTAATGAAATTGACGTGTTTAATTAATTGTTGATTTGACTAATAGAATTAAAGTGATTAATTAATTATTGAATTAATTAATTCATTTGATGTGGTTAATTAATTTTCAAATTAATTAATATTCTTGATATGAATAGTTAATTTCTAAATTAACTAAGTGAATAATGTTATTGAGTTAATTGTTGAATTAGTAATGGAATTGATGTGGATAACTAATTGTTGAATTAATTATGTGACAATGAATTGTAACATGGTCATTTGAATGAAAAGTTTTGAATGGTAACATGGTCATTTAGTTATGAAATAAAGAATGGAAACATGGTCATTATATTGTGTGAGTTGAATGGTAACATGATAATTCAAGTATGAATTAATCTTTATATTGTGTTAATTAAATAATGGTTACAATGGAATTATAAGATATGATGTCCCTCAAACATAATTCAGGATCTTACATGAACTGAAGTAGATATTAAGGTACATGTGTCTAAGAGAACCTGAGGAGTTATGTGGTTAAATAAAGTTTAATTGATAATGTGATAAATGTTTACTTATACATTGAAATTATTTCTTTATACAACTACATACACTTTCTATTGACTACATATTATTTTAGACACCATTTGTGGTGGCCTACTGAGTTGTAATCATACCCTACTCAGGCTGGCTGATTGGTACCCAAATAGATTTCATGGTTGTAGGAAAGGATAATATAAAAGGCCCTATGTTAGATGACTAAGTCAGGATGGATCATGGATTAGGGAACCAAACATGGTTCGAGACCCGTTAAGGAGTTTTTATTGTCTTTACTTTTGAGTCTTCATTTGACACTTGTCACATACATTAGCATGACATGTTTATTTTTTAGTCTAGTTTTGTAACTCCAATTTGATCATCATGTGATATTGGCACTATTCTATTTGTAGTTATATGTTATTTAGTGATTTTTCTTATTTTACACTAGCGTATTACTCTAATAAAAGAGGGTATAGTCTCCCCATGATCGATATTAGACCCTCATTTCTAATTGGAAACCTCTTTCATATGGGGAGGCGTGGTTAAGGTCATGTGATCAATTGTCTTGGGGAACCAGTGTGTGGCACCTGGTTCAAGAAGTTACAACTGGATAAGTATAAACTTTACAAGTTTTATTGGAGAGAAGGTTTAAGTACTACTATACATGTATAAAACAGATGTTTATTAAGGCTAGAGTCTAACATGACATCCCACAAAATGTGGTATAACAAAAAACCTTCAGTGAAATATTTAAGGGTTTTTGGAAGTCCCTATTTACTAAAGATAAAAAATATAGATCTTGGAAAATTTGATGAAAAAGTATAAGTTTGATTTTTCATGTGATATTTACCCAATGAAAGAAGTTATAAATATTAGAAAAAATGTTTATAAAAGCTGGTGGATTCTTATGATGTGAAAGTAATTGGAAATTCAACTTACTTAAAAATGTTGTGGAAGATAAATTGAATACTTCCAATGATAATAAAAAATTGAAGATGAAATTGAGTCAATTCAGGTGCATGAAGATTCAGACGAATCATGGAGTGAGGAAAGTGAGATAGGAAGAAGAACTCATAAATTTAATACTCTACAAAAATAGGTAGAATTTGAGAATATTATTAGAAATTAGAAACCTTTAGTTAAAATAATAAGTAAGTTGAGATTAGAAAATAAAACTTCACTTATCTCATAGATATATCCAAAATCACATTCAAAAGTAGTTGATCATAAAGAATGGGTTGATTCTATGAATGAAGAATTAGATTAGATTGAGAAATATAAAACATGGGAACTTGTTACATGAACAATAGGGAATAATGTTATCAGAACAGAGTGAGTGTATAGAAAAAAAATGAATGAAAATGGAGAATTTTTGAGAAAAAAATCTTTACTTATTTGTGAAGGCTATAAGGTGTTGATTTTAAAGAATCGTTTCCCCAATTGTAAGATTAGAAACTATCAGAATGTTCTTATATATGGTTGCACATTTTTGTTACAAAGTTTATCAAATGGATGTAAATTTATATTTATTTAATATATAAATTTTAGAATAAGTTTACATTGAGAAATCTTGTGGGTTCCTACTTGATAACGATGGAACCAAAGTTCAAAAATTAAAGAAAGCTGTGTATGGGTTAAAACACACTCTATGTTCCTATTACTCAAAACTTTATAGTTTCTTCAAAAAGTTTAATTTATCTATAGTAAAAGTTTATATAATCTTATATGTGAAGTTTATGTACTCAAGTACCCTCATTTTCATTTTTTATTTTGATGATATAATTTTTTCAGGAGATAAGAAAAAATATTGTGAAGAGTTTGCTGAAGAAATGAAGAAGAATTTTGAAATGTCAATGTTTAGTGAATTAAACTTATTTCTAGGTTTACAAGTTCAATAGAGGGATATATATTTTTTCTTATCTAAAGGAAATTCTACGAGAGAATTATTACAATATTTTTCCATGGAAGACTCCATAGATGTTTCTACTCTAATTTTAATGGGTATGAAGATGAGTAAATATGAAGCTGAGAAAATTGTAAACCAGAAATATTTTTAAAAGTTCATAGGATTTTTTTTATATCTTATAACTTCAAGACTCAATTTTTTTTATGTTGTAACTTTTTGTTCCATATATTATAGTGATCCAAAATAATCTCATATATTGGAAGCAAAAAGTGTGATGAGGTATGTTAAAGGAAAACCTTCACATAGGTTGTTGTATAAAAGAAGAAGTGATATAAAATTTCATGGGTATATAGATTATGACTATAATAGGGATTGTAATGATAAAAAATCAACTTTAATAGGAATATTTTTGTTGGGAGAATGTTGTGTGAGTTGTAATATTAAGAAATAGAGTTCAGTGACTTTGTGCATAGTGAAATCATAATATGTTGCTTCTACCCAGGATTATACTCAAATGTTGTGGATGAAAGTTGAATAGGGAGATTTGAAAGTGAAAATTTCTACACCATTGAATATAATTTGTGATAATCATAGTGCCATTGATCTTGAAAAAAAATCCTATCCAATATTCATGATAAAAAAATTGATATTAAGTATCACTTCATTGAAGAGAGAGTTTCTAGTAGAGACGTTTTTCTGGAATATATATCTATAAAATATCAAATTTCTGATGTTTTTATGAAAGAAATTCAAAAATAATGGTTTGTGGAATTGAGTATGTAACCTCATGTTTATACTCCTTCAAAGATTTCCTAAACTTCATAAGGAATTCCCCCACAATGCTTTGAATTATGTTGAAAAAGGGGGAGAGAATATAAAACTTTAACCTAAAGGGGGGAGTGTAACTTTAACATGAATAGAGGAGAGTACATATTTTTCCTAAATAGAAAGTGAAATAATTTTATAAAATTTTATGACTCCAAATCTATGGTTATCATAGAACGAGATAGATAAATAAAAAGAAATAATGAAGATAGAATGAAAAAGTGTGAACAGACATTGGAAAAGAGTTTATCTTAACATGATCACAAATTTTCTTATCACTAAGGGATGGAATTATGTTGAAAAAATTACTTTATATAGTAGTGTGGTGTTAAGAAACTCTCTTTTGAGAAATGTTGTGTTTTGGTAAAAGTTAAAAATTTTTATTCATTACAAAAATGAGTTGTGAAAATTTCTGAGTGATGAAAAACAATGAGTGTTAATAGTTGTTAATGAATGCTGTCAATAAATCAAAAGGGGGATATTTAAGATCCTTTGTGATGTTTTTATAACATAGTTTTTTATTTGTTGAAAATTAACTTTTTTAAATAATTATTTTAAAATATATGAGAAATAAATTTGTTGAAATCTTGGTGAGAAAGTTCTGTTACAAAAATGATGAAGAAAGATAAAGCAAAAAATTTTGAAAGTTGGAAAGTTTATTTTTTAAAAATTTATAAATTTAAATCAGATGATACTTTTCTGACCATTTAAGTTCCAAAAATCATGAAAACATCATTATTAAATATGATATGTACAAAATTTTTAAAAAGTGTGAGAAGACCAAAGGGGAGATCAAATCTGGTTTCAAACAAATAATTTTTGAATGAACCTTTCCAGATGAACTCCAATGAATAAATTTTTAAGAATAGATCATGGTTAGAAAAGTGTTCAAATAAAGTTGTAACAAAATTTTGAAAATTTATAAAGTCCTGATCTAAGTGCAACGGATTTTATGTATAAATGATGAAATTTTATATGGGCATTTATAGTTGAAACTTTTTGAAAAAAGGTGATTGTATGATATAAACATAATCAATCATCCATATTTATCGACAAATAAAATGTAGTTTTTACAGATGAACAAGATAAAACTAACATTTTGTAATAATTCCATGTATTTGGGGTTGTAGATTTTCTATAAGAGAATAGAAGAGAAGAGAAATAAGAGAAGTCCAGAATTCCCATCATACAAAATTCAATTTTCAAGAAAAACTTTATCTGATAAAACTTTCCGATAAAATAATTTGTAAGAAGTTTGAAATTTTTTAAGTGATGAGTTTCTATACTCGAAAGCATAAGATGTGAGATGTATAACTTGGTCATCAGATGAGATTTATATAATAATTTCATACACTATCATCGGAAAAGAATAACGATCTTCAAACAAAGAATTTTTCAAAAAGTTCAAAGTTGATGCCATGTTTTTGTGGTTACAAGAACTGAGAAGAAGTTCATTATGAAAATAAAAATAAAAAATTGGAAAATTCAGAATGTTGAAGCCAGTTTTTTTGAGTCAATTTTTTTTATGCAATTGAATTCATTAAAAGTTGCAACAATGTATTCAACCATCTTCAGTGAATTTTTTCAGTAGTTCTATCAATGGATCAAAAGCTTTATACAAAGACAGATAATTTTTTATGAAAAAAATGTTTGTATGAATTTTGAAGTATAGGGTTTTGTCACAGACTGAGTTAACCTTGAAGTTTCAAGGTTAGGAAGTGAGTTTATCCATAAAAAAGAACATCGTAAAAACATTCATGATATTACCAGGCAAATGTTTCTAAAGAATCATATACAGTTTTGAGTAGATGGAAAGTAAACTAATAGAGATGACAATCATTTAGATATACATTTCTTGTGAATCATGTCAGTTTAAGAAAATATGAAAATGAAAATCAGGTAGATGAATTCTAAACAAACAATTTTGGATGAAAATTTCCTAAAGTAATTTTCATTTTCTAGAAGGATATTTATGAGATAATTTGTGAAGTCCAAAAAACTGACATTGATGAAAATATTAATTCAATTGGTTTTTTATTTTCAAGTGTTTTGTGCCTTCTATTGAGTTCATGAAGTTTGAATAAATTCATTAACATCCGAGGTTAATAAAATCTGTAGAGAAGTTATAAATAATTGATAAAGTCTTAAGAAGATTCGAGAAGACTCTGGAATGCTTAAAAAGAGTTGATAAGTGTTCATAGAAATTCAAATGTGTATGAAATTCGTATTTACGAATTTGAGTGAGTGGGAAAATGAAATAAGTTCCCCGCATTTGAAATTTTGGGAGCACCTATATATACGGGTGAAAATTACATCGGTACTTGAAACTGTTTACATGTACACAAAAGTTGAAACACTATAAAATTTGTGTTAGAAGTAAGTTTCCAACTGAATTTGAGTTTTGTATTGAATAATTCTGGACAAAGTTTTCATTCATAATATAGGACAAAGTTTTAGTTTAGAATTTTAGAGAGAGAAAGATCTGACATAGAATTTTCAAGTAGAGTTTGTGAAGTGTAGAGTTTTTATGATCAATCCAAATTCAGTTTTTTTATCAAAAGTGGTTTAGTGAGGTGAAATGAACGATGATTATTAGATATAGGCACACTGAATAGAATTTTCCAAATGGATAGAATCAGACGGACCAAATTTTCAGACAAACGTTTTTGGAGTAGCTTTACAAAGTTTCATACTTTTTTATGGACCAGTTTTGTAATAATAACTTGTAAAATGATAGGAGTTAGTATAATCATACCTATCTAGAGATATAAGGTGTCTAAAATAAAGTTGAAACAAAAAATTTTATTTACTTATTTGATAATAGTGAACTTCCATGGACCCCAAGAGTGTCTATGACAAGGATGTAGATCCTCACAATGAGGCCAAACCTTGTAAATCTTGCGTTTCTTGTTTATTTTCTTATCATTTCATAGTTATGAGTTTTTTATAAAAATTTATTTGGGAAATAAATCTAAAAAATGGTAGGGGTTAAGTTTCTTAAGTTGGAAATTTATAAAAAGGACACCACTGATTCAACCCCCCATTCTCAGTGGTTCAACGATCCTTAGAAACTTAAAATTCCTACAAAAATTGGAGAAATAAAATTATTTTCTTTGTGTTGTGGTATTGGTAATTATTTTTTGTGTGTCATTTCATGTTTATAATGAAAATTGAGAAAAATGTGTGTGAAATATTAATTACAAGTCTTTTAAATATGAAGGGAAAAAATGATTTTCTCTCACATCCTAATTTAATAGATTAGGGTATAAAACCACAACTTCATCCTGAGTTAATTAGTTAGAATCAATGGAAGTTTCATTTTTCTTATTTTTCAATGAAAAATTTAGAGGGGTAAAAAATTATTCAAGTCTTGAAAAGTTTAAAAGTTCTAGATGGTTATTTAAGTAACATTTCAAAATGGGTGAATACACATGATGTGAAACTAAAATCCCCTAAAACCTATGACTATCATTTCATGTTTCATGAATTTATTCCTATTTCCATTCTAAATTTTCCATCACATAATTTCGGGAATGTTGTGATTTTATTATGTCACTTTTATTGAGATGTTTGTGCTAAAAGGTTGACCAAAAGTTTTTTTAATAAATTATAGAAAATTCACCAATCATTCTTTATGACATGAATTTTTTTTCCCTCTATCATTTTCACATGAATATTACATTTCACCATGCATATTTCAATAGTAGTTCTTTTTGGTGGTCCCATTTCTAGTCAATAGATGTATCTAATAGAAATAATGGCGTTTAAATTTAAATCTCATGTGAGAAATAAGAATCATCATGAAGTATGTATTATAAAAGGTTATTTAGCATAGGAATTCATGTATTTTTATTCAATGTACTTGGATAATGTCACCGCAAGATCTAATAATACAATGAGAGTTGAAGATGATCAGTGTGATCCCATTGAGCCAACATTTCCATCACTACCCCAAATGGGGGAGATATCTGGATCAAACTGGTTGTGTACTTTGAATAGGGATGAGTGGGAAATGGATCATCATACAATATTATTCAATTTTGGCATGATTGAAGATTGCATCAAGTAAGTAAAATTATAATTATATATGTTTATAGTGTATTTTTTTCAAAATTTTTGACATCATTAAATTTTCATATTTGTAGAGAACATAGTGAAATTATAGAAATAATACACCATTATTTATCAATTAAGAGGAGGGATCAATTACATAGTAATTAATTTCATTCTTGGTATAAGTCAAAGGTAAAAAATTCATTTTTTACACAACTAAATCATTAGTACTTGTTAAATATTTGATGTTGATTTATTTTAGGTCCAAATTTCACTAATCAATGATGTATCTGAAAAAATAAGAGTGTTGTTGTTTGGTTTGAACAATGTAGCCCATGATTATAAAGAAATTGTCATTAATGGATTTAAATTCATTATAAATATTTGTTCAACAAACATGGAAACACAATATGATGATTTCATGATAAGCGCAATAGTGGATTGTTATTATAGTGCATTAGATAGACAACCACAATTAGAAAATATATCATATTATAGGGTTTTTGAGAGAATATTTTAATTAGATTACTATGAACATGTTCATGTCACTATAATGAAAAGAAATTGGTTTGATTCAATGACATGATAAGGCATGTATATAGATAGTTTTGGATTTAGAGTGATTGATATGAATCATTATCTTTGTACAAATGAGTCTTACATTCCTAGACCACAAGATAAAAAAGTGTTTTATGTAAATGAACCTTTAAAGACACAATTTGGTCTTATTATTGATTTTATTCCAAGACATATTTTTGATAAAGGAATGGATTATAGTGATGTTTTGGATGAATTGGTCAGTATTCACTTAGATGTATCATTAGATCATATAGATGATTCAATTATTAGAATAGATTATAAAATAGAAATTATAATAGAGAACATGTATCATTGATATGTTTGTAAGTATTTAGTTTATATTATTCTGACATGGTATGTGTTTTTTTAAACTTTTAAACATGGTACAAAATAATTTTTTAATTATATTATACTCATTATCTAGTTTCATATTGTTTGTATGTTTTATATATGGTTGCAGAATATTTTAATTCCCTAACTATTTGTTAGATATATTTATTATAGTGTCACATTTCTGAAATTAATTCTAAAAAACACCAATTATTTGGTCATTTGTACTTGAATATAATTCGTCAACGCTGTATTTTTTTATTATACAAGAAACCCTACCATCACATGGTTAGAACATACAAGATTAGGGTGGCCTAAAATAATGCAAGCCAAGCTGGTCCCCCCTAATCAAATTCACTAATTCTGGACTCATTTGAAGAGAACTAGAAAAACAAAAAATATTGTTACCTTTATCAGCTACTGCCATAGACGCCATGGACTCCAAGTAATCAGCTACTTTATTACCTTCTCACCATGTATGAATAAACTGAATGTTGTTACTACCAAGGATTTCTCTGCACTTCCTTATAACATAAGCAATTGACCATGGAGGTTGAATCCTACCGTTCATCGAGTCCTATATGATTTTGGAGTCAGTTTCAATTTGACTAAGAGCTAACTTCTACTGATTACACAACAAGATGCTGGTATACATGGCCTCGGCCTCAGCCTGGATAGAATTTCCCCTCCCATATGATGCGGTAAATGTAAGCAAAATGTTTCCACTACTATCCCGAACAACACCACTACCTCTAATGCTTCCCCCAATGCAAGATCCATTAAAATTTAGTTTTAAGCCCATATTAGGAGGTGACCAGCGAACCCAATTCCCCCTTGTCACCTGCTCTGAAGGAGATAGAACAGGAATATAAAATTGCATGTACCTCAAAGAAGAGGCATCACTCGAAATGTTTGAGCACCTAACCAGGTCAATTAGAAGAAATCTTGTCCTCAAGATAACATACCTAGTTGTAGAATCAATATCCTCAAAACGAGACTTATTTCTTGCCTGCCAAATACACCAACACCCTGCACTAAGAATCACTACTCTAGCTGTCTTTTCCAGACCTGCATTATTCAAAACATGAAACCATTTATCCAGAAAAGAATTTTCAACATAAAAAGAGCCTAAAAAACTCGTGAAAACACCAAAACACCTCCATATATCCATGGCCCATTCACTCTCAAAAAATAAATGGTTGTAGATCTCATTTTTATTCACATCACAACAATGGCATTTGGAAACTAGATTAATGCCCCTTCTTTTCACATTTTCATCCGTGGAAATCACTTGGTTTCTAATTCTCCATACAAGAAAATTAAATTTCAAGGGAATGCTACTACACCATTCCATATTATTCCAGATATCATGTTTCCCTTGTGAAATATAAACTTTTCTAAACTCTTTAGCAAAAAACATACCAGAATTAGAAGCAGTAAACACGCATTTGTCAGGCTCTAGATTTAAAATAATATGGCCAAAAGTATTCCTTTGATCTTCATCAGGAACAATGCTGATAAAATCTAGAAAACTACTGGCCTCCCTAAAAGAAATCAAGGGAGTTGGACATCCTGGAAAACCAACCACCAAACCTGCCCAATTATGATTCCAGAAAGAAATATCACCCCTACCAATAATCCAACGTGAATGTTGACAAATGACAGGGATAATACATCGGATTAAAGACCAGAACGTTGAAAAATGTTTACTGTCTTCCACAAAATCTTCACCTTGTAAAGACATATTTTTACCCCAAAGAGTGCGACCCTCCACAACCTCCCATACAATTTTAGCCTGCATACAATGCACTGTATCCCCTAGACTCCTGACATTAATACAACCCTCATAAACTGGCCTTGCCAACCTATTCCATGAAGACCAATGAAATTTCCCCTCAAGATGAGCTTCCCAAATAAAATCATCCAAGATCTTATCAATAGTATAAAAAACCTCCTTAGGCATAATGGTTGCTAATAGCACATGAATCAGAATAGCCAACAATACACTATTGATTCAAGTAATCCAACCACCAAAGGATAAAAAATGATTTTTACAGTCCAAAATACGTCTTGTAATTATATTAACAATTCCATCAAAATATCTGATACGAATACGACTAGAAGATATAGGAGAACCAATATATTCTAAGGGAAAAGAACCTTTTTGAATGTTCAAAAATCTGGAGATAGATAGGACTTGACTATCACCACATTTTTTAGAAATATACAAACTACTCTTTTCCCTGTTTATAACTTGGACACTCCAGAAACTGTATTCATCCAGAACTTTAAAAAGACCACTAACCGATCTAACACTAGCATTAATAAAAATCAAAGTATCATCCACAAACATCAAGTGTGAAATATAAGGAAGTTTCATTCTTCTTCGATAAGGTATAATTTCACCCATGGATAGATTTTTATTAATAAGATGACTAAGAACATCTTGCATGAGAATAAAGAGGGTCGGAGATAAAGGATCCCCTTGTCTTAAACCATGAGTTGCCTTGAAAAAACAATGACTTTTACCCATATAAGAAACCGATATCTTGGAAGTGCTAAAACATCTAAATATGATATCAATATCCCAAGAAGAAAATCTATATTTTTTTAACACCTTGATGATAAAACCCCATTCCATTCTATCATAAGCTTTGTTCATATCAAGTTTCAAATCCATATTTGAACCATGACATTTGAAGTTGATATCACAAAAAATATCATGAGCCAAGGAAACCACTCCCTGGATAGAACAACCATTAACAAAACCATGTTGTTCTAAGGAAATACAGCGAGAAACAAAAATTGACAGCCGCGAGTTGACGATACCTGATAAAATTTTATAGGGAAAATTGCACATACTCACTGGCCTATAGTCACGAATTGATGACAGGTTTTTAACTTTAGGAATCACAACTAGAGTAGTGGCACGAACCACCCTTGGAATAAAACCACCTCGAAAGAAATCCTGAATGGCCAGAATAATTTCATTTTTAACCACTTCCCAGGACCCCCTATAAAACAATCCTGGAAAACCATCAGGTCCCAGGTCACTTTCTGGATTAAGATTCATCATAGCATCATAAATTTACTTCTCATCAGGAACAAATTCCAGCATACAATTATCCAGATTCGACATCATATTCAGAATCTCCTCAAATAAATATGCATCCCTACTAGGATAACCATTCACCAAATTCGGATTAGAATCAGCAAGAAAATTTTTGAATAAGGAAAAAGATAAAGACCCAACCACATCCCTATCTCTTGAGAACGAACTGTCATCCATAAGAATAATCATCTTAACAATCTTTCTAATATCTTTTATACATGAATGGAAATATGCTGAATTTTTATACCCTTCTCTCAACCATTTTACTCTTTCATTTTCTCGATAAATATGCTCCTGTTTCAAAATGAGTTCTTCCATAACATATTTCTTACTCTTAAGGTCTTCATAGATCCCATCATCCCACCTGACTTCCATCATTCTTTCCATACTTTCAACCTCTTGTTTCATATTCTCCAGATCTTGATCAATATGAGAAATATTTCTCGCCCAATCATGTAACATGCACTTTAGACATCTCAGCTTACTATGAATAGATACCCAAGAATAACGTTGAAATGTTTCCTCCCAACAACCTTTGACAACCTTGTGATAAACACAGATATCATTCCAATGTGGAAAAAACCGAAAATAGTCTCTACCAACCTACCTGGAAGATAAAGAAACAAGAAGAGGGGAGTGATCTGAAATTCCACATACGAGATGATCCACTTTCGCATTAAGAATCTAGAAACAACATGAACATTTGCAAGACACCGATCCAGACGACTCCAACATCGATTATTCCCCTTTCGATTATTACACCATGTGAAACAATCACCAGAATAACCCATATCAGTAAGACCCTTTCCTGCCATGAACTGAACAAAACTCCTGCTAACTACTCGAGGAAATTCACCCCTCTATTTCTTCTCACCTGTCTTAGAAATAAAATTAAAGTCACCACCAACAATCCATGTAAAAACTTCCGAATCAAAACAATTTAAGTTCTGCCATAAAAATTCCCTCCTTTGAGCCTCACAACTACATTAATAAAGGATACAAAAATAATATCTATACCTATGTTGATTTTAACCGTAATATATTGATCACCAGCTTTAAACAACTCCATTGAGACATATTTATTCCAGAAGACCCATATATGATGATTATCAAGATATGCATGAAACCCTGCATGAATTTTCAGATTACGGGTAAATTCATTAATCCTACTTGGATTCTACTTGTGCTCCAGAATAGCAACAAAACATACTTTACTATTCTTGATTTCCATGACTAAGAAATCGGTCTTCAATCGTGCCACAATGCCACAAGCATTCCAAATGATAATCGGAATCATTAAAACAATCTATGACTGGCTTTGGCCCCAGGATTCTTGGTCAGACTAGAATAGGATTCAAGATACTCCTTAATATACTGAAGTTTCACCCTAGTACATACTCCAGTATCATCAGTCAGAATAGACTTGATAGGAGAAGACAACAAAGAACAACCTATACCAGAAACCTTTTTCACTTTGTTCAGGGGTATATCAATTTCTTTATTTAGCATAACAACTTCCTTGCAGAATCTCAAGCTATCTTGATAGGGAGAGATAGATCGATAAGAAGACCCATACCCTCTATTTTTAACTTTAGATGAATATTCTCTATGAATACCTCTGAAAAACATAGAGATTGATCATCCTTAACCATCTCAACTAGATATGGTTCTAATAATTTAGAAACCAGACAAGAACAATTCAAAGGACCAGCTAAGGAAAACCACTTTTTGACCAAACCCTCCCAAGACAATATCAAGACAGAAGAAACCATAGAACTATCATTGGTCAATAGTGAGATATACAAATCAGGTGCTTCTTTACTAGATAAAGGGACAATATTAAACACAGAAAGAATCTAAGATTTCCTAGAATACTCATTAGAAGCAGACATTGATAACAGATTAATATCATATAAACCATCATCAAACTGGTTTACCTGATTATAAAAAACACTGTCAGAAATAACAACCTTGCTAACCAGTTCAATATCCAATGACTCACCCCTTTTAGAAGCATTCTGCAAATGTATCCCATTATGATTAGAAGATAAAACAATATCATGCAAGTTTACGTGATCATAGATATCACTATCAGGGGTTACATCCTTGCTAACCATTTCATCAACCACAGACTCCGCCCTTCTAGCAGCATTCTGTAAACGTAACCCACCACGATTAGATTTCCTACAAATCTGCACAGAATGACCTTGCAGATAACAATGAGAGTAGTACTGGGGAAAAACCGAATAAACAATTTATTGATTAAAATAAAGCAACCCCTTAACATTCAGACTAACCCTTTCTATAATTGGTAAATACAAATCAAATTAAACACAGATCCTCACATTTGATACATCCGCACGATCTCTGATATTGATGTCCAAACATAGAAACCCCCTGAGAGAATCTCTAATAGCTTTAAGAAAAGAAAAGTTATGTAGGGGTAACGGAAAACCTGTAAGTGATATCCAAACCACCGCATAAGGACTTTCCTTTCCCTTATGAACATCAATAGACCAACGTGACAGATTGAACCTCCACCGACCCATGTTTCTAGAAGAATTACAAAAAGCGTTTAAGAAATACTATTCAGAAGCAAAGGACAAGGAAAAAGAAGATCGATGTAAAGGAAAAATATGTACTGGATCATAAAGACCCCAAGATTTGACAAACTTCTTGAAGATCTAAATCTACAGCTTTACTGTTCCAAAACAAGAAACAAGAATCTATTTCAGACTTCCAACCACCTCACCATAAGCCCCTGACAGAAATTCCACTGACAAACCTGATGAATCTCTACATATTGTTGGATAAAAAGGTTGAATCTCTGTAAATCTAGACAAACCTTCACCCTGAGATGACCCACAACTAACATATTTAAATGATTTAAAAGACGACGAACCCGAAACCCTATGCGCGCGAACATTCTCATCAGAACCACATTCGAAACCTCCCCCAAAAGATAGATCAAGCTGAAATTTTCCAGAATCAGAAGATGAAGGCACAAAAACCCTATATGAAAGCCGATATTCCGCTGCGTAGAGCGCTTTTACTTTAGACATTCTCTCTCCTCCCAAAAAGTAATAAATTGAATTTAACCAACGTAGTGGACATATTGATTCAATTTATTGTTTATATAACCCTGGTTTCACCATTATTGATCAATTGGCCAATCATTCTTAGAATCGATCCTTAAACCTTTTATGTGGTTCCTCATTTGTACTTGAATATAGTTAATATTGTTTAAATGAATTTAATAATTCATAAGAAAAATGAACTCAAAGGGAGAGGACATTATCTTTACCAAAATAATCAATTTTTTCTGAATTGTTTTATATTGTAACATGCCTACTACATCCTAAAATTGTGTAATGAATATACAATTGCAGGTAATAAATGGAAATATAATATCATGTTGTTTTTATGGTTAACTAATAATAGAATCCCCATAGACAACTAAAAAAAATTATTTATCTCAATTTGGAATTTAAAGTAGAAGCTTTTGTTATTGTGTAATGTTTTCATTTTTGTGATTAAACAAATTAAGGAAAATAAAATTAATGGAATATGTAAAGTTTTAAAAAAATAATACGAATTTTATTTTCATCTTTATAGTTATTTAATGTTTTTTTATATTTTTAAAATCTTCACATCACTTCTAGCATTTTTAGGTTATTATGTCTTACATGGAGGTTTGTAGAAAACAAATGGAGGAAAACGATCGCTAGTTTAGAGAATCCATACTAACAAATATGATTGTTACAGTGAGTACCTTATTTATTTATTGACTATGTATAAACTTTAAATAAACCATATTTAATATTAAAAGGAATAATCAAGGAGGAAAATTTCATTCAATGAGGATAGGTCAGGTAGTCCAGAATATAGGACCACCCCTACATGCAATCCCCCTACATGTAGTGACTCACAACCCATGGATCTATAGTCATTGAGTCAATTTACACCCATCATTACCCCCTTATATTCCTTAACCATACATGGGAAACCATCATTTTTATCCATTTCCTATAACTCCCATGCAGGGTAGTCTCTGTACTTCTATCCCTCAACATGTTTTCCCTCATCCACCCTCATCTCTATAGGGAACACCTCCATTATTTATGCATATTTAATTCCCATACGCTCCTACCTAACTTCAACATATATAGTATACTATAGAGGAAGCTCCTCCAATTGTCAACCCTCATCATAATGTATAAGATCCATCAGAAACAAGTAGTTCTTCTAGTAAATGTTTAAAAAGAAATGAAGTAAATAATATTTTTTTTAAATTTTAGTTATATATATGTATGGAATATTCATTTCATTTTTCATGATCATATTCTCGTAAAATACTTATTCGTACAAAGATGAATGTAGTGTGGAATAGAGACATACAAATCATGGTTTAATATAATGAGGACATAAAAATATTTGAAAAAATGGTAAATAATTGTAGAGTTTCATCAGTACACTGAGAAAACATAATAATATTATTAAAGTTCAAGTAATTCAGTGAAGAAAATTCAGATAGGAAATAAAATACAAGTCTTGGGATGAAATTAGGGTAATATATTTTTTGAAATTTATTTTTAATTTCTTTATAAAGAATTATTTATTTTTTTAATATTAATCTCTGATTAACTTCTCGAATGGACTCAAAGAAAAGGTACCTAGGTTAATGGAACTGGGTGGGATGTGGTGGGACTATAAGCCTGACTTGTATGTTAGATGAAAAAATAGAAGAGGTATTGATCTTGAAAATACACCAATCTTCAATGAATGCCCACTTTCATAATACAAAAACCTAATTTCATACTATAGAAGTTCCTCTTTCAAGGTAATTTACTAAATTGTGCATTTAATTAAGTTTTTTTATTAGGATTCATTAAATTTTTATAAAATATAAGATTTTTATAATGAAACTACAGTTTTATAATGAAATAAAAATTTAAATGAAAATAAGTAGCTCAAGGTATTAATCCTATTTTTTGGAATAATCAAGTAAATCCCAACCATCAAAGGTGATAATGTTAAATAAAATAATTGTTTCATGAGTTGAGAGAACCAGTTGTGTGGATGAATTTTTTTTAAAAGACTCGAAATTAAAATTGAGAAATTAAACAAGTAAAACTCACAAATTTTATGGCATGAAGAATTTTTTTTAATAAAATAAACAACTAAAGGACTAGGTTGGTGTGGGATAAAGGGTTTTGAAAGAAACTAAATTAACTAGGGAATATGTAGAATAACCTTAAGAATTTTAAGGGTCTTGAAAAAAATGATGTAATTATGACTAAGCTTGCTCTAAAAGGGTAAAAAAAGTTTTTTATGGATCTCTTGATGAAAAATATTCATCCATTTTTCCATTTACTTTAAAAATTGTAAAAGTTGAAGGGTCTTGAATTTCTATAAAACCAAATGGAGAAACATTTTAAAAAATATAGTTTCTATCCCATTTAGAATTAAAATATCAAAAAATAGTTTAAGTTTGGAATTAAAGAGTGACAACTAGCCTCATTCATTAAATTTCTTTCTAAGGATGTTATTATCATGAAAAACTAGAATTGTTTTCTTATGTAATGAGCTATTATGATATGAGTCAAGTCTTAATTATTCTAAAAATGTTAACTATTGTTTTCATTCAAAATCATCATATTAAAGTTCATATTTTCATGTTTTAATAGCCCAAAATGAACCATGATGAATCTATACTAGTAAATGAAATTTATTTCCAAATACTATCCTAAAAGGCGACAATTAAAATAGTGATTTATAGGATTTCCTATATTCCCAAAGATCCTCATCTAGTGTTTCAAACTAACCACTCTTATTTGGTTTAACAATAATATTTATAACCTTAGGTCTTAGTGAGTTTTATTGTACAATTTTTAGTAAGATTATTTACACTATTTATTCTAAAATCTCTTTGTTACTTTAGTTTGTAAAAATTTGTTGCTATACCAATTTCTTTTACTTGGGGAATTTCCAAATCCCTCATTATTGATGAAACACGATTCCTATTATTCCTAGGTAGAATTAATTGATGAATAATTTCATTATCTATCTGTAAAGTTTGTTAGTTTTCTTGTATTTTCATGCCTTTAACTAGTTAAACCCCCTTGAATATTTCCTATAATTCGACATTTAAGTGGCACAAAAGGGATGAAATAAATCCTCAAAATCAATTAATATAAACCAAAAATAATAATTCTATAAATTATAGATCAATATTCTAAACCTAAATTGGAATATTTAAATTCTAGTTTTAAAGTTTATTTTTTATATTCTTTGTAATTTTTTGTTTTTTATCTAATAAACGGATAAAAATCAATGGATATACAAAAAAATAACCTCAATAATGAAACTAATTTTTTTCATTGATTAAATGTGATCATATAATATTAGTGAGTAATTATGTTATCTCTATTGGGATAGGTTTTTGGATAATTCACTTTTTTATAATGAATGGAACACTAAAATTCAAGGGGTTTGTGTGTGTTCAGGACATGAATTTAAAGTGTTTATTATCATAAACTCAATAATTCCCATGGGGTTTCTCTTTTCCCTTATAAGTAGTGGTTATATACATTATCTATGATTATGTTTCTAGTTAATCCCTTGAATTATCATTTCTTAGGATGTAGTTTTCATGATTTAGTTCTGGATTTTTTTTTCACTCTCACCACACCACCCTCACCCTATCATCAATTAAAATTTTGAAAAATAATTAAATCATTAAGTGTAAAAACATGATAAATCACATATCTAGTTTTCACATGGTAGGTAAAATATGATCTAATACACCCCTCATCCGCTTTATAAAATGACTATACAATAATGACTAAAACAAAGAAAAGAGTTCAACTTCACCATTTAATGAAAAAAATCACCTTATACTATGTTAATCACCACAAACATGCTCGAAAGGACCAAAAAACAAAACATTAGTTAAACACATGAATTTTTTTCCTTAAAACCCATATATTTTAAACTTTCAAAATCAACCACATGTTTCTCATCAATACCTTCCATTTTTTCAAAAATATATGAAAGAATCCTAAATATTTATTTAATATAAAGTACCAACAAAAATAATTTAATATATAAATCAAACCATTTCTCAGGATACCATATTATTTTTAAATATACAAAAATTTTACAAAAATGAATGTTTTTCATTTATTTTAGAAAAAATATTTCAAATAAACCACACGAAGTTGTCTAAAAGTCAAGTAAACATCATTAAATATCACTACACATATTACTACACATAATTGGAAAAGTATAATAGATAACACTTAACATGATTTAAAAATTGAAAATAATAAACAAGACATACTTATGATGTGTGAAAATAAAAACTACATACTCATACAAAATAGGTAATAAAAAAAATAGAACTATATTAAACTTAATTGAAATGTCTCAAATATAACTAGATATAGTTCACTTGTTCACTTTTCTTTTTAAAATATTTTTCCTAGGTTTGTTAAATTAATGTTTAATGATAGTATAAAAAATATAATTTTCATGTTATTTTTTACATTGGTTGGTGCTAATTTTTTTATTTAATTAGAATCTAAGATGTTAATTTCAGAATAGATTATAATTCATTAGTTATTTTTTTAATTGAAATTAAATTTGGTTCATATGAGTGAGTTTGGTTTTATGAAATTTGGAAAACCTAGTTACTTGTATTATGTATCAAATTCATTGAATTGTTAATTTGAAATAGTTATTTTTTATCCCTTGTGAATTATTAAAATGATAATATATTATTTTTTATTAATAGGAATCATCTGAAATTAAAATAATAAATAAGATCTCTATGAAATATATTCATACTTTGAAGAACACTGTAATTCTAGATCATGAATTGAAATAGGTAACATATCAATTAACATTGAATATATATTTATTTTTTCATTGATTTATTTTTAATTTTCATGTAGAAATAGGCATTTAATATTGATGGTCATGTTACTCAATCAACCTTGTTTTTTACTAGTATAAAAAATAAAGATGGAAGTACTATGAATCAGAAGACACAAGATAAAATTATAAGATTGTTTTTAAATTTTTAGTTTTTTATATTTATTAAGGTCTAGATATTGATGATTCCTTGAATTCAAATTTCTTATCTCAATTTTACTTCCTAATATAAATAACTCACAATGACGAGTTTTGTGTCTCTAATCTTTAATCTGACTTCAAATAGTTCTAATACTTTATATAATAAAATTCCAGAATTGGAATCATCCTTGTCTTGATATTAAATTATAAGCTCTATATAACTAGATGTTCAATATTGTACACTCCAATTTATCTCTTTCAAACCTAGTATTTACTAAATTTGGATCCAACATCAACTGAATTCTATTCTAAGAAAAATATGTAATGAATAACATGTTGTTTTCACCTTCCCCCTAAGAACATATAGTTCCTCTTATTTTATTTCTCTTCTATCTATCAAACTTGATACACAAAAAGCCTTACTTATTTTAAAATTTATCTTCAATGATGTTCACACAATACAATTAATTATCAAAGACGGCTCTTAAACATGATCAAGTTTAGAAAAAATTATTCCCCTATAATTTATATATGAATTGACATCCATGCTGTTGATTATTCTTATCCACTTGGAACACATAGGTCCATTATTTCTTCTTTATTCCCTCTTCTACTCTTTATTATTAATTTATAATTATAAACTAATATATCCTTGATATTTTTAATTTAAAATTCAAAAATTATAATCTCATATTAACTTTCAATTGATTTTTCTTCAAAATCCACCCTTTGAATTTTCTTTTAGAAAATTGTGACCCTAAAATTCATTAAGACAGTCAGATTTTGATCCATAACTTACAAGAAATTTTATTATCACCAAATAAAATAAAACTATAATAACATCCTCATTTTCAAACACCATGGACTGATCCACTATGAAAACACCCATGTTGGGATCTAATTCAAACCGATAATGGAATGCGGCACCAAACTTCATGAAATATGACTTCTTCTAGATTAAAAACTTCTTCCACCATGGATGCATTCTCATTTTTCTCCTCAATTTTAGAATTTTGGTGCTCACTATACATTACTCTATAACACGTTGTGTTTCAATTTTCTATTTTAGAAACCTTTTTGAAATTATAGTTAAATCCATATTCATATATTCATTTTGAAATTCGACTATTCGAGTGATTGAATAACTTAGAGGGATCTCTCATTGTAATATTGTTTTTATATTTTTAGTTTGTTTATATTTTATAAGTTACATTAATGTTTTATATTATTATTTTTTATTAAATACTAAAATGGAAACACCCTTTTATAGGATGATCTACAAGCTCTAACAGATAAGGGACCAAACACATTTAGATCAAACAAATATTTACATTAGGTCCTAGGTGATGAGCATAGTGTAAGAGTTCATTGTAAACCTAAAAATAAAATAGTTTCAAATAGATATTGGTCTTCATGTATTAAATATTATATAAACACTACATGAATGGTTTCCTATGAAAAATTAAATGCTGCTATCAAGAAAACAAAATAATTTTTTTGACAAGAGTCTCAAAAAAAGAAAAAAAGAAAAACAACCAATTATTCAAAGTGATATTAGAAATATGTTCTTCACTTCCTCCATAGGATGCAAAGATAGTGGAGGGACTTTTATCGAGTATGTGATCGATTTATGAGGATGAAAATGATTGTGTAACTATTGCTAATTATGTTAGTGTAGAGGCTGATGATGATAAAGAGGATTCTAGTGGTGATAATGGTGTTGATGATGGTGATGTTGGTGGAACACATATCGATATCAGTGCCAACGATGATGAGGATTTGGATGACACCATTGAGTGACATTATTAAAAGTTAATGAATTTAAATATGTATTATTTTATTTGTTTTTATTGATTATAAAATGACAATTTTATATATTATGTATTTTCTTAGTATCTGTTTTTTGGTATTTTGGTACAAATGGTATGCTTCTAGTGCATGTTTGGATTTTAGTGAAAATGGTACAATGTTGGTTTATTTGGGATGTGATATGGTTTCAGTTGTTTCCATGTTTTAAACCATGGATGCAACCATCAATTTAAAGGGTTTTAACCATGGTATTAGAGGTTAATTTTCATGTTTTAAACTATGGTTTTAGCCACCATGTTACATGATTTTAACCATGGTATTAGATATTAATTTCCACAGTTAAACTGTGGTTGTAGAGAATAATTACCATGGTTTAAATCATATCTATAACCATAAATTTCTATGGTTTTAACCATGGTATTAGATGTAAATTTTCAGAATTAAAACATGTCTATAAAGAGATAATGACATGATTTAAACTATGTCTATACATAGTCTATTGCCATAGTTTAAACCATGGCAGTTAAAAATCCCTATTGCAATGGCTTCAAAATCCATAGTTAATAAAACCATGGTTATACCCTATTTCCCCAATTTTTTGACCCACAAGTACGGTTATAAAATATGGATGTAGGTTCCATTTCTAGTTTTTAATCATAATTATGTCTTGAAAATCATATATATATATATATATAAAATCTATCATAATAACTATCCATGAAAGGCAATGATGAGAAATGAAATATAATGGTTTGTGAGGCGGTAATCTGCACATATAGATGGACAATGGTTTCATTTACCATTTGATGAAAAATGAGATGAATAAGGCTATGTTATTAACATAATAACATCTTAGTATATGTGAGATACTTATATTATTATATTTTACTATTTAGGAAAAAATTAAAGGAGTTATAATAAGTAAAATGTAAATGATTAGTTAAGATGATTGCCTTCTATTTGAAGAACCTCATTTTACTTACACCTTAAAACTTATAGGTTGGTATTTTGGTGAGACTAAGACCTCTAAGAATGGGGGGGGGGGGATTTTGGTAAGTGATTTGGGTAGAGATTTATTGAGCTACATTGCTCAAGAAGCGTGAGGAAGAGAGTAGGAGTGGTGTCCTTATATAAGAGAGGAGTGGGGAACCCTTGGAATTACTTAAAGTATTAAATTAATTTAAATTAATTTTCATGTTCAAGTGGAAAAATTGATATATTTCAATTATATGGTGAATATAAGTTTAAATAGTCTCATCCAACAAAATTTAGGCAAGTTTAGGTGATATTTTAACCCTTATCTCTTATTTTTACCCCTATTAACTCTTTTTATGATTACCATGATATCAATTTTTTTTACTTTTTAGGGGTCAAAAAAGCTATTACAAAAGAAAAATTGACCCATAAGTGGATAATGGTTGAAATTATCAACCATATCTCATTAAAATTTCTAAATATATCATTTTTATGAATATTATATCATTTAATAAAATATTATTTAATATAAAATACCATTAAAGTCATTTTCAGGATTATTCACATAATTGAATATAAAAAAATATCAAAACTATAATGTAGTTTGAATAAAAATTTAAAAACATAAATAATACATTATATTCATCTAAAAAATTCTTTTAACACCACAAATCCCCCAAAAAATATTAATTTTAAAGTTTTTAAAATCATTTACTTGAATTTTATGTTACTTGTTCAATCATTGTATTGGTGTTGCGTAAACATTTAAGGGAAATATTTCATCAATAAAAATTAAGAATAAATTAAAATTATAAAAAATTATTTATATTAAAAAAACCATTTATAACCATTAAATACTTGTTCTTATCCCTTTCACAAAATATTATAGAAATTAAAAGCAATAAAGATACATTTTGGAATTTTCCTTTACTTAAAATAATATAAAGATCTTTATCAAAGAGAAATGGAACCAAAATTCCATATTACAAAATTATATAAAGGTTTTGGTCGAACTAAACTCATAAAAGGAAATATAATAAAGTGTATGGATGATTTTAAATCCTTATTTTATAATTTTAACCATGTTCTACCTATTTTACCCTTACTGCGGTGACCACATTTCTACTATGGTTTTTATTCATTATGAACAAAAAATAAAGTTGACCTATTTGAAAAAAATTTAAATGATAATTTAAAATATTGAATCCACATTATCAAATTTAATCCCAATAAGTGGCATAAATTGCTTTTACAATAAACCTGTAAAATAAGATGACAAAATATTTTATGAAAAAAATGCATTTTTAAGTATAAAAATGATTTTATACCAAAATTAAGAATAATGTAGATTACAATAAAATTAATGGTATTATTTTTAATAAAAATAATTAATTTAAATTTAAAACAAAATTAAAATAAAATGGTAGCTTGTAAATACTTTAAAATAAAAGATGATTTTCTATAAAATCAGTATTTTCACTATTTAGTAAAAAATAAACTTTTTTGGAGAACTTCAAAATTTCATGATAAGATAATTTTGATATGATGATTTCAAAAATGATATAATTTTTATAAAATAAAATTTATAAAATTAGCATAAACTAATGTAACATCCCGACCCAGCTCACCACTAAACTGGTGACCAGACCGGTCGTCACATGGCCTCAAGCACGTCTCCCCATACGCCAAAGGCTGCCGACTTGCAGAGAGGGTCTATAGATAGTCAGTGGGGATACTATACCCTCATATCAGAGTTCAATAATATAAAATGGAAATAAAAAACTGGAAGTAGTCTAATAAATGATAAAGCAGCAGAAGACATATGTTATAAATCTTGTACCAAACAAATGGTCAACGCCAATTATACAACATATGCATGCATGATATGCTAATGATGCAAAAATGGAAAATAGTGAACAAGACTGCATGCTTAACATTCCAATACAAAAATAAATAAACAATGACTCAAAGCCCTGATAGTGGTCTCCTCAAGCATCCCGAGCTTCCGCTCTATCTTCTGCTCTTATCTCTTAAGTAAATACAAACATCACAATCCTGTAACCAAATAGAATTTACTCGGGTACCCCAGTGTAATGGAGACCCGAGTAGGGTGTGAGATATAAATCTCAATAGGCCGAGACCACTGATTCTACCCCAAATCCATACATTTAATAAATAATTTAAACTGTGTAAAAGCATGCATAAATAAAGTAGTACAATGTAACTATATACCCATGTACCTTCTTCAGCCCTCAGCTGGTGTCTGAACCTGCATTATAAATTTTTCATGCATACACAATAGTCATTAAATAATCATTTTCATTTATCAATTATTCAAACCTCATTATATTACATAATTCTTGTGATCCGGCCTAAGCCTGACATCCCCTGTATAAGTCACTCACCACAGATGTCTCTAAAGACCATCTAAGTAATCAAAGTAAAGACTGAATCCAAGATTATGCTTTGGCTTGGATAATGCATCATAAGATATTCAATTTAATCTTTCATATACTATATTCGAGACTGTCCACTAAAAATAGTGATTCTCTCCTGGGTCCGTCCACTAATAGTAATTCACCCAATTCATTGATAAGTATGAACCCTTTCTCAAATTCAATCCACAAATCATAATGTCACAATAGTTTTCATTAACCAATTAATTCATTTCATGTACGACCAATTGGACCCACAGTCCAATGTCAATTAATGGGTGTATAACATCACTTCTATCACCCTCGTGAGTATTTGGAGCATTAATCCTTGTCTCACAACCCATGGGTATTTGGAGCATCAGTCCCTGTCCTATTAAAGAATGTTTGCATGAAAGATGGGTGTAGAACGCCATGTCTAGTACCCCATGAGTATTTGGAGCATCTGTCCCTGTCTCACAACCCATTTTTCAATCATACATATATATATTTATCATTGGTGTAGAACGCCATGTCTAACACCCCAAAATCATCCACTAATTAATTCATAAATTAATTAATACTATCTGTTATTTAATTCAACAACTAATTAACAACATAAATCACCCATCAAATAAGTCAACAATTAATTAACCATTCAACATCTCAATATTAAATAATTAATTAATAATTAATTATTCTTAGAAAGACAACTAAATAATTAACTCAATGTTTAATTATCCAAATTCTTTAACAAGTATGAACTTATCCACTCAAATAGTGATTCGTCTAGGACTTTTAACAATTTACATGCACATCATAATCATCTCAAAACATGCTGAACAAAGCCTATATATTTAGCAACCATCTCACAAAACATATCATATTTTAAAACAACTCCATCCAAGACAACTTAAGGCATGGAAAACTAATACGCATCAAAAGGTACCCTTGTCCAATAGTTGTAACAAACAATCAATTCACAATATTAATTTAATGCATGAAAATTAATTAATTCAACAATTAATTAATTAAATATTATCTCTTTAACCAATTATCAATTAATTAACCATTTACCATTTAACATGTAATAATTAATCCATCAATTAATTATTAAAAATTTCCAATTTATATTCCAAACATTTAAAATATTCAATATACTCAATAATCAGTAAAAGACAAAATTTTATTCAAAATCATGACTTGATAATTAATTCTACAATTAATTACCCTATTACCCATTCTGGCCATTCAAATCATTTAACTTTTTAATCATACCACTTTAACCAAATTAGAAAAACATGCTTAAAATCAACACATGTTCAAGTCATCATTTATCTCACGTGGGTGACATCATTTAATAACATAAAAAGTGTCATGAATCGACATATCATATATCAGCTCCAAGAAGAAGACATATGAAAAGACAAACCACATCAAGCATGATATGACATTACCACTAACCATCATTTTATCTTTAATCAGAATTTCAAGAAAACTTAGTAGTTCCATAATCAAGGAAACTTACATTCTCAATTTATTTAAAGAAATTATAATTTTTAAATAAAGTGATAGGGATTTGGGACCCTACCTCGGGGTGACGTCATTTTAATTATGCAGCACTTTAATGTACTTGGCGGAAATTAGATGCAAATGGCACACAGTCGCACACGCACCACCTTTATATATATGTATATATATGTATATATATCTACACACAGATATATATATATATATATATATATATATATCTCAATATATATTTTCACGCGCCCGTGCCCTGCAACAAAAATCAATAAATCACCAAAAAAACTTTGGAAGAACAAAACCAATGAAACAAGGTCTACACACCTACCTCTAGATACTAGGGACTCAGATAAAAAAGACTCCATTTTAGGTGGTATAAAACCAAAAAACAATATAATTATTTACCTTCGAACAACATCGATGAACTGAATCGGCCCGAACCGCCTCGCCTTGGTGGTGGTTTCCAGAACGCGGACCAAGGAAACCCAAGAACCACATTGGACAACCCTAGAACCGAAGAACACCAAAAATTCAGTTTACAAAAAAACCCTAAATTAGGAAAAAACTAAATGGGTATCAAAACAGCATCAAACCACAAGAGAGATGATGAATATCATGAGGGGAGATCTTACCTCTTCGAATCGGACCAAAACGAAGGACAATATTAGAGGAAATCATTGTGCAAAGAAGGACCCATAATAGGGGGGTCACATGCTAGGGTTCTGCCTGGATGGGTGTCGTGCTGCTGTAGGAGATCCGGCTGAGGGTCGCACGCTTCTAGGTCGCACTGTAGGGAGGTCGTTAGGCCAAGGGAAAAGCGCGGAGGAGGCCTGCCATGGAGGATGAGCTATGTGGAAGAGGAGGTCGTGGGAGCTGGTGCACTACCCTGTTGCATCGCGCCTCACCAGGGAGGAAGAAGAGGGGATTTCCCCCTTTTCCTATTAAAAAAAATCTAACCTAAAAACCAATTAAAACATCTTAATTTATTTCGATTTAATTTTCTTCAAAAGCATTTACGATAATAATTCATAGTTATATGGAATAAGAAAAGTCATGAAATTATTATCATTACACCCTTTCATTTACTCCTTTCAAACTAAAACCCCCAAATCCATTATTTTTTTTAATAATAACAATAATAAATGACCATAATTAAACTGTATTAAAAAAATAGTCAAAAATATCAATCATTTTAATGATAATAATAATAATCATATTATTATTATTTCCATTTAAATGTTTATTTATTAAACCCAAAATCTCCAATTAATAAAAAATTTCTTCATTAAATCTGAAACTACTCATTTAATTAAACATTTATTTGAGATAACCAAAAGCCTCATTAATTTCACACAACTATTACACCTCATTAATCATGAAATTAAAATATTTTAGCATCCAAATAATTTAAAAAATCACCAAAATAATAATAATAACATTATTATTATTATTATTATTAGAACTTTCTTTTATTTAAACACAAAACCCCCACTTTATTACAATATCATTATTATGATATGAATTATAAAAACTCCAACCCATAACCTCCAATTAATAATAATAATGTTTCATCATTATCATTGAAACCCCTCAATTAATTAAATGTTTTTGGTGAACCCCAATAACTATCTTTAATTTCTTCAACCATCATTTAATTAATTCTTTAACATTCATTTAATTAAACAACCACAATAATAATAATAATAATAACATTATTATTATTATTATTAAAAATTTCTTTTAATTAATCACAATCTCTCTTATAATCTTATTTAATTAAAATAAATAATTTATTAGACAAGGTAAACTGCACGGGTTGGACCGCAACCGTGCGCTGCCAGTGCAGATCCATTAAAATGGACTTTTCCAGATCCGATGCTCCCAAGACTCATCGAGACACCCGATAAAATTATCGGATACTTACGCAAGTCCAAAAACGACACTTTTAGGTGTTCCAACACTCAGAATAAAATTCCAAAGCTCGGTTAAAAAAAATACCCATCGATAAACCTATTTTTTTTTAAAAACTTTTTTATTTTAACACGGTTAAAAAACATGGGACTTAACAACTAATTATAACATTCCCTCATAAAATGTAATAAAAACCATTTTTAAGAAAATGTATTTTTAAAGAATAAAACGAATTTACAAAAAATTGAGTTATTATTTCATACTAATTAATCAATAAATTTTTATTTATTATGACCTTTATATATATATATATACATTTTTTTACAATGTGGTTACTCTTATTCATATCCTCCAATTCAATGACTAGGTTATAACTTTCATATTTAAATAATAATATTTCACATTTGTTAAAGCTCAGTGTTGCGTGTATTATACACAGCTAGACATATTATTATTTTATAATTTAAGGTTATTACATTAACCATATAGAAAAATTCATCTAAATATTATTTAATGTAAATCATTGACCCAATTAATATTTGAATCATGAATGATACCTTCATTGTGATGTGGGTATCAAAGGTAAGTGCATCATCAATTAAGTTTGGCCTAATATAATGATGTGGGTGTTGGGTTATCCAATGTAGAAATGTTTATGGGAAAAGTAATAAATATAAGTGTGAGATAAACCCTCACATCATGATATATATTTTTGGATGAGAAGACCCAATTACACTAATATTAGGTTAAAAATTCATATTGATACATGGCATTTAATTTAATCCAGCTGGGTTATCTCACATAAAAATGGGCAAGGGGAAAAGTGCTAAATATAAGTGCGGGGGAAACCTTTTCTTAATAATATATATTTTAGGGTGAGAAGGTGAAATAATTCTGACATTTGGTAGAAAATCCATATCAATACACGGAATCTAATTTACTTTTTACAAGTTTTATGGGATTTTTTTTCAATATCTATCCAATTGAAAGTGTTCTTTAAATATCAATATTTATGGGATAAATAGGAGAAATAATTACTGATGGAGATTCATAAAAAATATCAAAAAATGTTTTCAATTTTTCAATTTGTATAAGAAATGATATTTAAAAAAAATTGAGTATTGAAACCACAAATTCTATATGAGATATTTTGAAAAAAATCCTAAAAACATGGATATTGATCCAAATAGGTGCAATTTTAGGCACTCAATGGTGATTTTATGTATTTAAAAATTAAATAATCAAAAATAATTTTCTTATATTTTGGTCAAGTATATTCCATTGTAAACTAGTTGAAGTAGAATGATAAAAAACTTTAAAGAGTGGTGGAAAAGATCATGCAACGTTTAACCACCAAATTCAACTATATTGTTGTAGTAATTGAGGAATCACAAGATTTATCAACCATAGAAATTGAAAGGTTCATTATTTACACATGAAAAATTAATGAATCAATAGGCTCTTGCTTCATATCCTAGGTAGGTATTTAAAATCTAGGTAGTAAAAACATGTCAAGGAGGATTCCAAGGCAATCATATATGTGGACGCAATCATGGAAATAATCATTGAATAAGTGAAAATTACTCCATTGCATTCTAAGGAAAATTAGTGGAGTGAAGTAACTTTGATGGATGGGAAAAATAAAATATTAAATTTTTTGGACATTAAAAATTTAGAAATTTTGAAAGAAAATGTAGAACGAAGATTTCATTTGAGATGGGTCTTTCAATCACCACCGATGCTATAAAAAAATATGTTTCTTTCTTTCATGATAGATAAAACATATATTTAGTTTATAAGTATTTAGTTCCTTGAAACCAAATGAAAAAATCACATGTGTAAAAAAATATTATTATTCCAATCTCATCTATTATTCTTCTCCATTTTCCCAAATAACAGGTAACCCACCCACCTTTATTATGGCTTAACTATTAATAAGTTTAACAAGGAATAATTATTAAATGATAAATTTAAAGGAAAGTGATTACTTAAATTGTATTTTGAAAATAATTTCTTGAGTTGAAAAATGATTGCTGATGGATTTTTCATTTTTCCATCGTAAAGTTATGAACATTTGATAAGGAGTTCAAGGTTCCAATAATAGTTGTTTAACTTATGATTCAAAAATGTGACAAATCACAGATCATTAGGTGAGTCAAAAGAATTAATTTTAGCTTTTACATAAGCAAATTTGTATATTTTTTTTATGTGATGAGTTGGATAAGATTATGAGTGGGAATTGGAGGAAACATTAAAAATTTGAAAAATTGGAATAAGTAGTTAAACACCACCAATACCCCAATAAGATGCCATCATAGGTCTGGTGACTAGATAATGGGTATCCCACCCACTATCAAGAGGTTGGTGTAAAACATAAAAGACCCCATGGATCACCAAAACTCTAATGGAGGCCTCTAGAGTTCTAATTGGACCCCAGACCCCCCCATTTTAAGGCTGTGTGTGTGGGGGGGGGGGTTAGTTATTTTGGGGGGAAATTCCTCCTTAGACCACCTAGTGGATAGAGGTAGGTGGTCCCTAAATTTTTTCATTGTTTTATATGTGTTTTGTGTGTTGTATGACATGAAGGCTTGGGTGAGTGGGTGTGATTTACATAATATGAAAATTATAGGGTTACTTTTATGCATTTATATTATGAGTTAGGTACATTAGACCCATAAAAACTATCCATATATGATACCTTGATTTTATATTCATCAATGAATATATTAAGTATTTACAATCTTATCATGAATTTGGGATGAACCCATATAAGGTGTCTTGTCATGTGATATGAGTTATGAGGCATTTATTGGTCTTTTTTTTATATTCCTCCATGGATGGGGAGAAGTGTTGTATGATTTATGGGGGAAAATATTATCCTTTTTGGTATGATATTGTGGGATAATGGTTAGAAAGGCTTGATATTCATGTAAATGGTTATCATGGAATATCATATGTCATGCCAAGGGCATTTTATCTTGAGTTGGGGTGTTCCTAAGTATACAATGAAAGGGAGGCTCATGGGTAGCCTAAGGATATGAGTTGGACTTGGTGAGGTTGGTCTTATAGTTTTATTATTACACTGTATTACTATTGGCATTACACTGTTCACCACCCAAGGGTTAGATACTTTTATTTTATGAATATATTCAAACCATTATATAATGGGTAGGATTCCATAGAAAACTATTACCAAGATGATTAGTTATGATATGGATACACATATACCATCTTCATCTTTAGGCTTTATAGAATAGATGGTTAGACATAATGTTGAACAGATATCCTGATGACCTTTAGAGGTTAGTTTCGAGCCTATTATGATCTAGTTGGAGTGAAACACTACCATATCATCTCTTATTCTATATATCATTGGTACTCGATATGTGTATTCTGAATCAGTATCGGTTGGACCAATTATTTATGATGGGGGGAAATCCATCACATGGCGATCCCACCTATGCTCATGTGTTTTGAACTTAGGAAGTTTTGTACCAACAATTATAATCAAGAACAAGCATCTTAATACACTAGAATAGATTGAAGTAGGTAAGGTCCTTCATTTGAGTGGCTTGTTTAACAATAAATGATAGGAATTGGTATTATATGTTTATTATTTCAACTTTTATCTCATATTTCTCATCAACCAATTATATTTTGGATTATTTTAGGGGCTCATTAGTGGTGTCTTATAGGTTTCTTTACTCACACCCCATGAATATACCATATTGGATGTGCATATTACCTGATTCTTGATGTAGGTAAAATCATGGACCTAATAATGGATGGGTATTCTAAAGTTTTACAACAAGGATTTGGAGGTGGGTTCATATGAGGACTCAGATCCTTTTTGGAAGTTTATTCATTCATTTTATATATTTTACTTACACCATATATATGATCTACCTGTTATTTGATCCTTATTTTGATATATGACTTGTATATCATTATATGAGTTACATTTTAATTATATAATTATTGGATGACTACCATAAATTATATATTCTTCTTGTTCATATTCATACAATGAGCCATGTTGGAGGTCACATGTTATTCTAACTTGTGCTAGTGAGTAGGTAACCAGGTTGGGAAGTTACAAAATGGAATTAGATATGGTACTCAGGTTAGCGTGTTAGTAAGGATAATGGGACCTAATGGGGATGGATAGTAGAATACCACATCAGTTGGAATAGGTGAATAAAGAACCCCTAGAAAGGGGTGTTTTGATACCTTTACCATCATGAGGCCTTCTATGTGGGAGATACCCAATGGGAATAAAACCTTGAGGGGTTAAGAGTATATATAAGGGATTATATCATGGGGATAAGGGTTATTATATAACTTTGATACTTAATGAGGCCTTTAATAGGTTCAACATGATTAGAAAAAAAACTCTATGGGGTTTATTGGATGAGTTATGAGGGGATCTTCAGGGGAAATATTGTTGTAGGTTGCGTTAAGCTATGTTGTGCACTCTAAAACCCAAATGTGTCCTTTATTTAGGTTGGATTGAGAAAAAAAACTATGAGGGTGAGACCCTATGTGGAAAATATAATGGTATATGGCAATATGGGAAATTAAAAAATGTTATGAGATCCTTGTTTATTGTTTTATTAATATTGGCATGGTAGAAGGTGACGGGTTGGTTGAAACTGAGGATATGGTTTGTACTTGTACATGAACAAAACCTATATATTGGAAATCCAAGTTAACCAGGATTTTTGGTTTTTATTATTATTATTTTATTATTTTAGTATAGTATTATGTAAAGAGTTATTGTTTATTTATTTTATCTTAGTTTATGTGGAAATTAGGCATAAATACATACAACATACTTGACACATAGGTTCACATGGAATGTCCATGATAGTGTGTGATTATGAAAATGATTTTGAAAAGAGGTTTGGTTAATTAGAATATCAAAAATAAATTATTTAGTGTTTTACTAAATAAATTATCAATGGTGATTCAATTAACTAAAATCATTAGTTAATTCTTCCTTGGTGACTATTACTTGATTTATTATGATATGAAATATAAATTCATTATGAACACAAAACCTAAGAGTGTTGTGAAACCCATATGTCACTATAGCACTTGATTTGATTTATTTTATGTTATGTTAGTTTTTTCTGAGTCTTGATGGTTTTTATGTTGGAATTTTGGATTTTTGAAGGTTTTTTTGGTCTTTCACAATTTACCCACATGATTAGGGGTCACTTTTGTAACGACCCAAACTTTCATTAATGGAAATTTCTCTTGATATAATTAAATGTCTTATTATGGTTATATAAAATTGGTTTTATGTTTCTAGATTTTAAAATACAGTTATGAATTGTGACTGTTTCTAATATAGCAATTGAACAGTGATCACATGATTAGTATAAATATAGGGCTTTAACAAATCTAATTTACTTAGACAAAGGAAGCGATGACCTCATCCAATACACTTTCCCCATACGAAGCCCATTTATCGAAGCTCAGAAAGGAGGTGGCATCTTTGGTATTCACTCTTGACCAATCCCAAGCTGATCTTGAACACGTTAAGCTTGAGCGGAACCAACTATGGGAGAAGTGGAAGTTAATAGAGATTACCACCCAAGCAATGTTATCCGAGCCACCCCAAGAGTCTGTCACCATCGCACACCTTACCCATCGGTCTTATGAGGGTGTTGTAAGGGGTTATATAAAATTACCCTAGCACTATGACTGTGTACATTATTTTTTTATAAAGAATGTGCATTCATTTTATTATTGTTACTTTATAAATAGTTTTTAAAGCACAAACAATATTTTTAGTTAATATTCAACTAAGAAATATATTTTGATGAATTAATGGATTTTTGAATTAAATAATATTTTAATAAATTATTATTATTATTATTATCAAATTAATTCTTATTAAATATAAATTATTGCATAATTTTATGAATGCAATTGTAATTTTTATTAAGGTTTGAAAGCTATTTTTTGTCAAAACCCATGAATTTTCGATAAATGTCAGTTTTTATTTAAAAAGTAAAAATTCAAATATTTAGAAAATTATTTAGATAAAATGAATATTATTTTTTTAATCAGGATGTCGAAATTATCCAACGGTGAATTTTTCATAATTTTCTGAGACAGTCAAATTTTGGGTAAAAATTAAATACTGTTTAAATATATAATGTGTTTTATGACATCATAATGAACCAATAGTGATGTAATAAAATAATATAAACATCATGTTCGGAAAATATATGTTTTAACATTAAAATAATGATATTTTGAGTTTTTTTGATTTATTTTACAAAGCTTCAGGGGACCCTCCAAGTCTTATAGAACATTTTGTCTTTTTAAATTGTTTTCCTTAGGAGTGTGACTCATCTCCACATAACAAAAACCTATTATTTTAAGAAGTTAGGACATTGGAATTATAAAATATTGTTTTCAACTCTCCTTTTTAAAAAACCATTGGAAAAAACCATGGGCTGGTTTGTGGTTTTGATTAGTTTAATGTGAGGTGTCCCAAACCTAAATAATAAAGAATTCCCTCTCCTTTCCTATATAAACCCACCCAAGATCCCAATTCCTCTTCTCTCAAATCCTTTTAATTTCGAAAAACCCATGCCCTTATCTTTCTAGAATCCTCCCAAGGTTTCTAAAGCTCCCAAGAATCCTTTCACAAGCCTCTCCCAAGCCTTTGGGATCACACTTCCATGTAAGGGATTTCTTTCTTCCTCATTTTTATCCACTTTTCATTATGTTGTTATGCCCTTTTTTTTCAATTACAAATGTTGGGGTATAATTTTTCACCTCCCACATACTTATCTATTTATTTTTAGATGATGGGATACCCCTTTTTCTCTCATTAATGCCTCCCATGTACACCCGTTACCATGCCAAAATTCCTTGAGGGATTTCTCTCTCCTCTTTTACATCCAAGTAATTATTTTGTATTATGCATCTAAATTCCAATTAATTTGTTGGGTAATGAATCTATATGACCCCCTAACTATCCATTTCATGTACATATTATGGGACACCATTTTCTCTCTCATCAACCATTTTTATGAATCCTTATGTCACGCCGTTATGCTGCCGAAATTGCAATACGTTTTTCCAAGCCAAGATCATTGTGTAGTGAATACCATACCCATGTCTCTATTAAGGTTATTCACATTTATGCACATATACATATTTAATGTTACTTTCATGTATTTATTCCACATTACTTAATCATGGAATAACTTATGATGTTGATTGATTCTATGTTATATGATCCATGTGGCACACTTATGCATGAAATGAAATGTTTAAGAAGGGTGCACCCTGATAGCACTCCAATGCATTGGGTAAAGTATATTATCATGATAAGTAATGTGAAATGGGTGTTGAATCATGATAATTCAAGTATAATGAGGTTTTAATCTTGATTAATGTGCAATGAGGGTTTACTCATGCTCCATGTGTAATGAGCCTTGGCTCATGCTAAATTACATGTTAAGTGTTGTTTCCACATTTCCATGTTATGATTGTCATAATTTATCATGACTTTATGTTAATGTTTCTATTTTTATCTATTGATATGCCTATTTTATAACATGTATTTTATTACTCATGTTATCCCATGTTTATTCCTTTACTGGGATTCATAGCTCACCCTTTTCTTATGCATGTCCTCAGGTTATCCCATGCAATGCAAGTACGAGGGAATGTAGTAGTCATGTAACAAAAATTTTCAATAAAGATGTTGTATTTAATGTTTTAAGTTATTATGTAATGATCCTAATCCAAAAATACACTAGACCTCTCAATCTTCTATGTTGTATCAAGTGAAGTTTATGTAATAAATCATGTTTTTGTGTGTAATAAAGAGTATGGTTGTCATAGTTGGTATCAGAGGAGAGGTTTAGTTATTTTTGGGATTAGGATTAGAAAACCCTAGTGAAGACTTAGAGACAATAATAAGTATAATAAAATCATCCCTAAGTATTGGTGAGTATTGTTTAAGTGTTTTATCAAGAAAATACATCCCTTTTTGGATATGAGCAGGTAGAGGTGGCTCTGGCACAGATGTATCCTAGGGGTAAAACCCGAAAACACCGCTTTGAGCTATACATGAATGGGAACTGGTGCATGAAAATGGGACTTTTTTCACTCTTGGTTACGACACTCCTGGGGGATATGATTTGGTAAATTCACAAGATTAGTATGAACCCTTATTAAGGGAATTAAAAAAATTCCCCTCAGAATATATGTTAGAAATTAGATCATGGATAACATAGACTGAAGCCTATACATTCATAAGTTAAAGAAATAAAAGATATTTATAATTCATCTGTTTTGTCCTTATATTTTTCTTTATGTGTTACCCCTAACATTCCTTTTATTCCAACCAGTGGACGGTAATAGGAGGACTCGGGCTAATAACCGATGTGAAGACCAATGTGATGACTGTTCTAATGAGATGCCCAATCCGATGGAAGCAGGAATCACGAACTTTGTCACGACACTCTCTCAATTAACTCAAGCATTGAATAGATACATGGGTCAAGAGGAATGTTCAAACCCCCTAATAAAGAGAAATTCACTATCGAGAGCTTCTTGAGATAAAGGCCTCCTACTTTTAATGGATTATTTGATCTCTCAGTCGCCAAACAATGGATCAACTCCATTGAAAAGATCTTCTCCATCCTTCAATGTTCTGAATAAGAGAAGGTTCTTCTAGATGCTTATCGTATGGAGGGTGAAGCTGATCAGTGGTGTAAATTGATCAAAAATACGAAGCCTGAGGAGGAGATTGAGGTATTGGAATGGAAGGATTTCCAGAAGATGTTTTTTGATAAATATTTTCTGTGCACCCTCCAGATTAAGATGGAAAGGGACTTCCTTTCCCTCAAGAAAAAAGATGACGAATCTGTCAAAGAGTATGAGGAAAACTTCACAAGGCTTGCATGATATGATTTTGTCTTTTTCGTTACCCCCAAATACAAGGTTGACCACTTCTTTGGTGGACTGAAACCTAGCCTATGGAAAGCACTGTCGATCCGTGACTTCGACAGCTATGAGGAAATTATCTGATGTGCCCTCAAGGTCGAAATGGAGATCGGAGAATCTCAGGGGTATCATAGGGATAAGAAGCATAAGGCGGACTTCAATGCTGGTGGTCTGATGGATAAATCCAATGGTGTTAAGAAGATACAGCACCGCACTTGCCAAAGGTGTGGAAAGAAGCACCATAGAAATTACCTGAAGGGGACGAGGAAATGCTTTAGGTGTGGAAGAGAAGGGTACCCAGCTGTTAACTGATGACAAGAAAAAACTGCGGCTGCAACAAAGGACAAGAATGCTCCATTTAAACCTCAACACGTTGTTCATTGCTACAACTGCAAAGAACCAGGGAATCTTGCAAATCAGTGCCCTAAGCCAAGGGTTTTCGGAGGCAACCAATAACCTCCAAGGCAGCAAGGGAGATATTTTTCCATAACTACTACAGAAGTAAGCCTCGACAACAAAGTGGTGATAGTTATTCTAGTTATTCATTCAAGAATAGCAAACATACTTTTTTATATTGGTTCTACACATTATTTTATATCCCAAAATTTTAGTAGAACAATCTGAGCACCACCACAAATCATGGAAGTAAAGATGTCGGTGAGTACGACAAAGGGGGAAATCATTGCATCCCATGAAAATAACTCCTCCCCTATCATAATTTGTGGATTTAAGTTCCCTTCGAACATCATAATAATCCCTCTGGTGGAATTTGATGCAATTCTTGGCATGAATTGGCTTTCCTTATATAAAGCCAATATAAATTATCGTGAGAGGAAAATAACTCGCCATGTGGAGAATCAACCCCCGATTCTGTACAAGTGCAAGGAGAAAGATGAATCTTATTTAGCTCTATCATCTCAAGTGTGGATATTACTGCCCTATGAGCACGCATATCTGGATAAGATGATTGAGTGTAAGGAGGCAACCATCCTTAAAGACATGCCTATTGTGAGGGAATTTGTTGAAGTGTTTCCTAAGGAATTGCCTGGTCTTCCTCCTAGAAGAGATGTTGAATTCTCAATTGATCTTATACTTGGGGTGTTTCCAATATCCAAGAATACATATAGAATGGCTGTTGTGGAGCTTGAGGAGTTGAAGAAACAACTATAGGAGAATCTGGATAAAGGGTTTATACGCCCAAGTGCTTCACCATGGGGTGCACCAGTCCACTTGGGAAAGAAGAAGGATGGGTCAATGCGCCTTTTCATCGATTATCGTGAGCTTAAAAAAATCAAAATAAAGAACAAATATCCTCTCCCATGAATTGATGACTTGTTTGATCAGCTGCGTGGAGCAAAATACTTCTCCATGGTAGATTTTTGGTTGGGATATTATCAAGTAAGGGTGAAGAAGGAAGATATTCCTAAGACTTCTTTTCATACAATATATGGGCACTATGAATTCATAGTAATGCCTTTCAGACTCACTAATTCTCCAAAAATCTTCATGTACTTGATGAATAGAGTCTTTATAGATTACCTAGACAAATTTGTGGTAGTCTTTATAGATGATATTTTAATATAATCAAAAACCAAGGAGGATCATGAGGAGAATCTAAGAACTATACTAGAGACCTTGTGAAAGGAGAATATCTATGAAAAGTACAGAAAGTGTGAGTTCTAGTTGAAGTAGGTCTCATTCTTGGGCTATATCATCATAAGAAATGGGATATCTGTGGATCCCTCCAAGATAGCTGCAATAGAGGGGTGGTCGAGGCGAACATCGGTAACAGATATCTGTAGGTTCTTGGGGTTAGCTGGATATTATCAATGATTTGTGAGAAATTTCTCACGATTTTCCAACCCTCTTACCAAGATAACTCGGAAGGGAGTAAAGTTTCATTGGAGTGATGAATGTGAAGAAAGCTTCAAGGAGTTGAAAAGGAGGCTTATCACTGCGCCTGTGCTCACTTTACCCACTAGTGGAGAACTTTTTGTGGTATTCAGTGATGCTTTGAAGAAGGGCCTAGACTGTGTGTTGATGCAAAATGACAAAGTCATTGCCTATGATTCAAGGCAATTGAAATTTCATGAGCAGAATTATCCAACACTTGATTTGGAGTTGGCTGCGGTGATCTTCGCTTTAAAAATTTGGCACCATTATCTCTTTGGGGAGAAGTGTGAAATATATATAGATCACAAAATCCCTAAGTATATATTCACACAGAAAGAGTTGAACATGTGCCAATGAAGATGGTTAGAGCTTATCAAAGACTATGACTGCTCAATCCATTACCACCCTGGGAAAGCGAACGAGGTGGAAGATTCTCTAAGTAGAAAGGACCGAGCAATTCTATCATTTATGATAATTGAAAAGGATCCAATCTTCTTAGATTTGATGAATATGGACATGGGAATCATGAATAACGGAACATCATCAACCCTTTCACAAATGATTGCTCAACCGTCTCTTTTGAGAATGTTAAAGGATGCTCAAAAGGATAATGTGGGAATTCAGAAGAAAGTGGAAGCTAACAGAAAAGGGAAATCCTCGAAGTTCAATGTTAATAAATAAGGAATTATGAGATTTGGGAAAAGACTATGTGTTCCATCAAGTCTAGAGCTGAAGAAGGAACTTTTGGATGAGGTACATAATTCAAATTTCTCTATTCACCCAGGAAAGACAAAGATGTATCAAGATCTCTGAGAGAATTATTAGTGGGATAATATGAAGAAAGAGATCACTGAGTATACATCAAAGTGCCTGGTGTTTCAGAAAGTTAAGGCAGAGAGGTAGAAGTCTATGGGGATGATGCAACCATTACCCATACCAGCATGGAAATGGGAGAACATCACCATGGACTTTTTCACCAGAATTTCAAAGACATCAAAAGGAAAAAATGCAATCTGGGTTGTTGTGGATCATCTTACAAAGTCTACAAACTTCATTACAATTCGGGAGGATTTCTAATTGGATCAACTAGTACGGATATACATCAGTAAAGTGGTAAGGCTGCATGGAGTACCACTATCTATTGTATCCGATCGAGATCCAAGATTCACCTCCAAGTTTTGGAAGAGTCTTCAACATTCTATGGATACTGAACTGAAATTTAGTATGGCATATCATCCTCAAACTGATGGCCAATCTGAGCGAACTATTCAGACACTGGAAGATATGTTAAGATCATGTTCAATGGGATTTAAAGGAGGTTGGGATCAACATTTTCCACTGGTTGAATTCTCCTACAATAACAGTTTCTACTCGAGCATCAGAATGACACCTTATGAATCCCTATATGGGAAGAGGTGCAGAACACCAGAATGTTGGGATGAAGTTGGTGAGAATAAGCTACTTGGACCAGAAATGGTCTAAGAAATGGTGGAGAAGGTGAAAACCATTCAACAACATATCAAGGCATCCCAGAGTTGATAGTTAGAGTATGATATTTCTTATGAGGATCAACCAGTGAAGATATTATATCGTAGAGAAAAAGTTCTACGAAATCAGACAATACCCTTCGTTAAGGTGTTGTGGAGAAACCAAAAGTTTGAAGAAGCGATGTGGGAATCAGAGTAAGTAATGAAGTATAGTTACCTGCATCTGTTTTAGTGTGGGAAAAGGAAATTTCTAGGGATAAATTTCTTAAGGGGGGAATATTGTAACGACCCAAACTTTAATTAATATGAATTCCTCTTGATCTAATTAAATGTCTTATTATGGTTATATAAAATTGGTTTTATGTTTCTGTATTTTAAAATACCGTTATGAATTTTGACCGTTGCTAATATAGCCATTGAATAGTGATCACATGATTAGTATAGATATAGGGCTTTAACAAATCCAATTTACTCAGACAAAGGAAGCGATGACCTCATCCAGTAGACTTGCCCCATACGAAGCCCATTTTTCAGATCTCAAAAAGGAGGTGGAATCATTGGGATTCACTCTTGACCAATCCTAAGCTGAGCTTGAACATGTTAAGCTTGAGTGTAACCGACTACGGGAGAAGTGGAAGTTAGTAGAGATTACCACCCGAGCGATGTTATCCGAGCCACCCTTAGAGTCTGCCATCATCGCACACCTTACCCTTCGGTCTTATGCAGGTGTTATAAGGGCTTATGTAACAATACCCTATCACTATTACTATGTACATTATTTTTTATAAGGAATGCAAATTCATTTTATTATTATTACTTTGTAAATAGTTTTTAAAGAACAAATAGTATTTTTAGTTAATATTCAACTAAAAAATATATTTTGTTGAATTAATGGATTTTTGAATTAAATAATATTTTAATAAAATATTATTATTATTATTATAAAATTAATTTTTATTAAATATAAATTATTTTTTAATTTTATGAATGAAATTTTAATTTTTATTAAGGTTTGAAAGTTTTTTTTGTCAAAACCCATGAATTTTTGATAAATGTCAGTTTTTTATTTTAAAAGTAAAAATTCACATATTTAGAAAATTATTTATATAAAATTAATATTATTTTTTAATCAGGACGTTGAAATTATCCAACGGTGAATTTTTCATAATTTTCTGAGACAGTCGAATTTTTGGGTAAAAATTAAATATCGTTTAAATATATAATGTGTTTTATGACATCATAATGACCCAATAGTGATGTAATAAAATAATATAAAAATTATGTTCGTCCAATATATGTTTTACCATTAAAATAATGTGATTTTGGGTTTGTTTGATTTATTTTACAAAGCTTTAGGGGACCCTCCAAGACTTATAAAACTGTTTGTCTTTTTAAATTGTTTTCCTTAAGAGTGTGAATCACCTCCACATAATAAAACTAGTTATTTTAAGAAGTTATGCCATTGGAATTATAAAATATTGTTTTACACTCCACTTTGGAAAAAACAATGGGAAAAAACCACGAGATGGTTTGTGGTTTTGATTAGTTTAATGTGAGGTGTCCCAAACCTAAATAATAAAGAATTCCCTCTCCTTTCCTATATAAACCCACCCAAGCTGCCACTTCCTCTTCACTCAAAGCCTTTGAAGTTCGAAAAACCCCTGCCATAATCTCTCTATAATCCTCCCAAGGTGACCCAAGCTCCCAAGAATCCTCTCTCATTCCTCTCCCAAGCCTTTGGGATCACACTTCCAAGTAAGAGATTTCTTCCTTTCTCATTTTTGTCCAATTTTCATTAAGTTGTTTTGCCCTTTTGTTTTCAATTAAAAATGTTGGTTTATGATTTATCAACTCCCCCATACTTCCCTCTTTATGTTTGTATTATGGGATATCCATTTATCTCTCATTAATTACTCCTATTTACACCCGTTACCATGCCGAAATTCCTTGAGGGATTTCTCTCTCCTCTTTTACATCCAAGTAATTATTTTGTATTATGCATCTAAATTACATTAAATTTGTTGGTAAATGTATCTATATGACCCCTTAATATCTATTTCATTTAAATATGATGAGACACCCTTTTCTCTATCATCAACCATTTTTATGAATCCTTATGTCACGCCGTTATGCTACCGAAATTGCACCACATTTTTCCAAGCCAAGATCATTGTGTAGTGAATACCATACCCATGTCTCGATCAAGGGAATTCACCTTTATGAACATATAAATATTTAATGAATATTTTATGTATTTATTCCACATTAATTAATCATGGAATAACTTATGATGTTGATTTATTCCATGTTATATGATCCATGTGGCACACTTATGCATGAAATGAAATGTTTAAGAAGGGTGTGCCTTGATAGCGCTCTAATGCATTGGGTAAAGTATAGTATCATGATAAATCATGTGCAATGGGTGTTGAATCATGATAATTCATGTGCAAAAAGTTTTTACTCATGCTTCTTGTGCAATGAGGGTTTAATCATGCTCCATGTGCAATGAGCCTTGGATCATGCTAAATTCCATGTTAAGTGTTGTCGTCACATTTCCATGTTATTATTATCATGCTTTATCATGACTTTAAGTTAATGTTTCTCTTGTAATCCATTTATATGACTATTTTCTAACATGTATTGTATTACTCATGTTATTCCATGTTTATTCCATTATTGGGCTTCATAGCTCACCCTTTTCTTATGCATGTCCTCAGGTTATCCCATGCAATGCTAAGTACGAGGGAATGTAGTGGACATGTAAAGGAAGTTTTCAATAAATATGTTGTATTTAATGTTTTATGTTGTTATCTAATAATCCTAAGCCCAAAAGACACTAGAACTCTCGATCTTATATGTCGTATAAAGTGAATTTTATATAATAAATCATGTTTTAATGTGTAATAAAGAGAAGGGTTGTTATAACTTTGTGGTGCTAGTTAAGGTTGTTTTGTCTAGGGGATAAAGTTGTTTTCACAGCTTCCTCATGGATTGATAAACTGTTTAGAGCTTCCCAAAAAGTACGAGGATGGTTTTGGCCTAGGCAGTGTTCTTTTCACTGTTGGTTCATGGTTTAAAAAACCATGTGGCTTTATCAGGTGTTAAAATTTTGGGATTTTCCGAAAATTTCTTCTTTTATTTAAGAGGGGTTCACCACTTTATTTTCCCATACACATTGGATGAAATTTGGGATCCCAAGGGGGGAGTTAAATCCTCCATCATTCTTTGGGATCCCAAGGGTTTAACCCCTTTCATGATTTGGTGGTTTTCAAGAGGTTTGATGGTAAATTTTCATCTCTTTAACTCTTTATTACTTCATTCACTCTTTTCTCTTAGTTTGGTCTTCTCCCATGAACCATAGAACCCTTGTGACCAGTTTTAGGGTTATATGTTGACATAATGTGGTGGTTTTTGGTGTCTAGGGTTTAAAGACATTATATCTATACTTATTCAGGTGGTCACCATCGAAGGCAACACATTTCAGATTGGATTTTGATTCTTCCAATTATGTGTTTCTATTAAATTTTTTCATTTTGGAATCCAAAGTGTGATTATGCTTTATAAATAATTTTTTTATTAAAATTATGAATATATGTGATATCCATGTGATGATTTGAAACTGTTTCAATGTGTGTTGAATTCGAAAAAAGGGGTTCTCATTTTAATTTCATTTTTTTATGTTTGAAATGGATTTTTAATTTTCCAAGAATATGTGAAATGCCTATAAGGATTTTTTGAAATGGTTTTAATGGTGTGTGTTGTATTTTGATTTGGTTTTAGTTTTCAAGGAGTAAAAACTATTTTTAAGTGGATTTTTTTTAAAGTGAGGTGTTGACATCAAAATTATTTATAAAGGGTTTGTTTGGTGAATTTAAAATACGAGTTTGAAATGAGTGTGTGGTTTTCCCCTTGTTAGAAATTCCTTAGTGGATCTTTTTAAAATGTATTTTCTGGAAATGGATATCCTAAGGCCTTGTTTTGGATTTAAAAGAGGAAAAACCACATGTTAAAGGGTGTATTTGAATTTTTTAATGGATGTGTTCGATTCCAATGTATATTTAAGAATTACTAAAGTGGTTCTTTATGAAATTTGAAAAGGGTTTGGAATTCTGATCTATGAGTAATGACCCATAATTTTATGAATCAAATTTCCCTTATTATAATTATGTTATATAGTATAAAACACATAAATAATATATAGAACTTAATAAAAACATTATTTTCATAAATTAATAATTAAATAAGGGGTATTTATAGAAGTTACGAAACATATACTACTGGAATACTAACTTGACCGTTGGAATAATAATATGACCATTAGGAATAGTAAACTGGAAAATATAATAGTAACTTCCCCTATTATAGTATAAATAATATTTAGGTATCTTATGAATGAAAATATAATATATTATATCATGGAATAATTAAATATTTTTTTTTAAAATAATAAATTAAGTATTGGTATTTTTGTGAAACGTAAATCTTCATTTATAATTTTATAATTAATATAATGATTTATAAGAAAATTAATTTTAATAAAATAGATTAATAAATTAATATTTTGTTGTCTTATTATTATAATATAATTTTATGGTACCTTAATTAAATTTTCAAAGTGTCATAAAATTAGTTATTATTTTAAAATCAGTATTTTTCGAATAAATGATGATTTTAACTAAAAATTAATTTTTGTATATTTAGAAATTTATTTTCATAAAATGGAATCCATTTTTAAAATCTACATGTCAAAAAATGGTTAGGGTGAATTTTTTGGAATTTTCTAAAATAGTTGATTTTTTGGTAAATAATGAAAGACGATAATTTACGGTATTTAACATTATAAGTAAATAAATGAAATTTTGAGTCTTATTTGAGTCATGGATGATGTAAGTAGACATTATCTAAAATTAACATGATATAGTTACTATACTTAATCACAATAATCAACACAATTGATAGTTTTGAGTGAAAATAATAAACAAATGAATAAAATAATCAAAAAACACCCCTCTCCTCTCACTATAAATACCACATCTTCTCATAAAACCTTATAAGACTTTTATATTACTTATATTATACCAAATTACTCCCCATAACCTATTCCCCTCATTCATCTCTTTCTGGTCTCACCAAAAGACCATTTCTAAGTGCCTTAAGGAGGTTCTTAAGGAGACGACACTCAAGAGGGAAAACCCTCCCTCTCTCTCTTTTATTTTATTTTATTTTCTTACCCTTCCCTCACCTACCCTATCCAAAGTAACATGACAAATATATTATAATATATATACTATAATTTTATTGTGTTAATGGAATATCCATCATCAAATATCTTCTCCTCTCCTTTTTGTTCTAAAATGAAAACATCGTCCACGAGGTGTTGATTCACCACCTTCGTGGATGATGAGTTTTTTTTCATTGCCTCCTTCAAGGATGGTCATAAAACTATTTTTATGGTTAAATAATATTATAATATGTGTATTAAAACTTATTTAATTTATATAACCATTTTATAAACATTAAATAAAATTATATAAATTCATGATGGTCATAAAAACCGCCAAAATAAACTAATTTTTTCCATCAAAGTTTTATCTAATGAATCATCCTCATGTAAAAAAGGAAAATTATATATGGGATGATTTAAATTTATGGAAATAAATTAATAAAATCATATTTTATTTTTATATTTTTTCTTCTGTTTGACAATAACTTTCATAATTATATACAAGTGAACCGACCATGGAACCATGAAACGAACACTCCCAAAATGATCAAATTAAACACTACAATTCAACAAAATTCCCATAAATGAACCTAATAAAATTTTAACAAATTAAAGAAATGTATAATATGTTATTAATTGATTCATTAATATATTTTATTTTATTATCCAGGATATTAAGTACAAGTGCAGAACACTTTCATACATATGGTAAGAGATTCTCTCTGAACCCCCATTTTTTCTTCGGGTTATGATTTATATCTCTTTATCCCAATGTAATTATTAATTATTATTATTAAATATTACTAAATTATGTGTTTATACTCCAAAAATATGTACCTATCTCAATTCATCTTTCTTTGATGAGGAAATTCATGTTTTATAAGGTCCCCTTTTCAATTCCTCCCGATAAGCAAGTCTAATTAAAGGGAACTTCCTGATTTCTTACCCATTTTCAAGTACACTCCATAATATATTTTAAGCCACCAATATTTTTTCTAAAATCAATATTTTTATCATGAAATAATATCTTATCTCATTTATGGTTTTATTTAAACAATGATTCATTTTTTTTCTTTAAAGACTCTTATATTTTCCCTTAAACTGCACCAAAGTGGCTCATTTTTAAAGTTTCTTAAACACTATTTTTATATGTTTTAAATTTAGTTGGAAATAATTTATCATGACATATTCCTAGTTTCCTCTATTAATTTCCATGTACATTTTAAATCCATTATTTCACGGACTTCACTATGATACACCCATTGTTTAGGCCTTATGGTATGATTATAATGACCATTTCTTTCCATAGGTAACCTTATGTTTATACCTTATGTTTTATTATTAATTAATAACACATACGCATGAAAATTTAATAATGGGTGAACTTATATATCACTCCAATTCATCGGGTAATGTCTAGTCTCATGATATGTCATGTTGGGATGGGGAGTAAACCTTATTCCTTTATGGGACTTTGGAAACCATGTGATATTGTCTTGGAAGTTATCCTTGACTCATGTTTATGTCATTTTGTATGTTTCTTCCACATTTTTATGTTTCTATGATTACATGATCCCATGTTCTAAATGTTATGCTTCCATATGTTTATTCATGTTCCATTCCTTTTTATGTCATCAGGTTATGTATTCTAAACCATGTGATATGCTTTATTTCTATGTTTATTCCCTTAATAGGATTTTTAGATCATCCCTTTTATATATGTATTCCCTAGGTTATCCTATGTATATTTAAGAGATCATAGGAATTTACAATATCATTATGGATGATTAATATAAATATGTTTTATAATATTTCCATGTTTACAATTTTTTTGTACCTAATCTTTCAAAGACACTAGAATTTATGATATTTGGTTTGTATTTGATTGTTAGTTATTATTAAAATCATTTAAAAATATGTGAAAAATGCTAGAGTCTTTGTAGTTGGTATCAAAGTATGGTCTAGTTATTTTTTGAGATTAGGAATAAAAAAATTTAGCAAGAACCCCAAGAATAATTCTATCACCATAGATAACCTAGATTTAAACTTATGGAATTACAAGATATGATATAATTTTCATTTTAAAATCTTATAATTATATGTTCAATGTTTCATTTTAATATTATTATTATCTAATTATTGAATTCCCCTTAATTGTACTTTCTTTTTTTTAGTTAATAGCTGGAAATAGGATAACCCATGCCAACAATCAAGGTGATAGGAAATGTTACGATTACCCAAATGAAATACAAAATCTGATGTAAACAGAAGCTAAAAAATTCATGATAGTACTTTCTTAACTGGATAAATTTATGAGAAATAAATTGAAATGTATGGAAATCCTTCCTTCTCCTAATAAAGGGAAACTTTTGGTTGAATCATTTATGTGAAAAAGGCTTCTAATCTTTAGTGGATATTCTGATCCCATTATCACAGAACAATGGATTAACTCCATTTAGAAGATATTATCTATTCTTCATTAATCAAAATAAGAGAAAAACATATTGGCAATCTATAATTTTGATGGGGAAGCTATTCAATGGTGGAAACAGATCAAAAACACAAAGTCTATGGAGTAAATTTATTCCATGGAAAGTGAATATTTCAAAAAAATATTTTTCAATAAATATTTTCTCCTAACTCTCTATATTAATATGGAAAGGTTGTTACATAAACTAAAGAAAAAGGAATATGAGTCTATCAGGGCATACAAGACAAAAATTACAAGGATTTCATGATACACCACTGACTTTTTCATGAACACTGAAAGCAAGGTGGATCTCTTCTTTAACGAACTAAATCCAAGTCTACAAAAAGTGTTGGAGATTCGAGACTTTGATAGCTATGAGGAGATTTTACATTGTTCCCTTAAGGTTGAAATGGATATCATAGAATCTCAGTGGTCTTGTGGTCCTAGATACAAAAAAAATGGAAAATGGAGTTTAATATGGGCGAATAAATAGATAAATTCCATGATGGGAAGAAAACCCAACATTCCATGTGTCAAAAGTGTGGGAATAAGCATCCTGGGAGCTAACTAAGGGGAAACATAAGGTGATTATAATGTGGAAAATATGTGCATCTATCTAATAACCACTGAAGGGATATGAATAATCCCACTGATTTGGAATAAGAAAGGAAGGTTCAGATCAACACTCATCCTGTAGTGCAATGTTTCAATTGCAATGAACATGGGAATTATGTAAGACAATGCCCTAAGCCATGGGTTGTAGGATGGAATCAACAACAACCTTTAAGGAAGAAAGGAAGAGAATATTCTATCACTATTACCGAGGTTGAGCCTAATAATGATGTGGTGACAAGTACGTTGGTTATTCATTCAATAATAATGAATATAATATTTGATTCTAGTTATACACATTCTTTCATATCCTACAAGTTTAGTATAACTATTAAAACACCACCTTAAAATATGAAGGTTGAGTTTTCTATGAGAAAAATGGGTGGGGAAATTATTGAATCCAAAGTATATAAGTCCTCCCCAGTTACATTTTGTCAATTGAACCTCCCATAAAATATTTTCATAGTTCCTTTTATGGAATTTGATTCTATATTGGGCATGGATTTTCTATCTTTATATAAATCCAAAATCAATTGTCAGGAAAGGGAGATCACTCTTCACATCCCAAAGAATCCTCCAATTCTATAAAAGTGTAAGGAGGATGATGAATCTCCTTCCAAATAATCATATCAATTGTGGATATTATTTCCTTATGAGCAAGCATATCTATCTCAAATGATTGAGAAAAATAATATAATAATGATCAAAGACATAACCATTATGATGAACTACACTGATGAATTCCATGAAGAATTTCCTGGTCTTCTTCTTGACCAATAGGTTGAGTTTTCAATTAAACTTATTCCTGGATCTCTGCTTATATCAAATACACCTTATATAACGTCCATCATTGAGTTTTATGAACTGAATAAGTAGTTACAAAAGAATCCATATAAGGGTTTTATATGCCTGAGTGCTTCACAATGGGGTGTGCAAGTTCTCTTATTCTAGAATAAGGATGGATTGACGTGCCTCTGAATTGATTATCATGAGCTCTAAAAACCATGATAAAGAACAAGTATCCCCTTCCATGGATATATGACTTGTTTGATCAACTATGTGGGGAAAAGTATTTCTATAAGGTGGACCTTCAATCGGGATATCTTCAATTAAAGGTAAATATGGAAGATATTCTCAAGATTGACTTTAAAACAAGGTATGGATACCATGAGTTCATAGTGATGCCCTTAGAACTCACTAATACTCTATAAATTTTCATAAACTTAATGAATATAGTCTTTAGATATTAACTTAAAAAATTTGTGGTACTATTTATTAATGATATTCTGATTTACTCCAAGAGTAAGGAGGAAAATCAGGAGTATTTGAATACTATGATAAAGACTTTTTGAAGGATTAAAATCTATGAAAATTACAATAAATGTGAGTTTTGGATGGAGTAAGTATTATTCTTAGGTCATTTTATCACCAACAAAGGAATATTTGTGGACCTTTCCAAGATAAAGGCACTCAAATAATGGACCAAGAAAACATCTATAATGGAAATATATAGTTTCCTTGGTCTAGCTGGGTATTACAAAAGATTTGTGAAGAAATTATCATGATTTTCAAACCCAATAACCAAGATGAATTGAAAGGGAGTAATGTTTATCTAGACAAGTGATTGTGAAAACTACCTAAAAGAGTTGAAAAAGAGTCTTATCGCTGCACTGGTACTCACACTACAAAAAAGTAGGGAAATAATTATGGTATAAAACAATTCTTCAAAGGAGGGATTATACTATTTACTGATGAAAAATAATAAAGTGATATCCTATGCCTCATGGTATTTGAAAATTCATGAGAGAAAATATCCCATGTATGATTTGGAGTTAGATGTTATGATCTTCACATTGAAAATTTGGTAGTATTATTTTCATGGAGAGAAGTGTGAGATATATACTGATCATAAGATCCTAAAATATATATTCACACAGAAAGAGATTAATATAAACTAGTGATGATGGTTAGATCTCATCATGGATTATGACTGATAAATCTACTACTATCCTCGTAAAGCAAATAAAGTGAAAGATGCTATAAATAGAAAGGATTCTGCAACTTTACTAATGATGAGAATTGAGAAGGATCCAATATTCCTAGACCTTCAAAGGATGGACATGATAATAATTAAGTAAGGAACATCACCAATACCTTCTAAAATGATAGCTCAACTACCCCTTATAGATAAAATAAAGGATTATCAAATAAATGATTTGGAAATTTAGAGAAATGTGGAAGCTATCAGAAACGGGAAATCCTCAGAGTTTAAAATTGATGAGGAAGGTGTCGTAAGATTTGGGTCATGACTATGTGTACCATTCAATCCAGAGATAAAGAAAGATATTTTTAATGACTCACATACCTTAACTTTATATATTCAACCAGGAAGCACAAAGATGTATCGATATATTCTAGAGCACTATTGGTGGGAAAATATGAAGAAGGATTTCAGTGAATATATATCAAAGTGCCTGGTATGTCAGCAAGTGAAGGATGAAGGGAAAAATTCCAAGGGAATGATGAAACCATTACACATACCAATATAGAAATGGAAAAATGTAACTATATAATTTTTTCAATGGACTTTTAAATAAATCCATAGGAAATAATGATATATGGGTCATTGTGGATCATCTTACAAAGACATCTCACTTTATCAAAATTCGAGAGGAATTGTCACTTGATTAACTTTCATGGATATAAATCCGAGAAGTGGTGATGCTATATGGAGTACCACTATCAATTGTATCCTATTAAGATTAAATATTTACCTATAAGTTTTGGAAAAATCTACAACATGTGCTAAACATCGAGTTAAAATTTAGTATGACTTATCATCCTCAAACAGATGGCCAATATGAGAAGACTATTTATACACTAGAAGACATGTTGAGAGTTTGTTCAATGGAATTTAAGGGAGGATGGGACCAACATCTACCTTTGGCTGAGTTCTCTTAAAATTATAGTTTCCACTAAACCACCAAAATGGATCTATATGAATCCCTTTATGGGAAAAGATTTAGAACACTAACATGTTGGGATGAAGTCGGTGAACAGAAGCTTCTAGGACCTGAAATGGTCGAAAAAATGGTTGAAAAGGTGAAAACCATTAAGAAGCATATCTAGGATGCTCAAAGTTTATATAAGAACTATTCCGAAAATCATCAACCAGATTTAGAGTTTAAGGTTGGAGATATGGTATTCCTCTACATATGTCCATGGAAGAGGATAATGAGATTTGGGAAGAAAGGAAACCTGAGTCCCAGATACATCATCCACATCAAGATTTCTAATCGTGTCAGAGCTGTGACCTATTAACTAGAAATTCCACCTTCCATATATCAAGTACATTATGTATACCACATATCCATCTTGAGGAAGTATATACCAAATCCCTCACATGTACTAAATCCAGAGGTGGTACAACTGGAGAATAAACTCAAATATGAATAGTTTCCAGTGAAGATCTTGGATCGTAGAGATAAAGTTCTACACAACAAGACTACTCACCTGGTCAAAGTACTATCACAGAACCATAAGTATGAAGAGGTTACATGGGAACTGAAGAAATTAATTAAGGAGAAGTACCCCCACCTATTTTCAACTTAGAATTTAAAATGAAATTCGGAGGACGATATTTCATAATGGGGAAAAATGTAATGACCTAGAATTTTGTCAATTGAATCTACCTTCTTATAATTATGTTATATAGTATAAAACACATACATAACATAGAGAACATAATATAAAAATTAATTTCATAAATTAAGAATGAAATAAGGGGTATTTATAAAAACAAAAGAATCTATACCAATGGAATAGTAACTTGACCATTGGAATAGTAATGTGACCATTAAGAATAGTAAACTGGTCAATAGAATAATAACCTAACTTATGAAAGTATAAGTAAAATTTAGGTATCTTATTAATGAAAATATAATATATTTATTTCATGGAATAAGTAAATAAATGTTTTAAAAATGATAAATTAATTATTGGTATTTTTTTGAAACGTCAATGTTTATTTACAATTTTATAATTAATACAATGATTTAAAAGAAAATATATTTCCATAAAATAGATTCATAAATTAATATTTTGTTTTCTTATGATTATAATATAATTTTATTAAAGATTAATTAATTTTTCAAAGTGTCATAAAATCAGTTAAAATTTTAAAATTAGTTTTTTTTCTCGAATAAATGATAATTTTAATTAAAAATTAAAATTTTAATATTCAGAAAATTATTTAAATAAAATGGATTCTATTTTTAAAATTTTCATGTTAAAAAATGTTTAGGGTGATTTTTTGAAATTTTTCTAAAATAGTTGAATTTTTGGTGAATAGTGAAATACAACAATTTACAGTATTTAACATTATAAGTAAATAAATGAGTTTTTGAGTCATGGATGATGTTAGTGGACATTATATTGAACTAAAATTCTATAGTTACTATAATTAGTCAAAATAATCAACATTATTGATGGTCTTGAGCCAAAATAATAAACAAATGAATAAAATAATAATAAACACCCCTCTCCTCCCACTATAAACACCACCCCTCATCACCACTTCTCCTTGAAACTTATAAGACTTTTATCTTGCTTATATTCTGCCCAATTATTATCCCAAACCTATTCCCAATGTTCTGGTCTTATTGTTCTCACCAAAATACCATTTCTAAGTTCCCTAAGGTGGTTCTCAAGGAGACGACACTCAAGAGGTAAAACCCTACCTATTTCTATTTTATTTTCTTTTATTTTCTTAGCCTTAGCTCACCTACACTATATAAAGTAGCATGATAACTATTTTATCATATATATACTGTAATTTTATTTTTTTAATGGAATATACATCATCAAATCTCTTCTCCTCTCATTTTTGTTCTAAAAATGAAAACATCATCTGTGAGGTGTCGATTCACCACTGTCATGAATGACGAGTTTTAGTTTTTAATTATTACATTCAAGGATAGTAATAATACCATTTTTATGGTTAAAAAAGATTATAATATGTGTATTACAACTTATTTAATATTCATTAAAAAGTTTATAAACATTAAGTAAAATGATACTAATTCATGATGGTCGTAAAAACTACCAAAATAAACTAATATTTTTTTCATCAATGTTTTATATAATGAATCATCATCATGTAAAAAAAGAAAATGATATATGGGGCCATTTAATTTTTTTAAATAAATTAGCACCATATAATTCTAGATTTTTAGTTTTTCTTCCATTTAACAAGAACTTTCATGATTATATATAAGCGAACCGATCATTAAACCATGAAACGAACACTCCTAAAACAACGAAATTAAACTATATAAGTCAATGAAATGTACATAAATAAACCTAATAAAATTATAATAAATTAATTATGTGTATAATATGTTATGAATTAATTAATTAATTGATTTAATTTGATTATCCAGGACATTAAGTACAAGTTGAGAAAACTTTCAGACATAAGGTAAGGGATTCTCTCTAAACCCCAATTTTTCCTTCGGGTTATGATTTCTCTGTCTCTACCACAATTTAATTATTAATTATTATTATTTAATCTTCCTAAAATCTATGTGTATGATCAAAACATATTTACCTAGATCAATTTTGCTTTATTTTATGGAGAAATACATGTTTTATAAGGCTTCCTATTCAATTGCTCCCGATAAGCAAGTCCGATTAGAGGGAACTTCCCAATTTCTTACCCATTTTTAAGTACACTCCATAATTTTTTTTGAGCCACAAATATTTTTTATAAAACAAATATTTTTATCATGAAATACTATATTAGTTAATTTCTGGTTTTATCCCAACATTTATGGGTTTTTCCTCTTTAAATACTCTTTTATATTTTCCCTTAAACCGCACCAAAGTGGATCATTTATAAAGCTTACTGAACACTATTTTTACATGTTTTCACTTTAGTTGGACATCATTTATCACGATCTAGGTATAATTTCCCTTATTAATGTCCATTTATGTTTTAAATCCATTCATTCATGGACATAATTCTGATACACGCATTATTTATGCCTTATGACATGATTATGATATCCATTTCTTTCCATGGGTAACCCTATACCTTATGTTTGATTTTTCATGTGGCACACATATTCATGAAGATTTTATGATGGGTGTGAACATATTTTTCTCCAATTAATTGGGTAATTTTTATTCTCATGAGACGTCATGTTTTGACAGGGAGTAAACCTGATTTCTTTATGGGACTTTGTCCACTATGTGATATAGTATTGTCAGTTATCCTTGAATCGTGTTTATGTCATGTTGTATGTTTCTTCCAAATTCCTATGTTTCCATGATTACATGATTCCATGTTCTATATGGTATACTTACATATGTTTATTCATGTTCTATACATTTCTATTTCATCATGTTATGCCTTCAAACCCATGTTATAGGATTTATTTCTATGTTTATTCTCTTAATAGTATTTTTAGATCATCCATTTTGTCTATGTATTCCCCAGGTTATCCTATAAAGCTGTAAGATCTTAAAGGAATTTAGGAGATCATTATGGATGATTAATATAAATATGTTTTACTCTATTCCCATGTTTATGGTTTTATGTATCTAATCTTCCAAAGACACTAGAAGTTACAATCCTTGGTTTGTATTTGATGGTTAATTATGATTAAAAACATTTAATAATCTATGTAAAAGGAAAGGGTCACTATACTATTTTCACGAACCAGGACAGGTTCCCTGGTAACCTGATAACCAAGTTATTCCTAACATAGCTTGAAGAGAATTCCCGATCCACATGGGTCGGTGATAAGCACTTGACATCATACAATATGAAAATGGGAATGTATTTTCCACAAAAGTTAGTGGAATAAAGACAAGAAATTCAATATGCATACAAAAGAAACTCCACTAAGAGTAGTGTACCATAATTTAATAATGAATTAAATCCCAAATTACCACAACCTAAGTACCAAAATAGTGTAAAACATCCCAAGTCTCTAAGTTCACATCTCACCAAGTCTAAGGTTCAATAACTGGATCCTCCTCCAAGAGATCCTTTCCCCTTACTGAAGCCTAGAAGGATATAATCTACAAACACCCAAAGGAATCAATAGGGTGTGAGATAAAAATCCCAATAGGGTCTCACCACAGATTCCATAACATATTCCAATAATTGATTAACTAAATTAAATTTTCAATTTTAGAATAGATATGTTTGGAATTTTAAAGCATATTTAAAAAAATCATGCTATATTCTTCAAATGAGTACTTTAAGAAATGTCTTACAAGTGATGGAATTTTTCTAAAATAATGTCTTAAATAATTTTTTTATATAGAATAGTTTATATAAATTCAGAAGGCATGTAAAGCAGTTTAACAACATTGGCATACATTTATATCTCAAATATAAAGAAATGAGAAATATGATCATCTAAAAAATAGGTATTAAAGTTTTAGGCTATAGGAATACACACTCTATAAGTGATTAAAACAATATGTGTATACACATTTCCCTCTAACACTAGACAAAGGTGACTCATCACCATCCCATTAGGGATGTGACCTATGAAATTTATTTTTTAGAACATTTTATAATCATACAGTGTGCCCAAATAACTCATAAACTACCTAATACTTGCATGTGATCTTAAAAAATAAATTATGGGAAATTTATTTTAAGAATTCCTAAAAAAAATTAAATCCCATCCCCCCATTTCAGATTCAAATTTTCCATTTAAAACCAAAACAAGTTTTAATAAAAAGCATACCTTTTTAAATAAGATTAAACCACTGGGTTTCTATCAAAACATTTTAAGCCATTTTCACAAGTTTGAAATAAATTCAAAACAAATTCCATTAATTTCATAATTCATTTCCATAATTAAATTAAACAATTCAATAAAAATGGTTTCCATCAAATCTACAATTTAAATTAAACAATTTAAATCAACCAATTTCCATAAACACACCCCAAATCAATGGAATTGGGGGTTTTACCAATTTTTATTCCAAAACCATTCAAAATATTCCAATTCACTGGAATTGTGCTTTATTAAATCAATTTAAAGAAATTTTTAGAAATTTAATTTAAATTAGCACTTGAAATAAATCAAGAAAATCAAGGTTAAATTAGTTTGGCCAAATGGGATAGAACCACCTACCCTTTTCCCAAAACTTACACTCTCAATGAAACCCACGAATGAGAATGAAGGCACAAAAGATATAGAAACTCAACCTAGAAATGATATCCAACACCACAAAACATAAATCCATCAATTTTAGGATGATATATTGAAATACCAAAGGAGGTGAAAGAGATAAATATGAAGAATGAGGGAGAAATCTTACCCATAAATCACACCACCAACACAATGATGATCAAACACCAAATTAAGGTACTAAGAAGGGATGGAGGGGTCCAAGATCTCCTGGGGCAGGTCATAGGTCAAGAGAAAATAAATTGTAAAGGAACCAAAAGAGGGAGATCATCTGTTATTCCTATTTAAAAACTATAGTCGGGGTATTACACAACATGTAATCCCATTACATGTCGTGAAATAGTTAAGTTTCATAACCAATGAAAAACGTGTCACTTTTAATAAAAAACTATTAGTTAAATAACTCAATATGTTTAAAGTATCGTCACTATGTGTAACCTTTCATGGTGTGAATCTTCTCATAGCATTCCCCCAGCAACCTTTACATAGCATGTAACCTAGTTACACAGTGTGTAACCCTCATGCAGCCTGCAGAAACACCTGACTAAGGCTGAGAGTCCAAAAAATATCTGAATTCACCATTATAGGTATCCTCCCAATTCTGTCTCAATTCTAACCAGTTAAATAAAAGTAAAAACCATTACAAGTTTAATGATGTACCTATCAGATCAATAATAGGATGTTACAACCTCCCCATAATAAAAACTTTATGTCCCCAAAAATCCTACGAAGAAGCTTCCATGCTAAAGATTTTAGGAAACTTATCTCTTATTAGTGCCTCATATTCCCATATCTCATGATTACCAAATCCATGCTTCTTTAGCACACAAAAAAAGGTATCATCCTCCCATGAAGTACCTTGGTCTCAGAATCAACTATCCTGATTGGATGCTCAGTCAAAGATAAACCAGGTTAAATCTCAAGATCAATCCGACTCAAAATGTGAGATGGATCAGAGAGATACTTTCTTAGTTGCAATAAATGGAACATGTTATGTATCTGAACAATCCATGGTGGAAGTTATAAATGGTAGGACACTTTCCCCACCTTATCAACAACATCAAATAGTCCCACAAAATGAGGAACAATCTTCCCTTTCCTCCCAAGCCATTGATGACCTAACTAGGGTGAAAAATTCAAGAACACCTGGACACTTATTGAAAACTCCAAGGGTATGTGACAACAATCAACATAATACTTCTATAAAATATGGGCCGTTAATATTCTCTAATGAATTAACTGAATCTTTTCTTTCATATCATGCACCAAACTTAGTACAACCAATGAACATTCACCAATCTATGACCAACACAATGAATATTTACAAGTAAAAATATACAAGGCCTCAAAAGGATCCATTATAGTAATAGAATAGTAACTATTTTTATAAGAAAAATCAACCAGCCCCAAATGATCATCCTAATCCCCACCGAAGTCAAGAACACACGCATAGAGAATATCCTCTAGAATCTATATAGCTTTCTCTATCTGGACATCTGATTGTGGATGGTAGGCTATGCTCAAATGGGCATGAGATCCCAGTTCCTCTTAAATTCCTCTACAAAAGTGATAAGTGAACCATTGATCCCTATCTGAAACTATAATAGATGAAACTCTGTGCAAACATACAATATCTTTCATGTATATATTTCCCAACTCCTCAACTTGGGTTGTATCATACTTTTTCAAGAACCAACCTAGGTACTTGAGTAACCTGATAACTGATCCAGTCTTGACATAGCTTGAAGTGAATTCCTAATACCCATGGGTTGGCGAATATCACCTGGAATCATACTACATGAAAGTGGGAACAAATTTTCCACAAAACATAGAGGATTCAAGACAAGCAAATCAATATGCATAAAAAAGAAACTCAGTAATACCCCGTCACAAACCTGACCACCAGAACTACCGCTGCACATCATAAAACATCTTAGTGGTTCCTGGGTGCACAAACCATTGGGAATTATGATAGTTTACCATCAAAGACTTACTTTCTACTAACAACACAACAAAGAGATTCTGATTACATAGAACACCCTCTTTGAAGAATGACCATTGGGTAACTATTTCCCCACTATCAAGAGAGTCTCCAGTTCCATGGAATTCATCATCAAGATATTGATCCTGAAGAATCATATTAATAAGAGTGTATGTAAAATGTATTATGGATAAAGAAACCTTAGCCCCAGATTCCTAGACTCCAACATGAAACTGTGTAAAGAGATCCATCAAATTCCATTATTCTGAATATTCTTTTACTTCATAGGTTAGAAGTTTCCTAATCAATTCATGTGTGATGTCACTCCCTTTTCCAGAGGTGTAGGTGATGTTAAAGTCAAAAGATTGTAGGTACTCTACCCAATGCATTTAGAGGAGGTTCAAATATTTTTGAGAGAAGATATAACTCAAGCTCTTGTGGTATAAATACACAATAAACCTTTCTCTATAAGGGTAATTCTGCCAACTCTTAAGCGCATGCATTATAGGTGAAAGTTCAAGGTTGTGGGTAGGATAATTCTTCTTGTATGGACTAAGATGATGAGATACACAAGAAACTGCATGATCTCCCTTCATAAGATCACAACCCAAGCCTGAACTAGATACCACACAAAAGACCACATATCCCTTCCTGACCTCTGGAAGAGTCAACACCGATGTAGTAGTCAAAAGGTGTTTCAGCTCAAAAAAATAATTTTGACATCTATCATACCAAGAAAACTTCACTCCCTTATAAGTTAGAGAATTCATCAAGTAATCCAACTTCAATAATTCATTCAAAATACAATGATAATATCCATATAATACTAAGAAGCTCTGAATCTCAAAGACATTACATGGTTTCTATGAAGTCATAACAACATTCACCTTCTCAGGATCAACTGATATTTCTTGTTATAACAAAAAGTGTCCCAATAATTTCACTTCTTGAATCCAGAAATCACACTTCAAAATCTTGGAATAAAGTCATTGATTTCTCAGTAGACTCAAAAATGTTCTCTGATGATGCACATGATCCTCCTCAAACTTGGAGTAAATGAGGATGTCATTCGCAAAGACTACCACAAAGGTATCTAGAGACTCATGGAAAATCATATTCATCAAATCTATAAATAGTGTAGGATAATATTTTAGACCAAAGGGAATAAAAAGGCACTCATAATGGTTATACATGCTCCTAAAGGTGGTTTTCTAAATGTAAGATTCTTTTATCCTTAATTGATGGCAACCAGATCAAAGTTCAATCTCTAAAAACCATTTCACCCCTTTCAACTGATCAAATAGATCATAAATCCGTAGCAACAAATACCTATTAATTTCTGTAACTTGATTTATCTTTTGGTAATAAGAACATAAGTGAAGAGAACCATAGTCTTTCTTAGCAAAGAGAATAGGAACTGCCCAAGGTGACACACTCAGGTGTATAAAGCCTTTCTCAATAATATCTTCCAACAAGGACTTCATATCTTTCAGTTCAGATAGTTCTATGAGGTAAGATGGAATTAAAATTGGTTGATTACCAGGAATTAATTCAATGGAAAACTTAACCTCCCTTACCAATGATAACCCAGATAAATTAGAAGGAAACACATTAGGAAACTTGATGAAAACTGGAGGGAGATCACCACTCAAATATTCCTGCTCCAGATCAAAATAAAACACTAATATTACCTTCCCCAACTCTAGATAAGAAGGTATGACCCTCATAAACCTTGGGTCCCATTCTCATTGAAATACAAGAGACACACCACTAGGTGTAGTAAGGTAGACCCGTCGAATATAAGAATCAATCTAGTCTTTATTGTAAATGAGTCAATCCATTGAAAAAATTATGTCAAGGTGTTTCATGTCAAGGGCTATAAAACTCCAAGAAATATCGATATCTAATAGAGATAAGACACAAGTGGGACTATAGAGACTGTAGAGACCCGAAGCTTGACGTACATGAACATTACATTACTTTTGTGGAATACTTAGTATATAACAAAAACACACACACAAGGATCGTAATAGTTTAGTGTCTTTGGAAACTCGGAACGTAATCTTCTAATCGTGGTGAAAGATCTTAAACATCTCCTATTAAGATCTTCCCTTTTTTTTAGCTAAAACCTTTCTTTATATCCTGGGGAAAAGAAAACATAAAAGGGTGAGCTCAAATGCTCAGTAAGGGTAAACAAAAGAAATATCAATCACATCATATACATAAGCACATAACTTTTGGAAATCTTAACCTGCAAAAGAGATCATAATTTCATAACATGGGGTAAATCATGGCAGTGAAATGTAATCACAATAATCATAACTTAAAACATGAATCTTTGTGGAATTCACACATAATCATAGAGAATAATTTCTTGTTAGTCAAGACTCATTGCCAAGACTATCTTAGTGGACAAAGTCCCTTTCTGAACCGAGTCACCCTCATTTCAGTCCTGTTTCACTGAACCGGTATAACCTACCGTTCCATCCATTTATATCTCATGAGATATAAAATCATTACCCAATGCATTGGAGGGAGATATAGGTCTCACCCATCTCATAATGATACCATTCGTATGTGTGCCACAAAATCATAAATCATACATCATTTCATAACCCATGTAATACAAATGGGAATCTTAAACATCATGACATCATAAAAAAATTCATATTAGATAAAGGAATTTATAAAAATAATTCCATCACAACATAATCAAATCAATGTAATAATAGGGATAAAAATAGAACCCTTTATTATCTTATATGGAAAATAATTTTGATAAAACACTTGAACTCCATTCTTGAGGAAAATATCCTTTCTGCTTCAAAAACACTTTTCCTTTCTTAACATGTCGTACAATTATAAACTAAAAGAAGTTGATTAAAAATAAACTTGAAAACTTGTAAAGGAAGCTTCTTTGAAATAATGTTTTAAAAATCCATTCATGCCGTATAAGTTAAAAATAACATTCTCCTTGTACTTTTGTCGGAAAAGTCAAAAAGTACCTTATATGGTAACCAAACGAAAGATTCCATTCATACAATGTGGTAAAAAGTAAATAAAGGGTAAAAATGACTTTAAACATCCATGGAAGAATGGTAAACATTTTATGAAATCATTTTTAGAAATCATGGTCATGGATGATAAACGTAACCCCAGTAAATACTTACGTATAAGCAATCTCAGATAAAAATGAGATTGAAATTTTTTCCCTTACCTTAGGTCTGACTTGCTTTGTAAGTGTCTGAACCTCCTGTATAATGATTTAAATCATGTTATTGACTTATTACATAATCATATTCATTGTTATTATATCATATATGGTCCACTTATGACTTTATATTACCCGTTCTTTTGTAAATTCATGTTAAAGTAGCGTTTTGGGTAAAATCGTATCATTTGTCGTTCGTGTTTTTAACTTGTAATTATTCATATGATTACTTATATCACGAGTACTTAATTCCAGAATATAAAACATGATTTATATATATATATATTCAGAATATATATATATAATAAATCAGTAAATGGAAAGAAATACACCGTTCATGGAGACGGTAGTCCGTACGTACGAATGAACGCTGTTTTCGTTTCCTTATTGAATTGAATGGAATTAAGTAGATGACATACATATAAATATAAATAATTCCAGTATCATTATTAGGTCATATATTTAATTAGTACTTATTATATATACTTTATAATCATTCATGAATGGTTAATCATTGAGAATGAATCTCATCGCGTCGTGGAGACGGTAGTCCGTACGTACGCACGAGCGATGATATCGTTCCCATGGTCGTGGAATTGTGTTGAAGTGTATGTATACTATTTAAGTATCAATATAAATTTATAATAATCATATATAGTTACTCATTACACCTTTATACCCATCCAATTAAGGTGGTGGTGGAAAATAGATTACACCACGGCGTGGAGACGGTATTCCGTACGTACGCACGCACGGTGATTTCCTTTTTCCGTAGGATGGATAGAAGGTTAATTAGAGTTGTTTAATATTTATAATAACATATCAGTATATAAGAAATACTGATGTTATTACTTTATCATGAAACAACTAAATAAGAATAAGTTGAAGAAGAAAGAAATTGAAAAAGATCGGTAATGGATATTACCTCTTTTTGACGCGCCTTTTCTTAGCCTCCACTTAAAGAACTAAGGATGGTCTTTGAAAAAGACCAGGACCTCTAGGATAATACTAGGGAAGTGGAGAAGGGATTTTGGCAGGGGTTTTCCGAGCTTGAAGGCTCAAAGTTGTGTGAGGAAGAGAGGGAGGAGGTGCCCTTTTATAAGGTAGGAGAGGGGCACCTTAGGAATATCTCAAAATATTATTTTATATTAAAGTCAAAATCGGTTTATAATGGTTCCAAAGGGTCTTATTTCAAAGCTAAAGTGGGAATGGGTCGCAATAATATCAACCAATAGGATTTAGACAAGTTTAGGTTATTATTTTAACCTTATCAATTAGATTTAACTTTAAGTTAAATAATTTAACTTTTACCGTGTCTTTTTGTTTTCTTACACTATTTGGTTAATACACTTACTATAACATGCCAAACAAACCCCAAATTGTTTATTATTAATATATATATCCTTATCTAAGTCATTTGGCCGAACCTTAGATTTTTAGGAATAAAATAACAATTAATAATATAATATTTGATTTAAAAACTATTTTGTGTCAATTTTGACACTATTTGATATATGATTTTTGTGAAAGTCATAACAGAATTATATGTTCTAAAAAAGTTTATTAAATCATCACTAATATATCATAGTAACCTAGAAAATTAGTGGAATTCATAAAAAGTCTCAAATTATATTTTTTTTGGGTATTTATAACATCAATTATGTCAATATTTCATTAATAAGATAATTACTGCATCATCGTTGTGTCATAAATAAAGTAAATTATTTAATGTCTAAAAATTACAAATAAAATACCATTATGTAGGAAATCTTTTTATCTTTCTAATGAATATTTATAGTCGAATTTATCTTAAGGATAAACCTATAGTAAAAATGTTTTAGTAAATAAACTTTGATTTTACCTCTTTTAACCATTCTTTAAATAAATTAATAATAAATGTCCTAATCAAATCAAAGTGGACCTAAATGGTCATATTTTATTCCTATGTTTGTTTTTGGTCGAATTAAACTTGTCCAATAGAATTATGACATGTGTTAGGATAATAATAATATCATTTCTACCCTTAATTACCCTATTTACTTTTTACCGTGGTAAAAAAAAGTAAAAAGTTACTATTCACCAAAAATTATTTTCATCTCATTGAACCACATTTTAGTCCTTGATATTAACCGTGTCTCTCGGATTTTCGAAATTCCATTCACAGAAGTGGTAAAATTAATATTTATGAAAAAATAATTTTTTTAACTACCACTTAGTAGTTTCACTATTCATCAAAAATTGAAGTTTTTCAGAAAAATGCCAAAATTTCACCCTAAGATATAATTGATATTCCGAATTCAAAAATGAATTCTATTTTACAAAATTCCCAACATATAAGTTGCATTAATTAATTTTATAATTAATTTCCGCTGTCACAACGAATAGTGTGTTTTTAAGAGATAATAACTATCAAAATATTAACACTTGTTTATGTCTGGTGTAAATGTGAAATTACATCCAATGACCAACATTGTGTTGAATTGTAAAAATATATTCTAAATATACTTTAAAACCACTCAAATTAATAATTTATCACTATTAATTATTTCGATTAAAAAAGTTGTTTTTAATTAAAATTTAGTAATTTTCACTATTCATCAGAATATGAAAGTTATCCGAAAAGTACCAAAATTTCACCTTAGGCTAAATTAGATACTCCGAATCCAAAAATGAAGTCCATTTTGAGAGCTAAAATTTCTAAAATTTAAAAAGTGGTTATTACTATTCATAACGGCTAGTTTTAATAATATTTTAATAGCATATCGTTGTTTCGTGAAACTCAGTATTGCGTACTACACACGCTATCGAGGAAGGTTGCGATTGCGTGTAATGCAAGGCAAGTCAAAGATGCGTGTTGTGAAAGCTCCTTTTGGTGTAGCGTACAACACAAGACATTAATAAAATTAAAAAGAATATTTTTCATAAAATCTCGGGCTGTTACATTCTACCCCCCTTAAAATGAATTTCGCCCTCGAAATTCGCCGGGGCTATAAATGGTTTACTATTCGAAAGTTTCTTTAATAGAAACCCACATCGTAAAAAGGAATATCAAAACCAATATTTAAAAACAAAAGTATGAAACGTAACGGTTTCCCAAATAAACTAATCACTGGGTTTCCACATAGGTGAGAATATGGATATGGAAGAGAAATCTAACCATAATGTTCTGATGGAGAGTGGTAGAGAACATGGCTAGGGAAAAGACAGCAATCACAAAGCCATAAATTTGTGACGATCTAAGGTACCATCTGATTCATCAGATATAAGATCACTAGGACAACAATTTTGGTTTTCAAGATCATTTCCCTAAAGTTAAAGAATTTGAATTAGAATAAATACTTACTTTATTTTGGTACAATCTCACTGTTGTTCGTGCCTTTAACAATTTCCACTTCATCTCTTAAATAAATGAAGTTGAATTTGTTATTCGTGAAGTGTTAGCAGATCATGTGATAGAATGACGGGTCATTCCATCTGTCTCAAACAAAAGGTTAGCAAAAAATTATATACATAAGTCGATCAATAGTGGGATTAATCATATATGGTTCCTAAAATGGACTTATACATCATATGTCATACAACTTAATATAATAAAACTAGTTTCTACTAAACAGGGTATTTCTGTAGGTCAGTGGTAGGCGATAAAGGCCAGTCGCACTTCGGTTGTGGGTTCGATTCCCACAGCCTTGTCCGATGCGATGGGCTATCGCCCGTCCTGCAGGTTGTCCTTTTTCTAAAACTATATCATCCCATCAATAATATCAAAAAAACTTATATCCTTAAACAATACTAACTTATGTCCAACATAATCCATTACAATCTTTAGGCTTATCCATAATTCTGCAGTCCACTCTCATAATATAGTGAAAACGATTACCAGAGATTTAATACCATCGTTGATCCCCATATATCATAAGATATGTTTTGTTGGTCACATTCCAAACATTCAAAGTCATTAATCATGTATTCTCTTGAATACCCATTGAGCCTTAGTGAAAACATGAATGTAGTTAAAAGTTAACACTTTACACATACCAAAATCCTCAAAATTCTATATACTCAAACCATGATATCACTTAGTCCTTATATCAATCATGAGCTCATGAATACTGTTAAACATTTTGTTTTCTCATTTTCCCTTCATTATGCTCATATCATCTTATTTCCAAAAATATCTCAATCACTTTGAATACCACATTAGAACAACACATAAATATTCCAATACTTTATGATACAACATTAATTTGGAATCCCATTACATAAACACTTAATCATTCCACCACATTGTTTTTTATATTCAACATCGCCAATAGTGATCGCATGTGACTTCCCTTTTTCCTTTGCCTTAAGCGGTTGCTCATGTTGATCATCACTAACCCTTGTATTAGGGCATTTATTAGCATAATGCCCCATTTCCTTGCACTTGAAGCATTGAAGTGTTGGTGGTGCATTCTCAGCAGTGTTTTCTTTATTCACATCATTAGAATCCCTTTTTCCATTACTTTGACACTCAGCTGCTCGATGACCTTCTTTTCCACACATAAAACATTTTCTAGTCCCTTTAAGACAATCTCCACCATGCTTCTTTCCACACTTTGAGCATAAGGAAACATTCATCTTCTTTTCACCATTATTATGAGATTTCTCCTTGAACTCCATCTTTCGTTTCTTGTCAAAACCATGAGATGGATATGTAACACCAACTTCCATTTCTACCTTGATGGCACAACGCACAATTTCTTCATAGCTACTAAAGTCTCTTATAGCTAATGCCCTTCGAAGACTTGGTTTTAAGCCACTGAAAAATCGATCAACTTTACTTTCAGGTTGGATGATAATGCCAGATGCATACCTTGCAAGTCTTGTAAAATTTTCTTCGTATATACCAACAGATTCATCATCCTTCTGCTTCAGCTCAAGAAACTCCTTTTCCATCTTCTATCGAAGAATACGAGGGAAGTACTTACTGAAAAACAAGTTCTTGAACTCGTCCCATTCCATGGACTCAATTTCATCTCTTGGCCTCGTATTCTTGATAAGATTCCACCATTGATCAGCTTCACCTTCCAAACGATATACTGCTAAGATGAATTTATCATGTTCAGAACATTGAAGAACTGAAAATATCTTTTCAGTGGTACTGATCCATTGTTCAGCAACAAGTGGACCAGAAGACCCACTGAAAGAAGGTGGACGTTGCCTCCTAAAGGACTCAATAGAATATTGTTCCCTTCTCTGCTAATTTGGAAGTCCAGAATGATTCATAGCTTGTGTAAGTATAACAATAAGATCTTGCACTCCATCTCCCATAACATTTGTTTGTTCAGGAGGGCAATCATTGCATTGTCCATTGCATTGATCAACACGGTTCCTTCGGGTTCCAGCCATCGTCTAAAACCCAAAAATAATAGTGTGAGAGGCAAAAATCATGCTAGGGAAAACAACATAATAAAGGGGGAGTACCTTCAATATCTAACATCTTAGGTTTAATTCTATGATCGTTAGCGTAATCCTAGTACTATCACCTATACGTATACTTAACCTTTGGGACATCCCTAGACATACCTTAGAAATATCTCTAGGTATCTCACTAATGTTTTCGCATCCTAGTTTCCAAAGGTTGACTAAACCTTTCCTCTGATACCAACTGTAGAGACCCGAAGCTTGACGTACATGAACATTACATTACTTTTGCGGAATACTTAGTACATAACAAAAACACACACACAAGGATCGTAATAGTTTAGTGTCTTTGGAAACTCGGAACGTAATCTTCTAATCGTGGTGAAAGATCTTCAACATCTCCTATTAAGATCTTCCCTTTTTTTTACCTAAAACCTTTATTTATATCCTGGGGAAAAGAAAACATAAAAGGGTGAGCTCAAATGCTCAGTAAGGGTAAACAAAAGAAATATCAATCACATCATAAACATAAGCACATAACTTTTGGAAATCTTAACCTGCAAAAGAGATCATAATTTCATAACATGGGGTAAATCATGGCAGTGAAATGTAATCACAATAATCATAACTTAAAACATGAATCTTTGTGGAATTAACACATAATCATAGAGAATAATTTCTTGTTAGTCAAGACTCATTTCCAAGACTATCTTAGTGGACAAAGTCCCTTTCTGAACTGAGTCACCCTCATTTCAGTCCTATTTCACTGAACCTGTATAACCTACCGTTCCAGCCATGCCTATCTCATGAGATATAAAATCATTACCCAATGAATTGGAGGGAGATATAGGTCCCACCCATCTCATAATGATACCATTCTTATGTGTGCCACAAAATCATAAATCATACATCATTTCATAACCCATGTAATACAAATGGGAATCTTAAACATCATGACATCATAAAACAATTCATATTAGATAAAGGAATTTATAAAAATAATTCCATCACAACATAATCAAATCAATGTAATAATAGGGATAAAAACAGAACCCTTTATTATCTTATATGGAAAATAATTTTGATAAAACACTTGAACTCCATTCTTGAGGAAAATATCCTTTCTACTTCAAAAACACTTTTCCTTTCTTAAAAATGTCGTACAATTATAAACTAAAAGAAGTTGATCAAAAATAAACTTGAAAACTTGTAAAGTAAGATTCTTTGAAATAATGTTTTAAAAATCCATTCATGCCGTATAAGTTAAAAATAACATTCTCCTCGTACTTTTGTCGGAAAAGTCAAAAAGTACCTTATATGGTAACCAAACGAAAGATTCCATTCATACAATGTGGTAAAAAGTAAATAAAGGGTAAAAATGACTTTAAACATCCATGGAAGAATGGTAAACATTTTATGAAATCATTTTTAGAAATCATGGTAATGGATGATAAACGTAACCCCAGTAAATACTTACGTATAAGCAATCTTGGATAAAAATGAGATTGAAATTTTTTCCCTTACCTTAGGTCCGACTTGCTTTGTAAGTGTCTGAACCTCCTGTATAATGATTTAAATCATGTTATTGACTTATTCCAGAATCATATTCATTGTTATTATATCATATATGGTCCACTTATGACTTTATATTACCCGTTCTTTTGTAAATTCATGTTAAAGTAGCGTTTTGGGTAAAATCATCTCATTTGTCGTTCGTGTTTTTAACTTGTAATTATTCATATGATTACTTAGATCACGAGTACTTAATTACAGAATATAAAACATGATTTATATATATATATTCATAATATACATATATAATAAATCAGTAAATGGAAAGAAATACACCGTTCATGGAGACGGTAGTCCGTACGTACGCATGAACGCTATTTTCGTTTCCTTATTGAATTGAATGGAATTAAGTAGATGACATATATATAAATATAAATAATTCCAGTATCATTATTAGGTCATATATTTCATTAGTACTTATTATATATACTTTATAATCATTCATGAATGGTTAATCATTGAGAATGAATCTCATCGCGTCATGGAGACGGTAGTCCGTACGTACGCACGACCGATGATATCGTTCCCATGGTCGTGGAATTGTGTTTAAGTGTATGTATACTATTTCAGTATCAATATCAATTTATAATAATCATATATAGTTACTCATTACACCTTTATTCCCATCCAATTAAGGTGGTGGCGGAAAATAGATTACACCACGGCGTGGAGACGGTATTCCGTACGTACGCACGCGCGGTGATTTCCTTTTTCCGTAGGATGGATAGAAGGTTAATTAGAGTTGTTTCATATTTATAATAACATATCAGTATATAATAAATACTGATGTTATTACTTTATCATGAAAAAACTAAAGAAGAAGAAGTTGAAGAAGAAAGAAATTGAAAAAGATCGGTAATGGATATTACCTCTTTTTGACGCGCCTTTTCTTAGCCTCCACTTAAAGAACTAAGGATGGTCTTTGAAGAAGACCAGGACCTCTAGGATGATACTAGGGAAGTGGAGAAGGGATTTGGGCAGGGTTTGGCCGAGCTTGAAGGCTCAAAGTTGTGTGAGGAAGAGAGGGAGGAGGTGCCCTTTTATAAGGGAGGAGAGGGGCACCTTAGGAATATCTCAAAATATTATTTTATATTAAAGTCAAAATCAGTTTATAATGGTTCCAAAGGGTCTTATTTCAAAGCTAAAGTGGGGATTGGTCGAAATACTATCAACCAATAGGATTTAGACAAGTTTAGGTTATTATTTTAACCTTATCAATTAGATTTAACTTTAAGTTAAATAATTTAACTTTTACCGTGTCTTTTTGTTTTCTTACACTATATGGTTAATACACTTACTATAACATGCCAAAAAACCCCAAATTGTTTATTATTAATATATATATCCTTATCTAAGTCATATTTGATTTAAAAACTATTTTGTGTCAATTTTGACACTATTTGATATATGATTTTTGTGAAAGTCATAACAGAATTATATGTTCTAACCAAGTTGATTAAATCAACACTAATATATCATAGTAAGCTAGAAAATTAGTGGAATTCATAAAAAGTCTCAAATTATATTTTTTTGGGTATTTATAACATCAATTATTTCAATATTTCATTAATAAGATAATTACTGCATCATCGTTGTGTCATAAATAAATTAAATTATTTAATGTCTAAAAATTACAAATAAAATACCATTATGTAGGATATCTTTTTATCTTTCTAATGAATATTTATAGTCGAATTTATCTTAAGTATAACCCCATAGTAAAAATGTTTTAGTAAATAAACTTTGATTTTACCTCTTTTAACCCTTCTTTAAATAAATTAATAATAAATGTCCTAATCTAATCAAAGTGGGCCTAAATGGTCATATTTTATTCCTATGTTTGTTTTTGGTCGAATTACACTTTTCCAATAGAATTAGGACATGTGTTATGGTAATAATAATATCATTTCTACCCTTAATTACCCTATTTACTTTTTACCGTGGTAAAAAAAAGTAAAAAGTTACTATTCACCAAAAATTATTTTCATCTCATTGAACCACATTTTAGTCCTTGATATTAACCGTGTCTCTCGGATTTTTGAAATTCATTCACAGAAGTGGTAAAATTAAGATTTATGAAAAAATAATTTTTTTAACTACCACTTAGTAGTTTCACTATTCATCAAAAATTGAAGTTTTTCAGAAAAATGCCAAAAATTCACCCTAAGCTATAATTGAAATTCTGAATTCAAAAATGATTTCTATTTTACAAAATTCCCAACATATAAGTTGCATTAATTAATTTTATAATTAATTTCCGTTGTCACAACAAATAGCGTGTTTTTAAGAGATAATAACCATAAAAAGATTAACACTTGTTTATGTCTGGTGTAAATGTGAAATTACATCCAATGACCAACATTGTATTGAATTGTAAAAATATATTCTAAATATACTTTAAAACCACTCAAATTAATAATTTATCACTATTAATTATTTCGATTAAAAAAGTTGTTTTAAATTAAAATTTAGTAATTTTCACTATTCATCAGAATATGAAAGTTATCCTAAAAGTACCAAAATTTCACCTTAGGCTAAATTCGATACTCCGAATCCAAAAATGAAGTCCATTTTGAGAGCTAAAATTTCTAAAATTTAAAAAGTGGTTATTACTATTCATAACGGCTAGTTTTAATAATATTTTAATAGCATATCGTTGTTTCCTGAAACTCAGTATTGCGTACTACACACGCTATCGAGGAAGGTTGCGATTGCGTTTAATGCAAGGCAAGTCAAAGATGCGTGTTGTGAAAGCTCCTTTTGGTGTAGCGTACAACACAAGACATTAATAAAATTAAAAAGAATATTTTTCATAAAATCTCGGGCTGTTACATTCTACCCCCCTTAAAATGAATTTCGCCCTCGAAATTCGTCGGGGTTATAAATGGTTTACTATTCGAAAGTTTCTTTAATAGAAACCCACATCGTAAAAAGGAATATCAAAACCAATCTTTAAAAACAAAAGTATGAAACGTAACGGTTACCCAAATAAACTAATCACTGGGTTTCCACATAGGTGAAAATATGGATATGGAAGAGAAATCTAACCATCATGTTCTGATGGAGAGTGGTAGAGAACATGGCTATGGAAAAGCCAGCAATCACAAAGCCATAAATTTGTGACGATCTAAGGTACCATCTGATTCATCAGATATAAGATCACTAGGACAACATTTTTGGTTTTCAAGATCGTTTCCCTAAAGTTAAATAATTTGAATTAGAATAAATACTTACTTTATTTTGGTACAATCTCACTGTTGTTCGTGCCTTTAACAATTTCCACTTCATCTCTTAAATAAATGAAGTTGAATTTTTTATTCGTGAAGTGTTAGCAGATCATGTGATAGAATGACGGGTCATTCCATCTGTCTCAAACAAAAGGTTAGAAAAAAATTATATACATAAGTAGATCAATAGTGAGATTAATCATATATGGTTCCTAAAATGGACTTATACATCATATGTCATACAACTTAATATAATAAAACTAGTTTCTACTAAACAGGGTCTTCCTGTAGGTCAGTGGTAGGCGATAAAGGCCAGTCGCACTTCGGTTGTGGGTTCGATTCCCACAGCCTTGTCCGACGCGATGGGCTGTCGCCCGTCCTGTAGGTTGTCCTTTTTCTAAAACTATATCATCCCATCAATAATATCGAAAAAACTTCTATCCTTAAACAATAATAACTTATGTCCAACATAATCCCTTACAATCTTTAGGCTTATCCATAATACTGCAGTCCACTCTCATAATATAGTGAAAACGATTACCAGAGATTTAATACCATCATTGATCCCCATATATCATAAGATATGTTTTGTTGGTCACATTCCAAACATTCAAAGTCATTAATCATGTATTCTCTTGAATACCCATTGAGCCTTAGTGAAAACATGAATGTAGTTAAAAGTTAACACTTTACACATACCAAAATCCTCAAAATTCTATATACTCAAACCATGATATCACTTAGTCCTTATATCAATCATGAGCTCATGAATACTGTTAAACATTTCGTTTTCTCATTTTTCCCTTCATTATGCTCATATCATCTTATTTCCAAAAATATATCAATCACTTTGAATACCACATTAGACCAAAACATAAATATTCCAATACTTTATGATACAACATTATTTTGGAATCCTATTACATAAACACATAATCATTCCACCACATCGTTTTCATATTCAACATCGCCAATAGTGATCGCATGTGACTTCCCTTTGTCCTTTGCCTTAAGCGGTTGCTCATGTCGATCATCACTAACCCTTGTATTAGGGCATTTATTAGCATAATGCCCCATTTCCTTGCACTTGAAGCATTGAAGTGTTGGTGGTGCGTTCTCTGCAGTGTTTGCTTTATTCACATCATTAGAATCCCTTTTTCCATTACTTTGACACTCAGCTGCTCGATGACCTTATTTTCCACACTTAACATTTTCTAGTCCCTTTAAGACAATCTCCACCATGCTTCTTTCCACACTTTGTGCATAAGGAAACATTCATCTTCTTTTCACCATTATTCCGAGATTTCTCCTTGAACTCCATCTTTCGTTTCTTGTCAAAACCATGAGATGGATATGTAACACCAACTTCCATTTCTACCTTGATGGCACAACACACAATTTCTTCATAGCTACTAAAATCTCTTATAGCTAATTCCCTTCGAAGACTTGGTTTTAAGCCACTGAAAAATTGATCAACTTTACTTTCAGGTTGGATGATAATGCCAGATGCATACCTTGCAAGTCTTGTAAAATTTTCTTCGTATATACCAAAAGATTCATCATCCTTCTACTTCAGCTCAAGAAACTCCTTTTCCATCTTCGTTCGAAGAATACGAGGGAAGTACTTACTAAAAAACAAGTTCTTGAACTCGTCCCATTCCATGGACTCAATTTCATCTCTTGGCCTCGTATTCTTGATAATATTCCACCATTGATCAGCTTCACCTTCCAAACGATATACTGCTAAGATGACTTTATCATGTTCAGAACATTGAAGAACTGAAAATATCTTTTCAGTGGTACTGATCCATTGTTCAGCAACAAGTGGACCAGAAGACCCACTGAAAGAAGGTGGACGTTGCCTCATAAAGGACTCAATAGAATATTGTTCCCTTCTCTGCTCATTTGGAAGTCCAGAATGATTCATAGCTTGTGTAAGTATAGCAATAAGATCTTGCACTCCATCTCCCATAACATTTGTTTGTTCAGGAGGGCAATCATTGCATTGTCCATTTCATTGATCAACACGGTTCCTTCGGGTTCCAGCCATCATCTAAAACCCAAAAAGAATAGTGTGAGAGGCAAAAATCATGCTAGGGAAAACAACATAATAAAGGGAGAGTACCTTCAATATCTAACATCTTAGGTTTAATTCTATGATCGTTAGCGTAATCCTAGTACTATAACCTATACGTATACTTAACCTTAGGGACATCCCTAGACATACCTTAGAAATATCTCTTGGGATCTCACTAATGTTTTCGCATCCTAGTTTCCAAAGGTTGACTAAACCTTTCCTCTGATACCAACTGTAGAGACCAGAAGCTTGACGTACATGAACATTACATTACTTTTGCGGAATACTTAGTACATAACAAAAACACACACACAAGGATCGTAATAGTTTAGTGTCTTTGGAAACTCGGAACGTAATCTTCTAATCGTGGTGAAAGATCTTCAACATCTCGTATTAAGATCTTCCCTTTTTTTTATACCTAAAACCTTTCTTTATATCCTGGGGAAAAGAAAACATAAAAGGGTGAGCTCAAATGCTCAGTAAGGGTAAACAAAAGAAATATCAATCACATCATATACATAAGCACATAACTTTTGGAAATCTTAACCTGCAAAAGAGATCATAATTTCATAACATGGGGTAAATCATGGCAGTGAAATGTAATCACAATAATCATAACTTAAAACATGAATCTTTGTGGCATTCACACATAATCATAGAGAATAATTTCTTGTTAGTCAAGACTCATTTCCAAGACTATCTTAGTGGACAAAGTCCCTTTCTGAACCGAGTCACCCTCATTTCAGTCCTGTTTCACTGAACCGGTATAACCTACCGTTCCAGCCATGCCTATCTCATGAGATATAAAATCATTACCCAATTCATTGGAGGGAGATATAGGTCCCACCCATCTCATAATGATACCATTCTTATGTGTACCACAAAATCATAAATCATACATCATTTCATAACCCATGTAAAACAAATGGGAATCTTAAACATCATGACATCATAAAACAATTCATATTAGATAAAGGAATTTATAAAAATAATTCCATCACAACATAATCAAATCAATTTAATAATATGGATAAAAACAGAACCCTTTATTATCTTATATGGAAAATAATTTTGATAAAACACTTGAACTCCATTCTTGAGGAAAATATCCTTTCTGCTTCAAAAACACTTTTCCTTTCTTAACATGTCGTACAATTATAAACTAAAAGAAGTTGATTAAAAATAAACTTGAAAACTTGTAAAGGAAGCTTCTTTGAAATAATGTTTTAAAAATCCATTCATGCCGTATAAGTTAAAAATAACATTCTCCTCGTACTTTTGTCGGAAAAGTCAAAAAGTACCTTATATGGTAACCAAACGAAAGATTCCATTCATACAATGTGGTAAAAAGTAAATAAAGGGTAAAAATGACTTTAAACATCCATGGAATAATGGTAAACATTTTATGAAATAATTTTTAGAAATCATGGTCATGGATGATAAACGTAACCCCAGTAAATACTTACGTATAAGCAATCTCGGATAAAAATGAGATTGAATTTTTTTCCCTTACCTTAGGTCCGACTTGCTTTGTAAGTATCTGAACCTCCTGTATAATGATTTAAATAATGTTATTGACTTATTAAAGAATCATATTCATTGTTATTATATCATATATGGTCCACTTATGACTTTATATTACCCGTTCTTTTGTAAATTCATATTAAAGTAGCGTTTTGGGTAAAATCGTCTCATTTGTCGTTCGTGTTTTTAACTTGTAATTATTCATATGATTACTTAGATCATGAGTACTTAATTACAGAATATAAAACATGATTTATATATATATATTCAGAATATACATATATAATAAATCAGTAAATGGAAAGAAATACACCGTTCATGGAGACGGTAGTCCGTACGTACGCATGAACGCTGTTTTCGTTTCCTTATTGAATTGAATGGAATTAAGTAGATGACATACATATAAATATAAATAATTTCAGTATCATTATTAGGTCATATATTTCATTATTACTTATTATATATACTTTATAATCATTCATGAATGGTTAATCATTGAGAATGAATCTCATCGCGTCGTGGAGACGGTAGTCCGTACGTACGCACGACCGATGATATCGTTCCCATGGTCGTGGAATTGTGTTTAAGTGTATGTATACTATTTCAGTATCAATATCAATTTATAATAATCATATATAGTTACTCATTACACCTTTATACCCATCCAATTAAGGTGGTGGTAGAAAATAGATTACACCACGGCGTGGAGACGGTATTCCGTACGTACGCACGCGCGGTGATTTCCTTTTTCCGTAGGATGGATAGAAGGTTAATTAGAGTTGTTTCATATTTATAATAACATATCTGTATATAAGAAATACTGATGTTATTACTTTATCATGAAACAACTAAAGAAGAAGAAGTTGAAGAAGAAAGAAATTGAAAAAGATCGGTAATGGATATTACCTCTTTTTGACGCGCCTTTTCTTAGTCTCCACTTAAAGAACTAAGGATGGTCTTTGAAGAAGACAAGGACCTCTAGGATGATACTAGGGAAGTGGAGAAGGGATTTTGGCAGGGTTTGGCCGAGCTTGAAGGCTCAAAGTTGTGTGAGGAAGAGAGGGAGGAGGTGCCCTTTTATAAGGGAGGAGAGGGGCACCTTAGGAATATCTCAAAATATTATTTTATATTAAAGTCAAAATCAGTTTATAATGGTTCCAAAGGGTCTTATTTCAAAGATAAAGTGGGGATTGGTCGAAATACTATCAACAAATAGGATTTAGACAAGTTTAGGTTATTATTTTAACCTTATCAATTAGATTTAACTTTAAGTTAAATAATTTAACTTTTACCGTGTCTTTTTATTTTCTTACACTATATGGTTAATACACTTACTATAACATGCCAAAAAAACCCCAAATTGTTTATTATTAATATATATATCCTTATCTAAGTCATTTTGCCGAACCTTAGATTATTAGGAATAAAATAAAAATTAATAATATAATATTTGATTTAAAAACTATTTTGTGTCAATTTTGACACTATTTGATATATGATTTTTGTGAAAGTCATAACAGAATTATATGTTCTAACCAAGTTTATTAAATCAAAACTAATATATCATAGTAACCTAGAAAATTAGTTTAATTCATAAAAGTCTCAAATTATATTTTTTTGGGTATTTATAACATCAATTATGTCAATATTTCATTAATAAGATAATTACTGCATCATCGTTGTGTCATAAATAAATTAAATTATTTAATGTATAAAAATTAAAAATAAAATACCATTATGTAGGATACCTTTTTATCTTTCTAATGAATATTTATAGTCGAATTTATCTTAAATATAACCCCATAGTAAAAATGTTTTAGTAAATAAACTTTGATTTTACCTCTTTTAACCCTTCTTTAAATAAATTAATAATAAATGTCCTAATCTAATCAAAGTGGGCCTAAATGGTCATATTTTATTCCTATGTTTGTTTTTGGTCGAATTAAACTTGTCCAATAGAATTAGGACATGTGTTAGGGTAATAATAATATCATTTCTACCCTTAATTACCCTATTTACTTTTTACCGTGGTAAAAAAAAGTAAAAAGTTACTATTCACCAAAAATTATTTTCATCTCATTGAACCACATTTTAGTCCTTGATATTAACCGTGTCTCTCGGATTTTAGAAATTCCATTCACAGAAGTGGTAAAATTAAGATTTATGAAAAAATAATTTTTTAACTACCACTTAGTAGTTTCACTATTCATCAAAAATTGAAGTTTTTCAGAAAAATGCCAAAATTTCACCCTAAGCTATAATTGATATTCTGAATTCAAAAATGATTTCTATTTTAAAAAATTCCCAACATATAAGTTTCATTAATTAATTTTATAATTAATTTCCGTTGTCACAACAAATAGCGTGTTTTTAAGAGATAATAACTATAAAAAGATTAACACTTGTTTATGTCTGGTGTAAATGTGAAATTACATCCAATGACCAAAATTGTATTGAATTTTAAAAATATTTTCTAAATATACTTTAAAACCACTTAAATTAATAATTTATCACTATTAATTATTTCGATTAAAAAAGTTGTTTTAAATTAAAATTTAGTAATTTTCACTATTCATCAGAATATGAAAGTTATCCGAAAAGTACCAAAATTTCACCTTAGGCTAAATTCGATACTCCGAATCCAAAAATGAAGTCCATTTTGAGAGCTAAAATTTCTAAAATTTAAAAAGTGGTTATTACTATTCATAACGGCTAGTTTTAATAATATTTTAATAGCATATCGTTGTTTCGTGAAACTCAGTATTGCGTACTACACACGCTATCGAGGAAGGTTGCGATTGCGTGTAATGCAAGGCAAGTCAAAGATGCGTGTTGTGAAAGCTCCTTCTGGTGTAGCGTACAACACAAGACATTAATAAAATTAAAAAGAATATTTTTCATAAAATCTCGGGCTGTTACATTCTACCCCCCTTAAAATGAATTTCGCCCTCGAAATTCGTCGGGGTTATAAATGGTTTACTATTCGAAAGTTTCTTTAATAGAAACCCACATCGTAAAAAGGAATATCAAAACCAATCTTTAAAAACAAAAGTATGAAATGTAACGGTTACCCAAATAAACTAATCACTGGGTTTCCACATAGGTGAAAATATGGATATGGAAGAGAAATCTAACCATCATGTTCTGATGGAGAGTGGTAGAGAACATGGCTATGGAAAAGCCAGCAATCACAAAGACATAAATTTGTGACGATCTAAGGTACCATCTGATTCATCAGATATAAGATCACTAGGACAACATTTTTGGTTTTCAAGATCGTTTCCCTAAAGTTAAAGAATTTGAATTAGAATAAATACTTACTTTATTTTGGTACAATCTCACTGTTGTTCATGCCTTTAACAATTTCCACTTCATCTCTTAAATAAATTAAGTTGAATTTGTTATTCGTGAAGTGTTAGCAGATCATGTGATAGAATGACGGGTCATTCCATCTGTCTCAAACAAAAGGTTAGCAAAAAATTATATACATAAGTCGATCAATAGTGAGATTAATCATATATGCTTCCTAAAATGGACTTATACATCATATGTCATACAGCTTAATATAATAAAACTAGTTTCTACTAAACAGGGTTTTCCTGTAGGTCAGTGGTTGGCGATAAAGGCCAGTCGCACTTCGGTTGTGGGTTCGATTCCCACAGCCTTGTCCGACGCGATGGGCTGTCGCCCGTCCTGCAGGTTGTCCTTTTTCTAAAACTATATCATCCCATCAATAATATCGAAAAAACTTCTATCCTTAAACAATACTAACTTATGTCCAACATAATACATTACAATCTTTAGGCTTATCCATAATACTGCAGTCCACTCTCATAATATAGTGAAAACGATTACCAGAGATTTAATACCATCGTTGATCCCCATATATCATAAGATATGTTTTGTTGGTCACATTACAAACATTCAAAGTCATTAATCATGTATTCTCTTGAATACCCGTTGAGCCTTAGTGAAAACATGAATGTAGTTAAAAGTTAACACTTTACACATACCAAAATCCTCAAAATTCTATATACTCAAACCATGATATCACTTAGTCCTTATATCAATCATGAGCTCATGAATACTGTTAAACATTTCGTTTTCTCATTTTCCCTTTATTATGCTCATATCATCTTATTTCCAAAAATATCTCAATCACTTTGAATACCACATTAGACCAACACATAAATATTCCAATACTTTATGATACAACATTATTTTGGAATCCCATTACATAAACACTTAATCATTCCACCACATCGTTTTCATATTCAACATCGCCAATAGTGATCGCATGCGACTTCCCTTGGTCCTTTTCCTTAAGCGGTTGCTCATTTCAATCATCACTAACCCTTGTATTAGGGCATTTATTAGCATAATGCCCCATTTCCTTGCACTTGAAGCATTGAAGTGTTGGTGGTGCGTTCTTTGCAGTGTTTGCTTTATTCACATCATTAGAATGCCTTTTTCCATTACTTTGACACTCAGCTTCTTGATGACCTTCTTTTCCACACTTAAAACATTTTCTAGTCCCTTTAAGACAATCTCCACCATGATTCTTTCCACACTTTGAGCATAAGGAAACATTCATCTTCTTTTCACCATTATTCTGAGATTTCTCCTTGAACTCCATCTTTCGTTTCTTGTCAAAACCATGAGATGGATATGTAACACCAACTTCCATTTCTACCTTGATGGCACAACGCGCAATTTCTTCATAGCTACTAAAGTCTCTTATAGCTAATGCCCTTCGAAGACTTGGTTTTAAGCCACTGAAAAATCAATCAACTTTACTTTAAGGTTGGATGATAATGCCAGATGCATACCTTGCAAGTCTTTTAAAATTTTCTTCGTATATACCAACAGATTCATCATCCTTCTGCTTCAGCTCAAGAAACTCCTTTTCCATCTTCGTTCGAAGAATACGAGGGAAGTACTTACTGAAAAACAAGTTCTTGAACTCGTCCCATTCCATGGACTCAATTTCATCTCTTGGCCTCGTATTCTTGATAAGATTCCACCATTGATCAGCTTCACCTTCCAAACAATATACTGCTAAGATGACTTTATCATGTTCAGAACATTGAAGAACTGAAAATATCTTTTCAGTGGTACTGATCCATTGTTCAGCAACAAGTGGACCAGAAGACCCACTGAAAGAAGGTGGACGTTGCCTCATAAAGGACTCAATAGAATATTGTTCCCTTCTCTGCTCATTTGGAAGTCCAGAATGATTCATATCTTGTGTAAGTATAGCAATAAGATCTTGCACTCTATCTCCCATAACATTTGTTTGTTCAGGAGGGCAATCATTGCATTTTCCATTGCATTGATCAACACGGTTCCTTCGGGTTCCAGCCATCGTCTAAAACCCAAAAAGAATAGTGTGAGAGGCAAAAATCATGCTAGGGAAAACAACATAATAAAGGTGGAGTACCTTCAATATCTAACATCTTAGGTTTAATTCTATGATCGTTAGCGTAATCCTAGTACTATAACCTATACGTATACTTAACCTTAGGGACATCCCTAGACATACCTTAGAAATATCTCTAGGGATCTCACTAATGTTTTCGCATCCTAGTTTCCAAAGGTTGACTAAACCTTTCCTCTGATACCAACTGTAGAGAACCGAAGATTGACGTACATGAACATTACATTACTTTTGCGGAATACTTAGTACATAACAAAAACACACACACAAGGATCGTAATAGTTTAGTGTCTTTGGAAACTCGGAACGTAATCTTCTAATCGTGGTGAAAGATCTTCAACATCTCCTATTAAGATCTTCCCTTTTTTTTTACCTAAAACCTTTCTTTATATCCTGGGGAAAAGAAAACATAAAAGGGTGAGCTCAAATGCTCAGTAAGGGTAAACAAAAGAAATATCAATCACATCATATACATAAGCACATAACTTTTGGAAATCTTAACCTGCAAAAGAGATCATAATTTCATAACATGGGGTAAATCATGGCAAAGAAATGTAATCACAATAATCATAACTTAAAACATGAATCTTTGTGGCATTCACACATAATCATAGAGAATAATTTCTTGTTAGTCAATACTCATTGCCAAGACTATCTTAGTGGACAAAGTCCCTTTCTGAACCGAGTCACCCTCATTTCAGTCCTTTTTCACTGAACCGGTATAACCTACCGTTCCATCCATGCCTATCTCATGAGATATAAAATCATTACCCAATGCATTGGAGGGAGATATAGGTCCCAACCATCTCATAATGATACCATTCTTATGTGTGCCACAAAATCATAAATCATACATCATTTCATAACCCATGTAATACAAATGGGAATCTTAAACATCATGACATCATAAAACAATTCATATTAGATAAAGGAATTTATAAAAATAATTCCATCACAACATAATCAAATCAATGTAATAAAAGGGATAAAAACAGAACCCTTTATTATCTTATATGGAAAATAATTTTGATAAAACACTTGAACTCCATTCTTGAGGAAAATATCCTTTCTGCTTCAAAAACACTTTTCCTTTCTTAACATGTCGTACAATTATAAACTAAAAGAAGTTGATTAAAAATAAACTTGAAAACTTGTAAAGGAAGATTCTTTGAAATAATTTTTTAAAAATCCATTCATGCCGTATAAGTTAAAAATAACATTCTCCCCGTACTTTTATCGGAAAAGTCAAAAAGTACCTTATATGGTAACCAAACGAAATATTCCATTCATACAATGTGGTAAAAAGTAAATAAAGGGTAAAAATGACTTTAAAAATCCACGGAAGAATGGTAAACATTTTATGAAATCATTTTTAGAAATCATGGTCATGGATGATAAACGTAACCCCAGTAAATACTTACGTATAAGCAACCTCGGATAAAAATGAGATTGAAAATTTTTCCCTTACCTTAGGTCCGACTTGCTTTGTAAGTGTCTGAACCTCCTGTATAATGATTTAAATCATGTTATTGACTTATTACAGAATCATATTCATTGTTATTATATCATATATGGTCCACTTATGACTTTATATTACCCGTTCTTTTGTAAATTCATGTTAAAGTAGCGTTTTGGGTAAAATCGGCTCATTTGTCGTTCGTGTTTTTAACTTGTAATTATTCATATGATTACTTAGATCACGAGTACTTAATTCCTGAATATAAAAGATGATTTATATATATATATTCAGAATATACATATATAATAAATCAGTAAATGGAAAGAAATACACCGTTCATGGAGATGGTAGTCTGTACGTACGGATGAACGCTGTTTTCGTTTCTTTATTGAATTGAATGGAATTAAGTAGATGACATACATATAAATATAAATAATTCCAGTATCATTATTAGGTCATATATTTCATTAGTACTTATTATATATACTTTATAATCATTCATGAATGGTTAATCATTGAGAATGAATCTCATCGCGTCGTGGAGACGGTAGTCCGTACGTACGCACGACCGATGATATCGTTCCCATGGTCGTGGAATTGTGTTTAAGTGTATGTATACTATTTCAGTATCAATATCAATTTATAATAATCATATATAGTTACTCATTACACCTTTATACCCATCCAATTAAGGTGGTGGCAGAAAATAGATTACACCACGGCGTGGAGACGGTATTCCGTACGTACACACGCGCGGTGATTTCCTTTTTCCGTAGGATGGATAGAAGGTTAATTAGAGTTGTCTCATATTTATAATAACATATCAGTATATAAGAAATACTTATGTTATTACTTTATCATGAAACAACTAAAGAAGAAGAAGTTGAAGAAGAAAGAAATTGAAAAAGATCGGTAATGGATATTACCTCTTTTTGACGCGCCTTTTCTTAGCCTCCACTTAAAGAACTAAGGATGGTCTTTGAATAAGACCAGGACCTCTAGGATGATACTAGGGAAGTGGAGAAGGGATTTTGTCAGGGGTTGGCCGAGCTTGAAGGCTCAAAGTTGTGTGAGGAAGAGAGGGAGGAGGTGCCCTTTTATAAGGGAGGAGAGGGGCACCTTAGGAATATCTCAAAATATTATTTTATATTAAAGTCAAAATCGGTTTATAATGGTTCCAAAGGGTCTTATTTCAAAGCTAAAGTGGGGATTGGTCTAAATACTATCAAACAATAGTATTTAGACAAGTTTAGGTTATTATTTTAACCTTATCAATTAGATTTAACTTTAAGTTAAATAATTTAACTTTTACCGTGTCTTTTTGTTTTCTTACACTATATGGTTAATACACTTACTATAACATGCCAAACAAACCCCAAATTGTTTATTGTTAATATATATATCCTTATCTAAGTCATTTGGCCGAACCTTATATTTTTATGAATAAAATAACAATTAATAATATAATATTTTATTTAAAAACTATTTTGTGTCAATTTTGACACTATTTGATATATGATTTTTGTGAAAGTCATAACAGAATTATATGTTCTAACCAAGTTGATTAAATCAACACTAATATATCATAGTAACCTAGAAAATTAGTGGAATTCATAAAAAGTCTCAAATTATATTTTTTTTGGGTATTTAAAACATCAATTATGTCAATATTTCATTAATAAGATAATTACTGCATCATCGTTGTGTCATAAATAAATTAAATTATTTAATGTCTAAAAATTACAAATAAAATACCATTATGTAGGAAATATTTTTATCTTTCTAATGAATATTTATAGTCTAATTTATCTTAAGGATAACCCCATAGTAAAAATGTTTTAGTAAATAAACTTTGATTTTACCTCTTTTAACCCTTCTTTAAATAAATTAATAATAAATGTCCTAATCTAATCAAAGTGGGCCTAAATGGTCATATTTTATTCCTATGTTTGTTTTTGGTCGAATTACACTTGTCCAATAGAATTAGGACATGTGTTAGGGTAATAATAATATCATTTCTACCCTTAATTACCCTATTTACTTTTTACCGTGGTAAAAAAAGTAAAAAGTTACTATTCACCAAAAATTATTTTCATCTCATTGAACCACATTTTAGTCCTTGATATTAACCGTGTCTCTCGGATTTTCGAAATTCCATTCACAGAAGTGGTAAAATTAAGATTTATGAAAAAATAATTTTTTTAACTACCACTTAGTAGTTTCTCTATTCATCAAAAATTGAAGTTTTTCAGAAAAATGCCAAAATTTCACCCTAAGATATAATTGATATTACGAATTCCAAAATGATTTCTATTTTAAAAAATTCCCAACATATAAGTTGCATTAATTAATTTTATAATTAATTTCCACTGTCACAACAAATAGCGTGTTTTTAAGAGATAATAACTATCAAAAGATTAACACTTGTTTATGTCTGGTGTAAATGTGAAATTACATCCAATGACCAACATTGTGTTGAATTGTAAAAATATATTCTAAATATACTTTAAAACCACTCAAATTAATAATTTATCACTATTAATTATTTCGATTAAAAAAGTTGTTTTTAATTAAAATTTAGTAATTTTCACTATTCATCAGAATATGAAAGTTATCCGAAAAGTACCAAAATTTCACCTTAGGCTAAATTCGATACTCCGAATCCAAAAATGAAGTCCATTTTGAGAGATAAAATTTATAATATTTAAGAAGTGTTTATTACTATTCATAACGGCTAGTTTTAATAATATTTTAATAGGATATCGTTGTTTCGTGAAACTCAGTATTGCGTACTACACACGCTATCGAGGAAGGTTGCGATTGCGTGTAATGCAAGGAAAGTCAAATATGCGTGTTGTGCAAGCTCCTTTTGGTGTAGCGTACAACACAAGACATTAATAAAATTAAAAAGAATATTTTTCATAAAATCTCGGGCTGTTACAGAGACCCTTCTCTCTCTTCGTTCCATGGGGTGTAGTAATATCCATTGCATAAGATAAAAGATCCATAGAAAGATTTAGAAAATTAAAAATATGGGTTTAAATAAACAAATGAGATTCACCAGTTTCAAATTAAGCAGTCACTAATGATGAAGCTATATTAATGGCACCTCTCACAGTCACTGGACTCATATCTGCTTCATCTAGAGACTCTTACACTGAGTGAAGTAGCTTCATTCCGGATGCGTCTGTCTGGAACCATTTTATACATAAAGCATATGATTTACCCATAGTTTTAGGAGGACATGACAATCCTATTACACTATACATTGTAGAAAAGATATATAAGAATCACTGTAAGTGTCCTAAACGTTCTCAAGATCTACAGTTCTTGGGTGCCTTAGTGTAAACCCTCTTAGAATTTCTTGGTTTTCCACACTGATAGAAAATCAAAGAACTTCCTCCTGGTATTGTAGTAGGCCTAGAATGACCTTTCCATTAAGAACTACCACAAGAATCATCATGCTTTCTATTTCCCTTGAAGTAACTCATGCTGCCACTTGGAGAAAAAGGAATTCTCGTCAAGCCCAACTTTCCAACTAGACCAATCTCAACCATCATTTCCCTATCCATCACATCAACATAAGTGGGCAGCTTAAGCAAGAAAAATTTAGAACGAATATATGATTGAAGTCCCAACTCGAACCATAGATCCTTCATCCTATCATTAGATACAATCTTAGGTGAAAACTTCACAAGTTTAGCAAAAAAATTCGAATACTCAGTCATGGTTCTTTCAGCCTTATCAATCTTGGAAAACCCCACAACCTTGGCCAACACCATTGAATCTGGATAAAACCGGTCGGTGAAAATAATATTTATGTATTTCCACTCTAATCCCTCATATTTCTTTTCCATCATCATCATGTCCCACCATCTCCTACTTGGTCCTTCCATCACAAAGGTGACACGCTTCACCTTGATCTCATCCGGTGTCTCCAAGAACTCAAACAAATGTTCTATCATACCCAACCATTCCCCAGTATATTGAGGATTAGTGGAGCCTTTGAAAACTGATGGATTTTGATTAAATAAATCTTGATAATTATTCTTAAGATCATCCCTTTGAGGTTCCATAGCTGAAGCCTGAATAGGTACTCAAGGTAATGCCTGCCCCAGATCTTGGACAATGCGCACAATAACCTCAACTAGATTTAGGTCCATTGGAGGATTCACTCACTACAGTTCAATAAAAACTTCCCCTAGATCCGATTCAAATGTCTTCTCAGAGGAATGATGCTACATAGCATCAATAGAAAAAAAGGAAGACATTAGATAATTCTCAAATAGAGAAACAAGGGAGACAAGATCCCAATCGATAGAACAACCAAGATTTAAATTTCACTCTATCCAAATCAAAATTCGGAAAAGAATAGAAGAAATCCACAATATTTTTTCCCCTAACCACCCCTCGTGACTTAATTTTCATTACGATGATAGATGGATATACAATCAATTGTAACTACCTCCTAAGTCCCAAAAAGATTTCAAAATGCTTACTGACTTCAATAAAAGAAGCTCAATAACAACCTCCCTTTCATACCACTTTGTCACAAACCAAAACGTGTAATCTAGTAATCCAATAAACAATCCTATCCGAACATAGATTAAAGGGAATTCCCAATCCCCATGGGTCAGTTACTATCACCTAGCATCATACAACATGAAAGTGGGAACAAATTTTCCACAAAACATAGTGGAAGCAAGACAAGCAAGACAACATTCATACAAAAGAAACTCCACTGGGAGTAATATACCAGAAGTAAACAAGGGATTAAAGCCCAAATTACTATAACCCAAGTACCTAAACAGAGGAAAACATCCCAAGTATCTAAGGACACAACTCACCAAGTCCAAGGTTCAACATTTAAATCCACCTCCAAGAGATCCTTTCCCATTGCTCGAACCTGGAAGGAGATAATCTACAGACACCTGAAGAAACAAGTAGTGTGTGAGATAAAAATCCCAGTAGGGTATCACCATATATTCCATAATAGATTCTAATAATATATTAACCAAAGAAATTATTTCAATTTTAAAATAGACAGGTTTGGAATTTTAAATCATATTTAATCAAATCATTCTATATAGTTCAAATGATGGAAAATACTTTAAGCAAAGTCTTGCAAGTGATGGAATATTTTTAAAACAATGGATTAAATAATTTTTTTATATAAAACAGTTTATATAAATTTGGAAGGCATGTAAAACTATTTAACAACATTGATATACATTTATATCTCAAATATAAATAAAGTGAGAAACATGGTCATATTCAAAATAGGTACAAAAGTTCTAGGCTATAAGACTACACACTCTCTAAGTTATCAAGGTAATATGTGTATACACACATCCCTCTGAAATTGTCCAAAGGTGACTTATCACCATCCCATTAGGTATGTGACTTGCTATATTTATGTTTTAGAATGTTGTATAATCATAGTGTGTCCAAATAACTCACAAACTACCTAATGATTTCATGTTGTCTTACACAATCAATGATAGGAAATTTATTTTAAAACCAAAACATGTTTTAATCAAAAAACATGTTTTTAAGCAAGATAAAACCACTAGGTTTCTATCAGCAATTTTTAATCCATTTTCAAAAGTTTGAAATTAATTCAAAACCAATTACTTCAATTTCACAATTCATTTCCATAATTAAATTAAAAAATTTAATAAAAAAGTTTTCTATAAAATCTAAAATTTAAATCAAACAATTTTTATCAACCAATTTCCATAAACACACCCTAATTCAATGGAATTGGGGGGTTTCCCGATTTTCATGCTAAAACCACTCCAGATCTCCCAATTCACTAGAATTGGGTTTTATTAAATCAATTGAAAGAAATTTTTAGCAATTTAATTTAAATCAACACTTGAAATAAATCAATCAATTCAAGGTTAAATTAGTTTTAAAAAATAGGACAAAACCACACAGATTTTTCCCAAAACTCACACTCAAAATGAAACCCACCAACAAGAATAAAGGCGTAAAAGACCTCGAAACTTAACCTAGAAACAAGATCCAATATCATGGACCATAGGTTCATCAATTTCAGGATGATCTATTGAAATATCAAAGGATGAGAAAGAGAGAAAGATGAAGAATGAGAGAGAAACCTTTCCAGGGAATCACACTGCCAATGCAATGATGATTGAATGCTAAATTAAGGGACCCAAAAGGGTTGGAGGGCTCCGAGATCACCTGGGGATGACCTTAGATTGAGATAAAATAAACTGTAAAGAAACCAAAAGAGGGACATAAACTATGCTACCTGTTTAAAAACTGCATTCACGATATTAAATGACATGTAATCCCATTACACAACATGTAATCCCATTACACGTCATAAAATAGTTATGTTTCATAACCACCAAAAAATTCATCGCTTTTAATGAAAACCAATTCATTAAATAACTCATGATGTGTAAACTCTCATTATGACATGTAACCTTTCATGGTGTGAATATTCTCATGGAATTACCCTAACATCCTTTCCACAATATGTAACCTAGTTACACGATGTGTAACCCTCATGCAGCCTATAGAAACACCCGACTAAGTTTGAGAGTCCAAAAAATCTCCAACTTCACTATTTTAGGTATCCTCTTAATTCATTTTCAACCCTACCCAGTTAACAGAAATGAAAAATCATGACATTTTTAAATATTTACCTGTTAGATTGGTAACGGTATGTTACAACTATACATTATGGTAAATGCTTAGTAGGAACTTTGGTTTTAAATGGATGGTTATGATAGACCCATCTTGATTTCCCCTTGAGTTGTTTACCCCTTTTATGGGGTTGTTGTCACTATGTTATCCTTGTTTCTCCCCTTTTGTGGGAATGTTCTTGTTTATATCATAGATATATGTGATATATAAGGATATTCATCAATAGGGTGTTTGGGGTGAGGGAGAGTTACTATTTGATCTTTTTTGTGTTAATATTGGATGGTATGTTCACTTGCCTTACTTATTTATTGGCCATGGGAACTCAGATACTATGTGAGAGGTCTATTATTATATTAAACTAGTTGGTTCACACACTTCTAGTGTCCCTCTAGTCTTAATAGGTACTAGGGCCATGAGGGGTGTCCCATTTGTAATGAGGCATGTTTAGGATAGTTTAATGGATTATGATTTAGATGGAACATATATTGGAAATTGGTCCATGAGAGAAATTGATAAGGTTTTATGCATCTTTTATTAGAGATACTAGGGTATATCCCATGAAACATTTGATTTCTTGGTTAGTTTTTGACACTGGGGTTTTTGATCTAGTGTTCAATTGTGTCATTTCCCATAATTATGTTGTAATGGAACCCATGTATTGATTTTATTTATTATGTTTCTTATTATCAATGGTTCTTGCCTTGTTTTTCTTGAATTGTGTGCATTTGGGTCATTTCCTTTGAAAAATGGTTTTCAAAGATGTTTAGAAAAGATGTTTTGAAATAAATACTCCTGTGTGATTTTTTTAAGTGGATTTTAAAATGGGTGTTTTGGTTTAAAGAAGGCTTCAACTGGTTAACTATTTATGATATGCTTGTTTTCATTTAAAGAAAACAAATAGTTTGTTTTTATGAGTTTTAATGGGTGTGTGGTTTATAAATGGATTAGGTTGGTTGAAATGTTTACAAAGTGTGTTTTTAGTTAAGAAAAAAGTGGAATGTTGTGAAATTTGTATATTCACTTGTTTTTTTTGTTTTCAAATGATAATGATTCCAAAGCCTATTTTCTCATTATATTTTCAAACTAGCATTTATGAATTTTCTTATGAAATTAATTGCATAGTCTCGGCGGGTGGTGACCTACTGTACTGTATAGATCTTGCCTATATATTTTAAGTCATATTCTTCTAGTTGGATTCAAGTTTTTTTCCTTGAGACTGATGTGGGGTGATTTGGGTGGTGGTGAGAAAATAAAGGTTTCATGGAGATGGATTCAGGCTTGGCTTAAGTTTTTTGGTTTTTTTTATTTCTGTTTTGTTTTGTATTGACCAAGAAGACCATCTTTGTAACTACTTAGGGTGGTTAATTTTGTATCTATTTATGCTATTCTATATTTTTATACTTATGGAAGATGTTTTTTATTCATTCAAATGGATTGGATCAATGTTTTTGGTTATAACCCATTTGAAATGTTCTTTTTATTTTGTCTACATATATGTTTGATATTTTATATAAATCTAATGTAATAATGTTCTATATCGGAATCTCAGTAAATTTTCCACTGTCTTTTATCTCTAATTTGTGTGAAATAATTTCAAATGGGATTACTATGATTCCCAGGCACTATTTTCTATCCCGTGGAGATCAAGAACACCCTTTGGTCCTTATGGAGAGCCATTTTAGGTGTCAAGTATATAGAATCCTAGGTTGTTTCAATACAAAATTATATCAGAAGCCTATTTCTTTGGTGAGAGCCTAAGATTATTGAGTATCCCTATTTCTTTGGTGAGAGCCTATGACAGGTTTTTAACTTTAGGAATCATAACTAGAGTAGTGGCACCAACCACCCTTGGAATAAAACCACCTCGAAAGAAATCCTGAATGGACAGAATAATTTCATTTTTAACCACTTCCCAGGACCCCCTATAAAACAATCCTGGAAAACCATCAGGTCCCAGGGCACTTTCTGGATTAAGATTCATCATAGCATCATAAATTTACTTCTCATCAGGAACAACTTCCAACATACAATTATCCAGATTAGACATCATATTCGGAATCTCCTCAAATAAATATGCATCCCTACTAGGATAACCATTCACCAAATTCGGATTAGAATCAGCAAGAAAATTTTTGAATAAGGAAAAAGATAAAGACCCAACCACATCCCTATCTATTGAGAACGAACTGTCATCTATAAGAATAATCATCTTAACCATCTTTCTCATATCTTTTATACATGAATGGAAATATGCTGAATTTTTATATCCTTCTCTCAACCATTTTACTCTTTCATTTTCTCGATAAATATGCTCCTGTTTCAAAATGAGTTCTTCCATAACATATTTCTTACTCTTAAGGTCTTCATAGATCCCATCATCCCACCTGACTTCCATCATTATTTCCATACTTTCAACCTCTTGTTTCATATTCTCCAGATCTTGATCAATATGAGAAATATTTCTCGCCCAATCATGTAACATGCACTTTAGACATCTCAGCTTACTATGAATAGATACCCAAGAATAAACTTGAAATGTTTCCTCCCAACAACCTTTGACAACCTTGTGATAAACACAGATATCATTCCAATGTGGAAAAAACCGAAAATAGTCTCTACCAACCTACCTGGAAGATAAAGAAACAAGAAGAGGGGAGTGATCTGAAATTCCACATACGAGATTATCCACTTTCGCATTAAGAATCTAGAAACAACATGAACATTTGCAAGACACCGATCCAGATGACTCCAACATCGATTATTCCCCTTTCGATTATTACACCACGTGAAACAATCACCAGAATAACCCATATCAGTAAGACCCTTTCCTGCCATGAACTGAACAAAACTCCTGCTAACTACTCGAGGAAATTCACCCCTCTATTTCTTCTCACCTGTCTTAGAAATAAAATTAAAGTCACCACCAATAATCCATGTAAAAACTTCCGAATCAAAACAATTTATGTTCTGCCACAAAAATTCCCTCCTTTGAGCCTCACAACTACCATTAATAAAGGATACAAAAAGAATATCTATACCTATGTTGATTTTAACCGTAATATATTGATCACCAGCTTTAAACAACTCCATTGAGACATATTTATTCCAGAAGACCCATATATGATGATTATCAAGATATGCATGAAACCCTGCATGAATTTTCAGATTACGGGTAAATTCATTAATCCTACTTGGATTCTACTTGTGCTCCAGAATAGCAACAACACATACTTTACTATTCTTGATTTCCATGACTAAGAAATCGGTCTTCAATCATGACACAATGCCACAAGCATTCCAAATGATAATCGGAATCATTAAAACAATCTATGACTGGCTTTGGCCCCAGGCTTCTTGGTCAGACTAGAATAGGATTCAAGATACTCCTTAATATAATGAAGTTTCACCCTAGTACATACTCCAGTATCATCAGTCAGAATAGAATTGATAGGAGAAGACAACAAAGAACAACCTATACCAGAAACCTTTTTCACTTTGTTCAGGGGTATATCAATTTCTTTATTTAGCATAACAAATTCCTTGCAGAATCTCAAGCTATCTTGATAGGGAGAGATATATCGATAAGAAGACCCATACCCTCTATTTTTAACTTTAGATTAATATTCTCAATGAATACCTCTGAAAAACATAGAGATTGATCATCCTTACCCATATCAACTAGATATGGTTCTAATAATTCAGAAACCAGACAAGAACAATTCAAAGGACCAGCTAAGGAAAAACACTTTTTGACCAAACCCTCCGAAGACATTATCAAGACAGAAGAAACCATAGAACTATCATTGGTCAATAGTGAGATATACAAATCCGGTGCTTCTTTACTAGATAAAGGGACAATATTAAACACAGAAAGAATCTAAGATTTCCTAGAATACTCATTAGAAGCATACATTGATAACAGATTAATAGAATATAAACCATCATCAAACTGGTTTAGCTGATTATAAAAAAAACTGTCAGAAATAACAACCTTGCTAACCAGTTCAATATCCAACGACTCACCCCTTTTAGAAGCATTCTGCAAATGTATCCCATTATGATTAGAAGATAAAACAATATCATGCAAGTTTACCTGATCACCGATATCACTATCAGGGGTTACATCCTTGCTAACCATTTCATCAACCACAGACTCCGCCCTTCTAGCATCATTCTGTAAACATAACCCACCACGATTAGATTTCCTACAAATCTGCACAGAATGACCTTGCAGATAACAATGAGAGTAGTACTGGGGAAAAACCGAATAAACAATTTATTGATTAAAATAAATCAACCCCTTAACATTCAGACTAACCCTTTCTAGAATTGGTAAAGACAAATAAAATTAAACACAGATCCTCACATTTGATACATCCGCACGCTCTCTGATATTGATGTCCAAACATAGAAACCCCCTGAGAGAATCTCTAATAGCTTTAAGAAAAGAAAAGTTATGTAGGGGTAACGGAAAACCTGTAAGTGATATCCAAACCACCGCATAAGGACTTTACTTTCCCTTATGAACATCAATAGACCAACGTGACAGATTGAACCTCCACCGACCCATGTTTCTAGAAGAATTACACCAAGCGTTTAAGAAATACTATTCAGAAGCAAAGGACAAGAAAAAAGAAGATCGATGTAAAGGAAAAATATGTACCGGATCATAAAGACCCCAAGATTTGACAAACTTCTTGAAGATCTAAATCTACAGCTTTACTGTTCCAAAACAAGAAACAAGAATCTATTTCAGACTTCCAACCACCTCACCATAAGCCCCTGACAGAAATTCCACTGACAAACCTGATGAATCTCTACAGATTGTTGGATAAAAAGGTTGAATCTCTGTAAATCTAGACAAACCTTCACCCTGAGATGACCCACAACTAACATATTTAAATGATTTAAAAGACGAAGAACCCGAAACCCTATGCGCGCGAACATTCTCATTAGAACCACATTCGAAACCTCCCCCAAAAGATAGATCAAGCTTAAATTTTCCAGAATCAGAAGATGAAGGCACAAAAACCCTATATGAAAGACGATATTCCGCTGCATAGAGCGCTTTTACTTTAGACATTCTCTATCCTCCCAAAAAGTAATAAATTGAATTGAACCAACGTAGTGGACATATTGATTCAATTTATTGTTTATATAACCCTGGTTTCACCATTATTGATCAATTGGCCAATCATTCTTAGAATCGATCCTTAAACCTTTTATGTGGTTCCTCATTTGTACTTGAATATAGTTAATATTGTTTAAATGAATTTAATAATTCATAAGAAAAATGAACTCAAAGGGAGAGGACATTATCTTTACCAACATAATCAATTTTTTCTGAATTGTTTTATATTGTAACATGCCTACTACATCCTAAAATTGTGTAATGAATATACAATTGCAGGTAATAAATGGAAATATAATATCATGTTGTTTTTATGGTTAACTAATAATAGAATCCCCATAGACAACTAAAAAAAATTATTTATCTCAATTTGGAATTTAAAGTAGAAGCTTTTGTTATTGTGTAATGTTTTCATTTTTGTGATTAAACAAATTAAGGAAAATAAAATTAATGGAATGTGTAAAGTTTTAAAAAAATAATACGAATTTTATTTTCATCTTTATAGTTATTTAATGTTTTGTTATATTTTTAAAATCTTCACATCACTTATAGCATTTTTAGGTTATTATGTCTTACATGGAGGTTTGTAGAAAACAAATGGAGGAAAACGATCGCTAGTTTAGAGAATCCATACTAACAAATATGATTGTTACAGTGAGTACCTTATTTATTTATTGACTATGTATAAACTTTAAATAAACCATATTTAATATTAAAAGGAATAATCAAGGAGGATAATTTCATTCAATGAGGATAGGTCAGGTAGTCCAGAATATAGGACCACCCCTACATGCAATCCCCCTACATGTAGTGACTCACAACCCATGGATCTATAGTCATTGAGTCAATTTACACCCATCATTACCCCCTTATATTCCTTAACCATACATGGGAAACCATCATTTTTATCCATTTCCTATAACTCCCATGCAGGGTAGTCTCTGTACTTCTATCCCTTAGCATGTTTTCCCTCATCCACCCTCATCTCTATAGGGAACACCTCAATTATTTATGCATATTGAATGCACATACACTCCTACCTAACTTTAACATATATAGTATACTATAGAGGAAGCTCCTCCAATTGTCAACCCTCATCATAATGTATAAGATCCATCAGAAACAAGTAGTTCTTCTAGTAAATGTTTAAAAAGAAATGAAGTAAATAATATTTTTTTTAAATTTTAGTTATATATATGTATGGAATATTCATTTCATTTTTCATGATAATATTCTCGTAAAATACTTATTCGTACAAATATGAATGTAGTGTGGAATAGAGACATACAAATCATGGTTTAATATAATGAGGACATAAAAATATTTGAAAAAATGGTAAATAATTGTAGAGTTTCATCAGTACACTGAGAAAACATAATAATATTATTAAAGTTCAAGTAATTCGGTGAAGAAAATTCAGATAGGAAATAAAAGACAAGTCTTGGGATGAAATTTGGGTAATATATTTTTTGAAATTTATTTTTAATTTATTTATAAAGAATTATTTATTTTTTTAATATTAATCTCTGATTAACTTCTCGAATGGCCTCAAAGAAAAGGTACCTAGGTTAATGGAACTGGGTGGGATGTGGTGGGACTATAAGCCTGACTTGTATGTTAGATGAAAAAATAGAAGAGGTATTGATCTTGAAAATACACCAATCTTCAATGAATGCCCACTTTCACAATACAAAAACCTAATTTCATACTATAGAAGTTCCTCTTTAAAGTTAATTTACTAAATTGTGCATTTAATTAAGTTTTTTTATTAGGATTCATTAAATTTTTATAAAATATAAGATTTTTATAATGAAACTACAGTTTTATAATGAAATAAAAATTTAAATGAAAATAAGTATTTCAAGGTATTAATCCTATTTTTTGGAATAATCAAGTAAATCCCAACCATCAAAGGTGATAATGTTAAATAAAATAATTGTTTCATCAGTTGAGAGAACCAGTTGTGTGGATGAATTTTTTTTAAAAGACTCGAAATTAAAATTGAGAAATTAAACAAGTAAAACTCACAAATTTTATGGCATGAAGAATTTTTTTTAATAAAATAAACAACTAAAGGACTAGGTTGGTGTGGGATAAAGGGTTTTGGAAGAAACTAAATTAACTAGGGAATATGTAGAATAACCTTAAGAATTTTAAGGGTCTTGAAAAAAATGATGTAATTATGACTAAGCTTGCTCTAAAAGGGTTAAAAAAGTTTTTTATGGATCTCTTGATGAAAAATATTCAGCCATTTTTCCATTTACTTTAAAAATTATAAAAGTTGAAGGGTCTTGAATTTCTATAAAACCAAATGGAGAAACATTTTAAAAAATATAGTTTCTATCCCATTTAGAATTAAAATATCAAAAAATAGTTTAAGTTTGGAATTAAAGAGTGACAACTAGCCTCATTCATTAAATTTCTTTCTAAGGATGTTATTATCATGAAAAACTAGAATTTTTTTCTTATGTAATGAGCTATTATGATATGAGTCAAGTCTTAATTATTATAAAAATGTTAACTACTGTTTTCATTCAAAATCATCATATTAAAGTTCAGATTTTCATGTTTTAATAGCCCAAAATGAACCATGATGAATCTATACTAGTAAATGAAATTTATTTCCAAATACTATCCTAAAAGGCGACAATTAAAATAGTGATTTATAGGATTTCCTATATTCCCAAAGATCCTCATCTAGTGTTTCAAACTAACCACTCTTATTTGGTTTAACAATAATATTTATAACCTTAGGTCTTAGTGAGTTTTATTGTACAATTTTTAGTAAGATTATTTACACTATTTATTCTAAAATCTCTTTGTTACTTTAGTTTGTGAAAATTTGTTGCTATACCAATTTCTTTTACTTGGGGAATTTCCAAATCCCTCATTATTGATGAAACATGATTCCTATTATTCCTAGTTAGAATTAATTGATGAATAATTTCATTATCTATCTGTAAAGTTTGTTAGTTTTCTTGTATTTTCATGCCTTTAACTAGTTAAACCCCCTTGAATATTTCCTATAATTCGACATTTAAGTGGCACAAAAGGGATGAAATAAATCCTCAAAATCAATTAACATAAAACAAAAATAATAATTCTATAAATTATAGATCAATATTCTAAACCTAAATTGGAATATTTAAATTCTAGTTTTAAAGTTTATTTTTTATATTCTTTGTAATTTTTTGTTTTTTATCTAATAAACGGATAAAACTCAATGGATATACAACAAAATAACCTCAATAATGAAACTAATTTTTTTCATTGATTAAATGTGATCATATAATATTAGTGAGTAATTAGGTTATCTCTATTGGGATAGGTTTTTGGATAATTCACTTTTTTATAATGAATGGAACACTAAAATTCAAGGGGTTTGTGTGTGTTCAGGACATGAATTTAAAGTGTTTATTCTCATAAACTCAATAATTCCCATGGGGTTTCTCTTGTCCCTTATAAGTAGTGGTTATATACATTATCTATGATTATGTTTCTAGTTAATCCCTTGAATTATCATTTCTTAGGATGTAGTTTTCATGATTTAGTTCTGGATTTTTTTTTTCACTCTCACCACACCACCCTCACCCTATCATCAATTAAAATTTTAAAAAATAATTAAATAATTAAGTGTAAAAACATGATAAATCACATATCTAGTTTTCACATGGTAGGTAAAATATGATCTAATACACCCCTCATCTGCTTTATAAAATGACTATCCAATAATGACTAAAACAAAGAAAAGAGTTCAACTTCACCATTTAATGAAAAAAATCACCTTATACTATGTTAATCCCCACAAACATGCTCGAAAGGACCAAAAAACAAAACATTAGTTAAACACATGAATTTTTTTCCTTAAAACCCATATATTTTAAACTTTCAAAATCAACCACATGTTTCTCATCAATACCTTCCATTTTTTCAAAAATATATGAAAGAATCCTAAATATTTATTTAATATAAAGTACCAACAAAAACAATTTAATATATAAACCAAACCATTTCTCAGGATACCATATTATTTTTAAATATACAAAAATTTTACAAAAATGAATGTTTTTCATTTATTTTAGAAAAAATATTTCAAATAAACCACACCAAGTTGTCTAAAAGTCAAGTAAACATCATTAAATATCACTACACACATTACTACACATAATTGGAAAAGTATAATAGATAACACTTAACATGATTTAAAAATTTAAAATAATAAACAAGACATACTTATGATGTGTGAAAATAAAAACTACATACTCATAAAAAATAGGTAATAAAAAAAATAGAACTATATTAAACTTAATTGAAATGTCTCAAATATACCTAGATATAGTTCACTTGTTCACTTTTCTTTTTAAAATATTTTTCCTAGGTTTGTTAAATTAATGTTTAATGATAGTATAAAAAATATATTTTTCATGTTATTTTTTACATTGGTTGGTGATAATTTTTTTATTTGATTAGAATCTAAGATGTTAATTTCATAATAGATTATAATTCATTAGTTATTTTGTTAATGGAAATTAAATTTGGTTCATATGAGTGAGTTTGGTTTTATGAAATTTGGAAAACCTAGTTACTTGGATTATGTATCAAATTCATTGAATTATTAATTTGAAATGGTTATTTTTTATCCCTTGTGAATTATTAAAATGATAATATATTATTTTTTATTAATAGGAATCATCTGAAATTAAAATAATAAATAAGATCTCTATGAAATATATTCATACTTTGAATAACACTGTAATTCTAGATCATGAATTGAAACAGGTAACATATCAATTAACATTGAATATATATTTATTTTTTCATTGATTTATTTTTAATTTTCATGTAGAAATAGGCATTTAATATTGATGGTCATGTTACTCAATCAACCTTGTTTTTTACTAGTATAAAAAATAAAGATGGAAGTACTATGAATCAGAAGACACAAGATAAAATTATAAGATTGTTTTTAAATTTTTAGTTTTTTATATTTATTAAGGTCTAGATATTGATGATTCCTTGAATTCAAATTTCTTATCTCAATTTTACTTCCTAATATAAATAACTCACAATGACGAGTTTTGTGTCTCTAATCTTTAATCTGACTTCAAATAGTTGTAATACTTTATATAAGAAAATTCCAGAATTGGAATCATCCTTGTCTTTATATTAAATTATAAGCTCTATATAACTAGATGTTCAATATTGTACACTCCAATATATCTCTTTCAAACCTAGTATTTACTAAATTTGGATCCAACATCAACTGAATTCTATTCTAAGAAAAATATGTAATGAATAACATGTTGTTTTCACCTTCCCCCTAAGAACATATAGTTCCTCTTATTTTATTTCTCTTCTATCTATCAAACTTGATAAACAAAAAGCCTTACTTATTTTAAAATTTATCTTCAATGATGTTCACACAACACACTTAATTATCAAAGACGGCTCTTAAACATGATCAAGTTTAGAAAAAATTATTCCCCTATAATTTATATATGAATTGACATCCATGCTGTTGATTATTCTTATCCACTTGGAACACATAGGTCCATTATTTCTTCTTTATTCCCTCTTCTACTATTTATTAATAATTTATAATTATAAACTAATATATCCTTGATATTTTTAATTTAAAATTCAAAAATTAGAATCTCATATTAACTTTCAATTGATTTGTCTTAAAAATCCACCCTTTGAATTTTCTTTTAGAAAATTGTGACCCTAAAATTCATTAAGACAGTTAAATTTTGATCCCTAACTTACAAGAAATTTTATTATCACCAAATAAAATAAAACTATAATAACATCCTCATTTTCAAACACCATGGACTGATCCACTATGAAAACACCCATGTTGGGATCTAATTCAAACCGATAATGGAATGCGACACCAAACTTCATGAAATATGACTTCTTCTAGATTAAAAACTTCTTCCACCATGGATGCATTCTCATTTTTCTCCTCAATTTTAGAATTTTGGTGCTCACTATACATTACTCTATAACACGTTGTATTTCAATTTTCTATTTTAGAAACCTTTTTGAAATTATAGTTAAATCCATATTCATATATTCATTTTGAAATTCGACTATTCGAGTGATTGAATAACTTATAGGGATCTCTCATTGTAATATTGTTTTTATATTTTTAGTTTGTTTATATTTTATAAGTTACATTAATGTTTTATATTATTATTTTTTATTAAATACTAAAATGGAAACACCCTTTTATAGGATGATCTACAAGCTCTAACAGAGAAGGGACCAAACACATTTAGATCAAACAAATATTTACATTAGGTCCTAGGTGATGAGCATAGTGTAAGAGTTCATTGTAAACCTAAAAATAAAATAGTTTCATATAGATATTTGTCTTCATGTATTAAATATTATATAAACACTACATGAATGGTTTCCTATGAAAAATTAAATGCTGCTATCAAGAAAACAAAATAATTTTTTTTGACAAGAGTCTCAAAAAAATAAAAAAAGAAAAACAACCAATTATTCAAAGTGATATTAGCAATATGTTCTTCACTTCCTCCATAGGATGCAAAGATAGTGGATAGACTTTTATCGAGTATGTGATCGATTTATGAGGATGAAAATGATTGTGTAGCTATTGCTAATTATGTTAGTGGAGAGGCTGATGATGATAAAGAGTATTCTAGTGGTGATAATGGTGTTGATGATGGTGATGTTGGTGGAACACATATCGATATCAGTGCCAACGATGATGAGGATTTGGATGACACCATTGAGTGACATTATTAAAAGTTAATGAATTTACATATGTATTATTTTATTTGTTTTTATTGATTATAAAATGACAATTTTATATATTATGTATTTTCTTGGTATCTGTTTTTTGGTATTTTGGTATAAATGGTATGCTTCTAGTGCATGTTTGGATTTTAGTGAAAATGGTACAATGTTGGTTTATTTGGGATGTGATATGGTTTCAGTTGTTTCCATGTTTTAAACTATGGATGAAACCATCAATTTAAAGGGTTTTCACCATGGTATTAGAGGTTAATTTTCATGGTTTAAACTATGGTTTTAGCCACCATGTTACATGATTTTAACCATGGTATTAGATATTAATTTCCACAGTTAAACTGTGGTTATAGAGAATAATTACCATGGTTTAAATCATATCTATAACCATAAATTTCTATGGTTTTAACCATGGTATTAGATGTAAATTTTCAGAATTAAACCATGTTTATAAAGAGATAATGACATGATTTAAACTATGTCTATACATAGTCTATTGCCATAGTTTAAACCATGGCAGTCAAAAATCCCTATTGCAATGGCTTCAAAATCCATAGTTAATAAAACCATGGTTATACCCTATTTCCACAATTTTTTGACCCACAAGTACGGTTCTAAAATATGGATGTAGGTTCCATTTCTAGTTTTTAATCATAGTTATGTCTTGAAAATCATATATATATATATAAAATCTATCATAATAACTATCCATGAAAGGCAATGATGAGAAATGAAATATAATGGTTTGTGAGGCGGTAATCTGCACATATAGATGGACAATGGTTTCATTTACCATTTGATGGAAAATGAGATGAATAAGGCTATGTTATTAACATAATAACATCTTAGTATATGTGAGATACTTATATTATTATATTTTACTATTTAGGAAAAAATTAAAGGAGTTATAATAAGTAAAATTTAAATGATTAGTTAAGATGATTACCTTCTATTTGAAGAACCTCATTTTACTTACACCTTAAGACTTATAGGTTTGTATTTTGGTGAGACTAAGACCTCTAAGAATGGGGGGGGGGGATTTTGGTAAGTGATTTGGGTAGAGATTTATTGAGCTACATTTCTCAAGAAGCGTGAGGAAGAGAGTAGGAGTGGTGTCCTTATAAAAGAGAGGAGTGGGGAACCCTTGGAATTACTTAAAGTATTAAATTAATTTAAATTAATTTTCATGTTCAAGTGGAAAAATTGATATATTTCAATTATATGGTGAATATAAGTTTAAATAGTCTCATCCAACAAAATTTAGGCAAGTTTAGGTGATATTTTAACCCTTATCTCTTATTTTTACCCCTATTAACTCTTTTGATGATTACCATGATATCAATTTTTTTTACTTTTTAGGGGTCAAAAAAGCTATTACAAAAGAAAAATTGACCCATAAGTGGATAATGGTTGAAATTATCAACCATATCTCATTAAAATTTCTAAATATATCATATTTATGAATATTATATCATTTAATAAAATATTATTTAATATAAAATACCATTAAAGTCATTTTCAGGATTATTCACATAATTGAATATAAAAAAAATATCAAAACTATAATGTAGTTTGAATAAAAATTTTAAAACATAAATAATACATTATATTCATCTAAAAAATTCTTTTAACACCACAAATCCCCCAAAAAATATTAATTTTAAAGTTTTTAAAATCATTTACTTGAATTTTATGTTACTTGTTAAATCATTGTATTGGTGTTGCGTAAACATTTAAGGGAAATATTTCATCACTAAAAATTAAGAATAAATTACAATTATAAAAAATTATTTATATTAAAAAAACCATTTATAACCATTAAATACTTGTTCTTATCCCTTTCACAAAATATTATAGATATTAAAAGCAATAAAGATACATTTTGGAATTTTCCTTTACTTAAAATAATATAAAGATCTTTATCAAAGAGAAATGGAACCAAAATTCCATATTACACAATTATATAAAGGTTTTGGTCGAACTAAACTCATAAAAGGAAATATAATAAAGTGTATGGATGATTTTAAATCCTTATTTTATAATTTTAACCATGTTCTACCTATTTTACCCTTACTGCGGTGACCACATTTCTACTATGGTTTTTATTCATTATGAACAAAAAATAAAGTTGACCTATTTGAAAAAAATTTAAATGATAATTTAAAATATTGAATCCACATTATCAAATTTAATCCTAATAAGTGGCATAAATTTCTTTTACAATAAACCTGTAAAACAAGATGACAAAATATTTTATGAAAAAAATGCATTTTTAAGTATAAAAATGATTTTATACCAAAATTAAGAATAATATAGATTACAATAAAATTAATGGCATTATTTTTAATAAAAATAATTAATTTAAATTTAAAACAAAATTAAAATAAAATGGTACTTTGTAAATACTTTAAAATAAAAGATGATTTTCTATAAAATCAGTATTTTCACTATTTAGTAAAAAATAAACTTTTTTGGAGAACTTCAAAATTTCATGATAAGATAATTTTGATATGATGATTTCAAAAATGATATAATTTTTATAAAATAAAATTTATAAAATTAGCATAAACTAATGTAACATCCTGACCCAGCTCACCACTAAACTGGTGACCGGACCGGTCGTCACATGACCTCAAGCACGTCTCCCCATACGCCAAAGGCTGCCGACTTGCAGAGAGGGTCTATAGATAGTCAGTGGGGATACTATACCCTCATATCAGAGTTCAATAATATAAAATGGAAATAAAAAACTGGAAGTAGTCTAATAAATGATAAAGCAGCAGAAGACAGATTTTATAAATCTTGTACCAAACAAATGGTCAACGCCAATTATACAACATATGCATGCATGATATGCTAATGATGCAAAAATGGAAAATAGTGAACAAGACTGCATGCTTAACATTCCAATACAAAAATAAATAAACAATGACTCAAAGACCTGATAGTGGTCTCCTCAAGCATCCCGAGCTTTCGCTCTGTCTTCTTCTCTTATCTCTTAAGTAAATACAAACATCACAATCCTGTAACCAAATAGAATCTACTCGGGTACCCTAGTGTAATGGAGACCCGAGTAGGGTGTGAGATATAAATCTCAATAGGCCGATACCACTGGTTTCTACCCCAAATCCATACATTTAATAAATAATTTAAACTATGTAAAAGCATGCATAAATAAAGTAGTACAATGTAACTATATACCCATGTACCTTCTTCAGCCCTCAGCTGGTGTCTGAACCTGTATTATAAATTTTTCATGCATACACAATAGTCATTACATAATCATATTTTAAAATAACTCCATCCAAGACAACTTAAGGCATGGAAAACTAATACGCATCAAAAGGTACCCTTGGCCAATAGTTGTAACAAACAATCAATTCACAATATTAATTTAATGCATGAAAATTAATTAATTCAACAATTAATTAATTAAATATTATCTCTTTAACCAATTATCAATTAATTAACCATTTACCATTTAACATGTAATAATTAATCCATCAATTAATTATTAAAAATTTCCAATTTATATTCCAAACATTTAAAATATTCAATATACTCAATAATCAGTAAAAGAAATAATTTTATTCAAAATCATGACTTGATAATTAATTCTAAAATTAATTACCCTATTACCCATTCTGGCCATTCAAATCATTTAACTTTTTAATCATACCACTTTAACCAAATTAGAAAAACATGCTTAAAATCAACACATGTTCAAGTCATCATTTATCTCACGTGGGTGACATCATTTAATAACATAAAAAGTGTCATGAATCGATATATCATATATCGGCTCCAAGAAGAAGACATATGAAAAGACAAACCACATCAAGCATGATATGACATTACCACTAACCATCATTTTATCTTTAATCAGAATTTCAAGAAAACTTAGTAGTTCCATAATCAAGGAAACTTACATTCTCAATTTATTTAAAGAAATTATAATTTTTAAATAAAGTGATAGGGATTTGGGACCCTACCTCGGGGTGACGTCATTTTAATTATGCATCACTTTAATGTACTTGGCGGAAATTAGATTCAAATGGCACACAGTCGCACACACACCACCTTTGAATATATGTATATATATGTATATATATCTACACACAGATATATATATATATATATATATATATATATATCTCAATATATATTTTCACGCGCCCGTGCCCTGCAACAAAAATCAATAAATCACCAAAAAAACTTTGGAAGAACAAAACCAATGCAACAAGGTCTACACACCTACCGCTAGATACTAGGGACTCAGATAAAAAAGACTCCATTTTAGGTGGTATAAAACCAAACAACAATATAATTATTTACCTTCGAACAACATCGATGAACTGAATCGGCCCGAACCGCCTCGCCTTCGGTGGCGGTTTCCAGAACGCGGACCAAGGAAACCCAAGAACCACATTGGACAACCCTAGAACCGAAGAACACCAAAAATTCAGTTTACAAAAAAACCCTAAATTAGGAAAAAACTAAATGGGTATCAAAACAGCATCAAACCACAAGAGCGATGATGAATATCATGAGGGGAGATCTTACCTCTTCGAATCAGACCAAAACGAAGGACAAAATTAGAGGAAATCATTGTGCAAAGAAGGACCCATAATAGGGGGGTCACATGCTAGGGTTCTGCCTGGATGGGTCTCGTGATGCTATAGGAGATCCGGCTGAGGGTCGCACGCTTCTAGGTCGCACTGTAGGGAGGTTGTTAGGCCAAGGGAAAAGCGCGGAGGAGGCCTGCCATGGAGGATGAGCTGTGTGGAAGAGGAGGTCGTGGGATCTGGTGCACTACCCTGCTGCATCGCGCCTCACCAGGGAGGAAGAAGAGGGGATTTCCCCCTTTTCCTATTAAAAAAAATCTAACCTAAAAACCAATTAAAACCTCTTAATTTATTTCGATTTAATTTTCTTCAAAAGCATTTACGATAATAATTCATAGTTATATGGAATAAGAAAAGTCATGAAATTATTATAATTACACCCTTTCATTTACTCCTTTCAAACTAAAACCCCCAAATCCATTATTTTTTTTAATAATAACAATAATAAATGACCATAATTAAATTGTATTAAAAAAATAGTCAAAAACATCAATCATTTTAATGATAATAATAATAATCATATTATTATTATTTCCATTTAAATGTTTATTTATTAAACCCAAAATCTCCAATTAATAAAAAATTTCTTCATTAAATCTGAAACTACTCATTTAATTAAACATTTATTTGAGATAACCAAAAGCCTCATTAATTTCACACAACTATTACACCTCATTAATCATGAAATTAAAATATTTTAGCATCCAAATAATTTAAAAAATCACCAAAATAATAATAATAACATTATTATTATTATTATTATTAGAACTTTCTTTTATTTAAACACAAAACCCCCACTTTATTACAATATCATTATTATGATATTAATTATAAAAACTCCAACCCATAACCTCCAATTAATAATAATAATGTTTCATCATTATCATTGAAACCCATCAATTAATTAAATGTTTTTGGTGAACCCCAATAACTATCTTTAATTTCTTCAACCATCATTTAATTAATTCTTTAACATTCATTTAATTAAACAACCACAATAATAATAATAATAATAACATTATTATTATTATTATTTAAAATTTCTTTTAATTAATCACAATCTCTCTTATAATCTTATTTAATTAAAATAAATAATTTATTAGACAAGGTAAACTGTACGGGTTGGACCGCAACCGTGCGCTGCCAGTGCAGATCCATTAAAATGGACTTTTCCAGATCCGATTCTCCCAAGACTCATCGAGACACCCGATAAAATTATCGGATACTTACGCGAGTCCAAAAACGACACTTTTAGGTGTTCCAACACTCAGAATAAAATTCCAAAGCTCGGTTAAAAAAAATACCCCTCGATAAATCTATTTTTTTTAAAAACTTTTTTATTTTAACACGGTTAAAAAACATGGGACTTAACAACTAATTATAACATTCCCTCATAAAATGTAATAAAAACCATTTTTAAGAAAATGTATTTTTAAAGAATAAAACGAATTTACAAAAAATTGAGTTATTATTTCATACTAATTAATCAATAAATTTTTATTTATTATGACCTTTATATATATATATATATACATTTTTTACAATGTGGTTACTCTTATTCATATCCTCCAATTCAATGACTAGGTTATAACTTTCATATTTAAATAATAATATTTCACATTTGTTAAAGCTCAGTGTTGCCTGTATTATACACAGCTAGACATATTATTATTTTATAATTTAAGGTTATTACATTAACCATATAGAAAAATTCATCTAAATATTATTTAATGTAAATCATTGACCCAATTAATATTTGAATCATGAATGATACCTTCATTGTGATGTGGGTATCAAAGGTAAGTGCATCATCAATTAAGTTTGGCCTAGTATAATGATGTGGGTGTTGGGTTATCCAATGTAGAAATGTTTATGGGAAAAGTAATAAATATAAGTGTGAGATAAACCCTCACATCATGATATATATTTTTGGATGAGAAGACCCAATTACACTAATATTAGGTTAAAAATTCATAGTGATACATGGCATTTAATTTAATCCAGCTGGGTTATCTCACATAAAAATGGGCAAGGGGAAAAGTGCTAAATATAAGTGCGGGGGAAACCTTTTCTTAATAATATATATTTTAGGGTGAGAAGGTGAAATAATTCTGACATTTGGTAGAAAATCCATATCAATACACGGAATCTAATTTACTTTTTACAAGTTTTATGGGATTTTTTTTCAATATCTATCCAATTGAAAGTGTTCTTTAAATCTCAATATTTATGGGATAAATAGGCGAAATAATTACTGATGGAGATTCATAAAAAATATCAAAAAATGTTTTCAATTTTTCAATTTGTATAAGAAATGATATTTAAAAAAATTGAGTATTGAAACCACAAATTATATATGAGATATTTTGAAAAAAATCCAAAAAACATGGATATTGATCCAAATAGGTGCAATTTTAGGCACTCAATGGTGATTTTATGTATTTAAAAATTAAATAATCAAAAATAATTTTCTTATATTTTGGTCAAGTATATTTCATTGTAAACTAGTTGAAGTAGAATGATAAAAAACTTTAAAGAGTGGTGGAAAAGATCATGCAACGTTTAACCACCAAATTCAACTATATTGTTGTAGTAATTGAGGAATCACAAGATTTATCAACCATATAAATTGAAAGGTTCATTATTTCCACATGAAAAATGAATGAATCAATAGGCTCTTGCTTCATATCCTAGGTAGGTATTTAAAATCTAGGTAGTAAAAACATGTCAAGGAGGATTCCAAGGCAATCATATATGTGGACGCAATCATGGAAATAATCATGGAATAATTGAAAATTCCTCCATTGCATTCTAAGGAAAATTAGTGGAGTGAAGTAACTTTGATGGATGGGAAAAATAAAATATTAAATTTTTTGGACATTAAAAATTTATAAATTTTGAAAGAAAATGTAGAACGAAGATTTCATTTGAGATGGGGCTTTCAATCACCACCGATGCTATAAAAAAATATGTTTCTTTATTGCATGATAGATAAAACATATATTTAGTTTATAAGTATTTAGTTCCTTGAAACCAAATGAAAAAATCACATGTGTAAAAAAATATTATTATTCCAATCTCATCTATTATTCTTCTCCATTTTCCCAAATAACAGGTAACCCCCCCACCTTTATTATGGCTTAACTATTAATAAGTTTAACAAGGAATAATTATTAAATGATAAATTTAAAGTAAAGTGATAACTTAAATTGTATTTTGAAAATAATTTCTTGAGTTGAAAAATGATTGCTGATGGATTTTTCATTTTTCAATCGTAAAGTTATGAACATTTGATAAGGAGTTCAAGGTTCCAATAATAGTTGTTTAACTTATGATTCAAAAATGTGACGAATCACAGATCATTAGGTGATTAAAAAGAATTAATTTTATCTTTTACATAAGCAAATTTGTATATTTTTTCTTATGTGATGAGTTGGATAAGATTATGAGTGGGAATTGGAGGAAACATTAAAAATTTGAAAAATTGGAAGAAGTAGTTAAACACCACCAATACCCCAATAAGATGCCATCATAGGTCTGGTGACTAGATAATGGGTATCCCACCCACTATCAAGAGGTTGGTGTAAAACATAAAAGACCCCATGGATCACCAAAACTCTAATGGAGGCCTCTAGAGTTCTAATTGGACCCCAGACCCCCCCATTTTAAGGCTGTGTGTGTGTGGGGGGGGGGGGGTTAGTTATTTTGGGGGGAAATTCCTCCTTAGACCACCTAGTGGATAGAGGTAGGTGGTCCCTAAATTTTTTCATTGTTTTATATGTGTTTTGTGTGTTGTATGACATGAAGGCTTGGGTGAGTGGGTGTGATTTACCTAATATGAAAATGATAGGGTTACTTTTATGCATTTATATTATGAGTTAGGTACATTAGACCCATAAAAACTATCCATATATGATACCTTGATTTTATATTCATCAATGGATATATTAAGTATTTACAATATTATCATGAATTTGGGATGAACCCATATAAGGTGTCTTGTCATGTGATATGAGTTATGAGGCATTTATTGGTCTTTTTTTATATTCCTCCATGGATGGGGAGATGTGTTGTATGATTTATGGGGGAAAATATTATCCTTTTTGGTATGATATTGTGGGATAATGGTTAGAAAGGCTTGATATTCATGTAAATGGTTATCATGGAATATCATATGTCATGCCAAGGGCATTTTATCTTGAGTTGGGGTGTTCCTAAGTATACAATTCAAGGGAGGCTCATGGGTAGCCTAAGGATATGAGTTGGACTTGGTGAGGTTGGTCTTATAGTTTGATTATTACACTGTATTACTATTGGCATTACACTGTTCACCACCCAAGGGTTAGATACTTTTATTTTATGAATATATTCAAACCATTATATAATGGGTAGGATTCCATAGAAAACTATTACCAAGATGATTAGTTATGATATGGATACACATATACCATCTTCATCTTTAGGCTTTATAGAATAGATGGTTAGACATAATGTTGAACAGATATCCTGATGACCTTTAGAGGTTAGTTTCGAGCCTATTATGATCTAGTTGGAGTGAAACACTACCATATCATCTCTTATTCTATATATCATTGGTACTCGATATGTGTATTCTGAATCAGTATCGGTTGGACCAATTATTTATGATGGGGGGAATCCATCACATGGTGATCCCACCTATGCTCATGTGTTTTGAACTTAGGAAGTTTTGTACCAACAATTATAATCAAGAACAAGCATCTTAATACACTAGAATAGATTGAAGTAGGTAAGGTACTTCATTTGAGTGGCTTGTTTAACAATAAATGATAGGAATTGGTATTATATGTTTATTATTTCAACTTTTATCTCATATTTCTCATCAACCAATTATATTTTGGATTATTTTAGGGGCTCATTAGTGGTGTCTTATAGGTTTCTTTACTCACACCCCATGCATATACCATAGTGGATGTTCATATTACCTGATTCTTGATGTAGGTAAAATCATGGACCTAATAATGGATGGGTATTCTAAAGTTTTACAACAAGGATTTGGAGGTGGGTTCATATGAGGACTCAGATCCTTTTTGGCAGTTTATTCATTCATTTTATATATTTTACTTACACCATATATATGAGCTACCTGTTATTTGATCCTTATTTTGATATATGACTTGTATATCATTATATGAGTTACATTTTAATTATATAATTATTGGATGACTACCATAAATTATATATTCTTCTTGTTTGTATTCATACAATGAGGCATGTTGGAGGTCACATGTTATTCTAACTTGTGCTAGTGAGTAGGTAACCAGGTTGGGAAGTTACAAAATGGAATTAGATATGGTACTCAGGTTAGCGTGTTAATAAGGATAATGGGACCTAATGGGGATGGATAGTAGAATACCACATTAGTTGGAATAGGTGCATAAAGAACCCCTAGAAAGGGGTGTGTTGATACCTTTACCATCATGAGGCCTTCTATGTGGGAGATACCCAATGGGAATAAAACCTTGAGGGGTTAAGAGTATATATAAGGGATTATATCATGGGGATAAGGGTTATTATATAACTCTGATACTTAATGAGGCCTTTAATAGGTTCAACATGATTAGAAAAAAAACTCTATGGGGTTTATTGGATGAGTTATGAGGGGATCTTCAGGGGAAATATTGTTGTAGGTTGCGTTAAGCTATGTTGTGCACTCTAAAACCCAAATGGGTCCTTTATTTAGGTTGGATTGAGAAAAAAAACTATGAGGGTGAGACCCTATGTGGAAAATATAATGGTATATGGCAATATGGGAAATTAAAAAATTTTATGAGATCCTTGTTTATTGTTTTATTAATATTGGCATGGTAGAAGGTGACGGGTTGGTTGAAACTTAGGATATGGTTTGTACTTGTACATGAACAAAACCTATATATTGGAAATCCAAGTTAACCAGGAGTTTTGGTTTTTATTATTATTATTTTATTATTTTAGTATAGTATTATGTAAAGAGTTATTGTTTATTTATTTTATCTTAGTTTTATGTGGAAATTAGGCATAAATACATACACCATACTTGACACATAGGTTCACATGGAATGTCCATGATAGTGTGTGATTATGAAAATGATTTTGAAAATAGGTTTGGTTAATTAGAATATCAAAAATAAATTATTTAGTGTTTTACTAAATAAATTATCAATGGTGATTCAATTAACTAAAATCATTAGTTAATTCTTCCTTGGTGACTATTACTTGATTTATTATGATATGAAATATAAATTCATTATGAACACAAAACCTAAGAGTGTTGTGAAACCCATATGTCACTATAGCACTTGATTTGATTTATTTTATGTTATGTTAGTTTTTTCTGAGTCTTGATGGTTTTTTCTGTTGGAATTTTGGATTTTTGAAGGTTTTTTTGGTCTTTCGCAATTTACCCACATGATTAGGGGTCACTTTTGTAACGACCCAAACTTTCATTAATGGAAATTTCTATTGATATAATTAAATGTCTTATTATGGTTATATAAAATTGGTTTTATGTTTCTAGATTTTAAAATACAGTTATGAATTGTGACTGTTTCTAATATAGGCATTGAACAGTGATCACATGATTAGTATAAATATAGGGCTTTAACAAATCTAATTTACTTAGACAAAGGAAGCGATGACCTCATCCAATAGACTTTCCCCATACGAAGCCCATTTATCGAAGCTCAGAAAGGAGGTGGCATCTTTGGTATTCACTCTTGACCAAGACCAAGCTGATCTTGAACACGTTAAGCTTGAGCGGAACCAACTATGGGAGAAGTGGAAGTTAAGAGAGATTACCACCCAAGCAATGTTATCCGAGCCACCCCAAGAGTCTGTCACCATCGCACACCTTACCCATCGGTCTTATGAGGGTGTTGTAAGGGGTTATATAAAATTACCCTAGCACTATGACTATGTACATTATTTTTTTATAAACAATATGCATTCATTTTATTATTGTTACTTTATAAATAGTTTTTAAAGCACAAACAATATTTTTAGTTAATATTCAACTAAGAAAGATATTTTGATGAATTAATGGATTTTTGAATTAAATAATATTTTAATAAATTATTATTATTATTATTATCAAATTAATTCTTATTAAATATAAATTATTTCATAATTTTATGAATGCAATTGTAATTTTTATTAAGGTTTGAAAGCTATTTTTTTGTCAAAACCCATGAATTTTCGATAAATGTCAGTTTTTATTTAAAAATTAAAAATTAAAATATTTAGAAAATTATTTAGATAAAATGAATATTATTTTTGTAATCAGGATGTCGAAATTATCCAACGGTGAATTTTTCATAATTTTCTGAGACAGTCAAATTTTGGGTAAAAATTAAATACTGTTTAAATATATAATGTGTTTTATGACATCATAATGAACCAATAGTGATGTAATAAAATAATATAAACATCATGTTCGGCCAATATATGTTTTAACATTAAAATAATTATATTTTGAGTTTTTTTGATTTATTTTACAAAGCTTCAGGGGACCCTCCAAGTCTTATAGAACATTTTTTCTTTTTAAATTGTTTTCCTTAGGAGTGTGACTCATCTCCACCTAACAAAAACCTATTATTTTAAGAAGTTAGGACATTGGAATTATAAAATATTGTTTTCAACTCTCATTTTTAAAAAACCATTGGAAAAAACCATGGGCTGGTTTGTGGTTTTGATTAGTTTAATGTGAGGTGTCCCAAACCTAAATAATAAAGAATTCCCTCTCCTTTCCTATATAAACCCACCCAAGATCCCAATTTCTCTTCTCTCAAATCCTTTTAATTTCGAAAAACCCATGCCCTTATCTTTCTAGAATCCTCCCAAGGTTTCTAAAGCTCCCAAGAATCCTTTCACAAGCCTCTCCCAAGCCTTTGGGATCACACTTCCATGTAAGGGATTTCTTCCTTCCTCATTTTTATCCAGTTTTCATTATGTTGTTATGCCCTTTTTTTTCAATTAAAAATGTTGGGGTATAATTTTTCACCTCCCACATACTTATCTATTTATTTTTAGATGATGGTATACCCCTTTTTCTCTCATTAATTCCTCCCATGTACACCCGTTACCATGCCAAAATTCCTTGAGGGATTTCTCTCTCCTCTTTTACATCCAAGTAATTATTTTGTATTATGAATCTAAATTCCAATTAATTTGTTGGGTAATGAATCTATATGACCCCCTAACTATCCATTTCATGTACATATTATGGGACACCATTTTCTCTCTCATCAACCATTTTTATGAATCCTTATGTCACGCCGTTATGCTGCCGAAATTGCAATGCGTTTTTCCAAGCCAAGATCATTGTGTAGTGAATACCATACCCATGTCTCTATCAAGGGTATTCACATTTATGCACATATACATATTTAATTTTACTTTCATGTATTTATTCCACATTACTTAATCATGGAATAACTTATGATGTTGATTGATTCTATATTATATGATCCATGTGGCACACTTATGCATGAAATGAAATGTTTAAGAAGGGTGCGCCCTGATAGCACTCCAATGCATTGGATAAAGTATATTATCATGATAAGTAATGTGAAATGGGTGTTGAATCATGATAATTCAAGTATAATGAGGTTTTAATCTTGATTAATGTGCAATGAGGGTTTACTCATGCTCCATGTGTAATGAGCCTTGGCTCATGCTAAATTACATGTTAAGTGTTGTTTCCACATTTCCATGTTATGATTGTCATAATTTATCATGACTTTATGTTAATGTTTCTATTTTTCTCTATTGATATGACTATTTTATAACATGTATTGTATTACTCATTTTATCCCATGTTTATTCCTTTACTGGGATTCATAGCTCACCCTTTTCTTATGCATGTCCTCAGGTTATCCCATGCAATGCAAGTACGAGAGAATGTAGTAGTCATGTAACAAAAATTTTCAATAAAGATGTTGTATTTAATGTTTTAAGTTATTATGTAATGATCATAATCCACAAATACACTAGACCTATCAATCTTCTATGTTTTATCAAGTGAAGTTTATGTAATAAATCATGTTTTAGTGTGTAATAAAGAGTATGGTTGTCATAGTTGGTATCAGAGGAGAGGTTTAGTTATTTTTGGGATTAGGATTAGAAAACCCTAGTGAAGACTTAGAGACAATAATAAGTATAATAAAATCATCCCTAAGTATTGGTGAGTATTGTGTAAGTGTTTTATCAAGAAAATACATCCCTTTTTGGATACGAGCAGGTAGAGGCGGCTCTGGCACAGATGTATCCTAGGGGTAAAACCCGAAAACACCGCTTTGAGCTATACTTGAATGGGAACTGGTGCATGAAAATGGTACTTTTTTCACTCTTGGTTACGACACTCTTGGGGGATATGATTTGGTAAATTCACAAGATTAGTATGAACCCTTATTAAGGGAATTAAAAAAATTCCCCTCAGAATATATGTTAGAAAGTAGATCATGGATAACATAGACTGAAGCCTATACATTCATAAGTTAAAGAAATAAAAGATATTTATAATTCATCTGTTTTGTCCTTATATTTTTCTTTATGTGTTACCCCTAACATTCCTTTTATTCCAACCAGTGGACGGTAATAGGAGGACTCAGGATAATAACCGATGTGAAGACCAATGTGATGACTGTTCTAATGAGATGCCCAATCTGATGGAAGTAGGAATCACGAACTTTGTCACGACACTCTCTCAATTAACTCAAGCATTGAATAGATACATGGGTCAAGAGGAATGTTCAAACCCCCTAATAAAGATAAAGTCACTATTGAGAGCTTCTTGAGACAAAGGCCTCCTACTTTTAATGGATTATTTGATCTCTCAGTCGCTAAACAATGGATCAACTCCATTGAAAAGATCTTCTCCATCCTTCAATGTTCTGAATAAGAGAAGGTTCTTCTGGATGCTTATCGTATGGAGGGTGAAGCTGATCAGTGGTGTAAATTGATCAAAAATACGAAGCCTGAGGATGAGATTGAGGTATTGGAATGGAAGGATTTCCGGAAGATGTTTTTTGATAAATATTTTCTGTGCACCCTCCAGATTAAGATGGAAAGGGAATTCCTTTCCCTCAAGAAAAAAGATGACGGATCTATCAGAGAGTATGAGGAAAACTTCACAAGGCTTGCATGATATGATTTTGTCTTTTTCGTTACCCCCAAATACAAGGTTGACCACTTCTTTGGTGGACTGAAACCTAGCCTATGGAAAGCACTGTCGATCCGTGACTTCGACAGCTATGAGGAAATTATCTGATGTGCCCTCAAGGTCGAAATGGAGATCGGAGAATCTCAGGGGTATCATAGGGATAAGAAGAATAAGGCGGACTTCAATTCTGGTGGTCTGATGGATAAATCCAATGGTGTTAAGAAGATACAGCACCGCACTTGCCAAAGGTGTGGAAAGAAGCACCATAGAAATTACCTGAAGGGGACGAGGAAATGATTTAGGTGTGGAAGAGAAGGGCACCCAGCTGTTAACTGCTGACAAGAAAAAACTACGGCTGCAACAAAGGACAAGAATTCTCCATTTAAACCTCAACACGTTTTTCATTGCTACAACTGCAAAGAACCAAGGAATCTTGCAAATCAGTGCCCTAAGCCAAGGGTTTTCAGAGGCAACCAATAACCTCCAAGGAAGCAAGGGAGAGATTTTTCCATAACTACTACAGAAGTAAGCCTCGACAACAAAGTGGTGATAGGTATTCTAGTTATTCATTCAAGAATAGAAAACATACTTTTTGATATTGGTTCTACACATTCTTTTATATCCCAAAATTTTAGTAGAACAATCTGAGCACCACCACAAATCATGGAAGTAAAGATGTCGGTGAGTACGACAAAGGGGGAAATCATTGCATCCCATGAAAATAACTCCTCCCCTATCATAATTTGTGGATTTAACTTCCCTTCGAACCTCATAATAATCCCTCTGGTGGAATTTGATGCAATTCTTGGCATGGATTTGCTTTCCTTATATAAAGCCAATATAAATTATCGTGAGAGGGAAATAACTCGCCATGTGGAGAATCAACCCCCGAATCTGTACAAGTGCAAGGAGAAAGATAAATCTTATTTAGCTCCATCATCTCAAGTGTGGATATTACTACCCTATGAGCATGCATATATGGATAAGATGATTGAGTGTAAGGAGGCAACCATCCTTGAAGACATGCCTATTGTGAGGGAATTTGTTGAAGTGTTTCCTAAGGAATTGCATGGTCTTCCTCCTAGAAGAGATGTTGAATTCTCAATTGATCTTATACTTGGGGTGTTTCCAATATCCAAGAATCCATATAGAATGGCTGTTGTGGAGCTTGAGGAGTTGAAGAAACAACTATAGGAGAATCTGGATAAAGGGTTTATACGCCCAAGTGCTTCACCATGGGGTGCACCAGTCCACTTCGGCAAGAAGAAGGATGGGTCAATGCGCCTTTGCATCGATTATCGTGAGCTTAAAAAAATCAAAATAAAGAACAAATATCCTCTCCCATGAATTGATGACTTGTTTGATTAGCTGCGTGGAGCACAATATTTCTCCATGGTAGATTTTTGGTTGGGATATTATCAAGTAAGGGTGAAGAAGGAAGATATTCCTAAGACTTCTTTTCATACAATATATGGGCACTATGAATTCATAGTAATGCCTTTCAGACTCACTAATTCTCCAAAAATCTTCATGTACTTGATGAATAGAGTCTTTATAGATTACCTAGACAAATTTGTGGTAGTCGTTATAGATGATATTTTAATATAATCAAAAACCAAGGAGGATCATGAGGAGAATCTAAGAACTATACTAGAGACCTTGTGAAAGGAGAATCTATATGAAAAGTACAGAAAGTGTGAGTTCTGGTTGAAGTAGGTCTCATTCTTGGGCTATATCATCATAAGAAATGGGATATCTGTGGATCCCTCCAAGATAGCTACAATAGAGGGGTGGTCGAGGCGAACATCGGTAACAGATATCTGTAGGTTCTTGGGGTTAGCTGGATATTATCAATGATTTTTGAGAAATTTCTCACGATTGTCCAACCCTCTTACCAAGATAACTCGGAAGGGAGTAAAGTTTCATTGGAGTGATGAATGTGAAGAAAGCTTCAAGGAGTTGAAAAGGAGGCTTATCACTGCGCCTGTGCTCACTTTACCCACTAGTGGAGAACTTTTTTGTGGTATTCAGTGATGCTTTGAAGAAGGGCCTAGACTGTGTGTTGATGCAAAATGAAAAAGTCATTGCCTATGATTCAAGGAAATTGAAATTTCATGAGCAGAATTATCCAACACTTGATTTGGAGTTGGCTGCGGTGATCTTCGCTTTAAAAATTTTGCAGCATTATCTCTTTGGGGAGAAGTGTGAAATATATATATATCACACAATCCCCAAGTATATATTCACACAGAAAGAGTTGAACATGTGCCAATGAATATGGTTAGAGCTTATCAAAGACTATGACTGCTCAATCCATTACCACCCTGGGAAAGCGAACGAGGTGGAAGATTCTCTAAGTAGAAAGGACCGAGCAATTCTATCATTGATGATAATTGAAAAGGATCCAATCTTCTTAGATTTGATGAATATAGACATGGGAATCATGAATAACGGAACATCATCAACCCTTTCAAAAATGATTGCTCAACCGTCTCTTTTGAGAAGGTTAAAGGATGCTCAAAAGGATAATGTGGGAATTCAGAAGAAAGTGGAAGCTAACAGAAAAGGGAAATCCTCGAAGTTCAATGTTAATAAATAAGGAATTGTGAGATTTGGGAAAAGACTATGTGTTCCATCAAGTCTAGAGATGAAGAAGGAACTTTTGGATGAGGTACATAATTCAAATTTCTCTATTCACCCAGGAAAGACAAAGATGTATCAAGATCTCTGAGAGCATTATTGGTGGGATAATATGAAGAAAGAGATCGCTGAGTATACATCAAAGTTCCTGGTGTTTCAGAAAGTTAAGGCAGGGAGGTAGAAGTCTAAGGGGATGATGCAACCATTACCCATACCAGCATGGAAATGGGAGAACATCACCATGAAATTTTTCACCAGACTTTCAAAGACATCAAAAGGAAAAAATGCAATCTGGGTTGTTGTGGATCATCTTACAAAGTCTACAAACTTCATTACAATTCAGGAGGATTTCTAATTGGATCAACTAGTACGGATATACATCAGTAAAGTGGTAAGGCTTCATGGAGTACCACTATCTATTGTATCCGATCGAGATCCAAGATTCACCTCCAAGTTTTGGAAGAGTCTTCAACATGCTATGGATACTGAACTGAACTTTAGTATGGCATATCATCCTCAAACTGATGGCCAATCTGAGCGAACTATTCAGACACTGGAAGATATGTTAAGATCATGTTCAATGGGATTTAAAGGAGTTTGGGATCAACATTTTCCACTGGTTGAATTCTCCTACAATAACAGTTTCTACTCGAGCATCGGAATGACACCTTTTGAATCCCTATATGGGAAGAGGTACAGAACACCAGAATGTTGGGATGAAGTTGGTGAGCATAAGCTACTAGGACCAAAAATGGTCTAAGAAATGGTGGAGAAGGTGAAAACCATTCAACAACATATCAAGGCATCCCAGAGTTGATAGAAGAGTTATGAAAATAACCATCGATGAGATCTTGAGTTTAAATTTGGAGACATGTTATTTCTGTGGATATCTCCATAGAAGAAAGTCATGAGATTTTGAAAGAAAGGGAAGTTAAGTCCTAGGTACATCGGCCCCTTCAAGATTCTTGATCGTGTTGGGGCTGTGGCCTATCGACTAGAACTTCCACCTACCATGTCCAAAGTACATGATGCCTTTCATGTATATCTCTTAAGGAAGTACATACCAGACCCTTCACATGTACTCTCTTCAGAGGTAGTATAGTTAGAGTATGATATTTCTTATGAGGATTAACCAGTGAAGATCTTATATCGTAGAGAAAAAGTTCTACGAAATCAGACAATACCCTTCGTTAAGGTGTTGTGGCGAAACCAAAAGTTTGAAGAAGCGATGTGGGAATCAGAGTAAGTAATGAAGTATAGTTACCTGCATCTGTTTTAGTGTGGGAAAAGTAAATTTCTAGGGAGAAATTTCTTAAGGGGGAAATATTGTAACGACCCAAACTTTAATTAATATGAATTCCTCTTGATCTAATTAAATATCTTATTATGGTTATATAAAATTGGTTTTATGTTTCTGTATTTTAAAATACCGTTATGAATTTTGACCGTTGCTAATATAGCCATTGAATAGTGATCACATGATTAGTATAGATATAGGGCTTTAACAAATCCAATTTACTCAGACAAAGGAAGCGATGACCTCATCCAGTAGACTTTCCCCATACGAAGCCCATTTTTCAGATCTAAAAAAGGAGGTGGAATCATTGGGATTCACTCTTGACCAATCCTAAGCCGAGCTTGAACATGTTAAGCTTGAGTGGAACCGACTACGGGAGAAGTGGAAGTTAGTAGAGATTACCACCCGAGCGATGTTATCCGAGCCACCCTTAGAGTCTGCCATCATCGCACACCTTACCCTTCGGTCTTATGCAGGTGTTATAAGGGCTTATGTAACAATACCCTATCACTATTATTATGTACATTATTTTTTATAAGGAATGAAAATTCATTTTATTATTGTTACTTTGTAAATAGTTTTTAAAGAACAAATAGTATTTTTAGTTAATATTCAACTAAAAAATATATTTTGTTGAATTAATGGATTTTTGAATTAAATAATATTTTAATAAAATATTATTATTATTATTATTATAAAATTAATTTTTATTAAATATAAATTATTTTTTAATTTTATGAATGCAATTTTAATTTTTATTAAGGTTTGAAAGCTTTTTTTGTCAAAACCCATGAATTTTTGATAAATGTCAGTTTTTATTTTAAAAGTAAAAATTCACATATTTAGAAAATTATTTAGATAAAATTAATATTATTTTTTTAATCAGGACAGTGAAATTATCCAACGGTGAATTTTTCATAATTTTCTGAGACAGTCGAATTTTTGGGTAAAAATTAAATATCGTTTAAATATATAATGTGTTTTATGACATCATAATGACCCAATAGTGATGTAATAAAATAATATAAAAATTATGTTCGTCCAATATATGTTTTACCATTAAAATAATGTGATTTTGGGTTTGTTTGATTTATTTTACAAAGCTTTAGGGGACCCTCCAAGACTTATAAAACATTTTGTCTTTTTAAATTGTTTTCCTTAAGAGTGTGAATCACCTCCACATAATAAAACTAGTTATTTTAAGAAGTTATGCCATTGTAATTATAAAATATTGTTTTACACTCCACTTTGGAAAAAACAATGGGAAAAAACCACGAGATGGTTTGTGGTTTTGATTAGTTTAATGTGAGGTGTCCCAAACCTAAATAATAAAGAATTCCCTCTCCTTTCCTATATAAACCCACCCAAGCTGCCACTTCCTCTTCACTCAAAGCCTTTGAAGTTCGAAAAACCCCTACCCTAATCTCTCTATAATCCTCCCAAGGAGACCCAAGCTCCCAAGATTCCTCTCTCATTCCTCTCCCAATCCTTTGGGATCACACTTCCAAGTAAGAGATTTCTTCCTTTCTCATTTTTGTCCAATTTTCATTAAGTTGTTTTGCCCTTTTGTTTTCAATTAAAAATGTTGGTTTATGATTTATCAACTCCCCCATACTTCCCTATTTATGTTTGTATGATGGGATATCCATTTATCTCTCATTAATTCCTCCTATGTACACCCGTTACCATGCCGAAATTCCTTGAGGGATTTCTCTCTCCTCTTTTACATCCAAGTAATTATTTTGTATTATGCATCTAAATTCCATTAAATTTGTTGGTAAATGTATCTATATGACCCCTTACTATCTATTTCATTTAAATATGATGAGACACCCTTTTCTCTATCATCAACCATTTTTATGAATCCTTATGTCACGCCGTTATGCTACCGAAATTGCACCACATTTTTCCAAGCCAAGATCATTGTGTAGTGAATACCATACCCATGTCTCGATCAAGGGCATTCAACTTTTTGAACATATAAATATTTAATGGAAATTTTATGTATTTATTCCACATTAATTAATCACGGAATAACTTATGATGTGGATTTATTCCATGTTATATGATCCATGTGGCACACTTATGCATGAAATGAAATGTTTAAGAAGGGTGTGCCTTGATAGCGCTCTAATGCATTGGGTAAAGTATAATATCATGATACATCATGTGCAATGGGTGTTGAATCATGATAATTCATGTGCAACAAGTTTTTACTCGTGCTTCTTGTGCAATGAGGGTTTAATCATGCTCCATGTGCAATGAGCCTTGGATCATGCTAAATTCCATGTTAAGTGTTGTCGTCACATTTCCATGTTATTATTATCATGCTTTATCATGCCTTTAAGTTAATGTTTCTCTTGTAATCCATTTATATGACTATTTTCTAACATGTATTGTATTAATCATGTTATTCCATGTTTATTCCCTTATTGGGCTTCATATCTCACCCTTTTCTTATGCATGTCCTCAGGTTATCCCATGCAATTCTAAGTACGAGGGAATGTAGTGGACATATAAAGGAAGTTTTCAATAAATATGTTGTATTTAATGTTTTATGTTGTTATCTAATAATCCTAAGCCCAAAAGACACTAGAAATATCGATCTTATATGTCGTATAAATTGAATTTTATATAATAAATCATGTTTTAATGTGTAATAAAGAGAAGGGTTGTTATAACTTTGTGGTGCTAGTTAAGGTTGTTTTGTCTAGGGGATAAAGTTGTTTTCACACCTTCCTCATGGATTGATAAACTGTTTAGAGCTTCCCAAAAAGTACGAGGGTGGTTTTGTCCTAGACAGTGTTCTTTGCACTGTTGGTTCATGGTTTAAAAAACCATGTGACCAAACCATGTGGCTTTATCAGGTGTTAAAATTTTGGGATTTTCCGAAAATTTCTTCTTTTATTTAAGAGGGGTTCACCCCTTTATTTTCCCACACACATTGGATGAAATTTGGGATCCCAAGGGGGGAGTTAAATCCTCCATCATTCTTTGGGATCCCAAGGGTTTAACCCCTTTCATGATTTGGTGGTTTTCAAGAGGTTTGATGGTAAATTTTCATCTCTTTAACTCTTTATTCCTTCATTCACTCTTTTCTCTTAGTTTGGTCTTCTCCCATGAACCATAGAACCCTTGTGACCAGTTTTAGGGTTATATGTTGACATAATGTGGTGGTTTTTGGTTTCTAGGGTTTGAAGACATTATCTCTATACTTATTCAGGTGGTAACCATCGAAGGAAACACATTTCAGATTGGGTTTTGATTCTTCCAATTATGTGTTTCTATTAAATTTTTTCATTTTGGAATCCAAAGTGTGATTATGCTTTATAAATAATTTTTTTATTAATATTATGAATATATGTGATATCCATGTGATGATTTGAAACTATTTCAATGTGTTTTAAATTCGAAAAAAGGGGTTCTCATTTTAATTTCATTTTTTTATGTTTGAAATGGATTTTTAATTTTCCAAGAATATGTGAAATGCCTATAAGGATTTTTTGAAATGGTTTTAATGGTGTGTGTTGTATTTTGATTTGGTTTTGGTTTTCAAGGAGTAAAAACTATTTTTAAGTGGATTTTTTTAAAGTGAGGTTTTGACATCAAAATTATTTATAAAGGGTTTCTTTGGTGAATTTAAAATACGAGTTTGAAATGAGTGTGTGGTTTTCCCCTTGTTAGAAATGCCTTAGTGGATCTTTTTAAAACGTATTTTATGGAAATGGATATCCTAAGGCCTTGTTTTGGATTTAAAAGAGGAAAAACCACATGTTAAAGGGTGTATTTGAATTTTTTAATGGATGTGTTCGATTCCAATGTATATTTTAGAATTACTAAAGTGGTTCTTTATGAAATTTGAAAAGGGTTTGGAATTCTGATCTATGAGTAATGACCCATAATTTTATGAATCAAATTTCCCTTATTATAATTATGTTATATAGTATAAAACACATAAATCATATAGAGAACTTAATAAAAACATTATTTTCATAAATTAATAATGAAATAAGGGGTATTTATAGATGTTACGAAACATATACTACTGGAATACTAACTTGACCGCTGGAATAATAATATGACCATTAGGAATAGTAAACTGGAAAATATAATAGTAACTTCCACTATTATAGTATAAATAAAATTTAGGTATCTTATGAATGAAAATATAATATATTATATCATGGAATAATTAAATATTTTTTTTAAAATAATAAATTAAGTATTGGTATTTTTGTGAAACGTAAATCTTCATTTATAATTTTATAATTAATATAATGATTTATAAGAAAATTAATTTTAATAAAATATATTAATAAATTAATATTTTGTTGTCTTATTATTATAATATAATTTTATGGTACCTTAATTAAATTTTCAAATTGTCATAAAATTAGTTATTATTTTAAAATCAGTATTTTTCGAATAAATGATGATTTTAACTAAAATTTAATTTTTGTATATTTAGAAATTTATTTTCATAAAATGGAATCCATTTTTAAAATCTACATGTCAAAAAATGGTTAGGGTTAATTTTTTGGAATTTTCTAAAATAGTTGATTTTTTGGTAAATAATGAAAGACGATAATTTACGGTATTTAACATTATAAGTAAATAAATGAAATTTTGAGTCTTATTTGAGTCATGGATGATGTAAGTGGACATTATCTAAAATTAACATGATATAGTTACTATACTTACTCACAATAATCAACACAATTGATAGTTTTGAGTGAAAATAATAAACAAATGAATAAAATAATCAAAAAACACCCCTCTCCTCCCACTATAAATACCACCTCTTCTCATAAAACCTTATAAGACTTTTATATTACTTATATTATACCAAATTACTCCCCATAACCTATTCCCCTCATTCATGTCTTTCTGGTCTCACCAAAAGACCATTTCTAAGTGCCTTAAGGAGGTTCTTAAGGAGACGACACTCGAGAGGGAAAACCCTCCCTCCCTCTCTTTTATTTTATTTTATTTTCTTACCCTTCCCTCACCTACCATATCCAAAGTAAAATGACAACTATATTATAATATATATACTATAATTTTATTGTGTTAATGGAATATCCATCATCAAATATCTTCTCCTCTCCTTTTTGTTCTAAAATGAAAACATCGTCCGCGAGGTGTTGATTCACCACCTTCGTGGATGATGAGTTGTTTTTCATTGCCTCCTTCAAGGATGGTCATAAAACTATTTTTATGGTTAAATAATATTATAATATGTGTATTAAAACTTATTTAATTTATATAACCATTTTATAAACATTAAATAAAATTATATAAATTCATGATGGTCATAAAAACCGCCAAAATAAACTAATTTTTTCTATCAAAGTTTTATCTAATGAATCATCCTCATGTAAAAAAGGAAAATTATATATGGGATGATTTAAATTTATGGAAATAAATTAGTAAAATAATATTTTATTTTTATATTTTTTCTTCTGTTTGACAATAACTTTCATAATTATATACAAGTGAACCGACCATGGAACCATGAAACGAACACTCCCAAAATGATCAAATTAAACACTATAATTCAACAAAATTCCCATAAATGAACCTAATAAAATTTTAATGAATTAAATAAATGTATAATATGTTATGAATTGATTGATTAATATATTTTATTTTATTATCCATGATATTAAGTACAAGTGCAGAACACTTTCAGACATATGGTAAGGGATTCTCTCTGAACCCCCATTTTTTCTTCGGGTTATGCTTTCTATCTCTTTATCCCAATGTAATTATTAATTATTATTATTAAATATTACTAAATTATGTGTTTATACTCCAAAAATATGTACCTATCTCAATTCATCTTTCTTTGATGAGGAAATTCATGTTTTATAAGGTCCCCTTTTCAATTCCTCCCGATAAGCAAGTCTAATTAAAGGGAACTTCCTGATTTCTTACCCATTTTCAAGTACACTCCATAATATATTTCAAGCCACCAATATTTTTTCTAAAATCAATATTTTTATCATGAAATAATATCTTATCTCATTTATGGTTTTATTTAAACAATGATTCATTTTTTTTCTTTAAAGACTCTTATATTTTCCCTTAAACTGCACCAAAGTGGCTCATTTTTAAAGTTTCTTAAACACTATTTTTACATGTTTTAAATTTAGTTGGAAATAATTTATCATGAAATATTCCTAGTTTCCTCTATTAATTTCCATTTACATTTTAAATCCATTATTTCACGGACTTCACTATGATACACCCATTGTTTAGGCCTTATGGTATGATTATGATGACCATTTATTTCCATAGGTAACCTTATGTTTATACCTAATGTTTTATTATTAATTAAGAAGACATACGCATGAAAATTTAATAATGGGTGAACTTATATATCACTCCAATTCACCGGGTAATGTCTAGTCTCATGATATGTCATGTTGGGATGGGGAGTAAACCTTATTCCTTTATGGGACTTTGGAAACCATGTGATATTGTCTTGGATGTTATCCTTGACTCATGTTTATGTCATTTTGTATGTTTCTTCCACATTTTTATGTTTCTATGATTACATGATCCCATGTTCTATATGTTATGCTTCCATATGTTTATTCATGTTCCATTCCTTTTTATGTCATCAGGTTATGTATTCTAAACCATGTGATATGCTTTATTTCTATGTTTATTCCCTTAATAGGATTTTTAGATCATCAATTTTATATATGTATTACCTAGGTTATCCTATGTATATTTAAGAGATCATAGGAATTTACAATATCATTATGGATGATTAATATAAATATGTTTTATAATATTTCCATGTTTACAATTTTTTGTACCTAATCTTTCAAAGACACTAGAATTTATGATATTTGGTTTGTATTTGATTGTTAGTTATTATTAAAATCATTTAAAAATATGTGAAAAATGCTAGAGTCTTTGTAGTTGGTATCAGAGTATGGTCTAGTTATTTTTGGAGATTAGGAATAAAAAACTTTAGCAAGAACCCCAGGAATAATTCTATCACCATAGATAACCTAGATTTAAACTTATGGAATTACAAGATATGATATAATTTTCATTTTAAAATATTATAATTATATGTTCAATGTTTCATTTTAATATTATTATTATCTAATTATTGAATTCCCCTTAATTGTACTTTCTTTTTTTTAGTTAATAGCTGGAAATAGGATAACCCATGCCAACAATCAAGGTGATAGGAAATGTTACGATTACCCAAATGAAATACCAAATCTGATGTAAACAGAAGCTAAAAAATTCATGATAGTACTTTCTTAACTGGATAAATTTATGAGCAATAAATTGAAATGTATGGAAATCCTTCCTTCTCCTAATAAAGGGAAACTTTTGGTTGAATCCTTTATGTGAAAAAGGCTTCCAATCTTTAGTGGATATTCTGATCCCATTATCACGGAACAATGGATTAACTCCATTTAGAAGATATTATCTATCCTTCATTAATCAAAATAAGAGAAAAACATATTGGAAATCTATAATTTTGATGGGGAAGCTATTAAATGGTGGAAACTGATCAAAAACACAAAGTCTATGGAGTAAATTTATTCCATGGAATGTGAATATTTCAAAAAAATATTTTTCAATAAATATTTTCTCCTAACTCTCTATATTAATATGGAAAGGTTGTTACACAAACTAAAGAAAAATTAATATGAGTCTATCAGGCCATACAAGAAAAAAATTACAAGGATTTCATGATACATCACTGACTTTTTCATGAACACTGAAAGCAAGGTGGATCTCTTCTTTAACGAACTAAATCCAAGTCTACAAAAAGTGTTGGAGATTCGAGAATTTGATAGCTATGAGGAGATTTTCCATTGTTCCCTTAAGGTTGAAATGGATATCAGAGAATCTCAGTGGTCTTGTGGTCCTAGATACAAAAAAATGGAAAATTGAGTTTAATATGGGCGAATAAATAGATAAATTCCATGATGGGAAGAAAACCCAACATTCCATGTGTCAAAAGTGTGGGAATAAGCATCCTGGGAGCTAACTAAGGGGAAACATAAGGTGATTAAAATGTGGAAAAGATGTGTATATATCTAATAACCACTGAAGGGATATGAATAATCCCACTGATTTGGAATAAGAAAGGAAGGTTCAGATCAACACTCATCCTGTAGTGCAATGTTTCAATTGCAATGAACATGGGAATTATGTAAGACAATGCCCTAAGCCATGGGTTGTAGGATGGAATCAACAACAACCTTTAAGGAAGAAAGGAAGGGAATATTCTATCACTATTGCCGAGGTTGAGCCTAATAATTATGTGGTGACAAGTACGTTGGTTATTCATTCAATAATAATGAATATAATATTTTATTCTATTTATACACATTATTTCATATCCTACAAGTTTAGTATAACTATTAAAACACCACCTTAAAATATGAAGGTTGAGTTTTCTATGAGAAAAATGAGTGGGGAAATTATTGAATCCAAAGTATATAAGTCCTCCCCAGTTACATTTTGTCAATTGAACCTCCCATAAAATATTTTCATAGTTCCTTTTATGGAATTTGATTCTATATTGGGCATGGATTTTCTATCTTTATATAAATCCAAAATCAATTGTCGGGAAAGGGAGATCACTCTTCACATCCCAAAGAATCCTCCAATTCTATAAAAGTGTAAGGATGATGATGAATCTCCTTACAAATAATCATATCAATTGTGGATATTATTTCCTTATGATCAAGCATATCTATCTCAAATGATTGAGAAAAATAATATAATAATGATCAAAGACATAACCATTATGATGAACTACACTGATGAATTCCATGAAGAATTTCTTGGTCTTCTTCTTGACCAATAGGTTGAGTTTTCAATTAAACTTATTCCTGGATCTCTGCTTATATCAAATACACCTTATATAACGGCCATCATTGAGTTTTATGAACTGAATAATCAGTTACAAAAGAATCCATATAAGGGTTTTATATGCCCGAGTGCTTCACAATGGGGTGTGCAAGTTCTCTTATTCTAGAATAAGGATGGATTGACGTGCCTCTGAATTGATTATCATGAGCTCTAAAAACCATGATAAAGAACAAGTATCCCCTTCCATGGATATATGACTTGTTTGATCAACTATGTGGGGAAAAGTATTTCTATAAGGTGGACCTTCAATCGGGATATCTTCAATTAAAGGTAAATAAGGAAGATATTCTCAAGATTGACTTTAAAACAAGGTATGGATACCATGAGTTCATAGTGATGCCCTTAGAACTCACTAATACTCTATAAATTTTCATAAACTTAATGAATATAGTCTTTAGAGATTAACTTAAAAAATTTGTGGTAGTATTTATTAATGATATTCTGATTTACTCTAAGAGTAAGGAGGAAAATGAGGAGTATTTGAATACTATGATAAAGACTTTTTGAAGGGTTAAAATCTATGAAAATTACAATAAATGTGAGTTTTTCATGGAGTAAGTATTATTCTTAGGTCATTTTATCACCAACAAAGGAATATTTGTGGACCTTTCCAAGATAAAGGCACTCAAATAATGGACCAAGAAAACATCTATAATGGAAATATATAGTTTCCTTGGTCTAGCTGGGTATTACAAAAGATTTGTGAAGAAATTATCATGATTTTCAAACCCAATAACCAAGATTAATTGAAAGGTAGTAATGTTTATCTAGACAAGTGATTGTGAAAACTACCTAAAAGAGTTGAAAAAGAGTCTTATCGCTGCACTGGTACTCACACTACAAAAAAGTAGGGAAATAATTATGGTATAAAACAATTCTTCAAAGGAGGGATTATACTATTTACTGATGAAAAATAATAAAGTGATATCCTATGCCTCATGGTATTTGAAAATTCATGAGAGAAAATATCCCATGTATGATTTGGAGTTAGATGTTATGATCTTCACATTGAAAATTTGGTAGTATTATTTTCATGGAGAGAAGTGTGAGATATATACTGATCATAAGATCCTAAAATATATATTCACACAGAAGGAGATTAATATAAACTAGTGATGATGGTTTGATCTCATCAAGGATTATGACTGATAAATCTACTACTATCCTCGTAAAGCAAATAAAGTGAAAGATGCTATAAATAGAAAGGATTCTGCAACTTTACTAATGATGAGAATTGAGAAGGATCCAATATTTCTAGACCTTCAAAGGATGGACATGATAATAATTAAGTAAGGAACATCACCAATACCTTCTAAAATGATAGCTCAACTACCCCTTATAGATAAAATAAAGGATTATCAAATAAATGATTTGGAAATTTAGAGAAATGTGGAAGCTATCAGAAATGGGAAATCCTCAGAGTTTAAAATTGATGAGGAAGGTGTCGTAAGATTTGGGTCATGACTATGTGTACCATTCAATCCAGAGATAAAGAAAGATATTTTTAATGACTCACATACCTTAACTTTATATATTCACCCAGGAAGCACAAAGATGTATCGATATATTCTAGATCACTATTGGTGGGAAAATATGAAGAAGGATTTCAGTGAATATATATCAAAGTGCCTGGTATGTCAGCAAGTGAAGGATGAAGGGAAAAATTCCAAGGGAATGATGCAACCATTACACATACCAATATAGAAATGGCAAAATGTAACTATATAATTTTTTCAATGGACTTTTAAATAAATCCATAGGAAATAATGATATATGGGTCATTGTGGATCATCTTACAAAGACATCTCACTTTATCAAAATTCGAGAGGAATTGTCACTTGATTAACTTTCATGGATATAAATCAGAGAAGTGGTGATGCTATATGGAGTACCACTATCAATTTTATCCGATTAAGATTAAATATTTACCTATAAGTTTTGGAAAAATCTACAACATGTGCTAAACATCGAGTTAAAATTTAGTATGACTTATCATCCTCAAACAGATGGCCAATATGAGAAGACTATTTATACACTAGAAGACATGTTGAGAATTTGTTCAATGGAATTTAAGGGAGGATGGGACCAACATCTACCTTTGGATGAGTTCTCTTAAAATTATAGTTTCCACTAAACCATCAAAATGGATCTATATGAATCCCTTTATGGGAAAATATTTAGAACACTAACATGTTGGGATGAAGTCGGTGAACAGAAGCTTCTAGGACCTGAAATGGTCGAAAAAATGGTTGAAAAGGTGAAAACCATTAAGAAGCATATCTAGGATGCTCAAAGTTTATATAAGAACTATTCCGAAAATCATCAACCAGAGTTAGAGTTTAAGGTTGGAGATATGGTATTCCTCTACATATCTCCATGGAAGAGGATAATGAGATTTGGGAAGAAAGGAAACCTGAGTCCCAGATACATCATCCACATCAAGATTTCTGATCGTGTCAGAGCTGTGACCTATTAACTAGAAATTCCACCTACCATATATCAATTACATTATGTATACCACATATCCATCTTGAGGAAGTATATACCAAATCCCTCACATGTACTAAATCCAGAGGTGGTACAACTGGAGAATAAACTCAAATATGAATAGTTTCCAGTGAAGATCTTGGATCGTAGAGATAAAGTTCTACACAACAAGACTACTCACCTGGTAAAAGTACTATCACAGAACCATAAGTATGAAGAGGTTACATGGGAACTGAATAAATTAATTAAGGAGAAGTACCCCCACCTATTTTCAACTTAGAATTTAAAATGAAATTCGGAGGACGATATTTCATAATGGGGAAAAATGTAATGACCTAGAATTTTATCAATTTAATCTACCTTCTTATAATTATGTTATATAGTATAAAACACATACATAACATAGAGAACATAATATAAAAATTAATTTCATAAATTAAGAATGAAATAAGGGGTATTTATAAAAACTAAAGAATCTATACCAATGGAATAGTAACTTGACCATTGGAATAGTAATGTGACCATTAAGAATAGTAAACTGGTCAATAGAATAATAACCTAACTTATGAAAGTATAAGTAAAATTTAGGTATCTTATTAATGAAAATATAATATATTTATATCATGGAATAAGTAAATAAATGTTTTAAAAATGATAAATTAATTATTGGTATTTTTTTGAAACGTCAATGTTTATTTACAATTTTATAATTAATACAATGATTTAAAAGAAAATATATTTCCATAAAATAGATTCATAAATTAATATTTTGTTTTCTTATGATTATAATATAATTTTATTAAATATTAATTAATTTTTCAAAGTGTCATAAAAGCAGTTAAAATTTTAAAATTAGTTTTTTTTTCGAATAAATGATAATTTTAATTAAAAATTAAAATTTTAATATTCAGAATTTTTTTTAAATAAAATGGATTCTATTTTTAAAATTTTCATGTTAAAAAATGTTTAGGGTGATTTTTTGAAATTTTTCTAAAATAGTTGAATTTTTGGTGAATAGTGAAATACAACAATTTACAGTATTTAACATTATAAGTAAATAAATGAGTTTTTGAGTCATGGATGATGTTAGTGGACATTATATTGAACTAAAATTCTATATTTACTATAATTAGTCAAAATAATCAACATTATTGATGGTCTTGAGCCAAAATAATAAACAAATGAATAAAATAATAATAAACACCCCTCTCCTCCCACTATAAAAACCACCCCTCATCACCACTTCTCCTTGAACCTTATAAGACTTTTATCTTGCTTATATTCTGCCCAATTATTATCCCAAACCTATTCCCAATGTTCTGGTCTTATTGTTCTCACCAAAATACCATTTCTAAGTTCCCTAAGGTGGTTCTCAAGGAGACGACACTCAAGAGTTAAAACCCTACCTATTTCTATTTTATTTTCTTTTATTTTCTTAGCCTTAGCTCACCTACACTATATAAAGTAACATGATAACTATTTTATCATATATATATTGTAATTTTATTGTTTTAATTGAATATACATCATCAAATCTCTTCTCCTCTCATTTTTGTTCTAAAAATGAAAACATCATCTGTGAGGTGTCGATTCACCACTGTCATGAATGACGAGTTTTAGTTTTTAATTATTACATTCAAGGATAGTAATAATACCATTTTTATGGTTAAAAAAGATTATAATATGTTTATTACAACTTATTTAATATTCATTAAAAAGTTTATAAACATTAAGTAAAATGATACTAATTCATGATGGTCGTAAAAACTACCAAAATAAACTAATATTTTTTTCATCAATGTTTTATATAATGAATCATCATCATGTAAAAAAAGAAAATTATATATGGGTCCATTTAATTTTTTTAAATAAATTAGCACCATATAATTCTAGATTTTTAGTTTTTCGTCCATTTAACAAGAACTTTCATGATTATATACAAGCGAACCGATCATTAAACCATGAAACGAACACTCCTAAAACAACGAAATTAAACTCTATAAGTCAATGAAATGTACATAAATAAACCTAATAAAATTATAATAAATTAATTATGTGTAGAATATGTTATGAATTAATTAATTAATTGATTTAATTTGATTATCCAGGACATTAAGTACAAGTTGAGAAAACTTTCAGACATAAGGTAAGGGATTCTCTCTAAACCCCAATTTTTTCCTTCGGGTTATGATTTCTCTGTCTCTACCCCAATTTAATTATTAATTATTATTATTTAATCTTCCTAAAATCTATGTGTATGATCAAAACATATTTACCTAGATCAATTTTGCTTTATTTTATGGAGAAATACATGTTTTATAAGGCTTCCTATTCAATTGCTACCGATAAGCAAGTCCGATTAGAGGGAACTTCCCAATTTCTTACCCATTTTTAAGTACACTCCATAATTTGTTTTGAGCCACAAATATTTTTTTATAAAACAAATATTTTTATCATGAAATACTATATTAGTTAATTTCTGGTTTTATCCCAACATTTATGGGTTTGTCCTCTTTAAATACTCTTTTATATTTTCCCTTAAACCGCACCAAAGTGGATCATTTATAAAGCTTACTGAACACTATTTTTACATGTTTTCACTTTAGTTGGACATCATTTATCACGATCTATGTATAATTTCCCTTATTAATGTCCATTTATGTTTTAAATCCATTCATTCATGGACATAATTCTGATACACGCATTATTTATGCCTTATGACATGATTATGATATCCATTTCTTTCCATGGGTAACCCTATACCTTATGTTTGATTTTTCATGTGGCACACATATTCATGAAGATTTTATGATGGGTGTGAACATATTTTTCTCCAATTCATTGGGTAATTTTTATTCTCACGAGACGTCATGTTTTGACAGGGAGTAAACCTGATTTCTTTATGGGACTTTGTCCACTATGTGATATAGTCTTGTCAGTTATCCTTGAATCGTGTTTATGTCATGTTGTATGTTTCTTCCAAATTCCTATGTTTCCATGATTACATGATTCCATGTTCTATATGGTATACTTACATATGTTTATTCATGTTCCATACATTTCTATTTCATCATGTTATGCCTTCAAACCCATGTTATAGGATTTATTTCTATGTTTATTCTCTTAATAGTATTTTTAGATCATCCCTTTTGTCTATGTATTCCCCAGGTTATCCTATAAAGCTGTAAGATCTTAAAGGAATTTAGGAGATCATTATGGATGATTAATATAAATATGTTTTACTCTATTCCCATGTTTATGGTTTTATGTATCTAATCTTCCAAAGACACTAGAAATTACAATCCTTGGTTTGTATTTTATGGTTAATTATGATTAAAAACATTTAATAATCTATGTAAAAGGAAAGGGTCACTATACTATTTTCACGAACCAGGACAGGTTCCCTGGTAACCTGATAACCAAGTTATTCCTAACATAGCTTGAAGAGAATTCCCGATCCCCATGGGTCGGTGATGAGCACTTGACATCATACAACATGAAAATGGGAATGTATTTTCCACAAAAGTTAGTGGAATCAAGACAAGAAATTCAATATTCATACAAAAGAAAATCCACTAAGAGTAGTGTACCATAATTTAATAATGAATTAAATCCCAAATTACCACAACCTAAGTACCAAAATAGTGTAAAACATCCCAAGTCTCTAAGTTCACATCTCAACAAGTCTAAGGTTCAATAACTGGATCCTCCTCCAAGAGATCCTTTCCCCTTACTCAAGCCTAGAAGGATATAATCTACAAACACCCAAAGGAATCCGTAGGGTGTGAGATAAAAATCCCAATAGGGTCTCACCACAGATTCCATAACATATTCCAATAATTGATTAACTAAATTAAATTTTCAATTTTAGAATAGATATGTTTGGAATTTTAAAGCATATTTAAAAAAATCATGCTATATACTTCAAATGAGTACTTTAAGCAATGTCTTACAAGTGATGGAATTTTTCTAAAACAATGTCTTAAATAATTTTTTTATATAGAATAGTTTATATAAATTCAGAAGGCATGTAAAGCAGTTTAACAACATTGGCATACATTTATATCTCAAATATAAAGAAATGAGAAATATGATCATCTAAAAAATAGGTATTAAAGTTTTAGGCTATAGGAATACACACTCTATAAGTGATTAAAACAATATGTGTATACACATTTCCCTCTAACACTAGACAAAGGTGACTCATAACCATCCCATTAGGGATGTGACCTATGAAATTTATTTTTTAGAACATTTTATAATCATACAGTGTGCCCAAATAACTCATAAACTACCTAATACTTGCATGTGATCTTAAAAAATAAATTATGGGAAATTTATTCTAAGAATTCCTAAAAAAATTTAAATTCCATCCCCCCATTTCAGATTCAAATTTTCCATTTAAAACCAAAACAAGGTTTAATAAAAAGCATACCTTTTTAAATAAGATTAAACCACTGGGTTTCTATCAAAACATTTTAAGCCATTTTCACAAGTTTGAAATAAATTCAAAACAAATTCCATTAATTTCATAATTCATTTCCATAATTAAATTAAACAATTCAATAAAAATGGTTTCCATCAAATCTACAATTTAAATTAAACAATTTAAATCAACCAATTTCCATAAACACACCCCAAATCAATGGAATTGGGGGTTTTACCAATTTTTATTCCAAAACCATTCAAAATATTCCAATTCACTGGAATTGTGCCTTATTAAATCATTTTAAAGAAATTTTTAGAAATTTAATTTAAATTAGCACTTGAAATAAATCAAGAAAATCAAGGTTAAATTAGTTTGGCCAAATGGGACAGAACCACCTACCCTTTTCCCAAAACTCACACTCTCAATGAAACCCATGAATGAGAATGAAGGCACAAAAGATATAGAAACTCAACCTAGAAATGATATCCAACACCACAAAACATAAATCCATCAATTTTAGGATGATATATTGAAATACCAAAGGAGGTGAAAGAGATAAATATGAAGAATGAGGGAGAAATCTTACCCATAAATCACACCACCAACACAATGATGATCAAACACTAAATGAAGGGACTAAGAAGGGATGGAGGGGTCCAAGATCTCCTGGGGCAGGTCATAGGTCAAGAGAAAAGAAATTGTAAAGGAACCAAAAAAGGGAGATCATCTGTTATTCCTATTTAAAAACTATAGTCGGGGTATTACACAACATGTAATCCCATTACATGTCGTGAAATAGTTAAGTTTCATAACCGATGAAAAAAGTTTCACTTTTAATAAAAAACTATTAGTTAAATAACTCAATATGTTTAAAGTATCGTCACTATGTGTAACCTTTCATGGTGTGAATCTTCTCATAGCATTCCCCCAACAACCTTTACATAGCATGTAACCTAGTTACACAGTGTGTAACCCTCATTCAGCCTGCAGAAACACCTGACTAAGGCTGAGAGTCCAAAAAATATCTGAATTCACCAATATAGGTATCCTCCCAATTCTGTCTCAATTCTAACCAGTTAAATAAAATTAAAAAGCATGACAAGTTTAATGATGTACCTATCAGATCGGTAATAGGATGTTACAACCTCCCCACTATAAAAACTTTATGTCCCCAAAAATCCTACGAAGAAGCTTCCATGCTAAAGATTTTAGGAAACTTATCTCTTATTAGTGCCTCATGTTCCCATATCTCATGATTACCAAATCCATGCTTCTTTAGCACACAAAAAAATGTATCATCCTCCCATGAAGTACCTTGGTCTGAGAATCAACTATCCTGATTGGATGCTCAGTCAAAGATAAACCAGGTTAAATCTCAAGATCAATCCGACTCAAAATGTGAGATGGATCAGAGAGATACTTTCTTAGTTGCAATAAATGGAACATGTTATGTATCTAAATAATCCATGGTGGAAGTTATAAATGGTAGGAAACTTTCCCCACCTTCTCAACAACATCAAACAGTCCCACAAAATGAGGATCAATCTTCCCTTTCCTCCCAAACCATTGATGACCTAACTAGGGTGAAAAATTCAAGAACACCTGGACACTTATTGAAAACTCCAAGGGTATGTGACAACAATCAACATAATACTTCTATAAAATATGGGCCGTTAATATTCTCTAATGAATTAACTGAATCTTTTCTTTCATATCATGCACAAAACTTAGTACAACCAATGAACATTCACCAATATATGACCAACACAATGAATATTTACAAGTAAAAATATACAAGGCCTCAAAAGGATCCATTCTAGTAATAGAATAGTAACTATTTTTATAAGAAAAATCAACCAGCCCCAAATGATCATCCTAATCCCCGCCGAAGTCAAGAACACACGCATAGAGCATATCCTCTAGAATCTATATAGATTTCTCTATCTGGACATCTGATTGTGGATGGTAGGCTATGCTCAAATGGGCATGAGATCCCAGTTCCTCTTAAATTCCTCTACAAAAGTGATAAGTGAACCATTGATCCCTATCTGAAACTATAATAGATGAAACTCTGTGCAAACATACAATATCTTTCATGTAGATATTTCCCAACTCCTCAACTTGGGTTGTATCATACTTTTTCATGAACCAACCTAGGTACTTGAGTAACCTGATAACTGATCCAGTCTTGACATAGCTTGAAGTGAATTCCTAATACCCATGGGTTGGCGAATATCACCTGGAATCATACTACATGAAAGTGGGAAATTTTTTTCCACAAAACATAGAGGATTCAAGACAAGAAAATCAATATGCATAAAAAAGAAACTCAGTAATACCCCGTCACATACCTAGCCACCAGAACTACCGCTGCACATCATAAAACATATTAGTGGTTCCTGGGTGCACAAACCATTGGGAATTATGATAGTCCACCATCAAAGACTTACTTTCTACTAACAACACAACAAAGAGATTCTGATTACATAGAACACCCTCTTTGAAGAATGACCATTGGGTAACTATTTCCCCACTATCAAGAGAGTCTCCAGTTCCATGGAATTCATCATCAAGATATTGATCCTGAAGAATCATATTAATAAGAGTGTATGTAAAATGTATTATGGATAAAGAAACCTTAGCCCCAGATTCCTAGACTCCAACATGAAACTGTGTAAAGAGATCCATCAAATTCCATTATTCTGAAGATTCTTTTACTTCATAGGTTAGAAGTTTCCTAATCAATTCATGTGTGATGTCACTCCCTTTCCTAGAGGTGTAGGTGATGTTAAAGTCAAAAGATTGCAGGTACTCTACCCAATGAATTTAGAGGAGGTTCAAATATTTTTGAGAGAATATATAACTCAAGCTCTTGTGGTATAAATACACAATAAACTTTTCTCTATAAGGGTAATTCTGCCAACTCTTAAGCGCATGCATTATAGGTGAAAGTTCAAGGTTGTGGGTAGGATAATTCTTCTTATATGGACTAAGATGATGAGATACACAAGAAACTGCATGATCTCCCTTCATAAGATCACAACCCAAGCCTGAACTAGATACCACACAAAAGACCACATATCCCTTCCTGACCTCTGGAAGATTCAACACCGATGTAGTAGTCAAAAGGTGTTTCAGCTCAAAAAAATAATTTTGACATCTATCATACCAAGAAAACTTCACTCCCTTATGAGTTAGAGAATTCATCAAGTAATCCAACTTCAATAATTCATTCAAAATAAAATGATAATATCCATATAATACTAAGAAGCTCTGAATCTCAAAGACATTACATGGTTTCTATGAAGTCATAACAACATTCACCTTCTCAAGATCAACTGATATTTCTTGTTATAACAAAAAGTGTCCCAATAATTTCACTTCTTGAATCCAGAAATCACACTTCAAAATCTTGGAATAAAGTCATTGATTTCTCAGTAGACTCAAAAATGTTCTCTGATGATGCACATGATCCTCCTCAAACTTGGAGTAAATGAGGATGTCATTCGCAAAGACTACCACAAAGGTATCTAGAGACTCATGGAAAATCATATTCATCAAACCTATAAATAGTGTAGGATAATATTTTAGACCAAAGGGAATAAAAAGGCACTCATAATGGTTATACATGCTCCTAAAGGTGGTTTTCTAAATGTAAGATTCTTTTATCCTTAATTGATGGCAACCAGATCAAAGTTCAATCTCTAAAAACCACTTCACCCCTTTCAACTGATCAAATAGATCATAAATCCGTAGCAACAAATACCTATTAATTTCTGTAACTTGATTTATCTTTTGGTAATAAGCACATAAGTGAAGAGAACCATAGGCTTTCTTAGCAAAGAGAATAGGCACTACCCAAGGTGACACACTCAGGTGTATAAAGCCTTTCTCAATAATATCTTCCAACAAGGACTTCATATCTTTCAGTTCAGATAGTTCTATGAGGTAAGATGGAAATAAATTGGTTGATTACCAGGAATTAATTCAATGGAAAACTTAACCTCCCTTACCAATGATAACCCAGATAAATTAGAAGGAAACACATTAGGAAACTTGATGAAAACTGGAGGGAGATCACCACTCAAATATTCCTGCTCCAGATCAAAATAAAACACTAATATTAACTTCCCCAACTCTAGATAAGAAGGTACGACCATCCTAAACCTTGGGTCCCATTCTCATTGAAATACAAGAGACACACCACTAGGTGTAGTAAGGTAGACCCATCGAATATAAGAATCAATCTAGTCTTTATTGTAAATGAGTCAATCCATTGAAAAAATTATGTCAAGGTGTTTCATGTCAAGGGCTAGAAAACTCCAAGAAATATCGATATCTAATAGAGATAAGACACAAGTGGGACTATAGAGACTGTAGAGACCCGAAGATTGACGTACATGAACATTACATTACTTTTGTGGAATACTTAGTACATAACAAAAACACACACACAAGGATCGTAATAGTTTAGTGTCTTTGGAAACTCGGAACGTAATCTTCTAATCGTGGTGAAAGATCTTCAAAATCTCCTATTAAGATCTTCCCTTTTTTTTACCTAAAACCTTTCTTTATATCCTGGGGAAAAGAAAACATAAAAGGGTGAGCTCAAATTCTCATTAACGGTAAACAAAAGAAATATCAATCACATCATATACATAAGCACATAACTTTTGGAAATCTTAACCTGCAAAAGAGATCATAATTTCATAACATGGGGTAAATCATGGTAGTGAAATCTGATCACAATAATCATAACTTAAAACATGAATCTTTGTGGCATTCACACATAATCATAGAGAATAATTTCTTGTTAGTCAAGACTCATTTCCAAGACTATCTTAGTGGACAAAGTCCCTTTCTGAACCGAGTCACCCTCGTTTCAGTCCTGTTTCACTGAACTGGTATAACCTACCGTTCCAGCCATGTCTATCTCATGAGATATAAAATCATTACCCAATTCATTGGAGGGAGATATAGGTCCCACCCATCTCATAATGATACCATTCTTATGTGTGCCACAAAATCATAAATCATACATCATTTCATAACCCATGTAATACAAATGGGAATCTTAAACATCATGACATCATAAAACAATTCATATTAGATAAAGGAATTTATAAAAATAATTCCATCACAACATAATCAAATAAATGTAATAATAGGGATAAAAACAGAACCCTTTATTATCTTATATGGAAAATAATTTTTATAAAACACTTGAACTCCATTCTTGAGGAAAATATCCTTTCTGCTTCAAAAACACTTTTCCTTTCTTAACATGTCATACAATTATAAACTAAAAGAAGTTGATTAAAAATAAACTTGAAAACTTGTAAAGGAAGCTTCTTTAAAATAATGTTTTAAAAATCCATTCATGCCGTATAAGTTAAAAATAACATTCTCCGCGTACTTTTTTTCGGAAAAGTCAAAAAGTACCTTATATGGTAACCAAACGAAAGATTCCATTCATACAATGTGGTAAAAAGTAAATAATGGGTAAAAATGACTTTAAACATCCATGTAAGAATGGTAAAAATTTTATGAAATCATTTTTAGAAATCATGGTCATGGATGATAAACGTAACCCCAGTAAATACTTACGTATAAGCAATCTCAGATAAAAATGAGATTGAAAATGTTTCCCTTACCTTAGGTCCGACTTGCTTTGTAAGTGTCTGAACCTCCTGTATAATGATTTAAATCATGTTATTGACTTATTCCAGAATCATATTCATTGTTATTATATCATATATGGTCCACTTATGACTTTATATTACACGTTCTTTTGTAAATTCATGTTAAAGTAGCGTTTTGGGTAAAATTGTCTCATTTGTCGTTCGTGTTTTTAACTTGTAATTATTCATATGATTACTTAGATCACGAGTACTTAATTCCAGAATATAAAACATGATTTATATATATATATTCAGAATATACATATATAATAAATCAGTAAATGGAAAGAAATACACCGTTCACGGAGACGGTAGTCCGTACGTACGCATGAACGTTGTTTTCGTTTCCTTATTGAATTGAATGGAATTAAGTAGATGAAATACATATAAATATAAATAATTCCAGTATCATTATTAGGTCATATATTTCATTATTACTTATTATATATACTTTATAATCATTCATGAATGGTTAATCATTGAGAATGAATCTCATCGCGTCGTGGAGACGGTAGTCCGTACGTACGCACGAGCGATGATATCGTTCCCATGGTCGTGGAATTGTGTTGAAGTGTATGTATACTATTTCAGTATCAATATCAATTTATAATAATCATATATAGTTACTCATTACACCTTTATACCCATCCAATTAAGGTGGTGGCGGAAAATAGATTACACCACGGCGTGGAGACGGTATTCCGTACGTACGCACGCGCGGTGATTTCCTTTTTCCGTAGGATGGATAGAAGGTTAATTAGAGTTGTTTAATATTTATAATAACATATCAGTATATAAGAAATAATGATGTTATTACTTTATCATGAAACAACTAAAGAAGAAGAAGTTGAAGAAGAAAGAAATTGAAAAAGACCGGTAATGGATATTACCTCTTTTTGACGCGCCTTTTCTTAGCCTCCACTTAAAGAACTAAGGATGGTCTTTGAAGAAGACCAGGACCTCTAGGATGATACTAGGGAAGTGGAGAATGGATTTTTGCAGGGGTTGACCGAGCTTGAAGGCTCAAAGTTGTGTGAGTAAGAGAGGGAGGAGGTGCCCTTTTATAAGGGAGGAGAGGGGCACCTTAGGAATATCTCAAAATATTATTTTATATTAAAGTCAAAATCGGTTTATAATGGTTCCAAAGGGTCTTATTTCAAAGATAAAGTGGGGATGGGTCGAAATAAAATCAACCAATAGGATTTAGACAAGTTTAGGTTATTATTTTAACCTTATCAATTAGATTTAACTTTAAGTTAAATAATTTAACTTTTACCGTGTCTTTTTTTTTTCTTACACTATATGGTTAATACACTTAATATAACATGTCAAAAAAACCCCAAATTGTTTATTATTAATATATATATCCTTATCTAAGTCATTTGGCAGAACCTTATATTTTTAGGAATAAAATAACAATTAATAATATAATATTTTATTTAAAAACTATTTTGTGTCAATTTTGACACTATTTGATATATGATTTTTGTGAAAGTCATAACAGAATTATATGTTCTAACCAAGTTGATTAAATCAACACTAATATATCATAGTAACCTATAAAATTAGTGTAATTCATAAAAAGTCTCAAAGTATATTTTTTTTGGGTATTTATAACATCAATTATGTCAATATTTCATTAATAAGATAATTATTGCATCATCGTTGTGTCATAAATAAATTAAATAATTTAATGTCTAAAAATTAAAAATAAAATACCATTATGTAGTAAATCTTTTTATCTTTCTAATTAATATTTATAGTCGAATTTATCTTAAGTATAACACCATAGTAAAAATGTTTTAGTAAATAAACTTTGATTTTACCTCTTTTAACCCTTCTTTAAATAAATTAATAATAAATGTCCTAATCTAATCAAAGTGGGCCTAAATGGTCATATTTTATTCCTATGTTTGTTTTTGGTCGAATTACACTTGTCCAAAAGAATTAGGACATGTTTTAGGGTAATAATAATATCATTTCTACCTTTAATTACCCTATTTACTTTTTACCGTGGTAAAAAAAAGTAAAAAGTTACTATTCACCAAAAATTATTTTCATCTCATTGAACCAAATTTTAGTCCTTGATATTAACCGTGTCTCTTGGATTTTCAAAATTCCATTCACAGAAGTGGTAAAATTAAGATTTATGAAAAAATAATTTTTTTAACTACCACTTAGTAGTTTCACTATTCATCAAAAATTGAAGTTTTTCAGAAAAATGCCAAAATTTCACCCTAAGATATAATTGATATTCTGAATTCAAAAATGATTTCTATTTTACAAAATTCCCAACATATAAGTTGCATTAATTAATTTTATAATTAATTTCCACTTTCACAACAAATAGCGTGTTTTTAAGAGATAATAACTATAAAAAGATTAACACTTGTTTATGTCTGGTGTAAATGTGAAATTACATCCAATGACCAACATTGTATTAAATTGTAAAAATATATTCTAAATATACTTTAAAACCACTCAAATTAATAATTTATCACTATTAATTATTTCGATTAAAAAAGTTGTTTTTAATTAAAATTTAGCAATTTTCACAATTCATCAGAATATGAAAGTTATCCGAAAAGTACCAAAATTTCACCATAGGCTAAATTCGATACTCCGAATCCAAAAATGAAGTCCATTTTGAGAGCTAAAATTTCTAAAATTTAAAAATTGGTTATTACTATTCATAACGGCTAGTTTTAATAATATTTTAATATCATATCGTTGTTTCGTGAAACTCAGTATTGCGTACTACACACGCTATCGAGGAAGGTTGCGATTGCGTGTAATGCAAGGAAAGTCAAAGATGCGTGTTGTGAAAGCTCCTTTTGGTGTAGCGTACAACACAAGACATTAATAAAATTAAAAAGAATATTTTTCATAAAATCTCGGGCTGTTACATTCTACCCCCCTTAAAATGAATTTCACCCTCGAAATTCGTCGGGGTTATAAATGGTTTACTATTCGAAAGTTTCTTTAATAGAAACCCACATCGTAAAAAGGAATATCAAAACCAATCTTTAAAAACAAAAGTATGAAACGTAACGGTTACCCAAATAAACTAATCACTGGGTTTCCACATAGGTGAAAATATGGATATGAAAGAGAAATCTAACCATCATGTTCTGATGGAGAGTGGTAGAGAACATGGCTATGGAAAATCCAGCAATCACAAAGCCATAAATTTGTGACGATCTAAGGTACCATCTGATTCATCAGATATAAGATCACTAGGACAACATTTTTGGTTTTCAAGATCGTTTCCCTAAAGTTAAAGAATTTGAATTAGAATAAATACTTACTTTATTTTGGTACAATATCACTTTTGTTCGTGCCTTTAACAATTTCTACTTCATCTCTTAAATAAATGAAGTTGAATTTGTTATCCGTGAAGTGTTAGCAGATAATGTGATAGAATGACGGGTCATTCCATCTGTCTCAAACAAAAGGTTAGCAAAAAATTATATACATAAGTCAATCAATAGTGAGATTAATCATATATGGTTCCTAAAATGGACTTATACATCATATGTCATATATATTAATATAATAAAACTAGTTTCTACTAAACAGGGACTTCCTGTAGGTCAGTGGTAGGCGATAAAGGCCAGTCGCACTTCGGTTGTGGGTTCGATTCCCACAGCCTTGTCCGACGCGATGGGCTGTCGCCCGTCCTGTAGGTTGTCCTTTTTCTAAAACTATATCATCCCATCAATAATATCGAAAAAACTTCTATCCTTAAACAATATTAACTTATGTCCAACATAATCCATTACAATCTTTAGGCTTATCCATAATACTGCAGTCCACTCTCATAATACAGTGAAAACGATTACCAGAGATTTAATACCATCGTTGATCCCCATATATCATAAGATATGTTTTGTTGGTCACATTCCGAACATTCAAAGTCATTAATCATGTATTCTCTTGAATACCCATTGAGCCTTAGTGAAAACATGAATGTAGTTAAAAGTTAACACTTTACACATACCAAAATCCTCAAAATTCTATATACTCAAACCATGATATCACTTAGTCCTTATATCAATCATGAGCTCATGAATACTGTTAAACATTTCGTTTTCTCATTTTCCCTTCATTATGCTCATATCATCTTATTTCCAAAAATATCTCAATCACTTTGAATACCACATTAGACCAACACATAAATATTCCAATACTTTATGATAAAACATTAATTTGGAATCCCATTACATAAACACTTAATCATTCCACCACATCGTTTTCATATTCAACATCGCCAATAGTGATCGCATGTGACTTCCCTTTGTCCTTTGCCTTAAGCGGTTGCTCATGTCGATCATCACTAACCCTTGTATTAGGGAATTTATTAGCATAATGCCCCATTTCCTTGCACTTGAAGCATTGAAGTGTTGGTGGTGCGTTCTCTGCAGTGTTTGTTTTATTCACATCATTAGAATCCCTTTTTCCATTACTTTGACAATCAGCTGCTCGATGACCTTCTTTTCCACACTTAAAACATTTTCTAGTCCCTTTAAGACAATATCCACCATGCTTCTTTCCACACTTTGAGCATAAGGAAACATTCATCTTCTTTTCACCATTATTCTGAGATTTCTCCTTGAACTCCATCTTTCGTTTCTTGTCAAAACCATGAGATGGATATGTAACACCAACTTCCATTTCTACCTTGATGGCACAACGCACAATTTCTTCATAGCTACTAAAGTCTCTTATAGCTAATGCCCTTCGAAGACTTGGTTTTAAGCCACTGAAAAATCGATCAACTTTACTTTCAGGTTGAATGATAATGCCAGATGCATACCTTTCAAGTCTTGTAAAATTTTCTTCGTATATACCAACAGATTCATCATCCTTCTGCTTCAGCTCAAGAAACTCCTTTTCCATCTTCGTTCGAAGAATACGAGGGAAGTACTTACTGAAAAACAAGTTCTTGAACTCGTCCCATTCCATGGACACAATTTCATCTCTTGGCCTCGTATTCTTGATAAGATTCCACCATTGATCAGCTTCACCTTCCAAACGATATACTGCTAAGATGAATTTATCATGTTCAGAACATTGAAGAACTGAAAATATCTTTTCAGTGGTACTGATCCATTGTTCAGCAATAAGTGGACCAGAAGACCCACTGAAAGAAGGTGGACGTTGCCTCATAAAGGACTCAATAGAATATTGTTCCCTTCTCTGCTCATTTGGAAGTCCAGAATGATTCATAGCTTGTGTAAGTATAGCAATAAGATCTTGCACTCCATCTCCCATAACATTTTTTTGTTCAGGAGGGCAATCATTGCATTGTCCATTGCATTGATCAACACGGTTCCTTCGGGTTCCAGCCATCGTCTAAAACCCAAAAATAATAGTGTGAGAGGAAAAAATCATGCTAGGGAAAACAACATAATAAAGGGGGAGTACCTTCAATATCTAACATCTTAGGTTTAATTCTATGATCGTTAGCGTAATCCTAGTACTATAACCTATACGTATACTTAACCTTAGGGACATCCCTAGACATACCTTAGAAATATCTCTAGGGATCTCACTAATGTTTTCGCATCCTAGTTTCCAAAGGTTGACTAAACCTTTCCTCTGATACCAACTGTAGAGACCCGAAGCTTGACGTACATGAACATTACATTACTTTTGCGGAATACTTAGTACATAACAAAAACACACACACAAGGATCGTAATAGTTTAGTGTCTTTGGAAACTCGGAACGTAATCTTCTAATCGTGGTGAAAGATCTTCAACATCTCCTATTAAGATCTTCCCTTTTTTTTACCTAAAACCTTTCTTTATATCCTGGGGAAAAGAAAACATAAAAGGGTGAGCTCAAATGCTCAGTAAGGGTAAAAAAAGAAATATCAATCACATCATATACATAAGCACATAACTTTTGGAAATCTTAACCTGCAAAAGAGATCATAATTTCATAACATGGGGTAAATCATGGCAGTGAAATATAATCACAATAATCATAACTTAAAACATGAATCTTTGTGGCATTCACACATAATCATAGAGAATAATTTCTTGTTAGTCAAGACTCATTTCCAAGACTATCTTAGTGGACAAAGTCCCTTTCTGAACCGAGTCACCCTCGTTTCAGTCCTGTTTCACTGAACTGGTATAACCTACCATTCCAGCCATGTCTATCTCATGAGATATAAAATCATTACCCAATGAATTGGAGGGAGATATAGGTCCCACCCATCTCATAATGATACCATTCTTATGTGTTCCAAAAAATCATAAATCATACATCATTTCATAACCCATGTAATACAAATGGGAATCTTAAACATCATGACATCATAAAACAATTCATATTAGATAAAGGAATTTATAAAAATAATTCCATCACAACATAATCAAATTAATGTAATAATAGGGATAAAAATAGAACCCTTTATTATCTTATATGGAAAATAATTTTGATAAAACACTTGAACTCCATTCTTGAGGAAAATATCCTTTCTGCTTCAAAAACACTTTTCCTTTCTTAACATGTCGTACAATTATAAACTAAAAGAAGTTGATTAAAAATAAACTTGAAAACTTGTAAAGCACTATGGGAAAAAGGGCTTTTTGCGAGGGGTTATTTGCGACGAGAATAAATCCCGTCGCAAATAGTCCTGTTAAAAACTTATTTGCGACGGGAGGATTTTCCCGTCGCAAATAACTACTTATTTGCGACGGGGAAATCCCACCCGTCGCAAAAAGGTTGGCGCGCATGAGGGGTTTTCCATTTGTAATGAGGCATATTTAGGATAGTTTAATGGATTATGATTTGGATGGAACATATATAGGAAATTGGTCCATGAGAGAAATTGATAAGGTTTTATGCATCTTGTATTAGAGATACTAGGGTATATCCCATGAAACATTTGATTTCTTGGTTAGTTTTTGACACTGGGGTTTTTGATCTAGTGTTCAATTGTGTCATTTCCCATAATTATGTTGTTATGGAACCCATGTCTTGATTTTGTTTATTATGTTTCTTATTATGTTTCTTAAATGTGGGCTAAAGTATTTGCGACGGGTCCCGTTGCAAATAGTATTATTTGCGACGGGAAACCCGTCGCAAATAGTCCCATCGCAAATAATCTAACTTATAAATACACCCAGCCGTTTTTTTTCCATTCACTCTCAACTTCTCTAATTTTAGAGTTCACAGTTTCTTAAGTTTATTTTTTTTGCAGATTTGATATTGAAGTCTTCAACAATTATCGGATATCAACCTCAGATCAATTTTGAAGGTATTTATGTTATTTTTAATTTAATATTTATTTTTAATTTTTTATTAGTTTTAATTTTTTTTAATTAGTTGTAATTTAATTATGTTTAGATTGTTTTGTTATTTAATAAATTTAAATTATTAGTATTCATTGTTCATAGTTAATGGTAATTATGAGTAATTAATAATAATTAGAAATAATTAATAATAAATAGGAATAATTAATAATAATTAGTCATAATTAGGAATAATTATAGTTATATATATATAGTTATATTTAGCCATATATTAATATAGATTTATATTAATATAAATATATTTGGTTATATGAATGAATAAATATATATATATATATATATAGATATATTTATTCATATATTAATATATATATTTATTCGTATATTAATATATATTTATTCGTATATTAATATATATTTATTCGTATATTAATATATATTTATTCGTATATTAATATATATTTATTCGTATATTAATATATATTTATTCTATTTGTATATATATATACATATAGATATATATATATATATATATGTAGTTATAAGTTTTTATTCGTATATTTATTTGTATATTAATTAATATATATTTATAAGCTTAGTTTTAAATAAATTTATAAAATATGTGTTTTTATGTGTATTTATAAATAAATAAATAAATACATATATACAATACACACACACACATACACACACACACATATATATATATATGTATAGTTATGAATGAATACATAGAAATGAGGGGGTGAAAATCCTCTGAGAATGTTAAAATGATGATAAATTTTAATCCGTAAGTCCGTTTCAACTCAAAAACCAGTCAAATCGAAGAACATGAAATGATCTTCGATATGATATGCGGTATAGGCCAAACGGACATCCGGATCGGAAGTTATAGCCATTTGAATGTTAAAAGGACCATAACTTCTAATCCAGGAGTCCGTTTCAGCTCCACAATCAGTAAAATCGAAGAACATTAAAAGATCTTCGACATGATATATGGTAGAGGTTTATCGGACATCAGGATCAGAAGTTATAGCTGTTTGAACGGTGAAAAACCGGGGTGCCCCGACTAAAAACTCAATTTTGGAGGCCTTCGGGGCCTTTTTGGGCCTCGAAAAAACCTTGTACGGGTTCCACCGGTCCATAGGGCTGTAGATCTTGTCGCAAGCTTCGATTTGATATGCTGTAGAGCTCAAACGGAGTCTCGGATCAAAATTTATGGCCGTTTGAAGTTTGGGTTTCATTTTCTTCTTATTTTCCATCTTTCATTAATTTTTTTATTTTTTTTATATTCAAAGAGTTATTAAATGACTATTAATTGATAAAAATTATGTAATTATTAATTAAAAATATTTTGTAAAATATTTTATAATCCACATTTATTGAACATCTTATACATTCATATTTGATTTTTATTCATCCTTTCTAAAACATATTTTAAAAATAAATATTATATTTATATCAATATAAATAGGTTTATTGATTTATATATTAATAAATAATTTTTAATTTTTTTTTAATTTTTTATTATTATTTGCGACGGGCCCGTCGCAAATAGTTGCTTCGAAGGAACTATTTGCGACGGGCCCGTCGCAAATAAGTTTTTAAAAAAAACCACAAATCTATTTGCGACGGGTCCTTTTCCTGTCGCAAATAAGTGTCTTTGCGACGGGCCCGTCACATAAAAAATTTGTTGCGATGGCGTTTTCCGCAACGGGCGATTTGCGACGGATCCCCGTCGCAAAAAGGAATTTGCGACGGGATCCCGTCGCAAATGACCCGTCGCAAATGCCTATATTTCCTGTAGTGAAGGAAGCTTCTTTGAAATAATGTTTTAAAAATCCATTCATGCCGTATAAGTTAAAAATAACATTCTCCTCGTACTTTTGTCGGAAAAGTCAAAAAGTACCTTATATGATAACCAAACGAAAGATTCCATTCATACAATGTGGTAAAAAGTAAATAAAGGGTAAAAATGACTTTAAACATCCATGGAATAATGGTAAACATTTTATGAAATCATTTTTAGAAATAATGGTCATGGATGATAAACGTAACCCCAGTAAATACTTACGTATAAGCAATCTCGGATAAAAATGAGATTGAAAATTTTTCCCTTACCTTAGGTCCGACTTGCTTTGTAAGTGTATGAACCTCCTGTATAATGATTTAAATCATGTTATTGACTTATTCCAGAATCATATTCATTGTTATTATATCATATATGGTCCACTTATGACTTTATATTACCAGTTCTTTTGTAAATTCATGTTAAAGTAGCGTTTTGGGTAAAATCGTCTCATTTGTCGTTCGTGTTTTTAACTTGTAATTATTCATATGATTACTTAGATCACGAGTAATTAATTCCAGAATATAAAACATGATTTATATATATATATATTCAGAATATACATATATAATAAATCAGTAAATGTAAAGAAATACACCATTCATGGAGACGGTAGTCCGTACGTACGCATGAACGCTGTTTTCGTTTCCTTATTGAATTGAATGGAATTAAGTAGATGACATACATATAAATATAGATAATTCCAGTATCATTATTAGGTCATATATTTCATTAGTACTTATTATATATACTTTATAATCATTCATGAATGGTTAATCATTGAGAATGAATCTCATCGCGTCGTGGAGACGGTAGTCCGTACGTACGCACGAGCGATGATATCGTTCCCATGGTCGTGGAATTGTGTTGAAGTGCATGTATACTATTTCATTATCAATATCAATTTATAATAATCATATATAGTTACTCATTACACCTTTATACCCATCCAATTAAGGTGGTGGCGGAAAATAGATTACATCACGGCGTGGAGACGATATTCCGTACGTACGCACGCGCGGTGATTTCCTTTTTCCGTAGGATGGATAGAAGGTTAATTAGAGTTGTTTAATATTTATAATAACATATCATTATATAAGAAATACTGATGTTATTACTTTATCATGAAACAACTAAAGAAGAAGAAGTTGAAGAAGAAAGAAATTGAAAAAGATCGGTAATGGATATTACCTCTTTTTGACACGCCTTTTCTTAGCCTCCACTTAAAGAACTAAGGATGGTCTTTGAAGAAGACCAGGACCTCTAGGATGATACTAGGGAAGTGGAGAAGGGATTTTGGAAGGGGTTGGACGAGATTGAAGGCTCAAAGTTGTGTGAGGAAGAGAGGGAGGAGGTGCCCTTTTATAAGGGAGGAGAGGGGCACCTTAGGAATATCTCAAAATATTATTTTATATTAAAGTCAAAATCGGTTTATAATGGTTCCAAAGGGTCTTATTTCAAAGATAAAGTGGGTATGGGTCGAAATACTATCAACCAATAGGATTTATACAAGTTTAGGTTATTATTTTAACCTTATCAATTAGATTTAACTTTAAGTTAAATAATTTAACTTTTACCGTGTCTTTTTGTTTTCTTACACTATATGGTTAATACACTTAGTATAACTTGCCAAACAAACCCCAAATTGTTTATTATTAATATATATATCCTTATCTAAGTCATTTGTCCGAACCGTATATTTTTAGGAATAAAATAACAATTAATAATATAATATTTGATTTAAAAACTATTTTGTGTCAATTTTGACACTATTTGATATATGATTTTTGTGAAAGTCATAACAGAATTATATGTTCTAAACAAGTTGATTAAATCAACACTAATATATCATAGTAACCTAGAAAATTATTGGAATTCATAAAAAGTCCCAAATTATATTTTTTTGGGTATTTATAACATCAATTATGTCAATATTTCATTAATAAGATAATTACTGCATCATCGTTGTGTCATAAATAAATTAAATTATTTAATGTCTAAAAATTACAAATAAAATACAATTATGTAGGAAATCATTTTATCTTTATAATTAATATTTATAGTCGAATTTATCTTAAGTATAACCCCATAGTAAAAATGTTTTAGTAAATAAACTTTGATTTTACCTCTTTTAACCCTTCTTTAAATAAATTAATAATAAATGTCCTAATCTAATCAAAGTGGGCCTAAATGGTCATATTTTATTCCTATGTTTGTTTTTGGTCGAATTAAACTTTTCCAATAGAATTAGGACATGTTTTAGGGTAATAATAATATCATATCTACCCTTAATTACCCTATTTACTTTTTACCGTGGTAAAAAAAAGTAAAAAGTTACTATTCACCAAAAATTATTTTCATCTCATTGAACCACATTTTAGTCCTTGATATTAACCGTGTCTCTCGGATTTTCGAATTTCCATTCACAGAAGTGGTAAAATTAAGATTTATGAAAAAATAATTTTTTTAACTACCACTTAGTAGTTTCACTATTCATCAAAAATTGAAGTTTTTCAGAAAAATGCCAAAATTTCACCCTAAGCTATAATTGATATTCCGAATTCAAAAATGATTTCTATTTTACAAAATTCCCAACATATAAGTTGCATTAATTAATTTTATAATTAATTTCCGCTGTCACAACAAATAGCGTGTTTTTAAGAGATAATAACTATCAAAAGATTAACACTTGTTTATGTCTGGTGTAAATGTGAAATTACATCCAATGACCAAAATTGTGTTGAATTGTAAAAATATATTCTAAATATACTTTAAAATCACTCAAATTAATAATTTATCACTATTAATTATTTAGATTAAAAAAGTTGTTTTTAATTAAAATTTAGTAATTTTCACTATTCATCAAAATATGAAAGTTATCCGAAAAGTACCAAAATTTCACCTTAGGCTAAATTCGATACTCCGAATCCAAAAATGAAGTCCATTTTGAGAGCTAAAATTTCTAAAATTTAAAAAGTGGTTATTACTATTCATGACTGCTAGTTTTAATAATATTTTAATATCATATCGTTGTTTCGTGAAACTCAGTATTGCATACTACACACGCTTTCGAGGAAGGTTGCGATTGCGTGTAATGCAAGGCAAGTCAAAGATGCGTGTTGTGCAAGCTCCTTTTGGTGTAGCGTACAACACAAGACATTAATAAAATTAAAAAGACTATTTTTCATAAAATCTCGGGCTGTTACAGAGACCCTTCTCTCTCTTCGTTCCAAGGGGTGTAGTAATATCCATTGCATAAGATAAAAGATCCATAGAAAGATTTAGAAAATTAAAAATATGGGTTTAAATAAACAAATGAGATTCACCAGTTTCAAATTAAGCAGTCACTAATGATGAAGCTATATTAATGGCACCTCTCACAGTCACTGGACCCATATATGCTTCATCTAGAGACTCTTACACTGAGTGAAGTAGCTTCATTCCGGATGCGTCTGTCTGGAACCATTTTATACATGAAGCATATGATTTATCCATAGTTTTAGGAGGATATGACAATCCTATTACACTATACATTGTAGAAAAGATATAGAAGAATCACTGTAAGTGTCCTAAATGTTCTCAAGATCTACAGTTCTTGGGTTCCTCAGTGTAAACCCTCTTAGAATTTCTTGGTTTTCCACACTGATAGAAAGTCAAAGAACTTCCTCCTGGTATTGTAGTAGGCCTAGAATGACCTTTAAATTAATAACTACCACAAGAATCATCATGCTTTCTATTTCCCTTGAAGTAACTCATGCTGCCACTGGGAGAAAAAGGAATTCTCATCAACCCCAACTTTCCAGCTAGGCCAATCTCAACCATCATTTCCCTATCCATCACATCAACATAAGTGGGCAGCTTAAGCAAGAAAAATTTAGAACGAATATATGATTGAAGTCCCAACTCGAACCATCGATCCTTCATCCTATCATTAGATACAATCTTAGGTGAAAACTTCACAAGTTTAGCAAAAAAATTTGAATACTCAGTCATGGTTCTTTCTGCCTTATCAATCTTGAAAAACCCCACAACCTTGGCCAACACCATTGAATCTGGATAAAACCGGTCGGTGAAAATAATATTTATGTATTTCCACTCTAATCCCTCATATTTCTTTTCCATCATCATCATGTCCCACCATCTCCTACTTGGTCCTTCCATCACAAAGGTGACACACTTCACCTTGATCTCATCCGGTGTCTCCAAGAACTCAAACAAATTTTCTATCATACCCAACCATTCCCCAGTATATTGAGGATTAGTGGAGCCTTTGAAAACTGATGGATTTTGATTAAAGAAATCTTGATAATTATTCTTAAGATCATCCCTTTGAGGTTCCATAGCTGAAGCCTGAATAGGTACTCGAGGTAATGCCTGCCCCAGATCTTGGACAATGCGCACAATAACCTCAACTAGATTTAGGTCCATTGGAGGATTCACTCACTACAGTTCAATAAAAACTTCCCCTAGATCCGATTCAAATGTCTTCTGAGAGGAATGATTCTACATAGCATCAATAGAAAAAAAGTAAGACATTAGATAATTCTCAAATAGAGAAACAAGGGAGACAAGATCCCAATCGATAGAACAACCAAGATTTAAATTTCACTCTATCCAAATAAAAATTCGGAAAAGAATAGAAGAAATCCACAAGATTTTTCCCCTAACCACCCCTCGTGACTTAATTTTCATTACGATGATAGATGGATATACAATCAATTGTAACTACCTCCTAAGTCCCAAAAAGATTTCAAAATGCATACTGACTTCAAGAAAAGAAGCTCAATAACAACCTCCCTTTCATACCACTTTGTCACAAACCAAAACGTGTAATCTAGTAATCCAATAAACAATCCTATCCAAACATAGATTAAAGGGAATTCCCAATCCTCATGGGTCAGTGACTATCACCTAGCATCATACAACATGAAAGTGGGAACAAATTTTCCACAAAACATAGTGGAAGAAAGACAAGCAAGACAACATTCATACAAAAGAAACTCCATTGGGAGTAATATACCAGAAGTAAACAGGGGATTAAAGCCCAAATTACTATAACCCAAGTACCTAAACAGAGGAAAACATCCCAAGTATCTAAGGACACAACTCACCAAGTCCAAGGTTCAACATTTAGATCCACCTCCAAGAGATCCTTTCCCATTGCTCGAACCTGGAAGGAGATAATCTACAGACACCTGAAGAAACAAGTAGTGTGTGAGATAAAAATCCCAGTAGGGTATCACCATATATTCCATAATAGATTCTAATAATAGATTAACCAAAGAAATTATTTCAATTTTAAAATAGACAGGTTTGGAATTTTAAATCATATTTTATCAAATCATTCTATATAGTTCAAATGATGGAAAATACTTTAAGCAAAGTCTTGCAAGTGATGGAATATTTTTAAAACAATGGATTAAATAATTTTTTATATAAAACAGTTTATATAAATTTGGAAGGCATGTAAAATTATTTAACAACATTGACATACATTTATATCTCAAATATAAAGCAAGTGAGAAACATGGTCATATTCAAAATAGGTACAAAAGTTCTAGGCTATAAGACTACACAATCTCTAAGTTATCAAGGTAATATGTGTATACACACATCCCTCTGACATTGTCCAAAGGTGACTTATCACCATCCCATTAGGTATGTGACTTGCTACATTTATGTTTTAGAATGTTGTATAATCATAGTGTGTCCAAATAACTCACAAACTACCTAATGATTTCATGTTGTCTTACAAAATCAATGATAGGAAATTTATTTTAAAACCAAAACATGTTTTAATCAAAAAACATGTTTTTAAACAAGATAAAACCACTAGGTTTCTATCAGCAATTTTTAAGCCATTTTCACAAGTTTGAAATTAATTCAAAACCAATTACTTCAATTTCACAATTCATTTCCATAATTAAATTAAAAAATTTAATAAAAAAGTTTTCTATAAAATCTAAAATTTAAATCAAACAATTTTTATCAACCAATTTCCATAAACACACCCCAATTCAATGGAATTGGGGGGTTTCCCGATTTTCATGCTAAAACCACTCCAGATCTCCCAATTCACTAGAATTGGGTTTTATTAAATCAATTGAAATAAATTTTGAGCAATTTAATTTAAATCAACACTTGAAATAAATCAATCAATTCAAGGTTAAATTAGTTTGAAAAAATAGGACAAAACCACACAGATTTTTCCCAAAACTCACACTCAAAATGAAACCCACCAACAAGAATAAAGGCGTAAAAGACCTCGAAACTTAACCTAGAAACAAGATCCAATATCATGGACCATAGGTTCATCAATTTCAGGATGATCTATTGAAATATCAAAGGATGAGAAAGAGAGAAAGATGAAGAATGAGAGAGAAACCTTTCCAGGGAATCACACCGCCAATGCAATGATGATTGAATGCTAAATTAAGGGACCCAAAAGGGTTGGAGGGATCCGAGATCACCTGGGGATGACCTTAGATTGAGATAAAATAAACTGTAAAGAAACCAAAAGAGGAAGATAAACTATGCTACCTGTTTAAAAACTGCATTCACGATATTAAATGACATGTAATCCCATTACACAACATGTAATCCCATTACACGTCATAAAATTGTTATGTTTCATAACCACCAAAAAATGCATCGCTTTTAATGAAAACTAATTCATTAAATAACTCATGATGTGTAAACTCTCATTATGACATGTAACCTTTCATGTTGTGAATATTCTCATGGAATTACCCTAACATCCTTTCCACAATATGTAACCTAGTTACACGATGTGTAACCCTCATGCAGCCTATAGAGACACCCGACTAAGTTTGAGAGTCCAACAAATCTCCAACTTCACTATTTTAGGTATCCTCTTAATTCATTTTCAACCCTACCCAGTTAACAGAAATGAAAAATCATGACATTTTTAAATATGTACCTGTTAGATTGGTAACAGTATGTTACAACTATACTTTATGGTAAATGCTTAGTAGGAACTTTGGTTTTAAATGGATGGTTATGATAGACCCATCTTGATTTCCCCTTGAGTTGTTTACCCCTTTTATGGGGTTGTTGTCACTATGTTATCCTTGTTTCTCCCCTTTTGTGGGAATGTTCTTGTTTATATCATAGATATATGTGATATATAAGTATATTCATCAATAGGGTGTTTGGGGTGAGGGAGAGTTACTATTTGATCTTTTTTGTGTTAATATTGGATGTTATGTTCACTTGCCTTACTTATTTATTGGCCATGGGAACTCAAATACTATGTGAGAGGTCTATTATTATATTAAACTAGTTGTTTCACACACTTCTAGTGTCCATCTAGTATTAATAGGTACTAGGGCCATGAGGGGTTTTCCATTTGTAATGAGGCATATTTAGGATAGTTTAATGGATTATGATTTGGATGGAACATATATAGGAAATTGGTCCATGAGAGAAATTGATAAGGTTTTATGCATCTTGTATTAGAGATACTAGGGTATATCCCATGAAACATTTGATTTCTTGGTTAGTTTTTGACACTGGGGTTTTTGATCTAGTGTTCAATTGTGTCATTTCCCATAATTATGTTGTTATGGAACCCATGTCTTGATTTTATTTATTATGTTTCTAAATGAGTTCTAATCTTCCTCTGTCGAAAGAGAAGTCTACTACCAGTTTATAACAAAAAAACACAACTACACGACATGTACTCTCAAGTGCACAACGTGTACTTTCCATTTTTTACTGTTCCTCTGGCAGCTACTTTCCACCGCCACACCTGTTCATCTGTCGACATGATTACACGATGTGTATTTCTGAGTACATGGCATGTACTATCGCTCCACTAGCAGCTACTCCCACCACCTTACTGTTCACCTTCCGACTGATTACACAGCGTGTATATACTAAGTACATGGCGTGTAGTCAGTTTTTTTACCTTTCATCACCGACATGCGTACATGCCCTGTGTAATCATCCCACACGGTCAAAGTACACAACGTGTGGAAAAGTACACGGCGTGTACCTACAAATTTTGGTATTTTTACCCATTTTCCTTATTTTATCAAAAACACTTAAGGAAAAAGGAAAAGAAGAAACTCGTACCTCAATAATAAGAACCGGGTTCTAACAAACTTCCCCCCTTAAAGAAATTCATCCCTGAATTTCCCTTCCAAGGGTGGTGATGATAAAGCTATGAACAATTCTGGACACTGATCACGTACGTCGGTCTTCTGCTCCCAGGTTTCGTCCTGCACTCGACCATGCTGATATAACACCCGTACAAGAGGAACTAACCGGCCTTAGAAAACCTTTTTGCTCCTATCAACAATATGAATCAGATGCTCTTCAAAGGATGCATTGACCTGAAGTTCAGCCTATTCTGGCTGAAAAATGTGAGATGGGTCTGAGTGATAACGGCGCATCTGAGATACATGGAAGATGTCATACATGGACCAGTACCTCTGTGGTAACTAAAACCGATAGGAAACCATCCTGACTCTCTCTAGAATCTCAAACATCCCCACATACCTCGGTGAAAGTTTACCCTGTCTCCTGATCCGCCTGTGTCCCAACCTTGGTGAAACACACAAGAAAACCTGATCCCTGACCATGAAATCCAAGGGTCGTCTGCGACGATCAACATAATATTTCTAATGATACTGTGCAGTAGCCATCCGCTTCTGAATCAATCGGACCTACTCTAAAGTCTCCTGCACGAGACGTGGTCCTATTAAAGTTTCCTTACCTTCCTCCAACCAGCACAAAGGTGATTGGAATGGCCTACCATATAAAGCCTCGTAAGGTGCCATCTTAATAGTGGACTAAAAACTATTATTGCAGGCAAACTCGACTAGGGGTATGTGCTTCTACCGAGAGCCCCCAAAGTCCAGGACGCATGCATGCTTCATGTACTCAAGCACCTATATCGTACGCTCTGACTGGCCATCAGTCTGAGGGTGGTAAGCTGTTCTCAAAAGAACCCGTGTACCCAGTGCCCTCTGAAAACTCTGTCAGAAACGAGACATAAAATTGGTGTACCTATCTAAAACAATAGAACGAGGGACCCCATGAAGGCGTACTACCTCTAAAATATAAAACTTCTCGAGATCATCAACACTGAATGTCTCCTTGATCGGAAAAAATTGAGCTACCTTCATAAGTCTATCCACAACAAACCATACGACATCACTGCCTCGAGGTGACCTCGACAACCCATTCATGAAGTCCATCGCGACATCATCCCATTTCCACTCCGGAATGGGTAACTGTTGTGAAAGTCCAGCTAGCCTCTGAGCTCCGCCTTCACCTGCTGATAGGTGGAACATCTTGTAACAAAACCAGCTACCTCACATTTTATACTCGACCACCAATACTGACATCTCAAGTCACGATACATTTTGGTAACTCCAGGATGCACTTCCCAAGCTAAAGAATAAAACTCCCACATCAACTCCTTGCATATATCCCCTGGAACCCACACTCATCCATGGATACACAGTACCTCATCATCGCCTATCATCTAAACGGGAGGAGGGTCCTGAATTGACACCGACTCCCGTAAAACTAGGCCTTCTGAATCTGATATCTGTCTCATCCTCACTCTACCAGGAGGGTAGAAGTCACAGCTAAAGATGAAAGGTAGGATTTCCCTTGACTATTATGCACCTCCAAATGCATCTTAGAGAACAAATCCATAAGCTTCCACTCATCACTGGCCTCCTGAACTGCCTGTTTCTGAGTCCTCCTACTCAGTGCACCAGTAACTACGTTAGCCTTACTAGGTGTATAGGCAATCTTGAAGTCGAAGGACTGAAGGTATTCAACCCACCTTCGCTGTCTCAAATTTAGGTCATGCTGGGTAAAGATGTATTTAATAATTTTGTGGTCTGTAAACACAAAAAAATTTTCTCCCAAGAGATAATGTCTCCAACAACATAACACATGAACAACTGTAGCCAACTCGAGATCATGCGTTGGGTAATTCCTCTCATGTGGCCTCAACTACCGAGATCCGTACGCAACTACTCGATCTACCTACATCAACACAGCTCCCAGCCCAATACCTAATGCATCATAGTAAACTGTATATCTCTTCCATTGCTCTGGAATTATTAGGACTGGTACTGATGTCAACCTTCCCTTCAGCTCTTGAAAGGCTGTCTCATAAGCTTCTGACCAAACGAACTTCACACCCTTCTTAGTCAAACCCATCAACGGTGCTTCTAACTGGGAGAAGTCTTGTATAAAGCACCTGTAGTAACTATCCATCCCCAAGAAACTACATATCTCAAACACATTCTTAGGCTTCTCCCAGGAAACTACTGCTCTCACTTTCTTTGGGTCTACCACAACTCCTGCCTCAGAGATAATATGACCGAGGAAGTGTATCTGGTCTATCCAAAAGAGGAACTTTGAGAGATTCGCATATAGATGATTCTCTCTCAGTGTACTCAAAACAATCTCAAGATGGGTAGCATTGTCATGTCGAGTGTGAGAGTACACCAAGATATCATCCACGAAGACTACCACAAAATAATCCAGATATGGGTGGAACACATGATTCATCAGAGCCATGAAAACTGTTGGCACATTTGTGAGTCCGAACGGCATGACCAAGTGCTCATATAGATCATATCTACTCCAAAAGGCTGTAAGTGGTATGTCTGATGGTCTAACACACAACTGATGATATCCGGATCTCAAGTCAATCTTTGAGAACACTCGTGCTCCTCAAAGATGATCAAAAAGACCATTTATCCTTGACAAGGTATATCGGTTCTTGATCGTCAACTGGTTTAGCTTCTAATAATACATACAATGTCTGAGGGTATCGTCCACCTTCTTTGTAAACAGGACAGAAGAACCCCAACGAGAAGTACTGGGTCAGATGAAACCCTTTTTCTGAAACTCCTCCAACTATCTCTTGAGCTCCTGTAACTTTGGTGTAGCCATCCTATAAGGAGGAATGGACACCGGTGCCACTCCTGGCACAATATCAATAGAGAAATCCACCTCTTTCTCTGGAGGTAGACCAGCGAATTCGTCTAGGAAGACATCCCTAAAATGATCAACCACTGGAGGGAAATCCTTCTGAAAAGTCCCCTGGTCATCCGGGTATAAAATTGCAATCTGGTCTGTCACACCACCTCACCCACGAAGCTCGGGTCTAGCTCAGCTCGCCTAGACATCCCATTCACCCTTGTATAAAACTCTCCACCCTCTGGTGACGTGAAACTCACCCTGAGACGATAGAAATATACAAAGGCTCGAAAGGGTACCAACCAGTCCATCCTAAGAATGACGTCATAGCCCGTCATCTCTAAGACATAAAGGTCCCATAGAAAGTGACACCCACCAACCTCTAGGGGGCACTCCCTGTACTGACACACATCTTCCGTTCTAGTCACCAAAAGAGTTTCTAGCATTATAATATCAAGATAAGAAGAAACACAGAGCCCAAGGCTCTCCACAATGGGAAAAAATATAAATCTATGTGTAGAACTAGTATCGAAAAGTACTGAAGATAAAACATAAGAAACTAGAATAGTACCTATGATAGTAGAAGGTTCGAGATCCTGCTCCTATTGGGTCTTTTTCACTTCATATGCTTTCCCAGTTCCGTGACCCTACGACACAACCTGGCTACCCTGAGCTGACCTGCCTTGCTGTCTCTAAGATCCTCGTGTCCGGCTACCACGACCACAACCATTACCTCAGCCTGAACATCCTAACGTATTCCAATTCCCTAACTAGTAAGAATCTACTAGACCTACTCCTGCACATAGTGTCTGTACAGAACCCCTCTCACTAATTGCTGGTGGAAACACCTTGTAAAAACGTTGTAGATGACCCATATTTCCACAAGATCGAAACTACACTGGGTCACGTGGACATTGAGGTATCTTGTGCCCCTTTTTTCCACACTGGTAACACATCACCGGGCCACCTGAAGAACTCTTCTTGCTGGTACTTCCACCATGAGAGAAATCCATCTTCCTCTTCCTCTTACTAGTAGAAATAGTACCCAAAACTGGTGCTGAACCACCATGGTCCACACCACTAGCTTCCCGCAGGCTCCGCTCAGTAATCAACGCCTGGTTCACTATAGCATAAACTGTAGGCAACCTGAAAACATTCACCAGTGCTCAGATGCCATATCAAAGACCATCCTCAAAGCGTCTAGCCCTCAACGTCTCGTCAACCAATATAACAGGTGAAAAACACTGTAGCTTGGTGAAGCGGGCAGAGTAGTCTGTGACTGACATGGCGCCCTGCTGTCGATTCATGAACTCTCAAGCTCGATCTTCCCTCAGTATCTTCGAAAATAAAAATTCATAGAAGACTGCCTAAAAATATTCCCATGCCATGTCTCTATGATGCTCAGTCTAGGTGGTAACATCCCACCATCTCTTGGCAGAATCACGCAGCATGTATGTAGCGAGCTTGACCCTCTGCCTAGGTGGTGTCTTCATATGATCAAAAATATTCTGCATAGAACCCATCCAAGACTCCGCAGCCTGTGGTCTGCCATACCCTGAAAACATAGGTGGATGTTGCTGCTGGAATATACGTGTCAGCTCTGCCATAGATGTGGAAACTGGAAATGCTCCCTGGAAGGTCAGCATGAACCGCATGAAGACTTCACAGAACTGCGCATCCACGCCTGCATCCGGTATAACGGTTGGCGCCAAATCTTGCTCTGCTGGAGGATCCATCGGTAGCCTATGGCCTACCGTCTCTGGAGTATAATCGTTGCCGCTCTCTTGGCGAAAAACTCGTGGTCTTCTCGGAGACCTGACTCTACAAGGTCAAACACATGCCTTAGATTAAAATTATCAAGGACTAATAATTGGAAGTGCAAGAAGGGAAAAGGAGAAAGAAAACATTCAAGTTTTAAAAAACAAGAATACATGGTGTGTATAATAACTACACGGTGTATTCCCTTAAGTCTTTCACATGGTCATGTACTTCTGCCAAAAATGGCCATGTAACACCCCAAACACACGGCGTGTTGTCCACACACACGACGTGTACTTGAATTTTCTTCCCCTACCCGAGTCCTTCTACATGGCTTAGCCACACGAATCTCTTTTGAACGAGACTACACATCGTGTATAAGGTATACATGGCATGTACTAGACAAGCTTCACCAACCCGTGTTGTTCGAGACACAGCCGGGTACACAACTCAGACTACACGGCGTGTTCTAGATAGACACAGCATGTACGGATTAGATTCGAATTGCTTGTGTTGTTAGTGACATGACCAGCTACTCGGATGACACTACACGGTGTGTTACACCTGCACATAGCATGTACACCACCCCGTTTCCCCAACCACACAACCAAGTCTACACGGTCTTTCACTGGTCAAGACTACACGGCGTGTCCCAAAGGCACACGGCGTGTACTAGAAAGGATAACACCGACCCATGTTGTTAGTTACATGGAAAGATTCCCAGATTACACTACAGGCCGTGTTCAAAGGTGACACGATGTGTTTAAGAAAAGTTTTCTCCATCTTTGTTGTTAGTGACACAGCGGACACAGGGTCAACACGACACGACATGTACAACTGGTACATGGCGTGTTCCCTCTAGAGTTTCCCTATCCCATGTTTCTGCCTACACGGCCTATAACATGGTTAGAGGATACACGACGTGCACTTAAAAAAGTTTTCATTTCTTCTTGAACAGAAGAGTACATGGCATGTGTTCATAGAACCACACACCATGTTGTATGGGTTTCCAGATAGTAGACCTCAGAAACTACTCCAAAGCCCCTTTTCCTTAAATTTCAAGCGTCAGTTTGCCAAATTCCAATCCGTGGGGGACCATACTCCCCATGAACCAAATTTTAGCAGCTGAAATTTTCTATTATAGTACCAAACGCAACAAAATACTGGATTATGATCCACTAAATTCCGATCCAAGAGAGCCTATACTTCTTAGTAACCAAAGTTTTAGCATCCAACAACCCAACCGTAACATGTACCAATACCCTATCAACAACAGGCGTATGTATCAAGGAACCTATCACAACAACATGCATTTTCTAGCACAACATCAATCACAACAACATGAAATTTCTAATGCACCGACATGGAATGGAAACTATGCATGGAATGTGATTCTAACATGTGCCTAAATGATGCATGAGATGGCATACCCTCATCTCTTCGGGTTGCAACTAAATAGAACCCAAGTATGAAAATATAAACAACACACCACAAGTGCGTCACTCAACGGTGAAAACCAAATCAATTGTAATAATCATAAAAAAAAATCACAATTTAATTCGAGGCAATCCAGACATTACCTGTACATGGGGTAGCTACTCCTGAGCACAGTTATTACCAAATCCCTTAACAGTCTATCTCTTTCCGTTATCACCAAATAATAAATAACACAGATAAAAGAAACCCATCTAATACCACTTCGTAATGTCTTGGATCTGGGTGCCACTCAACGGGTTCCCTAAACCCAATTGGTCACATGACCTCAAGTGCATTTTTCCAAATGCTAGAGGCTGCCGACTAGAAGTAAGGGCCTATGTTTGATAGTGGGGAAACTATGCCCTCATTTGTCAAAGTGTAGCGGAGCAGAGAAAATACAAAACATACCAAAAGCGGAAGCATTAAACAATAATAAGCTGAAATGGACAACAATAATATATATAAGATGATGCAATATGTCCCTAAGTCTAAGAAAGTATCCAAATCAAGATACACTACAATCTAAAATAATACAGTACAAGATACAAGTATAGCAAAGAAAAACCAAATAACACAGCAGGAACTCAGCAGCATCGCAAGTGTAAGCTCGGTCCCATGCTCTCCTACTCCTATGCGACAATCAAGTACCTGTATAGGGACTCTTTCCCTTATCAACACCTACAACAATATAATCTGTTTGGGCCCAAGACATGATCCAAACAGGGTGTGAGAAATAAATCTTAGTAGGCAACCACCAAAGGCCCGTGCCCATCTGTTAGTGAAAATGTGCAACAACAGTGTGCAGTAATGAAATGCAGTAAACTAGGAAGTACTCAAAATTAATTTTTTTACCAGTTCTATTTACATTTAATTATTATTTAATAATTCAAAATGATTGAATTATAATTTCCTAAGGCTCAGCCTCAGTCGACAATCTTATAAAAGCTCCATAGAAAAACTAGAACAGTCTATCTAACAAATAGAAGGTATAATAATACCAAGCATGTGATTTATCTTGGTAGGTATAACACAAGAAAACACCACAGTGAATATTCAAGTTAACATTGCCCTCAGGATAAATAGTACCTTTCCCTCAGGCTAATCAGAACCTTTCCCTCAGGCTAAACAGAACCTTTTCCTCAGGCCTTACACTCAGGCTGAATAGAAATGAAACCCTCATGTGATTTCCCTCATGCATAAAGAATATTTCTCTCAGGTGTATGAGATATTTCCCTCAGGCACAGAAGCTAATTCCCCCAGGCATAAGAAATGCTGCCCTTAGGCTAAACAAACACTTGCCCTCAGGCTAAACAAAACACTGCCCTCAGGCTAAGTAAAACATTTCCCTCAGGCTAAGCAAGTAACCGGGCCAATCCCAACACATAAGCAAGAAAATATATATATACATTTTCTCTTGAGAAAACTCAAAGCATGCTAAAAATGATAGCATACCCACGGGTATCCTGTAAAAACAGTTAAACAAGGGAAACATACCCACGGGGTGGCCTTGGATCTAAGCAACGATCCCAAAAAATAGTTTATATTTATCAATAGATTATCTATGAAATTATAGATATCTTATCAGCTAAGGCCTTAGCCACATGACACCCCGAACATTGGAACATAGAAAAATAGTATACAAAATCAACTCGACAGTTGGAAATAAACACTAGACCACATACCTCGATCTCCTATGATCAATATATGTGAACAAAACCTCTCGAAAAAACTGAGAATGGCGTAGATATGGGATAAATGTTCACCCATTAAAACTCAAATAACTTCCCCTCAGGAAATAATTATAAGGAAAAACTCAAGGAGAGACAAGAACTCACCCGCACGGTTCAAACGAGATCATCAGCGAAGGAATCAGAGTCCCGGTGTTTGGTTGGGAACTCTTCCAAGGTTCATCTATCTCCCCTACACTTTAAAAAAGTTCTAAGCTTCCTCTTTCAAAAGAGGAGGCTACTGCCATTTTATAACAAAAAAAAATACAACTACATGTCATGTACTCTCAAGTACATGGCATGTACTTTCCATTTTTTAACTGTTCCTCGGGCGGCTACTTTCCACCGCCACACCTATTCATCTGTCGACATGATTACACGATGTGTATTTCTGAGTACACGACGTGTACTGTCGCTCTACTGGTGGCTACTCCCACCACCTTAATGTTCACCTACCAACTGATTACACAATGTTTATATACTAAGTACATGGCGTGTAGTCAATTTTTACACCTTTCATCACCTACAGGCCTACATGCCCTGTGTACTCATCCCACATATCCAAAGTACATGACATATTGAAAAGTAGAGGGAATGTACCCAAAAATTTTGGTATTTCCCCACCATTTTCCTTATTTTCTCAAAAAAATTAAGGAAAAAGGAAAAGAAGAAACTCATACCTCAAGAATAAGAACCGAGTTATTACAAAGAAGGCCATCTTTGTAGCTTCTTTTAGTGGTTCCTTCTATATCTGTTTATGTTATGAAATATTATTATGCTTATGTATGATGTTTTAGATTCATGTAAATGGGTTGGATTAGTGTTGTTTGTTATGAACCATTTGGAATGATATTTTATTTTTGATACTTATATGTTTGATATTGTATAGACTTCTAATGTAAAGATAGTCTATGTTAAACTCTCAGTAGATGTTTTTCTATCTTTTATATCTAATTTTGGAGAAATAATTATCAAAGGGATTCATGTGATGCCCTAGCACTAGTTTCCATCCCATGGGAATCAGTAATTTCCCTTGGGACTTCTGGTGAGATGGATATGGTTCCAAGTAGATGGAATCCTGATTTGGTTTGATAAAAGTGGGTATGATAGGCTTTAGGATTTAATGATGTGAATAAAAAACCATGATATGGGTTGGGTGTATAAGCTAGTGATGATTAGGTATAATACATGTGAAATGTGTTGTGTGTGATAATAGAGTAGTGGGATACATAAAATATTACCAGTTTATATAAAAATGTGATATCAAGAACTAAAATGGATTTTTTCTAAGATGTGTATTTAGTATTTCAATGTTATACATCCATGATAATGTCTGGTAGAGCATCGATAGGATAGGGGTAAGAATGATCCTATTATGGTGGTAAAAAATCTTAGGATCAATTATAAGTTCACAATGATCTTATTACTTGTGATTCATTATATTAAGAATAAGATTCCTCATAGAGAGGAATCAATGATAGATATCACCCAGGAGTTCCTGATATAGCATCCACCCCTTTTCTAGAATAATGGTAGACTATAGATTTAAGGATTAGATTGAGAGGATCAAGAGTATATTTTATTATTCTTATACCCTCATAGAGAGGAGGTTGAAATTATCTTCCTATATGTTGTGAGTTTCAATAAATAATTGGTGGTATGTTCTAACTAAGATAATCAAATTGATGTATTTTCCTAGAAAAACTTCCAAATTCGTTTCTTTGAGTAAATTTTCTCCAAGACACTAAGGTTGGATCATCATAAAAAGTTTATATAGAAAATTTTGGGTGATATTTATGTGATTGAGTATTCTAAATACAATATAGAGTTTATTTGACTTTAGTAGTGGATGTTTTTATGTAAGATATTCATTTTAAGATGGGCCTAAGGCATCCAATCTAAGTTTAGTTCATATTATTCCATCGATTGACCATTATAAAGGTTGTAAAATAGGATCTTATCACTATGAGTGACCGGGTGGAGAGTATAGGACTAGGAAAGTCAACACCTTTTGATAATATAATAGTTGATCCTATAGTATTTTTAAGTAGAGTTTTGATGGTCCATTCTTGGGTAATAGGAGTCTAGGTGGATATGGAAGGGGTTTTTTCACTTCTTCCTTGAGGAAGAAGTCCTTTAGAGTGTTTCTAGTTTGACCATACGGTACATATTTTAATTGATTGTAATAGTTTGTTGAATTAATTCATATCCTAGGATGGATGAGACACCTTTAGTTATTTATAAAGACTAAACCCTTGTCCAAAATCAGGTAAGGGTTGAGGCAATCAAAATCTTTAAAAGCGTGATTTGGGGTATCAATTTAAGTAAATATCTATATTTCATCATATAAATTAGGATGTGATGGTAAAAAAGGGTCATATAGAGAAAGAAAATCATGGAGGGACACTATAAGTTAGTTAGGTGTTTAGATTTTAGGACCATGGTATAAGTTTAGGCTTACATTTTACTATTGAGTAGATGTCAGTTGATAATGGTGAGTGAACATTGAATGTATGCGGTATGATAATTGTGATGTCTACCTTAGTTACCTTGGGAGTGATACACTCATTTATTTAATCTGAGCTGATTAGTGACTTGGGGTTTCACTGGAATATCTAATGGGGATATTGAACATTGGCATGCCTATGGGAAATTGAACTTAGGATATTAAGTTGTTTCTAAAATATTACATAGTTGTGAGAAACTACGAATATCTATGGTACATCATTATGTTATAAATTCATGGATTTGATATAATTTCTAGTATGGATTAGCTAAAACAATTCAAAGAATATTTTGGTTTCTATAAAAGATAGGTTCCTTTCACTTCCCTAATAGGTGATTGTTATAATTTTTTTTATGGAGTGGCACTAGCATATAGGTCGTGTTGAAGCTTATCGTCAGTATTTGGTCATGATCATGTCATTTATTTTTTAAAAATTAAACAAAAAAATGAAAAAGAAAATAAAAAACGAACACAACAATTTGTGTGGTTTGATAAGAATACCCTACATTCATATAAGGGATAAACAATTCAATATTTTAGGAAAGATACATAAGTATTTGGTGAAATAGAGCCACACACCTAATTATAATGGAAAATTATATTTTAAGGATGTAAATATAGTTTTTCAAAAATTTATAGGTAGAATCCCCTTTCTATGTGAAATAAGTTTTCTGTTTCTCCACATGCACATTAATATAAAAAGTTAACCTCTATGTGTCTGCGTACATCCTAAATGAAACATTGATTTCTATAACTACACTGTATAAAAATAGTAATTCTAACTCAAAGTTTAACATGAACCCCATGTGAAATTTATAACAAAAACTCTTCATGCACCCTAAGTTTTTTTCTAAAAAAAATTCAGGCCCTCTAGGCCTTGAACCCCCAACCTTCTAAGAAGGGGGCATTGCTCCCCTATAAATCCCTATGACCTCAGTGTCTAGGGTGGACAGAGGATTTGTGGATTGGTTTATAGTACAATTTTCATCATATTAGGATATATATATATTAACATTTTACCACTTGGAGACTAATTCTAATGATACTCGAACCAATAATCTTCTCCTCTAATTTTCCTTCTTATATTGATCCCCCTACTTCATCATCTCTAATTTCCAACTAAGGAAAAATGACTTATTTTCAGAGTGAACATCACCTTTTTCATCATCTAAACTAAATTTAGGATTCCATGAATCTTATTCAAGTATAAATATCCATTCTTTATTAATCCTTTGATGAAATTATATTTCAACTTAATATGATTTTCTCTGAAATGGAATGAAAAATTATTTACAAGATGTATCATAATTTGGATATTAGAATAAAACACATTCTCTCATTTAATATTTTATATATCCTTTATAAAAATCCATATCTATATCATCTCATTGCTTGATCTAGTAATATAAAAATGTTTTTCCTCTTTTGTATACAATGCCACAATTTTTTATAACCGTGACACCCAACTAAAAACTATTCCTCTATAGGTATAAACATATCATGTGGTACTCCTTATGCTATCAACATCACCACTCAAGTGAGCATCAATATATCCTTTTAAATACATTACTTATAGGAAGCACAAATACATATCCTTACTCTACTTCAAGTATCTAGACACCCACTTCACAACCTCCCAAAGCTATCTTCCTAGATTTACCATGTACCTGATGACAACTCCCACTGCATGTGCTATGCCGGGATGAGTGTAAACTAAGAAATAAAAAAGACTCCCAAATTATAATGAATAATTTATTTTTTATATGTAACCACATTCATCATCCTTATTCAGTGACTTATCCTTATATAATTTGAAGTGACTCATAAGAGGAATAGAAACCATCATTGCATCCAGTATATTGAAACTTCTCAAAAACTTTTCTATGTAGGATATTTGTAATAACTTCAAGTTACTAGTAAAATTATTTCATATGATCCTCATCCCAATAATCTTCTTCACATTACCAATATACTTAATTTCAAATTCTATTGATAATTACATCTTTAAATCATTTATCCTTTTCTCATTGGATCCTACAATGAGAATAACATCCAAAGAAAATAGTAGTATGATATATAAATTACTAAAATATTTTAAATAGAATCCTTGATCCATGTAACATATCTTGTAATAATTATATCCCATGAATGAATTTAATTTATAATTCCACTACCATGGTTCTTGATTTATCCTATATAAACTCTTATTAAGTTTTCAAACAATATCCCCTTTCCCATACTCAATAAACTCTTATGGTTACATCGTATTGATATCCTCCTCTAATTCTCCATAAAGTAAGGTAGTATTCACATATAGTTTCTATAAATATAATAACTTTAAATATAAAATTATCAATATAACTCTAATATTGGTTAACTTAATAATAGGAGAAAATATTTTAGTGTAGTCAATACCTTCCTTATATTGAAGCCCCTTTATAACCAGCCTTTCCTTATACCTTTCTACACCTTCATGTACTTCCTTGACATTGTATAAAAAATTTATATGAAATTACTTATTTTATTCTCATAGAGTAGTAAATTTAAAAGTCTTATTAGCATATAATGATTCAATATAGCTTGTAGAATCAATATCTTAGCATGTTAATTAAAGGTTCCATTCATGTGCCCTTCCACACCATTTTGTTCAGGTCTTCTAGGAAATTTATTCCCCATATGAATTCCATTTTTTTTCATATAACTCTTTAAACTCTTGATTATCATTCTCGTCAAAATTTTTGAACCTCAAACACTTAGCCTTCATCCCTATGTCATTCTCTAAAAGACTCTTCCATTTATGAAGTATATGAAAAACATTGGATAAGTTTTTCATAAAATAAACGTATACCTTTCGAGTCGAGTAATCAATGAATTCCATATAATAAAGTGATCCATCAAGAAAATGTATTGGAATAGGCCCCTATACATTAGAATGTATCAAATATAGTTTTCCCACCTTCAATGATCTTTCTCCTTTTGTAAAGGAAACTTTTCTCCACTTTACAAGAATAAAATCCCCGCATAATCTAATGTCCACCTATTTTATATCTAGTATAATTCCATTCACTATAAGAAACATTATTCCCTTATCACCCATATGACCCAATATGAAATTCCATTTTTGTAATATATTTCAAAATTCTGAGAAGTCTCCATATGATTTGAATCATTATTCATGTAAAACATTTCATTCTTTACTCTCCATGTTATAACCATAGAACCTTTTGTGATTATCCAAGATCCATTAAACAATGAGTCATAATATCCATTATCATTAATAATTCCAATGGATAATAAATTTCTTCAATGTCGAGGAATATATCTTACATTAATCAGCATCTAGATTGTTTTAGGTTTTAATTATCACATCACCTTTTTCAATAATATTAAGAGGTTCATCATCAGAAAGATATACCTTCCCACAATTTATTAGAATGAGATTTTATAGACATTACCACTATTTGGTTGAATGGAAAGAAGAGATAGATTCTAATATCTAAGACTTCATGAGATTATCAACACTAATAACTAATTATTCATCAAATATTTTAGGAGTAGTATTCGACATCTCACTACTTAAAGGCTTATATCACATATTTTTGTATTTGTATACATTGAAGGAGATATAACCTTAAATACCATACACATATGATGTGATATGGACTATATATTAAGGTATTATATAGTTATGTCACATGGTATGACATATATATGTACCAAATTAAAATTATAGTTTTTTAAAATTTTTGTCTATGACATGAAGATATTTTAGTCACTACCACGACATGGTAGTGGAATGTTAAAGAGTAAAAATTTGAATATTATTATATTTTCTATAACTAAATAATAATTTTCATCAAATTAAATTATTAGGAGGTTGGTATGATTGAGGGTAACCATTATGTAACAACAATAATTAAATCCTAATGTATGAGTTAATAAATGTTCACTCAGGGGGTTCCCTCAAAGGCCTTATATACACTACTATAAATATGGTCATTATCAGCGCTAGAAAAGTCGATTAACATGCTAAAAAAGCGCTGTTAATCGAGGCGAAGATAAAGGGGAGTCCCTTTTATCAGTGCTCCAAAAAGCACTGATAAAAGTTGAAAAAATATTAAAAAAATAAAAAAAAATATTTTTGCAATTCTGGGGGGCTTCAACAGCACTTGAAGCCCCCCCTTCAATAGTTCCCACCACCCATAGTAGCCCACACATGGCCCAGCCAGCTCCACCCATCCCCAAACCCTTTAATAATGCTAGGTAATTCCCCACACCCGCACACATGACCTGCCTCCCCTAGGATTCGAACTCGAGACCTCTTTCCCGCACTCTTAAGCCTTTACCACTCCACTATATTGCATTGCTTTTAATTTATTAATATATTTATTTATTTATTTATATATTTACTTATATTTACTCATATATTAATATATATGTATATTTAGTTATATTAATATATATATCCGTATATTAATATATATATATATATATCCATATATTAATATATATATATATTAACATATATATATATATATATATAGTCATATTAATATATACATATATATTTAGTCATATTAATATATACAAATATTTAATTATATTAATATATATATCTATATATTAATATATATTTATATATATATATATATAGTTATAATTTTTTATCCATATATTTATTTGTATATTAATATATATTTATAAGATTAGTTTTAAATACATTTATAAAATATGTTTTCTTATGTGTGTTTTTATAAATAAATAAATAAATACATACATACATACATACATATATACAACACACACACAGAGATATATATTATATGTATATCTATAGGTATAATTATACATATTTATATATATTTACAAATATTATATATTAATATGTATATACAAAAGTGCTAGAAATGGGGTCTCGAAAAACCTAACAAATCATAGAGTCACTGAAAAAGGAATAACTTCTGCTTTGGGTGTCTGTTTCAGCTCCGTGAATAGTCAATCCAAATATCATGGAATTAAATATGATAAAACAGGTGTTGGAGGCCGAAAAAACACATAGATCAGAAGTTATGACCATTTTAAAAAAAAATTGGCAGGGGTCCGGACACAGAAACTGAGTTTTGGAGGCCTTCTGGTTGGTTTTTTGGGATTTTATGGTCGTATACATAACTGGAACTATGTTCGAGTTAGTTGGCTGCATATATCTCTTCGCTGCCTTCGATTTGATATGTGGTAGAGCCCAAACGGACACCCAGAGCAAAAGTTATGTCCATTTGAAGTTGAACTTTTTTTTGGGAGTGCTATAACTGACATATCTTTCGTTCCTATGATCTTATAACGGTTTTGACTAGATGTGGTTTTCACTAGTTTCACTAGATTTTATTTGACTGGTTTCATCACATAAATGGACAACTGGAGTATAGGTTATTCCCGTTTTAGCGAGTTGCTTGTTTCTTAGGTTTTTAGGAGATACGAGAGTGGCAAAATTTCAAACGACAATAATTTCTTCTCCGAGTGTCCGTTTTAGCTCTACCACATATCAAATAGATGATTGAGAAAATTTATACACTCAAGTTATCACCCAAACCCCTGACCAAATTCTTTGAGGTTTAAAAAGGTCCAAAAACCCTCTGAACGGTCATAAGTTTGGCTCCGGGGGTCCGTTTTGCCATAACTTCTTCTCTGGGTGTCCGTTTTGCCTTAAACACATATCAAATCAAATACTAAGACCAGAACTACACTTCAATGAACATTCTAACACCTTCTCATATTATTCATGGTACTAAAAGGTCCTTAATCCCTACAAACGACCATAATTTCTGCTCTGGGGTGTCCATTTTGGGTCTACGACATATCAAATCGATATAAAACATATTTTAAAAAATATTTATTATATTTATATCAATATAAATATACTTATATATAAATATATTATTTTTTATGATTATTTTTAAATATACATATTTATTAGCACTAGGAAAATGCGAACTGATAAAACCCCCCTTTTTAGGGCTTTTTTTAGCGCTGATAAAGGGTGGCGCTGCAGAAACCCAGTTTTGTGGTAGTGATTGAGGAAACACCCATATGATGGGGTGGTGTAGTTCATGTGATGTTTTAGACAAACATATCTCCCTTTTTAAGGTATATTTATTCTTCATAATTTTACTCAAAAGATACTATCATATCATGGGTGAATAATAGATCTAATCTAAGAATTGGTTGATTCAGGTTTAACTTGTGGATACACCATGAAGGTGGGATGTATTTAGTTTACCTATTTTCTTATACATGGAGAGTTAAATAGGGGTAAATTTAATTTTAAAAAATGTAAAATTTATCTCACTCAATAAATTAAATTGCATAAAAGTTACAAATCCCAAAAAAATCAGATTAAAAAAACTAATAAATGCATCAAAAATTAAAAACTTTGAAGTTAACAATTAACCGAGAAGAAAAATCAAATCGGAAATAAGAACAAGGAAAGTAAAAAAATCATATAGTTCTAGATAAAAATTCATAAACTTATCTAAAAGATATTTAATGGATATAAACTAGTCACACTCAAAGTAACTCTTCACTTTTTTCTTAAATTGGTTGGAGGATCGCTACACAGATCCAAGGGATACAAGTTTTGAAACCTATAACTTTTTTATCATTATAATAAAAAGGTACGCATATAAAACCAAAATTCTTTGACAAATGATAGTATTATAATTTATATCCATGATATCCTATTTGATCATCATAATTGACATAAATTCCATTACCAAACATTATTGAACAATTAGTTCATAAGATATAAAATCCTAGCCCTAAAATTTCTTTATTCGTAAAGGATCAAAATAAAATAAATACAACTAAAAATATTAGAGCTTTTATAATGAAAAAACTCACACATGTAATCTCTAATAAAAACTTATAAAAAAACACAAAAAAAATATCTCAAGGAATTCAGATAGTGTAGATATTGAATTAGGTTGAATTTCTAGTAGTTTTATTTAATTATCATGTCAAATTCTTCGAAATCCTCAATATGATTTATAGACATCAATGTCAAAAACTTTTATGAGTTATTCAAACACTAATACCAAACACAAAAATATTTAATCTACCTTTTGTTTGATATAGTTTAGTGAAACTTCACAACATTCTAGAAATTAAATATATCAGAATCATCTCACTAGAACTTAATGAATCAGAAGTTAAAATTGAAAAAAAATTAAACTAAAAAAACTAAAAAGTAAAAATGTATCAAGGAGTGTATTTTGATTCATCAAAATAATGGATATGAAAAAATTCATTTTAGGAAAATGGATCAACAGTATCCACCTTTTTTATAATAAAAAAACATGACAATCAAGGTAAATTCAAATGAAATGAATAATGTATAAAACTCCTGAATTTTTTTAAAAAACATACCCACTTGAAATATGAATCGAAAGTTAGAAAAAAATTCCTCTGCCTGGTTAAATATTCTCCCCATTACTATCTTCCCCAAAAAAAATTCATTTCACTTCTCTCCCTTGGATTCACTTTTAGACTTCTCATAATCTACAAAACATTAGACTTATCCCCCTTATGTTCTTAACTATGGACTTATCACCCTTATCTTATTAGCTCCATAATTTTACCCATTTGGGATTACCAAAAAGAAACCAAAAATATAAAAAACTAGAAAAAATAAACTAGGAAAGTTAAGAACAAATTATAATTAATGGATGAAAACCATATTATGTAAAAGCAATCCATTTCCACAGGAACTGAGTAAGGGTAAACTCAAATATGACATGTAAGTATAAACTCAAGGTTTTTTAAGAGTGAACTAAAATTTTTTAATCTATATAAACCATATTTAAGATTAAAACAAAGATCATTAAGTGTACATAAAGTGTATAATAGATATCATAAAATGGGGTCTTTATGAAAAAATTTGTTAGATAAAAACCATGAAATAAAAAGTACCTTCCAAAAGATAACTATTGATAAACACAATGAAAAATATAACTTTAATAAATTATTTTTTGGAATACGTTTAAGATAAATATTGTAACTTTTATTCACTGTTCTTCCAAATTATATAAAGTACATGAATAAAATGTTAGCACAGTTCTATATAAATAGAGAATGTTCTCCCCCTTTGTTGAATAGTTTTTCAATGTCAAGAAAATAAAAAAAAAGAATAAAAAAATGATCAATGAATGTTGATCATAACAATATTCGGTTTAATGTATTCAAATCCTTTAGAATGTAAATGTTTGGTAAAATTTTTAGAAATTTGATGTTTAGTTTTGATAAATTTGAGAAAAATATATCTTTTTGGTGCATGGTCCCATAGAAAATGGTGTCTCGTGTCAACATGTTAATCCTATGAGTGTTGATTGGGGTTCTTAGATAAATAAATAACAATGGTATTGTAAAAAATAATTAGAGTCTGAGTAAAACTCATTTTGAAACTAGTGAGTGTGTGTAACATACCAACCCAGTTCAACTAATAATTTTACCCGAGTAGGTCCTCCATAAGGCTCAAAGCGTGTTCTCTATCTCCATGGGATGGAGACAAGAACCAACTTATCATACAAAGAACTATGGAAATAATTTCAACCTTAATAGACATATGATAATATCGAAACAAATAGGTTATCATAATAGATATCCAAGATACATCCCATGTTTAAAAAACCAAACCATAAAAGGTAACATCCAACAACTGGATAACATGGTATAAATGAAAAAACTAGTAGACCATCAAAATGGAACCCAAATCAACCCATGGGTCCATATCCATGTGACCATATGTCACCATTATCTCAAACCACTAGAAGGAAATGATATCCAGGAGATTCGTCATCTATATGATTCTCTTCACTTTATTTATATCATACAAGACCGAGGATATAAATTCCCAAAGGAGAAATTGGGATGTGAGTATTAAAGCTTAGTGGGATACCACTAAGAATCTATAAAATATGCATCCACATGAATCCAGTAGTTCTGTATAAAATAGATTTCAAAATAATTTCAAAAGAAATCATTTTACTTATAAAATCATCCTTTGGTTCTCCTTTCAAAAAAGATTCCAAATTTAAATACATCTAGAAATATTACATAAAATTTATCCATGAGTCATATTCTGGTGAAACAAATATGATTCAAGTATTCCTATACATATCAAGTGAGAAATGGGTGTGTCAAATAAACAATCACGTGATGTATCCTCAAATCACTAAAGGGAAAATCACAACACAAGGGTGTACACAAATTAGACATATAAGACCACTACCTGTCATAAGTGACACCTAAATTCCAAAAACCTCAGTTCCCGGTAAAGGGTACCCAAGAGAAATCCATAGAATCATGGAAACATTCCTTAGTGATAGATAACTCCATTAGGGATCAAATATGTCCAATTTTCTCCTATACCCCAATTTATTCCTAATGTGCTAATATAATATCATTCTATTCCAGAAACTAAATTCACATATCATAAAAAAAATTCAAGGAAAATAGATTTTATTTCATGCCCACATTTTTAAAAAACATTTTCTATAGCGATAAAACACCACTTTCATGCTTGGAAAACCATTATATTTTCAAAATCACCTTTGAGGAATTTTAATAAACACAACATGTGTTTTAAAATAGTTTCCTTTAGAAAGCCCCTTTTTGAAAAAAAATTCCATTACCATCAAAGATAAATCCACATATCATTGATTCCAAACCTTTAATTTCATATATCAAAACCAAATGGTATCATAAGAACATAAGTAATTCTAAGGGATAGAACATAGGATAGAAACACCTACCTCAAACATGAAAAAAACCTTGTTTCCTTCCAGAATGCTAATGGTAGAGGAAGAGATTAGATTCACAAGATCCAAAATCTAATAGAAACTATATAGTTCTCTATGTATATACTAGATCTAGTGATCTAGGCTCATAAAACATCAACCACATGGATATTAAGAGAAGAAAATGGATTATAATATATTCTATATACCAAATTACACCTAATGGAGATCCAAGATTCCAATTGACACAAAGTACTATCAACGAAATGGGGTAGAGAGAAAAAAACATCACAAAGGATCCCAAAGATCAAGATCAATTGAATTATGATCATAAATATAAGATTATATGAGATAAACACTTATTTCAAGCTAAAATGAAATTTTATCTCTTAATAAATCACACATCCAACAACATTTTTTGGGAGTTGGTGGGTGAAGGTAGAGATCCTTCACCTCCAGGCCCTCTACCGACTGACCAGTGGCACTAAAAAACATGTACATGTTCTTCCATTGAGAACTGGATAACCAGTTCCCTCCACTAAGTAGATGGTGTCCTCCTACCACAAAAAAGACAAAAAAAAACTTCTCGCACATGAATTATTTATAAACTAAAAAGTAAAGAATAAGAGAGGATCCATACCTGATTCTATATATCAGTGTATAACAATTATCCCCACCAAAAATTATTTTCATCCCTATAAAGGCTTAGGATCATGAAACTAAGAAAAGATAATTCCATTGATACATCATCAAGGCCTCACACTCCCATGCATCCTAGTTTTTCCTACCACACTACTATCTCACTCGAACCAATGGGATATTATTTCCACAAAAAACCTTATCATATTGGTCCACTATCTGAACAGACCTTATAATCATTTTACTGTCAGGTTCAATCTAAATACCCTCCCACTTAATCATGTGGGATGGATCCAACTGGTACATCTTTAGTTACGAAGCATAGAACATCTCATGGATAAAAGTCAAACTAGTTGTTATGTCTAATCGATAAGCTACCTTACCAAGAAATTCTATAATATAAAAGGGGTAAATATAAATAGGTGTTAACTTACCCTGCCTCCCAAACATCTATGTACCAACTAAGGTGAAACTATGAGGAAAAATAAATCACTTACCTCAAAATCCAGTGGATGAAGACACCGATTGGTATAGGATTTATGGAGACTCTATGGTGTCTCTAATATCCTCCTGATCAATTTCACAATATCAACCATATCTTTGATGTTTCTCAGTATAATCAAGGATTATTTTCCAACCTATTCCCAACAAATGTGATCTACAAGGTCCCTCATACAATGCCTAATATGTCACTATCCTGATAAAATACTAATAACTATTGATATAGGAAAATTACACCAAGGGTATATGTTTCTCCCAAGATCCACTAAAGTCAAGGAAATATGCCCAAATCATGTATTCAAGAATATAGATTAATCTATTATATTGGAAATCTATTTGTGGGAGATATTCCATGCTCAACTTCAACTTGAAACTCATCACTACCGGTAATACACTCCAAAATTAGTATGTTAAGTGAGGGTCCTTGTCTAAAATGATATTTGATGGAATACTATGATGTTTTATAGTCTCATTCACATATATGTTCCCAAGATCCCCCACCTTCATTGACTCTCTATTAAGTATGAAATTCACTAATTTCATAAGTTGATCAATAATCATCCATATCCCATCCTTACCACTAGGGGTCTGAGGTCTCCCAATCACAAATTACATGGATATATCATTCCATTTTCACACTATAATAGATAAATGTTACAAAAAACTAGTAATACTATGATGTTTCTCCTTGAACCTCTAACATGTAAGACATTGAGACACAAAATACACAATCGATCGTTTCATTTCTCACCACCAGTAATGATGTATTTGGTTATGAAATATCTCTCTATATCCAAGGTTTATAAACCAATTTTATATGAATCCATTATCCATCATTCTATTTATCAATGTCATCGAAACAATCGTCCTACCTCAGAAGCGCAACACTACATTGGGAGACCAAGACCACTCACCCGAAGTATCCCCACCATAAATATTCCTGTTAAATAATTGAAACTCTACATCCTCTACTTTTCCAAGTTGAATTTGATCATCTATAAGCGATTCATCCTGAGCACAATATAGGAGTACCTATCTATTATCTCTATCTTCATCGAATTTAATCTTAGAAAACAATCCCATTAAGCACCACTTTTCTATTAATTATTTCACTTTATATGTCAAAAAAATTTAAGCAAAGCGTCTATGACCATGTTTATTTTTTTAGGGGTGCATGAAATATAAAAAACAAAGGTATAAAGGAACTCTAAATTGAGTCTTTATCTTATGTTTATATACCTATAACTGAAGATATACTTCATACTTTTATGGTCTGAATATATCATAAACTGCTCCTTGAAGTGGTAGTGGTGCCAAGTCTTAAGAGTATACATTACTGCCACTAACTCAATATCACGGATGAGATAGTTATTTCCATGATTATGTAATTTATGAGATCCATATGATACTAATTTTCTCCCCTATAAGAATCTTAATTTTTCTCTTATTAATATTATATTATGTTTAAGATAAACAACATAATAATTATATAATCTAGGATCCAAAGGATTAGTTTCTTGGGAAAATTAGGCTCCTAAATAAGTTATACATACTAAAAATTAAGCATTATTTATATTTTTATTATTTATCCTTCTATATCTATCACTATCTCCTTAGTACATATAGTCACCTGAGGATATAAAAAAAATAAAGGGGTGAGATAAAATATCAATAAGGGAAGGAATAAGGGATATGAATCAATAGAACATGGATGAGCATAATAATTATCATCATATTTTAAGCATAGGATCATCATAATAATCATGAAGTAAACATTTTATAAAGGAATGGAATGTGGAATATCAATAAAAATAAAACATCATGTAATAGTACTCAAATACCACACATAGTTGTGAACAAATCTAATATGATGTCCACACATAACACATGTGCATAAATCATAACATCATTATTGTGAATAAAGATAGAATCATGTTCAAGAATGATACACATAATATCATGATATATTTCATATTAAAAAATTAATTGGAGGGATATATTATCTTAGTCTCAGCTATCACATCATAAATTCTTATAATCATGCATTCCTCATCGAACGTATACCAATCATAGTCAAGAAATATCTCCTGAAAAGGAATGAGTTCTATATGAATTTCATAAAGCATATTTTCATGAATAAAATTTATGGTTAAAAAAGAAAAAATAGTAAAAATATTTGGAATAAAAATCACTATTCTTTAGAAAATAAGAAACAACTCAAGAAGAGTCAAGGATGTGTTTTGGAAAGAAAAGTCTTTTTGATTTTTTTTTGCATTTGGCTTAAAAATAAATTTTCAAAGAAGAAAAACTTGTAAAGACCCAATAAAAAAGAGAAATAATATTTAAATGAAATCCTTTGGACATTATATGAACATTAATACTAAAATAAATTAGAATATGAGATAATCTAAAATAAATAGTTTGAGTTTGAGAATCCCCTTACCTTGAATCCCGATTTATTTTATTGCTTTTACGCATCCTGAATAATAAAATTAGACTTATTAAAACATTGAATCAAATGTATGTTATGTTAATTTAAGTCACTATTTATAAATTAAAATAATTTTATTATATTTATTATTATTTTTTCTGTTAAAGGTGGTGTATTTCGATGCCATTTTTTTTCTTAAAAATATCCCAATTTATTTAGATTTCACTACTTTTCATCAAGTTCATTTATACATATGTAATTTCAATTACAAAAGATTAAAATAAATATTTTTATACATTTAAATATTATAAATAATTTAGTATAACCATACATAAGGGTGGTTATATGAAATATGTTGGAAACATCCTCAATGGTGGTTAACCAACCGTTATCAAGAATGTTGTCCAAAAGAGGAGAAAGAGTGGTATAAAATATAAATACATAAAAAATATAATTTTTATATAAATTTAATATAATTTATATATTTTTAAATAATTAATACTTAGCCTTATAAGATTTGGTTTTCAAATCAATTGGTAAAAAAGATAAGAGAGGATGAAAATGAGAGAAGAGTTGATAAAAACTTACTCTTTTTTTGTGTTTCTTCTCTTTTACGACACTATAATTCTTTGATAAATGGAGTTGGTTCACTAAAAAATGTACCTAAGGTTTATAAGGGATTAATAGAGAGGATTTGGGTAGAAATTGTTCTTTGGTAAGTGAGTTAGGAGTGGTTATTCATGGGGATGGATAAGGGTTATTTATGCTCAAGAGAGGGATATTTTTAGAATAAATCATTGAATAAAATACTATATCCAAGGTAAGCCTTTAAATAGTGATATTTTTGACATAATGAATCATATATCATTAAAATATATTTTTTTAGGATTTTAAACTCCTTTATAATTATAATTCACTATTTTATTAAAAAGGAATGTGGAAAAATGAGAAAATTGTTTTTTAAAGGAATACTTTAGACTTTAGACTTTGGAAAGTAATTTTTAGGTTTGGAAAACATGTTTATTGTATTTTAATGACTAATTAATGAAATTAAATATTTTTTGGTTCATCCTAAATTTATATAACTGATTAGATCGTTATTACATAATGAATTATGTATTTAAAGATACACTGGTTATGGTAAAAGCTGTATTTTTACTATTCACATGGTAATTGAATTATTTTAGAAAATTATATAAAGTTAACCCTTATAAAATTTCAACATGATTATTTCAAAAATAAAATTAACTTTCTCAAAATAATTTTTAAAAATAGGTTATTTTAATTTTTAATATTAAAATTATGATTTTTATAAAATACCTTAAAATCTAGTATATTAAAAATGTGATTATATTTTCTTTGAGTTTTTAATAATGATATTTATTTTATGTAATTATAATATTTATATTTAATTAAATTACTTACGATAAATATTATTTATTTAAAATTTTATTATTTTGAGGTTAAATTACTATTCTAACATCCAGGTTACTATTCCAACTGTCACATTACTATTCCTCCAATAAATACCTCTTTATTATTTCATTAATTATTCAACTCAATTCCTCTCAAGGATATATATTTCAATTTTCTATAATGTTTATTGGTTTAATATTTTTTTTTCATTTATTTAGTTTTATTTTTAAGAGGGATGATTTTAGCCGATCAGGGTGATTCAAATTTTTCCATTATAGTTTTTCTATTTTCTATTTTCCTCTCTTAATATTTGACATTTAATGGGTTTAGTCATTAACTAATTTAATGATTTTAATTAATGAATTAAAGTTTTTTTTGTTTCTCTATTTTCTCTATGTTTATAATACTTATATAATATAATATAACAAACATTTATTTAGTAAATAATTACCATTTAAAAATTCTCGATCATTACATTCTTCCCCCATTTAAAAATTTTGATCTTGAAATTTCAAATCATATTCCCAGTTGAGAATAGGTGAAAGTACTTCTATTTCATTATTTCCTCTGGTTCCCATGTTGCCTCTTCATATTTATGGTTCCTCCACAACACTTTGACAAGGAGATTCATTCTCTTTCTTATAACTTTGTCTCTATGGTTCAAGATCTTCATCGGCTACTCCTCATATGAGAGTTCATTTTTAAATTTTACCACATATGGATTCAGTACATGTGAGTGACCAGGTATGTACTTTCTCAGAAGAGATATGTGGAATACATTATGAACCTAGTCTATATTTAGTGAAATTTAAAGATGAAAGGTCATTGTTCCAATGTGATCAATGGTCTAAAAGGGGCCAATGTACCTAGGGATAACCTTACCTTTCTTTACAAACCACATGACTCTCTTCCATGGTGATATTTGAAGGAAAATTTCATCTCCAACTTCAAAATACAAATCTATTTAATGGTTGTTAGTATAGATATTTTTTAAACTCTAAGAAACTTTTATATGATGTTGTATGGATTAAACCTTTTCTTTCATCTCTTGCATAATATTGGCTCCAAGTAGCTTTTGTTCATCAACTTAATCACAACAAGTAAGAGTTCTACATCACTTCCCATACAAAGAATCATATGGATTCATTTGAATACTCATCTAGAATCTATTTTTGTATGATAACTCAACTAATGAGAGATTTTGATCCCATACTCCTGTAAATTCCATTGAGCAGGCTCTCAAAATGTCCTTGATCATATAAATAGTCATTTTAGATTGGACATCAGTTTTGGGGTGATAGGACATTCTGAAATTCAATTCAATACTCAAATCATGTTTAATTATTTTCTATAATTTAGATGTGAACCTTAGATCATGATCAAAGATGAGAAAAAGTGGTTCCCCATGTAGTCTCACCACTTTGTTTACATATATCCTGGAAAGTTGTTTAAGTGATAAATATTCCCAAATTGCGATGAAGTGAACAGTCTTGGTGAGTCGATCCACCATAACCCATATCACATTTTTTACTTTGGATTACTTTGGTAGACTAATGATAAATTCCATGATGGTGTTCTCCCATTTCTACATGGGTATAGGTAATTTTTGTATCATCCCATTGGTTTTTGTCATTCTTATTTAGCTTATTGACATAATAATCACATTGAGGTATACTCAATTATCTATTTCTTCTTGTTGTCCCTCTAGAAGTTCTCTCAGAGATCACAGTACATATTTTTACTTATAGGATAGATTAAAAAATATGAGATATGCACATGATCCAATATATTCTTATTTGCCTTAGGTGATGAAGTCACACAAAGTATAGTTCCAAAATGAATCACACCACCATCATTGATATAGAAATCATGAATCTTACCTTTCTTTATTGCTTCCACCATTTTTTGAAGATCCAAATCATTCCTTTTTTCCAACTTGATCTTCTATTGGATAGATGGTTGAGAAATAATTTGGGTAAGGTAGGCTGTATTCCCTACCATTATTATTTTCAGATCTATCATTTATATATCCATGAATATAGGATCTTTCTAAATCCACATTATGGATAGAGTAGCAGTTTTTTTCTACTATGATCATCAACTACCTTATTCACCTTTTTTATATGGTAGTTAATTTATAAATCTTAGTTTTTTATTATCTCTAACCATATTTTTTGATGGATGATGAGTTTATTTATTGTATTGTAATATTTATAATGGCTACAAGAGGGGGGAGGGGTGAAATATTGTTTAAAAAATTAAACTAAAACAAAACACAAAACCTCTTTAAGTTAAAAAATTATTGGACTTAGCTATTTTACAATGATCAAAGTGTTGTAATTAGAATAAAAAACTATCCTATTATATCAGAGTTAGTTATCAATGTCACTATTAATCTAACAAAACTAATATTATAAATTTAAGTAAAAACTTACTTTCTAAAGTATATGCATAGGGGAATGTAATACGTGTAGAAGTAAGAAATATGAAATCTAATAAAAGTAAGAATGATTTAAAATCTTTAATAAATGAATTAAATATTTAAATTTAAGAGTTAAGGAATTCAAAAAACCTGACTTAGGTATCCAATGTTTTATACCTACTGTACGGTTTAAATTTCCTTACCAGCAAATCCATCAATATAAAGATCAGTATCTATCTTCCAATCGCCTAGAATCCCTTGATATGATGATCAAAATCTATCTTCATATCCCTAGAATCCCTTGATCCAATGGTTAAGATTCACCATCATCCTATCCTTAGAATCCCTTGATCAGTACCATGATCGGATAATGGTTAAAAAAGAAAATTTTTTCTAAAGGAATTACAATACTCACAAGTATTCCTTAAAACTTCAAATCTCTAAAAAATTACAAAGACTAGGAATGAGAAGTTCACATAGATAATTTTTTAGATTATTTGAGTTGTGAATGCATTAGCTACCAACTCTTCAAATGAACTCCTATTTATAGGAAAAATCTCAAATAGTCATATTTTAGAGTTAGTTGAAATGACCTCAAATAGTTTTCACTTGAAATCTCATGGTGATATGGATTAACTAAATGTCAAAAATCATTTTTATCACTGTTAAAATGCTATTATGTATTTCATTTGATAGAAAAAATTAAATATACTTATATTATAAACTTTGGATAGTATTATGGACTTCATTATTTTTTGTCAATATGATAAACTAAATAAGGGTCAGTCCAATGTAATGGTACTAGTGTGAGTCTGATGGTCATGAATTTTTTCAGTCTGATAGATAGAACATAAGTCTAACCACTAGTAAAAAAAATTTTGGTTCGATAAATAATACAAAAATTCAGTATGATGGATTGTATTGAGTAATAGAATTTTATATTCATATTATATTAGATTTATTTCATCATTCAATATAAAAGAATGTTTTATAAAAAAACATACTGAAACAATTTGGAAATATAAATCTATTTAACATTGTTTTAATAAAGTATTTGTGATTTCCAAAACTAAAGGAATAAAAAGTTGAAATTAATAGTTTATACTCAAAAATATCACCCTTTTTGGAAATCACAAAACACAAAACTTAAAATGAAAATTAATAACTTTGAAAAACTTATATCCCTTTGTTATTTTTAGAACTTAAAAATCATTCTTCATATCTTAACCCCCACTGATTTTATAACTTTTTATGATCCAATGTAAAGTATTAATTCATATTATCCCCCTTAAAGAAATACTTTTAAAATTTATCTCCAAAAACTTATAAAAGAATTATCCCCTTTTTAGAACACCCCCTCAAACATATCTCCATAAAAATTATGACTTTATAAAATTCTTACATTTATAAACTTCTCCCTTTAAAAATTTATCCCCCTTTGTGATTTACAAAAAGTATAGAAAATGAACTTAATTTTTTTTGAAAATTTAGAAAAGTAATAACCAATTAAATAATATTATATGAATTTAATTATTCATACAAGATATTAAAGAAAGAACACACATACAAAATTATTGGAAGATATTTATTCATAAGGAATTTCGATAAAGAGTTATTCACATTCAAAATACATTAAAAATGGTTCATAATATTACATAAAGAGTTAAAAAAAATTCATTTTTTTATTCATTAACTTGTTCATACTCACCTTTATTTTCTTGAAATCATCATGATACTTTTGAGATTCTGAGACTGATGATTGAAGCTTCCTAATATGGTCCTCCATTACTGTATAATTTCGAAGTTCTAGCATTAGTGTTTCAACTTCTTCACTAATATTTTTATTTTTCTCCTTTTCAAGGAAAAGATCATCTTTACAAGTATTAATTCTGGTGTTTTCTAACTCCAGATTATGAACCTTTTCATTCAAAACCTTCACTTCTTCATTAAGTTCATTTATCATATCTCTGAAATTTTCAACAAACTCAACCTTGTTAGAAACATCTGTAGACATATTGTCAAAAGAATATTCTATTTCAAGAGTAAGTTTATTCAGTTATACAAATTGATCATCATGATCCTTGAGTTCACTGTCAACTTGGTTAGACAACTTAGCCATATGATTATAAAATCTATTTTGTAACTTGGTTCTTTATTCAAAATATTTTTAGTTTTCCTCGATATGAATAACTGATTCTATCAAGAATTTCACAGATTTATATTTCTAATTTAAGATATTCTATATTAGTTTACACCTTAACTTAATGTTTGGTAGATATGGAATTGAATCACTTAACCTATTCAAGGTTTGGAAAATATAATAAAAAACTTTCTAAGAAATTATAGATTTTGAATATGGTGATGCTGATATTACTTGAGGAGCCTTTGGATAACTTGATCCGATATCTGTTTTCTCTTCTTTCTCAACTTTATCTATAACTTTATGAGAAACCTTTTCATCATCTAACACTTTTATAATGCCTACTTGCATATATGACTAAACCTAGTTAGATAATTTCATGTGGGATTTTTGTTCTTCTTCCTCTTTCTTTGAATATGACTTTCCTTCCAATTTTTTTGATTATTTTTCTTCTTTTGATCATTCTAAGTATGGATTCTTATATGATTGGGAAGGTAAAGGGGTTGAATATGATGATGAATCTGATGTTTTCTTCTCTTTTGTATCTTTATCTATCTCTATTTCATCACCACCACCACCATCATCATCATCATAATAATCTTCCTCCTCCTCCTCTTATTTATATTTTTTTATTCTTCTTCTTACTCTTCTTTGGGTTATTTCTCTAACCATCTTTCAATTTTGAGAACACTTTTGCTAAATTTTTTATAAATCAATTGTTTTTCCTTCTAAAGTTCTTTATGAAATTGTATTATTACTCACACTAAAACTTCTTCAAAAACATATTTCACTTTACTCTTATCAGAAATTGATGGAACTATTTGTGGAATAGATATGGTTTCAATAAACTCTAATTTGGAATCTAGAAAGATCTAATTGGTTTTTGGAATTGCTACAATCTAAAGAGCTGGATGTACAACTTAAAGTGGTGAGATTGAAAGAAATGGACTTTATGAATATTTCTCAACATCCTTTACCAAACTATCAATAATTTTTTCCTATATTAATCTCTTATTCTATTTATATATTTTCTCTAATTATTTTAACTTGTTATCTATTTGAATATTAAAGGCTTTGAATTCATCCTTATCAAGCTAAAATTTTATATCCCCAGGTTTCTTATTTTTATTTTGTTCTAAAAACTCTTTAAATTATTTATTATATGGTCTCTTTTTTTATTCTTTTTTATAGGAGTATATTCATCCTTTATTTTCTCCTTAATAACTTCTACTTTCTTAGAAGTTTGATATTTGGTTGTAGCTCCCTCAAATTTGGATCTAAATTGTTTTAGCTTAGAATCATAATCTAACTTCATTCTTGATATTTTATCTTCCCAAATGAAGGAAATGTTTTATCTAATTAGATAATTATTATTCTCAATATTGAAAAGTTTTATATAATTCACAAGAAATTTATTTATAAAATAAGGAAACATTAAGACCTTTGACTTCATTGAGGCTTTCTTAATTTCTTACACCATAATGAACACAAACTTTGCTAGATTTATTTTCCTCCAATTCATCAAGTAATCCAAAAATATATATCTGATACCTTTAGGGTATCTCTATAAACCATTCTTGGTATGAGATAACCTTGAATCCATAGCATGATGACTCTAGCATTTGGTGAAAGGTATAAAACCTTTCTAACTTTCTCATAATATTGGAATAAAAATTCCTGGACCTTTGATGTCATGAAAATTCCAAGAGTAACAAGTAATTTGTGAGACAGAAGATATGATTCACCTTGAAAAGGAATACCAACTAAATCTTCCACTTGTTGATAAGTAATTTTGCACTTCTTTAAAAAAAATGTAAAATCCACTTCTTCCTTATCACTATTTGATAGAAATATAATTGAATCATAGAATTATTTTACAATTTCAGAGTAATGTATGTCAAAGTCCTTATGTGGGTTTTCCACGCAAAAAATTTACCATCCCTAAAAACTAATGATCTATTCATAATAGATTAATACTTTTCATACCATTTCCTGTCAATGAGTCTTTCTCTAGAGACTTCTCTTTTCTTGAAATCCTTAATATTTTTCATATTATTAATACTTTTTATGTTATATTGGATGAATTAAAAAACTTTCGAGAGAGATCTTAAAGGGGTGGTGAGAGTCGATGTTGAAATCCCTGAAAACTGATATGGGACATGGGGTGAACCAACTTTATATAGGCATGGGAGAGATGGTTTGACTTCCAGATTTATTTCAGTGGTTGAGATTAAAACCAATTTCTAATATAACGATTGTGATTTATTTGAAGATATAAATTAAAGACAATTTTTTACTCCAAATATATTTAAGAAAACTTTTCATTGGAGTGAATCACAATATGATTAGAAAAAATTTATGCTTGTAAAATTATCAAAGGATTAAAAATAAAATAATATGCAGAACAACATTTATAAACTAAAACAATGGATTAGTATAAAAATTAAAATAATAGAAGAGTACCTTTAACAGTAGAAAAGTTTCATCGGTGTGAGAAATATGTTCTTCTTGGTTTTTTAACAATAATTGATTATGATATTTTATAAAAAAACTGATTATGATAGTTTTATATTAAGAATTGATTATGATAAAAATTTTATTACAATAAAAATTTATTACTATAGTTTTATAAAAAAACTTTGACCCAAATTTTTTTTATAAGGATTTTTTAGTCTAGAAATTTTGTGACTCTGAAATAACTTTTAATAAAATTTGACATAAGAAAGTTTATAACCAATTTAGAGTTTGAAAAATTTTAAAAAAAAGTTTTAGTGTAATAATTTTATTATGATAATACTTTTATAAAACTGAAAACTTTTTATAAAATAAAATACCATAGAAAAACAGAAGGTTTTAGAAAAATAAAAGTTTTAGAAACTTGAAAAACATATTTACTCCCCCTTTTAGAAGGATTCCATTAATATAAGGTGATTCTTAAAAAAGTAGAAGATATGAATACTAACTCAATATTGATCATTTCAAGATTATGTTCAAAAAGTTTTTCTTACATTCCGATGAATTGTAAAATTGTATCTTATTTAATGTGTGGTCCTAATGGAAATGGTGTCTTATTTCTACGTGCTTAGAAAGTGAGTGATGTGCTGGGTTTTTACTTAGGGAAATGAAACTTATTTTATAAAAAAGTATTTAATTTTTAATAAAACTCATTCCATCATCTGTGAGTGTGTGTTTCATCCATAACACTTGAGTACAACTACTTCCAGCTGCCACAAATTCTGCTTCAGTAGTGGAAAGTGATACCGAGTGTTGTTTCATACAATACCAAGAAACTAAAGAGTTTCCTAAGAAATGACATGTTATAGATTTAGTTTCTCTATCCATTCTATACCCATCAAATTCATCATCTGAAAAACCTTTTAGGTCAAAATGATTTGCAAAAGAATATAATAATCCTAAATCCATAATTCCCTTAATATAAGAAAAAATTAATTTAATAGCTTTAAGATGGGATTATTTTTGGATTGGCTTGATATTTAGCACAAAATTGTAATAAAAACATTAAACATGGATGACTAATTATTAAGTAAAGTAAACATACAATCATATATATAAAATTATTTTGATCAACTGGTTTCCTAGCTTCATTAAGATATAAATTATTTAAGGTACCAATGTGAGTACTAATAATTTTAGTATTGTTATATAAAAATTTATTAAGAAAATATTTTATATATTTATGTTGAGATATAAAAGTTCCTTCTGGTTTTTTTATATTAAAAAAACTAATAAAGTATGCTAATTCACCCATAATACTCATTTTAAACTTAGATTTCATAAGATTCAAAAAGGAATTTGTTAAATATTTTTGAGTTGAACCAAATATAATGTCATCAACATAAATTTTTATAATAATAATGTTTTTATTAACTTCATTTATAAAAATAGTTGGATTCCAAGATCCCTTAACAAAATTATTTTGTAAAAACATCTAGTTAATCTATCATACTAAGCTCCAGGGGATTTTTTATGTCCATAAAGCGCCTTGGTAAGTTTAAAAAAATGTTCTAGATATTTTGTAGTTTCAAAACTTGGTGGTTTTTATACATAAAATTTCTCTTGAACATACCTATTATGGAAATCACACATTATATAAATTTGAATTAGTTTAAAATTAAATAATGTTGCATAAGATAGAATTATACTAATAGCCTCAAGTCTTACTATCAGAGCATAAGCTTCTTTATAGCCTGTTTCCTCTTGTTGATTATAAACCATAGTCACAAGTCTAGCTTTATTTCTTACTATTATTCCATTTTCATCACATTTTTTATGAAATAACCATTTTACTCCAACTATAGAATTATCTTTAGGAAATTAACCTAAATTTGAGACTTGGTTCTTTTCAAAATAATTGAGTTCATTTTACATTTCTTTTATCCAATCCTCATCACCCAAAGTCCCATTAGGATTCTTAAGTTAGAATTGAGATAAGAAATATAAATGTTCAATTTCATTTCTCAAAGAATTTTTATTCCTAACTGGTTTATCAACACCACCAATGATATTATCACTAGGATGATTCCTAAGAAACAACTAGTTTCTTGGTTTTTTAAAAGACTGTTATTCAAGAATAGGTTGAAAATATTCGTAAGGAAAAGCTTCAGATGCATATTCTTGATTTTTTTATGAGAATAACTTTCTACTAAATATTGAAAATTAGTTTTACAAATATCATTTGATGATGTATGTTGGAGTTTTTTTAAAACAAAAGGATTTGTTTCATAAAACTTAACACGTTCTATTTATTAAAAAATACTTAAATTTTATTAAAAACTCTATAAGCCTTACTAGTTATGGGATAACCTAAAAATATTCCTTCTTCATACTTTGGAGAAAATTTTTATAAGTTATCTTTAGTATTCAAGATTATTACTTTGCATGAAAAAAATTTGAAGTAAGAAACTTTTAGTTTTCTTACTTAACACCACTAATAAAAAGTTTTATTAATAAAAGGTCTAATTCAAACTCAATTTATAGTATAATAGGTATTAATAAATAATTAATACAAAAAATGATTATAAATTGAGTATTCAATCAGCATGGTTTTAGTAATATCATGAAGAACTCAATTTCTTTTTTTAGTTACACCATTTTCCTATAGAGTTCTAGGTTCTAAAAAGTTATGTATAATACCTTTCTTACTAAAAATGTTTCTAAATCATAATTCTCAAATTCTCCACCATGATAATTATGGATGGTTATTAAGAAGTGTATTCTCTCATTTTTAACTCTTGATACAAAATTTTTTAAATAACTAAAGGCTTCATATTTTCTTATTATAAAATAAACCCATGTGTATCTAGTGTAATCATCAACTAAGATATATACATAGTATTTTACATCAATAATTCCAATTTTTTTAGAACCAAATAAGTCCATGTGAACTAACTTTATAGAATCATAAGTTGATACTTCTCTAATAGGTTTAAATCTTGACTTATGTTTCTTATCATATTGATAAGGATAAAAAACTTTTGAAGTATCAAAACTATTTTCTGGTAAATACTTACCAAGTCCTTTATTATTCAGCTTAGCTAAAGTTATAATATTACAATGTCTTAATATTCTATTTTATAACCAATATTGATATTAAAAATCATTATGAAAAGGTATATCTTGGATTATATGGTCTTTTAAGTTTAAAGTGTAAGCATTCTCATGCCGATTGGAAGAAATAATTAATTTATCTTTTGAACTATGTACAATACTTTTTTTATTCCCAAATTTCATAATATAGACTTCATCACATAATTTAATTATGATTATGAGGTTGTTCTTAAGTCCTATAACAAATAAAACATTTGAAATTAAGGCTTTTCCAAGAAGAACGATGTTACTAATGCTGATAATTTCTCATTGAACATTATCTCTGAAAGTGACTTTTCCAACTTTCATCCTTATAATCTTCTTAAAGAAATACTTTTTCCAGTAATATGTATGGATAAACCACTATCTATATACCAAATTTTCTTATTTATTGGTACTTTATTTCTTTTCCTAAAAAAAAATATTAGTGTTTCGGAGCCCAAACCTTCTTGGGTCGGTTTCAATAGAAAGTAATATCTTAGGTATCCAAATTTTCCCAACATTACTACATTGAGAAAATTTCATTTCCTTAGAAAAGAAAGCTTTATGAAAACCTAAATTTTAGAATCAATTTAAAGAACATTCTTTTTTAAAATGTCCTCCACTTTGACACTTTATACAAAATGGATCGCTTTTTAGAACAAATAGTTATTACTAAAAATAGGTTTTTATTAGTAAAACCCATTCCAATAATATTAATACATGGTATAATTTGTTTATATATTTTATCAAAGTCATCCTTTATAGAGGTAATCATATAAAAATGTTTCTTCAAACTATAAATTTATGATTTTAGTTTGACAACTAGGTTTTTATCCTTAGTGGTAATATTAATCAAACTAAGTTTTTCTAAATTAGTTTGTAAACTATTTTTATCAAAAATATATTTTTCAAGATATTTATAAAAACCATTCTTTTAAAAATTCAGGTTATCAAGATCTTCAGAAAGATATGAAATTTCAGTAGTTAAAATAGTTATTCTTGAATCTTTCATAACATGTTTTTATTTGGAATTATCAAGTTTTTTTTAGTAATTTTACAATTTTAATTTTCAATAAGTTTTTCAAATATAGATACTTATTCAAAACTAGGTAGAGTATTATTCTCTTCATATAAGGAAGATTCTTCATTAGAAGATGTAATGTTTTGTCAACATTTCTATCCGGATAGTTTTCATTTAAAAAAATATTGGTAAGGGATTTAGTAGTGTGTAAATTATCTATAAGACATTTATTTACCAAATGTATTTATGTAAATAAGTTAATATTCCTCTGTTGAGAATTTTTATTATCTGAATAACTTTATGAATAACTTTCTCCTCTAATTTCACTCCAAGTGTCAGAATCCTTCAAAATTTTCTTACTTTTATGCTTGTAATACTTATTTTCATTTATGTATATATTTCTCTCTTTATATTCTTTCCTTTTTATCTTGGGAAAATCAGGTCGAATGTGTCCTATCTTCTTGAATTCATAACAGAAAACTTCATTAGAATATTTCTTTTCATTTTTATCCTTATGAATTTTATTATATCTATATTGAAAGTATTTTTCCCACAATCTTATTCATCCTTCTAGAAAGATTTTATAATTCATTCTCAGAAGGTGGTGATGAACTAGAATAAGGTTCAATAATAACTTTCTTCTTATTTGAATATTTCACAATTTTTTTAGATGACTAAGCTTTCATAGGAACATTAAATGTTGTTTCAAAAGAAACTCATCCATTCTTATTTTTCATTTTCTTAGTTTATCTTTTCAATATGCCTTCATATTGTATGAGGGTACTAATGGTATAATTATATATAAGCCTTTTAATCTTCCTTATGTATTCCAAAGTAGTTCTTTTGGATTCCCATTCTTTAGGCATGGTTTCAATAATATTTTCAACTAAAATTATATTTGTAAGATATTTATCTCTAAGATAATGCAGACTATTGACAATAGTTATAAATCTTTGATGCATTTTTTCTACAGATTCTTCAGGTTGGAAATCAAAGGTTTGATAGTTTGATCCCATCATGGATCTTCTAGTCTCAACAACTGTAGAAATTCCAAAGTGAGTGACTTATAAATATTTTCATATTCTATTAGAAGATTCACACAAATAAATTTAACTGTATATATTCCTTTTCATATAATATAAAAGAATATTCCTTCCTCTATAATTCAGTTTATATTATTTCTTTTCTTGATGAGTAAAGGTAGTAAATTCCTTGTCAGGAATCTTATAATCACCAGTTAACATTACAGAGTTATCAACTCTAGTATTGATAACTAAAGTCTTCATTCTATCTCTCTAGTACTCAAAATCATTCCCATAAAATACTGGTGATCTACTTGGATTTATACTTTTAAAGGTGCCAACATTAAGACCTACCATCTTAAAGATAATAGAAACTCTTTTATATAAAAATTTTATTGTAAAAAATGTTTTTAAATAATTAGTTTATAACAAAACATAATAGACTTGTAGTTGATAAAGAAAGTAAAAACCTCAGAAAGTATATAGCAGTAGAAACATGATCTGATACTAATAGTTGGATCATAAGATTTATAATGTCTATAAGAGGGGGGGGGGGGTGAATGGTAGTTTAAACTAAAACTAAAACATTTTCCAAAAACTTCCTTAAGTCAAAAAATGATCAGACTCAGCTATTGTCTGATAACTGGAGTGTTGAAATCTAAACCAAAAAATATCCAATTATATTATAGTTAGTTATCAGTGTGACTATCAGTCTCATAAAAAAATATTATAAAGTTAAGTAAAAAATTACTTAATAAAGTATATGACCCTCAGAATGTATACTTGTAGAGAAAAGAAATATAAAACCTTATAATAGTAATAATGGATTACAAGATTTAATAAAAGAAACTATTTAACCTTAAGATTTTAGGAAGTTAGAAACCCCAACTTACGTATCAACAATTTTATACCTACTGTAAGGTCTATATTTCCTTAATATGAAATCCATTGATACAAAGACTAGTTTCTATCTTCCAATCCCCTAGAATCCCTTGATACAATGAACTGACTCTATCTTTCTAGCCCTAGAAGACCTTTATTCGATAGATCAGATTCACCATCTTCCAATCCCCAGAATCCCTCAATTAGTGCCACGACCAGAAAACAAATAAAAAAGAAAATTTGTTCTAATGGAATTACAATCCTCACAAGGATTCCTTATATCTTCAAATCTCTAAAAATTAAAATTACTAGGAATGAGAAGTTTTCACAGATCAATTTGAAGATTATTTAAGCTGCTAATGAATCAGCTCCCAACTCTTTAAATGAACTCCTATTTATAGGAAAATATCTAATGGTCATATTTTAGAGTTAGTTGCAATGACCTCAAATGAATTACACTTGACAGATCATAGTGATAAAGATTAACTTAATGTATGATCTTATTTTGTTTAGCGCCATTACAATTCTATCATGTATTCCATCCAATAAAATAATTTATATACTCTAATTATAAACTTTGGATAGTCTTATGGAATTATTTGTTGTTTTTTAATCTAATAAACTGAATAAGGGTCAGTACTATGTATTAGTACTAGTTTCAGTCCAATGGTTATGAATTTTTTTAGTATGATAGACAATACATAAGTATAACCACTAGTTAGAACAAAGTTTGTTCCAATGTACTAGACACACCTTCAATCTGATGGATCATATTGAGTAATAAAAGTTTATATTCATATTATATTTGATCTATTTCATCATTAAGTATAAAATATTACTTTCTACAAAAAATACTAAAACACTTGGGAAATATAAAGTTAGTAAACATAGTTTTAAGAAAGTGTTTGTGATTTACAAAACTAATGAAATGGAAAAGTATAAAGTAATACTTTTGACTCAACATCCTTCTATGTGAATATATACTTGAGACTCTTGTGATTAGTATATATGTCACACTTCTCATCATAGAGGTAGTGCAAACAATTGTTCACAGAAAAGATCATATATTCTAACTCTAGATCATTAATTGGGTAGTATTTCTCATGTATATTCAGTTTTCACAAGGCATAAGATGTCACTTTATCATCCTACTTGAGTACACAACCTAATCATTTATTTGAAGCATCAATCTATATCACAAAACCTTGTCCAATTTGTGGTAGTATGAAAACCGAGATAGTGATTAACCTCTTATTGATCTCTTTAAATATTTCATCACAATCTTACATCTATACATACTTTAATCATTTCCATGTTAAATTAATTATTGGGTAAGATAATCATGAAAAATTTCTCACAAAATGTCAACAGTACCCTACTAAGTTAAGAAAACTACAGATTTATGTGACACTAGTGGGTCTGGAAAATTCCTCAATTTCATTTTTCTTTGAAGGTTCTACAAAAATTCCCTCATATATGATCACATGTCCCAATAATGTGACTTGCTACATCCAAAAGTCACACATTATGAACTTAGCATACATTTTATCCTTATTAATATTGACAAAATAATCCTTAGATACTCTTAATATTCTTCCTTTCTCTTAGAATAAATGAGAATATCATTCATGAAGACTACCATTTTTTTCAAGTTAGTCTCTAAAGACTATATTCATCAAATCCATGAAGATTTTAGTGGAATTAGTATGGATTAAGGGAATCACTATGAACTCATAGTGAACATACCTTGTAAGGAAGTCTATATTTTAAATATCTTTATTCTCCACCTTTAGATGATGATATCAAGAACGAAGATCCACCATTGAGAAGTACTAATATCTAATTAGTTGTTCTAACAAGTCACAAATCCTTTACATGAGATACTTGTTCTTTGTGGTGATATTATTTAGATTTTGGTGATCTATACATAGCCACATCGATCCATTCTTTTCTTTAAAAAGAGTACTGATGTACCCCAAGGTGATGCATTGGGGCATATAAACCCTTTATCCAAATTCTCTTTCAACTGCTTCTTTAACTCCTATAATTTGATAGGGGCATCCTGTAGGTAGATTTGGAGATAGGAGTGCCTCTGGGTATAAGAATTGTTGAAAACTATACCTCATGATTTGGTGGATGTATGGTAAACTATTTAAGAAATACATCAGTTTATTCCCTAATAATGGGAATTTCCTCAAGGCTAATTATTTCCTTTGATTCAACCATTAGATAAATGTATTATTCTTTACAAGGTATCAAAACCCACACCATTGAGTGATTTTCCAAATGAGATTCATGTTCTTCCTTGAATTTTTATAGGATCTTTGGATGGTTCGTAATATAGAAAGATATTTCATTTTCTGGAAAGATGATGCGTTCTTTATATAAAAAGAGCCAATCCATGCCTAGTATGTCATCAAATTAAACTAGGGGAATGATTATGAGATTCACTGGAAGAATATTTCCACATACACTAATAGGAGAAGGGTCCAATAATTAGGTTGAAATAATCACACCACTATGCATTTTTATATATATATACACTTCAAGGTATCAAGGCTTAAATTCAATAATTCTAGAAAAATTAAAGAATATAAAGGAATGTGTAGAACAAGAATCAAATAAAACTTTTTCCATTCTTTAGTGAATAGAAATATTAAATTTTATAAATTCATTTTCACATTCCACTTATGAAATATTTATGGAATAAGATTTCCCTTTCTCATTTGGATTTTATGGTTTCTGAAACTGATTTCCCTCAAGGACTCATGGTTTAATGCACTAACTTGCATAATTACCTTTCTCCATACAGTTGAAGCATTGAAACATTGGTGGTGCATTAAGACGTTCCTTCATTTTCTCTATTATTTTGGTTGTATTCTTCATGTCTCTTTGAAATTAATGAGCTTTGTGTCCTTATTTAAATAATTTAAATAATTTCCCCATCCATTTGATGAAATTCCCATGATGATTCTTGCTATATTTTTGACATGTGGTTGGTTTGATACTCTCTAATCCTTTTTCATTTAACCTTCCATCTTGAAGATTAATTCTTATCTTATTATCTCCATAACCACGACACAAATTTTCAAAATATAACTCTACATTTAGGGAACATTGAAATACTTATTCATAACACCCAAATTCTCAGATATTTAGACCCTTTTTAAGGTGTGGTTTTAATCCACTAAAGAATTTATCTATTTTACTATCATTGTTGATAAAAAAAACTTGAGGCGTATCTTTCAAGTTTTGTAAAGTTTTCCTTATAAAACATGAAAGAATCACCTTCCTTTTTTTTTATATTTAATAAATATCTATCCATATTTTTTCAAAGAGTTATAGAGAAATACGTATTAAGAAATAGTTTCTTAAATTCTTCACATTCCATATCTTCCATTTCATCTTTTTTCTTGGTGTTATTTATCAATACTCACCATTGATCGACTTCTCTATATAGACGATAGCTGGCTAGAGTCAAAATCTCTATCAAAAAATAGTGGAAAATTAATAAGTTCTTATCCATTGAGTTAACCAACTATTTTTGGACAAATGGATAAAAAGATCCACTAAATATAGCTAGTCGTTTCTTTATAAAGGAATCAATAGAAATTTATTGTTTTTTGGGTGATGGTGGATATTCCATGTGGTTCAAGTTTTTCTTCATATTCTGAGATTGTTGGGTAAGAATCTCCATAATTTTTTGAACTCCACCTCCCATGGAATTAGGGATGTCATTTAGAGAATGGTTTCATTTTCTCTAACATGGGTTGTTGTCCTAGTGTGACATACCAACCCGGGTTCCACACACCGGTGCCCTGATCTTGTCAACCATGTTACCTCAACCATGAATTCTCATATCTTAGAGTTTGGAGACTATAAGAGAGGGTTTATATATATAACATGGGGAGACTGTATTATCTATATTAAATTAGCACAAAAACAGAATTAAATAAACAATATCCAAATGATATAACCATAACCGAAATAATACCCATATCAAATGATGACCAAAATAAGAATATAATATGTAAACCAAAATAGTAGACATGTCAAGACATATATGTGTCAATTTTCAAAATGAAAACCAAAAATAAATACACTGAAAACTTCCCAAGTGGGTCCCGACCCCATGTACAGTTCCCTCATCCATTATCCATCCAAATAAGCCATATCACATAGGGATATTTTTCTTATCTTGTCCTGCAAACATGAAGTCTATTTAGGTACTAATCAGGAAGCCTGAGTAGGGTATGGATACAACTCATTAGGCCACGACCAATGGTGTATAAAAAAATATCCAATCAATAATAGTGTATGCAGTTTTATAAAGATTAAAATAAAAGCAATAAAGTAAATAATTTACATATTCAATTATTCTTCATTTAACCACATAAATATACTATGTTCACAATGACACCCAATCCCTCAATACCTATTTTGGTCAGTGTCTAAACTATCCCAAAAGGATATCATGTGGAGAATCACAATTAATAATTTGAAATGGGTTTTATTTATCAATCATTTAATTTCAATTCATATTACTGACAGTTGTAACCATAGTCCAATGCCTTCATTTTGGGATTATAATTCTAGGGTTGGGACCTCGTGGGTATTATAAGAATCATTCCATGTCCCACAACACATTTATCCATCAATCACGTAAGTGGTATTTTAAAGAATAATTTTGTGTCCCACTCATTATCAATCAATCATATAGGTGGAATTTTGAGGCATCAGTCTGTGTCCCACTCTCCTTATCAGATTCATGAATTTGGGCCTATAATTCCATGTCTAGGACCCCATGTGTATTTTAAGCATTAGTCTATTACCCACAACCCATTTATAAATCAATCATAATATACTACTCATTTCACATTTAATAAGGTTAATCAACATCAACCTTCTTATCAACATTTCACAACATGTTATACCATTTCAGTTTTCAATTCAATTATAAATATTTACTTTAATCACATGGAATAATATAAACAATTAATCATTAAAAAATTTATTAACATTTAGTTACATAACTCATTAACCCTTCAATGTTAATCCACACATCCCTTTATTCCCATTATCAATAAATCCCATATCTAAAAAATTAACCAATTACACAATCCAATTTAATTGACCAATTATATAACTCCAATATCCCATAATTTCCATAATCACATCCTTATATTAATTTATTAACCAATTAATTAATGTAATTCAACCAAATTACAAGTTCCCCAAATTCAACCCATTCTATTATCACATGGAAATTAAATTTAATCAAATTGAATTCTAGATAAAATTTCCCAATCATGGAAATTGAAATTGAAAAATTAAATACATGTAAATAAATCAAGACTATGGGATTTGAAATTTATACCACCTCAATCAAGATCGTTGATGAGTGTTCCCCAACGAAATCCCCAAATTGAAGCAGAAATCCAGAAAATAATAAAGAATGAGATATATAAACAAGTCCTAGAAATAAGATAGAATGGATCAACATCTAATAAAACCTAATTTCAAACCATCACCAATAAAGTAAAACTATCCCCTCTTCATCAGGGAAGAGATTCAGGAGAGAGAGAAAACTAATCAGGAAGAGACCACATACCTAGAGATGTGAAGATTCTTCAATTCACTCTTCAATTTTATAAGAAAAGAGTTTGGAAGTTCTGAGAATCCATCATAGAGGATCCAAAATTGAAGGAAAACATTAGGTTCGAGTGGGGTCAAATCTAGGTTAAAACTGAGGGGTTTGATATTTTTAAAGTAATTTTTTGGGGAATTAATTTATGCATGCATGATTTCCAGGGATGGGGCACACAATTTTTCAAACCGTGTTCCCTAACCATGTGCCTCATTAAGGGGATCACATGGATACTACTAAGTAGTCACATGGGTTGAAAAGACATGTGTCAACTATGAAATCCCCATATTTATTGGTTTGCACCATTTTCTGGGGTGGAGCACATAGTTTAGGAAAATTGTGCGCCAATTGTGCACTACCCAAAACAGCTCAAGAATCTCCAAATTCACCCAAAATCTCCCCAAAGTAAATCCAAAACAAGATATAAAAAAAATATGGTAAAAAAATACTTAAAAATGATCTCGATACATCTCTAGAAAAGGTATGGATCTTATAATCTCCCAAATTATAATAGCTCATCCTCGAGCTATACTCCCAAGTATCTCTAAGATTCTAAGACAAAAAGACTGACCCAATGAGCCTGCACATCTGCTTCTCTCTCCCATGTTTCCTCCTGAACATGTCCATGTTACCACAATACATGAACTATCAACACGGCCTTTCCCCTCGACAATTTCTAATTGTGATCCAAAATAAGTATCAGATGATCTTTAAAGGACACATAAGTCTTAAGATCCACATCATCAACATCGATCACATGAGAAGGGTTAGGGTGATACCCTCAAAGCTGTGACATATGGAATACATTGTTCATATCCCTGTACCTCTTTGGAAGAACCAATCGGTATTCCACCAGCTTGATTCTCTCCACAATCTCAAATAGTCCAAAAAACTTGGTCACTAACTTTCCCTGTCTCTGAATCCTATGGTGACCCAATCTAGGAGACACCCATAGAAAAACATGATTAATCATAGTAAAATTGAGGGGTTATCAATGTATATCTGGAAACAAATTCTTTATACTCTAATCCATATCCATATGTTTCCAAATAAACTAAACCTGCTCCAAAATCTCTTGAATTTTTCCCAACTACTCTGACTCACCTGCCTCCATCCATTATAGAGGTTCTTTTTATGGACTACCATAAAGAGCCTCATATGGGGCCATCTGATAACTATTATTTTAGGTGAACTCAAAAATATCCAAGTGCTTCTCCCATGACCCACAAAAGTCTAGGACACACACCCATAGAATATCTTCAAGCACTTATATATTATACTATGACTTACCATATGTTTGTGGGTGGAAATTTTTACTCAGTAAAACCTATGTACCAAGAGCCTTTCGTATGAACTAACAAAAGTGTGAAGTAAAATTTGATTCATGGTCTGAAATGATGATCGGTGGAACCCCATGCAGACATAATTTCTCTCAAATATACAAGTCTCCCAACCGGTCTAATGAGAAAGTATACTTTTTAGGTAAGAAATGCACTACTTTCATCAGTTGATCTACAACCACAAAAATATCATCATTCTTCTAAGGCATTCATGGGAGACCCACCAAAAAGTATACAGTAACATCATCCCACTTCCATTATAGAATGGGAAATGGTTGTAGTAAACCACCATGTCATTGATGCTCAAACTTCACCTGTTGACAGGTGTAAAATCATATTACAAACTATGCTATCTCCTTTTTCATGCCCGACCACCAATATTGTCAACACAGGTCACAATACATTTTGTTCAAACCTAGATGTACCTCCTACTTAGAGGAATGAAATTCAAATAGTAACTCCTCATGAATACTTGAAGGCACAATAACCCATCCCTAGACATAGATGATCTCATTTTCATCTATGGTCCTATCGGAAGGTGACTCACCACCTTCAAGGGTTTCCCTCAAGTCCAAACATTATGGATCCTCATACTTCCTATCATAGATCTGGCTCAAAAGTGTAGATTCTACTGATACTAATTTGAGGGTCATCTTATCCTAGCTCTCCCAAACTACAAAATTCATCTCATCCAGCAAAGTCATCATATTCCACTCAGAACTAGACTCCTGAACTACCTGAGTTTGATCTTTTCTTCTCAAAGCATTAGAAAAAACTATTTCCATTATCGGGTGAATATGCTAGCTAAAAATCAAATGAATTCAAATATTTGACCCACCTCCACTATTGTATATTCAAATATCATTGATAAAATATATACCTTATGCTCTTGTAATCAATATACATAGTAAACTTTTCACCCAATAGATAATGCCACCATCACTTCAAATCATAAACCACTACAACTAACTCGAGGTCATGTGTAAGTTAATTCCATTCATATGGACTTAACTTTCATGACCAATATTCCACATCTTGATCTTCCTGCATTAACACTACTCCAAGACCGATCCCAGATGCACTCCAATACACTGTATACATCTCACCAAGATTAGGTATGATCAAGATCAGTGCTATTGTCAAATGCTTCTTCAACACTTGGAAATCATTCTCACATGCTTCAAACCATACAAAACTTATTCCCTTCTTGTTTAATCCCTAAATTGGTGATTCTAAGTGGGAAATGTCCTGAATGAACCTCTGATAATAGCTCATTAATCCCTAAAAACTATGGATATCAAAAACATTATTGGGTTGATCCTAAGAAACCAATGCATGTACCTTCTCTAGGACCACTAACACACCTTCCTCCAAGATGATGCGACACAAGAAGTGTACCTGATTAATATATAATTGAAACTTAGATAAATTTTTGTATATATGATGCTCTCTCAGTGTACTATGGATGATGTCAAGATGTTGGTAACGATCATCTCAAGTCTTTAAGTGCACCAAGATGTCATCCACAAACACCACCAAAAACTGATCTAGGTATGAGTGAAAGATTCTATTCATCAATCCCTGAAACATAGTTGGAACGTTCATCAACCCAAAAAATATCACGATGAACTTATAAAGTCCATACCTATTTTTAAAAGCAGTCCCCGATGTATGAGATGGTTGAACTATCAACTGATGATACCCCAATCTCAATTCAATATTGGAGAATATACAAGCTCCTCTCAACTGGTTAAAGAGTTCATCAATATATGGGAGAGGATACTAGTAATTCACTATCATCCGGTTTAACTTTTTATAATCAACACATAAGCGCAATGTCTCGATAACCTTCTTAGCAAACAAAACTGGTGAACCCCAATGCAATGTACTCAGATGGATAAACCCCTTATCCATAAACTCTTCTAATTGAGTCTTAAGAACTTTAATCTATGATGTTTACATTCTATATGGTGGAATAGAAATTGGCTTAGACCCAGACATGTTTTCAATTTTAAATTTCACATCTATTTTAGGTGGCATACCTAAGAAGTCCTTAGGAAACAAGTCCTAGAACCTATCCACTATGGGTGTAAATACATCATACTTCACACCCCCATTATCCAGAGAAAGACTGGAAACCTATGTAGTGATCTCCCCTAGTTTCTAAAGAAATAGTCCTACTCTGCCTGCCTAGATATCCCACTCTCCATGATGAATATAATTTTCACCATCATGAGACATAAAGGCCAATATTCTATGGTAACAATCTATGTGGGCTCGGTATGCTACAAACCAATTGATACCTAAAATCAAATCAAATACTAACATATCTATAATGTTGATATCCTAAAAAAATGATACTCCCAAACCTTGAGAGAACACACCTTGCATAAATAGATGTATCTCAACCATACCCCCAAAGTTTTATCATTCTTCATAATCCCACTCACAAACTTTAATGCCAAAAATAACCCTTTCACAAGCTGTATAGATATAAAATAATGAGAGTCGCCACTATCAAATAAATAATTATAAAGTGTTGAAGATATAATAATAGTTTTTCTAAATATTGATGGTCCAACCTCTCTATCCACAAGTGTAGGTTTAACTACATAAAACTATCCTTTCCCTATTACCTATGATGCAGTCTGAGTCCCTTGAGCCACACCAATCTACTGAAACAAGCGCTCTATCCCATAAGTTCCATGTCCACTACCTCTATAACACCTCAAGATTTCATAGTACGTTATTTCTTTAAAGTAATTCAATAACTTGAACTACACGCAACAACGAGTTCAAGCGCACCACGACGTACCAAACTAGCCGTTCAAAAGCAGTTATAAATAGTGTTAACTGAATTTTAAACTTTATATCCATATTATGAGTTTCTTAGACATAATGTAAGAACAAATTCATTTTTTTTTCAGATAAAAGAAGTACTTTTCAAAAAATGCAATTTCACCACCTTTTAATGGAGAACCCTTTTTAAATCCAATATTTGAAACTTTTATATATTAAATTTGACAAAATAAACTTCTTATTTAGAATAAGGACATAAAAATTTAGTTTCGATAAATTTTTGGAGTTTTTCTGATAACTTTCATATTTGGGTGAATAGTGAAAAATACTAAAATTTAACTGAAAACAACTTTTTTAATCGAAATAATTAATAGTAATAAATTATGAATTTGAGTGGTTTTAAAGTAAAATTAGATTATATTTTTACCATTTAATCCAATGTTGGTTATTGGACATAATTCCACATTTAAATTGGACATAAGCAAGTGTCAATCTTTTGATAGTTATTATTTCTTAAAAACACGCTTTTTGTTTTAACAACGAGAATTAATTTTAAATTAATTTGTGCCAATTATGTGTTTTGAATTTAGAAAAATGAATACCCTATTTAGAATCATGAGGTCCAAATTGTGTAAATAGGTAAATTTTATTTTTAGACATTTTGAATAATTACTTCGGTAAATATTTTATTTACCATGGTTAAAGGGTAAATCCGGTAAATAAGGGTAAAAAAATAATATTATAATAATATTAAATTACCCTAAAACATGTCCTAACCCTATTTTATGATATATGTACGACCATTGGCATCTTTGGGTCGATTTTGGGACCCCATGGAGCCACTTGTAAGTGATAATGACACTTTATATTAATTAAGTTAAAGTAAATACAAAAATGACATAAGCATATATCTTTTAGTAAAACATTTTTTACATATAGTTATACATGTTATATCTTTGACTATAAATATTAATTATAAATATAAAAATATTTCCTACATAATGGTATCTTATTTATAATTTTTAGACATTGAATAATTAAATTTATTTATGACACAATGATGATGCAACATTTTTTTTATTAATGAATGAATCAAATAAATGGTATTATAAATATTAAAATAAATATAATTTCAAAGTTTTTATGACATAAACGAATTTTATAGGTGAATATGACATGTTATGTCTGATTCAATGTATCTTGTTAGAAGTAATAAAGTTGTGATGACTTTCAAAAAAACAAAATACCAAATAGTGTCAAAATTGACATAAATTAATATTTAAAACAAATATTATATTATTGGTTGATATAATATTCCTAAAAATGTAAGTTTCGGAAAAAGGTCTAAAATAATATTATATATTTCATTAATTATCCACTTTAGGTTCTCTTGGAAGTTTAGAGTAAGTTTATTAACCATATAGAGTAAGAATACAAGAAGACACGGTAAAAGATAAACTATTTAAATAAGAGTTAAATCTAAAAGATAAGGTTAAAATGATAACCTAAACTTGTCTAAAACCTATTTGTTGAGAGTATTTAGACCCATAAATACCTAATGATCAAAATAACTTCATTTTAAACCATTATAAATCGAATATTATTATATAATAAATTAATACTTTAATATTTTCCTAAAGTGACCCTCACCCCGCTTATAAAAGGGCCCTTACCCTTCTCTCAAAATCACACCTACAAAGCCATTTGACTCTGGAAAACCCTGCCCAAATATCCTTCCAACTTCCCTGAATTTATCCTAGAGGCATTAGTTTGATCATAAATCCAACCTATGGATCCCTTTTGATCAAATCAATAGAAAGAACCCGAAGAAGAGGTAAATATTTCATCACCTCTTTCAAGTTCTTTTCTTCTTCAACTTCCTCTTTCATTGTTGTTTCCATTATAAAACAAAAAATCTAGTATATTCTATATATTGTGATGTTATTATAAATATGGTACAACCATATTAATTATTTTATCTATCCTATGAATGAAATGTTACCATACATGCGTACGTACGGCTTACCGTCTCCACGTCGTGGTATAGTTGTTATTCAATACATTATTATTTGGTTGGGTATAATAATGATTTAAATAATAAATATAACATGTTAATGATAATGTATTTATTATATACCATCTATTTACATACTATTTTAAATCAAAAGAATGATATTGTTGCTTGTGCGTACGTACGGATTACCCTCTCCACGACGTGATTAGAGTCATTTCCATGTTCACCATTCAACAATGATTATAAAAATATATATTATTAATAAGTACATAATATATGACATAATAATTCTACTGGAGATATATATATATATATATATATATGTATGTATGTATGTATGTACTTACATAAATCTTATTCACTTACTTCCGTTCAATACAATATGAAAACGGAAACAACGTTTATGCGTACGTACGGCCTACCGTCTCCATAAACGGTGCCTTCCATTTGCTATATACATCTATTATAAATATTTTTATTCTAAATATATAAGATATATATGTAAAATTTTATATTATGGAATCATTTAAATCATGATCTAAATGATACGATCAAGAATAACAAGTTAAAACACATACGATAAAGAAACCGATAATTACACAAAATGTTAATTTAACAAGGAAATAATTATTAAATGGGTAGTATAAAGTCATAAAAGAATGATGTATGATATAATAAATATGAATATGGTTATGGTATAATTTAATAACATACTATGGTCATTATACAAGAGGTTAAACATACCCTCGACTAAAGGAATGTGCAAGGTAAGGGTTATTTCCTCAATCTCATTATTATCTGAGATTGTTCATGTGCAAGTATTTTCTGGGACATAATTATCATAGATACCCATATTTCATAAAAATGTTTTCAAAATTAATCTTTTGAGTTTTTATGGGAGGGTCTATTTAACTATATCATCATTTTAAATGTTTTAATGATTTATCTTTCTAAACCCTTTTAATTAATGTACATATTTTCAAAACGATTTTAAGGATTTATTTACAAGGACATGAATGTTTTGAAATGATAATTCTTTTCAAAAGTTTCAAAGTGGTATGAGACAATTTGATTAAAAAATGTCTTTAAATGTCTTCCTTTCTAAATTGTGACTTTTAAATGTTTTCATGAAAAGGGATATTTCTCTCAAAGAGTTTTACAAATCATTTTCATCTATGTCAACATCCTTTGATGGATTTTGATCTTGTTTGAAGTTGATTTATTATGATAAAAATCTTCCATATTGTATTGAAGGTTTTTTGATATGTTTGAATATGGATGTGTTATTTTTATACCATTCATGGTTTATGGTTAAAGTATTGACATTTCATATCCTAGTTCTTATATGAATGTTTATTTTATGTTTCAACATTTTCATATGAGGAATTTATTGGACATAGTAAGTGACGGGTGGGGCCTGCTATAGCTCCTCCATTCATCGGTAGGTCTCATGAGACAATTAGACATGAAATTGGATGAGGTCTTTCCCAATTTGATATATGGTTTTGGCCGAGGCCTTAATCATTTTTAGACATCTTGGATGAGGCCTTGAAAAAATGTTTGAGATTGTCTTTCATTATACATTCCCTCATTATGAAAATAATATTGATGGTTCATGTGGTCATTCTACTAGTAGAATACTCATTATTATGTTTTATTAGGGCATTATTTACTCAGCTCATATTCCTGCCATAAAAGTGTCCATGTTTATTATTGGTAAATGCATGTGTTTTCAATTATTCACCATGCTTAATATTTATGTTATCTTCCACTATATTTCTTACCCTTACTGAGCATCTGAGCTCACCCCTTTCTATGTTTTATTTTCCCCAATATTCCAAGAAGTGTACTGAGATTGATATGAATGGTTAAGATAAGGGAATAATGGTGTTCGTAAAGGATTATTTATGTTGTTTTGTATGTTATAAAGTGTAATGTAACATTCATGTATGTAATCTATTTTCTAAGACTGCTAAACCGATCCGTACTTCGGGACTTGATTCCTTATAATCATTCCAATGTATTAAAATAATGCACCGACTCTAGGTAACTGGGGTCAGGGCACTACAGTTGGTATCAGAGAAAGTTTAGCTATAACCTTGGAAACTAGATTTAGAGAAACTCTGATTAGAGCACATTACCATAAGATAGACTTTGAGGATTAGTATAGAAGAACTTCCTAGAATTTTGGTACTGTATAGATTTTATGAGTTTTCCAAGCAATACATCCCTATCTAGATATGAGCAGGTAGAGGCGGCTCTGGCACAGATGTACCTAGGGGTAAAACCCGAAAACACCGCTTTGAGATAGACTTGAACGGGAACTAGTGCATGACAACGAGCCTTTCTGCACTCTTGGTTACGACACTCCCAGGGGATATGATTATGATAATTCTTGTTTTCTTTACAAACAATTATGAAGGGTTTATGAGTATATATCTCCTCAAAGAAATCATTTTTGTGATTATGGATTATATCCAAAAACTATTCAATTTATGTTAGGTATTTTACATGTTTGGAATTATGAATTGTGATTCATAAACTGACCGAGTGTATGCCATTATTTAGAAATGGTACCCAGTAGAAGGAATGAGAACTCCAACAATACATAGGATCCAAAGAGTAAGAAGGGTCATATCATTCATGGTATTAAGCCAAAATTTATAAGGGAAATAGTCTCCCATGTATTCTCAACATAGGAAGAAATAATCTCACGTGTTAATAAGATAAGTAAATAATTCTCTAAGTCCTATGGATTTGAAGGGAAGGAAGAGAATAACAGGATGGAAGAGAGAAAGATGGATAAAGGGAACAGGGAAAAGAATGATTTTACCATATGCGATAACTGTGGAAAGAATCACCTTGGTAAATGCTTGAAGGGAATGAGAGTTTGTTATAAGTTCAGAGAAAAATTACACCAAGTATATGATTGCAAGGGTAAGAAAAAGTTTCAAATGTACAATGCTTCATATGAAAGGAGTTGGGAAACTACGCGAATCAATGTTCAAATCACCAGAGTATACCGCAAATGATGCTATTGATAATAATCAAGTTATGATACTACCTCAGATGAAGAGGAATGACTAGTGAGTGTTCTTATGTTGTTATTATAGAATTATTTCATTTGAGTGTTGTATCAACAATATATTGGTTATATGAATTATGGAGATAAATAAGGATTGTACTGCAGTACTATTTTATTGAGGATTTGAGATTATATGGTTCTAAGAAAAGTGACTTAATAGTAAGCTACACTTTTTGGAAAATACATGGTTGAAGGAAAGGTAATCCTTAATATGGTCCTGATAATGAGGTAGTGATTTTTGAATAAGATATGGTTGATTTGGATAAATTATATCGGATATTCTTGACTTCCTTGGAACAGGTTAATAGTTTGTTTATTTCATCATTCATGGAATATTCAAAAAATTTTGATATAAGGAATATATCTAGTATTATATAAAGCATAAGGGAGCATGAATGTAATCAATAAGGTTTTATGGTAATTCAGGGTGTTACCATGTTTTAAAAGAATACATGATAATGGTGTTCACATGTTATTACGCGGCAAAAAGGATCTTGATTGTGTTTAACTTCCTTATAAATTTTGGACTGTGAATTTGGATAGAAGTATTTTGGATAAGTATAAAGGTTGGAATGGATTATGTTAGAAATTGGATACAGTTTTTAAGGTTATTTTTTTGGATTTTCATAAAAAGGACAACCCAGAGGTCGGGCAACAACCATTCGCGCCTGGAAAGGCCATGAGACTTGAACCCGCAACCAAAGGGAGACAAGGGTGCATCACCTACCCCTGGCCTACGTGATGTCCTAGATTGTATAATGTAGTTTTTTTTAAAATGTCTGATTGATGAATTATAAATTCATTATTTTTGGAACCCTATATGATTAGGATAAATAAAATATTTTTTTGAAATCTTTTGGAGTGAAATATGAGTTTGTGGTAGTAATTAGTTAAAGGATGTAACTCTACTTGTCAAGTCTATATATATATATCCCTATTATTCTATGATTAAATTAATTCTTAAACTTTAGTTAAGGGACTTCTTCACAATCTCATTTCATTGAGAAATACTTTGATTTCCAAATTCCTTTCTTTTATACAGTGTATAAAACCCTTTGACTTTTCATTTCAAGGGGAATATTTTTCTACGAAGTGTTTTACTAAATGACAAAAAAAGAATGTTTTTTTAATGTAAGCGGTGACAAAAACCTTTCCACTGCCGCGAGTTTTATTTGATCTTTGGCTTCCTTAAGAAGCTAAAATGTTTTTTTAAAATGAAAAAGAAAATAAATACCATATACCCTTTTTACGTATTTTGGTATTGAAAAGGGTTTTGATAATAAATTTGTTATGTCAATATATTTAAATGATATATTGTGATTTATGAACTCAATCGCTCTCAATAAATATTTACGTTTTCCCTCCAATTATGTGTCTCTAATTTCCACCAATGTTCTCCTAATCGAGATCATAATTTGGTGGTAACTTTTTCATTTCCCTTTCCCTCTTATTAAGACTAAAATTTATTAACCCAATTTCTGATGCGGGTTTTCCACAAATGTATTTCTCTATTTTCAACCTATTATTTTTGAAGAACAATTTCAAATTGTAGAACGCAATTTAATGAAGGAGGGGAGAATGTAACACCCCAAGATTTCATAGTTCGTTATTTCTTTAAAGTAATTCAATAAATTGCACTACACGCAACACCGAGTTCAAGCGCACCACGACGTACCAAACTAGCCGTTCAAAAGCAGTTATGAATAGTGTTAACTGAATTTTGAACTTTATATAATCCTTATAATTTTAGAATCCATATTATGAGTTTCTTAGACATAATTTAAGAACAAATTCATTTTTTTAGAGAAAAGAAGTATTTTTCAAAAAATGCAATTTCACCGCCTTTTAATGGCGAAACCTGTTTAAATACAATATTTGAAACTTTTATATATTCAATTTGACAAAATAAAATTCTTATTTAGAATAAGGACATAAAAAATTTAGTTTCGATAAATTTTTGGTGTTTTTCTGATAACTTTCATATTTGGGTGAATAGTGAAAAATACTAAATTTTAACTGATTTTTTTTTTAATCGAAATAATTAATAGCGATAAATTATGAATTTGAGTGATTTTAAAGTATAATTAGATTATATTTTTACCATTTAATCCAAATTTGGTCATTGGACATAATTTGACTTTTAAACTGGACATAAGCAAGTGTCAATGTTTTGATAGTTATTATTTCTTAAAAACACGCTTTTTGTTTTGACAACATGAATTAATTTTAAATTAATTTCTATCACATATATGTTTTGAATTTAGAAAAATGGATTCCATATTTATAATCAGGAGGTCCAAATTATGTAAATAGGTAACTTTTATTTATATACATTTTGAATAATTACTTCGGTAAATATTTTATTTACCATGGTTAAAGGGTAAATCCGGTAAATAAGGGTAAAAAAATAATATTATAATAATATTAAATTACCCTAAAACGTGTCCTAACCCTATTCGATGATACATTTCCGACCATGGGTATCTTTGGGTCGATTTTGGGACCCCATGGAGCCACTTGTAAGTGATAATGATGCTTTGTATTAATTAAGTTAAAGTAAATACAAAAACGACATAAGCATATATCTTTTAGTAAAACAATTTTTACATAGAGTTATACATGTTATCTCTTCGACTATAAATATTTATTAGAAAGATAAAAATATTTAATACATAATGGTATCTTATTTTTAATTTTTAGACATTGAATAATTAAATTTATTTATGACATAATGATGTTGCAATATTTTCCTTATTAATGAAAGAATCAAATAAATGGTATTATAAATATTAAAATAAATATAATTTCAAAGTTTTTATGACATCCAAGAATTTTCTAGGTTAATATGAAATTTTAGGGCTGATTCAATGTATCTTTTTTGAAGTAATCAAGTCGTGATGACTTTCACAAAAGAAAAATACCAAATAGTGTCAAAATTGTCATAAATTAATATTTAAAACAAATACTATATTATTGGTTGATATAATATTCCTAAAAATGTAATGTTCAGACAAAGGGATTAAATAATATTATATATTTCATTAATGAGCCACTTGAGGTTCTCTTGGAAGTTTTTAGTAAGTTTGTTAACCATATAGTGTAAGAATACAAGAAGACACAGTAAAAGTGAAACTATTTAACTAAGAGTTAAATCTAAAAGATAAGTTTAAAATGGTAACCTAAACTTTTCTAAAACCTATTGGTTGAGATAATTTCGACCCATAACCACCTAAGTCTTGAAATAAATTTATTTGGAACCATTATAAACCGAATACGACTGTATAATAAATTAATACTTTAATCTTTTCCTAAAGTGACCCTCACCCCTCTTATAAAAGGGCACTACCCCTTCTCTCAAAATCACACCTCCAAATCCGTTTGGCTCGGCCCAACCCTACCCAAATATCCTCCCAACTTCCCTAAATTGATCCTATAGGCCTTATTTTGATCATAAAGCCAACCTAAGGAGCCCTTTCGATCAAATCAAAAGGAAGAACCCAAAGAAGAGGTAAATATTTCATCACCTCTTTCAAGTTCTTTTCTTCTTCTACTTCCTATTTCATTGTTGTTTCCATTCTAAAACAATAAATCTAGTATCTTCTATATAATTTGATGTTATTATAAATATGGTACAACCATATTCATTATTTTATCCATCCTATGAATGACATGTCACCATACGTTCATATATACGACTTACTGTCTCCAAGTCGTGGTGTAGTTGTTATTCAATACATTATTATTTGGATGGGTATAATACTGATGTATAATTGATTTAAATAATAAATATAACATGTTAATTATTCTGTATTTATGATATACCATCTATTTACATACTACTTTAAATCAAAAGAATGATATTTTCACTCGTGCGTACGTACAGATTACCGTCTCCAAGACGCGATGAGTGTCATTTCCATGTTCACCATTCAACGATGATTATAAAAATATATATTTTTAATAAGTATATAATATATGAAATAATAATTCTACTGTATATATATATATATATATATCTGTGTGTGTGTGTGTGTGTGTGTATGTATGTATGTACTTACATAAATCTTATTCACTTACTTCCGTTCAATACGATATGAAAACAGAAACAACGTTGATGCGTACGTACGACCTACCTTCTCCATAAACGGTGCCTTCCATTTCCTATATAAATATATTATAAATATTTTTATTATAAATATATATGATATATAAATAAAATTTTATATTCTGGAATCATTTAAATCATGATCTAAATGATACGGTCAAGAATAACAAGTTAAAACACATACGATAAAGAAAGCGATTATTACACAAAATGTTAATTTAACATGGAAATAATTATTAAATGGGTAGTATAAATTCATAAAAAAATCATGTATGATATAATAAATATGAATATGGTTATGGTATAATTTAATAACAAACTATGGTCATTATACAGAAGGTTAAACGTACTCTCGACCAAAGGAAAGTGCAAGGTAAGGGTTATTTCCTCAATCTCATTATTATCCGAGATTGTTCATGTGTAAGTATTTTCTAGGACGTACTTATCATAGATACCCATATTTCATAATTTTTTTCTAAAGGAATCTTTTAATGTTTTATGGGAGTGTCTATTTAACTAGATCATCATTTTAAATGTTTTAAATATCTATCTTTCTAAACCCTTTTAATTAATGTCCATATTTTCAAAATGATTTTAAGGATTTATTTAGATGGACATGAATGTTTTGAAATGATAATTATTTTCAAAAGTTTCAAAGTGGTATGGGACACTTTGATTCAAAAATGTCTTTAAATGTCTTCCTTTCTAAATTGTGTGACTTTTAAATGTTTTCATGAAAAGGGATATTTCTCTCAAAGAGTTTTACAAATCATTTTCATCTATGTCAACATCCTTTGATGAATTTTTATCTTGTTTGAAGTTGATTTATTATGATACAAATCTTCCATATTATATTGAAGGTTTTGTGATATGTTAGACTGTGGATCTGTTATTTTTATACCATTAATGGTTTATGGTTAAAGTATTGACATTTTGTATCCTAGTTCTTATACGAATGTTTGTGTTATGTTTCAACCTTTTCATATGAGGAATGTATTGGACATAGTAAGTGACGGGTGGAGCCCGCTATAGCTCCTCGATGCATCGGTAGGTCCCATGAGACAATTAGAAGTGGAATTGTACAAGGCCTTTCCCAATTTGATATATGGTTTTGGCCGAGGCCTTAATCATTTTAGACGTCTTGGATGAGGCCTTGAAAAAATGTTTTAGAATGTCTGGCATTATACATTCCCTCATTATGGAAATAATATTGATGGTTCATGTGGTCATTCGACTAGAAGAATACTCATGATTATGTTTTATTATGGAATTATTTACTCATATCATATTCCTTCCATAAAAGTGTTCATGTTTATTATTGGTAAAGGATTGTTTTTTCAATTATTCACCATGATTAATATTTATGTTATCTTCTGCTGTATTGCTTACCCTTACTGAGCATCTGAGCTCACCCCTTTCTATGTTTTATTTTTCCCAGGATTCCAAGAAGTGTACTAATATTGATATGCATGGTTAAGCTAAGGGAATAATGGTTTTCGTACAGGATTATTTATGTTGTTTTGTATGTTATAAAGTGTAATGTAAAATTCATGTATGTAATATATTTTCCAAGACTGCTAAACCGATCGGTCCTTCAGGACTTGATTCCTTGTAATCATGCCAATGTATTAAAATAATGCACCGACTCTAGGTAACTGGGGTTGGGGCGTTATAACCTCAACCACGACGGACAATAGAACTTTAACTACCAGACTGGTATGATGTATAAGACTGCCTTTCTGTACTCTAGTTTTGCCTAACATATCCCTCCCTACCCATATTTCATGAGTTATTACAAAACAACTATATATGTCCCATCCTTTCGCAAGCTCCACACTCTATTGGTGGTTGAGGATAATGTATGTAAATGTGCCCTGGCCTACCACACTAGTGAAAAGTCATTTAGGTGAGGTCCTGAGTATCTGACCCTTCCCCCTAGACACCCTTCTTGCTATCACCCAAGCTGAAATTCTCAAAATGACACTTCCTACTCTTGTCAGACATACCACCTGGTCATCCAGTATACACCACTTTACCTCCACCAGAATCCTTATTTAGGTTCCCCTCAGATATGAGATCCCAATTTACCTCTTTTTAAACTTCTTCATCCTAAATATATTAACCTGGGACTTAATTCCACATTTAATCCCATCTTGAAACCACTTTTCCATAGTATCCTCATCCCCATCCAACACTAGAACAAATTGTTGAAAACCCATGAAGAATCTAACATATTCCATCACCAAAATGCTCCTAGATCCATCCTAAAAAACACAACTGCTCTCTCATTCTTGAGTTTATGGGGGTAAAAGTGTCCTAATAATTTTTATTATAAGTCCTTCCACTCTATTTTCTCCAGATGTCCATCTTGAGTATGGATGTCCCACCAATGCTTCCCCTGACCACATAACATATAAGTAGAAAACTTGACTATCTTCTCAGTAGGAGTCTCTAAGTGGTCAAGGATCTTCTAGACAGACTCAATCCATAAATCATCTACCTCAAGTCCACCATATCTAGTGATATTCAGAGGGTGCTACAACTGGAACTACCGAGTAAAGTTGGACATACTTTTTACGACTCGCCCGAGGTATCTTTCTATAAATTGAATAAAATTAGAAAGGTTCTCACTGAAATTTTACCTAACTTCCTCACTAGACACTTTTGGATCCTCAAGTTCCACTACTGGAGGAACGTCTCTAGAAATTTCCTCCATTAATCCTCTCAAACATCATCATCATGTAAGAATATCACTATAATTATAAACACACATCATAGGACACATAACACACCATTAATACATTTACATAAGATGGATTCACAAAAATCCATAACACTTCATTCCCCCAAACCCCATCACATGGTCAAAATCGAGGCACTATCACTACCCTTAACTATACCTAATCCAGGACTAGGTTAATAAAGGGTAAACTCATCCTCAAAATTCAAGTTTCTCATTAGACACCTAGTTTCTACCTTTTCCACATTTTCATCATTTAAAATTTTCAATTTAATATTAGGAACCTTTTTCCATTTAATCACACAAGAATAGAAAAGCATTTTTATTTCACAACTTACCCAAAGACTATTTTACCCGTGCATGCCTAAAAATGATGCATTTTATAATAATAAATGAGTTCTTAAAATTATGCTTGAAAACTCAACTCTCATTCCACTATGGTCCATGATTTAAATATCATAAATTCTTAGAAACAATAATCACATCACACAACAAGTGCATCACTTGAGGTGAAATAACATACAACTGTAACAATGCACATTAGTAACATCAATACCACCCTAGGTACTTGGATTTTACCCCCGCACATGGGTTAGCTACTCCCATGAACGAGCTATTAACAAATTTCCAACTCATCCTATTCTCCAATATAACTTTCCTAAATAGTAAGACAAAATAAAATAAAAGAAAACTCCTTTGATTCTACTTTGTGACATCCCGACCTGAGTGCCACAAACTGGTGCCCCGATTCGTTTAACCACATGACCTCATGAACACCTCCCCATATTCTAGAGGCTTATGGATAGAAATGAGGGTTTAAATATATAACATAGAGAGACTATAACCTCTATATAAAATCCACACAATGGAATAAATAAATAAACAATAGCCAAATGATATAACCATAACCAAAATAATACCAATATCACATGATGACAAAAATAGGAATACAATATCTAAACCAAAATAGTAGATATGTCATGCCATATATGTTTCAAGTGTTAAAATGCAAACCCAACATAAAGACACCAACAACTCTCCAATAAGGTCCGTACACCATGTCTAGTTCCATCATCTATGCTCCATCTAAATCATCCATCTAACAAAGGTCTCTTTCCCTTATCCTATCCTACAAAAATAAAGTCTATTTGGTTACCAATCAAGAATCTCAAGCAGGGCATGATTAAAACTCATTATTACACCACCAATGATATCTAAAACAATATCTAGTAAATAATAGTGTATGCGATTGTATAAAGAATAAAATACAATCCATAAAGTAAATAGTTTACATATTCAATTATTATTTATTTAACCACATAACTATCCCAAGTCCATGGTGAAACCCAATCCCTTAATACTTGCTTCAACCCATGCCAAAGTCCTAATTATAGCCAAGGGATATCACATAGAGAATAATAATTCATAATTTCACAAGGGTTTCATTTATCAATCATTTAATTTCAATTCATATTATATCTAATTTAAACTATAGTCCAATGCCAAAATTTTGGGCCTAGAATGCTATGGCTAGGACCCCATGGGTATTTGAAGCATCAATCTGTGTCCCACAACCCATTTAACAATCAATCATACAAGTGGGATTTTGAATCATCAATTCGTGTCCCACACTCATTATCAATCAATCATACAAGTGGTCTATTGAAGCATCAGTTCGTGTCCCACACTCATTTTCACATGCATGAATTTGGTCCAAGAACTCCATGGCTAGGACCCCATGGGTATTTGAAGCATCAGTCGGTGCCCAAAAACATATTTATCAATCAATCAAAATATATCACAAATTTCATATTTAACAAGTTTAATCAACATTAACCTTCTTATCAACATTTCAAAACATGGTATACCATTTCAATTACCAATAATTCCAATAATATGAAAAATTCATAATTAAACCATTTTTTAACATTTATTTACAAAACCAATTAACCCTTCATGGTTAATACAAACATCCATTTATTCCAATTATCAATAAATTTCATATCTCAATAATTAACCAATTACACAATCCCATTTAATTAACCAATTCCATAATTCCAATATACCATCATTTCTATAATCACATCATTCCATTAATTAATTAACCAATTAATTAATCCAACTCAACCAAATTACAATTTCCACAAATTAAACCCATTTAAATTTCACATGGAAATTAAATTTAATAAAATTAAATTCCAGATGAAATTTCCTAGTCATGGAAACTAAAACTGGACAATTACATACATGTAATTAAATAAGGACTATGGGATTTTCAATTTAGAACACCTACCTCACGATCATTGATGAGCCTTTACTAACAAATTCCCCAATTGAAGTGGAATGATAATGAAAACAATGAAGAATGAGATCTAGAACCAAGATTGAAGGGATAAACATCCTAGAAAACCTAGGATTAAACCATATCTAATGGAGGAAAACTAACCCATCTTCATCAGGGATGAGATACATGAGAGATAGAAAACCAATCAAGAAGATATTACATACCTTGAGAGGTGAAGATTCTTCAATCTGGTCTTTGATTCACCAAGAATGGAGTTCATAAGGCCTTAGTATCTGCCCATGTGGTTCCAAAATTGAAAAAAATTAGGTTTGAGTGGGGTTGAATTGGGGTTAAAATTGGGGGGAGGGGTAGGGGTTAAAGATTTTTAAAATAACTTTTTTTTTTGTGGAATTAAATTCCACACGCATAGTTTCTTGGGTTGGGTCGCACGGTTTGGAAAACCATGCACCCTAATAACATGCCTCACTTAGTGGGTTTCATGGTTACTATTAAGAGAGCATTCGGTTTCAAAACCTGTGTGCTAACCGTGAAATCCCTCTCTATCTGGGGCTAGACAGTTTACTGGGTAGGGCACATGGTTTGGGAAAACCATGCACCAACTATGAATTTCCCAAAAACCCTAAAACAATCTCTAAATTCAACCTAATTCTCCCTAAAGTAAACCCCAAACAAGATATACAAAAAATATGTTAAAAAATTACATGAAAATGAGATCGAGACATATCCATAAAATATCTATATCTTACAACTAGTTTCTCTTGGTTCCTACCATTTTCTAAAATAAAAAGGTTTGACCAAAATGTTAAGTCAAAAAGGAATTAATAAATAATGTATTCTTATGCATAAATTTATTCTAAAGGAATATATTACAGGATCCCTATGTTTATCCTTTTTACAAATCTATTCTTTTATGATGTTTTACCTATACATAGACTTATACTTATGATTTTCACTAACATTTTATAATCCTAATTCCCAAATTAACTAAATCATGCTATAATACCAACTATTGTGGCCCGACCTTTCCTTACATGACTATTACATCACTTTTATGATAAAAAACATAATGTGATATAATTTAGGATCCAAAGGTTTAGTGTCTTGGAGAAATTAGGCTCATAAATCAATTATACATAATAAAACTTAAACATTATATAAATTATTCTTCTTTTTTCCTTCTATGTCTCTCATGATCTCATTAGAATATATAGTCATCTAAGGATATACATCAAATAAAGGAGTGAGATAAAATCCTAGTAAGGGGAGGAATAAGGGTCATGAATCAATAGAACATGGGTGAGCATAATAATCATCATAATATCATAATCATAATCATGAGGGAAACATTTGATAAAGTCATGGAATGTGGTATATTCATAAAAATAAGACATCATGTCATAGTGGTTAAATACCACACATAATTTTCAATAAAGATAACATAATGTCCACATATATCATATGTGCATAAATCATTGTAAGGGTTGGTGTCCTGAGAAACAACTATTTTGTACTTTGATTACATGAATGTTCACTTATTGTATTGTTCATTGTTCTGCATGACTATAATATAATAATGTCTTGGAATATTTGTTACATTAATAAGGTCATGGTAGATCCCCGCTATGATGATAACCTGGAAATGATATAACAATATTCTTAAATAAAGTTCTACGGTTGGATGACATACTATGATAGGACACATAGTATACAGACCGTCATTTGCGAGTACTCGTAAGAAGACGAGACTCTCTCTCATGGAGTTCACACTTGGTAATCTCTAAGATGGGAGATTATGAGAACAAACCTGCCAGTAATAATTCTGCATGTCTTGGTGTCATCAGACATTACTATCTGCGAGCATGTGTAATGGCCCTTATACTAGAATATTATCATTAACTCATGTCATGACTCATGCACTTAGATTTATTGACGAAAATCGTCACGCAGACAGTTGAAGGGAAGTAGGGTACATTGGGTGCATCATGAGTGACATGTTGTTAATGGATAAGTCAAAGAATAATTTGTCCCTTCCATTTATGGAAGTTGACATCTCGAGCCTTTGATTGAAATAGAACTGTCACATTAAATTCCATGGCCATGGTGTAAACGACGAGTTTATTTCAGGTAGTCAAAGAACGACGGATCAAACATATATGTTTATGACACTGCCATGAATCCTGCATGATGAGATATGGAGACAAAATGGATTAAATTATACAGTAAGCATCTGTATGAGGTGATACGTCAATGCGATGTCAACTTCTTTCTCTTGGGTGCCTTGACCCGTTGCTAGACAGTAATCTTGGACTTTAGGCAAGCTCGCCTAATGCTAATGAGAAAGAGGCCTAGAGGGTCACACACTAAGTGTATTCAAGTATCTCAAGTAGAATAAAGATTATTCCCGTACATGGTTTAATAATTATTCAAGGAATCATAAATCGTTTTAATGATGGAGGAAGAAGGAAATGAAAAAACAAGATATACACGCCGTGTATTAAAGATTACACGCCGTGCAGTTTTTCATGGAAAACAAGTACACACCGTGTATTAATAATTTCACGTCGTGTAGTTTTATTTATGGAAAGGAAATGAATAAATGAAAACAAGATATACACGCCGTGCACATTTAATGTACACGTGGTGTAGTTTTCAATGAAAAATAAGTACACACCGTGTAGTTTTTTCAGTCGTGATTTTGAGGATATAATATTATTTTAAATGATATTTATTATAATCAGCGTGGGCGCATTTCAGGGAATTAATTATTTGACATGGGGGTTTTAAATAAGAGTCAATGAAATAAATAACACACTTAACGCTTTTATTTATTGTCATAACTCTACAACCTCAAGCCCGATTATAAATATCCTCACAACCCCAACTCTTTTCCTACACCTAAGAGAATCATTGTGCACAACAACTCTGGAGAATTCTTTCAAGGTTGAAAGAACCTCTTCCTCCAAGAACTCTCTCAAGACCGAGAGAGATCCTCTTCCATCAGATCAAGATGATCTAAGGCGGACAACGCAAGCAAAGGTTTCACCACGCTAGCACCCGGAGACTCCTTTGGCGATGTCCTGAGATACGAGGTACACGTGTGGATCACCACTAGAGGAAGTATACACTTGGATTCTGCGACGCAACGATGAATCACATTAGAACATGATCAAGAACATCAATGAAGAAAGAACAACCAAAAGGTATTTCTTTTCAATTGATTAAATTAATTATAATCAACTTGTGATGATCCTTGTTTGTGGTTCTGGGACAAACCTTCTTCTTTGTCTATTTCTGTGATTCGATCTGTGGAGACTGATTTTTATCATCGTATTGATCCCGGATTGATCATTATTAATGAAAAAAAGCCAAGTGGGAACATCCCCCCACGTGCTTGTTTGTGCCCAGAACCTTCAAATAGTATCAAAGGGAGGTTACAATGTTGATTATAGTTATTTAATTTTTGTTGATAATTTACTAATTTATATTTTATTCAATTCAAAATAAATTGTTCTACAAATATGAATAAACGAGATCTATTCTTCCTCTTTCATTTCTCAATTCATATCACAAAAACGGCCTTTTAATTTTAATTTTTGATTAAAATAAAAATGAGGAACTCATCCGGAGGAGCCTCTCTTTCTGTCTGTTCAACATGGGATTACACGACGTGTAATTAAAACTACACGCCGTGTACTTAGGTTCAACGAACTGACGCTGGTCCTCCAAACCACGCCGTGTGAATGGAATATTCCTAAGTATTAATCATGTCGTGTTGACCAGAATTGAACGGAACATGAAAACTAGAATACACAGCGTGTATGTTGGAGCAACAAGCTGTGTAGTACGTTCCAACCCAGGTGAAACTGTGTACAAGTATAAGCCGTGTACCACGTACACGGGGTTTCCAGGCTGGTTACAACATAAAAAGGAAGTACATGCCATGTATGATTTATCTACACACCGTATACTCCAAAATTTACAAAGTACAGAAAACACGCCAAAGGCCCCGGCGTGTACTTTGGATAAAGGGTGAAAAGAAATACACGCCATGTAATTATAAACTACACACCGTGTACTTTCTAGAAATGGAATTTCACCAGGTTTCCTACAATGTAAAAGACCCGTACAAGGAATATGGATGAGAAGAATATCAAGGAAATTCAGAAAGGAATTTAAGATAAAGAATTGATTAATTATAAGATCATAATTAATTTAATTCGAGCCAGACTTATCTTAAATGAAAGAACGATTAAAAGAATTTGAATTCTAAATATGTGTAAATGCCGTTGCATGCTATGGATGATCATGATCTAGACCAAAGAACCTTTTTATGTGTATGGTTTCATTTAAATTTATTTAATTTAAATTTTTTGGCCTGCGAGCCTTCTTCCAATAAAAATTTGGGCCTGCGTGCACATGGTTTGTTTAATGTAAACCCATTTAATGGAGGATCTCCCAAGCCAGAGGAGATAGTTCAAATACCGAAGCCGAGGCGAAACCAATGCAAGAAGATACAAAGGTTGACAAGTGGGAGCTGAAAAACACGAACCATTGGGTTCACGGTGTTTTCCCTATGTCAGGGTTAGCTTATCAAAACCGCTAGATAAGATAACCAATAGAAGCTCATGATCATGCCATATTATTTTATTTCTATCTAAATTTCATGGTTTATTTATTATGTATGTGTTGTCGCAATCACATAGTTAATAAAATGAATAAGCATGAAAAGATAGAATAAAATAAAAACCGGACTATGCATAAACATTATCGGAACATGGTTAATCACTTAAGCAAGCATCACTTAATATTAACAAGCATGTGATAATGTGATACTACGCATAAAAGATTAAAATCCCTCAATACCATATTAAGTCAGACCAAGCCTTCCGTTACTTGATTAAGACCAAGACTCAATAAAACTATGTGTTTGACCAACCCTTGTTGGGACACTTACTTTTATAAAGGAAGCCCTTATGAAAGGTTTCAGGTTGACTTAACCATATTACATCAAGAGGAGTAGCCCTTTCTAGACTTGATGTAATATTGGAGGCAAGAGTTGAGGAAATCCAAGTCAGGATTTCAGGATTGGGGAGTCCACTCAATAGATCAAGGAAATGTAAGCTCACAGTTGGCAAAGACCTGCCAACCTAAATACATTCAAATAGCTTGACCAACCCTTGTTGGAGTTATGCTAAGGGGAATACGAATCCTTTCCACTAGAATGTCAAAGGAACTGGACATTTCGAGTTCAATGGTGAGGGCCATTGGGACTTGATAAAATAATGGGAGAATTAATAAATTCATTTATTATTTTTCATAAAATGTAATCAAGAAAGTACTAATAAATCTGATCTTTTAATTTGTAGAATCAAAATGAAAAACTCGTCAACCACATTCAATCTGCGATCGATTCTGGATAAATACAATATCCTCACCTGCAGTAACTTTCAGGAATGGTTTAGGCGCCTTTAGGTTATCCTACGCCATGAACGAAAGTTTTATGTGCTGGAGTCCTCACTTCATGATTCTCCTGCCCCAGGGGTGAGTGATGAAGTTTTCCTGGTCTATGATCAACATTTGAACGACGCTCTCGAAGTTCAATGTTTGATGCTATCATCGATGTCTAGTGAGCTCATGAAGTCTCATGAAGACATGGATTCCTATAGCATGCTCAAGCACCTCCGTGGTCTATACCAGGAGAGAGAAAGATAAGAAAGGTCTGAGATATCCAAGGCTCTATTTTAGAGAAAGCTTGGAGAGGGTGCCCCAGCTCGGCCTCATGTAGTCAAGCTCATTAGCTACATTGAGCACTTTGAGGTTCTAGGGTTTAAACTCCCCGAAGAACTGGGCATCGATCTCATTCTTGCATCACTCCCCCAGAGCTTCTCATACTTTGTTGTTAATTTCAACATGAACAACATTGAGAAGTCTCTATTTGATCTTCTTATCCTTATTCGCCAAGTAGATAATGACATGAAGCGTGAAAAGCCTTCTGTACTTATGGTGAATAAAAGGAAAGGGAAGGCAAATAGATTTAAGCCCAAAGCTTCTTCAAGTCCTTCCATGAAAAAGAAGATCAAAGGGGAGCCAAGAGAACAGGAGGCTGTTTGTTTCGCATGTGGGAAGAAGGGCCACTGGAAGAAAAGTTGCACCCAACCTAGGAAGAAAGGCGAAGCTTCAGTTGCATTTTTCATTGAAGGCAATCTATCTATTTCTAAAAATTGGGTATTAGATACTTCTTGTGGTGATCACATCTGTATCCAAATACAGGAACCAAGTACATTCAAGAAGATTGATTGAGGGGAGGTAGATCTATGAGTAGCCAACAGAGCCAGACTCGCTGTTGTAGCTGTTGGAGACTACCATCTCACATTGCCTATAGGGATGGTCTTGTTTTTGAAAGGATGTTATTATGTACCGTCTGTAACCAAAAACATTATTTCAGTATCTAGATTAGATACTGATGGATTCATCTTCAAGTTTTGAAGTGGATGTTGCTACTTTTATAAATATAGCATTTGTTTTGGTAGGGCACATTTATAAAACAGCCTTTATGTGTTAGACTACACAAACCAAGTAATGGCAATCAATGAAAAAGTTAATTCACATGACTCATACCACACCCAACTTTGGCATCACCGACTAGGTCATGTCAATGAGAAACGTTTGACAAAATTACATCAAGATGGGTATTTAGATTCTTTCGAACTAAAACCACTTGGTGTATGTCATGCATGTCTACAAGGCAAAATGACCAAAGCCCCATTTAGTGGGAAAGGTGAAAGAGAAAAAGAGCTTCTAGAATTAGTTCACACAGATGTGTGTGGGCCATTTCTAGTTGAGGAAAGGGGTGGTTTCTCATACTTCATAATTTTTACTGATGATTTTATTAGATATGGATATATCTACTTAATGAGGTATAAGTCAGATTCTTTTGATCGGTTCAAAGAATACAAGAATGAAGTTGAGAAACATCTTGGTAAGAAGATTAAGAAACTCCACTCAGAAAGAGGAGGAGAATATCTTAATAAGGACTTCATTGATTTCTTACGGGAGTTTGGGATTCTATCTCAACTCACTCCTCCTTACACACTACAGTGGAATGGTGTAAGAGAAAGGGGGAACCGCACCATGTTGGACATGGTGAGATCAATGATGAGTCATGCAGGTCTTCCATTATCCTTTTGGGGATATGAATTACAAAAACCAACACACATACTAAACCAAGTACCAACTAAATTGATAAATGGTATTCCATATGAGTTATGGAGTGGACTCAAAGCCATGTTATCGAATTTACATGTGTGGGGTAGTGAAGCATTTGTTAAGGACTCTTCAGGTAACAAACTTGCACCTCGAGGCACAAAGTGTATCTTTATTGGATATCACAAGGAAACAAGGGGATATTATCAATAAAAACCCTCATACAAAAAGGTTATAGTGGCAAGACACGCTATATTCCTTGAGAGGGAGCACATCTCCAAAAGTGATAGTGAGAGAGAGATAGACTTCGATGAAGTCGAGGCTCAAGATACACAGGAGTTGGTGAAAGAACAGATTCCACAAAGCCCTGTGGTAGAACAATCTGTTCCAGAGACACAAGAACTGCATAGGAGCAAGAGAGAGGTGAGAGAACCAGAATGATATGGTTTTCTTGTCACCGAGGATGGTGACTCATTATTGGTTGAAAATGATGATACTCTTACCTACAAGGAAGCAATTGAAGGCACAGACATTTCCAAGTGGCAAGAAGCCATGAATTATGAAATGGATTCCATGTACCAAAACCAAGTCTGGATTTTGGTAGATCCTTCAGTTGATGTAAAGCCTATTGGTAATAAATGGGTATTCAAGAAGAAACTGGACAAGGAGGGGCAATTCAGCACCTATAAGGCACGACTGGTTGCAAAAGGTTTTAGACAACGTCAAGGAATTGACTATGATGAAACCTTTTCACCGGTTGCGATGCTTAAATACATCAGAATCCTATTGGCCATTGCCGCTTACCATGACTATGAAATTTGGAAAATGGATGTCAAAATATATTTCCTTAACAGGAACCTCCAGGAAGATGTATACATGACACAACCTGAAAGGTTTGTGACTCCAAAGGATTCCAACAAGGTATGCAAGTTGCAGAAATCCATTTATGGATTAAAGAAAGCATCAAGGTCATGGAACATTCATTTTGATAAAGATGTAATAGAATTTTGCTTTAGTAATAATGAATGTGAGCCTTGTGTCTACAAGAGGTTTAGTGGGAGTCCAGTCGTTTTCCTAATAGTATATGTTGATGACATATTACTAATTATAAATGAAGTACCTATCTTGCAGTCAGTTAAGGCATGGTTGCATAAATGCTTCTCCATGAAAGACTTGGGCGAGGCAGCATATATTCTTGGGATCAAGATCCATCATGATAGATCCAAGAGAATGTTTTCCCTGAGTCAAAGTACATATATTGAAAAGATACTGAAGAGATTCAGTGTGGAAAAATCTAAGAGGGGATTGTTTCCAGTGTCACATGGCATTCATCTTTCTAAGAAAATGTGTCCTCATACACATGAGGAATGAAAGAGAATGGCAAGGATCCCTTATGCATCCGCGATTGGGTCAGTCATGTATGTTATGCTATGAACGAGGCTAGATGTTGCTTACGCATTAAGTGCGGTAGGCAGATATCAAGCTGATCCAGGAGACCGCCATTGGATGGCAGTCAAGACTACCCTTAAGTATCTGAGGCGTAATAAGGATATGTTCCTCGTTTATGGAGGAGATGAGGAACTAGTCATTAGAGGACATGTAGATGGTAGTTTCCAGACTGATAAAGATGACATGAAGTCTCAGACTGGATACATATTTAGTTTGAATGGAGGTGCAGTGAGCTGGAAGAGCTCAAAACAAAGTGTGGTGACAGATTCTACAGCGGAGTCCGAGTATATCGCAGCTTCTGAGGTAGCTAAAGAAGCAGTACAGATGCGAAGCTTTGTCCAAGAGATGGATGTAGTACCGATCAGTAAAGATCCTATCGCACTCTATTGTGACAATACTACAGCGGTGGAACTTGAAAAAGAGCCAAGGTCACATCAGCAGACAAATCACATACTTTGGAAGTATCATCTCTTGAGGGATTTTTCTCAGAGAGGTGAAGTTGTAGTGAGCAGTATTTCCACAGAAGACAATGTGGCGGACCCCTTGACTAAAGCCTTGACTCAGCAGAAACATTATCATCATGTGAGGTCTAGCAGACTAAAAGTCGTAGGCAGTTGGCTCTAGTCCAAGTGGGAGTTTCTATGGGTTGGTGTCCTGAGAACCAACTGTTTTGTACTTTGATTACATGAATGTTCACTTATTGTATTGTTCATTGTTCTACATGACTGTAATATAATAATGTCCTGGAATATTTGTTGCATTAATAAGGTCATGATAGATCCCCTCTATGATGAGAACCTTGAAATGCAATAAAAATATTCTTAAATAAAGTTCTACAGCTGGATGACAAACTATGATGGGACACATAGTAAACAGACCGTCATGTGCGAGTACTCATAAGAAGACGTGACTCTCTCTCATTGAGTTCACACTTGGTAATCTCCAAGATGGGAGATTATGCGAACAGACCCTCCAATAGTAATTCTGCATGTCTTGGTGTCATCGGACATTACTATCTGCGAGCGTGTGTAATGGTCCTTAGACTGGAAGATTATCATTAACTCATGTCATGACTCGTGCACTTAGATTTACTGACGAAAACCGTCATGTAGACAGTTGGCGGGAAGTAGGGTACGTTGGGTGCGTCACGAGTGATATGTTGTTAATGGATAAGTCAAGGAAGGATTTTTACCTTCCATTTATGGAATTTGATATCTCGTCCCTTTGATTGAAATAGAACTGTCGCATTAAATTCCATGTCCATGGTGTAAACGACGAGTTTATTTCAGGTAGTCAAAGAACAACAGATCAAGCATATATGCTTATGATACTGCCATGAAACCTGCTTGATGAGATATTGAGACAAAAGGGATTAAATTACACAGTAAGAGTTTGTATGAGGTGATGCGTCAATGCGATGTCAACTTCTTTCTCTTGGGTTCCTTGACCCGTTGCTAGACAGTAATCTTGAACTTTAGGCAAGCTCGCCTAATGCCAACGAGAAAGCGGCCTAGAGGGTCACACACTAAGTGTATTCAAGTATCTCAAGTAGAATAAATATTATTCCCGTACATGGTTTAATAATTATTCATGGAATCCTAAATCGTTTTAATGATGGTGGAAGAAGGAAATGAAAAACAAGATATACACGCCGTGTATTAAAGATTACACGCCGTGTAGTTTTTCATGGAAAACAAGTACACACCATGTATTAATAATTACATGTCGTGTAGTTTTCTTTATGGAAAGGAAATGAATAAATGAAAACAAGATATACATGCCGTGTACATTTAATGTACACACCGTGTAGTTTTTAATGAAAAACAAGTACACACAGTGTATTTATTAATACACGCCATGTAGTTTTTCCAGCCGGGATTTTGAGGATATAATATTATTTTAAATGATATTTTTTATAATCAGCGTGGGCGCATGTCAAGAAATTAATTATTTGAAATGGGGGTTTTAAATAAGAGTCAATGAAATAAATAAAAAGCGTAACACGTTTATTTATTTTCATAACTCTACAACCTCAAACCCGATTATAAATATCCTCACAACCCCAACTCTTTTCCTACACCTAAGAGAATCATTGTGCACAACAACTCTGGAGAATTCTTTCAAGGCTGAAAGAACCTCTTCCTCCAAGAATGCTCTCAAGACCAAGAGAGATCCTCTTCCATCAGATCAAGACAATCTATGGCGGAAAACGCAAGCAAAGGTTTCTCTACGCTAGCACCCGAAGACTCCTTTGGCGACGTCCCGAGATACGAGGTACACGTGTGGATCACCGCTAGAGGATTTCTACACTTGGATTCTACGACGCAAGGACGAATCACATCGGAATGTTATCAAGAACATCAATGAAGAAAGAACACCCAAAAGTTATTTCTTTTCAATTTATTAAATTAATTATAATCAACTTGTAACGATCCTTGTTTGTGGTTCCGGGAAAAACCTTTTTCTTTGTCTAGTTCTGTGATTCGATCCGTGGAGACTGACGTTTATCATCGTATTGATCCCGAATTGATCATTATTAATGACAAAAATCCAAGTGGGCACATCCAACCACGCACTTGTTTGCACCCGGAACCTTCAAATGGTATCAAAGGGAGGTTACAATGTTGATTATAGTAATTTAATTTTCGTTGATAATTTACGCATTTATATTTTATTCAATTCGAAATAAATCGTTCTATAAATCTGAATAAACAAGATCTATTCTTCCTCCTTCGTTTCTTGATTCATATCACAGAAATGGCCTTTAATTTTAATTTTTGATAAAAATAAAAATGAGGAAGTCATTCAGAGGAGCCTCTCTTTCTGTCTGTACAACACGGGATTACACGACGTGTAATTAAAACTACACTCCTTGTACTTAGGTTCAACAAACCAGCGTTGGTCCACCAAACCACGCCGTGTGAATTGAATATGCCTAAGTAATAATCACACCATGTTGACCAGAATTGAATGGCACTTGGAAACCGGAATACACGGCGTGTATGTTGGAGCAACACGCCGTGTAGTCCGTTCTGGCCCAGGTGAAACCATGTACAAGGATAAGCCGCGTACCGCGTACACGGGGTTGCCACGCTGGTTACCGCATACCAAGGAAGTACACGCCGTGTATGATTTATCTACACGCCGTGTACTCTAAAATCTCCAAAGTATAGAAAAACTCCAAAGCCTCTGGCGTGTACTTTGGATAAAGGGTGAAAAGAAATACACGCTGTGTAATTATAAACTACACGCCGTGTACTTTCCAGAAATGGAATTTCACCAGGTTTCCTCTAATGTACAAAGACCCATACAAGGAATATGGATGAGAATAATCTCAAGGAAATTTAGAAAGGAATTTAAGATAAATAATTGATTAATTATAAGATCATAATTAATTGAATTTGATCGCGACTTATCTTAAATGAAAGATTGATTAAAAGAATTTGAATTCTAAATATGAGTAAATGTCGTTGCATGCTATGGATGATCATGAGCTAGTCCAAAGACCCTTTGTATGTGTATGGTTTCATTTAAATTTATTTAATTTAAATTTTTTGACCTGTGATCCTTCTTCCAATAAAATAGGGCCTGTGTGCCCATGGTTTCTTTAATGTAAACCCATGTAATGGAGGATCTCCCAATCTAGAGGAGATGGTTCAAATACCGAAGAGGAGGAGAAACTGACACAAGAAGATACAAAGGTGGACAGGTGGGAGATGAAAAACATGAACCATCAGGTTCAAGGTGTTTTACCTAAGTCAGGGATAGATTATCAAAACCGCTAGATAAGCTAACCAATAGAAGCTCATGATCATGCCATATTATTTTATTTCTGTCTAAATTGCATGGTTTATTTATTATGTATGTGTTGTCGTAATCACATAGTTAATAAAATGAACAAGCATGCAAAGATGGAATAAAATAAAAACCATACTCTACGTAAACATTATCGAAACATGGTTAATCACTTAAGCAAGCATCACTTAATATTAACAAGCATGTGATAATGAGAAACTACACATAAAAGATTAAAATCCCTCAATACCATATTAATTCAGACCAAGCCTTTCGTTACTTGATTAAGGGCAAGACTCAATAAAACTACGTGTTTGACCAACCCTTGTTGGGACACTTAGTTTTATAAAGGAAGCCCTTATGAAAGGTTTCGAGTTGACTTAACCATATTACATCAAGAGGAGTAGCCATTCCTAGACTTGATGTAATATTGGAGGCAAGAGTTGAGGAAATCCAAGTCAGGATTTCAGGATTGGGGAGTCTACTCAACAGATCAAGGAACTGTAAGCTCACAGTTGGAAAATACCTTCCTACCTAAATACCCTCAAATAGCTTGACCAACCCTTGTTGGGGTTATGTGAAGGGGAATATGGATCTTTTCCACTAGAATGTCAAAGCAACTGGACATTTCAAGTTCAATGGTGAGGGCCATTGGGACTTGATAAAATAATGGGATAATTAATAAATTCATTTATTATTTTTCATAAAATGTAATCAAGAAAGTACTGATAAATCTTCTCTTTTAATTTGTAGAATCGAAATGACAAACTCGTCAACAACATTCAATCTGCGATCAATTTTGGATAAAGATAATATCCTCACCGACAGTAACTTTGAAGAATGGTTTAGGGGCCTTCGGGTTATCCTACGCCATGAACTAAAGTTTTACGTGCTGGAGTCCTCACTTCCTGATTCTCCTGCCCAAGGGGCGAGTGACGAATATTTCCCGGTCTATGATCAACATTTGAAAGACGCTCTCGATGTTCATTGTTTGATGCTATCATCGATGTCTAGTGAGCTCATGAAGTCTCATGAATACATGGATGACTATATCATGCTCGAGCACCTCCTTGGTCAATACCAGGAGAGAGTAAGACAGGAAAGTTTTGAGATCTCCAAGGCTCTATTTCATAGAAAGCTTGGAGAGGGTTCCCCAGCTGGGCATCATGTAGTCAAGATCATTGGCTACATTGAGCGCTTGGAGGTTCTATGGTATACAATCCCCGAAGAACTGGGCACCGATCTCATTCTTCCATCACTCCCCCATATCTTCTCGAACTTTTTTGTTAATTTGAACATGAACATCATTGAGAAGTCTCTATTTTATCTTCTTATCCTTATTCACCAAGTAGATAATGACATGAATCTTGAAAAGCATTCTGTCCTTATGGTGAATAAAAGGAAAGGGAAGGCGAAGAGCTTTAAGCCCTTCCAAGAAAACTAAGATCAAAGGGGAGGCAAGAGAAAAGGAGTCTGTTTGTTTCACATGTGGAAAGAAGGCCCACTGAAAGAAAAACTACACCCAGCCTAGGAAGAAAGGGGAAGCTTCAGGTGCATTTTTCATCGAATGCAATCTATCTATTTCTAAAAATTGGGTATTAGATACTGCTTGTGGTGCTCACATCTGTATCCAAATACAGGAACCATGTAGATTCAAGAAGATTGATCGAGGGGAGGTAGATCTATGAGCATCCAACGGAGCTAGAATCACTATTGTAGCTGTCGGAGACTACCATCTCACCTTGCCTATAGGGATGGTCTTGGTTTTGAAAAGATGTTATTATGTACCCTCTGTAACCAAAAACATCATTTCAGTATCCATATTAGATACTTATGGATTCATCTTCAAGTTTGGAAGTGGATGTTGCTACTTTTATAAAGATAGCATTTGTTTTGGTAGGGCACATTTATATAACGACCTTTATGTGTTAGACTACAAAAACCAAGTAATTTCAATTGATGAAAATGTTAATTCACATGACTCATACCACACCCAACTTTGGAATCACTGGCTTGTTCATGTCAATGAGAAACGTTTGACAAAATTACATCAAGATGGGTAATTAGATTCTTTCGAACTAAAACCACTTGGTGTATGTCATGCGTGTCTATAAGGCAAAATGACCAAATCCTCATTTAGTGGGAAAGGGGAAAGAGATAAAGAGCTTCTAGAATTAGTTCACACAGATTTGTGTGGGCCATTTCCAGTTGAGGCAAGGGGTGGGTTCTCATACTTCATAACTTTTACTAATGATTTTAGTAGATATGGATATATCTACATAATGAGGTATAAGTCAGATTCTTTTGATTGGTTCAAAGAATACAAGAATGAAGTTGAGAACCATCTTGGTAAGAAGATTAAGAAACTCCGCTCAGACCGAGGAGGAGAATATCTTAATTAGGACTTCATTGATTTCTTACGGGAGTTTGGGATTCTATCTCAACTCAATCCTCCTTACACGCCACAGTGGAATGGTGTAAGCGAACGGAGTAACCACACCCTGTTGTACATGGTGAGATCAATGATGAGTCATGCGAGTCTTCCATTATCCTTTTGGGGATATGCATTGCAAATAGAAGCACACATACTAAAACAAGTACCAACTAAATCAATAAATGGTATTCCATACAAGTTATGGAGTGGACGCAAAGCCATGTTATCGAATTTACATGTGTGGGGTAGTGAAGCATTTGTTAAGGCCTCTTCAGGTAACAAACTTGAACCCCGAGGCACAAAGTGCATCTTTATAGGATATCCCAAGGAAACAAGGAGATATTATCTATACAACCCCTCAGACTAAAAGGTTACAGTGGAAAGACACTCCATATTCCTTGAGAGGGAGAACATCTCCAAAAGAGATAGTGGGAGCGAGATAGACTTCGATGAAGTCGAGGCTCAAGATACAAAGGAGTTGGTGAAAGAACAGATTCCACAAAGCCCCGTGGAAGAACAATCTATTCCAGAGACACAAGAACTACGTAGGATAACGAGAGAGGTGAGGGAACCAGAACGATATGGTTTTCTTGTCACCGAGGATGGTGAATCATTATTGGTTGACAATGATGATCCTATTACCTAAAAGGAAGCAGTTGAAGGCACAAACGTTTCCAAGTGTCAAGAAGCCATGAATTCTGAAATGGATTCCATGTACCAAAACAAAGTATGGATTTTGGTAGATCCTCCAGTTGATGTAAATCCTATTGGTAATAAATGGGAATTCAAGAATAAACTGGACTGGAGGGGCAAGTCATCACCTATAAGGCACGACTGGTTGAAAAAGGTTTTAGACAATATCAAGGAATTGAATATGATGAAACCTTTTCACCGGTTGCGATGCTTAAATCCATCAGAATCCTATTGGCCATTCCTGCTTACCATGACTATGAAATTTGGAAAATGGATGTCAAAACAGCTTTCCTTAATGGGAACCTCCAAGAAGATGTCTACATGACACAACCTGAAGGGTTTGTGACTCCAAAGGATGCCAACAAGTTATGAAAGTTGCAGAAATCCATTTATGGATTAAAGAAAGCATCAAGGTCATGGAACATTTGTTTTGATAAAGCTTTAACGGAATTTTGTCTTTGTTAAGAATGAATGTGAGCCTTGTCTATACAAGAGGTTTAGTGGGAGTGCAGTCATTTTCCTAATAGTATATGTTGATGACATATTACTAATTGGAAATGAAGTACCTGTCTTACAGTCAGTTAATTCATGGTTACATAAACTCTTCTCCATGAATGACTTGGGTGAGGAATCATATATTCTTGGGATAAAGATCCATCATGATAGATCCAAGAGAATGCTGGACCTGAGTCAAAGTACATACATTAACAAGATACTAAAGAGATTCAGTATGGAACAATCAAAGAGGGGATTGTCGCTAGTGTCACATGGCATTCATCTTTCCAATAATATGTGTCCTCATACACATGAGGAAAGAAAAATAATGGCAAGAATCCCTTACGCATCCGAGATTGGTTCAGTCATGTATGTGATGCTATGTACGAGGCTAGATGTTGCTTATGCATTAAGTGCGGTAGGCAGATATCAAGCTGATCCAGGAGACGACCATTGGATGGCAGTCAAGACTATCCTTAAGTATCTGAGGCATACTAAGGACATGTTCCTGGTTTATGGAGGAGATGAGGAACTTGTCATCAGAGGACACGTAGATGCTAGTTTCCAGACTGATCAAGATGACAGGAAGTCGCAGGCTGGATACTTCTTCAGTTTGAATGGGGGTGCAATGAGCTGGAAGAGCTCAAAACAAAGTGTGGTGGAAGATTCTACAATGGATTCCGAGTATATCACAGATTCTGAGGCATATAAAGAAGCAGTATGGATGCGAAGCTTCATCCAAGAGTTGGATGTAGTACCGAGTAGCAAAGATCCTATCACACTCTATTGTGATAATACTACAGCGGTGGAACTTGAAAAAGAGACAAGGTCACATCAGTGGACAAAGCACATACTTCAGAAGTATCATCTCTTGAGGGATTTTTCTCAAAGAGGTGAAGTTGCAGTGAGCAGTATTTCTAGAGAAGACAATATGGCGGACCCCTTAACTAAAGCCTTGACTCAGCAGAAACATGGTCATCATGTGAACTCTAGCGGACTAAAAGTCGTAGGCAGTTGGCTATAGTCCAAGTGGGAGTTTTTAAGGGTTGGTGTCCTGAGAACCAACTGTTTTGTACTTTGATTACATGAATGTTCACTTATTGTATTGTTAATTGTTCTGCATGAATATAATATAATAATGTCTTGGAATATTTTTTACATTAATAAGGTCATGGTAGATCCCCGCTAGGATGAGAACCTTGAAATGCTATAACAATATTCTTAAATAAAGTTTTGCGGTTGGATGACATACTATGATAGGACACATAGTAGATAGATCGTCATGTGCGAGTACTCGTAAGAAGATGAGACTCTCTCTCATAGAGTTCGCACTTGGTAATCTCCAAGATGGGAGATTATGAGAATAGACCCACCAGTAGTAATTCCGCATGTCTTGGTGTCATCGAACATTGCTATATACGAGCATGTGTAATGGTCCTTAGACTAGAAGATTATCATTAACTCATGTCAGGACTCGCACACTTATATTTACTGACGAAAACCGTCACACAGACAGTTGGCGGGAAGTAGGGTACGTTGGGTGTGTCCCGAGTGACATGTTGTTAATGGATAAGTCAAGGAAGGATTTGTCCCTTTCCATTTATGGAAGTTGATATCTCGAACCTTTGATTGAAATAGAACTGTCTCATTAAATTCCATGGACATGGTGTAAACAACGAGTTTATTTCAGGTAGTCAAAGAATGACGGATCAAGAATATATGTTTATGACACTTCCATGAAACCCGCTTGATGAGATATTGAGACAAAATGGATTAAATTACACAGTAAGCATTTGTATGAGGTGATACGTAAATGCGGCATCAACTTCTTTCACTTGGGTGCCTTGACCTATTTCTAGACAGTAATCTTGGACTTTAGGCAAGCTCGCCTAATGCCAACGAGAAAGAGGCCCAGAGGGTCACACACTAAGTGTATTCAAGTATCTCAAGTAGAATAAACATTATTCCCGTATGTGGATTAATAATTATTCAAGGAAGCCTAAATCATTTAAATGATGGAGGAAGAAGGAAATGAAAAACAAGATATACATGCCGTGTATTAAATATTACATGCCACGTAGTTTTTCATGGAAAACAAGTACACGCTGGGTATTAATAATTACACGCTATGTAGTTTTCTTTATGGAAAGGAAATGAATAAGTGAAAACAAGATATACACGCCATGTACATTGAATGTACACGCCATGTACATTGAATGTACACGCCGTGTAGTTTTCAATGAAAAACAAGTACAAGCCGTGTAGTTTTTCCAGTCGGGATTTTGAGGATATAATATTATTTTAAATCATATTTATTATAATAAGCATGGGCGTATGTCAAGGAATTAATTATTCGACATGGGGGTTTTAAATAAGAGTCAATGAAATAAATAAAACGCGTAACACATTTATTTATTGTCATAAATCTACAACCTCAAACCCGATTATAAATATCCTCACAACCCCAACCCTTTTCCTACACCTAAGAGAATCATTGTGCAGAACAACTATGGAGAATTCTTTCAAGGCCGAAAGAACCTATTCTTCCAAGAATGCTCTCAAGACTGAGAGAGATCCTCTTGCATCGGATCAAGACGATCTAAGGAGGACAACGCAAGTAAAGGTTTCTCCACACTAGCACCCGGAGACTCCTTTGGCGATGTCCCGATATACGAGGTACATGTGTGGATCACCGGTAGAGGAATTCTAAACTTGGCTTCTGCGATGCAACGACGAATCACATCAGAACGTGATCAAGAACATCAAATAAGAAAGAACACCCAAAAGTTATTTCTTTTCAATTGATTAAATTAATTATAATCAACTTGTAACGATCCTTGTTTGTTGTTCCAGGACAAACCTTCTTCTTTGTCTGTTTCTGTGATTCGATCCTGTCACGACCCGTCCTCGGGGCCCGTGCTGTGACTACCCCAAACCCGCCTTCCATAGGCCAGAGGCTGGCGACTAGCACCAAGGCATAAATCCCAACAAAAGGGAAGGCATTGCCTTTGAAAAGTAAACAAGCACCACAGAGTAAGCAAGCGGAAAAGTAAACAGTAAGTAAAAACTGTAACAAGCTGTGCTGAAAGTAAAAGGGGCCGGAAATACAAGCCCAACTGTAAAGTACAACTGAAAGGGGAAAACAACAACTGAAAGAAAAGCTGCTGCGTCGAGCCGTCCTCTGGAAGTCCCACCTGAAGGGTGGGTACAGATAGCCTCCACTGCTCCTCGGGTCCACCTGATCGCTCCGAGTGCGTCCCGCCCAGTGGTCCACCTCCAGGTACCGTCCTGCTCCGCACGCCTCCACCACGATCAGCGCTGTCCGTCATCTGCAACCAACACAACGTAGTGCGGGCAAAGCCCGTGCAGGGGTGAGTATAAGCTACTCAGTAGGGACCCCGAGACCCAAAGGTCTCCCGAAATTCACAAAGGATAAACCAAAAGGAAAGATACAATCACGAAGTAACATCCGACACTGCTTAGGTATATGCCCATACATATACCTAAGTCATCAATTCCCGTTCGGCTCCAACATCCGAGCCCAAGCACAACCCAGTCCACATAGGAAAGCAAAACGTATACCCACACAGGATAGCACAACACAATCCACAAAGTAGAGTAAACAGTAAATCCACACAGGATAGTTCAACATAGTCCACAAAGGAGAGTAAACAGTAAATCCACACAGGATAGTTCAACACAATCCACAAAGGAGAGTAACACAAGATTCAACTCACACAGGAATACTTCTTCAAATGACGATAGAGATGATCAGATGTAGCCACTGATTCATCTAAGCCGTCGGACCCACAAGGATCGGAAGGTACTAACCCCCCTCGCAATGACCCACATAGGATCGCTCATGAAGTTGGACCCAAAGATATTGGGAAACTCCTTCTCCATCAAGTACAGTGGTTATGCCGCTACAACCAAGCGCTCTTCCGTCGTGGGCCTGCCGCTACAACCAAGCGCTCCCATGTGCCACTACAACCAAGCGCACCTCTGTCGTGGGTCTGCCACTACAACCAAGCGCTCCCCTGTGCCGCTACAACCAAGCGCACCTCTGACATGGGTCTGCCGCTACAACCAAGCGCTCCCATGTGCCGCTACAACCAAGCGCACCTCTGTCGTGGGTCTGCTGCTACAGCCAAGCGCTCCCCTGTGCCGCTACAACCAAGTGCACCTCTGTCGTGGGTCTGCCACTACAACCAAGCGCTCCCCTATGCCGCTACAACCAAGCGCACCTCTGTCGTGGGTCTGCCGCTACAACCAAGCCCTCCCCTGTGCCGCTATCCGTAACACACCGAGTCATTCGATCAACAGTCGTTAAATCTCAACTGGCTCTAGGGTTCCGCACACAGCATGCTCGTTCCGGGAGGGTCCACTCCACGAGCTAAAAGGTCGATGCATCAACTGACATGCAGTCCGGAGTTGATGTATCCCAAGGTGTACCGTAGTGGTCACTGCCGAAAACACGGAGGATTTTCGTACTGTTCTCATCATCATCGCAGTCGAATCCACCGAGGATCTCTGCATAGTCGTCGTCGTCGAAGTCGCAGCCAGCACTAGGGTTCCCGCACACAGCAAGCTCGTTCGGGAGGGTCCGCTCCACGAGCCGAGAGGCTGATACATCAACTGACACAAAGTCCGAAGTTGATGTATCCAAAAGTTCCGTATCGTCAACAGGAACTCAACGTCGCAGACGGCGCGTCAATCGGACGCCCAGTCTGAGAGTTATTGGCTTTTGCGTCCCAGGGGCCCGGTTGGTTTTTAAGGCAAAACCACCCCGACCGTACTCCACCTGCGTCCAAACCTCGGGCAGAGTGAGCCAAAAGATCCGTCTCACTTAGAGGCACTCAAAAAAAGCTGACGACACGTCAATCGGACGTACGTAGCTCAAGATATGAGCGTTTCCGCTCCGAGGGCCCGGTTGGTTTCGTGTACGAACCAACCCGGCCAAACCCAAAGTATTCCGAAACCTTGAGTGCGATATACCGAAACGACCGTCTCGATCCAAGGATCGCGTTGCCACTGACGGCGAGTCGTTTTTAAGCCCGTAGCTCATGTTACGGGCATTTGAACGAAACGGTCCGAAGACGGGGGGTCCGGGCCCGGGCCGAACCCCCCCCCCCCCCCCCCCCGGGTCGGCCGAACCGGGTCGACCCAGCCCGGCTCAGCCGAGCGGACGAGTGACGCGGGGGGGAGCCGCCGCCCCCGCGTGACAACCCTGCGGCACCCGCGGGGTGTCGCCTTGGACAACCGGACGCAGATTCAGCCGCGTCCCGCGCGCGCCGGACCCGCGGGTGCCGCCGCCGCGACGGCCTTGTCCGGCGGCGCGCCGGGGCGTCGCCGCTCCCGGCTGCCGGCGAACCGCGCCGCCGGCGGCTTTTTCGGGCCACCGGAGTCGCTCCGGTGGTCCGATTCTGTTCCCGTATGCGCTGTTGCTCCTCCCGGGACCCGCTCTTCACTGCAGAACCATCAAACTTTCGTTGCGGCACGTTCCGTCGTCGCCCGTCGAATCCGTACATCAATGAAGAACGACAGAGGGTTTTCGGGCCATGTTCGTTTGGCCCCCACCCTCCGCGTTAGAGATAAACAACGGGAGAAAATATATTCAACACATGAACACATATCCGAAACAATTTTAATGAAATAAAATTGTTTTATGAATCGGGTTCTTCACTTTGAACGGAAACAACACGGGAATATAAACATCCAAATAAAAATCCCTACCTCGTAGTCGTCGTCGAACGCACGTTCTTCGCGTATTTGTTCGTCGCGGAAGAAGGGAATCGTCGCGTCGTCGCAGAAGGGCGTCGCGTCATTGCGGCATCCGACGTTGAGTCCGCGAACTCAACGGACCAAGAAACAACAAATTTAATTTAATTATATAAAATTAAATCCGTGTTTTGTTAAAAAAAACACAAGGGAGAATTAAGAGAAACCCGAAGTCTCTTACCTCAAACAGCTGATCGAATATTTCGTTGCGGAGGAAGAGACGTCGCAGAAGAACGTTGCAGGAAGGGAACGTCGGCGTCGCGGAACACTGCGTCGCGTCGTCGACTTCCGCAGGTTCGGCGTTCTTCGCCGGAGGTCGGCGTTCTTCGCGTTCTTCGCGAAGGAGGATGAAGGCTCAATGATTCTGTCAAGCCTCTCAACGAGTAATCCTTTAAAAAGTCTTGTTGGTCTTATTTTATTATTACGCCAACAAACGAAAAAGGGTAAGTAACAACCCATCAATTTGTTGAATTGATTCAACGAAAGAAACTGCCCATTTAATTCCCGAAATAAACCGCCCAATTAAATGGTGCGTTAAGGATTTAAGAAAACGCGTCAGTTGACTTTCATAATGATGGGTTTTCGCAGGTGCGTTACTTAGCGGCAAGAAACGGCAGGGCTCGTGCGGGCCCCACCTCACAAATATCCTACCAAGGGGGTAGGATATTTCTGGATAGCACCCTTTCCGTTTTAACTCAGTTTAAGTGGCTTTCAAGTGGCTTCAAGTGGTTTAAGTGAAATAAAATAAAGTTGTCGAACAAATTATTTTGTTTTTAAACTTTAAGCCCAAAAATTAAAAACCACACCCGAGCAAACACAACTCCGGAAGAGGCGTTTCTAAGCAAATACCGGCGCTGCGATTTCATCGGTGCCCTCAGAATTCGATTTCGGGCACCGGTTCAAAAGTTAGAAAAACCCGCTCGTCCGTTCACTGAACGTACCCGAGCCAAACTTCAGAAAATGATTCCGGGCACACCGGGCCTCGGAATCAGGTGCCGTCAGAAACTGCGTTCTTGTAAAATTCCAAAGAAAATTAAGAAAAAAATCTCCATGAAATTTACGGGTCTTTACAGATCCGTGGAGACTAATGTTTATCATTGTATTGATCCCGGATTGATCATTATTAATGACAAAAATCCAAGTGGGCACATCCACCCATGAGATTGTTTGTGCCTGGAGCCTTCAATCATAATATCATCATTGTGAACAAATCTAGAATGAATTTCATGAATAATACATATAATCTCATGAGATATATCACATTAACTAGTACATTGAATGGATATATAATTTCATTCCCACTCATCACATCATAAATTTTTATAATCATGCATGCCACATAGATTGTATAACAATCGTAGTCATGAAATACCCATGTAAATGAATGGTTTTCATAAGGATTTAATAAATAATACTTTCATGAAAAAAATTTCAGGTTCCAAAATGAATAAGTGAAAACATATTTTTCATAACAATCATCATTTTTCTGGGAATAAGAAACAACTCAATATAAGTCAAGGATGTGTGTTGGGAAGAAACGTATTTTTTAAAAATCTTTTTATTTAGATTAAAAATCATTTTGGAATGGAAGAAAACATGTATATACCCCCAAAAAGAGAAATAATATTAAAAATAAATCTCTTGGTTATTATAATTAAATTCATACTAAAATCAATGTGCAATATGAGATAACCCAAAATAAGGATCTTGGGTTTAAGAATCCCCTTACTTTAAATCTTTCTTTATTTCATCGATTTTATGCCTCATGAATAATAGACAAAGGTTTATTAAAATATTAAAATATAAGTTAATTACGTTAATTTATGTCACTATTTATAAATTACAATAATTGGATTATATTTCTCAGTTTTTCATTATTAATGGTGTAGTGTTTTGATATCATGTTTTCCTTAAAAATATAATGTTTTATTTCAATTTCGCTATTTTTCATCAAGGTTATTTATAAATAAGTAATTTAAATTATAGAATATTAAAATAAATATGTTTATACATATAAATATTATAAATAATTTAGTATAACCATCCATATGGGTGGTAATATGAAAGGAGTTGGGAACGTCCTCGTCTGTGATTAATGGGTCATTATCAGGAATGTTTTCCATATGAGGAGAGAGAGAGAGGTATAAAATATAAATAGTTAAAAATTAATTTTTTTATCATAGTTTAACATAATTAATATAATTTTAACATAATTCCTACTTATTATAATAATATTTTGTATTTAAGTCAATTGGGAAAAAAGAGAATAGAGGAGGAGAATGAGAAAAGAGTTGATAAAAACTTACTCTTTTCTCAGTGTTTCTTCTCTTGTACGACACTAGACTTCCTTGATAAATGGTTTTGGTTTACTCCATAACATCCCTAAGGTTTATAAAGGATTAATAGATAGGATTTTTGAATATATTGGGATTTTTTATGTGATGGAGGAGTGGTTTTTCAAGGGTAGCGAGAGGGGTTATTTATAATTGAGGAGAGGGATTTTATTATCTTTGGTTTATTATACTTGAGGGGAGGGAGAGGGGTTATTTATACTTGAGGGGAAGGATAGGGGTTATTTTTGTGTTTATTATTATCTCTGGTTTATTATTAATTATGGCAAAAATATCACTTCCTTCATTGGCCTGGATAAACCAAAGGACAGAGCCACATACCTCAAACATGATAAAATCCTCATTGCCTTCTAAACCGGTGATGGGGGAGGAATTGATTAGATTCACAAGGACATATATATGATGAAAAAATATAAATTATCCATTTATATGATAGATTTAATGATATATACTTATAAGTAATCAAATACACAGAGAATAAGAGAAAAAAATGGATTTTAATGGATTCCACTTACCAGATTACACCCAACAAAGATCAGCCATCATGAAGAACCATCAACTGAAATGGGGAGAGATAAAAAAACCATTAGTAAGGATCCACTAGATCAAGAAAAATTTAATTAGGGTTTTAAGGGTAAAATTATATGAGATAAACACTTATTTCAATCTAAAATGACATTTTATCTATTGTTAAATCACATGCCTAATGGAATCACCAGCACGTCACTAGGTATCACCAGTAGGTCGGTATTCCATTGGTCGGATGGTGGGTATAGGCAGAGAGACCTCATCTCTAATACCTCCACTAGGTGGAAAATGTAATCCCACTAGCTAGTTGTTGGAACCTTCATACATTCAATTATTCTTCCATCTAGTACCGGTGTAACGCCCCAAAATTCTAAATTATAACTTTGTATTCAATAGTGTTTATGACATGCAACACCAAGTGTAAAGAGGGAATATATTAACCCAATACCTTACAATCTTAAATAAATATAATATATTCTTTATATTTTAATTCATACAACACTATTTTATATTACATTTCATGTAAGAGTGAACTTCCTCGATAGCTTGCGTTACACGCAAGAGAGACCTTCCTTTATAGATTGCATTACATGCAAGACCAAGTTTTACCAAATGACAATGTATTGGTAAAATATTATTATTTAATATAATAAGACACAAACTGTCCATTATGAATAGTATTAACTAAATTATGAAAATATATGTCTTACACAAATATAATATGAATTCATTATTTATAAATTAATTATAAATGAATATAAGATCCAATTGAAAATAAAGGGAATATTTTATAGAAAACATTTTTTATCCTCACAAAGCTGTTTTACCATAATAAATTAAATTAATTACAATTAATGATTGATATTAATGAAATATATATATATATATATTATATTCAATATAATATTTCTTATATTCATCCAATTAATTTGATAGGCATAAGATAAGAACAAACTCAATATTTCACATAAAAACCTATATTTTTATTAAAACACTTTTACCGCCTTTCAATGGAGAACCTATTTTAAATTTAATTTTTTAATTTTTTAGAGATTATATATGTAAAAATATATTTAATATTTGAAATAAAAACATAAAAATTTTATTCGGGTAAATATTTGGTATTTTCTGTGAAGTTTCATTTTTAAGGAATAGTGAAAATATTAAATTTTAATTCAAAACTACTTTTTCACCTAATTTATTTATAAAGTTAAATAATATTTTAATTTAGTTTTAAAGTTTAATTATATAAGATTTTTATCACTTAATCTAATGTAGGTCATTGGAATCAATTTTACTTTGAAATTGACTACAAAAACATAGCAATCTTTCAGATGTTTTTATTTTAATAACCCGCATTGTCGTACTGTCTGCAGGATTAAAATTAAATTAATTTCTACCATATATGTGATTTTAATTTATAAAAATAGATCAAATTTTTTTAATAATAATAATTTATAATGTATAATAAGACCAACTTTTTTTTACCAAAAATATTAGTGAAAGTGATTAAAATTAATTACAACGATTATGGTTAAATTAAAATTAATAAGAGACTAAAACTTAACCTTAAGGACCAAAAAGACCTATAAAAATGTCCAAGAACCATTTTATGTCAATATTTAGACCCTATAATTACTTGTATTTATTTTTTTTCACTATTTGAGCCACTTTCAATGTGAAAAATGTGAATGTAATTCCTTTGTCAAAATATTACAAGACTTCCGCTCCTCCTCCACTATAAAAGGACACCACTATTCCCCATTCCTCACACATCTCAGACCACCTATGTTCATCCAAGATCTTCCCATATATATTTAAAAAATACCTCACCTCTAACTTAAATCCTCCCTTTAGGAAGAAATCCTTCAAAGGAGTCCCTTTGGTATAAACCAAAAGGAGTTACCTGATTTTAAGGTAACGTTTTCCAATGATCTATTTTCTTTCATTTGATTATCCACTCACTATACTCTTCTTATTAAATTATTACATATAAAAAAGTATCATAAATATACCAGGATTTTTTTTATATTATTATTTCTATCTACACTTACACACACCTCCATCTAATGGACACAAACATACAGTTTCTACGTATGAAAAACTACTGCCTCACGAAACGATGATAGTTCATTTTTCCTTTACCACCTCTCATGGTGGAAATTATGTTGAAAAATTTATTTATATATTTTATATTTTATATTTATTTTTTATTTATGATTCACTAATTCTTTTATAACACAAACCCTTATACTTTCCATTTTTTATAAATACGATCACATCGTTTGTGGAAATGTGTACTACCGCCTCCTCAAAGTAATGTGATGCATTCACACTATACATGGAACATATAAATGATGGTTTTAATTAATAATATGTGACATAGAAAACCTAAATATTATATTAATGACATAATTACCTTTCTGTAAATATAATATATATAATTTTCTTTATTACCTTTTCACACACTTAAAAAGTTATAACGTCGTTCGTGGACGTATGGACTACCGCCTCCTTGACATGATGTGACTCCTTTTACATCACAATAATTATAAACATAAGTATATATGATAAAATAATATGTTATTTATGATATAATTATCATTATATAAAGATATTATTCTACTTACCTTCTTTTCATAATGACCATTGAAAAATGAGAACGTTACTCATGCGTACATACGATCTACCGTCTTCATGATTGTAACATTGATTCATTTTTTTCATAAAAATATTTAATGATTGTTTTTAAAAGTATAATTGATGTATAAATATAATAATTATTTCATAATTATTATTCTGGATATGTTATATAATGACCCCTTTGACCATAATTGACCTACCAATGTTGTTTTTGAAGCATAAACCGAATTTGGTCAAAACAACTGATGGAAACATAATTGTTTAAGTAGCTGTATAAAACATGGTAGTAAATGAAATAAAAGTAATTATAAACAATTAAAAAGTTATCAATAAATTAAATAATTAACATAAGGTTTGTATTAAGGAATATAAAGACACATGAGACACATCAAAGGAAATGTAAGAGATTTCATCTCAATTTACATTATATTGAGACTTATTTGTTTTCAGGCAGCTAGTTTATTTTATATGGTGTACATACTTCCATTTTACATGATATATCATGAATATCATTACTCTCATGATATTATAATATTTATATAATTTTATTCCTTTATGATGTTTATAATTTAGAATGTTTCAAAGTGGTATGTGACACTTTTTAAAGTTTAAAGATTATTTTCCTCAATAATAGCTTTAATGATATTTCAATGGTATTTCCATTTGATTAAATTATATGAAAATTGTTCAATAAAACATTTTATTTTATCTCCTTTGGTTAATCATGAACTTTTTCAAGTATTAGTTCCATTTTTCCACTCTTTGGTACTCCAGGTGTTTTAGAATTTTTTTTAAGAAAACCCGACTTCATCTCTCTCTTTAGTCAGAGAACTTTATTCTTATAGAAAAACATATTTTATTAAAACATTTTCAATTTTTTTTAAATTATTTGGTAATGAAATTTTTACCATTTTTTATCTTCTATCAATGTTTTCAATGGAATATTCTCATCACTTTCCAAATAAGGCATTTTTTTAATATTTTACCGCGTAAAATGAATATTATTTTTACCATGTATAACATGTAAGGATTTAACTACCATCATTACATAAAAGCTTCCTTTTCATGTTTAAAAGGTTAATTTTTAAATAAAATGTTTTTAAAATTGATTTTCAATGATTTTTTTTTCAAAAATTTTTTCAAAACAAAATGACATTTTCCTCAAGAATGTTTTTAAAACACATTTTTATAATATTTCCATTAATCAAAGAAAAAAAACCTTTATTTTTATCCAAGTGGGATATGTTTTATTGATACCATACTTATTCTTCCTCTAGATGGGTTATGATTTATTTGGAAAAGGATAATATTAAAATTCACTTCCGTGACTTATTTTCTTGACCCCTTGAAATATTCAATCTCTTATGATCATTGAACACTGAATTTCCCCTAATTTATCCATTTCATTTATCATGGATATTACTATTAACTAAACTATATACAATTTCACACACGTTGTCTACTTTTACATTTATTTGATTATTTAGGGAAAACATTTATAAATATGTATACTTTATTCAATATGGATATTTGATATGGAAAAATATTTATTTTTAATAATTGGTATGAGGAATGTTTTGTACTAGTATGACATAAGCAGGTCCTTGTTATAGATATACCCTTGATGCATCAGAAGTGTCATGATATGATTTAGTTTCCTAACCTCTTTAGATGGGGTTTTACCTAATATGCTAAACTGTCTTGTGAAATGTCTTGACGGTATTGGTTATATGTACCTAGGAAAAATGGAATCTAATAATAAATAATTTACCTCATTTATTTTAAATTATTATTAATCCATGCGATTTTGAATCGACATATCTATGGATACATTTAATTTTTAGTTCATTGATTAAAATAAAAGTGTTTCAGTTTTTAACTTTCCATATTTATTTTTACTTATCTAGTTATTTTAATGGAATATATTTTCAGTTATTAAATTTTCATATTGTTTACAAACTTCCATTTAGTTTATTGATTACATGGAATGTGTTTTTAGTTATTACCTTGATATATTTTTTTATGCACTTCCTTATTAGTTTTTTGATTACATGGTATGTGTGTTTAATTAATTACGATTCCATAATTATTACTCTCATTGATTCATTATTTATTCTTCTATATTTTGACCTTATTGATCATTTCATCTTACCCTTATTATGTTTCATTCCCCAAGAATCCCCGAAGAGTACTATGAAAGATATTTAGATATTTACTAGATGGATTAGTGTTATCTTTGAAGTTGTTTATTTAGAAAGAAGAAAATAAATGTTGTAATTACTGTATTCATTTTTAATACAAGACTCATTTATGTATCTAGTTTACCAAGACTAATAAACTCTTTGGTACTTTGGGATTTGATTCCTTGTAATCATACCAATGTAATATTAGAAAACACCAGATTCGGGCTATCGGGGGTCGGGTCGCTACAGTTGGTAATAAAGGAAGTTTAGTAGCAATATTGGGAACTAGATTTAGGGAAAAATATATTAGAGAACATAACCCTAATATAGAATTTGAATATTAGTATATAATAACTCCCTAGAATTTTGGTAAAATAGATATTTTGTGGGTCTTCTAAGAAAAATATCCCTGTCTAGATACTACAAGTGGGTATGGTTCTGGCACATATGTACCTAGGAGTAATATCTTTAGCAAGGTGTTCTGATCCTGACTAAGGGTAACCTGGTACACAACAATAGGCCTTACTGCACACCTGGTCTGACACTCCCAAGGGATACGCTTAGGGTAATCCACTTTTTCTTTACAAAAAATTATGAAATATTTGGATGCATAATAAGTAACATAGGTTAAACCTATGTTTTTTTAGATTTATGATAAGGTGTTATGATTTAGAAATCCTAGAAATGATATTATGGATAAAAATTAGACTAAGTAAGGATCTATGTTAAAATAAAACGGATGAAGTATTTATGTATTGAGGTTTTATTGAAAACCGTAGTTAAAAGTCTATTTAGTGATTAACCTAATTTCAAGTATTTCCATCATAGTTATTTTAGAAATTATATTAATATAGTTTTAGAAAATTAACACCTATATACCGGGTGATATCCAATCAAATCCGGAAAGGCCATGGGTCTTGAACCCATGAACAAAGGATGATAAGGGTTTCACACCATCCTCTGACCTATGTAATGTCTTGGTTAATTTTTTTCACTATTTTTAGTTAAACAATTTGATGAATAAATTTTAATGACGAACAAGTAATATCACTTTTAACTAATACAAAAATGGGTAAGGGAAGCTCCACCTTTTATCAGTGCTAAGTAAATAGCGCTAATAAAGGGTCACTTTATCAGCGCTTTTCTAGTGCTAATAAAGTAACACTTTATTAGGGATTTTCTAGTGGTGATAAAGGAACATTTTATCGGTGCTAAAATTTTAGCACTGATAAAACCATAGTCCCATTTTGTAAAATAAGGTGCACAGTTCCCTCTGTTTATCGTGCCCTTAAGCTCTCGTGGGACTACACCCCTGTGACAACTCCCCCCTGATCTTCTCTTCGCCGCTACTGCCACTCTGCTGCCACTGCCCTACTCCGCTACCACTAGCCCTACTCTTCCGCTGATGCCCTACTCCGCCGCCGCTATCCCTACTTCGCCATTGCTTCCCTACTCCACTACCGCAAGCCCTACTCCTTATCCTCCCCCTCAAACCCCTTCCGTGGATCCTCCTCCCCACGAACCCTACTTCTCCTCTTCCCCGCTACACCCTTCTCCCCATGAACCCTACTTCAAGTGTTTGAGATTCCTTTCGATGAGGTTAGATTCTCAGCTTCCCATATTTGATCTTTGGTGATTTTTCCGCTCATCCTCATTCAATTCCTTTTATTCTTATGATAATATTTATTATGGTGTAGTTTTATTTAGTCGGATGGTCATGTTTTAGTTGATAAAATTTTGGGATGTGGTGAGTTTGGTTTGTGAGTCTAGGCATGATTATATCTTGAGTTATTGACCTCATCCCTTTATTAACCAATACCCTCTTTCAATTGATACTATAGATTCAGTTTAATTATTTTCAATGGAATTATTTATCTCTCTTTACCTTCAAATTTCTGTGTAAATATGAATTTTACTGATTTGGTTAGTGTGTTTGTCCAAATTTAATGATTCATAAAAAAATGAAGAATATTTCTATTTTACCTAAATATATGTGGATTTTTTTAATCTGAAGGTTTTGTGTTTGGAAATGTATCTACTATATTAGTTTTCTCATCAAAATTGTATGCTTTTTTTCATTTTATTTGAGTTTGGTCACTAGTTTTGGGCTATTTAATGTGATTATTTTATTATGAATGAGGTGGATAGTAGGTGTGGGTAAAAGGATGTTTAATGTTTTGCTGCAAGGGTGGTGGGTTCTAGAACTATTGGTAAGGGGGCTGGAAAGTGTGTTGATTTTGATGGGGGGTCTATCCTGGTTCTGTTGATTTTTAAATCTTTATTGGAAATGGTTAGGCTCTATTAATCTCTATTTTTATAAGTGGTTCTCTTCTACTATATTTGGAAGTCTTGTTTAGTGTATTTGAATCATAAATAATAATATTTCCGATTCAAATAGGATGGAGATGAATAAAGATTGGATGGATGCTAATCATTTGACAATAGAGTATGAGAATGGAGTGAAATAGTTCATCAAGTTTAAAAAGGATCACACAAAGGATCCTTCTCAAATCCTTTTTTCATGTTTATGTTGTTGTTATTATAGACTAACTATTCCTGAGAAGTTGGAAGAACATTTTATATGTCACGGAATAGATCGGAGTTATAAATATTGGAATAAACACGAAGAAAAAGAGAATGTAGCTACTGGATGGGATAAAATTGTGTTTTATGGATCATCAATGATTACAAATATGGATAATGAAGTAGACCATATGGAGGATGTGATTACTTATGTCAATGATGATGAAGATCTTATTGAGGAAATGACAAGGATAGTTCAAGATGAACTCCATGATTGCCCAAAATTGTTTGAGAATTTAAAGAGTTGTGAAAAGACTCCATTGTATACTGGTTGCACTAAATATACAACATTGTCATCTGTATTGAAGTTGTATAAATTGAAAGAACTCAATGGATGGAGTGATGTTAGTTTTACAGAACTACTTTCTCTCTTGAATGACATGCTCCCAGAAGATAATGAGCTCCCAATTCGGACATATGAAGCTAAAAGAATGCTACACTTGATGGGTATTATTTCTGAAAGAATATATGTCTGAGCGAAAGACTTTATATTGTTTCTAAAGGAGAGAAAATCACTTACAGAATGCCCAGAGTGTGGTGATTACCAATACAAGAAAGATGAATCCAGTCCTATGAAATTTGTATGGTACTTTATAATCATTCCAAGGTTTAGGCGTCTATATAGAAGTGAAGAAACTACAAGAAAATTGTCGTGGCATGCAGAGAAAAGAAATAAATATGGGGAATTACATCACCCAGACAGCTCTCCTCAATGGAAGAGAATTGATCATGAGTATCCTGAATTTGGAAATAAGTTGAGAAACCTTTGTCTTGCATTATCTACAGATGGAGTGAATCCTTTTGGTTTTCAAAACAACACTCATAGTACATGGAATATTATGTTGGTAAATTATAACTTTCCAACCTGGTTATGCATGAAAAGGAAATTCATCATGTAATCTATGCTTATATTAGGACCAAAACAACCAGGTAACGATATTGATGTTTTTTTATCTCCTTTTATCGAGGATTTGAAGTTATTGTGGGATACATGTGTTTTGTTTTATGATGCTTATAAAAGTGAATAATTCACATTGAGAGCGATGTTGTATAGGATGATAAATGATTTCCCTGCTTATGGAAATTTGTCAGGCTATAGCATTAAAGGAACTCAAAGGTGTCCCGTGTGTGAAGAAGATACTGAATCAATTAGGTTGAAGCATTCATAGAAATATATGTTTCTAGGACATTATAGATTTATACCTCATTGGTATAAGTACCAATCTTGGACGATATCATTTAATGGAAGTTCAGAACAATGCACAACACCGTCTCCACTAACAGGTGATCAGCTGTTTGAGAATGTAAAAGATGTGAAGACTGTTTTTGGTAAACCATTTTCGAAAAACCTTACGAAAATCGATTAGAAAAAGAGATCAGTTTTTTTAATTACTATACTGGAATTATCTGTACATCAGACATTTTCTTGATGTGATGCATGTGGAAAAAATGTATGTGATAGTTTTATCAGAACATTGCTAAATTCCCCTGGAAAAACAAAGGATGAGATTAAGGCAAGGTTGGACATGGTTGACATGGGAATATGAGAAGAGTTGGATCCCATGAAGGGTGAATATTAAATGTTTCTTTCTCCAGTTTCTTACACTCTTTCCAAGGTGGAGAGATATCAGTTTTGCAACTTCTTCAATGATGTAAAGGTTCCAGAGGGGTATTCATCAAATATCAAGAACATTGTGTCAATGAATGATTTGATGTTAAAAGGTATGAAATCACATTAATGCCACATTTTGATGCAAGATTTAATTCCTGTAGCTTTACATTGCATTTTTCCCAAGAATTTTCATCATACGTTAACCAAACTTTGTTTCTTTTTCAAAGCTATACACTACTGGAAATCAGATCTTTCCCAACACTTATATACACCCTTTCCCAACGGTTCTTCCAAACCGTTGGGAAGGGGGGGTCTTTCCCAACGGTTTGGGAGAACCGTTGGGAAAGGGGTGTTTTGAGGCCCCTTTCCCAACGGTTCTCCCAAACCGTTGGGAAAGACCCCCCCTTTCCCAACGGTTTGAGAGAACCGTTGGGAAAGGGGTGTTTTGAGGCCCCTTTCCCAACGGTTCTTCCAAACCGTTGGGAAAGACCCCCCCCCTTTCCCAATGGTTTGAGAGAACCGTTGGGAAAACTCACCCCAAATCCAACATCCACCTCCTTTCCACCTATCCCAACGGTTTTGAGAACCGTTGGGATAGATTCTTTCATTTCTTCCAGGTCTGCTACCAGAGAACATTATATAAATCTTAATTTTAAATAATTATGATAATACATATATATATTTATGAAATTATGTTTACAAAAGTGATGTTAGCTTAGTGGTTAAGTCGTTCGATTATAAACGAGGGGTCCTGGGATCAAATCCCAGCGGATGTTTTTTTTAAATACATTTACCAACGGTTTTATAACCGTTGGAATAGATTTTCATATTACTTATACCAACAGTTTTAAAAACCGTTGGGATAGGTCTATACCAACGGTTTTGGGAAAACCGTTGGTATAGACCTATCCCAACGGCTTACTTCGCAACGGTTCTCCAAACCGTTGGTATAGGCTATACCAACGGTTTGGAGGCCTATACCAACGGTTCCAAACCGTTGGTATAGGTTAGTATTCTACTAGTGATATGTAGCAAAGTTTTAGACCTGGCAAAATTGCCAGCTATGGAAAGAGAAATTTTCATCATATTATGTGAGTTAGAAATGTTCTTCCCACTATAATTCTTTGATATGATGGTTCATTTAATGGTTCACTTAGTGAGAGAGATTTGACTTTGTGGTCCTATGCACTATAGATGGATGTACCCCGTTGAACGATATATGAAGATTTTGAAAGGGTATGTCAAAAATCGAAGTCGGCCAGATGGTTGTATTGTGAAGCGATATATTGTTGAGGAAGCTATTGAATTCTGTATCGAATAATTATCTGATGAGGAAATCATTTATCTCCAAAAATCTCATCACATTGGATGCATTGTGGGTGAGGGAATTTCTGGAAGAGATATTGTGACAATCAATATTATAGATCGGGAGTAGGCCCACCTTTATGTTTTGCAAAACAGTTGGGAGGTTTCTCCATATATTGAAACCCAAAAAGAAATCCTTAGGCAGTTGAATCAATAAAGGGATGAAAAATGGATGTCAAATACACATAATAACCAGTTTATAGGATGGTTTCTGGACCATATTTTGAAGGATTTATCTGAAAATCTGAATTCAATTTCAGAACGACTTCAATGGCTAGCCACCAAACCAAGTGTGTATGTATTATCTTACAATGGTTATTTAGTTAATGGTTATACATTCTATACAGATGAATATGATGGAGATAGTAAGATGGAAAATAGTAGAGTTACACTTGTGGCTGAAGTGATACATGTTTCTGGTAGTAAGGAAAAAAATCCAATTTATGAAAATATGTCATACTTTGGCATTATCAAATAAATATGGGAGTTGGATAATAGAACATTCCAATTTCCCATTTTTCAATGCAAATGGGTTGATAACAATAGTGGTGTTAAAATGGATGAATTGGGATTTGTGAAAGTTGATTTTAGTAAAGAAGGGTAGAAAGATGAACAATTTATAATGGCATCACAAGCGATACAAGTATTTTATGTTTCAGATCCCGCAAACCGAAAGTGGTTGATTGTTCTGTTATCGTCCAAAAATACTAAAGGGTCTGATGAAAATTCAGTTAAGGACGATCCTTTCCGTGGTATGTCACAATCATTTCACAATGGTCCCAATGTATAAGATGTTTTGTATGTTATAGGAGACCACAATTTAGATATTTGGATAATCGATAGAGGTGTCAAATCCCTTCAACCTTTGAAAAAAAGAAAGAGAGTTCAATAAATAGGTTATTTTTTGTCTGTAATATAAATCTTGTTATCTCATGTTATTATCTTATCAATATTAAATTTATGTAATCTAAATTAACTGTTCAACCACTTTTTGCAGATAATGACTTCTGCAGGTTCTGGTGCTCTTAATCTCGAGGCTGAACAAGTCTCTCAAGCTGTTGCTGCTGCTCACAGTGCAAAGCAACAACAAGTTTATGAACCTGTTTCTGCTCCTAGTGTTGAGGTCCAACAACCATCAGAACATGACTCATATTCACAAGACGATATATATTTGTTGAGAAATGAGTGGGCCACATACTTGATGGAATATTTTACACAAATATCATGAAGATCTGACTTAGGGGCGTGAACAATTGGAGGCCATTTTTGAGAGGGTTTAAGGAGATCAAAAGATGAAACATTTTTGTATATAAATGTCCATAGGAAAATTTTAATTGTTATTAAACAAAACATCATTTCTTAAATGAGTCATTTTTCCATTTTAACAGATGAAATGCGCCAACAACATGCAAGAATGATGACTCACTTTTCTTTGGGATTTGGATAAGAAAAACCAGTAAAATCTCTAAAATACCTTCATATCCAACCAAACATGTTCTTATTGCGTTGATACTTTAGGAGAACAATACATGGGTTATTTGTGATGTGTACGAGTCAACTCTTCCTCAATCTGAGGCATGGTGTGGCCGGTATAACTCAAAGTGTCTCTCTTTTGTTTAAAATGGACAGAATTTTAAGTGAAAACAACAAATGACGTACAGAAATCCGACCAAACGCATTCAGATTATGTTGATACTTTTGTATAATAATAAATGGGTTATGTTTAATGTGTACGAGTCAACCCCATCTTAATCCGAGGCACAGTGTGTCTGGTATCACTCAAATTTTCTCTCTTTTGTTTAAAATGGACAAACTTTTAAGTGAAAATAACAACTAACATAAGGAAATCTGACAAAATGAATTTTTATTGTTTTTATACTTTAGAATAATGATCCATGGGTCATTTTTGATGTGTAAGAGTCAATTATGCCTCAATCTGAGGCACGGTGCGACCGATATCACTCAAAGTGTCTCTCTTTTGTTTAAAATGGACAGAATTTTAAGTGAAAACAACAACTAGTGTACGGAAAACCAACCAAACGCATTAGTATTGTATTGATACTTTAGGAGAACGATACATGGATCATTTTTGATGTTTAAGAATCAACCCTAATTCAATCCAAGGCATGGCGTGGCAGGTATCACTCAAAGTGTCTCTCTTTTGTTTAAAATGGACAAAAATTTAAGTGAAAAGAACAACTGACGTACTGAAAACTGACCAAATGCATTTAAATTGTTTTGATAATTTAGGATAAAGATACATGGATTATCTGTGATGTTTATGAGTCAACATTTTCTCAATATGAGGCATGGTGTGGCCGGTATCTCTCAAAGTGTCTCTCATTTGTTTAAAATGGACAAAATTTTAAGTGAAAACAACAAATGATGCACGAAAAACCCACCAAATGCATTCAGATTGTGTTGATACTTTAGGATACTTATCCATGGGTCATGTGTGATTTGTAAGAGTCAACCCCGCCTCAATATAAGGCACAATGTGGCCGGTATCACTCAAAGTGTCTTTCTTTTGTTTAAAATGGACAAAATTTTAAGTGAAAACAACAACTAACGTATGGAAATCCAACCAAATGCATTAGGATTGTGTTGATACTTTAGGATAAATATCCATGGGTCATGTGTGACATTTATGAGTCAACCCCTCCTCAATCTGAGGCACGATGTGGCTGGTATCACTCAAAGTGTCTCTCATTTGTTTAAAATGGACATAATTTTAAGTGAAAACAAAAACTGGCATACGAAAATCCAACCAAACGCATTCAGATTGTGTTGATACTTTAGGAGAATGATCCATGTGTCATGTGTGATGTGTAAGAGTCAACCCTACCTCAATCCAAGTTATGGTGTTTTTGGTGTCACTCAAAGTGTCCCTCTTTTGTTTAAAATGGAAAAAATTTTAAGTGAAAACAACAATTGACGTACAAAAATCCAACCAAACACATTAAAATTGTGTTTATAATTTATTATAACGATCCATGGGTCATGTGTGACGTTTATGATTCAACCTAGCCTCAATTCGAGGCACTTTGTGGCCAGTGTCACTCAAAGTGTCTCTCTTTTGTATAAAATGGACAGAATTTTAAGTGAAAACAACTACTAACGTACGAAAATCGGACTAAACACATTCATATTGTGTTGATACTTTAAGAGAAGGATACATTGGTCATGTGTGATGTGTAAGAGTAAACCTTGCCTCAATATGAGGCACGTTGTGGCCGATATCACTCAAAGTGTCTATCTTTTATTTAAAATGAACATAATTTTAATTGAAAACAACAACTGATGTACAGAAATCTTACCAAACACATTCAGATTTTGTTGATACATTAGGAGAATGATCCATGGGTCATGTGTGATGTGTAAGAATCAAACCCACCTCAATATGATGTACAGTGTGGCCAGTGTCACTCAAAGTGTCTCTCTTTTTTTTAAAATGGACAGAATTTTAAGTGAAAATAACAACTAATGTATGAAAATCCAACCAAACGCATTTGGATTGTGTTGATACTTTATGAGAAATATCAATGGGTCATATTTCAAATTAAAAATTCAAACCCGCCTCAATCTAAGTCATGGTGTGGCTATTGTCACTCAAAGTGTCTCTCTTTTGTTTAAAATGGACAAAATTTTAAGTGAAAACAACAACTGATGTATGAAAATCTGACCAAACACATTCATATTGTGTTGATACTTTAGGATAATGATCCATGGGTCATGTGTGACATGTAAGAGTCAACCTTGCCTCAATCCGAGACACGGTTTGGCCGGTGTCACTCAAAGTGTCTCTCTTTTATTTAAAATGGACATGATTTTAAGTGAAAACAACAACTGACATACGAAAATCCTACCAAACACATTCGAATTGTATTGATACTTTAGGAGAACTATCCATGGGTCATGTATGACGTGTACGAGTCAAACCCGCCTCAATCTGAGGCACGGTGTGTCCGGTATCACTCAAAGTGTCTCTCTTTTGTTTAAAATGGACATAATTTTAAGTGAAAACAACAACTGACGTACGAAAACCCCCTTCCTACCGTACACACCAAAAGCATTCATTTTTTCCAAAAGAAACACATAATATTGAAATAAAAACTATTTCAAAACCATTTTAAAAATACCAATGATCTTAAAATCCATGAAATTCATTCCATTAAAACCATTAAAGCCCCCCACCCCCTGGACACCACCCCACCCTCCTTGGACATCACCCCACCCTCCTGGACACCCCCATGGACTACCCCCCACCACCCTAGAACGCCCTCTCCCACCATCCTAGAAACCCCCACCCACACCCCCTGGACACCCCCACCCCCTGGAAAGCCCCCCAACCCCTTGGACACCACCCCACCCCCTGGACACCACTATGGACAGCCCCCCCCCCCCACCACCCTGGACAGCCCCCATTCCCCTGGACACCCCCTTCCCCCCGGACACCCCCACCCCCTGGGCACCCCCTACCCCCCTTGGATAGGTACCCCAAACCCCTGGACAACCCCCAACCCCCTGAATTATGAATTGAATTCTTTATTTATTTAATTAACTTATGAATTATGTGTTAATGGTGAATGAGTGTACTTGTTGTATGGGTATACTTGTTGTATATGTATACTTGTTGTAATTACCTTATAAATTATGTGTTAAATTTATATGGTTATACTTGTTGATATGCTTATTTTTTGCAGGTCTTGTTTGGGTGTGCTGCTGCAGAATTTTATGTTACAGCAGGCAGGGCATTTATGAGCGCTTTTTTAGCGCTGATAAAGGGATCCTTTATTAGCGCTTATTTCAGGCAAGGCATTTATCTGTGCTTTTTGAACACTGATAAAGGATCCATTTATCAGTGTGTTTTTAACGCTGATAAAGGGGACCCCCTTTATCAATACTGAGCATTACAATGCTTTTTTAGCACTGTTAAAGACCGTTTTGAGTGCTGATAAAGCTCATTTTTTTAGTAGTGTTCGATTATTGGAGATTAATCTATTAACCATATTGGTTTTAGAAGATAGTTATAGATAAATAGTTTAAATTTTCACACTTTTATATGCCTTAGGATCCTTTAAAAAGTTCTTTTAGTGCTTCAGGGATAAAAAATTCATTTTTGGGAGTAAATGGATGAATTAGAATTTGATCGAAGCACAACTTAAAGTTAGGATTGTTCATATGAAATTGAAACCTATAAAGTAAGGACATTTCCTTATATTCTTGGTCAGTAAAATAATTACCAAAATTATGAAAATGGCTTAGAAATAAAATTTTATCATAATACCTTAATTTCTATTGAACTGATGGTCTCTTAAATCATTAAAGATTTTTGGAATTGAGTCCCTCAAATATGTATTGATCATTCACTTGTTTGTGATTTATGACCTCATTCACTCCCTATAAATATTTATTATTTTCCTCCAAGTATTTATTTTCACTTTCCTCAAATGTTCTTCTACTTAGAGACCTAGTTACATGGTAGTGCATTTGACCTTGGTACTTCCCATTCTCTCTTTTTAAGAGGATGTTTTACAAACCCTTCTCATGATGTTGGATTTAAATGTTGGAAATATCAAACAATATATTACCATGATCAATTTTAAATTGAGAGTATGAAATTTATTTAAGATGGGATGAATGTAACACCCCAAAATTATAGAGTACAACCTTATATTCAATAGTGTTTATGACATGCAACATCAAGTGTAAAAAGGGAATATATTAACCTGATACAATATAATATTAAATAAATATAATATATTCTATATATTTTAATTCACAAAACACTAAGTTACCTTGAATCACATGTAAGAGAGACCTTCATTAATAGCTTGCGTTACACGCAAGAGTGACCTTCCTTGATTGCTTGCGTTATGCGTAAGACTGCATTTTACCAAATAACAATGTATTATTAAAATATTATTATTTAATAAAATAAGACATAAACTAGCCGTTATGAATAATATTAAATCACTTATGAAAATATATGTATTATAAAAATATAATATGAATTCATTAGTTACAAATTAATTAGAAATCAATATAAGATCTAATTGAAAATAAAGAGAATATTTTATAGAAAACTATTTTTATGCTCGCAAAGCTATTTTACCCTAATAAATTAAATTAATTAGAATTAGTGAGTGATATTAATTTAATATATATATATATTATTCAATATATTATTTTTGGTATTCATCCAATTGATTTTATAAGCACAAGATAAGAACAAACCTAATATTTCACATAAAAACCTATATTTTTATTAAAGCACTTTTACCCCTTTTAATGGAGAACCTATTTTAAATAAATTTTTTTAAATTTTATATATTATATATGTAAAAATAAAAATAAAATTTAAAATAAAAAAAATAAAAAATAGGTTAGGTTAAATTTTTGGTATTTTTCTGCGAAGTTTCATTTTTTTAATGAATAGTGAAAATATTGAATTTTAATTCGAAATTACTTTTTCATATAATTTATTTATAAGGATTAATAATATTTTAAATTGGTTTTAAAGTTTAATTTGATAATTTTTTATCAATTAATCCATTTTAGGTCATTGAAATCAATTTCAATTTGAAATTGACTATAAAAACAAAGCAAACTATCAGGCGTTTTTACTTTAAAAACTCACATTGTTGTCCCATCTGCGGGATTAAATTTAAATTAATTTATTCCACTTATATCATTATAATTTGGAAAAAATTTATTCAATATTTGGAATCATTGTAATTTATATTTTCTAATAAGACAAAATTTGTTTTTTATAAAAGATATTAGCGAAAGTGATTAACATTAATTACAACAATTAAGGTTAAATTAAGATTAATAAGGGACTAACCCTTTAAATAAAAGCATGAAATGTCCTATAAAATTGTAAAAGTTCCATTGGATTTAAAAATATAGAACCTATACTACCTTGTATCTATTTTGGATCATTATTGGAACCACTTTCAATGCCAAAAATGTGTATGGAATTCCTTTGTCAAAATATTAGAAGAATTTCGCTCCTCCTCCATTATAAAAAGACACCACTTCTCCCCATTCATTAAACCTCTAAAACCACTCAGGTTCAGCCAATATCCATCCAAATATCATCATATTATACCTCCCCTTGACCTTTAATACTCCCTTTGGGCAGAAATCCTTCCATGGAAATCCTTTGGTATTAACCAAAAGAAGTTACCCTATTTTAAGGTAACCTTTTCCAATGATCTATTTTCTTTCATTTGCTTCTCCACTCCCTATAATTTTATTGTTACATGCTTACATAAAAAAGAAAATATACTAAATATACTATGATGCTGTTATGTTATGATTCCTATCTACACTTACACACATATCCATCTAATGGGAAACGAACATACTGTTTCTATGTACAGTGAACTGCTACCTCACAATATGATTATTGTTCATTTTTTCCTTTACCACCTATCGTGGTGGTCATTATAATATGAAATATGTTTATATATGTTACATATTATATTTATTATGTATTTATTCTTATTTAATTCTTTTATAGAACATAACCTCAAACTTTAAATTTTGTATAAATACGATAACATTATTTGTGGAAGTGTGGACAACCGCCTCCTCAAAGTTATGTGATTCATTCACACTCTCTAATACAAAACTGGAATTTAATAGTGCAATAATTTGATTTTATCACCACTAGAAAAGTGTTGAATACATGAGTGAGGTCAAAAGACCTGGTCTTTTATCAGCATAGAAAAAACGATGATAAATTAATCTTTTATCAGCGCTTAGTGATGATAAAGGTCTAATTTATTAGTGCTTATAAAGGCACTAATTAAGAGTATTTTATCAGTGCTTATAAAATATATGATAATGTATTACTATATAAGTAATTTTAGAATTATTTTTAATGTTCATCTAAGATACCCGAGGTCGAATTCAGGCAGAGACTTATTTCCAGGTTACTATAGGAGTAATATAGCAGGTACTGTTTGACACTACAGTATCAAGAACTATTCATCCATTTGGGATTTTGGGCCATTGGTTTGGTACTCTTGTCCTTACACCCAAGGACTTTGGGCCATTAATTATTTTTGTCCACCTTAAGGCCTTTGGGCCACCTCAAGGCCTTTAGGCCACATGAAATTGTGCTTAAATGGACCAAGCATACTCTACAAGGAGCATGCTCTAGATGAGGATTTAGAGTAAGATCATTCACGAGGGAAAAGGAATCAGATCTAAAATAATGATAGGGTATGGAAATTTCCATTGGGACCAGCCTGTGCATTCATGGAAATACTAGCCAAACTTCCATGTGAAGGTGGAGATCTGACATCATGATGTAGACACTGGGGAGGGGTAGTTTCAAGTAGTTATAGTCTGTATGAATTCCTTTAAAATCTACAGGTCATGTAATTTCAAGAAGCCTACATGCCATGTAGAGGTTCCACTTCAAACCTTCAAAGGGGTATTATCAAAATGAATAAAAAAATATAATTCCTTTGGTCCGTTCAGGTTAAATGCATTGATAAAGGGCCATACTAAAGTGTGTTGTAACATCACACTACAAAACCACTACAATGTGCTGTAACAGCACACCAAATCACCAAAAACACTCCAAATATCAATATAAATAAGTACCAATACAATATTTAAATGAAATGAAATTTACAACACAAAAAAATAAAAAAATATGATATTATAGACATTTCAAACATTGGTTTATACAATTACATAAATACAAATTGTTACATAAATTCAAAAACTTCAATGTTCCTTTATCTTTTAATCCTGACCCAATTCATGAAATTTCCAAAAAAAACCACCCCTTCTTGAGAAAAATAACACACCTATATAAGAAAAAAATTCTTATGTTAGTAATAATATATGGAAATAAATTAACCAAATGTGTTAATTTTACTAAAATTGAAGTCAATTTTAAATAAAAAGACACACATGGAGTCATAATGGTCACACCATGCATTGGATTAATGTGCTTATAATTCCAACATGTATCAAATAACTTATGGATAATTTCTCTAATGTATCAAAACAATATGAATGTGTTTTCTCAGTTTTGAGTATGTCATTTGTCTTTTTTACTAAAATGTCATTTTAAACTAGAAACACACACTTTTGACTCAATATAGTCACATCATGCATCAATTTGACATGAAATAGATTCCTACACATCAAAAATGACTTATCAATCATTGTAGTAAATTATCAAGAAAATCAAAGTGCGTTTGATCGGTTTTAAGTGAGTGACACTTTTTGAACTAAAATATTGAGTTTAAATTGATAATAGACACATTGAGTCATACGAGGAACATTGTGTATCATATTGAGGTGAGTCTAGTTCCTACACGTCAAAAATGACTTATGTATTATTTTCCTAAAGTATCAAAACAATCTGAATATGTTTTCTTGGTTTTGAGTAGGATAGTTGTCCATTTTACTAAAATTGATGACAAATTTAAATAAAAAGATGCACTTTGAGTCATACTGGTCACACTATATGTCAGATTGAGGTGAGACTGATTCTTATACATCTCAAATGAATTATGGATAATTTTAATAAATTTTTAAAACCATAAAAATGTGTTTTTTTGGTTTTGAGTATGTCACTTGTCTTTTTTACTAAAATGCCATTTTAAAATTGAAACATGCACTTTGAATGATAACAATAAAATTGTGTTTCTGATTGATGTGACGATGATTCCTACACATCAAAAATGACTTATATATAATTTTAGTAATGTATTTAAACAATGTTAATGTGTTTTCTCAGTTTTGAGTAGGTCAGTTGGAGTTTTTACTAAAATTGATGACAATTTTAAATTAAAAGACACACTTTGAGTCATACCGATCACACCGTGCGTTGGATCGAGGTGTGACTGAATCCTACACATAAAAAATGACTTATTGATCATTTTACTAAAGTTTTAAAACAATATAAATGTGTTTTCTTGGGTTGTATTAAGTCACTTGTATTTTTTTTACTAAAATGTCATTTAAAAATTAAAACACATATTTTGACTCATACATATCACATTGTGTATCAGATTGAGGTTAGTATGATTCATACACATCAAAAATGACTTATTAATCATTTTAATAAATAATTTAAACAATTTTAATACATTTTATTGGTTTTGAGTAGGTTAATTTTCCTTTTTACTAAAATTTATGTCAATTTTAAATAAAAACACACACTTAGAGTCATACTGGTCACACCGTGCATCAGATTGAGGTGAGACTGATTCATGCACATCTCAAATCACTTATGTATTATTGTACTAAATAATCAAAAAAATATGAATGTGTTCTCTTAGTTTTCAGTACATCACTTTTATTTTTTACTAAAATGTCATTTTTAACTTGAAACACACACTTTGACTCACATAGATCACATCGTGTATCCGTTTGATGTGAGACTAATTCTGAAATGTAAAAAATTATTTATGGATCATTTTACTAAATTATCAAAATTATATGAGCATATTTGATTGGTTTTTAGTGAGTGAAACTTTTTAAATGAAAATTTTCATTTTAAACTGATAACGGAGACATCGAGTCATATTGAGCACATCATGTATCATTTTGAGGCGTGACTAATTATTACAAATAAAAAATGACTTATGAATATTTTTATTAAAGTATAAAAATAATACAAATATATTATCTCTGTTTTAAGTATGTCATTTGTATTTTTTACTAAAATTAATGTCAATTTAAAATAGAAAGAATTACTTGTAGTTATACCAATCACCTTGTGTGTCAGATTGAGGTGCAAATGATTCCTACACATCCAAAAGTATCAAAAAAATCCTAACTATCAATGTTACCTTGATTTCCATTGAATTTATTTATCAAATTTCCAACACTGCATGATAATCTTTGAACAAACCACATCAACTCGAAAAAAAGAATCCACTTATATAAAAAACAATTATTATGAGTAATACTAAAAATAAATAAATTAAACATAAATGTGAAATAATAAATTAATTCAATAGATAATGATTTTACTATGAAAATATCAAGATTACCTCTGTGATTGAGTTATGGAGGGAACTTTAAGGAAAGTGATAAATGTCCTCACTATAGGGTGAATGGATTTTAGGGAGAAGAAGTTTGTGGATGTTTTGGTGTCTAAAGGGATGAAAGATGGATAAATCACCCCAACTCGAACAAAAGAATCCACATGTATAAGAAAATAATTATTATGAGAGTAATACTAAAAATAAATAAATAAAACATAAATATGAAACAATACATCAATTCTATGGACAATGATTTTAGTGCGAAAACATCAAGATTAACTCTGTAATTGAAAAGAGGTAGCAACGTTTCTCTTCCTGCAAAGGAAGTGGAGGTAACTTGAAAGAAAGTGATAAATACACCACTATAGGGGTGAAAGGTTTTTGAGGGAGAAGAAGCATGAAAGTTGGACATATCACACCAACTCTAACAAAATAATCCCCCTGTATAAGAAAACAATTATTATCGTAGTAATACTAAAAATAAATGAATTAAACATAAATATAAAACAATACATTAATTATATAGACAAAAATTTTACTATAAAAACATCAAGATTACCTATATAATTGAGTAGAGGTAGCATCATTTCTCTTCCTACAAAGGAAATGGATATAACTTTAAAGAAAGTGATAAATGAAAAACTATGGGGGTGAAATGGTTTTGAGGGAGAAGAAGGATGAAAGTTGGACAGAGAACCCCAGATTGAACAAAAGAACCCACATATTTAAGAAAACAATTATTATGTGAGTAATAATAAAAATAAATAAATTAAACATAAATATGGAACAATATATCAATTCTATGGACAATTATTTTACAATAAAAATATCAAGATTACCTCTATGATTGAGCAGAGATAACGTCCTTTCTCTTCCTACAAAGGCATGACACATGGATAGAAATATTTAAAAATAAATGAACTCTATATGGAATAATAAAATTAAATGAATGTATCATGATATAATATCTTGATAAAATAGAGAAAGTGTATCATAAAATTAACTTTACATCTTTACAAAGGGTTTCCTTCATTATAGTTTGTTCTTCCATCATGTGCAGAAGACATTGTCTGCATGAGTAGTCAAAAATTTAATTTAGATTATATTAATGCAGTAGAGAACATATAATATTATGAGGAAAAACATAATATATTTAAAAAACTTTTTTCCATCTCATTGAACTCTCTTTATTTTTTAATGGTTTCCCGGATTTGATTCCTCTATCGAGAATCCAAATCCCCTATTTGTGGTCCCCTCTAATGTACAAGACAATTTCTACATTGGGACTGACATGAACCAATTATGATGTCCCAATGAAAGGGTCATCCTTGATTAAATTCTCATCTGACTCAACATTTGTTTTAGTCGCCAGTAGGTCAATCGACCAATTTTTGTTTGTTGGATCAGAGACATAAAATACTTTCACAACATGTGATTCCATTATGAATGACTCTTATTTCCCCCTTCCACATTGAAATTCACCTTCACAAATCCCATTTCATCAACTTTCACTCCATTGATATTTTAAACCCATTTGAAATAGAGAAGAGGAAATTGAATTGTTGTATAATCTAACTCGTATATCTATTAAAAAATTCCAAAATATGACATATTTTCATAAATCGGATTTCTATCCTTGGAACCAGATATGTGAATCACTTTAACCACAAGTGTAAAACTATTGTTTTTCATCATACTGAAGTCATCATGTTCTTTTTTATAGAATGTATAACCATTGATTATAAAACCATTATAAGATATAAAATTTTCATTCATTCCTATATCTATGCATTGAAGTTGTTTGACAATTGAATTTGTATTTTCAGATAACTCCTTATAAATTTTATCTTTGAGCCATCCTTTAAACTGTTGATTATGTGTATCTGATATACATCCTTCAAACCTTGATGGATTGAAATCACTAAGAATTTCTTCATGGGATTCAATGTATGGATCAACATATTCACTATTATGTAATATATAAATATGTTCTTGATCCAGCTCTGTCAAAGTAATTGTAACAACATCTATTCCGAATATACCTTCTCCTATAAGGTGTTCACTGTGACGAGACTTTGGGAGACTGATGCTTTCAATATCTAATAGGTAATCAGTACAGAATTCAATATCTTCTTAAACAATATATCGTTCTGTAATACAACCTTCTAGTCAACTTTGATTCTTGAAACACCCTTTCAAAATATTCATATACTGTTCAATGGGGTACATCCATCAGTAATGGAAAGGACCATGTAGTTGAACCACTCTGACCAAGTGAACTATCAGATGGACCATTATATCAAAGAATTATGGTGGGAAGAATATCTCTAATTCATATAATATGATTGTAATATCCTTATTCATGATGGGAAACTTCACTAGGTCTATAACTTTACTACATATGGATTTGAAAAAGAAGTAGAATCTAGTTAATGTATTTCATACATTTTGAAGTAGAATTCAATGGAAATCAACAAACATTAAGTCATGCATGAAAACATGGAATTCATGTGATTTTAGTCTTTTTAACATCAAATTAGTCATTGATACGACATTATTGATATTTGATGAATACCCTTGTGGAACTTTTACACTAGTAAGGAGAAGGAAAAATTGAATTTTTTTCTATCTGGATAGAGTGTAAGATGTTAGAGGAAGAAGCAATTTCCTTTTACCCTTCACTAGTGCTAACTCTTCCCCTACCCCTATTTGAATCAAGTCCAACCTAGTCTTGATGCCATCTTTCATTTTTCCAGGAACATTTATTAATGTTCCAATAACACTCTCAAATATATTTTTTCTACATGCATGACATCATGAAAATTTATGACATACAAAAAATTCCAATACAATAATTCAAATAAAGTTAATCTCTTCTTCCAACCTGATTTTGTAATGTTTTTTGAAAATGGTTTACCAAAAACAATGTCAATATTTTTTACTTTTTTGTATAGTTGATCACCCATTACTAGAGATGGAGTTGTAACTTGTTCGATATTCCGATCAAATGCTTTTGTACATGATCAATATTTATGTCATTGAGGTAAAAATTTAGGATTCCTTAAAAACAAAGTCTTCGAGGAATCTTTCAATCGAACTGGGTATGTGTGTTTTCACAAATGGGACACCCCAAAATTCCTTTAAGGATATATGCTAAAAAATTTCTATAAGTGGGGAAGTCATTTATCACTTCGTACAACATGGTCCTCATTGTGAATTATTCACTTCTATGAGAATCATACATTATAACACCTATATCCCACATCAATTTCAGATCTTTGATCAATGGATCCAAATATACATCAATATCATTACCGGGTTTCTTTGGTCTAGATATAAGGAGAGACAACATAATGTATTTGCGCTTAGGTATACCATTGCGGAAAGTTTTAATTTACAAACATGATGTGCCATATACCTTGAGTACTAATCTATACACCAAAAGAATTTATTACATCTATAGATAATGCATAATGAAGGTTTCTTAGATCATCTCCAAATTTAGGAAACTGATAATCAATTTTCTTCCACTGAGGAGAATCTATTGAATGATGCAGGTTCCCATCTTTAATTCATGTATCTAAATGCCTTGTTAATTGTATCGTGGTTTCCTGACATCCATATAGTCTTCTAAACCTTATAATGATAGGAAAGTAACATACATATTTCGAAGTACTTTATTCATTTTTCCTGTATTGATCTGCACTTCACTTAGGGCATTTTATGAGTGATTCATGGTCATTGTGAAATAATATGAAATCATTTGGAAAAGAATGTATTTTTATAGAGATCATGACCATTGAACCTAACATTCATTTAGAAACATATGTTTTAAATGGTATTTCATTTTCTTCTGGAATCATATCTTTCAGAAGACCAATTAGTTCTATAATGTTTGTGTCACTCCATCCACCACCAGCTTTTAAATTTGATAACTTCAATATAGCTGGAAATGTAGTGTATTTAGTAAAAATTATATAAAATGGTTTCTTGGAATAACTACTTAATTCCTTTTTTTTAAATCAAAAAGGTCATATTCAATTTCCATTTTCCTTTATTCCATGTGATCTCCATCATCTTTTACAATGGTATTCATGTCAAATGATTATAAACCATAGTATCATAAAAATCGATGTCCACATTCAGTTTTTTCCTGTGTTTAGTCCAACATTTATAGCTTTGATCTATTCCGTTACAAATAATATGCTCTTTCAACTCTTATGGACTAATTTTTCTTGGATAACAACAATGTAAACATGGAAAGAGGATTTTAGAAGGGTCGTCTGCATGCTCTCTTGAAAATTTGATGAACTCTTTAACTCCGTCTTCATATTCATTTGTCAAATGATTAACATGCAACCATTTTCAGTTCATATCCACCCTATAGGGTTCATAAAATATTATTTTTATTTAATATATAAATAAATTCACATAAGATATTCCTTATCAAAAGTTAAAGTTATTGACAGTTCTAATAAGGGAAACTCATCATTTTCTTGTTTCAAAGAATATCAGTATGTTGAAGAAAATGGGTAATTTAATTTTAAAAAATAATTACTCCACATCAAATCTTTCTTAAATATACTAAACAAATGAAAATATAATATAAGAAATTAATGAGTAATAAGTAACTCAAATATGATAAACAATAATAATAAACTCTCATTCAATCAACTAGAAGATATAAAAATGTATTGGAACAAGTGATGTAATAACCTAAGTAATTATTATATTTAAAATTACTGGAATATAAATATTTTAAAACATATTAAGACTCTTGGGATGTCATATCACCACACCAACCCATCCCAAGGAAATTCAAGGTGCTTCAACTGGATGTAAAATTAGCATTAAATAATGGATTACATGAATAAGAAGTTTATATCAAACAAACAAATAGTCTTCTTATTATTTAATTTGAGAATAATGTTTGTAAATTAACTAAGGTGATGTATGAATTAAAACAAGAACTAAGAGCTTGGTATTGAAGGCTGAATGAATTATTAAATATAATTTAATTTAAAAAATGTGGAATTGATCATAATCATTACATAAAAAAAATTTACGGATAAATTGAAAGTGTTTATCAATGTGAATGAAATAATATTTAGTGGTATAAGAGATGAACGATGATAATAATTTTCTACATTAACAATGACCAATGTTTCAATGTTTATGATTAGTGAGTTGACATTTTCCTTAGTTTATAGGTGACTTAGGGAATTCATGGGATATTTATTTCCTAATTCATGTATATGAGGGAAGTTTTTTATAGATTTTGAAATAAATATTAAAAATACATGTTGACACCCTTTGAAAATTGAATTAAAATTTCAAATGTTGTGGAGGGAATGTCAATCTATATCATGGAGTGTGGGAGATTCGTTATATTCCAACTTTTTTGATAGTAAAAAGGTTTGACATACTATTTTTCTACATGTTATGTATCTAGGTATCAAAGTGATTCCATGGAAATCAACTTGTCATTAGGTAAATAAATACTCAAAAAAGAGGTGAAATTCTTGAAAATATAAATTTCCGAACAAGAAATTATAATGTGTTATAGTTGTATATAGGTCTCAAAAAAAGTAGTATAAATAGAAAGGGGTAATCTCAAATGATATTTTTTTTGTAAATTACTGAGATAGGGGGAGTAGGATGATGATGAAAAATTATAATATAGTTTTAAATTAGTAAATAGAATCAAGGTATAATATTTCATATATTATTATTAAAAGGATTTATAAATAATATTGGATTAATATAAATAGGGAGAAAAATAAAATAGATTTTTTTTAAAAGTTTGGAGACATAGGAAGTTGGATTATTGGGAAAAGTTACTACACATTTAACAATAGATATAGTTTCCAAAACAAACCCATGATAACCATATATGAAACACCTGATCTGGCCCATGATAGTGTCCAAGGGAAATTCTCGATCCCCCTTGGGTTGGAAACAAGCACTAGGGAATGAAAAACAACACAGTGGAAATGATTTGGCCCAAAAAATAAATAAAAATAGTAAAAAGAATATTTAAATAAAAATTTCCATGATGAATCCATACATTGGATTCCCACACCAACCTGAATAAGTATAAGAAAGAAGATATGAATCAATATAATATAAAAGAAATCCCTTAACCTACCTTTAACTCCCTCACACAAAAAATCCCCAGTTTTAATTTCTAAAATTTCACATGTATGGAATACCATTGATAAAATAAAGAATGAAAAATATGTATGATATCTTTGGGCGATCAATTTGGGAAATGTAAACAAAATAAAACAACCAACTAAAATCCATGTAACTCTATGTATCACCATTGAGTCCAGAAACAATAAAGTCTCTATGAGGGATCAAGAGTTGAATCCAAATTGGAAATTGAGAAAATCAGAAGGCCTACCTTGCTTGTATACAATCACCATACCACAAATAATGATATCATTAAAGAATAAATCTAAAAGAAAACAAAAAATACACAAAGAAAATCAAAAGGCCTACCTTGCTAGGTTGAAGAAAATTTGAAACCCTCTTTGGAAACCCTAACACCAATCGAACATGGGATGCCGGACGAGATGTTCAAGATGCAGTCGAGTGGTGTGATTTGAGGTTTGATTCATTGAGGAGGAGCAACGACAGCATGTGGCTTCCATGGAAAGCTTTTAATAATGAAACATGTTTGAAAATGGTTTGGGTTTTTTAATTACATCAGAACACTTTTATCATCTCTTATAAATAAGCGCCGATAAACATAGGCATTTATCAGCACTACCAAAGTGCTGGAAAAAATCAATCTTCATCGGTGCTAAAATTATAGCGCTGATAAAGCCTCGTCTTTATCAATGAGAATAAAATGCTAATAAATATGCTTTTGTCAGCACTTATTACTTAATCACTGATAAAAGATTTATAATTATAATTATAAATAAAGAATTGTAAATATTTACATATATTTAATAAATATATATAAATATAAATATAGAAAATATATCCCTTTTTAAATATATTCATTATAATTATATATATATATATTTATAATTATATAAATATTTTAAAAAAATATTGTTATCATTTTATATATTTATATAATTATATATATATATATATTTAGTAAATATATATAAATATAGTAAATATATTCATTATTTATGTAAATTTACTATAAATTTAATAATTATTTAAATATATATAATTATTTATTTATAATTATATAAATACTTTAAAAAAATATTCATTTATTTATAATTATAATATATAACTATATTAATATAGTAAATGTATATTTATAAATATATTTACCTATAAATATTTTTTTACAAATATTTTTTTAACATTATTAATGAATATCTAATTTTAAGTGCATGCATATATGTTAAAAATGAGTGAAATTGAATAAATTAAGAATAAGTACACTTTAACAATATTGAAAAAATGGATAAGTTTTATGTGTGTGTATTGTATATAAAAATACATCAATTACATATATTTGAAATCAATATAACATAGATTTGATCTATGTTAAATTGAAAAATCAAATGACATTCAATTATATATTGAGTACTATGCAGTTAGTCAATATTTTTAATTCATATTAATTTTTAATTGTAAAACACTATTCAATAAATATATTAATATTTAATGTAAAACACATAAAGATTTTGTAATATATAAATCATATTTATATATATTAATATATATATTTATTTAATATATAAAATTTAATAACATTAATTATCATAATTATCTAATTAATAAAATATTTAATATTTAATAATGTATAATTAATTTAATCATTTTTATAATAATAATTTAATTAATAAAAATTCTAAAATTTTTCTGATAAAATCATTTTTTATTTATTTCATTATTTCATTTTATTTATTCAGACCTTTATCAGTACTAAAAATAAAGCGTTGATAAAGGATACCCTTTTCCAGTGAAAAAAATAAAGCATTGAAAAAGGATACCCTTTATCAGTGCTAAAATAAATTACTAATAAAAGGTTAACTTTATCATCATTTTCCTTACCGCTGATAAATATTCCATTTATCATCATTTTGTTCTAGGGATCATAAATATCAGCACTGTTAAACACAAGTTTTGTTTTGGTGACTAAACATGGAATGTATAAAGGATGGTTTTAATTAAAAATATATGACATAAACAAACTTTATACGATATTAATGACATAATAACCTTTTTGGAAATATAATATATAACATTTTCTTTATTACCCTTTCACACACTTAAAAAGTGACAATGTCGTTCTTGGATTTGTAGACTACCACCTCCTCAACATGATGCGATTCCTTTTACATTACCAGAATTATACATATAAGTATATATGATAAAATAATATCATATTTAGGATATAATGATCATTCTGGAAAGATATTATTCTACTTAACTTCTTCCCATAATGATTATTTAAAAATGAGAATGTTACTCATGCGTATGTCTGACCTACCGTCTCCATGATTGTAACATTGATTCATTTTTTAATAACCATATTTAATGATTTTTTAAAGGTATAATTAATGTATAAATATAATAATTATGTTAGGATTATTATTCTGGATATGTTTTATATTGACCCCTTTGACCATGGTTGACCTACCAAAGTTTTTTGACACATAAACCGAATTTGGTCTAAACAACCGACATAAACAGAATTTTTTAAATAGTGTATATAACATGGTAATAAATAAAATAAAATTAATGATAAAAATGAAAAGGTTATAAGTCAAGTAAATAATTAATAAAATTTTGTTATCTAGGAATATGAAGACACATGGGACAAATTAGACGCAAGGTAAGGGATTTCATCTCAATTTACATTCTATTGAGACTTATTTATTATTATGCACCTAGTTTCTTTTATATGGCACATATACTACCCTTTTACATGATATATCATGAATCTACTTACTCTCATGATATTATAACTTTCATATAATTTTATTATTTCATGATATCTATGATTTAAAAGGTTTCAAAGTGATATGGGACACTTTGGAACATTTAAAGATTATTTTCCTCAACAATAAATTTAATGATATTTCAATGGTATTTCCATTTGAGGAAATTATATGAATTTTTTTAAATAAAACCTTTAATTTTCTCTACTCTAGGTAATCATGACCTTTTTCAAGTATTAGTACTATTTTTATACTCTTTGGTACTCAAGGTGTTTTAGAAAATGATTTTAAGAAAACCCAACTTCATTTCTCTCTTTAGTCAAAGAACCTATTTTCTTTTAAAAAATCATGTTTTATTAAAATGTTTTTAATTTTTTTTAAATGATTTGGTTAAGAAATTTTTAACATTTTTTTCTTTTTCCAATGTTTTCAATGGAATCATCTCATTATTTTCTGAATAAGGCATTTTTCTAACCTTTTCCATGAATAAGGAATGTGTTTTACCTTGTATGACATATAGGGATTCACCTACTGTCATTCCTTTAAATCATTATTTCCATGTTTAAAAGGTTAATTTTTAAAGAAAAGGTTTTTTAAAATTTATTTTCAAAGAAAAGTTTCATTAAAAGGTTTTTCAAAACGAAAGGACATTTTCCTCAAGAATTTTTTTAAAATATCATTTTATAATATTTCCATTCATTAATGACAACAACCATTTATTTTACTCCACTTGGGATATTTTGTATTGATAGCATCCTAATTCTTCCTCTAGATAGGTTATGATTGATTTGGTAAAGGATAATACTCATACTCATTCCATGATTTTTTAGACCCCTTGAAATATTTAATCTCTTATGATCATTGAACATTGAATTTACCCTAAATTATCCATTTCATTAATCATGGATTTTACTATTTCCTAAACTGTATACCATTTTACATATGGTGTCAATTTTAAAGTTATTTGATTATTTTGGGAAATATTGATAATTCCACATTCTTTATTCAAAATAGATATTTGATAAGTCATATTATTTATTTCAAATAATTGATATGAAGAGTGTTTTGGACTGGTATAACATGGTTGAGGCCCACTTATAGATATCCCCTCAATTAATCGGCAGTATCATGGGATGATTTAGTTGGTTATCTACTTTAGATGGGTTTTTTACCCAATAATCTAAACTATCTTGAGAAAGGTCTTAACTGTACTCATTCTATATACCTAGGAAACATAGAATCCAGTAATCAAGCATTTCCATCATTTAGTTTCTATTATTATTCATCCATGAGATTTTGTGTAGAAATATATATGGATACATTTAATTTTTAGTACATTGATTAAATGGTAAGTGTTTCATTTTCTTACCTTGTCATATTTATTTTTCCTTATCTAGTTATTTGAATGACATGTGTTTCCAGTTATTATATTTCCATGTAGTTTACACACTTCCATTTAGTTTATTGATTACATGGCATCTGTGTTCAATTATTACCTTTCTATATTGTTTATTTACTTCTTTCTTAGTTTGTTGATTACATTGTATGTGTGTTTAGTTATTTTCCATTGAATAATTATTACTCCAATTGATTAATTGTTGCTTCCACTATATTTTATCCTTACTGATCATTTGAGCTCACCATTATTATATTTCCTTTCCCATGAATCCTAGATGATTAATATGAAATATATGTAGGTATTTTCTAGTTATATTAGAGTTATCCTCAATATTATTTATTTATAAAGAAGAAGAAAATTATGTTACAATTAGTGTATTAATTTGTAATAAAATGCAAATTTATGTATCTGCTTTACCAAGACTATGAAACTCTTCGGTACTTCAGGATTTGATTCCTTGTAATCATGCCAATTTAATAGTAGCAGTCACTGACTCTAGGCTATCTAGGGTCGGGTCACTAAAACCTACTAGTTGGTTCCTTCCCCCAACTTGTAGGTGGCCTCTTATTGCAACTAATAAGCCAAGAACATCCTCCATACATAAGAATGCCTCAGAGAATGAAAATAAAATAATAATATATTATCCTCACCTAATTTTATATGTTAGTGTGTGATTGTGTGCACTTCATCAACAATAATTTATTTCAATAACTTCCAGCTGATATATATTTAGCTTCAACAGTGGAAATTGCAACCAAATGTTTCTTCTTTCTAGGCCAGGAAACTAAAGCATTAGTATGGATGTGATTAGTTTTAGAATTACTTTTATAATCCATTATATAACCTATAAAATATTTATCTTGAAAACTATTAAGAATAAATTTTGATCAAGAAGAATAAAATAGTTCATGTTCTGAAGTTTCTTTATCGTAATTGAAGATCCGTTTGATTAAATTAAGATGACATCCTTTCAGATTGTCCTAGAATATTTCACACAAGAACAAAAATTATATATTGTATAGAATATTGGTTTCTAAGTAAATAAAACTTTTAGTCATGATTATAAATAAATTTTTATCCATCTCTTTCTTAGATTCATCATGATCATGTTTACATGAGGCACCTACCAGAGTACTTACACTAGAAACATTATCAAAACAAAACAATTTGAGTAAATTTTGATATTATTATACCGAGTCAAAATAGTTTTTTATTGTTTTTATATATTTGGAATATAATAAATTAGTTAATTTCACCCATTATACTCATCTCAAATTCACTTTTTATAAGTTTCAAAAAACTATATGCAAGTATTTTTTGAGTTGAATAAAAAATAATGTCATCGACATAGATTTGTATGATTATATTGTAGTTAAAAACATTATTAATAAAGAGAGTAGGATGTTTAATTCATTTAAAAAATTAATTTTGAAGAAATAATTCAAACCATCTATAAACTAGGTGAAAAAAAAATAATTTTTTGAAGATATATGGGTTTTTTATGTAAGTGTTTTAAGAGTTGAACTGAAAATAATGTCCTTGACATAGTTTTTTATTATTATAGTTTCATTAAAAAAATTATTTATTAAAATATTAGGATCTTCTATCCCTTAAACATACTTATTTATAATCTCCATTAATAACATATGAATGAATACATATGTGGCATCTCATTGGTGTAAGGTACATGATAGTTTTATTTATTTAGAGTTTTAGATGGTTTCAAGTTTCATGCATAGTGTTCTTGGGATTTTGGATTCCTAATTTCTTTTACTTACTTGATTAAGTGTTAATCATTATTAAAAAAAACCTATCCATAGTATTAGATAAAAAATTAAAGTGTTAGCTAATTCCTAGGAAATCTCCACACATGAACAGTAATGAAGTGTATCTCTCTGGTTAGAATATCCATTATTGATGAAAATAGTTTCATATCCCAAAAGAGTTAGGGATATATATTTATTTGATATATTTATATATATTTCATGTTGGACATGTTCATATGAGATCTTTGGTATCAACATCAGTGGTATAATAGTATTACCAAGTGATTTTATTATCAAAATCATGATGAGAAATGAGAAATATCATATATCATATTTAAATCATAATAATAATAATTATTAAATATTTTCCAATGTTATTGATTCAGTTCCTATATATTATAACATATGATATAGGGATATCGTATGGCACAATGGTGTTATTTCATATTGAAAAATATATTCATGTATCATAGATAAGATATTAGTGTCTATAGTAAAATATGACTCCCTATACTAAAGGATTACTCATACACAACATCTTATCATAATCCATAGTTTGTGGGCATGAGTTAATATCATATAGAATATTGAGATATAACTCTTATATAACATTAACCAAGAATCAGAGTGACACAAAATAATATTACATAGATCAGAGGCCCACAATTTTATCCACACACAAAGCCATAACATAAATCTTGTTCATGGCAATGAATTAATTCTTATATAGTTCCATCTTAATATTATTCAAGGCATATTATAAGGTATAACAAATTTGAACACAATATTATTCTTACATGACCCACGCGTGTCAAGTTAATCCTATGTTTCCCACCCTATTTCGATTTTATCTCATACAGAACGGATTATCAATCACATTTCATGATTGATATCACTGAAAAAAGAAGTTTTTGCACCATGAATTTCCAATTATAGTCTATGACTCACTATAAATTATTGAATATGATATATATAATTATTTTTCAATATTTAAATTAAGAATTGAATTATATGATTTATATATTGTTTAAAAATCATTATAAAAGGTACAAATGAATATTTATTAATTTATAAAAGTGTTAAATAATTTAATTAGTTATAATTTTTTTATAATTAATTAATTAATTATTGGTGACACAATTATTAAATAAATATTACATAATATTAATTATTAATATTAAAATAAAATTTTCAAATTATATTCCATGCCTTATAATTTATAATTAAAGTGTTTATTTAGAAATTATAAGGTTAATTTATCAGATATTTCTAAATTATAAAATAAGGAATATATATATATATATATATAAGAGTTTAAATATAATATTATGAATTTTTCATAATATTTAATTTGAATTGTTCAAATTAATGGAATTATTTGAGAAATTTTTTAAACCACTTCAAAATGAGTCTTGATGATTGGTATGATCGTTGTTTATATTATATTAAATATGTGATATTTAGATTATGTGAATTATTTACATAATAGAATTGAAATATAAATTGTTTATATTTCATATTATATCATATATTTAAAATAAATTCCACATAATAAACAATATTAAAGAGTTTATATTGATAATAAATAACAATTTTTATATTTATATAAGTATTTAATGTCTATATTGGATAGCTAAATTATAAAGTGTTTATTTTTAGCTTAATTTATGAATTATTCATAAATGTTTATTTTATGTTTAAATAAATAAATTATTCCTTTATCTATTAATTACCTACTTTATCTATCGATATAGAGTTTTATATTATGAACTATGTTGTATGATTTAGTTTAATTTGTTAAAATACTTCTAAGTTATCATACATGCATATAAGGAGTTACATGTTAAGTATGATAATTGATTTAGTTTTCTTCTACCTTGAATTTTTCTTGTATTGATTTATAACATTGAACTAAGTAGTTAATTATGACTTATACATATTAAGTGTTCAAATTATAATGGTATCAAGTCTCTATCAAGTAAAGTACCCCTAGATAGAGGGACTTTGGGTTGGACTTCTCATTAACTTAAAGGCTTATGCCTTGTCTAGAAATGAAAGGGTTGTCTATATATTTCTTTAGGCTTACTCACATGGGTATTATTGATTTCTTATGATTATAAACCTTTAAATTAAATAGTTTCAAGTACCTTATTCATATGACACATTTTTATATGTACAAATATAATTGGGTACTAATTTGAGTTAGTAACATGAGCTATGAATTGTGTAAAGAGTTTCACATCAATAAGGCTATACCATATTGGTTCAGTGAAAGGAACACAATTTCAAACTAAATCATTATAAGTATGAATCCATTTAAAGTTAATAACACTAAGTGTTAGATTACTTCCAAGTTAAACATATTTAAAGACCTTGATCATCCAACATGGTAGGTTATGCCAAATAAGGGTACCCGTGGATTATATTGTGTAAGACATGGTGGAAATGGATATCCCTAAGAGTTAGGTAACCAAATATCACTATGATATATAGATTACAATTATCTAGGAAACCCAAAGAGTAAGTATACCATAGTAATGGTGTTGAGTTTATCCATTTGATAGATTGGGAAAAGATTTTTCTAATTAACCATCCGAAAGTCATATATGATCTGATTGGGAGGATGTCATACCTAAATAACCAAGTGGTGGGAGGAATTCCAAAGTGGGCTCATTGATTATTAAAATATGGATCTTGGTCTACTAATGGATATGATGATTTCAAATTAGTTCATCATTTTTCTAGAGAAAATTTAATTAATTCCTTATTAAATGTTTTAAAATTTTGATACTTATCTGATAAAATCTTTTGTTGTAGATGAATAACACATCATCATCTACTAATGGATATGATGATCTTGTTCTGGATAAGGAATTAAATCTACTATCATTAATGGAAATTTCCCGATAATGTGAATGAGTTCAAGAAAATTTTACCCATTATTATCAGATTCTTGAGGATATATGGATTTGGCATGTGATGTATAGGTTTTGGTGTTGTGTTAATAATATTAGTGGATAATAGTTGAAATCAAAAGAATAAAAGTTAGTTAGAAAGTACAATAATGTTTCTTTTACTAGCCTTTCAAGGTAATTTTAAACCTATAATTTTCAGGAATGAGGAGTAATGTTTCTATATGATGTAATTATTCAAGATACCTAAATGTGTTTATAAAACTCCATGGAATTTCCATGTCAGTTATTGGTGTTATAGTAATTAATTATTCAGTTTTGATGGGTATATGATACCAAGTGTATAATTTAAAATTATTGTAAATATATAGGAGTTCAAAATCAAGGGAATAATTGATAGAGTTTTTAGTTTGTATCCAAATGATAAAGTAAAGGTTTGCTAAATAAGGGAGTTGAATATAAAGGAATATATCAAGCTTCAATGGATCTTAGTAAAGGATGTGTATAGTTATATAATTTCACTTATATAATGCGATAATTTCTTTTTAACAGGGAGTTATTATGAACAATATGAGATAATGGATTTAGTGCACATGGTTTATGATTCATTGGATTCTATAACATATTTTAACAAAAAATATGAGAAAACATGTTTTGTCTAGGATAAAACTATTTATCTAGAATTGTGTTAAAATATGAATGAATTGATCCCATCAACTTTAATGTCATATCTTAAAAAATAATATTATTTTCATTAAAAATCTCTAAACACAGAGAATATCATATATGATATAGATTGATATTTTTTAAATATTCCTACTAAAAGGTAATAATAGGTTAGTGGGGGTATTTTTTGACTTAGAGAAGTTCAAAGTTTACAAATAAAGTACAATACCAACCAAAAACTAAAAAAATAATCTTAAATTAGTTACCAAAATATTTCAAGGGAAATGTTTTATGGAAAGGGTTGCAAGAATGATGATGATGATGAAATTTGAAAGATTTAGAAAATAGAAGTTATTAACATTGTAAAATTTTATGTTGTGAAGTTTTGGAGTTTGAATACCACGTTCAAAGAGTTTAACATTAAGAATGTGATTCCTAAGTCTCACAATTATTCAAACAAGGTTTATTTATAGTTGTTACTCACTAAATATTTCTATGGGAGTGTTTTATCAGATGGTCACATAGAGATGAAAAATGAATTATGTAGTGTTGTAATGAGTTTAAACCCCCCAAAGTGAATCAAACTTATGGTTGATATGGTAGTCTATCATATATAATATTTTTTATAGATTATTATTTATTATTTTAATTACTCTTAAAGGATTTTATGAATTTAAAATGTATCATGTTATATAAAAAGTAATCTCCACTTTCATTCTTTCATATTGGCTACAAACACACACACACACACAGATATATATATATATATATATATATATATATATATATAAACCATGAAGTGAAATGATAGTCAACCTATAAAATTATTACTTTGTATTATCACTAATTAATGTTAACCATGTAGTATTATAGGTTATGATTAAATTTTAAGGTTAACATGAGTAAGATTATTATATTGGTATATGAAATATTATCTCAAGGAACAAAAAGTGTTTTGTGCACTGTATGACCCATAAAGTATACCACATGGAGTTTCATGGTTCATATGTGGAGTCTTGAATACTTGAGGGTAGTGATATACCTAGTATGATATAATTTGATACATTTATTATGAAAGCCTTGAGTCTTAACTAATCAGAGGTGTCTAGGTATGTTACTGATAATTTCATTTGTTGGAGCTTAACCAATATTGTTTTTTACTCTCATATTATGAGTCTGGAATTTGATCCCTCGATTGGGATAGAATGAGGAAGTTTTTGGTCATACCTAGATAGTATAGATGATATGTTTATATATCTAGATGAGGGGCATGTGAGGTGCGAATCCACAAAGGTGAATGGAATGTGTTGTGACATGGTCTATATTATAAGTTACACCATAGTTATATCATAAGGTATGACATACATATATAAAATAAATTCATATTATGTTTTTTCATACACTGCTTGAAATTTGGGCTATATCCATGGGCCCATACCCATGATCAAAACCCAAATTTGGTAAAATGTTGGTTCCTAAAGAACTTATATCCATGGTTAATATCCGACTGTAGCTATAAGCTTGTAAGAAAAATTATTTTTTCCTAGGAGTAGTGTGAGGAATGTACACTGTGTCTATAGGTAATCTATTTAAATGATTATTTCCAACCGTGGAATAGGTTGGGCTTGCAGGGACCTATTGGAAAAGTCTTACAATACTATTTCTATAAGGGGATTTTCAACGATGAGAAGGTTGTACCATAACAATATGGTGTTTTGGTGAATTAATAATATTATTAATTTTATAATAATAATAAAATAAATTTATGATTTTTCACATGCACACACACAATAGATATATATATAAATGTTTTTTATATATTTTTCTAATATAGGTATTAGTGGAGTGGTATGGTGACTTTTTTTGAAGATAATAAATATGGGTTCAAAACCCAATAGGAACTTTTTTCAGGACCCTATTTCTATGGTTTTAGAGCCTATAGAAATAGGGGTCTACTTGGAAGGAACCTATATTCATGGGTATTTCCCATGGAGATAACAAATTCACCCACCTTAATAACCTATATTCATGATCAATGAGGTTATATCCATGGGAAGGCCTATGTATATGGACAAAATTTATAGTAGTGATATCATTTTATATGATATAAAGATATTGTATCCACTTCCTTGATATGATAGTGGAAAATTAAAGAGTTGACATTTTAATATTACTATATTTTTTATCATTAAATGAGAAATTCTATGAAATGAAATGTTTGTTAAGTTGTCATGGTTAAGGATTACAACACATGAAACCATATGAATTAACTCATAATGTATGAGTTAATTCATGTTCACTTGAGTAGTGTCCTTGATGGCCTTATATAAAGGCATTACCCATATGATGGGATAGTATAGTTCATGTGATGTTTTGGAAAAAACAAATTATATCTCTCAATGTTACCCTTATTCTTCATCCATTACCTCTCAAGATACTAACATATCATGGGTGAAGAATAGATATTGTATAGGTATCAGGAATGAGATACCCCAATTGACCATACAATATCCTAGGGGGGGTGATTTACTGTGATTGGATTCTATTAAATTACTCTTTAATGTTTTTAAACTCCCCTCTCAATATCGGAAACCCTATTACCTATGAGAATATAATTAAATATATTTATCTTTTACCCAACACAAAACATCCACATGCAATAAATAATGTGAAGTTTAGAGAAAAACATAGTGTTTTACAAGGTTCTAACCCAACACTGGAAACTTACTCCTTTTTGTGATCAGTTGTTCACCCCAGTTCAAAGATATTATAGTATAATCACAAGTGGTTACATTTGGTATCATCAGGATACCATAGTGTATCACACACTAATAAAGCATCACTCTATACTTATTAGTATCTCATTTTATTTATACCACTTCCCATATTCTTTAGTGTCACTAATGGTATTGCAAAACTCCCTTCAAAAATCTTGATGTAGATATCTACTTAGCAAAATATGTCACTATATCAACATGATCCAATCACTTTCATCAATTTTTTGACTACTGGTTTATGATCCACTACACTTCACACACATTTATCTATATAATTAACCTTTCTCCTAGATCTTCATACAAATTATGATTGTAGTCTTCTCACTAAATTTAAAATGTCTTCAACTGCTAATAGATGATCAATGAAACTAGCTGCACATCAGTCTTTCTCAATTTCCTTCTTATTAATTTTATTATAATTCTATAATAATGGGTATTATAAGAACTTATTTTCCTTATATTTTTCTTCATCACACTGGATATTTCTTCATATTATTCAATGGATTCTTCTTCTTCTTTTTCATTAATACACAGATAGTTATTCTTCTCCAGATATGCATAAGGTTCTCCATATCTCTTCACACTCTCCTTTTCTTCTCTTTCATCTTTCTAGATTATATATTCTTATATGTCACTTTGGTAGCTTGATTTGGAAAGATTCACCCATCTATTTATGTGTTCGAATAGTTTTTATTCTCCTCATGGAAGTTATAAGATCACACAATTGTTGGAATTTTAGATGCGAGAAACATTCAGGTCCATTTCTCAAATTAAGAAGACCTGATTTATGCTTGGTCCTTTGCTCCGTGCTATATGGAGGGAGCTAGGTTTTCTATATTCTTGTGGACCTTCTATTTCCATATAAAGTGTGACCCTCTGACCACATCGCTCTGGATAACTGTACCAGGACTGCCTTTATCGTTCTATAACCAGGACAACCTTCGGTTGATAGGTAATATGCTAGGCAGCTACCTCTATTTGAATGCTCGCACCAAGGCTATTTGTCATCCATTCACTCCTAGGATATGTGTTGAAGTTGATCTATCTAAAGGCCCACTGGAATCTATCATCATTGAGATCGAGGGCGAGCTTCACTGGCATCAAACAATATGTTACGATGATAGGATACCTTTCTATTTTGGTTGCTGTCGAATATGACATGAGTCTTCTAGATGGCATCATAGCCTTTCAGTTGGTTTCCAGAATACGCCTCCCTTTCCAAGGAAGGGAGATGAGATTTCAGTCAGCAAGGCCACTGATGTTCAACCGGAGATGGGAGAGGATGTTTCTGGATTGAAATACAAAGTCAATACAAATATATATGTGTTTTTAGAGAATCAAGGGGTAACTGATCATTCGGATCCCATGTGCAAGGATAAAAGGATGAGTGACAATCTGAAAGTGGTAGATGTTTATAATCATTTGAAGTTGGACCTAGGAATACACCTCCAGTTGAAGGATTCAGGTGATAATGGGAGAAAAATACTTGTACATCCTAGCTGCAATGAATTGGAAATATCAGTTAGTGATCCTCCATAGGCAAAGGAAGTAGACACTGGGGTTGTTATTAGAGCATAGGTAGAGTCTTCTGGAACTTCATTGCAAGAGGCACCTGCTGCAGTTTCATTTTAGGTACAAGGGAGGCAGGGAGAGGTTAGTGTATTGGTTCCATTGGAACTAAGCACTTTCACTTAAAAAACATCTTACCACCTAAAGACTGTGTGCATGGGTATGAAGAATGGTCTTGAACCAGGAAAGGAGAAGGCACCGGTCAAGCAGAGTCCCCCCAAAGAAGGACTAGTGGTCAAGTTGGGAAACCATTTTGAAGGTCTGAGTGTTCAAGAACCAACACTGGATCAAGAGGAAGAGGATTTAGGTGATGATAGTTATAGCCAATTATCTGTGGATAGTCTGGAAAGAATTTAAGGGAAAGGTCTTCATAGCCCTATAAGGAAGAAAGGAAAAAAAGGAAATAGAGATTTAGGGAAATGTATAGTGGTCAAGGGGAAAAACCAAAGGGATTCAAGGATTATTAACACTTTCCTAAACCAATGGAAACTAGGTCGTCTAAGAATGGTGAAAACAAGGAAAGTAAGACCTCTTAGAATGGGGAAGGTGGAGAACAAAGAGGGAGAACAAGAACAGTTGAGGAAGAAGAAGGGGAGTGCTTGAAGCTCATCCTCTATTCTAAGGAAGAAATGCTTGAAATAGAGGTCAAGGTAAACACTCCAAAAAAAGATAGAAAGAATATATTAAAGAGGTTGTGATTTTATGATAAGGAGGTTCAAGAGGCGTGGTTAGATAATCAAGACCGAATCCTGGCTTGTGGCTTCAACCAAGGTAAAATAAACTCAGAGGAATTCATACAGACAGTGGACAGAATGACTACTCACCTTGAAGATCTCATCAGCATGGATCCGGACACCCAGGTTAGTATATTCCACTAGGAATTATATAGACCATCTAATTCTAATAATCTTTTTATAGTGTTTAATAATATTTTAATCTCTTTCATCATGTAGAAGTACCCCTGTTTTGTGAACCTTGGTTTCCCACTTTTTCCCAAAAAGTGTCATAATAAAAATTTATATTGGAAGGTATATTTGGATTTGAGAGATTATAAATAAAATTTAAATGTTTTCCAAATTTTAGGATCTGAAATTTTAGAGAATTTATCATCATAATACCATGGTGAATACTGGTTATGCTATTATGAATATGGATAATAAATAACTAATATGGAAGATTATTGATTATCTATTCTAATAATTATAGAATTTATAGGTTTCACACCATGAAAGCCTTTTTTCATGTTGTTAATGAGTCTGAGGTTCAAAAAATTGTAAAAGGAATTTGATGTAAGAGTCATCTTTGGGATTTGTAAGAATGATACATGCTCTAACATTGAAGGGTGTTCTATGAACCTATGTTCAGAAGAGTAATTGAATACATTTTTTTGTTTATTACATGTTATGATTACATTTTTCACACTATGAAATGTGTTTAAATGAATAACAAAAAATATTTATATTTGGAGTATTCTTTCTGGAAATCCATGTCACACCAAGAAGGAGTTTGAAGTAGATTTTAAATAATTCTCGAAAGGAAGTGTCTACTCCATGACATATAATATCACACCACAAAAAAGTATCTTTCAGATTTAATGATACTAGAGTTGAAGTACTCACATCATGGAGGGTATGTCATGCCACTCTAAGTGAAGGGTTTTCACTATTAACACCCACCAGTAAAATCTTACAAATCCAGGAATATTGAAGTTCAAATTTTACATGTTTTGAATTCATAGGTTATGCCATAGGCTATTTGAGAGTTGATTTAAGTTAAGGAAAGAATTTATTTTTTCATGTTGTAAGGAGTAATTCCAATTATGATCCATGTTATTTGGGTGATTCAAATATATTTAAAGATATAGTAGTCTTATGATGATTTGGTGGTTACCTAAACAAATATTAACCAATAATTTGAATACTATGATGAATATATGAATGAAGAATATCTTAATTCTTAAATTAAAGTGGGATGAGTTAGAATTTGGAATGAGATTTTAATTTTAAATCTGAAATTAAAATTATTAGTACTTATATTATAATATATTTTATAACATTCGATATAGATAATAAGAGGAAGATCATAAGAGGAGGAACTGAGTGTTCCTCAATATAGGATGAATTATAAAAACAACATGAACTTTTTTAAAGATCTGATTCATAAGAGAATATATTTTCTTTTATATTTCATTACATTAAAGAATATACATGGATTTAGAAAATTATTAAAAACATTATGAAATATCAGAATTAATAAGTAAGAGTTATTGTGTATTGGATTTAATGAAGAAGAGATACTAAGTATACACCTGAAGAATAGGTTTGTGTAATTTCATTGAGGCATTAGTTTTTTCTGATGTATGTAATAGTATGTATTAATGAATAATTACATTACTAGAGTTATTATATGAAGTTTTGATTTCTACTATGGAAATACAGTTTTAAGATTAAATTCTAAACTCTTCTCATGAAGATTTGTCTATATAATGTAGTAGGATTGGGAGAAACATTTGGAGTTCATTAAAGAATTAACATCTGAATTATATAATGAATAATTCTTGTATAGAAAATGAGTGGAATTCATGTTATTAAACTGATAATCGACCTACAAGTCTATAAAATGATACCTTCACCAAAGTAGTGTGTAGGGGATAAGAAGAGGTAGTTACCCTTGGGAGATAATGATCTTATCCATAAAACTTGTACATGAAGTAAACCTTGGTGAGGGGTGACCTTAACAAAAACATTGTAACCACACAAACAATGATTTATATTGGATTATTTAGTACACCAACATAATGTTGAGTGTATGCTCTTTGGATGTAGCCTAGTTCGGATGAATCACGTAAAATATTTGTGTGAATTTTGTAAATTCTCTAACCCCAGTAGCCCAAATTTGTTGGTAACCTTATTATATTAGCACTAGATATAAGCGATCGCATCCCAAAGGACTGAAAAGTTTTCTAGTATTTGTAAACTATATACACACTTTAATCTCATATGCATTTGAAAAAATAAAATACAATTAAGTATTTTATATGAAAACATCATTATTTTCTCTATCATATCCCGAAATAACAATCATAGTACCCTTCTTGGAATTCATAAAAAAGGAAAAAAATAAGGGCGAGCTTAAATTATTAGTGAGGGTATGCATACAGTGGAAGATAACATGGAAAAAATAATTCATGAATAACATGGTAAGAATAAATGATGATCAAATAATTTCATATAAATAATAACATGATCTTGAAACTTATTAGTGGATATCCTAACTATTAAAATAATCACATGGATATCAATAACTTTTTTCATAATGATTTAATGTATAATTTCAAACATCTTAAGCTTCACATCAAGGCCTCATATTAATACATCAACATAAACGGGTAAGGCCTCGACCAAATACCCAATTTTTCTTCATGAGACATATTGATGAATCAATGGGATATGTAATTTTAATTTTCAAACATAACTTAATAAGTCCAACACATTCATTATATGAATAAATAATACAACTTAATCAATATTCCTTAAAAATCAATATTTATCCATTCTAGAAGAACTATCATACAAAATGTCAATAATTTTCCTAGTAAAATTGATCATAAACCATCCCTAAAAATATGGTTTGTGGTATCATTATATTATATCATAATTAAATAAAAATATTTATCAAAGTATATATACATAGATAAATTTTTTTAAAACATTACAGGATAATTTCTTGTAAAAAAATACCTTTCTCACTTTGAAATCACTTATTTAAAATTTAAAGTTTCACAAATATTAAGAAAGAAAATTTATTTTAATGGAAATTTGACCATTTTAAAGGAAGATTAAAATCATTGGAAGTTCATGATTGTGGTAAATTTCATTCATGTAGTGTTTGTTAAAATAAATATTCCTTTCATATTTTCAGTAAAAGTCAAAAGTACCTCATTCAGAAAATGACAAGAAGATTCATTTTAAAAAAATTATAAAAATTTAAAAATGGGTAAATATGTATTTAATAAATCATTTTTATAATAATAAAAAATCCTTTAAAACATTTTATATAAAATTTGGATATGGAATTAAAATATTATCGACCAAATAGAAAACAAATTATGTTTTCCTTAAAAATATTCTTTCAGTATATTATGTAATTAAGGAGGGGAAAATGAAAGGAAATTTTTTTTAATTTATATAAATAACCATAAGATAAGAAAATTTATTTTTTAAGACATGAATATCAAATAATTTTCCCATTGGAGACTTAAAAATAAGTATTCCTGAATAATGATGAGATTGTGAAACAAACTCTTACCTCAGTTACGACTTACTTTGTATGTGTTTGAACATCCTATATAATAAATATTATTTTATTATAAATATATTACAAATCAATAATAATATATATCATAACATATATGATTTACTTATAACCTTTTATCACCCATTTATTGATAATTATTTATTAAAATCATTGTTTATGGTGATAACTACTTTGTTTTTCATGCATGTTTTTGTTCAATAGTTTTGGTCCTTGTACTTTAAAAATGGTTGAATCATATCCATAAAATTAATAATTATATAATTATAATATATATTCATTATATATATGTAACGCCCTAACCCCAATTACCCAGAGTCAGTGCATTATTACATAACATTGGCATGATTACAATGAATTAAGTCCCGAAATACCGATCAGTTTAGCAGTCTTGGAAAATAGATTACATACATGAAGTTCAAAATTGCAACTTGAAAATAAAAAAAACAGTAAAGTTTTCCATTAGAAACGTCCAATACTCCTAGATTATTCCTGAAAGTTACTCATAACTAAGTTCTTCATATCCTGGGAAAATAAAACATAAGAAAGGGGTGAGCTCAGGTGCTCATTAAGGGTAAATAATTTAGTGGAATCTATAAACTTTTAAGGAAAGATGTGTAATAAAACAACAACATTTTAAACATAAACTTGAACATAATATGGAAAAGGTAAATCAAAAATTTATATATAAAAATGCACATGGATATTATACTAGTTTAATAATCACATGTAATAACTAATTTCATAATGAGGGAATGTATAGTACCGAAATTTAATATCTGTGTCAAGGCCTCATGTCAGGACCTATGGGCTAACTATAACCGAACCCAAACCCGAAGAGCCTCTTTAACCGGACTCCATCCCGGAGAGCCTCTGTAATCGGACTCCAACCTAGAGAGCCTTTATAACCGGACTCCAACCTAAAGGGTCTGATGTAACCAGACCCCAACCCAGAGGGAATACTTTTACCAGTCCTTATCCCGAAACATACTAGTCTAACAAATTCATCATAAGAAAAGGTTGGAATATAACATAAATATTCATATTAAAACTAGAATACGAAATATTAATACTTTATCCATAAACCATGAATTGTGTAAAAATAAAAAATCTACAGTCAAAAATATCAAAAAACATTCAATATAATATGGAAGATTTTTATCATAATAAATCAACATCAAACAAGTTTAAAATCCATTAAAGGATGTTGACATAGATGAAAATGATCAGTAAAATGCTTTGAGAGAAATACCCCATTTTCATGAAATCGTTTAAAATTATCACAATTTATAAAGGTAGTCATTTAAAAGGTATTTCTGAATCAAAGTGCTTCATACCAATTTGAAACTTTTTAAAAGAATTATCATTTCAAAACATTCATGTCCATATAAATAAATCCTTAAAATCATTTTGAAAACATGGATATTAATTAAAAGGGTTTAGAGAGATAAATATTTAAAACATTTAAAATGATGATCTAGTTAAATAGAACCTCCCATAAAACCTTAAAATATTCCTTTTGAAATATTTTTTATAAATTATGGGTATCTATGATATGTATGTCCCAGAAAATACTTACACATGAACAAGCTCGGATAATAATGAGATTGAGGAAATAACCCTTACCTCGTTGTAATCAATAGATTCATATGAAAAATAGTCAATAACCACCAAATTAATAATATAATATCATGAATACAAAGATAATCATGATAATATATATCAAATAGTAGTACAAAATACACCACATGCAATAAATAAGTGGTGAACAATGGAAATCTCATGGAATTAAAAGTGAGATAAGAAACACCTTACCACGTGTCCGACTTGACTCACTTGTATGTTCCTTGTTCATCCTGAATAATGAAATTAAGTTAATTTATAATTGATTAATAATATTTTTAATTTTATTATTCCTTTTACATCACTTATTACCGTGCTATGACAATTAGTTAATTATTTGAGTTCATATCGGACATTTAGTCGATGTTTGGAACTTGAGTCAAAAAATGAACTTGTTATAATTATAAATTGTCCATGTGTTAAAAATTAAATTATATATATAATGATATTAATCATTTAGATTATATATATATCATATATTTCAAGTATATATATGTTTTTATAACAGTACATAACATTTGGAGATAAGAAATGAAATGCACTGTTCATGGATACGGTAAGCCTTACGTACGCATGAACGCTACTTTCATTTCTATTTAGTATTTTAATGGAATTAAAACATAATGATACATAGGTATATTATATTTCCAGTATAATATCATATATAATATCCTTAACTCCATACTTTATACATCCCACATAATTCATTAACGAGTCATATCACTTTGAGGGGGCGGTAGTCCACACTTCCTCAAATGAAATTATCGGGTTTTACCCATAATGGAAACCATAAAGGTATGATATAAATGGAAAAATACAAAAGCAAAAAGAAAACATATACATAATATCTATATCATATATAAATACAGTGTCATGTTAATGGCCACCATGAGAGGCGGTAAGAGATAATCGAACAATCATCGTTTTGTGAGTTGTTAGTTTTCCAACCACAGAAATAGTATGTTCTTCACCCATTAGATGGAGGTGTGTGTAAGTGTAGTTAGAATACTTCTCATAAAAACATCCAAGTTTACTGAGGATACCGGTGTTGTCATAAAATAAAGGAATAAAAAACGTTTAGGAGGTTGGAGAAGTAAAATAAAACAAAATAAAACAAAATAATTTAAGAGAAACCGTTACCTTTAATTTGGGTAACTTCCTTTGGTTTGAACCAAAAGGAATTTTTGAAGTGACTTCTGCCTAAGTTAAGGCTTCTAGGTGTAATATAGGGATCTTGATAGCTTATTTGGGCAGGGGTTGGATGAGCCAAGGGGCTTGAGAGGTGTGTGTAATGAGTTAGAAGTGTTGTCCTTTTATAAGGGGGAGGAGGGGCTCTTTTGGATAGTGTGAAAATATTATTTTATTATATAGTGATATTCAGTTTCTAAAGGTCCAAAACTAATTAAAGTCAAAGGTAATATGACTCATTGTTGAAATAGAATCATCCAATAATAATTGGACAGGTTTTTGGATATAGTTTTAATATTAATAATACTATTTATTTGAATCATTTATTAATGAGGTAAATACTACATAATTATTGTGTCATAAATAATTTAATTTATTTGATGTCTAAAAATTATAAAAAAATACCATAATATAGGAAATATTTTTAGATTTAGAATTAATATTTATAGTCTAAAATACGACTTATATAACCGCATGTAAAAATTTATTTACTAAAAGATATTTGTTTGTAATTGTTTCATTTACTTTAAGTTAATTAAAATAAAGTGTCATTATCATTCATAAGTGGCTCCATGGGGTCCCAAAATAGACCCAAGGATGCCCATGGTTAGCCATGACTAATCCAATAAGGTTAGGATAAGTGTTAAGGTAATTTTTTATTATTATAATATTCTTTTTACCTTGAATCACCCTATTTACCTTTTACTACGGTAAATAAAAGTCAAAAGTTAATATTCACCAAAAATTACTTTCATATTATTGAACAAAATTTTACATACTGAGGTTAATCGTGTCTCTCCTATTTGTTAAATTCAACTCACATAAGCGGTAAAATTATGTTTTATGCAAATTTGCAAATGCTCCTAGGAGGTGGGTAAAAGACGGTAAAATGTTTAATAAATTTTTTTATATATCTAAAATTATTATAAAATGACTCCAATGAATTATATTGAACTTATATATGTATTATGTATCTATTTTGACCTAAAATAAATTTAAATAAAATAAATAATTATTTAAATAAAAATTCATTTTTAACCAATAACTCAGTGTTTTCACTATTCATCAAAAATTGAAAGTTTTCAGAAAAATACCAAACTTTCACCCTAAGGTAATTTTGATATTATTAATTCAAAAATTAAGTCTATTTTACCAAATTAAAAAATATATAAGTTTCATTTATTAATTTAAAATTAATTCCTGTTGTCAAAACCAAAAGCGTGTTTTTATGAAATAATAACAAACAAAAGATTGATGCTTGTTTATGTTTAGTTTCAAAATGAAATTATTTCCAACAAATAAGATTGGATTAAATGGTAAAAATATAATCTATTTATAATTCCAAACCATTAAAATGTTTAATTTAACATTACAAATTATTTTGATTAAAAAAGTTGATTTCAGTTAAAATATAGTATTTTTCACTATTCACCCAAATATGAAAGTTATCAGAAAAACACCAAAAATTTATTGAAACTAAATTATCATGTACCAATTATAAAGAAGAATTTTATTTTGTTAAATTTAATATATAAAAGTTTCAAATATTGGATTTAAAAAGGGTTCACCATTAAAAGGCGGTAAAATTGCATTTTTAAAAAAATAATTCTTCTATCTGAAAAAAATGAATTTGTTTTTTTCATTATGTCTAAGAAACTCATAATATGGATTCTAAAATTATAAGGATTATATAAAGTTCAAAATTAAGTTAATACTATTCATAACATCTTTTGAACAGCTGGTTTGGTAAGTCGTGATGCGCTTAAACTCGGTGTTGCATGTAGTGAAAGTTATTGGATTACATTAAAGAAATAACGTACTATGAAATCTTGGGGTGCTAAAATATATATGTATATATATTTATCATAATCCATAAAATTTTTAAATAGAAAAATTAATTACATTGTTCATTGAGACGGTAGACTGTACATACGCATGAACCCTATCGTCACTTTTCATCAAATGGAATGAAAGAAAGTTAAAAAATAATCCACCTATAAATATTAATTATTATTTAATATATATAATATATATTTATTAAATATATCCTTATTAACATCCATGTAAATCATAAATGATGAACAGATCACATCCCTTTATGGATGTGGTAGACCACACGTACACATGAGGGATGTTATAATTTTTCAATGAAGGGGAAGGTAAGAATATAAATATGATATTATAATTATAGAAACATAATTATGTAATAAATATCATATATAAATATTAAAACCATCATAATAACCATCCAATAAAGATTGTTATGGAGAATGAATTGTATCACTATGTGGTGGTGATAGTCCACACGAACGCACAAGCGATAGTTTCTCTTCCCATTTGATGGAAAAGAGGGTGGATAATAGTGGTTTAATAATTATAATAAAATTTTAGTATATTTTGGAAACTTAATTTATTATTTAATGATAAATATTAAATATTTATATGAGGTAAAAGAAAAAGAAAAAATAAAGTGATCGATTAGGGAGATTACCTCTTCTTTGAAAGAACTCATTTATATCTCCTCTTAAGGAACCTAGGGTTGGAATTTTAGGGATATAAAAACCTATATAATGTATATAAGGATGTTTTAGATGGATTATTTTATTTTTTGGGTGAGATATATGGATAAATTTGGTCTAAAGAAAAGAGATAAGGGGTGTCCTTTTATAAGGAAGGGAAATGGCACACATGGAATTACAAAAAATATTAAAATATAACTAAGTCATTATCAAGAAAAATGTTTTGAAATGGACATATATCTGAATTAAAAGTGTACAAGGTCTAATTATAATCATAAAATTAAATTTATATATGTTATTGTGCCATTTTTTACCTTATCTTTTGGTTTTACCACTTGGTTAACCAATTTTAATCGTAACTATGGTAATGGATTTTTAATATCAAAGGGTTATAATTTTACTTATAAGTTAAAAATTGGATCATAAATGGTAAATGGATGAAATATTGGACCAATTATCATCTTAATTGTCCTATTTCAATATTTTTATAAACATTAACTAATTTAATAAAATATTATTTTTCTTAAAATATCATTAATTTAATTTTTGACATTATTTATTTAATTTGAGTATAAAAACATTAAAAAAATATGAAAATAGAATATAAACCTTTCACACAATCGTAATATTTTATATTCATATATAAAATTTGTGGTACACAATAATTCATCAAACTTGTATTATTTTAATATTTTTATAATCATTTATTTTATTTTTCTATTAATTGAATAAATACTGTGTCGACGTCGTGTAAATATTTAATCTAATTATTCAATGAATAAAAATTTAAAATAAATTAAAATGGTAAATAAATAAATTAATATTTCAAATGAATATTTAAAACTAAACCTAACCGCGTTTTATCCTTATGGAAAAATATTAGAGATATTAAATTCAAGAGTGTGATATTTTGTTTCTATTCTTTTCATAAAGTAATATAGAGTTCAGTATCAAATAAAAGTGGAACCGAGTTGCCAAATTTTTGAGAATTTTATGTAAATGGACGAACTCCATTAATTCAATTGGATAAAGGCAGGTGTTATAGAAATTTAAGATCTTTATTCTAATGTTTTAGCCGAATTTTACCCATTTTACCCTTACCGATCTGACAAATATTCACCAAGGTTACTAGTCATAATGACAAAAATAGTTGGGATATATTTATAAATTTTCATCCACTTGATTCCAAATATGGAATATTTTTTTTCAAGATTCAAATTAGATAATTTTTATAATTTAATTTAAGATTAAAACTGAATAATGTTCTAAAAATAAGTTTTCCAAAAAATTGTTTTCTAAAGTATAAAAGTATTTATACCAAAATACAATATAAAATCAATTCCAATGAAATTAATTGGATTATTAAAAATATGAATAATTTATTTTTATTTTTAATCCATTTAAAAAAATGGAACTTTGAAATTTTTTTAAATGAAAATACAGTTGTAATAAAAATCCTTATTTTTCAAAATTATTCAGAAAATCAATCTTTTTAGAAAATTATAAAAAAATAATTCTAAGATAATTATTAAATTATGATTTAAAAAATGAATTTAATTTTAACAATTACATTTTAAAAAAGTTTCAGAAAATAATTATATTATTTTCTCACAAAAAACAATAAAAATAATTTTTGAGAAAAAAATGTATTTTTGAAGAATAGAACGTGTTTACTAAAAATTGAGTAATTATTTCATAATAATTCATCAATGAATTTATATTGAGTAGTTAATTTATGTATTTTATATAATTTATTTAATCTTATTCGTGCCCTCTAATTCAATGACAAGGTTATAATGGTCATATAATAATATTCCATGGTTCTTTTAAGCTTAGTGTTGTGTGTTGTATACACTATCGAATATAGTGTTCTTATAAAATCTCACGGTGTCACATTATAATCCATTTAATAAATTGTACCCTAGAAATACAAACTTTTACTTACCCTTTCACCCTTTTAGTTAATGATATCATCGTTCATGCGTATGCACAACCTACCGTCTCTATGAAGCGATGCGATTCAATTTTTATGTCCAATTTTAATGAATAGTTATAAGGATGTATCTAATAAAAAAATATTTAGAAAATTAATATAATTTTTTATATGATTGATATATATCCTATATGAAAGAACCATAAATTTCATGATAAAACACACATGAGAAAACAAGGCAATTTACACCTGAAACAATGAAAATAAAGAAATATTATTAACAAACTAGTGGTAAAATGTAATAAGAAGATAATTTATGGTATGATATATATGATTATGGTTATTTAATAGACTTATAATAAACCTATATTTATTATATATGAGTTTTTATATATATATAAAGAAAGTTTAACCTAAGGTAAGGGCTTCTCGTCTCACTTTTACTTCCATGAGACATATGCCATATTCATCCCTTATTTCTTTGTTATATGTATATAATAACCCTTTTGATATGTTATATCATGAATATATCTCTAATAATGGTATTTAAAATTTCATTTGATGTTTTTTATTTCATTGTTATTATTATTCAAATGTTACCCAAGTGGTTGGGATGTATTTCACAATCTCATCATTATTCAGGATTGTTTATGTTTATGTCACCCTTGGTGGAATTATTTGATATTTATATCTTAAAATATATTTATTTTCATATAATAATTTTTTCTAGAAAATTTTAAATTAATAGTTCCATTTTCCTCTATTTGGTACTAAAAATTATTGAGAAAATGTTTTTCAGAAAATTTAACTTTATTTCTCTCTTTAGTTAAAAATCCTTTTTTATTCAATTCCATGTTTTATAAAAAAGTTTTCAATTTTTTATCATTCTATAAACTATTTATTGAAGAAATATTTACCATTGTTTTAATTTTTTGAAAATAGTCTAAAAGAAATCTTCTTTTCCTTTTCTCGATGAGGCACTTTTTAACCCTTTTATAATAGTGTGAAAGGAATTTTTTTAACTTGTACAACATGTAAATAATTTCACACCATCATGACCACTCAATGTTTTAAATATTCCTTTATAATTTTAAAAGGTTATTTTCAAAGAAAAGTATTTTTAAAATTATTTTTGAACTTTTAATTTGAAAAATATTTTCATAGTGAAAAGGTTATTTTCCTCAAAAATGTTTTAAAGGGAATTTCTTGTGGTACTTTTATTCATAAATGAAATCAACCCATTATTGTACTTATAATTCACTAGGTATGTGTTGTATTCATACTATTCTTATTATTTCTCTAGATAGTTTATGATTGGTTTAATTGGGGATATAAAATCTTATTACCCTTCCCCATATTACTCTAGATAGTTTATGATTATGTTTATTGATTGGGGAAAGTATTAAAATTTCATATGTTAGTTTTTAATATAAATTTTTATCTTGATTATGTTTCACCCATTTCATATGAGTGATGAATTGAACTTATTAAGTGATGGGTGGGGCCTGTAATTAAATTTTCCCTTGATGTATCGGTAAGTCTCATGAGAAAAATTAGTTGGACAAATTAAGTGGTTTTTTACCCAAAGTTTTAAACTGTCTTGTGAAAGGTTTTGACAGTATTCTTATGATGTCCAACATTATTCATTACCTCATTTTGAGATCACTTATTGATTTCCATGTGATTATTCAATTAGTTAGAATATCCATGGATAATTTTAAATCTCATGTGTTTATTTATAAGGCTTTATTTATCATCCTTTATCCCTACCATATTATGTTCAAGTTGTTATTTAAATAAAATGAAATTTAGTTATTTAACTTTCCATATTTATTAGGATTATTTATTGATAATATCTTACACATAAATATACCCTTAATGGGAAACTGAGATCACCCTTTTCTTATGTTTTATTTTCCGCGGGATATCGGGAAGTGTTTTGTGACCGATAGGCAATGATATGCTTAGTGGAATTTTGGCGCTCTCAAAGAAACAACTTTTGTATTTTATGCTTTTAAAATTTAATGTGAATTTCAAGTATGTACCTATTTTAAAAAGACTACTAAACTATTCATTCCTCTTGTATTTGATTTCTTTTATCTAGTGCCAATGTAATAAAGTAACTATTGGCTCTAGGATACAGGGTCAAGGTATTTATAACTGAATAGTTTATTAGTCTTGGAAAAAAATATGTATACCTGAATATCACATACATTTGAAAGCACAAAATAAAATGAAGTATTTTATTTGATAAAATACTTTTTATATATAGAATATCCTTTAAAATCAATCATATTACACTTCTTTTCATCATAGAGAAAGGAAACAAAACAAGGGTGTGCTCAAATTCTCACTAAGGGTATGAGTACAATGAAATCTAACATGGAATAAATAAAGCATAAATAATATGTCAGGAATAAATAATGATAAAATAATGACATATAAATAATCATAGGAGCTTGAAACTTACCCATTGATATCATCACTATTTAAATAATCACATGGACATTAATAACTGATTTCATAATGATGGAATGCGTAATGCCGACCATCTTAGGATTTCTGTTGATGCTTCATGCCAATACATCTACATAAATGGGTAAGGCCTCATCTAAATACCCAAAATGTTTTTTATTATGAGACCCACCAATTCATCGAGGGTCCACGCAATTATAGTACCCACCCATTACTTAATAATTCCAATGCATTCATCATATGAATAAACATTAAAACTTAATCATAATTCATTAAAAATCCATAACTTTATGTATTGGAAGAACTAACATATGGAATGTCAATAATTTACCCATTCAAACCAATCATAAACCATCAAGAAAAATATTTTGGATGGTATCATTAAATTATATACTCATTAAATTAAAATATCCATCATTGGATATTAACAAAGATGAAAATACTTTAAAAATTAAAAAGACAATTTCTTGAGAAAAATATCCTTTTCACTTTGAAATTATTTATTTAAAATCAAAAAAATTAACAAATATTAAGAAAAACATTTATTTGAAATAAATATTTGAAAATTGAAAATGAGTCTTCAAATTATTTTTTGTTCATGATGGTGGGAAATTTTATTCATTTCATGTATGTTAAAACAAATATTTCTTTCACATTTTTAGTAAAAGTCAAAATATCTCTTTCCGAAAATTACACGAAGATTCCTTTTAAAAAAATTAAAAATTAAAAAATGGGAAAAAATATATTTAATAAATAATTTTATAAAATTAAAAACATTCTCTATAACATTTTAATGAAAATATATACATGGAATAAAAATATTTCCAATTGAAGAGAAAGCAAAGTCGATTTTCCTTAAAAACATTCTTTCTATATATTGAGTATTTAAAAAGAGTAAAATGGAACGAAAAAAATTTAATTTTTAGAAATTTACATAAGATAATAAAATTTATTGTGATTAATATGGAAATATAAAATGATTCTCCTAGAAGATACTTAAACATAAACAATCTTGAATAATGATGAGATTGTTAAATAAACCATTACCTCGGGTCCAACTTCTTTCATATGTGTTCAAATCTCCTTAATAATATATATAGATTTATTATAAATATAATATATAAAAATAATATATATATATATATAATTCTATATATATTTTATTTATAACCATTTATCACCTTTTATTAACAATTCTTTATTAAAATCACTGTTTCAGTTGATAACTGCTTCATTTTTCACGCGTGTTTTGGTTCGGTAGTTTTGGTCATTGTTCTTTAAACATGGTTACATCATATAATTTTTTTTTAATAATGATATAGATATAATATATATAAATTATATATATATATATATATAATCATCCATAAAATGTAGATATATAAAAATGAACAACAACGTTCATGGAGAAGGTAGGTCGTACATACACATGAACAATGTTTTCACTTTTAGATGGATGGAATGAAAGAAAGGTAAAAAATAATTCACCTATATATAATCATTATTATTTCATATATATCATATATATTTATTAAATCTATCCTTATTACCATCCATGTAAATTAGAAATGAAGAAAAAATCACATTACTTTTTGGAGGTTGTAGTCCATACGTACACTCAAGCAACATTATCATTTTTTGAAGGATGGGTAGTTAAGAAGTTAGATATGATATTATAATTATATAATCATAAATATATCATAAATATCATATATAAACATTAAAACCATCATAATAACCATCCATGAAATATGGTGATGGAAAATGAATCGTATCGCTGCGTGGAGGCGGTAGTTTACACATAAACATAAGCGATACTTTCATTTCCCATTTGATGGAAAAGGGTGGATAATGGATATTTCATAATCATAATAAAATTTTAGTATATTTATGGCACATAATTTTTTATTTTATTATAAATAAAATATATTTAGAATATGTAAAAGATAGAGAAAAAATAAACTGACCGGTTAAGGGAGTTACCTCTTCTTTGAAAGAACTCCTTTAGATTTCATGTTAAGAACCAAAGGGTTGGTATTTTGGAAATAAAATAACCACTATAACATGGATAATAAAGGTGGGGAGGTATATTTATAGTTTTTGGTCGATATATATTGCCCAAAGTGGCGTAACAAAAATAGAGAAGGGGTGTCCTTTTATAAGGAAGAAAAATGACACACTTGGAATTACAAAACAGATTAAAATATAACTAATTAATTCTCAATAAAAATGTTTCAAAATTGAAATATATATGAATAAAAATTATATAATGGTGAAATATAATCATATAATGAAATTATATAGGTTTTTGTGTTATTTTGAACCATATCTTTTTGTTTAACCCCTTGGTTAACAAATTTTAATCTTAACCCCCGTAAAGACATTTTAATATTAAAGTGTTATAATTTTAATTATAAGTTAAAAATTGGATCATAAATGAAAAAAATGAAGAAATATTGGACCAATTCTCATCATACTTATACTATTTCAATATTTTTATTATTTATAAATAATTTAAATTTTTTTTCCAAAAATATCATTAATGACATTTTTTATACTATTTAATTTGACTTAATGACATAAATAAAAAATATTTAATTCAAATAAAAAAATTTTACTCATCCAAAAAAATGATATATTCACCTATAAAATTCATGTAACATAATAATTCATCAAATTTTTATTACTTTTAACATTTTTAAAATCATTTATTTTATTTTTCTATTAATTGAATAAATACTATATCGACATTTTGTAAGTATTTAAGCTAATTATTCAGTAAATAAAAATTTAAATTAAATTACCTTGATAAAAAATTAATTAATAATAAATATTAAAATTTAAAACCCAACATAACCTTCTTTTATCCTTATGAAAAAATATTAGAGATATTAAATTCAAGATTGTGCCATTTTATTTTTATTATTTTCTTGAAATAATATAAAGGTCAAGATCAAAGAAAAATGGAAACAAGTGGCCATATTTTTTATAGTTGGATGTAAATTTATGAAATAAATCCATAAAATAGGATAAAGGAATGTTTTAGAGAAATTTTAAAGCCTTATCCCAATTTTTTAACTCTATTTTACCCGTTTTACACATACCGAGGTGATAAATATTCACCAAGGTTGCTATTCATAACGACCAAAAATAAAAGAAAACCATTTAATTTATTTAATACCAATTATTAAAACTATAAAATATATTTTTCAAAATTCAATTCATATAATTGTTAGAATTCATGTTAAAATTAAACTCACAAAACACGATGAAAAGAAATTTTCTAGAAAAATATTTTCTAAAGTAAAAATGTTTTTATAAAAAAAATCCAACACAAAATTAATTAAAATGAAATTAATTGGATTATTAAATATATAAATTAACCAATATTTATATTCAAACCATTTAAAACAAAATGTAACTTTCTGAATGTCTTAAATGAAAAGAATTTGTTTTAATAAAAATCAGTATTTTCACTATTCGTCAAAAAATCAATATTTTCCTGAAATTATCAAAAATTAAATCTAAGATAATTATGAAAAGATGATTTCCAAAATTAAATTTATTTTATTAAATAAATTTTCTAAAAGTTTCAAAAAAAAATTCTATTATTTTTTCACAAAAAAATAAAAACTATTTTTGAGGGAAAATGTATTTTTGATGAATAAAATGTATTTACTAAAAAATGAGTGCATGTTTCCTAAGAATTGATCAATAAATTTATATTTATTAGGTCCTTTATATATATTTTCTAATACAGTTAACATTATTCAAACTTTCCAATTCAATATCTAGGTTATAACAGTCATATGAAAATATTTTGTGGTTCGTTTAAGCTTGGTGTTGCATGTTGTATATGCTATCGAATATAGTTTTCTTTTAAAATATTATAGTTTCATACATTTAATTTTAATTTCTAAATCAATGATTGTTATTTTATTGGTTTGAGAAAAAAAATATAAATATAGGGTTAAATAAGCATTACTTTTACCAAGTAAACAAGATCCTAATTGATACGAGCAGAGAAAAAAAAGTTTAATTCATCCAAAACCCTGATTCACCCCTCTTAGGGTGTCCTAGGTTACAATAATTTTCTATATCAGTATTATAGAAAATTATTTAATCAAATTTGGTTCCATGATCCTTGAGATAATTTTTCATAACTATATCACGTGGTTGTTCTCCAGTAATTACCGAATATTCCTTCTCATTTAATCATTTGTATTTAGTGAAATTAAAGTAATTTCCTTTTCTCATTTGATCTTATTTTAGTTGATTAAATAAACCATCAAGAAATTATTCATCAGAGATCATAATTTTAAATTTATATTTATTTTAATTTGATAATTGCATAATGTTCATGTTTAGATCACCTTACTTCATTTCACTAAACCGTCTTTAACTATTATCTCCCTCAATCTACTTTATGACATGAAATATCTCTTTCTATAGATTCCATTATAATACTGATATTTAATTTTAATTATTATATAATTTTACTTCTTTATCTTCTCTTTCATAATTAAAAGATCATTCTCTTATCAACCATCTTGAATCATAAACTTTTTTTGAGTAATTGTGATATTTGATTCAATATAGATCATTGTGGAACTCATCCTAGTTAATTATACCAATAAGTTCAGGATTATTATTCTAAAAATATTCCCACAAAATCCATAGATAATAAATCTCCGTAACTATATTTAAATAATTAAAATCATATATATTTGTGTCATGGATTTTCATTCATTGTGTGAGTATATATAAAATTCTAGTAGAAACTTTAGCTTGAATAGTTCTTTATTAGATTTTATCTAATCTTGATCTTCTTCTTCACAATCACAAAGACTATATTCTAAATCATTTATATTGAATCAAAAACCCTTTCAGTATTTTTTTTTAATTTAATGATGAATAAAACTAGCATCATCCCTTATAACTTTTAAAACTTCATAGTTCTCAAATTTTTCAAAAAGTAAAATATCTAATAAAGTCCCTAAGTGTATTTTGAGATCTCAAATATCTTATGATTCCAAATATATTATGCATTCTGTCAAGTTTATTATGAATCCAAATATCTTATAGAGTCCATATATCTTATGAAAACCCCAAATATCTTATGAAATAAAAATATTATATGAAATCATGTCAACATCTTATGAAACTTAGGAACCTTCATGAATTTTACAATTTTCATTATCTTTTCAAAAAATGATTATAAAGACAAAAAATTGTTTAAAAAGTCAGAAAATATCTTATGAAAATTCATCTATGTGTTATGAAATCACTAAATTTATTACAAAATCCACAAAAAGTATTATAAGATCATCGAATCATATCATAACTTCTCTATTCACTTCAAATGATCTCAAAAGAATTAAAAATACATCAAAATAACATAAAACACTTTTAAACAATTCAAATGACTTTATAAAATATCAAAATGATTCCAAATCACTTAAAAATAATTTTCAAAGTCTTTACAACATATGAAATCTTAATTTATAAATTATAAGTATCTCCACTGACATTTCAATTATATATTCATTTCTTCCATGTTAAAACTTCATCCAATAAATATTATTCAATATAAACAATAGTAAATATTATTAGTAATCTAAATATAGATTCTACACACTTATTATATATTTCTTAAAAAAATTGAAGTTATTTCAATATATTATTTAATAACAACATTTTAAAGTTGCTCAAAAACTATTCTAGTGGCCACCTCTTCTAACTTTATAGCAGTTTTGTAGACCACATGTAATGACCCAAACTTTCATTAATGGAAATCCCTCTTGATCTAATTAAATGTATCTTTATGTAAAATGATAATATAAAATTTAAACTTCTTTGGTTTTATGTTTTTGGATTTTAAAATGCTGTTAAGAATTGTGGCCATTGCTACTGTAGCCGTTGAACAATAATCACATGATTAGTATAAATATAGGTCTTTAACAAATCCAATTTACTCTGACAAAGGAACCGATGGCCTCATCCAGTAGATATGCCCTATACGAAGCCCATTTGTCAGATCTTAGAAAGGAGTTTGTGTCTTTGGGCTTCGCTATTGACCAAGCCCAAGACGATCTTGAATATGTTAAGCTTGAGCGGGACCGCCTATGAGAGAAGTGGAAGTTGATAGAGATTACCGCCCGAGTAATGTTATCCAGGACACCACAAGAGTCTGACACCATCGCACACCTTACTCTTCATTCTTATGAGGGTGTTATAAGGGGTTATGTAACAAGACCTTAGCATTATGTTTATGTACATTATTTTTGTATATAATAATGAATATACTTTCATTTTATTATTGTTACCTTGTAAATAGTTTTTAAAGCACAAATAGTATTTTTAGTTAATATTCAACTAAGAAATCTATTTTGAGGAATTAATGGATTTTTGAATTAAAAAATATTTTAATAAAATATTATTATTATTATTATTAAATTAATTTTTTTAAAATATAAATGATCTTATAATTTTATGAATGAAATTGTAATTTTTATTAAACCTTGAAATCTATTTTTGTCAAAACCCTTGAATTTTCGATAAATGTTGGTTTTTATTTTAAAAGTGAAAATTAACATATTTAGAAAATTATTTAGATAAAATGAATATTATATCTGGAATTAGGATGTCAAAGTTATCCAATGGTGAATTTTTCATAATTTTCTGAGACAGCCAAATTTTTGGGTAAAAATTATTTACCGTTTAAATATATAATGTGTTTTATGACATCATAATGACTCAATAGTGATGTAATAAAATAATATAAACTTTATGTTCAGAAAATATTTGTTTTACCATTATAATAATGTGATTTTGGGTTTGTTTGATTTATTTTACAAAGCTTTATTGGGCCCTTCAATACTTATTAAACATTTTGTCTTTTTAAATTGTTTTCCTTGGGAGTGTGACTCACCTCCACATAATAAACCCAATTTTTTAAAAAAGTTGGGACTTTTTCCTTATAAAATATTGTTTTCCACTTCCCCTTTCCAAAAACCAGGGGCTGGTTTTTGTTTTGGATTAGTTTAATATAAGGTGTCCCAAACCTAAATAATAAAGAATTCTGTCACCTTTCCTATATAATCCCACCCAAGCTCCCATTTCCTCCTCACTAAAAGATTTTTTTGTTCGTCCAAAATCTTCCCTACTCTCTCTATAATCCTCCCATGGTGTCCCAATCTCTCAAGAAGCCTCTCTCAAGCCTCTCTCAAGCCTTTGGATGCACACTTCCAAGTAAGGGTTTTTCTTCCTTTCTCATTTTTGTTAAATATTCTTTAAATTGTTTTTCCTTTTTAATTTCAATTATAAATGTTGGGGTATGGTTTTAACCTCCCCCATACTACCCTATTTATATTTGAAAGATGGGAGACCCCATTCTCTCCCATTAAATGATTCCCATGTACACCCGTTACAATGCCGAAATTCCAAAAGGAATTTCTCTCTCCTCATTTACATTCAAGAAATTCTTTTGTATAACAAATATAAATTCCATTAAATTTGTTGGGAAATGTATCTATATGACCACCTTATTTTCCATGTCATGTAAATATGATGAGACTCCCCTTTCTATCTCATCAACTATTTTTATGAGTTCTTATGTCACGCTATTATGCTGTCGAAATTGCACCGCGCTTTCCCAAGCCAAAGTCATTGTGTAGTGAATACCATGCCCATTTCTCTATCAAGGGTATTCACCTTTCTGCACATTTAATTATTGTTTAAATAGTTTCATGTATGTATTCCACATTCTTTTATCATGTAATAATGGATTATGTTGAATGATTCAATGTTTTATGATCTATGTGGCACACTTATGCATGAAATGAAATGTTTAAGAAGGGTGCGCCCTGATAGCGCTCCAATGCATTAGGTAAAGTATAGTATCATGATACGTCCTGTGAAATGGGTGTTTACTCATGATTATTCAAGTGAAACAAGGTTTTACTCGTGCTTCATGTGCAATGAGGGTTTACTCATGCTCCATGTGCAATGATCCTTTACTCCTTCTAATTCCATGTTAAGTGTTATTACCACATTTCCATGTTATGATTATCATGATTTAGCATGCCTTTATGTTTATGATTATCTTGTACTCTATTGATATTCCTATTGTCTAACATGGATTTTATTCCTCATGTTATTCCATGATTAATCCCTTACTGGGCTTTATAGCTCACCTTTTTTATGCATGTTCTCAGGTTATCCCATGCAATGCTAAGTACGAGGGATTGTAGTGGTCATGTAAAGGAAGGTGTCAATAAAGATGTTGTTTTTCATGTTTTAAGTTTTTATGTAATGATCCTAAGCCCCAAAGACACTATAACTCTCTATCTTCTATGTTGTATCAAATGAAGTTTATGTAATAAATTATGTTTAATTGTGTAATAAAAGATCAGGGTTGTCATAGTTGGTATCAAAGGATAGGTTTAGTTATTTTTGGGATTAGGATTAAAAAACCTTAGTAAAGCCTTAGATACAAGAATAAGTATAATAAAAACATCCCTAATTTTTGGTGAGTATTGATTAAGTGGTTTATCAAGCAAATACATCCTTGTCTGGATACGGGCAGGTAGAGGCAGCTCTGGCAAAGCTGTATCCTAGGGGTAAAACCCGAAAACACCACTTTGAGCTAGACTCAAATGGGAACTAGTGCACGAAAATGGTCCTTGCTACATTCTTGGTTACGACACTCCCGGGGGATATTTTTTGGTAAATTCAAAAGCTTAGTGTGAACCATTATTAAGGGACTAAAAAAGGCCATAAGAATATATGTTAGAATGTATATCATGGACAACATAGACTGAAGCCAATAGATTCACGTGTTAAGGAAATAAAATTTATTTATAATTCATCAGTTTTGTCCTTGGATTACCCTTTTTGTGTTACCCCTAACTTTCCTTTTATTTCTACCAATGGTCGGTAATAGGAGGACTCGGGCTAACAACCGATGTGAAGACCAATGTGATGACTGTACTAATGAGATGACCAATCCAATGGGAGCGGGAATCGCGAACTTTGTCACGCTTCTCTCTCAGATAACCCAAGCTTTGAATAGAAACATGGGTCAAGAGGAATGTTCAACCCCCTAAGAAAGAACAAGTTGCTATCGAGAGCTTAATGAGATAAATGCCTCCTACTTTTAATGGATCATATGATCCCTCAATCGCTGAAAAATGGATCAACTCCATTGAAAAGATCTTCTCCATCTTTCAATGTTTTGAACAAGAGAAGGTTTTCCTGGCAACTTATTATATGGAGGGTGAAGCTGATCAATGGTGGACATTGATCAAAAATACGAAGCCTGAGGAGGATATTGAGGTGTTGGAATGGAAGGATTTCTGGAAGATGTTTTTCGATAAATACTTTTTGTGCACCCTCCGGATTAAGATGGAAAGGTAATTCCTTGCACTCAAGAAAAAAGATGACGAATCTATCAGAGTGTATGAGGAAAACTTCACAAGGATTGCACAATATGCCTCTAGCTTTTTCATTACCCCTGAATGCAAGGCTGACCACTTCTTTGGTGGGATGAAACCTAGCCTACGGAAAGTGCTAGAGATCCGTGACTTCGACAGCTATGAGGAAATTGTCAGATGTTCCCTCAAGGTCAAAATGGATATCTTAGAATCTCAGGGGTATCATAGGGATAAGAAGTGTAAGTTAGACTTCAATGCTGGCAGTCTGATGGTTAAATCCAACTGTGCTAAGAAGATCCAGCACCCCACTTTCCAAAGGTGCGGAAAGAAGCACCTCGGAAATTGCCTGAAGGGGATGATGAAATGCTTTAGGTGTGGAAGATAAGGGCACCTTGCTATTAAATGTCATCAAGAAAGACCTGCGGCTTCGACAGAAGAGAGGAACGCTCTGTTCGAACCTCAACATGTGGTTCATTTCTACAACTGCAAAGAACCATGGAATCTTGAAAATCAATTCCCTAAGCCAAGGGTTTTCAGAGGAAACCAACAACCTCCAAGGTAGTAAGGGAGAGATTTTTCCATCACTACTGCCGAAGTGAACCTCGACAATGAAGTGGTGACATGTACGCTAGTTATTCATTCAAAAATAGTGAACTTACTTTTTGATTCAGGTTCTACGCATTCTTTTATATATCAAAAGTTTAGTAGAACAATCCCAGCACCCCCACAAATCATGTAAGTGAAGATGTTGGTGAGTAGGACAAATGGGGAAATCATTACATACCATGAATATAACTCCTCCCCTATTATAATATATGGATTAAACTTCCCAGAAAACCTTGTCATACTCCCTTTGGTGGAATTTGATGCAATTCTTGGCATGGATTGGCTTTCCTTATGTAGATCCAACATAAATTGTCGTGAGAGGGAAAATCACTCTCTATGTGGAGAATCGACCCACGATTCTATACAAGTGCAAGGAGGAAGATGAATCTTCTTTAGCTCCATCATCTTAAGAATGGATATTACTGCCCTATGAGCATGCGTATCTAGCTTAGATGATTGAGACTAAGGTGGCAACCATCCTTGAAGACATGCCTATTTTGAGGGAATTTGCTGAAGTGTTTCCTGAGGAATTGTCTAGTCTTCCTCCTAGAAGGGATGTTGAATTCTCAATTGATCTTATACCTGGGGTGTTTCCAATATCCAATAATTTGTATAGAATGGCTGTTGTGGAGCTTGAGGAGATGAATAAACAACTACAAAAGAATCTAGATAAAGGGTTTATATGCCCAAGTACTTCACCATGGGGTAAACTATTTCTCTTTGTCAATAAGAAGGATGGGTAAATACACCTTTGCATCGATTATCGTGAGATCAACAAAATCACGATAAAGAACAAGTATCCTCTCCCAAAAATTTATGACTTGTTCGATCAGCGAGTGGAGAAAAATACTTCTCCAAGGTGGATTTGCGGTCGGGATAATATCAAGTGAGGGTGAAGAAGGAAGATATCCCCAATAATGTTTTTCGTATAAGATACAGGCACTATGAATTCATAGTAATTTATTTCAGACTCACTAATGCTCCAACAATATTCATGGAATTTATGAATAGAGTCTTTAGAGATTACCTCGACAAAGTTTTGGTAGTCTTTATAGATTATATTGTGATATATTCCAAAACCAAGGAGGATCACGAGGAGCATCTAAAATGGTACTAGAGAACATGCGGAAGGAGAAGCTCTATTAAAAGTATAGTAAGTGTGAGTTCTGGTTAAAGGAGGTCTCATTCTTAGGCCATATCATCACAAGCAATGTGATATCTATGGATCCCTCTAAAATAGATGCAATTGAGGGATGGTTGAGGCCAACATCAGTAATAGATATCGATAGCTTCTTGGGGTTATCTAGATATTATCAATGATTTAGGAGAAATTTCTCATGATTTCCAACCCTCTTACCAAGCTAACTCAGAAGGGAGTAATGTTTTCTTGGAGTGATGAATGTGATGAAAGCTTCAACGAGTTGAAAATGAGGCTTATCACTGCACCTGTTCTCACTTTACCCACAAGTGGAGAACTTTTTGTGGTATTCAGTGATTCTTTGAAGAAGGTCATAGAATGTGTGTTGATGAAAAATGACAAAGTCATTGCCTATGCTTCAAGGAAATTGAAAGTTCATGAACAAAAATATCCAACACATGACCTCGAGTTGGCTGCAGTGATCTTCACTTTGAAAATTTGGCGGCATTATCTCTTTGGGGAGAAGTGTGAAATATATACGGACCACAAAAGCCTCAAGTATATATTCACACAGAAATAGTTGAACATGCGCCAATGAATATGGTTAGAGTTGATCAAAGACTATGACTGCTCAATCCATTACCACCCTGGGAAAGCGAACAAGGTGGAAGATGCCCTAAGTAGAAAGGAACCAACGATTCTATCATTGATGAGAATTGAAAAGGATCCAATCATCTTAGATTTGATGAAGATGGAAATGGGAATCATAAAGAATGGAACATCATAAATCCATTCACAAATGATTGCTCAACCATCAATTTTGAAAAGGTTAAAGGATGCTAAAAAGGATGATGTGGGAATTCATGAAAAAGTGGAAGCTATTGGAAAAGGGAAATACTCAGAGTTTAATGTTAATGAAGAAGTAATTGTGAGATTTGGGAAAATACTATGTGTTCCATCAAGTCTAGAGATGAAGAAGGAACTTTTGGATGATGCACATAGTTCAAATTTCTCTATTCACCTAGGAAACACAAAGATGTATCGAGATCTCTGAGAGAATTATTGGTGGGATAGTATGAATAAGGAGATCACTGAATATACATCAAAGTGCCTGGTTTGTTAGAAAGTGAAGGAAGAGAGGCAGAAGTATAAGGAGATGATGCAACCATTTCCCATACCAAAATGGAAAAGGGAGAACATCACCCTGGACTTTGTCACCGGACTTCCAAAGACATCCAAAGGAAACAATGCAATCTAGGTTGTTGGGGATCATCTTACAAAGGATGCACACTTCATTGCTATTCGGGAGGATTTCTCATTAGATCAACTGGCACATATATATATCAGGTAAGTGGTAAGGCTGCATGGAGTACCACTATCTATTGTGTCTAATCTAGATCCAAGATTCACCTCTAAGTTTTGGAAGAGTCTTCAACATGCTCTAAATACTGAACTGAACTTCAGTATGGCCTATCATCCTCAAACTGATGGCCAATCCGAGCAGACTATCCCAACACTTGAGGAAATGTTGAGAGAGTTCTAAATGGAATTTAAAGGAGGGTGGGATCAACATCTTCCTCTGGTTGAGTTCTCTTATAATAACAATTTCCACTCGAGTATCCAAATGACACCATATGAAGCCCTTTATGGGAAAAGGTGAAGAACATCGGTGTGTTGGGATGAGGTCAGTGAGCATAAGCTTATTCGACCAGAAATGGTTGAAGAAATGGTGGAGAATGTGAAAACCATTCAGTAGCATATCAAGGTAGCCCAAAGTCGACAGAAAAGTTATACAGATAACCATCGAAGTTAGCTTGAGTTTAAAGTTGGAGACATGGTATTTCTAGGCATATCTCTATGTAAAAAGGTCATGAGGTTTGGAAAAAAGTGAAGTTAAGTCCAAGGTACATCATCCCTTTTGAGATTATTGATCGTGTTGGGGTTGTGTCCTATCGAATAACACTTCCACCTTCTATTGCCAAAGTACATGATGTCTTTCACATATCCCTCTTAAGGAAGTAAATACCGGACCCTTCACATGTACTCTTTTCAGAGGTGGTACAGTTAGAAGATTATCTTTCTTATGAGGAGAAACCAGTGAAGATCTTAGATCATATAGAAAAAGTTCTACGAAATAAGATAATTCCCCTCGTCAAGGTGTTGTGGCGAAACCATAGCTTTGAATAAGCGACATGGAAATTAGAGGAAATGATGAAGCAGAGTTACCCAAATTTGTTTTAGTGTGGGAAAAGGAAATTTCAAGGGTGAAATTTATTAAGGGGGGAAGATTGTAATGACCCAAACTTTCATTAATGGAAATCCCTCTTGATCTAATCAAATGTCTCTTTATATAAAATGTTTATATAAAATTTCAACTTATTTGGTTTTATGTTTTTGAATTTTAAAATACTATTAATAATTGTGACCATTGCTAATATAGCCGTTGAAAAGTGATCACATGATTAGTAAAAATATAAGGCTTTAACAAATCCAATTTACTCAGATAAAGGAAGTGATGGCCTCATCCAGTAGACGTGCCCCATACGAAGCCCATTTGTCAGAGCTCAGATAGGAGGTTGCATCTTTGGGCTACGCTCATGAACAAGCCTAAGATGGGCTTGAATATGTTAAGCTCAAGCAGGACCGCCTACGAGAGAAGTGGAAGTTGATTGATATTACCACCTGAGAAATGTTATCCAAGCCACCCCAGGAGTCTATCACCATCACATACCTTACTCTTTAGTCTTATGCAGGTGTTATAAGGGGTTATGTAACAATAACTTAACACTATGATTATGTACATTATTTTTTTATATAATAATTAATATACTTTCATTTTATTATTGTTACCTTGTAAATATTTTTTAAATCACAAATAGTATTTTTAGTTAATGTTCAACTAAGAAATATATTTTGATGAATTAAAGGATTTTTTAATTAAATATTATTTTAATAAAATATTATTATTATTATTAAATTAATTTTTATTAAATCTAAATTATTGTATAATTTTATGAATGCAATTGTAATTTTTATTAAGGTTTTAAAGCCATTTTTGTCAAAACCCATGAATTTTCGATAAATGTCAGTTTTTATTTTAAAAGTGAAAATTAACATATTTAGAAAAATATTTAGATAAAATGAATATTATTTCTGGAATCAGGACATCAAATTTATCCAACGGTGAATTTTTCCTAATTTTCTGAGATAGTCAAATTTTTGGGTAAAAATAAAATACTGTTTAAATATATAATGTGTTTTATGACATCATAATGACCCAATAGTGATGTAAAAAAATAATATAAACTTTATGTTCGACCAATTTTTTTACCATTAAAATAATTTAATTTTGGGTTTGTTTGATTTATTTTACAATGTTTAGTGGACCCTTCAAGACTTATTAAACATCTTGTCTTTTTTAAATTGTTTTCCTTGGGAGTGTGACTCACCTCCACAGAAGTAACCCCATTATTTTAAGAATTTACGACTTTTTACTTATAAAATATTGTTTTCCACTTCCTGTTTTTAAAAACCATGGGCAAAAACCATGGGCTGGTTTGTGGTTTGGATTAGTTTAATGTGAGGTGTCCCAAACCTAAATAATAAAGAATTCCCTCACTTTTCCTATATAAACCCACCCAAGTTCTCACTTACTACTCACTCGAAGCCTTTGGAGTTCATCAAAAATATGCCATCATCTCTCTAGAATCCTCCCAAGGTTCCCAAATCACCCAAGAATCCTCTCCCAAGCCTCTATTGAGCCTTTAGAAGCACACTTCCAAGTAAGGGTTTTTCTTCCTTTCTCATTTTTGTCCAATATTCTTTAAATTGTTATTCTCTTTTAATTTCAATTATAAATGTTGTGGTATGGTTTCTCACCCCCCCCATACTTCCCTATTTATGTTTGAAATATGGGAGACCCCTTTCCCTCTAATTAAATTCCCCCCATGTACACCTGTTAGTATGCTGGAATTCTGAAAGGAATTTCTCTCTCCTCATTTACATTCAAGAAATTATTTTGTATCACGAATCTAAATTCAATTACAGTTTTTGGGAAATGTATCTATATGGAACCTTACTATCCATGTCATGTAAATATTATCAAACACCACTTTCTCTCTCATCAACAATTTTTAAGAGTTCTTATGTCACACCGTTATGCTGCCGAAATTGCACTGCGCTTTTCTAATCCAAAGTCATTGTGTAGTGAATACCATTCCCATTTCTCTATTAAGGGTTTCACCTTTATGAAAATTTACTTATTGTTTAAATAGTATCATGTATTTATTCCACATTCTTTTATCGTGGAATAATTTATTTTGTTGAATGATTCAATGTTTTACGATCCATGTGGCACACTTAAGCATGAAATGAAATGTTTTGGATGGGTGCGCCCCGATAGCGCTCCAATGCATTGGGTAAAGTATAGTATCCTGATATGTCATGTGAAATTGGTGTTTATTCATGAATATTTAAGTGCAACGAGTGTTTACTCATGCTTCATGTGCAATGAGGGTTTACTCATGCACCATGTGCAATGGGCCTTGGCTCATGCTAATTCCATGTTAAGTGTTGTTGCCACATTTCCATGTTATGATTATCATTCTTGATCATACCTTTATGTTTATGATTCTCTTGTGCTCTATTGATATGCCTATTGTCTAACATGTATTGTATTACTCATTTTATTCCATGATTAATCCTTTACTGGGCTTTATAGATCACCCTTATTTTATGCATGTCCTCGGGTTATCCCATGCAAAGCTAAGTATGATGGAATGTAGTGGTCATGTAAAGGATGTTTTCAATAAAGATGTTGTTTTTCATGTTTTAAGTTGTTATGTAATGATCTTAGTCCCCAAAGACACTGGACCCCATGACCTTCTATGTTGTATAAAATGAATTTTATATAATAAATTATGTTTAATTGTGTAATAAAAGATCAGGGTTGTCATACCACACTTCTCGAAAAATCCATAGTTGTCTTTAACATGTATATTAGATCTCAAATTTTTATATTTATGGGTAATTTTACAAGAAGCATCTTCACTATTTCTTACTCATCAATATATGGGTGGAATATTCATCTTTTTTTCAAGAACTTATTACATCACCCAAAACTCCAAGACATGCATATTAACATTCTTATTAACAATAAATATAACCAATGAAAACCATTTGGTACTTCAATCCTCCCATTTATATTTGTTTTCAATACTTTGAACTACCTCAAACAAACATGAATATCAATATGGTTTCCTTATATCTAGGTATTTAGCCTTCACCACTTATTGATAATAAATGGAAAGGTCTTAGTGTGATAGAAAATACTTCTCATACATTCAACTTCCTTGCTTTTGAAAAATCACATTATCCTCTTTGTTCTGCCACTTTATTTCTTCTCCCCCTTTTTGAGATATTTTACTTGATAAAAATACAAACTAATTTTTTTGAGAGAAGGGTGGAATCACACTTTAATTGGAAATGAGTTATCAAATAATCAATTCTAACACTATGTGAGAAATTCTCAGTGTAGAAAATAAGAATAAATAATCAAAACTACAAAGATATTTATAAACTATCGAGCATGTTACATTACTACAAACTTCTTATTCTATGGGATAATTAAATAGATTTATCATGAAATGAAAATCCTATATTAAACTTCAAAAAACACATTAAAAACATTCAAGTGCATGAATTTATCCCCCTTTCAAACTATTTTTTAACAATAAATCCCCATTAAAAACCAAATTTAACATGAAAAAGAGATGGTAAAAGTGATCATCATACCTTAACTTCATATTTTATCAAGGGTTATCCAGTTTACATTCTGGATTCTTGAGTTAATACATCTCTAACATATTATTTTCAAATCAACTCCCCCTCAAGGAATTGTATCCATTAATCTTTATCATAGTTGATTTTATTTAAAATTAAACTCCAAGAATTTATGATATCAGTTGAACTCTAATAACAATTGTGAATTTTCAAATGATTTTTTGTAAGGACACAAATATTAAATTAGTTCATTATGGATGAATATTTTATATTTTATAGACATAAAACCATTGAATAGGTCCTCCCTTTTTATTCTTAATATATTATTCCTTTTATAATGTAGTACAAATATACAAGTATGATAATATAGTGAGTTTCCATAAGCTATTTAATGTGATAAAAATTCTAAGACTTGGATATCAATCAAAAAAATCCTTTATCTGTAACACTAAATTGGCGATACTCGCTCGTAGGAACCCAAACTAACATAACCACTCTGATCCAGTATTAAATGATAAATAATCAAAGTTTGAGGAAGAAAAATGAGAGGGGGAGTGGAGAGGAGGCCCAACTAATGTTGCGATTCAAATCAATGAAATCTCATTTAATAAAAAGATAATAAATTTTTTTAATTAAAATATTTTTAAAAAATAAAGAAGGAACCCACCAGGGGACCACTTCCCATCTACTTGGTACCCACTCGAGGATCATAACAACTTGGTGGCCCACTTGGAGCCATTTCCTCCACCGCCTCACTTACTAAGAACCATCTGCCAGTCCACTTAGTACCTATTGATATCTCTCAATGTCCAGATGCCCCATAACCTGACCCTTTCTCCTGAAATAGGATATCAATATCCCTCCAACATTTCTAATAGTAATAATTCATTAAAATATACAAGATTTTGTGAAAATTAGACCAAAAAATTACATCATACAGATGAGGGATGTTATAATGTGCTTGTGTGTGTGGGGAAAAATGAAAAAATGTAATGAATAAAAAGAGGACTTTATATTGAGCTATATGTACCAAGAATTCCATCCTGATGTCTTGTGTAAAAAAATAACCCAAAAAATGGTTGATAGTGAGGAAAAAGGCATAATTTTAGTTTCCTTATATGGGTGTTAAAAAAATTTAAGCCTCGTTACTTTTATTGAAAAATTTATGTGTGTGTTTCATGTCAAATAAAAAAAGAAAATAGATATATAATGGGGTCTAAAAGTAATTTAAATTTTTATATCAATTTTTTTAAAATTAAAATCTGGATCAATAGTAACTTGATTTATTTGATTGGATTTGATTAAAAAGTGATGAGTTGAAAAGATATTATATATGCGATTCTTGATCTTTCACACATAATTTATGGTCATTTAATTTTCATTACTTTAGAAGTTAAATATTATTAGAATGGATTTTATTTATGATGATGTAGATTTATTTGATTGAGCATAGACTAGAGGTAAAGTTTGGGGGATTTGATGGTTCAATTTCACATGATTTATTCATTTAGATTTTTAATATACTTATAACTTAATTTCTCCTTAATCTGGATTCTTTATTTCTTCCTAAATTGAGCATTTAATGTTTTATACATGATAAATGGTTGAATCAAGTTGTTTTAGATCATTTGGGGGGATTTTTGGCATTTTTTAGATAAAGAAGAAAACCAAGTCATATTGGTTATCATTTCAAGGGATGAATTGGGTGGTTTCTCCCCACTATATATTATCTATTATCATTAGAAATTTTGAGTTATATCGTTGAACCTACATCACTATCTTGAGGAGTGAGGATGTAATGGTCGAGGATTTCAGGGTCACTCTACCCTAATACTCCCAAAAATCAAGTCACATCTCAATGAATACTATCAACACCTTCCAATCATCACAATCCACCTATAACACATGTGGATATGTATTCCATAGTTAGTGAATTAGCAATAATGTTCCCCTTTACATGGGTATACAACATCTCAAAATTAAAGGAATGTAGGTGCTCAACCAACCTATTCTAACAAAGGTTTGGGTCCCTCTAAGAAAAGATATATTTGAGGCTCTTCTAGTCAGTATAAACCATGAAACTAACACCCATAAAGTAGTGATGCCAATATCTCAGTGAGTGAACAACAACTTCCAACATTAGATCATGCATCAGGTAATTCAGCTCACGTGGAGTTAGTTTCCTGGACCCATAAGTGATCAGTCACCCACCCTATTTTATAATTTATCCAATAACGACACAAGATGCATCAACATATAATGTACACCCCTTATTCATCTTCGGTAAGGTCAAGATTGGTGTAGATAATAACCCCCCTTTCATCTTCTAAAATTATCTCTCACAATTTTATAGCCAAAGTAACTTCACCATCTTTTTGGTTGGGGTTATCAATCGAATTTACAAAAAAGAAAAATCTTGGATAAATAACCAATAGTAACATACCAAGACTAGGAAAATATGAATCTTAAAGATGTTCTTGGGAAAAACCCAAGAATCCACAACCTCTACCTTCTCTGTATCCACTAATATACTTACTTCATATATCACATACCCTAAAAATCATGCCTCATTGATCCAAAACTGAAACTTCAAGAGCTTAAAATATATATGATTCTACATTAGTTTAATTGAAATTATATCTTAATGAAAAGAATATCCCTCCATCGATTTGGAGTACACCAGATTATCAACAATGAATTTGACCAAAAATGAATCCAAGAATGGATGGAAGACCCTATTCATCAGGTCCAAAAACATTATTAGTGTGTTTTTACAACCCAACTGACATCACAAGATAATCATATATAACATACCTACTTCAAAAATAAGTACATGGAATATTAGAAGGCATCACCCTCAACTAATGATATCTGGCCTCAATTCAATCTTGGGAAACCACTTGGAACCTCTCAACTGATCAAATAGGTAATCAATACAAGTAAGAGGATACAATTCCCTAGTCATCACGTAGTTTAACCTTATATAATCCACAAAAAGATAAATTATCCATTTATCTTATATAAAAACAACACAAGAGATCCCCAAGGGGGAATTCTTGAGAAAATAACCCCCTTCACCTCCAAACCCTCTAGTTGGGACTTTAACTCTCGAAGATCTATATGAGACGTTCTAAAAGGAATAATATATATGGGATATGTTCCTATAATAATATCAATCCTAAAAATAATCTCATACTCAGGTGGAAACATTAAAAAATCCTTAGAAAACACATATTTTAACTAATAAATGATAAGAGGAAAGATTTCATGAGACATATCATTATATCTAAAAGTAAGGCTACTCAACTAGGTGATGATTTTCCCTAAATACTAATGTACAGGTATTTAATGACATTCCTTTATATCTCACTCAGTAACATTGGTATTATAATCACCCACAAAGGACATGAAATATACTATTTAGTGATAGTAGTCGATGTGTTCATTGTAACGAGTCAAACAATTCATCCCAAGGATTACATAAAAGTTGTGTATCTACAACATAAATAATTCCTATAGAGGCCTACACCCAAAAATCACTATAGCGTACTATATATATCATTGGATAACCTCTGATCACACCCCTAAATATTTATTGATGGAAAAAACCCCATATATATACTCTATAGTAAGACCCAAATCACTAACTAGATAAGAAGACATGAATGAGTATGATTAAATTGTATATAATAAAATATAATCTAGGGTTGATGCTACAAGAATCCTACCTCGAGATATAAATAGATCCATGGCCTTCACTATACTAACCCACACTTTTCATACATAAATATTACATTTTATTAAATGAATATTAAATACATAACATCATGATCCATGCCAAAATCATATAGGTTTAGTGTATTTGGAAACATTGATACATAAAAAAATTGTTCATAAGAGATCTACATCATCTCCCAGTAAGTTCTTCAAAACTAAGGCCCTTCGTATACATATAATACTTAAAACCTTTCTTCATAACCTAGGTAAAGGTTACAAAATAAAGGGTGAGATCAAATACTCATAAGTAAAAACAAGGGAGATGTTAATAATCACTTAATAATAACATGACAATAAGTGTATGAGAACCTGAGATTAAAATTTGAAATCCATATCCTCTATATCATAGATCATAATATTGATTCATGTCATAGATCTTTATTGTTCATAAGATAAGAATCATAAAGGAATCAATGAACATGATATATCAGAGAATAATAATGGAATAAGTCATAGATTTTTGGAATACAAATAATAATATAAAATCATTTACTTAGTATTTGAGGATAAATACCAAGACTATAACAGTGGATTAATTTCACTTCATAGTCTATCATAGTAGTCAAGGCTTACTCAAAATACTATCATTATGGATAGAGTCCCTTACTGAACTGGGTTCACTACTCATTCCAGAACTATTTTTCTCATGAGATATAAATATTTATCTAATGCATTGGAGGGATATATAATTCTATACCCACTCAAAAAATAATAAAAATAATACATTTTTCCATAATATCACAAAACTTTCATCGCATCATAACTTATGAAAAGTAAACTGGTTTCATAAACATTTCATCATAGCATAACCCTTGACAAAGAAACAAGTTTCATAAAAATATTTTCATCATTAAAATAATCCATATAGAGAAGGTATCATAAGATAATATCTCTAGTAAATCATATGTGGCATCAAAGGATTTTATCATAGATACATTTTTTAATGGATAACTAGAATATTTATTCTGGAAAATTCCCTATTCACATTGAAATCATATTTTTAATATCTAAAAAGATTAAAAAATAATAAGTAATGAATTTTATTTGAAAAGTACCTTGTAAACCATTTATGGAAGCTTCAAATAATTGAATAATATTTTTTTTACCATTCCATATTTTTTAAACGAAATATTCATTTCAATTTTTTGGTAAAAAGTAAAAAAAATACCTCATTCTGAAAAAACAAGAAGATTAATTTTAAAACTTTTTTTAGACATTAAATAAAGGGTAAAAATTATTTTTTAAAAATCAGATTATAATATTAAAAAAATTCTTGAATTTTTTTTAGAAATGTTGGATATTGAAGAAAAATATTTTTTGAGCAAAGAAATAAATACATCCATTTTTCCTTAAAAATGTTATTTCGATTTCTTGAGTACTTAAAGTGAGTATAATGAAAGTAAAACATGTATTATCAAGATATAAACACAGTATAATAAAATTCATGAGTTTATTGAGAGGTATATCATGAAATTTCATCATCTAAAACTTAATCATAAACAATCTCGATAAATAATGAGAATGTAATAGAAAACCCTTATCGCTTTTGTAACTTTTGAATCGTAAGACCCATAAAAGAAAAAATTTAAATGAAACATTAAATATCATAAAACTAAGGATATTAATGACATGACATGTAAAAAGGTATGTATATACACATCAAAAAATGAGATTGGTGTGTAACATTACGTATGTCCCAAAAAGACAAATTGAGATAATAAACCCTTGCCTTGAGTTCCACTAAATTTAAAAGCACTCTAAACTCCGGTATAATAAATTTAAATTTATTATAATTATATAAAAAAATAATTTAAATACATATAATATCATATATTATCCACTTATAACATTTCAATTCCCATTTATTAATATTTTTTATTAAAATCATTGTTTTCATGTTTTAATTGTTTTGTTTTTCATAAGAATTTTGGTTCATTAGTTCTATTCCTTATACTTTGATCATTGTTCCATCATCTCTATAATGTTAATAATGATATAAAAAACACATATATCCACTATAAAAATATATTTATATATCTTTAGAGTCATCTATAAAAGATAGATATAGAAAAATGGATTACACCGTTCATGAAGATGGTGAGCCATACGTACGAATAAACGCTATTTTCACGTTTTAACATATAGAAAGAAATAAAGGTAAATAATAATTAAAATTTATAAAATCATGATGATATCATATATCTCATATATATATATATATATATATTAAATAAATATATTCTTACAATCATCTATATAAAGTGGAAATGAAAACGAATCACATCACTTCGTGGAGGTGGTAGTCCACATGTACGCACAAGCGACGTTGTCGTTTTATAATGGATTGGAATGTAAGAAAGTAGATATGATATTATAATTATATAAGCATAATTAGGTCATAACTATCATTTATAAGCATTAAACCCAATATAATAACAATCCATGAAATATGGTCATGGAGATTAAATTGTATCGCTACGTGGAGACGGTAAGTCGTACATACACATGACCGATACCTTCATATCGCATTTTATGGTAAAGAGGGTAAATAAAGATAGTTTAATAATAATAATATAATTTAAGTATATTAATTATATTTAATTTATTATTTGATTAATAATATCATGTTTTTAGAGTAATTACGAGAAGAATCAAATTTAAATAGGCCAAGTAAGATGATTACCTCTTCTTCGGTAAGCCTACTTTATGTCCATTCTTAAGGACACGATGAGTTTTATTTTAATAAGAGAAAAACCTATAATTCATGGATAGGTAGGTTTATAAGAGAATTTTAAATGTTCTGGTCAAGATATAACTCTCAATGTGGTGTGAATAAGAGAAAGTAGGGGTGCCCATTTATATGTGAGGGGTGGGGTATTCTTGGGATTTCCCAAAAGATTAAAATATAAAAAAGTCACTCCTAAGAAAAATGATTCCAAATTGATAGATATTGAAATAAAATATATAATATGGTTTAAATTAAATCAGCTGATAAAATTTTTATAGGTTTATTTGATATTTGAAACCTTATCTTTTGGTTTAACCCTTTAGTTAAATTATTTTAACCATAACCGTAATAATGAATTTTTCACTATTAAGGGTTAAAATTTTACATATAAGGTTAAAATTAGATAATAATTGGGTAATGGATAAAATTTTAGACCATATATTATCCACCTTGTCCTCTATCAATATTTTTTTTTATGATTCTTAAATAATTTATTGAATATTAATTTTATTAAATATCTTTAATATTATTTTTTATTTACATTGAATTTTAAAGAAAATAAGATAATTATATAATTAAAATATAATCCTTTAACACATTTATACTTTTTAAAATTTAACTATAAAATTCACGAAACATAATAATTCATCCAAATTGTATTACTTAATATTTTTAAAATCCTCTATTTTTTTCTATTAATTGAATAAATATTGTGTCAGTGTTGTAAAAAACATTTAGGTTAATTATTCAATCACTAAAAATTAAAAATAAACTAATATTATAAAATAAATTAATTTATATTTCAAATAAACATTTAAAACTGAGCATAACAACTTTTTACCCTTATGATAAAAATATTTTAGATATTAAAGTTAAGAGTGTGATATTTTAAATTTATATTTTACTTAAATTAATATAAAAGGTCATAATATAAGAAATACGACACCAAGTGGTCATATATTAGATAATTTAATGTAAATGGTTAAACTCCATCCATATAATAGGTTAAAGGAAGGTGTTAGTGAAATTTTAAAGCCTTATCCCAAAGTTTTAACACTATTTTACCTGTTTTACCCTTACCAAGGTACAAAAATTTACTATGGTAACTATTCATATTTTCCAAAAATAAAAGTGGAATATCGACAAAATACTAAAATATTTAGTAAAAAATGGAATTTATTTTTCAAAATTCAATTTCTATAAGTGGTGGAAATTAATTTAATATTGAAAAGAAGAATGCAACAAAAAACAGTTTTTCAGAAAAATGTCTTTTAAGTATAATTTTTTTTATAAAAAATTAAAACATAAAATCCATTCCAATTAAATAAATTGTATTATTAATAATATAATAGAACTAATTTTTCATTGAAACCATTTTAAAATAAAATTGAACTTTTTAAATGATTGAAATAAAAATTATTTTTTTTACTATTCATTAAAAAATTTATCTTTTCATAAAATTCATAAAAATTAACTATAAGATAATTTTTACATGATTATTTAAAAATGAATTTAATTTAATAAAATAAATTTTCTAAAAGTTCCAAAAATTAAATATAATATTTTTTTCACAAAAAAAATAAAAAACATTTAAAATCTCAGGGTGTTAAATTATCCCACATTTAAGAATTTTTATTCTTATAATTCAAATTTATGCTTGGTAATCAAGGGTTTTTCATTTGAAATTTCCTTTTTTAAAATCCCACATCATTAAAAGGGTTAATAAAACTTCCTCTAAAAAAGTGGGATAGGGAAATATAAAGGTCATCTAGAATAATAGAAACATAGGTTTCTAAATAATAACATTACTGGGAAGTGAAAAATATAGGCATAGAGAAGAAAATTGATTCCCAATGAGTAATAGAGAGTGATAGAGAACATGGTCAGGGAAAAGTTAAGGACAAAAAACCATAAATCTATGATGGGTTAAAAGACCATCGATTCATCAAAAAATGATGGTAAAAGTATAAAATTTTATTTCAGGATCCTTTTCCAAAAGTTGAGGTATTATTTTATTATCAAAATATAGAACATGATAAAATATAATTACATGATTTCTTTCCATATCATAAGAAACATTTCACCACTTCATCTATTACTCTAAGAAATGAATATTCAAGATGAATTTTTTCATTCCTTAAGAACTAAAATTATCTTTTAATGGATCATAAGATCCATAAAATAATGACAAACCATTCCTCCAATCTCAATATATTTACCAAAAACAAAATGATTATAATAAGTTATCCAATATGATAAATCATATTTTAAACTCAAATAATAATACCCAAAGTTCAAATTAAACTATTCCATAAGTATTTAACCTCAAAACCCTTCTAAAATATGTTTGACCAATTTCAAAATCCAAAAATATTAAAATAAACTCACTAAATTTCAAAAATCAAATTAACATTAATCCCAAAAACATAATAAAGTAGTTTTAAATGTCACATACCAAATATGTGAATACCTTGACCATATATTCACCTAAAACATGGTAATAACCAAAATTACCATAAAACCATAATGAAAATAAACATGCTTATAAAAATTAACTCTTTACCCATTCCTTAAATAAAATCATAGATTATAGAATATATTCTATAATTCCAAAAATGTTGTAAACTCCATCAAAGATAACATAAAACACTTTTTCATCAAATCAATAATCGGTTCCAAGGTCCTTAATATTATACCATTTAATTTATCAACAATATCTTAATCCTTACTAAACATTATTATTTCAACATTGGGAACATATTAAGTGTTATATTTCCCAAAATCATGTGTCTTTTCATAAAATATCACCATACCATTAAATAAATTTTCTAGGTCATCAGTATCATTATAAATATTCTTAAAAATCATTGAAGAAAAAATAATGTAAAACAATTCTTAAATATTTCATTATTCTTATAACTAGAATAACATTGATAAAAATACTTCTATAAAATAATTATAGAATTCCAATACATAATCACTTCAATCATTAAACCTCCTTCTTAAACCACTAATTAGGATTCGTTATCTTATTCATTAATACCTCCTTACTTTTATATATAATTTATAGTATCTTTATGATCAATAATACTACATTTACTCATACAACCTTATTGATCCTATTTTTGAGATTTCCCTTTAGGATATTTATTTTCATAATTCCCATATTTTCTACATTTAAAACATTCAACTATTGATGATAACTTAGGAAAACCATTATTCTCATCCATTATGTTAACTAAAATTTTAATTTTTCCATGAAAAATGATTGCTCTATGTACTTATTTTCCACATCCAAAATATATTTTTATTCCATTGAGGCATTTACCTAGGTGATTATTCTAACATAATTGATATGTATAAAATTGAATCTTCTTCCCTCTATGGTCTTTATGAAACTTCATTTTTCTCTTATTTGGTGTGTTAAAAAACTCAAACAAGTTTATAATGTTAGTCATATAATGAGATAATTGATTAGGAATAAACATAAGGTTTTATATTATAGATTATATTTTAATTGGTTTCTCATATGGAAAACCATTCTATTGTCTATCACATTTATAATTAACAAAATTCCTCCTAGTTATAGTCGTTGAATAAAACCAAAAACTGTAGTGTGAGAAATAATAATCATAGTTGGAAACCAAAAAATCTTGAAAAATAATTTATAGGATGTAAAAATCAAGAAACCTTCTTCTCAGTCCTTGACGCATTATGTTTAACCAATTTCATTCATGGTTATCATCTATTCAAATCCTTCATGATGGTTTATAAAGAAAATACAATTTAACCCTATAATATCCCTTAAGGGTGTCAAAATAGGTTACCAATAAGGGTATACTCACCGTGAACTAGAATGATGGTTGAGATATACTCAACAAACTCTTTATGGTTATTATTCCTAGATGAATCTATGATAAAACTACACCCACTTGTATTATCTGGACATGGATATTTTTCTATGAAACCCACACTTATTTATTTTCTATAAATTAGGATTTTTTCATATACATAGAATTATCCTAAGGGTTCTTAATAAAGTTTTCTCATCCTAGTTTCCAAAGGTAATTAAACCTTACTCTAATACCCAATATAGAAACCCACACTTTTCATACATAAATATTAAATATTATTAGATGAATATTCAATATTTAATATCATGATCTATTTCATGATATTATAGGTTTAGTTTACTTAGATACATAAAAAACTAGTTCATAAGAGATATACATAATCTCCTGTTAATTTTTTATAACTATCACCCTTCTTAGACATATCATACTTAAAATATTTCTTCATTACCTAGGTAATAGAAACATAAGAAATGGTGAGATCAGATATGTAGTAAGGGTAAACATGGGAGATACCAATGGTCACTTAAGAATGACATGGGAATAAGGATGTGAGCATATGTTCTTAATATTTTAAAACCATACCTTGCATATCATAGATCATAATATTGAGTCATGGCATAAATCTTAGTAGTTCATAAGATATTAAACATAAAGGAATCAAATAACATGAGCCATGACAGCATAATATTGGAATAAGACATAGATTTTTGGTATACGCATAAGAATAAAAAATAATTTCTTTAGTAGTCAAGGATTAATTCGAAGACTATCATAGTGGATTGGATTCACTCCCCATTCCGTCATAGTATTCATGGTTCACTCCCAAGACTATCATAATAGACAGATTCCCTTACTAAACTGGGCTCGGTCCCCATTCTAGTCTTGTATATCTTATGAGATATCCATATTTACCCAATTAATTATAGGGATATATAATTTAAGGAGAACCCATCACATAATGAAAATCTTATATATGGGTGCCATAATATTAAAACAAATTCATCATATCATCACCCGTGAAAAGGAAATGGATTTCATAAACATTTCATCATAACATTACTTATGGAAAATAAATTGGTTTTATTAATATCTCATCATCATAAACATAAACCATCCAAATAAATTATAAGGATGGTATCATTGGATTATATCCCTAGTAAATAATAAGTTACATCAAAGGATTTTATCGTAGATAAAAAATTCCTTTAAAATATCACTAGAATATTTATTGAAGAAAATACCGTTTTCACTTTGAAATCATATTTTTAAAATCTGAAAAAATCCCCAAATATTTAGGAAAAATTTTCATTTTAAAATAACCTTGTAAATTTTCAAATTAATCTTCAAAAAATTTAATAAGAGTTTTCAACCATGTCATGTACTTTTAAATAAATATTCCTTTCACATTTTTTGTAAAAAGTCAAAAAATACGTCGTTCAGAAAAATGAAAATAATATTAAATATAAACTATTTTATAAAAAAAGTTATAGTTAAAAGTTAATTTAAATAACCTTAATAGAATATTAAAAATATACTAAAAATATTTTTATAAAACATGGATATAGAAGAAAAATAATTTTTGATCGAAGAAAGAAATAAAGTCAGTTTTCCATAATAAATTTCTCTTGATATATTATAAACTTAAAGTGAGGTAAATGAAATGAAAACATCTATTATAAATAAATAAACATAGGTGAATAAAATTAATGAGTTTCTTGAGAGGCATATCATTGAATTTCATAATCATAAACTTAATCATAAATAATCCCGATAAATAATGAGATTATAACATAAAACTGTTATCGCTTTGGTTATTTTTGAGTCATAATATCCTTAAAAGAATAAATTCAAATGAAACTTTAAATATCAAAAAAATAATTATATTCATTAAACAACCTATAAAAAATGTTTTGTATATACCTTAAAAAACTATACTAGTGCATAATATTTCATTTTCCCCAAAGAAGACAAATTGAGATGATAAACTCTTACCTCGAGTTCCACTATCTTTCAAAGCACTATAACCTCTTGTATAATAATTTTTTTATTATAATTATATACCAATATCATTTAAATACTTATAATATCATATATTATCCACATATAACATTTCAATACCCTTTTATTAGTACATTCTTATTAAAATCGTTGTTTATGGGTATTAATTGTTTCATTTTTTATGATAATTTATGTTTTTCAATTATGAAGCTTATAATTTGATCATGGTTCCATAAAATATAGAAAATTAATCATTTTAAAAATATAACATATATTCATTATATATATATATATATGGATTCATCCTTAAAATATGGAGATAGAAAAATGACCTACACCGTTCATAGAGATAGTAAGTTGTATGTATGCGTGAACATTTTTTTTACTTTTCGATGGATGGAACAAAAGAAAGGTAAATAATAGTTATCCTTTAAATAATAATTATTATATCATATATATTCATTAAATATATTCTTATTACCATCTATATAAAGCGGAAACAAAAAACAAATCACATCGTTTCGAGGAGGTGGTAGTCCACACATACGCACAAGTGACTTTATCATTTTCCAGTAGATTAGAAGGTAAGAAGGTAGATATGATATAATAATTTGATAAAAATCATTATATCATAAGTATCATATATAAATATTAAACCCATCATAATAACCATCCATGAAATATGGTTTTAGAAACTGAATTGTATCATTGTGTAAAGATGGCAGGCTGTATATACACATGAGTGCTAATTTCACTTACCATTTAGTGGAAAAGAGGGTGAATAAAAGTGGTTTAATAATAATAATAATAATTATGTGTATTTTTGATAATTAATTTATCATTTTAGTAATAATATCACATATTTATATGAATTATAAGAAGAAACAAATTGAAAGAGTTTAGATAAGATAATTGCCTCGTCTTCGATAGGCCTCCTTTAGATCCATTGTTAGGGACCCATAGAATAATCTTTTAGGAAGATAAGAAAATATAATTATTGTATAAAAAATTTTATAAGATAATTTGGTTGGGTTTGGTCAAGATATAAGGTTAAATGTGCGGTAAAGAAGAGAAAATAGGGGTTCCCTTTTATTAGTGAGGGGAAGGGCACTCTTGGAATTTATTAAAATATTACAATATAATAAAATAGTTCTTAAGAAAAATGATTCAAAATGGATATATATTAAAATATAAGGTTGGATATGTTGGAAATAAAATTAAAAAATAAAATTTGAATGGGTTTATGCATTATTTTAAACTGTATCTTTTGGTTTAATCATTTAGTTGATAACAATTTTTTCACTCTTAAAAGGTTTTATAATTATACTTATAACGTGAAAATTGGATCATAAATGAAAAAAGAATAAACTTTTAGACCATATATTATCAACATCATCTTATTTCAATATTTTTTTGATTTTTAAATAATTTATTAAAATATTATTTTCATAAAATATCTTTGATGTCATTTTTGAAACTATTCATTTAATTTGAATTTAAAGAAAAAAAGATAAATATAGAATTAGAATATAATCCTTTCACACATACCCAATATATCAAATTTATCTAAAAATTCATGGAACATAATAATTCAAAAAAAAAAAAAAAATTTAATATTTTTAAAATCAATTATTTTAATTTTATATTAATCAAATAAATATCGTGTCGGTGTTGTGTAACATTTAGGATATTATTCAATCACCAAAAAATAAAAATAAATTACTATAATAAAAAATTAAATTTTATTTAAAATAAACATTTATAACCAAACATAAACTATTTTCACCCTTATGATAAACATATTAGAGATATTAATGTCAAGAGTATGACATTTTTTACTTTATATTTTACTTAAATTAATATATAGGTCATAATCAAATAATTATGGAACCATGTGACCATATATTCTATAATTATATGTAAATGGATAAATTACACCCATAAAATAGGATAAAGGAAAGTATTAGTGAAATTTTAAAGTCTTATCCCAAATTTTTAACTATATTTTACTCGTTTTACCCTTACCGAGGTGACAAAAAATTTACTATGGTTACTATTCATATTGACCAAATATAAAAGGGAAATATATGAAAAATTAGAACCTCCTAATTAAAAATATGGAATCCATTTTTCAAGATACATTTTCTAAAAGTGGCATAATTTAATTAAATAGGGAAATGTAAAATGCAATGAATAATAGTTTTTTAGAGAAATTTATTTTTTAGGTTTACAAAATATTTTTAATACAAATTCAATCATAAAATTTATTCCAATGAAATTAATTATATTATTAATAATATAAGAGAACTAATTTTAATTTAAAACTATTTTAAAATAAAATGGATATTTTTAAATTCTTTAAAAAAATGAATTTTTAATCAAAATAATTATTTTTTTACTATTTATTGAAAATTCAATCTTTTCAAAAAATTATTAGAAATTCACTAAAGGATAATTTTGATATTTTGATTTTAAAAAATAAATTTAATTTTAAAAAATACATTTTCTAAATGTTCCAAAAATTTAATATAATATTTTCTCAAAAAAATCAAAAAAAACATGTTTAAATGAAACATATTTTTGAAGCATAATATGAATTTACTAAAAAACTTGAATGCTTATTTCCTAAATGTTAGTAAATGAATTTTTATTGAGTATGAAATTTATATATATTCCATAATATGTTTATTTCTATTCATATCCACCAATTCAACAACTAGGTTATAATGGTCATATTTAAAATATCAAGGTGTTGGGTGTCATATACACTATCAAACATAATTTTATTCTTTTAAAAAATCTGGGTGTTGCATGTACAATAGGATTATTTTTAGTGGTGGGGATTTGGAATGATCTCCAAACTTGAGATATCATTTCATGACTCTCCTAATGAGAATCACCCTACTAATAATGCAACCCCAAACTCTGATAACTATGTCTTTCTACATGACCTGAATGACCAGAGTATCCTTAGCTTATTGACTATTTTTATACTCCTAGCCCTACTCCTGACCCCCAAGTCTTAGCAAATTCATGATCAATTTCATGTAATGGTTTTATTCCATAAATCCTCTATAGATACCATAACTCCCCTTTAAGAGAGACACTCCATTGGTTTATTTTCACAATCATGCAATATATATCCTTTTTTTCATACTAATAACACTAGATTGAGTCTCTACCTATTATAAAAAATAGAATTGCTACCCTAGATGCTTTTACTATTTCCACTATAAGGACCATTATAGACCTATGTGACTATAGTGTGGGGGGGAATCAATGTAATAACTTTTTATTTTTTATTATTTTAAAACAACCATCACATTTGGTTAGAGACAAATGAATATAATAAAATACAATACATAATAACATCCATAAAAATATAGGAATTTACAAGTTTCACTACTTAATAAGAGTATTATCCCTTTCCATGATCTAGAAACAATCTGAGATCAAACATCCATTAGAAAATAATCCTTGTGGTTTAAAGTAAGAAATGTATATCTATCACTCACATTGAAATATAGTCTGTTGATAGTGCATGTGATCCTCACAGAGATAATATGTTAAAACATATTTTGAAACAACAAAATAAAAACTTCACCAATAAACTTTAACACATAATTAATGTACTACTTAAATTATCCACACTTACACTTATGCAAGTCAAATCTTCATACTTTTCAATTTCTTACAAAACAGCAAGCAATAACCTCTCTTATTGTTTTTCACTTTCTTTTCTTCTCACATTAGTGTACGCTCATCAAGATGAAACAACTATAAATTGTATAACATTTAAAATGAATTTAGTTTTCTCTATATTATTTATTAAAATATTGATTAAACCATGTAAATAATTTAGAATTCAAATCTCTAAAATTATTAGATCTGGTTTTCATAACAAATTTTAGAAGAAACTGCTTCCATAACTATTTGCAACTATATGTAAACTTACAAAAATATCACAATATATTTATTCTCCTTTAAACATATATTTATTGCTCATTGAATCCTCATGCATGAATTAATACATCTATGGTGCACTGATAAAATCTTTAAAACTTCAATATTGTTATTATTCCTCATAAGTAACACTGAACCACACCTCTTTATTTCCATGGTAATTAAAAAATTAATTATATGTAGTTAACATGCATATATCCATGCCAGAAATATGAAATCTCCAAATCCAATTTTTTGAATCATTCATATATGTTACCAATTCATATATGTATTAGGGAATTCAGGTACATAGTTCATTCAAATACATAGATTCACCTATTCAAAAAATCCCATAAGTGGATATTTTCTTATATGGAGCGTGTATGAAAATTTACATACATGGTTCTGTACTTCTTCAACTAGATTTTAGAAATCATCCTATCCACTTTAAATCCTTATAATTTTATAAAAAAATCATCTGAAATCACCATTTCTAGAATCATGATAGTAATTATTAGGATGTTTAATCTTTAATGAACCACTTTACTTTGCATCACCATTTTTACTTCTCTTGTGATTTGGTTGATCTCAAAGACACCTTATGTGTGTCAATCACGGTGGATCCTCCTATCATGTGGCTCATAGTCACTCCTTAATTACTTTTAAATGGTTTATTCTTGACACATTAAATATATGTACTAATGTAAGATCCATGTTTCTTCTCATGGAAGCATTGAAATACATAGAAAATTCATGATTCTTTTCATGGAATCACTAAAACATGAAATATTTTCAAGCATGAAAGGTTCAGGAATTGTATATCCTTACGGAAGAAAATTATTCATAGAATATCCATGCACAATTGATTCCCCATCCAAGAAATCTTAGTATATAGATGCATAATCCATGGAAACATACTACATCGAAGCATGGACCATGAAATTACAAAAGCCTCCATGAAGTTGATCATCATTACTCACAAAATATCATTGTATAGAAGCTTATTTCATGGAATATCAGTGATATTCATATTTAAGGACTCAAAATATCTTCATTTAAATATGATTTAGGTGTTGACAATAAAATAAAACACCATGACCATTCCCACTTCTTGTTCATAAACTTATTTATTTATCCAATAATAATAAATCCAAAACTCAATAATCTCCCCCTTTGGATTTTATTGTCAACCACATAACATAAATCATTGAAGATATAAAAAAACCTTACATAACAATTCAATATTTTAATCCCGCATAGGCTATATCAGTTTAAGAAACAAGAATCATTGAAAATAATATCAAGTTTTTTTCATAATGCAGTGATTAAAAACATACCGAACTTATTTCATTACACAAAACTTTATCATCACATCTTCACATAAAAAACTAACTATAATATATAAGATATAATTTCTATATCCATTTCGTAAAACTGTTAAAAAAATTTACACATGTTGACATCACAACTTACCCATTTTAAAAAACTCCCCTAAATATATGCACACCCTAATTAGGTAAAGAACATATAAATGGATAGATTTATGTTTTCATATTTATCCACCATTGATAAAAATATCCAAATACATAAAAATGGATTGGATAACAATCACATACCTTAGCCTTTAATATGATGATTTTAAACACCAATATCAACCTTATCGTCCCAACTATATCCTTCAAAAATGGTTTATATAAATTATAGACCACTAACTAGTTTTTAGGTAAAAATTATAACTTGGTTTAATTTATTTATATAATATCCTTGATGAATTAATATTTAACATTACAGTGCTTTGATCTTGAATGTTACACCAGATTCTTTATGAGATTGATAGAACATCGATCATCACATCCTAAGAGAAGTGGCAATTTCACATCAACCAAAAAGTATTCCAAATATGTCTTTATCCTTATTAATTGTGTTATATATTTATTGTTAGCTATATACTCAGCTTTTGTAGTACTGAGACTCATTGAACATAGTTTCTTTGTATAAAACTCATGCATATTTCTCTGAGAAAGAAATGTACACCAGATTTGGTTCTTTTATAATCGATAAAACCTATCTAGTTTGTATCTATGTATACCAATAGATTCAAGACCACCTTACTATTATACTTAATCCCATAATCTATAGTTACCTTAATGTATATGATAACTCTTTTTCCAACCAAAAAATGTGACATTTTGGGAGAATTTTTAAATCTAGCACACAATTTAATAAAATATACCAAGTCTAGTTTAGAGTATATTAAATATAGTAGTATTCTAATCAATTTTAAAAATTCATTAGGATCAAAATCCCTTATAACCTCATCCTTAAATAGATTTTTCCCCACTATTATAGGTTTGAAAATAGGTTTTTAATGTTCCATGAAAAATCTTTAAATTAATTTCTTGGAATATTTTTCTTGATATGGGAAAATGTGATACTTCTCTTCAAAAATTTGCAAGCCAAGAAAGTTACTCATTTTTATAAACATAAACATTTAAAACAACATCTTCATTACTTTTGAAAATTATTCATAGTCTTTTTCATTATTTCTTATAAATATAATATCATTAATATAAAAAATCATAATAAGAGAAACATTTTGTTTTTTCTTTTTTTATAGGTTTTTGTGCACTCTTATTTTATTGAATTTAAGCTTCTTTAAATGGGAATGAATCTTGAAATACCAAGATCTTATGGATTTATTATTACCATATAAATTATTCTTCAATTTACACACATAGTTATATTATTTTCCTCGAAATAAACCACTTGACTACTCAATATTGGATTCTTCTTCTAACTCTCTAATGAGGAAAGAATACTTAGAATTCATTTAGAAAATCTTATATTTCATTTATAAAATAATATAAAAAAAATATTATAATGGTCTCAAGTATCTAAATTGGGGAAAATGTCTCCTCAAAATCAATTCCTTCCACCTGTGAGTAGCCCTTGTAGACCAGTCTTGCATGTTTTCTTACCACTTCACCTCTTTTATTAAAATTGTTCTGGAAAATTCACCTTATTCTAATCATGTTTTTATCTTTATGTTTGGGTACCATTTCCCATATCTTAATTTTCTCAATATGATCCAATTCCTTATTCATTGAATCAATCAACTCTTAATGCTCCAATTCTTCTTCAACATATCTCGTCTCAACATGTGAAATCAAAAAGATATGAAAACATATCCTCAATATTCTTCTAGTATGAAAATATTATTCTTGATCCCAAATGATTTTTTGACCTCTAATTCTTTCCTCCACCTTGGATGTGATAAAAAAATTATCCCTCATCACCAAAAATTTATTAATCAATATATTCAACCTATATAACTTATACATCATCACTTTTATTAGATACATTATCATATTTTTTATCATAATTAACTTCACCTTCACTTCCTCTTATATTTGTAAGTGATTGTGGAACCTTTATTTCTAAATGTTCCATAACTTACACATCAATGACATAAAAAAGACTTATTGTTTCCTTATTGAATAATCTATATCCTCTACCATTTTAAGTGTATCTAAGGAAAATACCATCATCACCTCTTTAATGAAATTTCTCAAGATTATCAACTTTGAATTTGATAATATAGGGACTTACAAACACCCTTAATTACTTCAAAATTGGGTTATTCTTATAATAAATTTCATACTAATACATGTATTAATTTTGTCCATAGAAACAATTATTTTAAATATGGACTATTTCACCTATAGATTTGTGATGTCCCAAAACCAGATGCCACTTAATAAGTGCCCTCGACCCAGTGGTCCACATGGACTTTAGTAAATCTCCCCAAATTCCTGAGGCTGACGACTAGCAGTGAGGGATTAGGGTGTGTCAGTGGGGATACTATGCCCTCATTACCAGAGTTTATCATAGTTTATAAATATAAAGAGTTAAATAGAGGAAGAAACATTCATAAATATATGGCAAAATGGAAATATAAAAGGATAAAAATAACGGAATCAACTAGAATAATTGATGATGACATTTAATTTCACTAGAAAAATGTAAAATATGGATACATGACAGTAGGTATAACATGTTCAAAAACTGTATAAAGGAAATCAAAAGATCATCCCAAGAATCCAAAGATCCGGCTTGATCATCTGCTATCAAGATCCATCCTAAACAATAAGAAATCAAGTATTCAAAGTTGTATGCTTCCCTTTATCAATAAATATATTCGTGTAATCTGTCCTGGGTACCAAATGACACCCATAAAGGGTGTAAAATAATCTAAGTGGGCCACTACCAATGGTGTCTATAGCATCTGGACCGTGTAATGAAAATGTAACTGTACGAAATCATGCATAAATAGAGTAAATCAGTACAATGTAACTAAATACCCAAGTACCTAATTCATCCCTCGGCTGGTGTTTGAACATGTAACTAGTTCATTATTTTATTATTACCAGTTTATAATAAGTCATATGATAGCCATAGTTAAGGTTTTGCGATGTAATAAGGAAAATTTTAATGATATTTAATAATAATGTTCCAAGGTAATAACCAAGGCAACATAGACCTTAAGGGTCACCAACTCAATAGTGACTATATCCTAGCTAAGGGTAAGAGTGTAATCCAAGGAGCATAGTTCAAGGTATTCCAAAATAAAATTCCTACCGAGTCCAAGGAGTTCATCTAAGGTAAAATTTGGCTAAACAATGATTGGGCTTGTTGGGCTTTAACCATGGAACCTACTTTTCAATGCTGGATCCAAGGAGTGTATCCAAATAATCCTTTAATACTATATTAGGGATCTTATGGTGTCAAACTGGGCATCCAAAGTTAGAAAATGATTGGGTTCTAGGTGGGTCTCAACCTAAGAAAGCTATATCCTTGAATTCGGATTAGGGTCCTTGAGTTCTTTTGGAATTCCCTCAAGAATACAAGGTGTGATCGAGTCAGGACACTCCTTTTTTGATAATTAAGTCATATATAATTCATAAGGTTCAATCCATTACCTTTCATTAGTATGACAAGGCTAATTTAGCTTGAAACTATTTAATCAAGCCATGGTTAATCAATAAGTCCATCCGGTTCAATCCATTCATTTCATTAGTGTGACAAGGACAAGTATCATGAAACTATATATTTAATTCATTAAAATCCTTTTCAATAATCAAGGTTCACTCTGATTCCTTTCATTAAAATGGTAAGGGGTGATACCGAAATTCAACCTATTCTTAAATTACATATAATAATTCCAAGTCATATACTTAGTATACTTTCCAATTTCCCTTTCACATTTAATTATCAATTGATACTCTTAACTTAGGCAGGTCAAGTGGTGTGAATACATGGTACTTTCCATTATGAAATTCACAATTTAAATCAATCCATTTAATATAAAAAATCTTACCTTTAGAAAGGTCAAGCCAATGAACGCCCGAATAGTGTCTCAAACGTGTCAAAACACTAAAATGACAATTATGGAAAACATCCAACATGGTATTGATGTAGTTATGGGTGTAACCACTAATAACTAATCACATATTTGGAAAGATAATAACCATATATTTCTAATGATTATATGTATGGCATATAAATTCAGTAAAAGGCACCCGATGAAATTAGTGGGGCCCACACGACAATTTCAAAATCAAAAAACTTGAGGGATGAGTTACAGAACACCCACCTTAATCATGTATGAATATAATCCTATATTATTATCCTCTAATTCAGTTTGGAATAGAGTAGATCTAATAAAAACTTAAAACACACACACCTTGATAACTAGGATGGAAGTAAGAGAGACAAAGAATGGCTCAAAAGGAGTTGAGTACTTACCATTGCACATACAACATGATGAATGGAATATTGAATAGATCTCAGATGAAGGATATCTATTAATAACTAGATTAGTCCTTCAAAAAGATCTAAAATTAGAGAAAATGGAGTTCATCCCATTTGAAAATTGTATAGGAGGAAGAGGAGGTTAAATTAGATCATTAATTGTAAAAATGTAAAATTGACCAAAATTTAGCCTGTGCATGGTTTGGCCGCATGGTTTTCGAAACTGTGTTCCAACCACACATGGGTACCTTGATAAGAGGGGGCACCCACATAGTTAGTCCAAATGGGTAGGTAAATAGTGCACCAACCATGTGAGATGGGTCTACCTGAAGATGCAAACCATCAACACTATTAGATCTAACCAGGAGGCCTACCTGCACGGTTTCCTCTAACCTTGCGATATGCCCACTTTTCTCCAAAATATGGGTTTTAGGATTTGAACAAGCTCCGATCACCCTGAGTACCTTCTCTAAATCATTAGGAATTTATATATGGTCTAAAATAATGAATTAGACCAAAAATTAAAGGATCCATACCTGAGTGAAAAAACGGGTTCTTACAGTCTTCCCACCTTAAAATAACTCATAATATAGTTTTCCTTTCAATGGTGGTGAAACACTATATGAGAAAAAATCTATCCACTTGGCATGTATACTGGCCTCCCGCTCCCAAGTCTCATCCTCCACATGGTCGTGCTGCCATAACACCCGTACTAGAGGGACATACTGACCTCAGAGAGCCTTTGTGCTCTTATCAACGATGCGTACTAGATAATCCTCAAAGGAATCATTGAAATCCAACTAAACTTCCTTGGGATCAAAGGTATGATACAGGTCAGCATGATATTAGTGAAGCTTTGAAAATGGAAGACTATCTGCATGGAATGACACCTATGAGGTAATAACAATCGATAGACTACCGGCATGACTCTCTCTAGAATTTCAAAAAACCCTTCATAAAAAGGTGATATCTTCCCTTGCCTATGTTACCGTCTATGACCTAGATTGGGTGATACCCATAGGATAACATGATCTTCGATATAGAACTCCAGAGGTCTTTTGTAGAGATTATAATTAGAATTCTATCTAGGGTGAGCAGTAGTCACATGCTTCTTGATCAGTTGAACCTACTCTGAAGTCTCCTATACGAGACAAGGACCTAGTAGGGTTTCCTCACCTGCCTCTAGCCAACATATGGGTGAAAAAAATGACCTACCATATAAGGCCTCAAAATAATCCATCTGAATTGTCACCTAAAATATATAATTATAGGTGAACCCAATGAGATGAATGTGCTTCTCCCATGAACCACTGAAATCATGGACACATGCCCAGATCATATCCTCTTGAAACTGTATTGTTCATTTTGATTTTCCATTAGTTTTTGGGTGAAAATTTGTTCTTAAAATAACCTGTGTTCCCATAGACTTCTATAATCCCTACCAGAACCATTATGTGAAACAAGCATCCCTATCTGAAACAATAGTATGAGGGACCCCATGTATTTGTATGATCTCACTGACATATAGTCTTCCTAGCTCATCAATTGAGAAGTTCTTCTGGATAGTAATGAAGTGGGATTCTTTTTTTAGTTGGTCAATAACTAACTATAAAGCATCACAACCCCTCAGTGACCTAGGTGTCCTGACTACAAAATCCATGGAAACATCTTCCCATTTCCATTATAGGACTGGAAGCAGCTATAACAAGCCTTCATGTCTCTGGTTCTCCTTCATCGCCTACTGATTGGTGGAACACCTAGTGATAAATCCCATTATCTTACATTTCATACAAGGCCACCAATACTGGTGTCACATATCTTGATACATTTGGGAGATTCCTGGATGAACAACCCACTAAGAAGGATGTGACTCCTTCATCAAATCCTATATCATATTTGTAAGAACCCAGACATGACCATGAATACAAAGGATTTCATCTCTATCTACAGACAAATCTGGAGGCGGTTTATCTCTTAATATACTTTCATAGAGAACCAATCCCTGAGGATCTGAAAATTGTATTCTCTTCACCTTCTCAAAGATATAATTTGTAACTATAAAGGATGAGAGTTAAGGTTTCTCATGTCTATCATGGAATTCTAAATGTAGATTCGAAAAGAGGTCCATTAACATCCATTCACCACCGGCTTCCCATAATGCATGTGTCTGATTTTTTTGACTCAATTCATCATCGTCTACATTTCTCTTCAAATTCTTATAGGAAATATAAAAATCAAAGGATTGAAGATATTTGACCCATATCCACTGTTTGAGGTTCAATTCATGTTTATAAAAAAAATATTTGAGGCTCTTTTGGTCCATGTACACACAAAAACACTCACCTAATCAATAGTATCTCTGGAAAAATAAGTCATGGAAAAATGTTTCTAGCTCAAGGTCGTGCATCGGGTAGTTTCTATCATGAGTCCCCAACTACTAAGATCCATACACAATGACTATATCCTTATACATCATCATTTATCCTAGGTCTATGCCTAATACATCATAGAATATGGTATAACCTCTTCCAAGATCTGGAAGAATTTGAATAAGTGATGATACAAGCCTCCCTTTCAGCTCATGAAAGGATTTCTCTCATGATTATGACCACAGGAACTTAAAAACCTTATTTGGAAGGCCAATAAGAGGTGAAGTAAGGCATGATATGTCCTATATGAAATTATTATAATATCCAGCCAAACCCATGAAACTATGTATATAAAACATGTTCTTAGGCTAATCCTAGGAATCAATGACACTAATCTTTTCTCAGTCAATAGATATGTCTGATTCTAGTATTATATGACCTAATAAGTAAATGTTTTCGATCCATAAGTGGCACTTAACAAGAATGGAATATAGATGATGCTCTCTCAGTGTACTCAGAATAATCTCAAGATGATTGGCTTGGTTTATACGAGTGTTAGAATATACCAAGATTCCATCCAAAAAGACTAAAACAAAAGAATCTAGATAGGGATGGAAAAACATATACATTAGAGCTATGAAAATGGTGGGAACATTCATAAGACTAAATGGCATAACAAGGTACTTATATACACCATAACTTCTATGAAAAGTTGTATGAGGTATGTTTGATGGGCTTACTCATACTTGGTGATATATTGACAATAGGTCAATCTTAGAGAATACCCAAGATCCTTGGAGTTGGTTGGATAGATCATCTATTCGAGGTAGTGGATACCAGTTCATGACCGTAAGTTGGTTCAACCTTATGAAATACACACCTATATGTAAGGTTCTATCTGCCTTCTTGGTGAAAATCATGGGTGAACCCCAAGAGTATGTACTGAGTCTTATAAAACCTTTGGCCTTTAAATCCTCTATCTGCCACTTGAGATAATGAAGCTATGTAGTTTCCATCCTGTATGGAGGAATGGAAATTGGAGCTTCTCATGAAACAAGATTGATTGTAAACTCTACCTCTCTCTATCAAGAGTAAGTACATATAAAGTTATCGAGAAAGATTTCCCTGAAATGATCCATTACTGGAGGGAAAACATCTTGACGTAAACCTTGATCCTCTGTGAATAGATTTTCAATTTGGGCGGTCACTCCACCTAGACCATGATCATCTAGTCTAACTTTACTAGCCTGGACAAAACACTCACCCTTATGTAGATTTCTTCTGCCCTATGGTGATGTAAAGGATACCCTATAATGATAGAAGTCTACAAATTCATGATACTGAACCAACCAATACATCTTGATAATGAAATCAAAGCCTATAATCTCGATAACGAAGAGGTTCCATAAGAAAGTCTGACTGACTACCTCAAGTGGAAAATTCCTTCATTGGATTATACCCTATGACCACACTCTTAATTTTGTTTCTTGGGTCATTACCCCACAATAATATTATATCTCAAGACCAAGACTTTCCAAAATAGATATAGAGATAAAAGAGTTCAAAGAACCTATATAAAATAAAGTAGATACTATGGTTGATTCCACTAGAATAATACCTCGTATTGTAGATAGTCCTATAGCCTGATCCTTGGGTATCTGTTATAGTGTATGCAACTAGCCTGATCTATGACCCTATCTACCAGCTAGAATACCATGATCAATACTGTTCTACTGGTGCTGATGGTGATCAGGAGTTTGACTACAGCGACCAAAACTTCCTCCTTAGCCATTTCTACCAGTGCTATTCCAACTCCCTACCTTACGCAGCGTAGAATAACTCACTCCAAAAGGTAGAGCTGGTGTGGATCTTTTTCCACTCAATGCTGGTTGAAAGGTCCTGTAAAATCTCTAAATATGTCTCATAAGACCACAAGCCTGACACTCCATTAGGTCTCTATCACAATGAGGCTTCATATCACCCTGTCATCCACATTGATGACACACCATAGAGTTATCAATACAGATTTTCTAGTTATTACTTCCCTTATGAGAAACCTTGAGGGAACGTTTCCTGCCCCTGGAAGAACTACTGGTCTTCCACGACCGTGATCCTCTATACCTGGTACTATTTCCATCCCTCAAGTTGCACTCAGTGATAAGATCCTAATTGACTATTTTAGAAAAAGTATGTAGTAAAAACACATTCACCTACATATGAATAGCATACACAAGCCCGTCCTTGAAACATCTAGCATGAAAAATCTCATCACCATGTAGAAGCGATGAAAAGTGTTGTATCTCAGTGAAATGTACAGAATATTCCATAACTGAAATAGAACCCTGATTGAGATGCATGGAATATATGGATTTATCATGTATTAGTGTATGAGGAAAGAAATAATCCTAGAAAATAGTTTGGAAGTCAGACCATACCATTACTTGTTTGACATCAACCTGGGTAACCACATCCCACCAATGCTTGGATGAATCCTGAAGAATGTATGTGGTAAGATTGACCCTTCTCTCTAGAGGCGTCTCCAGATGCTCAATGCTAGGCATGGTGGCCTCTAGCTAAGACTCAGAAGCTTGTGGACCACCATCCCCTAAGAAAGTAGGAGTTTTCTGCTGCTGAAACTCATGAGTCAGATTAGACATCGTATGTGAAACATGTGGAGCACCATACATGGATTGCATCAACCATAGAAAAATATCACGAACTTGGGCATCAGGGGCCAAATCGGGTACAATAGGCAGTGCCTCAATTGTCACTCTTAGAGGTAATACTAGAATCTCAGGTCCCACCATGTATGTAGCATGGCCGTTTCCACCTTCCTGGCATATGATACAAGGACTTAATGGTGGATTTAGTCTATAACTTCCAAGCACATGCCTCAGAACAAACTTATAAGTGAATATATTGCAACTCTTACGAAATCTAAACAAGGAATGGATCACTACCTAAGGTGTACTACCCCAAATACCCTCTTATATGGATTGGTATTGGTAAGTGATCATGTATAAGTTTCATTTCATTTAAATTTAATTACCAGGTTCACTCCTTTAACTTTCATAAACATGACAAGGTGCGATAATGACGTGCAACCATTTCAATTTAGATGTCATGTTTCAATTTATAATGGATCTCCATTCCCATTGAATTAGTTACCATACACCTTATAATTGAAAACAACACCCATTTATTTATATCATAATGTCTTGGCTCGGTAAATTACTCATCCCAACCCATGAGGGCCCATACACCTCAGGAATTGAGATAGGCAACCACTCAATCAAATCCAAGAGTAATACATGAATAAGTTAACTATCATAGGCATATAAGGTAATGGATTTTTTGAAATTCACTAATATGACATGGAAATATGCATGAAATAAGAAATATAGGTGCCTATAATGATGCATGTAACAATTCTCCTTACCCTCATATCATCGGGCTAAGGATAAAATAGTATCTCAATCACAAAAATAGTCAACAACACCACATAACATTTAAGTGACCCAATGGTGAAAAGATATCAAATATAATAAGAAAAATCATAACAATAATTATATTTCATGAAAATCGTCTTTTACCCCGAACATGGGTTCACGATGCCCAAGAATGACTTATAACCAAGTTCCAAGCATTCATAATCTATAATCTATTGTCTCCAAATAGTAAATCAAGAATGTAAAAAATCTTCTGATTCCACTTTTTGACGTCCCAGACTCGAATTCCACTTAATAGGTTCTCTGAGCCCAGTGGTCCACATGGCTTCAAGAGAATCTCCCCAAACTCCAGAGGCTACTGACTTGCAGCGAGGTCCCAGGGTGTGTTCATGGGGAGACTGTAACCTCACTAATAGAGTGTAGCACACCAGAAAAATTTAAAAAAAGGTCAACAACGGAAGCAATATAAGTAAATCAATTGCACAAAGGAAATAGAAAAGGATAACAATAACTGAATAAACTAGAATAGTTGATGATGACATGTCATGTCATTAGAAAACTGAAAAACATGGATAAAAGATAATAGGCGTAATATATTACTCAAAAGTGTAAAGTAAATCAAAAGACTATCTTAAGCATCTTGAGCTCCGGATCGGTCATCTACTATTAAGATGCATCTTAAAAAAAGATCAATCAAGTGTTTAAATCCATATACTTCCCTTTATCAACACATGCATTTATTTAATCTTCCTTAGGTACCAAATGACATCTCGAGAGTGTGTGAGATAGATCTTAGTGGGCCACCACCAACGGTGTCTATAAAATATGACCCGTGTAATGGAAATGTAATAGTGTGCAAGCATACATATATAGAGTAAATCAGTACAATTTAACTAAATACGTAAGTACCTGCTTCAGACCTTGATTAGTGTCTTAATATCTAATCAGTTCATTATTTGATTGTTACCAATTTATAATAAGTCATATGATAGCCATAGTGATGGTTCTGAGATGTAATAAGGCAACCAATAATTATATTTAATAATAAAGTTCCAAGGTAATAACAAAGGAAACATAGAACTCAAGGTTCACCAAATAAGTAATGAATGTATCCCAGCTAAGGGTAAGAGTGTAATACAAGGATCAAAGACCAAGGAATTTCACAATAAAACACCTACCGAGTCGAAGGAGTTTATCTAAGGTAAAACGAGGCTAATCAATGACCAGGATCGACAAGATTTAACCATGGAACCTAATTGTCAATGCTGGATCCAAGGAGTGTATTCAAGGCATCCTATAGTAATACATGAGGGACCCTATTGTGTCATACTGGGCATCCAAAGTTAGAAAAATATTGGGTTCTAGGTAGGTCTCAACCTAAGTAAGCCGTATCCTTGAATTTGGAAGGGGGTCCATGAGTTCTTAATGCATTCCCTTGGAAATCCAAGGAAAGATGGATTCATAATGCTTTTATTTTGATAATGAAGTCATATATAATAGATAAGGATCAATTCATTACCTTTTGTTAGCATGACAAGGCTAATTGAGCATTAAACCATTTAATCAAGTCATGATTAATCAATAAGTCCATTTTGTTCAAGTCTTTACATTCATTAGTGTGACAAGTCCAAGTAGCATGAAACCATTCATTTAATACATTTAAGTAATTTTCAATAATCAAGGATCACTCCTCTACATTCCATTGACATGGTAAGGGGTGCTACAGACATAAAACCTGTTATTAAATTACATATAATAAGGCCAATCCATATACTAGAATACCTCCCAATTTCTATTTCACATTTAATTATCAATTTAATCACTTACCTTAGGCAGGAAAAGTGGTGAGAATATATGGTACTTTCTGTTGTTAAATTCACAATTTAAATCAAGCCATTTAATATAGAAAATCTTACCCTTATAAAGGTCAATCCAAGGCACACCTGAATGATGGCTCAAACGTGTCAAAACACTAAAACGACAATCATGGAAAACATTCTAGATGGGATGGATGTATTTGTGGGAATAACCACAAAAAACTAATAACATATTTTCAAAGAGCATAACCATATAGTTCTAATGATTATAATCCTAAAATATAAATTCAGTAAACAACACCCAATGAAATCGGTGTACCCAACAAGACAATTCCAAAATCAATGACCTTGAGGGATGAGTTATAGACCACCCACCTTAGGCATGTATGACGCTCCTCCTCTAGTAATAGAATCTAATTTGGCTTGAAATAGAGTATATCTGAGGAAAATGGAAAAAATTTCACACCTCGATAACTAGGTCAAGAGAAAGATAGGCAAATAATAGCTCAAAAAAATTCTAGTACTTACTGTTGGACATCCAACGTGATAAATAGAAGCTCGAACAGATATTGGATGAAGGAGATCTCTAGATCCATTGCTTAGGCCTTCAAAAATCTCCAAAATGAGAGAAAATGGAGTTCATCATGTAGGAAAATAATATAGGAGGAAGGAGGAGGTTAAATTATATCATTAAGGGTAAAAATGTAAAATTACCCAAAATTTTTCATGTGTAGGGTTTGGCCGCATGGTTTTCCAAACTATGCGTCAACCATGAACAGGTACCAAAAAAAGAGGAGGCATCTTCATGATTAGGGAAATAGTGTGCCAACCATGTGAGATGGCTCTACCAGAATATGAAAACTATCTATAGGGTTAGATCTAACTGTGTGGCCTACCCACACAGTTTCCTCAAACCGTGCGACAGACCTACTTTTCCCCAAAAGATGGGTTCTAGGCTCCGAACAAGCCCCAGAACCCTCAGGACCTTAACTAACTCATTACAAATTTATATTTGGTCCAAAATAATTTATTATACTGAAATTTAAAGGATCAATACCTGATTAAAAAAATAGATTCTTACAAGATTCTCACTAAAAGAACTGAGAGGGTCATGTTCAATTGACATGGTTTGAGCCATCTCACCCAAGATTCTATTAATTATTTCAGCCATATCATTTTGTTGTTGTGTATATGGTCCACTATGACCATGATTAATACCATTCTTCTCAAGATAACCTTAAAAATTTCCATTTATATATTCGGCGCCAATATCAATTTGGGTCCTCTTTATAGAGTAGTTACACTCCTTTTCAACACTTATCCTAAAACTTTTGAACATTTTGAGAGCATTTCATTTATGTTATTAAAAAATATTACATTTAATACGAGTGAAATCAACAAAAAAATAATTCTCTACATTTATTGATTGATTTATCATTGTCCAATATATGTCATAATGAATAAGATCTAAGGGATGTGATGTATGTATCTCAAAATTCTTGTGTGCTAGATTTGAAAATTTATTTTTCTAGCATATCTAACAACACCGGTATCTAATTATTATAAAATTAGGGACATAAAAAATACTTCCTCTATGTGTTATCTTGTTCATATTTCTATGGAAAATATATCTAATCCTTCTATTCCATATTTTATTTTCTTCCTTCATACTCAGATAACATGAATTAGGTGCATATCCAACCTGGTATAGGTTTCCCTTGGCCCACTATAATTTTTTTTTAAAAACTCTCCACATTCAATACTATTAATAATAAAACCATATTTTTTGAATATAAATTCATTTCCTTCATCATAATATATTGAAACACTCAACATATTGTGTTTCATTCCGTCAATAAATAAGGAACTTCTTGATTTCAACTTTTCTTTTCCAATAAGAACAATTCCAATGAATTTGATTATGAGAGACTCATCATTTCAAAACGTCATTATTCCTTCTTTTTATTCTTTTACATTATTCAATACCTCCAAATCTCTTTTCATGTATGAAGAACACCCACTGTCCAAAATCCACGGTCATTCTCCTTTTGTAGCCTTGAGTGTAGTTTCAACCATAAGAGACTTATCTTTTCCATTTTATTTCTTCTCCTAATGCTTTTCAATTTCGAAATCAAAACATTATTGAGGTGGTAACATCACAAGGAAACATTTTTCAATGTTTCAAAGCTAATCATACCACTCATTGATATTTTTAAGATGTTTGAATTTATTCTCAATCTTCAAATTAGTCTTTTCAAATTATTTTTGAGCATTTATTATTTTAGTGGGTTAAATTCCAATTAAACTCAGAATATAATTCCACATGTATCTATTTTAGTGTTTATTATTGAACTAACACATTTTTTTGTATGGTAAAATCCTTCATAACATTAGAAATATCATTATAAAGCATATTTTCCTTTGTAAACTTCTTGTTTTCCATAACCATGTATATTTATTCCAACATATTTCTAAAAATAAATCTTAGATACTTTTTTTGTAACAAATTATTTTAGAATCATAACATATTATTCATCATATTATACTTATTCTCATCCTTAATAGACCCACTAGTTGTAGAAATTTTTTCTTCAATGTTTTATTTCTCAGAAATCCCAAAAAAATTTAATTTTCTTATTTTAGCTACATGCATGATCCTCTTGAATTTATTATCCTTATAAGAACCTTTACTAATATCTTTATCTTTATTATTAAAATATTATGATGATATTTTCTCATATTTCTTAGATTTATACTTCTTAAGTCTTTCACCAACTTTTTAAATTGACTATTGGAAGTTATATATTCCCTGTTCAACTTTAACTAGTTTATATTGAATAAGATAAGATTATTTAACATTATACCTCAATATTTATTCAATATTGATTTTGATATTTTTATCTTCATCAAGTAACTTATTTATGTTACTAATATATTTTAACAATCTATATTTTTTTTCATGCATTGTTTCACAATTGTTAATAGGTTGACCGTCATTCTTTAACTTCTTGTTCTCTTTCTCTAGACTTTCAATTTTTGAGAGAAATTATTTAAATTCTCTTTTTAGCATTAAATCTATAATTTTTCCTCTTATTCTTATTTATATTTACTTCTTTAATCATTGGTAAAACTCTTATCATTTATCTTTTCAATAAAAAACTGCTCAACCCCCTCATCAATATAATTTTCAACTCCCAATTATTCTTCTTTGTCATAATATTCTTCACATTTGAAAAAAAGGTTTTAGTTTATATATATATATATAAATTAATATTCCTTAATTTTTATTATGGTGTTGATTTTTTTTCTTTCTTCTTCAGTGGTCTTCTTGACCTTCCATATTCTTCATTTCTATCTTCATATTATTTTAGTCTTGGAAAAATTTCTAAATAATTTACAATGGTTACAAGGTCAAATAAATTCAATGGTAATTTCCTTTATAATTCATCGTGCTTCTTTTCAAAATTATAGATAATAAAAACAATAATTCATTAAAATATTTTGAACACTTCATCTTATGAATTAGAATCACTAACCTCATTGTCAATAATTTTTTTTTACTTTTCTTGATTAATGGATTTAAAGGAGATTTTATGACAATAATTTCCATTTATTTTTATATAATTTTATTTAATCATATCATATATAATGATAATACTATGAAAATCGTCCAGAAATATTATTTCATACTCTCTATCCTCTAATTACGAAACATTGGCATCAAATATTTGAGGAATAATTCTCTATATCTTTTCAACAACTGTTAATTTTGCTAATTTTTCTCCAATAATTTTTAAGGTGCTTAAAATATCATTAATCCTTGTGAACAACTCACTAAAATATTAATCACCTCCAATTTTCAAGTCTTTATATTTTAATCTCAGAATTTTTAACTTATATTTTTCACTTTGGTGTTCCCTTTATAAATATTCTTAAACATATCTAAGATGCCTTTTGTTGTTCCAATTCCTTTAACCAGCAAGAATTTACTTTATGAGAGAGAGAGAGAGAGGAAAGAATAACATTAATATACAATTTATCATTCTATAGAATCCTCTTGTATGTAATTGTTAACATATAACTATCAATATGGGAGTTAAACCATCTCAACAACTATTATAACTTTATATCAAAAGGTTAAAACATATGGTAGAATTTTTTTTACTTCTAGATATGATAATTATTTCTATAAAAGATAGGAATACTCTTACTATTAACTTAATTCTGAACATCCATGATAATATTCATCTTCTTAAAACTTTAAATAGCCTATAGTCAATGAAGGAAACTGCCTTTTCATCTAATTGTAAGGACAATTCCAGATCTTTGTGACCATTGGGGGGTAAATTAGTGGTTATATATTTTTATGTTATTTACATTTAAAATCACTTTCACCACTAGTTACAAATAAATGAATCTTTTGAATCACAACACAGATGAACACCCCCTAGAACATGGGAATTTACAAGGTTCACTACTCAATAGGTGTAACTAGTCCTTATAATTATCTAAAAATGATATAAGATCACACATTTACTAGAAAACAATCTTTATGGTTTACAATAAGAAGGGTATGTACGTCACTTTTTTTAACTATAGTCCATTGACATTTCATGTACTCCCCACACAAAGAATATGTCACAATATTTTTTAAAACAATGTAATGATCCTTCACCAATAGTATTCAAAATATTATCACTATAATGGTACAATTATTCACACTTACAAGTTAGATCTTATTTCTCTTTGATTTCTTGCACAACAGAAATAAATAACCTCAATTATTCTTTCTATATCTTTTCTTCTCACATTTGTACACCCCCTGTGATCTACAATAACTACAAATTATATAGTATGAAACATTAGTTACTTATTAAATTTCTTATTTATTCAAATATTATGAAACTGTATAAATAATTTCAAATTCAAAAATATAAAATTCTCTAATTTTTTCTTCAAAATAACTTCTATAATAAACTATATCCATAAATATTTATAATTGCATTTAAAAATGTAAAAATATTATAGACTCTTAGTTCTCTTTTAAAAATATATTTATTCCACATTAAATCATCATGTATGTATTGATACATTCATGGTATAGTGAAGGGATCATGTCAACTTCAATCCTAAAATTCATCCTCATTTTACCATAAAACTGCACCTTCTCTCTATAATAATTAAAAAATCATTTCATGAATTTAACATGTGTATATGAATGCATGAAATCTAACATGGAAAAAATAACATCCATGAATCATTCACAAATATTCATAATTCATATATACATTATGGAATTATTGTACATAGTTTATTCACATAGGCCAATTTCCCTATACATGAAAACCTATATGTGGATATTTTCTTATGCGTATCACATGTGAAAATTATCATAAGTGGTTCTACAATTCTTTAATTAGATTTAAAATTTCACCTTCTCTACTATATAACCTTATTTATTCTTCAATAATTAACGCAAAATATCCTTTTAAAGAATAATGACAGTCATTATCATGATATTTAAACTTTAGTATATCTTATTACATTGTATTTCCATATTTACTTCTTTTGTTCTTTGGTTGATATCCAATCCACCTTCAGTGTGGAACTCATGGTAGTTCCTCCTATTGTATATCTCATGGTCACTCCTTCACTCAAAAAAGGACCATGCAATACTCAAGGAATATCCATGATTATTCTCACAAAATCATTGAAACACATGGAAGATTTGTGATGCTTCCCAGGGAAGAACTAAAACATAGAAGATCCTCATGAACAAAATGTCTTTGTACTATCCATCCTTACTAAAGAGAATTATTTATGGAATATATGTGAATGATTGATACTCCTTCCATTTAATCTTAGTATATGGAAGCATAGACCATAGAAACATAGTCCATGGAACCATAGACCGTGGAAGCATAAAAGGTTTCATGTGGTCGATCATCATCACTCACAGAGGCTCATTGCATGTAATCTTATTCAATGAAGCATAGTGATCTTCTTATTAAAAATTTAAAAAATATTCCTATAAATATGATTTATTTTTTGACAAAAAATAAAACACCATGGTAATTCCCACTTCTTATTCATTAGTTTCTTCATCGATCCAATGATGACTACTCTAAACCTCTAGGTCTCAACAACCACCCTAGAAAGACTCCTCCATAACTCCACTTCCAAATTTTTAATTTTCTAATCTTACCCCCTAGAGTAAGAAATAATACTAAAATAAGGCTTTTACTTTTGTAGTAAGCAATTACAATCACATTTTTCTCTACCCTAAATGCACACCCTATGATATAAGGGTCTCACATATAGGCTTGAGTATATCCAACCCAACAAACTCTTACATTTGGTAAAATCACACAAGGATGTCACCTAAAAATTTTAGAATATAATAGTCAAAGTCATAAATCTTGTGTTGGTCAAGTATAGTTCCATCAAGATATTATATAGGAAAATTTAATATATGTTTTTGTTGAAAATTTAAATAACCAAACCCGTTATCATAACTATAACATCAATCACGGGAAAGTACGTGAATGTCATGTGGGCATTATATTCCAAGAAAATGCATTAAAACATGATCACTTTCTACTCTAGGCCAAGAGTAGAAACCCAAAAATCATAAATCAATATCAAAATGAATTATAATTGGAAAATTAACCCATCCATGAAAGTGAAAACTAAGATTAATATTCACATACATAGTAACTTGAACTTCCCTCGTATTTTGGTTAGCTAATCTTGGGAACAAGATCCATACCATGCCCTGAAAACATCTTATCACATATTTATTATATCCTAAATAGTAGGAAAATGTAAAATAAGGCTTTGATACTGCTTTGTAATTTCCTTGATCTGGTTTACCTCTACCATGTCCAAACTGAGTATCACACACCTAAAGCACCCATCCACATACACAATATGTTTCCAAATAGTTATGATAGATGAAATATGATAAGTGGGGAGACTATATCCTCTGGTATAAGAATCATCAAAACATAGTGGAAGTAATCTCAATAAGTAGTCATACTAAAATAACACTAGCATAGGATAAACAACAGAACTAAGTTCCATCCAATAGTAAATATCATCAACATATTGTATCAAAATGGAATATTGTACATGTCATACAGGTCATACAAGCATAAGTTGGATCTCCCATGGGTAGATAATTTATAAATAAGTCTAAAAAAATAAAAACAAATATATCCACAATTTTTTCCTTGAGTCCTAGCCCAGTATAATATCAAAACTGTGATCAAGATCTACCAGATCAATCATCCAAATAAATAGGGCCCTTTACCATTCCCCAGTCACCAATCATAAAGTCTTCTCAGGTAGTAGGGCTCCTAAGAAAGGTGTGAGTATAGCTAACCAGGTCACCACCAATGGTGTCCCTATAAATTCTAGTAAGTACATGTGCATACTCAATATGAAGTGTTAATAAATAAATAAATTAAATGATCACCTAGTGGAGTGATCCTGCCACACCATATGTGGCCATGCATTTTTTGGTCACTTCTATAAAGGGATGATTCTATCATGGTTTGAACACACTGTAAGGAAAAAAGATATATCACTCCACCTATAGTAACCAAGGTGAATGATCTATCACCATAAAATATGCTAAGCTAATGATTCATAACTACTGCAATCCATCTTGGTGAATGACCCATCACACATATAATATCAAAGGATAATAATACATCTTTTGATTAATGAGGAATCACTAATCTTGGGTGGATGATATTCCACCACTATCCATGCTTGGGTGGAAGGTATACCACCATTTCCTAGCTTGGGTGGTTTATATGCAACCAAGACATCTCAAATAGGTGGATGATATACTATCGATATCATTTTCAAGATAGAAAAAAATAACACCATCTCAAGTATCTATGTAGATTATGAGCCACCATATATATATATATATATATATATGTGGTCTATGCACCACTAATACCATCCTATGGTGTATTATTCACCACTGGTATCACATAATAAGTGGTAATTACACCACTAAAATCAAATACTAGGTGGATGGTATACCAACAAAACAAGTTCCTATGTAAAAGATGAACCACTGAGACAACTCTCAAAAGTGGACAATGATCCACCAATAAGTAACCTCAATTAGACGATATACCACTAGTATAACATTCCAATTTTAAGAGGTTCCATCATTTATTTATCCTCATAGTGAATGATGGATCACCAGGATCATTATGGATGAATGGGATACCACCACATTGAAAGGATGGATGAGAAACCATAACTAAATAACCCTAGATGGATGAGGAAACACCACATAACAAACAACCATTATAGTGATTGATTTATCAATTAAAATCAATTTTTAAACATTTATAATCAACAAACGTATCAAAGGTTATTCTTTAAGCCATCCACCCATCTCAACATCCCATGTTTAGGCTATCTCACATCTACACTAGATTCTACTCAAGAAATTCCTTACTAAAGAGTAAACTAGGACACCACTCTTTGATACTACTATCAAGCCTCAATTGTAGACACTCGTAATGGGTCCAAGGTCATAGTTTTACATTTTAATTTACATGATAATTAGTCATAAAAAACTAACCGTTTCAACACACATATCTCATAGACCACTAACAGTATCCCTAAGATTCACTCATACCATTGCAATTTAAGGAAACTGATTTCAATTAATTTTATTACATACATAAAAAATTATTGTTTTCTATATTTCATATGATTCATTCCATGGATTAAAAAACTCATAGGAAAGCAAGGGTCCACCAACATGGGACTAACATGGTCTTACTCTTTGAATACCACTAATTGATTCGATCTTAAATGGGTGAAATAAGAGAACTTAAGGAAACCCCAAATTAGGGATTAATCAATGATTCATGGTGAGATAACAAGATAAAACTAGGAGAGAAGAAGGAGTGTTAAACTTACCCATATAAACCTAATATAATGATTGAAACTTTGATATAATCCCAAATGATAAAGAATCCAAGGCTAATGAAGGATATGGAGAGTGTATATAAGGCTCAACTAATGTTGTGCTTTAAATGAGTGATATTTCATTTTAATAAAAAAATTAATTAATATATTTTTAAAAAACCAATAAGGAACCCACCAGGTACCCACTACTTGGCACCAACCACTCAGTGGCCCACCTGTAGTTTTTTCCTCCACTACCTCAATTACCGAGAACCAACCAAGTACCAGTCCTTTGGGTACCTAGTGATATCTATCAATGGAAAAATTCCTAGTACTCAAACTGCTCTCCTAAAATAGGCTCCCAATCCCTTGTTAACATGTCCAATGCTCATAATGCATCAAAATACATAAGGTTTGGTGAAAATTATATAAAAAATATACCCTATATGGATATAGGGTATTATAATATTCATGAGTGTTTGGGAAAATAATGAAAAAATGTAAAAAATAGAGGGATACATTTATATTAAACTATAGGTCACAAACATTCAATCTTGATATCTTAGGCATAATAAATAACCCAATATATATATATGATAATAAGGAAAAAATATAGTTTTCTTATTCTAAGGGTGTTAAACAATGTTTTTATCACATTACTTTTGTAGAAAAAAGTGATGCATTAATTTTGTCCAATAATAAAAGAAAATGAATATTGGGGGAATAATATCCTGAATTTTAAGGTAATTCTAATTTTAATAGTTTACATATCTTAAAGGTTACAATAAAATAAGTTGAAGTGAGTTAAGTGTGGTTGGAGGAGGAGATGACACAAAAAAAATGAAAAAATGGCTACAGGATATAGTTTATGTCATGAATGTATATTCACAATGTGAATGGATTCTAGGAAAAAACCATGATTTTGGGTTTATTATGTGAAAATTTTTCATGGTGTGAGAAACTATTCACTTCATGAACTGGGATTTTAGGATTTCAATCCAAGGTGATGCATTTTTTATATATCATCCATTTTGAAAGTTCACATCATGAATCATGTTTTTCTAGAATATTAAATGTTTTAGCCACTCGTCTACTTTCTCGTTCACCATCATTCTCCTTTACATAAACCCTAGGTATTTTCTGAGTGATATTGGGTGATCCAGCCCACTTACATCTATGTATCTTGGGGTTTTGATCCCTAATCGATTGGTTGTCATTGGATTAGTAAGTTTGATCAAATCACTCATGTTAATTCTTGATCTCCTGGTTTATTATCATATATAGGCTATGTTTTTAGGATCTAATGATCCTTCTTAAATCACTTCTAGATCCATTGTGCACCTATCTTCCAGAGTTTGGATCTCATTTTGGTAGTGGTGTAAAATGTGAGAATCACAAGGTATGGGATGATTTAATTTCTCTACCTAAAATTTTACTTATGAAAAATCTATTATAATATGTGATAATCGATGATAGGGACCCCATTAATAGTTCTTGTGTTCCCTTTTTTTTTGTGGATCCTTTTATGGGTGGTGTGAAACCCGAACTTGAGTTAGGTGGTTTCGTCTCTATACTATGTCTATGAACCATTAATACTCTGTGTTTTATAAATGGGTTTCAAAATGAATTTTAATTATCCTTGAATTGATAGATTTTTTTGTGAGAAAAGGGTTTTGAAAAAATATGGTTTCCCCCTAATTTTGGTAAAATAAAGGCCTTTTTCAAATCATTGTGAAATGGTTTATGAAATACATTTTCAAACCATGTTTTTATAAAAAGTGATTTTTGAAGTGATTTGGTAAATGTGTTGAGTCCTTTTGAAATTTATTGATATATGACACACATGGGAGCCTTTTGTAATTAGGTGGAGAGTTTATTATTGGGACTTGTCCATTAAAATTATAAGGGGGTTCACTTTCTATGGTGTTCTTAAATTACTAGATTATTTATGCATTAGATATAGTAAATTGATCATAAAATTATAGTGGTTTTACTTTCTAGGGTGTTAATATGTCCCTAGTTTATGGATTCATTGAATCTAGGTACTTGAGTTCACACTCATCTTCATTTGTATTTTGGGTACAAGTGATCTTATTAACCCAACCTTTATTATCCAAGGGGTGGTTATCATTATACTATGGATTCGTAATTTTTTTGATATGATATGATATGCTATGTTCTTTTATAAATGTAAATTATTTATGGAAACTATTCTTTGAAATTGTATCACATGGTCTGTGAAATATTTGTAAAAGTGGGAACTGCTTACCATGTTTTTTATATAAAAATGTGTAATTACTGATTATACCATATTTTCTAAAAATTGATCAGGTTGATAATATTATACAGATAATTGTTGTGGAACACCTAAAAGATATCCTACTAAGAGTATTTATATAACACACTATACACTCTCTCAAGATTATATAGACCTTGTTTTATTGAGTGTAGGAAATATCAATTTGCTATAGTGAGGTTTTGAGGTTTATGTTAGTTGATCATGGGAATCTGGTGGTGAGATGGGGTGATATTTCCCAGATATCATACGGAGTAGTGGTGGATAGTTTGGGTGTCCTTATTTTGGTTATTTTATATGGCATGTAGCTTGGTTTTTATCTTTCTACCTTTGGTTGTATCTCTACCATTGACATTTTTTGTTTATGGAATATTTCTATTATGGTTTTATTTTTATATATATGACATGTATCTTGTTTTAGGTTAGGAAAATCATTCCCTATGGATATTTTTTATTCCCAAGTGATATTTTCTAACCCATGGGGATTAGTAATTCCCTTAGAGTCTTGTCGTGGTCTGGTTTGGAGCCTAGTTGGATGGTTTTTATGGGAAGAGATGTGAAAATTTGGTATTAGAGAATGGTTATACTTAGTGTTGGGATATCAGTAGATAGTAGATAGGATTTTTGGGACTTGAGGAGTAGTTTGTGGTGATTTCTTGGCCATATCTTCTCGTAATGAGCCTTAAGTCCCCATGGGATGTTGGGATGCGTGTCAACCATGTGGGTTTTTTTATCTTGATCTTAGTCTCTGTTTATGTTTTCCTAGTTTAAACTGAGATTTTTCATTATCTGGTTATTTTTTCTGCTTTTGGTATATAGAAACATTCCTTTGAGACATATTTCATGAGCTCCTAGGGATGGTACAATGGGAGATGATCCTCATGGGAATCCCACTATGGATCAAAATATCTTAGAGGTTATCATTGAAATAGTTTGTGTCATGAACCAGAATGTACCACATGTTCATAACCAATCTATTGAGGCAAAAATAAATTTGGAGGAGATAGGGATCATGTTTTTGAGTTTCTATGTGAAAGTACCCATACTTTAAGGGTATGAATGAAAATAAAGAGGTAGAAGACTGGATAGATAAGATTTTTTAGGTCTTTGACTTCCTAGAAACACCTATGTCCATTAAGGTTAATTTTGTGACATTCAAGATTGAGAGTCCTAGAAAATTGTGGTAGTATTCTATGGTTCATGGAAACCGGTATGTGGTATTAGAGTGGAAAGGATTCAAGACCCTTTTCTTTCAGCAGTTCTTCCTAGAGTCTCTTATGATGGAGAAGTCTTTGGAGTTTGTCTTTATGTAATAGGGAGAGCATTCAGTGTTAGAGTATACCAATATTTTGTTGGATATGGTTCATTTTTCTCCATTTTTGGTGATGAATAATCAACCTAGGGCTCCAAAATACATATAAGGATTACATCCTAACATTCAACCACATGTATACATGCTAATTTTCACCACCTATATTGAGACAGTTAAAAGGGAAATGATGGGATAAATGGATATACTGGGTAATATTGGCTTCTTTGGCTCATATATTCCTTCCAATAGTAGTTTCAGTAGAATATATATAAATATAGGAAGTGGAAAATATCTATAAGGGTGGTGGAGATGGTTCTCAGTAGTGGGCCTCCTCAACACTATCAGAAACAACTAGAAGTGTGCCTGTGACTTGCTCTCAGTGTGGAAAGGTAGGACACAGTCGATGGTCATGTATCATGTTTGTGAATATTTTTAGTGGTTGTGGATGTTGAGTTTATCTATATAGGTTCTATTAATATTTTATATATATCATTATGGTAAAGGATATTCATATCGAAAGTCTACTATAGATAACTCATAAGCTTCAAAGTTCACAAGGCATCAGCCACAAGCCTCAGGAGTAAAGCACCTTCATGCAGTGGATGAGTTTCGAGTGGTAGATGATGTAGGCTTAGCTATAGTGACAGTTACTATATTTGTTCCATATTCTATAGAAACTTCACTATTTCATATAGGTTCCTCACAAATTTTTATACCTTCACATTTTTTGATGCGATGAATCTTCTGACAGAGGTCATATCCTTTGTTATATAGATGGTGATGCCTCTTATAAAGAGGAAAGAGAAGGGATTTCATTGTCCTTTGTGTTATATTTTGATAGATGTTATAGAGATGGTATAGGTTTTTCAAGTTCTTGATTAGGATCTTTTCAAAATCATCACTGGTATGGATTTTATTTTTGGTCACCAAGCCTAGATTGATTGTTATCATCAGCATGTCATGTTCCTTACTACTGATGAGAGATCTCAAGTGTTCTAGGGAGAGTGTGGTATAACTTCCAATCATTTGATAACTTCTATCCTAGAGCTCAGATGTATTTTTTCTTCTATTTCAGTTGATCTCGATGACGTTTCCTCTCTTTTTATTCTTTTCCTGTTTATTTAGGACTTCCTTGATGTTTTCCCATACAAATTCTATGATCTTCCTATAGATAAAGGTATTTTTTAGATTTATCTAGTGTTGGTTATGTAGATGATTTCTATACCTTCTTATCATATGATTCCTATTGAGTTAAAAGAGATCAAGATTTAGTTGGTCATTCAACTTGAGAAGGGATTTATTCATCCTATTGTTTCAACATGGGAAGATCTCATGCTCTTTTACAAGAAGGATGCTGGTTCTTTATATCTCTTTGTATAATAAATAATGTTTAATTGGAGAACATTAATAATAAATACCCTTTCCCCGTGTTGATGACCTATTTTATCAATTAAAGATGTTGAAGTGGTTTTTGAAGATCTATTTTCTTTCATGATATCACTATCTCAGAGTTCCGAATTCAAATATCCCAAAGACCGCATTTAGGATTAGTTATAGCCATTTTGAATATCATGTAATTTATATTGTCCTAAATAATTCTCCTAATTTTTTTTTGGATTTTATGAATCAGATATACCATTTTTATCTTGACACCTTCATCATGGAATTCATGGATGATATCTTGGTTTATTCAAGATCTAAGCATGATAATGATCACCATCTGAATTTGGTTTTGGAAATCACATGGAGTCATTATCTTTATGGGAAGTTACCAAAATGAAATTTCTAGATCAAATAAGTGAAGTTCTTTAAGAATGAAATTTCAAAACATGGTCTTCCAGTTGATCTTGATAAGGTTAAGGTTTTATTATCATGGTAAGAACCATGGAACATCTTTAATATACAAATATTCTTAGGTTTTAATAAAAATAATCAATAGTTTTCAAGGATTTATCAAAGATAACATCACATCTAAATACTCTTACCAAGAAAGGGGTTACATTCACTTGGTTTGTTAAATTTAGACTTATTATAAGTAATTGAAATTTATTTTGACATCGGATTCTATTTTGATCTTTTCAAAACTTGATAAGGGATATGTGGTATATTTCGATACATTTGGTGCTGTTATTGGATGTATGATTATTAAGGATGATCATTTTTTTCTATAAAACTCATTAGATTTAGACACATGAAAATAATTACCCCACTCATGACTTGTTTCTCACTAATTTTATACATGAGATTAAGTGTTTGTGCCACCATCTCTTTGGGGATAGGTTCATATACTTTTATGATTATAAGTTTTAGGGTTACATATTTTCTCAGAAGGTCCTAAATACCTGGAACTGATGGTGGGTGGAATTCCTCCAGATTTTTGACCTTGACATCTCCTACAACTTGGGTGAGGGGAATATCATCATGGAAAAACTCTATAGAAAGTACCCATATCAAGATATTTTTTAATCTAAATAGGAGTGGAACATTATGGGGCTTTCACTCAATTTCATCTGGATATGCATGTAGATTATTTTGGTATGGTTATGACCAACGTTCAGTTGTCATCATCTCTCATTGAATCTATTATATAGGAACAGTAGAAGGATGGTCAATTTATAGGAATCAGAGAAACTTTATATGATGAGGAGACCATGCCTAGTTAGTATCCCCCCTATGATGGTGTTATTCATGTTCTGAATCTATTTTTCATCCCATTATATTTCAAGAACATATTGTTGAATGAATGTCATAGTTCTTCATGGTTAATGCACCCTAGAATAATAAAATACATACTATGACATGATATAGTGTTTCTTGTGGCCAGGTTTGAAGCATCACATTATTGATTATGTACCATTCTTACACCTTACAAGAGATAAACATAATTCACTTGAAACCCTAGAATTCTCCATCCTCTTCTAGCGCCAATATAGAAATAGGATGAAGTGTGTATATACTACATCATTAGATTACCATGGAATCCCCAATGAAATAATTTCATATGGGTTGTGATTGATTATTTGAAAAAATTAGCTCATTTTATTCCGATTAGGGAATCAACCAGGGTTGATGATTTGGATAAGTTGTATGTGAGGGATATTTTAGGGTTTCATGGGGTACCCTCTTCCATTATCTTAAATAGGGATCCCAGGTTTTCTTCCAGATTATGGAAGAGTCTCCAATAGGTGATGTGGAATAAAGTGAGATTGAGTATAGATAACAATCCAGAGATGGATGTTTAGAAGAAGTGTATTTTTTTGATTATGGAGGATATTATCTATTCCATTTTCTTGTATTTTAGTGTATCTTGGGGAAACCATCTGGGATAATTAGAGTTTTATTATAAAAATAGTTACTGGTCATTGATCTTAATGAATCCCTTCAAGGATTTGTATAGTTTCCCATGAAAGTCACCCATTTGTTGGTTGAAGGTGAAAGAGGCCTCTCTTGTGGGACCAAGTCTCATTCATGATATGTAGGTGAGGATTTGAGATATAAATAGATGATTGGTTAAAGTTCAAAGTCAGAATAAAAAATATAAATATCATCAACACCTTCTTTTAGAGTTTTTCATTGGTGATCATGTCTTCTTGAAAGTTTCTCCTCATTTGGGTCACCATTGGCTTGGGAAACAGGGAAAAAGGGCTCCAAGATATGTTGGACCATTTTAGATCATTGAGAAGATTGGTAAATTTTATTATTAATTTATTTTACTAGTTCATTTGACTATTATTAATGATGTTTTACAGATATCTCTGATCAAGAAGTACCACCATGATCCTTACCATGTTCTGAGTTGGGAGAAGATCGAGTTGGATCTTGATGATTCGTTTAAGGAGAAACCAGTGGGGATTATAGATTATTAGGAGAAATTATTGTGTTGGAAGTATATTACATTGGTCAAAAAAATTTAGCATCATAGATCATATTATCACAAGAGTTGGTAGTGTGAATCTTTAGCGAGGGATTAGTGGCCTCACAAGAGTTGGTAGTGTGAATCATTAACATCCTAAATTTTAAGGTATGCATTGTTTTAATCATTAATAGAACATAATGGTTATAGTAAAATAAGTTGAGGTGTGTTAAGAGTTGTTGAAGGAGATGAATAAAAAATCTATAAAAATGGATATAGGAGTCAATTCACATCATAAATGTATATTCATGAAGTGAATAGATTTTTGGAAGAATCCATGATTTTGGGTTTAGGACATGAAAATTATCCATGATTTTATATATTATTTCCATTTCAAAATTTCACATCATGAATCTGTGATTCACATAGTGAATCCATGATTCAAGTCGTGAATAATTTATGTTATAGGAAATTAATTATTTTGTTCACCCATATTCTTTCTCATTTGTCTTATTTATCCTTTCCCTAAACCCTAGGTCTTCTCCAAGAAATATTGGTTGATCCATCTCTCTCTGAACACCTTTTTTTAGTGTTTCAATCCTGGATCGATCAGTTATCATCAAATCTATAATATTGATCAAATATCTCCCATTAATTCTTGATATCTTATTTTATTAGTGGATATCGGATATTTTTTAGTGATATATTGTTCAGGTTATGATCCTTCTTCAGTCTCTTTTAGATTCATTATTTTCTTGTCTTCTGGAGGCTGGGTCTCATGTTGGTAGTTGTTCAGTGTGTGAGAATCTTGTGGTATGTGATGATCCAATTTCTATGTCAAAAATTTTTCTTATGGAAACTAGATTTTAATATTTTATAATTGATTATAGGGAATCCATTTGTTTTTCTGGTGTTCACTTACCATCGAGTGTTTCTGGATCTTGTTGTGGGTTCTGTATTCCCCAAATTTGAGGCATGTGGTTCCATCTTGAGCCTATGTTCTATGAATCATTGATGCTATTTATTTTATAAATGATTTTATAAATGGATTGGAATGATCCTTGAATTGATTTATTTTTTTGTATGGAATGTTTTTTGAGAAAAAATGGTTTTCTCCTCATGTTGGTAAAATAAACATGTATTTCAAAGCATTGTGAAATGGTTGGTGAAATGGTTTTTCAAAGAATATTTTGATAAAAAGCGTTGTTCGGAATAATTTGACAAATGTGTTTCACCCTTTAGAAATTACATTATATATATAATACATGGGATCCTTGGGTACATAGGTGTAGGGGTGTCCAGACCCGACCCAACAGGGTTGGGTCGGGTTGGGTCGGGTTACTTAGAAAAAAGATCGGGTTGGGTTTATGTCGGGTTGACCTATACATGGGTTGGGTTGGGTCTTTGGTTGGAGACATTTATACCCAACCAGACCCGTGACCCAATGTGTATCTGCAAAAAAAAACCCCTCACCTCGCGGATTCACGGCCCGACCAATCATTCCCTCCCTCCCTCATGCTCTTGCCTACTCTTCTCCCCCCGACCTTGACCCTTCCATCATGTGGCAAAGAAACCCTACTCCCTCCTCCCCCCTCGTGATTGAAAAGCGATGAAACCCTACCTTCTACCTCGCCTCCCTCCTCCTCCTTCCCTGAGATTCTCATCCCCTCGCCCACCTTCTCTTCTATCTTCTCATTACCTCATGAAAACCCCTCCTTCCATCCTCCCCTCCTCTTGTCTCATTTTGAACCTCTGAAACCACCCAAAAAATACATCCTCGCTTTCCTTCTCCCATGAAAAACACCTTCCCTCGTGAGAAATCAGGATTCGGGAGAAATCCCTCCTGGATCGCCTCACCACCTCCTCCTCCTTGTTGTACTGTGTGTCCGGTCTGGTCGAGCATGGTAGTAACTGGTAAGTAGTTAATTGTTTTTATCATGTTCTTTCTTAAATTATTATTGTGTTTCCCATTATGTTTTCATTTTTTTATTACAGACAACACCACCATCATCAAAACTAATTTTTTGAACCTGTGAAATGTTTCCACCACAAATATTATGAATTGGTTTTTATAAATGGATTGAATTTTGAATTAGAATTTTGAAACAGTCACTTGGTATGTAATCCAAACATGATATAACGGAATATTGGCATTTGACTGGAATTGGATTAATGTCACATTGGCATGATCAACTGATAATTAACCTATGAATTGGTAATTAGGTATAATTGAATTGTAAATTTTTAATTTTTCATGTTAATAAAATTCACTTGGGGGAGAGGATGGGATCTACCGTAGGCTGTTGGCATGCGACATGGGTGGACATAGACACTGTAGGGGGTTGAGGGGAGGGGGTGTCTACTGCAGTGGGGTGCTACTGCTGTTGTAGGAAGGGAAATAGGGGGGGAGATACTACAGGTAGGGGCTGAGGGATGGGAGGTTAGGGGGCCTACTGTAGGGGGTGGGGTCTCACAATGCTTTTCCATATTTTTTCATCTTTTTCTAGTTTCATTATTTTTTAGTCTTGATGTGTTCATATCTTCTTTTCGAACCATTTTTCTCCACTAGTGGGTTTATAACTTTCCATCACCGGTTTATTTTTTCCTTCCATTTTATATTATTCTTGGTTCTACCTCCTTGATCTACTCATAGGTCGGATACTGGTCATGGTTAACCTGGGTTGCTAGATTATGTTATTTTGGAGTAGCATTATATTAGAATGGTAATAAATTATTTAGTCAATGATATAATGGGGGATTGAGTTTGGTGTTTAAAACTATTTTTTTTTCATATAGCAGAATCTACTAGGTCCGCCATGTACTGGAGATCTCTAAAATTATGGTAGTGGTTTTATGGTACAAGGATATCTTATATTTTGTCGTTTGAAAGATTTTTGGGAGGATGAATAGTTCTAGTTCACTAATGGTTATGAATGGTTGATGTTGGCATGTTTTAAGATGTGGGGCATGATATTGGACACATGGATCAAGGAAGAAAATTTAGTCACACTTTTGGGGAGGGGCTGCTTCAGTGGGGTGGGGGACTATAAGGGGATGGGGGAGGGTGAGGAGTTTATTGCAAGGGGGGAGGGGAGGATGCTATAGGTAGAGGGAGGGGAGCTACTGCAAGTGGAGAGGGGTGGGGGGGATGGGTCTGGGAGCTAGGTCACACCATGGGTGAAGGGATGCTGTAGGGGATGGGGGTTGGGTTGGGGTTTTAGGCGGTTGAGGGAGGGGGGAAGGCTGCTATAGGGGGGAGTGGGGTCTACTGTAGGCAGGGGCTAGGGGAGGAGAGGCTACTATAAGTGGTGATGGGGGTGGGGGCTTCTAGGGGGGGCTGAGGGGTGGGGGGGATGGGTCTGGGGGGCTAGGTCACACCATGGGAGAGGGGCTGCTATAGGGGCTAGGGGAGGGGGTTGGGGGCTGTAGGGGGCTGGGGGGGAGGGGGTTGGGGGCTGCAGAGGGTTGGTGGGAGGGTATGAAGGCTGCTGTAGGGGGAGTGTGGGATTCTATTTCCAGGGGGCTAATGGGAGGAGAGGCGGCTGGTGATGGTGATGGGGGTGAGGGGCTACTAGGGGGTTGGGTCTGGGGTTGGGTCATGGGTCTGAGGATGGGTTCATTGGGTTGGGTTGGGTTGGGTTAGGTTTTACACATATAACCCGACCTGAACTAACCTAACCCATAATGAGTTGGGTTGGGTTGGGACTTTTGGCCATGCATTGGGTAACCTGACCCTAACGAGTTGGGTTGGGTCAGGTCAGCTGCTCACAAAGCATGTGACCCGACCCAACCCGACCCAATGTTTTTTGATCGGGTTGGGTCCAGAAAGGCCCCTGACCCGACCCAACCCGACCCACAAAGACCCCTACCTAGGATGAGGGTTTAGTATTGGGAATTTCCCATTGAAATTGCAAGGGGGTGCTCTTTCTCGAGTGTTCTTACATTCATAGACCATTGATACATTGGTTCTAGGAAATTTATCTTGAAATTATAGGGGGTCACTTTCTAGGGTGTTCCTCCATTCTTATTTTATGGATACATTTACTGTAGGGACTTGATTACACACTAGTCATTGTTTTCATTTTGGGTGCAAGTGATCATTTTAACATAAAATTTTTTATCCTAGGAGTTTTTACCATTGTGTTGAGGATTTATAGTATTTTGGAAATGATATGTCATGCTACATGATTTGATAAATGTAAATTCTTTATGGAAATTATTCTTTGAAATTTTATCACTTGGTTTGTTAATGATTTGGAAAAGTGAGAAATATTTACCATTATTTGAATATAAAACTGTATAAATGATTTTCATGTCATGTTTTCTAAAAAATGATCATATCGAAATTATTGTAAAAATACTTTTTATGGAAAATTTGATTGGGATCCCACTTTTCATGTTTAGTTCACACTTTTCACACACCCCTGGGGGCGTGTAGACCTTTCTTTTTTAAATTTTGGAATTTTATTTAAATATTATTTGTTTTGATAAATTGGAAATTACATCATTTAAAAATATTCAATTCAAAATCATTTAATTGTTCATTTTAATAATTACTTTTTTTTGGTATTTTTTTAATCTTTTGAATCAAAGTTTTATTTGGCTAAATATTGGTCTTAAAAATTGTTTATTTTATTGGAATTAAATGTTAAAAGTTTAATATTTTTGTTTTGATAATTTATAAATACATCACATTTAATTAAATTCATTTGTTCTAAGCATCTATATTTTCATTATATTTTTGTTAATTTAATTAATAGGTTAAGGGTTTAAAGTTTTTTATTAATTCACATGTTATTTTATTTTTCTTTAATTGTTATTTAAATATATGAAAAAGTAGTGATTTTATATTCATATGTCTTTTAATCTTTTATTTTTTATGTTAAAAATTATTTCATGTGTTATTTTTGATTTTTGTGTTTTAAATATTTTTTATCATTTTAAATATATTTTGTTTTTTAAATATTTTTTACATTAAAAATTATTTCATGTGTTATTTTTGAGTTTTGTCTTTTAATATTTTATATATGAATGCATGTATGTATGTATGTATGTATGTATGTATGTATGTATGTATGTATGTATGTATGTATGTATGTATGTATGTATGTATGTATGTATGTATGTATGTATGTATGTAAGTATCTATACATGTCTTCTTCTTCTCCATTAGGATTACTTTGGACTCTTCAGCATCTTTGACTAGTGTGATGCTAGTTTTGCATTGAACACCTGTACATAGAAACTCATTCATGAAACAACGATGACCCTTCATCTGTCGTAGCTCCATAGCAGAAATCCAATCCTTCATCAACTCTAGCTCTTTATCGTAGAAGAACATCCATTTGAGCAACATCCACACTCAAATTCACTAATAATAAAACCTTTCACATGATTTTTTTGTCATCCAAGAATTATATTCATGGAAGCATAGCTTCTTGGAACTTCATAAAAACTAGTTCAACACTAGTCTGTGTGACATTAAACAACGACAATCTCCTTCATCCGAGCATAATCGACAGTTCATTCATGCATCATGTTTTCAAAACAGTGAAACACCATCTCTCAACCTATAGAGACATATCTATTGAGGTTGAATTTGGTAGAAACACCATCCTAGAACCACCTTCTTAATCTCCTACCACTGGCATCCTGACCTCCCACAACACGCACCAGCTTCGGCGACACCATCTAGTCCATCAATCTCTTGGCAGCACACACTTTCATTTCTCGTAGCTTTTATAATGCACCTCAGTTTGAAAAAACTAAATACAACCAAGCATCCATTCCTCCTCTATATAGTTGTATCAAAGTGGGTGCATGAGGTTCCTTTGAAGCTATAATGTTTATATGCCAGTTACCACAAGCATCTATCATAGAGGAACTTAAGAATCTACCATGGATTTGGAACTTACTGGGAATATTAGTGAGTACCTACCACGTGGCATGAAAAGTAATTGTGAGTGATTTATACTTACTACAAAGGTAAATTCTAAATTTGTTGTGATTTGGTATATACTTACAGTGAAGGTTATATAAAATCTACGATGAAGCATTTTCTTCCTACTATGAATCGCCAAATTCAAACAACTGTGAGTTGGAATTTAAAGTTAAAGTGAATGTAAGTTACTACAGAGGTATTTTTGTTATTATTTTTTTATTACCTCAAGTGCATTACAAGTCGCATGTTATATTTTTTTTACTGAACACAAGTTTAATTTAGTGACCACATGACCATTTTGTTCACACGATCAGTGTAGTGACCACAAGTATTATGCCTCACACGGTCAGTAATTTCCGAGTCTTATTTTTTGTGAAAAAATTATATTCACCAATACACTATCTTTTATTGATATTTTTATAAAATGAATTACTACAAGTTTGACTAATTTTTTTAATTATTTTACTGATTTAAAAAATAAATAAATATTGTAATGACTATTCTATAAACTATTGAATAAAATTTACTCTAGAAATTCATAAAAAATAATAATTTTAATTTTATTCACTTCATACTCTATTTTCATTATATTTGAGATATTTAGTGAATAAAAGTTCATGTGCGTGATTTTTAACATTATAATTACTTTAATAATTCTCTTTTATTCTAATAAATATATTATATTTTTTAATGATTTTCTTTTAGAAAAAAATATGATGTGAACTCTATGATAATGGGAGTGATATTTCAGGATACAGGTAATGGTAATATTAAATTTTATTATTGCATAACATGTGTCATTCCATGATTAGTGATTTAGATGCACCTCCCAAATCATGAATATCTTCAAATTAATGATGATAAATTGATATTTTGGAATACAATCAAAGAAAGCATGACAAAACAAACACAACATAGTTTATTCTGATGATGATTCTCGATATAATACACTACTGATTTTTAATTTTTGATTGAGATCTTCTATAGCTTCTGTTCCATTTCTACAATCAATAAGGACTTCAATTATTCCATACAATGCTACTGAAGTGATAAAATATCAATGAGCCACATCATCATCAATAATTTTTTTTATCTTTGTTGGTTTCATTGTTTTATGTTTTTCATCATTTTTTCTTCTTTTTGTAACAGTGAAATCATTTTATGATTTTAGAAATCAAAAATAGGTTAGAAATTAGCTATTCTACCACCCAAAAGGAAGTTATTGGGTTGTAACTCCCAAATAAAAGATAGGTCTAGACTAGGTTATGACTCCCGATTAAAGTCATCATTATGCGTCCAAGTATTGTAAAAGGAAGAGTATGTAATAGGTTATCACACCTTTAAAAGTTATTTTTTCATTAGTGTGTATCAATATTCTCATAGAGTATAGAAGGTTTAATAGTTTACTTGGATATTTTTTATCCAAAGTACTATAAAAATAATTTATTCATTATTTTAATTTCCGCTACACCATATTCTGAACACTACACTCACTGTTGATTTTTTCAATGATATTACTCTGATTGATTTTCTGTTCTAAAATTTTAAAAATTCTATCCACCCCCTCTCTATTCTAGTTTTCCTTAAATATTTATCCATCAATTTTTATCAAAGGCTAGTCTCTGATTACCTGTCATCTCTATTTGTTTTAATCTCATACAAAAATATTAGTATTAGAGAAGGTTCTTAAAAACGGATGGTTAAAATCTCTGATTGTTTTAACCTGATATCAAAAAATTGGTATCAAAGATTTTTTATTTTTTAAGTAATGTGATAACTTTATCCCAGAACTAACAATATAAGTAATTCAAGACTAATTTTGTAAGATGTAAGGAATTGGTGCTGATAATGGATGGATTCATCAAAATCCCCCATTTTTCTATTGAAATGACTATGACTATTATAAATACCGAATGGTAGAATATACGAAACAAATAAGTGTGGATAATTGGAAAATCGTTGAGAAACCATATAAATTACATGAATTTGATCCATATACACTTTTAAGTAATGACATGGTAAAGTAGGTTTTAAATTATAAAGTGAAAAATATTTTGTATTGTGCTATAAGTAGAAGAGTATATAGTCATGTTTCAGCATGTAAGACAGCCCACGACATATGGATAATCTTTCAATTCACTCACTACAGGGGAAGAAATATTAAAATAACAAATTTTGGAATGATTTTAGTATAATAATATGATTTCAATATGGTCAAAGAAGAGTTAGTCAACAGGATGTTCCACTAGTTTACAGGTATTTAAAATGGTATGAGTGGACTTGGTGAAGTACTAGAAAACACCACTTTAGTGGAAAGAGTACTGAGAGATTTAAAAAAAAATATGGCATGAAAAGATGGTGTACAACGATGAAATTTATAATTTTAAATAATATAATTTAGATAAACTAATCAGATATTTTTTGTAGTATAAACTTGAACTGAATAATATCACTAATGATGATTATAAAAAGATAAAATGAATTTATTTTATATCTAATTTTAATGAATCATATAACTCATTTGAATCTGATTTCCAGTAAAGTGACAAAGATATAAATATTTTTAGTAAGAATATTTTCAAATATGTGAAAAATAATGGTAGAAAGTGATAGTTTGGAAGGAAAAATGAAAAATAATGCAATAAAGGTAATCCTAGAAAGAATAATGATTTTTCAGAACTAACATGTTATGAGTGCAGGAATAAAAGTCACATCAGGCACGATTTCCCCAAAATCAAGCATTCAAATAATTACACAGATAATCAGAGAAAGTAAAAACAATATTTTTTTTGAGGAAGATATTTCTTAGACAGTTCTAATTCAATAAGTGAATCAAGAAGTGAAAAGGAAACATATAACCTTTCTATGGTGGGTGTACAATGTGAGGTAACTGATTTATTGTTTACATAACTAATTACTCCTACTAATGTCGATCATAATTCTATATCTGAATATTAAAATGAAATAGATTCTGATTCTTGTTCTGATTCATTGAATTCTAAAGTCAAACAGTTGTATAAAGATAATTAGGAGTTAAGGAATGATGATATCAAGAATAGTGAGAAATATACTAATATAAAAATTTAAAATAAGAAGTTGATTAAATAAAATGAGAAAATAAAAAGATAAAGTGATAATTTGTATATTTTTATTTCCCAGAATGAGGAATCTAAAAGGAATATTGATTCTGAGATGTTGAAACAAAAATAATAAAAAATGATAAATTTAAATAATTTTTTGAAGTTAATGATAAAGATCATGAAATAAGGTTTAATTCTATTTTTAATGACTTGACTAATGTTTAGATTGATTGTAAGAAAGTTAATAAATAAAATAATAAATTGAGAAATACATCTTTTGGTTCTAATGAAAAAATCATACTGATTTAAAAGTTATTCAAAAAGAGAATACGAATTTGAAAAATAAAGTTTCTAATCTTAAATAAATGTTATATACTATTATTCAAGGTAAATAACAATAAGATAAAAGGATGTATATGATGAACCCAAAATATAACAAGAATAGTTTTGGTCATAATAACTTTTCTCCAAGAATGAATAATATTTCCTTTATTCAAATCTAAAAAGGGAGTATTTATATTGTAACTTCTTTTAAATGTATAATGAAATGGAATTATACCGATTAATGCTCGTTAATATTTACATAATCTTTTTCATACTAAAATATCTATATCTAGGAATTTGTTTTCAAGATTACCTTGAAATAGATGTTTAAAATTAGTTTCAGTGTCCAAAAAAACTACAATGAATTCATATGAATCTAAGACAACATGGTTACTGAAAGGATGTTATGCAAATTCTATTAGACCTAAGCCAGTCACCATGACTAGGTAAGTATTTTCATTTATCCAACATGCATACTATTTACTTTTTGATAAAATTTTATTCTATCATGAATAATATATAATATCTTTTATGATGTTATTTTAATTTCTGGATATTAAGCATGAACATTAAATTCAGTTTTGTTTTTGTAATTAAGAATGATGTACCCTATTAATTTTAAAATGTAAAGTTTCATATTTTTTGATTATTTGTGTACATTTTCTATAAATATTTGTAGTAGTTTTAATATATCTATCTTTGAGAAGTATGAATTTAGGGGGATCTACCCCTTGATTATTAAATGAATTATTATACTGATATATGAGTTTTAAAGTTAGTGTTTAAACAATTATTATATGAAAAGTTCAAATTTTATTAGTTTGTTTGAAATATTTTTCAACAAATATTTTATGTTTTAGGAAGGAACTCATGTTCTGGTTTTTATCTTATAACAATATGATTTTACACATTAGTGTTGGGAATTTGTTTTACAATTAGTTGACCAATTACTGCTTTAACAGTCTGTTTCTTATAGTGCTTGAAATGTAGTTATGAACACCTCTCATCTAGGGATGTTTTTTATAATCTTTTAAATTTAATTTATGTTCTTGAAATTAATATAATTTTTTTATTGATCTACTTTTAATCATATTCATTAGTTGTCTAACTCATGGGGAGTTTCGTATTAAACTCTTAAAGAAAATTGAATTATCGTTTTTTAATAGCGTGTTAGAAGCCTAGTGTTTTATTTTTTATCTATTCATGAAAGATTATTTGTTTTTTCATAATATAAATCATAATAAATGAATTATTTTATTAAAATACTATAATATTATTTTTTATATTTACTAAATGTTTGAATATAGATACAGTATTGGATATTTACTTACATGAGAATTTTAATTAATTATTAATCTTTACAAAAATGTTCTACTTTGTTAATACTGGGTATTTGATACTATTATTACTTTTGAGAGATAATATTTTAGAAAATATAAGTTTTTAATCTTTTTGATAAATTTTAAAAAGGGGGAGAAATTTGGAATTTTGAATAAAGGTTTAGTTTTTCAATTTACTAAAATGGGGAGATTGTTAGAGTTGAGAGTTTCATTTAAATATTATTATTTTTGATAAATTAGAAATTCAATCTTTTAAAAATCATCAATTAAAAATCATTTAATTATTCCATTTGAATAATTATTTCAATTTTTGGAATTTTTTTAATCTTTTGAATCAATGTTTTATTTTATTAAATACTGGCTTTACAAAAAAAAATTATTTTATTGGAATTAAATTTTAATAGTTTCATAAATTATAAATACCTCACATTTATTATATTTAATTTTTCTAAATGTCTATATTTTATTATATTTTCATGTTTTTAATTAATAAATGTTATGTGTTTAAAAATGTTTTATTAATTCACAAGCTTGTTTTCTATTGATTTATTTTCTTATTCATATGAGACAATTGTGTTTTTATATTCCTATGTCTTTTAATATTTTATCTTTTATATTAAAAAAAAATCATTTGTTATTTTTGAGGTTAGCGTTTTAAATATTTTTTAGAATTTTATGGTAATATATATTTGTACAGATTCATGTGTGCATGTGCGCGCATCTTCTTCTCCATCGGAATTTCTTCGGCCTCTTTAGCATCTCCGACTATCTCTACACTAGTTTCGTGTCGACTACCCATACATAGTAGCTCATTCATGAAACATTAGTGCACCTTCATCTGTGAAAAATCCACAGTGGCGCACCAAGACTTCACCATCTCCAACTCTTCATCACAGCAGAGCATCCATTTGAGCAGTGTTAACACTCTAGTTTAGTGACACCAACCCCTTGCACATGAGTCATTTATCATGAAAGCATTATATTTATGGAAGCACTACTTCATAGAACTCCAAATGAACCAGTTCAACACCAGTCTATGCGACACCATGCAATGATGAGCTCCTTCATCTATGAATAATTAGCAGTTCATCCATGCATCAAGTTTGGTCAATATTGTGACACTATCTCAAGACCTCTAGTTCTAGATCTATTTGGATGTACTTCGGTGGTGACACAAGTTGGGCAACCCCTTCTTCATCTCTTACCACTGACAGCTTGACCATCCGTAGTGTGTACTAGCTTCAGACACACCATCTGGTCCATCGATCCCTTGGTACCACACACTTTCATTTCCAACAACATCAATAGTACACCTCGGCTCGACAAAATTGGCTGCATCCAAGCATCCATGCTTCATCTACATAGTTGTCTCAAAGAAACCACATGAGGTTCCTTTGAAGTTACCATGTGTATATGCCAGTTATCGCACGCAGCTACCATAAAGGAAATGGAGAACCTACTGTGTCTTTGGAACTTACCATGAATTATAGTGACTACCTATTGCGCACCTTACAAAGTTACCATTGTTGGGGCGCAACGGAGGTGTATGGTACCTCAAACACACAAAAAAGGAAGTAAATGGGGCAACACAAGATTTTAACGTGGTTCGGTGAGTTGCCTACGTCCATAGGAGAAACATGGGCTCTTCTCTATTCACATCTCTCCGGTTCTCGATGGAGGATTACCAACATACACCACATCTCTTACAAACAAAGGGATTCAATCCCGTATAAATAGAGGAAGAAAACCATCCTTCTCCTTTGGTTGGTGGGTATCTTATCTACCCATGAATCTTCTTCCCACCACCTACTGCAGTCCACAAATGAAGCTGTACCGGTTGGGTTGGCTGCCAACCAAGGAAGAAGTCTCCTACCAACAAAAGAGACACCCAAATAGGGAGTGGCCCCCACAAAATCTCCCCCTCATGACCAATTTGGGGTAGAATCTTGACCTGCTGTCTCCTTGAAAACTTCATCAGAAAATCAAACACGTTTCTTCTCGTCAGATTACGTGGTACTTCCACTATATTCAATCAATATCGGGCTGATTGTGGTCCCCATAAAATGATACAACCCTTAGGACTCCTTCCCAGTAAGATTCGCTGCATCTCCACATGAGACTTCCAACACTCCACCTGCTATGGAAATCTTGTACCCTTTTTCATCGATCCTACTCAAGGATATCAAGTTATGTCTCATCCTCGGAATGAATTTCACGTCATCCAGTTTTTGAATTCCTCCATCGAGTGTCTTCAATTTCACTATCCCGACTCCTTGAACCTCATATGTTGACCCATCAACAAGTCTCACTGAGTCTCGCACCTGCTGAAAAGTATAAAATGTACCTCTCGTCGTACATACATGTGTCGAGCTCCCCGAATCTAGAACACATCCATCTTCCTTTTGATTTTGAGCCCACTTGTTCTTCCTCTTTAAAAATAAGCATTCCCGCTTCATGTGCCCATATCATTTACAGTAATGACATTGAACTTCTTCCCGATCAACTCTCTCATCTGAGTGAAAACTTCCCATTGTCATGCAGATTTCATCATCTACTTATAATCCTGTGATGTTCACATACTCCTCTTTAACTTTCTTCTTCCCAGCAACATACCTTTTGCGTTCTCCATAATCACTTTTATAGTGACCCTTCTTCTCGCACCGGAAACGGATGATTTCTCTAAGATCACGTACCCTAGATATTGGCCGTCATTCTTTACCTTCTGACTTCCGATGTCGACTCCTCCCACGCTGATCATCTCACATAGCCATGATTTTCTCACCTGATTGCATCATGCGTCTTCGAAATGCCTCTGAATCTTGAAGCGACGCCGTCACATCATCTAGCTTCATAGTCTCCTTCCCCACGAGCAATGCAGTCACAAGCACATCAAATGATCTTGGTAGGGATGATAAAAGCAAAAGTGTTTTATCTTCCTCTCCAACCTTCACACCAAGCCCTAATAACTGTTTCAGGATTTTGATGAATTCATTGGTGTGATCCAACAAATTTTCCCCCTCGTCCATCCGCAACTGGTAAAATTTCTTCTTCCGGAACAATTTTTTGGTGAGCAACTTTTCCATATACTGCTGCTTCAACTTCTTCCAGATCTCCTTCGGTAAGGTCTCAACCAACACCGAGTACTTTACCTCATTTTCTAGATACAGTCGAATTGTGCTGATGACCCGCATCTTGAGCTCTTCCCAATCATCGTTACTGGTTGCCTCGGGATTTTCTCCGATCAATGGTCTGATCATGCCCTGCTGCACCAAAAGATTTTTCACCATGATTTGCCACAAGCCAAAATTTTTTCGACCATCGAACTTCTTGATATCCAATCTTGGTAGTGCTCCGCCACCGGCCATCTTCGTTGTCGCAAAACACGATCACCACTGTCGATGTCGCAACTCTTATTCACCACCTTATGAAGTGCTAATTTTGAAAAAATAACCATATTGATGCATCTGGAACGGTCAAAATAGTCAGAATCGACTCTTGGATCGCCGTAATCAGACGTTGATTGGATAATATATGGTCAAGACAAGTTCAACGGTCCAGATCACCCACTGACGTGGCACTGATGTAGTGCTGACGTGGCACGCCGGAATTCCCACTGGAATCTCACCAGATTTTTTGCCGACAGAGTGAATAGTACCGTCTTATCCGGCATGGGGGTACTGTACACCTGTGAGTTTGACCAAACTTTGACCGAGCCTAACGGGCTTGTTTCAACTCCATTTTCATCGCCGCTTGCGTTGTTGGAATCGTCTTGTTGCCCTCTTCACAGATATGGCCTCGGAAAAATTTTCCGACCACTTTCAATTTTCTGGCCACTGGAAAATTCATCGTCGCCGCACCGGTTCACCTCTGTTCGCTCCAAATCCCCTCTGATACCACTTGTTGGGGCATATTGGAGGTGTGTGGTACCTCAAACACACAAAAACAGAAGTAAATGGAGCAACATAAGATTTTAACGTGGTTCGGCGAGTTTCCTATGACCACGGGAGAAACAGGGGATCATCTCTATTCACATCTCTCTAGTTCTCGACGGAGGATTACAAACATACACCACATCTATTATAAACAAAGGGATTCAATCCTGTATAAATAGTGGAAGAAAACCATCCTTATCCTTTGGTTGGTGGGTAGCTTATATACCCATGAATCTTCTTCCCACCGCCTGCTGTAGTCCACAAACGAAGCTGTACCGGTTGGGTTGGCTTCCAACCAAGGGAGAAGTCTCCTGCCGACAAAGGAGACTCCCAAATAGAGAGTGACCCTAACAACCATGAGTGATTTATACTTACTAAAAAGTAATTTTTGAAGTTACCATGAGTCGGTATGTACTTACCGTGAAGGTGATATAAAAGCTACTGTGAAGCTTTTGCAACCTACCATGAAGCACCAAATTCAACATATCATGAGTGGAAATCAAAATCTATGATGAATGTAAGTTACTACAAAGGTTTTTTTCATTACCGAAAGTGCAGTACCTACCGAATGTTATATTTTTTTAATGACCGTAGGTTAGTGACAACATGGGCATTTTGATCATTTTTTCAGTATACCGATCGTGCATGCATGATAAGTATATCAAACAAATGGTAGATATAGTGACCTCCAGGTTTCTAACTCACATAGTTAGTACTTTCCTTAGCTTATTTTTTGGGAAAAATTATATTCTTTGATACAATATGTTTTAATGATAGTTTTATAAAATGAATTACAAAAAAATTGATTAATTTGTTTTAACAGTTTTATTGATTTTAAAAATAAATAAATATCATAACAACTATGCTATAATTACTGTAGAAAATCATATAAAAATAATAATTCTTATTTTATTCACTTCATATTATATTTTCATTGATTTTGAGATATTGAATTACTACAAGCTCATACGAGTGATTTTTACCATTCTAATTACTTGAATAATTATATTTTATTCTAATGAATATATTAGAAATATTTTTAATGAGTTTCTAAAGAAATAAAAGTGTGTGTGAATCTATGATAATGAGCGTGATATTTCAAAATACATGTAATGATAAAATTAAATTGTATTGTTCTCTAATGCGTGGAATTCAATATTTAGTGGTTTAGACTCTCCTTCCAAATCATAAAGATCTTTAAATTAATGATGATAAATTGATCTTTTGAATTGTGATCAAAGTGACTGTGATAAAACAAACCCGACGAAGTTCATTCTGATGATGATTTTTGACATAATACATGACTTATTTTTTATTTTCAATTGAGAGCTTCTGTGACTATTGTTTCATTACTGCAATCATGAAGCACTTCAATTGTTCATCCACTATTACTGAAGTGATAAAAGATCAATGGGCTACATCATATTCAATACTTTTCAATATCTGTTGATTTCATTATTTTTTATTTTTTATTATTTTTTTATTCTGTTTGTAATAGTAGTACCAGTTTATGCTTTTCCCAATCAAAAGCATGTTAGTAATTGGTTATTCAACAAACCAAAATGAAGTCCCTAGATTATGATCCCCAAAGAAAATTCATGTCCAGATTGAGTTGTGACTCCAAAATAAATTCAGGTTCATGCCTCTGGGATTTATAAAAGCCATAGTCTATAATATGTGATTACACCTTTAAAAGTGAGTTTTTCCTTAATGCATATGGATCTTCTCATAGAGTAGATAAGTTTGAAGAGTGAATTAAGATCTTGACGATCTAAACCACTATAGAAATACTATGTTTATTATTTTAATTTTCATTACACTATATTCTAAACACTGCACTCACTGTTGATTTATTCAATAATATTAATCTGATTGATTATTTTTTCTGAAAATTTAAAAAGAATATTCACTCCCCCTCTAGCCTATTTTACCTTCAATCTCGATCAAATAGTTTTATCTGATGTGAGAAAGGGAAAATATTTGTAGTGGGGTGATGATATTTATGTTTGTTGGGCATGAATGGCTAGTGGTGAGATGGTGGGATGTTTCCCATATATAACATGGAGTATCAATGGATAGTTTGAGTGTTCTTTCTTTTGGTCGTTTTTTAGGACATATACCACTACAAAAAAATGGAATTTCTCGATGATTTTTTAGCATTTAGCGATAGTTTAAACCACCTCTAAATAGTGCACAATGATTTCTAAAAGCATCGTGTATTTACATATTAAGAATCATTTGGTAGTGCTTTTTGTGTAACATTTTTTTATTTAGCGGCGTTTCGTTTGGCAACAGTTTTTTTACATAATTTATTTATTTATTGTTATCTATTTCCCTAATTAATTATTATTATTATTTATTATTTATTATTATTATTTATTATTTATTATTATTATTTATTATTATTACTTATTTATTAATCCTACCATGCATGCATATTCCATGCAAGCCATGAATAAATCTGGCATATATGTGTGTTAGGATAGATTTGAACCTCTTACCACTTAGATATACTATAAATACTTTTCCAATCTAGTGATCTTTTCATGTGGTGAGTAAACAGTATGTAACATGCTTATACATATAATGATAAAAAACAAATAAAGATATAAAATAAAATTAAATAAAAATAAATAATGAATATATAATAGAAAACTAGGTATCTAATGTGGGCTTATAACCAAAACGGATCCCATCCTTTTTTTTGTGTTATGTTTTCTTTTAATGCTTGGCCTCTACTTTTCCAAAAAACGAATATATAAAAAAAATTAATAAAGAAATAAAATATTAATAAATAATAGATAAAAGATAAATAATAACTAGATTATAAATAATTATTAAATAAAAAATAAATATGTAATAAATAAATAATTATTAAATAAAAAATAAATATGTAACAAATAAATAATAATTAAATATTAAATAAATAAATAAATAAATAATCAATAAATAATAATAATAAATAATAAATAATAAATAATAATAAAAGATAGTAAATGATAGTAAATGATAAATGATAAAAAATATTAATAAATAACTAATAAATAAATAATACATTAATAATAAATAATAAATAATAAATAAATATTAAATGAATAATAAATAATAAATAATAAATATTTAATAAATATTTAATATATAAAAAATAAATAATAAATAAATATAAATTAAATAACATATAAATAAATGAATAATAAATAATAATAAATGATAATATAAAATAAATAACCAATAATTATTAAATAATTATTAAATAAATAATAAATAAATAAATAGTCACTAAATAATAATAATAAAATAATAAATAATAATAAACAATATTAAATTATAAATGATAATAAATAATAATAAATAATAATAAATAAATAAATAATCATAATAAATAAATAATACCTAACACATAATACAAAATAAACAATAAATAACAAATAATAAATAAATAATAATTAATAAATGAATATTAAATGTTAAATATTAAATATTAAATAAATAAAAAATTTATAATAAATAAATAATAATTAAATATTAAATAAATAAGAAACAATCAATACATAATAAATACATAATAAAAATTAATAAATGATAAATGATAATAAACATTAAATATTAAATAATATATAAATATTCAATAAATGATAAATAAATAAAAAATAAAAAATAATAAGTAATAAATAATATTAAATTTTAATTAATAATAAATTATAAATTATAAATTATAAATTATAAATAAATGATAAAAAAAATTAATAAATAATAAATAAATAAATAATGACTATATAATAAATAGGCAATACATAAATAAAAAATAATGCATAAATAATTTATTATTAATAAATTAAAAAAAATAATAAGAAATATATAAACAATTAGATAATAATAAATAAATAATGATAAATAATAAATTAATAAGGAAAAATAAATTAGTATCAAATAAATAAGTAGTTAATAAATTATAAATCAATATATATTAAATAATAAATAAGTATCAATTAAAAAAATAGATAAATAATAAATAATAAATAGATAATAGATTAATTAATAAATAAATAATATGTTAATAAAAAATTTACTAATGAAGAATAAAGTAATGATAAAGAATAAATGAATAATAAAAATAAATGATAAATAACAAATAAATAAGTAATGATAAATAATAAATAATAAATATTATATAATAATATATAAATATAGTAAATGAATATTAAATAATAATTTAACAATAAATTAATAATAAATAATAAATCAATATATAATAAATAAGTAATAAATGAATAACTAATAAATGAATAACTAATAAATAATAAATAATAAATGAATAAATAATAAATAATAAATATAAATAAATATCACTAAATAAATATACATATAATGAAATTTAAATCAATATATAAAAACACGCATTTATGTCATGTAAATATATATAAACACACACACACACATAACTATATATCGAAAAGGTTTAGGAGGCACGCATGCCTGCTCCTAAAACTTTATTAGAAAAGTAAAAGACACAGAGAAAGGATGAGATCAAACAAGGAGGCAATCCCCCATCCAAAATAAAGAGGATCAGAACCATCACCATAATCATGATCATAGATATCATTAACAGATTCTCACTATGACTGTTAATTCCCCTGGTTAAAAAGCACAGGGTACTTCTCTCTTAGCTTTTACTGCTCCATAGTGAGTTGTCTCGTAGAATGAACACACCCTCACACAATATCTCAATCATCACAACCACATCCTTGACCTCGACATTTTAGATGACAACCCAATTTTCAAGACTTGGGCTGCTGCTATATAATATATATATATATATGTGTGTGTGTGTGTGTGTGCATAAATACATAAATATATATATATAATATTTACAAATGAATATAAATATAAAAAAAATATTCATAAATACATTGAAATTTTCATGCATGGATACAATTATTTTTAATTTTAAATAGATAATGATATATATATATATATATTATAAATAAATATACATAAATGTATAGAATTACATACAATATACATATATATATATATAATAGATAATAAATCACTAAAAGAGATAAAACCTCAATAACTGAAACACCATCAAATTAATAAGAATGTAAATCTGTGGAATAAAATCATAGATGACCTAAAACAAAAATGAATACACTTTTAATCAAAGATAAAATCTCATCAAATGTTCAAAAATAATGATATTCGAAATAAAAACTCAGTTTTAGAGGCCTTTTGGGCATTTTTTATCCCTGAAAAAAGTGACGGGGGTTTTCCCCAATCACCAAAGGATAGATCTCTTCAAAGACTTCAATTTGATACGTAGTAGAGCCCAAATGGACACCCAAATCAAAAGTTATGGCCATTTTATGTTGTTGTTTGATTTTCAAATTTTATTAAAACTATAATAAAATTTATTCTATGAATTATTAACAAATTATTATCTAATATTGTTATAGAAAATTTCAGAATCTTCGATTTGATTTTTTTTGGATCTAAAATGGATATTCAGATCAAATGTTATAGTCATTGGATATTGAATTCTGATTTTAAACTTATACAAGAATTAATTTAAGTTTCATATAACTAATAACTAATAATTATAAAAAATTAATAATTAACACATTATAATTAATGTAAATTCTAAATTAAAAAAAATTAAATAGTATAAATAACAAATAATACTTATTAATAATAAATCATAATTTAATATTTTTATTTAATATTTTTTCTCATTAAATTAGTGGCGGTTTTATAAAAACACTACTCAAAATAATTTTATTCTTTTTTTGAAAAATACATAATCTAATTTAAATGTGGTTTTAAAAAACCACATCTAAAAACCGCCACCAAAAAATAAAAAATTATAAAAAATAAACACATTTAGTGGGGGTTTTAAGAACCGTTTCAATAAAAACCATCACAAAAAAAATTTTTATGGAATATTTAGTGGTAGTTTTCCAGACTGCTGCAAAAAAACCACTGCAAAACCCTTTTTTGTTATAGTGTACCTTGGTTTTTATCTTGCTTCTTTTGGTTGTATAGCTACTGTTGACACGCTTTTCTTTATGAAATATTTTTGTTATGATTTTTTTCTATATATATGTCATGTATCTTATTTTTTGTTAGAAAACTCATTCCCTCTGGTTGTTGTTGGATGCTCAGCTGCTAGTTGCAAACTCGTGGGGATCGAGAATGTATTTCGGGTCTTGATGTGGTTTGGTTCAGAGCCTAGTTAGATGGGTTTTACGGATCGAGACCTGGTAGGTAGGAGGCCAAAATAAATTTAAATTACCATATCAATTTGTTTTCTAAATTAAAATCAAGAGAAATAGTAAATTGCATTAGTTTAATTTATTTCATTAGAAATTAAATGGATACTTTACATGTGATTCTTGAAATTCACACATAATTGATAATTGGTTAATTTTTATTATTTTGGATGTTTAATCTTGTTATAATGGATCGTCTTTGGGAATATGTAGATGTCTTTGATTTAGAACAAAAAAGATTCAAATTTTGGAGGTATTTAATGGTTCAATTTTACATGATTTTTTAATTTAGGGTTTTAATAGTATTATGACTTAATTTCTTCCTAAATTGAGTGTTTTATTTCTTCTATGAGGGATCTCTGGTGTCGCATAGACGCAGACGTTTCCCTCACCCTAGATAAGGCCAAGGTGATCAATATCTACCTCGAGGTGCTCAATTGGTCGAACACATCATCCACCAACCATACATCATCAGCGACCTCTAGAGGAAACTATAGGACTTTGTGGACTCCTTCAATGCCCTCCAACACCACATCTCTTCTGATCACTAGGTTCCATGGTGAAGAGATGATGGACCTGCTCACCTCCACCAGCTAGAGTGAGAAATTTCTTCAAAATGACATTTCAGAACAAGGTGATTGCTTCAACGTAGAAACTGAAATCTACCCTTCAAATTTTATTTGAAATATTTAAGGGATCCATTTTAGAATCCCAGGTGATTCTTCTACTTTCACTAGAAATTAATTCCAGATCTTTCACTCCCTCATTTTATTAAGACGGAATTCGTATGGAATTTTGTGCACAATAGTTCCTTTGGGGCTTGAGATTCCAAAATAAATCTCAATTTCCACTCATTCTCAGTGATCCAACAATAAATTAGGGACGTGGTATGTCCGTTTCATCATTATTCAATCATTTTTACCTAGTTTTTTTACTTCTGAATATTGAGTTTCTGATTCGAATTAGAGAGGAATGATGCCGTAAAGGAGTCAGAGAGGAACTTGAAGTGTTCACGCAAGTGGATTTAATAATCCTACATAGTGTTCCTCGTCATCATATTATTCATCGTTCTCTTTTCTGAAACAGAGGGAGAACGAAGACAACGCCGACACTGGCACCGGGTGTAACGACCAAAAATTTTATCAATGGAATTTCTCCCTTCTTATAGTAAAATCATACAGTATGAATCACCTAGAGACCATAATAAAAACATTTTGAATGAATAATTAATGAAATAAGAGATATTTCTTGATGTTAAAAAACCTATACTGATGAAATAGTAACTTTACCTTAGGAATAGTAATATGATCCTTAAGAATAATAAATCAGCCAAATGAATAGTAACCTCGCCTATTAAGGTATAAATAGAATTTAGGAATCCTGCAAATTAAAGTATGATATAACTATATCATAGTATAAGTAAATAAGATTTTTAAAAATTATTAATAAAGTGTTGGAATTTTTGTAAGCAATACATATTTAATTACAATTTTATGATTAATTTAATAATTTTAAAGAAAATTTATTTTCAAAAAATTTATTCATAAATTAATATTTTGTTTTCTTATGATTGTGAGATAATTTTATGAGACCTTTCTTAATTTATTAAAGTGTTATAAAATCAATTATAATTTTAAAATTTTTATTTTTTGAGTAAATGATTATTTTAATTAAAAAAATTAAATTACTTATATTTAGAAATTTAGATTCATAAAATGGAGTTCATTTTTTAATTCTACATGTCAGGAAATGGTTTGGGTGACTTTTTGGGATTTTTGTAAAATAGCTGAATTTTTTGTGAATAGTAAAATATGATAATTTAAGATAAAATCTAAATACATGAATTATGGATTCATAAATGATTAATGGCTGATGTAAGCCCAAAATATCAACCCATCCTTCATTATTTTAATACATTTAGTGATAATTCTCAAACTATTCCTATTATTGAGCCAAAATAATAACCAAATGATTAAATTAAGGAAAAACCCCCCTCTTCTCCACTAACATATATACATAATTCTAAATGATAAAACAAAACGAGTTCATTATGATCAAAAAACTGCCAAAATTAACTTAAAATGATCATCATTAACTTTTATCTAATGATTCATCCTCATACCATATAAAAAATACTTTATAATACCATTTAAACTTCTTTAATATAATTAATAACATATGATAAAAACTCTATATATTTATTCACATTTTACATGATCGTCTAATCTTGTATACAAGCGAACCGATCATGAAAACTAAGAAAATTAACACTCTCAAAGGATGAAATTAAACTCTATAACTCATCAAAAATACTATTAATGAACTTAATAAAACCATATTGAATCAAATTCATATATAAAGGTTGTATATTTTTTAATTAATTAATCTAATATGATTATATATGATATTATAGTAAAGAAAGCATTCAGACATAAGGTAAGGGGAATTCTCAAACCCAGCTCTCTTTATTTGGGTTTTACATCTTTCACCCCATTTTCATTATAGATATTCCTTAAATATAATTTATTCATAAGTTTTTTTTATCTTTTCTGGGATATACATTTTTTTTACATGATTTTATGAAAAACTAAATGTTTTCTAAAACAACTCTTCTTAAAAAAAACACACCTTTTACTTCTCGAGATTGTTTATTCTTCACTCAAGATTGATGACTCTTATATCAAGTATGTTATTCCCTGTATCATTTAGGGACCCAAAGTTTATGACTGTATGATTTATGAAATGAAACCCATTTGTTTCCATGGGTTATTTTATGTTCATGATTGATATACATTCTATGTGGCATTCATGATAATGTAAATGTTATGATGTGAGAGGTGCACCTAGAATTATATAAAAAAATGTAAATGTTATGATGTGATGGGTGTGGCTATAATTATATAATTCTCCAATGGAGTGGGTAATTTTATGAATCTCATAATAAAAGGTTAAATATGTGTTAACATGATGCTATTTTTTGTAACTACGTGTGGTTTGGACCACTAAAACATGATGTTTCATTTTTATGCATTGTCATATTCCATGCATTTATCTAGTGCATCCTCTCATGATTATTAGGATGATCCCATTATTATGTTATGTTGATTATTATTATTTTCACCTCATGTTAAATTGATTCATGTCTTAATATATCCTCTTACTGGGATTTTATCTCACCCTTTTTTTATGTATATCCCCAGGTGGTTAATTGTAATAAGGAGAACGAGAAGGCCTATAAGAATCTATAGAAGAATGAATTAAATAAATTTTTATGTTTTATTTTGTAAAAGTTATGTATGGTCCTAATTTTACCAAGATACTAAACCTTTTGATCCTAGTTGTGTAACATTGTTGTATTTTTTATCATTATAATGGTGTAATTGTAATATAAGAAAAAGCAGAGTCATTATAGTTGGTATCAGATCATGGTTTAGTTAATTTGGGAATTAGGGTTAGAAAACCTTATCTAAAACCCTTAGTTTGAGACCAAGTATATTTAAGAACACAGGAATCTTTTCTAAACATAGGGATACCATAAGATATGATTTTATAGTTAATTTCAAAAAGGTATAAATTATTCATGACTTGTTGACTTTTTTTGTTCTAACATTTTTTATTTTAGAAAATGGGTGGATCTAGGAGAAAGTAGGCCAACAACCTGTGTGAGGGACAATGCAGTGATTTCCTTAATGACATCCCCAATTCCTAAGAAGGTGGAGTTAATATTTCTTGGTGATCCTTACCTATATATCTTAGGTTTTGAACAATAACCTCAATAATGTGGAATATCTGCCATCACCTAAGAGGGAACAACAAGCTGTCAAGTGTTTTATACAGAAATGACCACCGAGATTTAGTGGATATTTCAATCCACTAGTCATCGAATAGTGGGTCAACTCAATGGAGAATATCTTTTTTGTGCTTAACTATTCTAAGATGTAGAAGGTGAATCTTACCATTTACTATTTAGATGGATTGGTTGATCATTGGTGGGCTTTGATTAATAACACTAATTCTAAGGATGGAATTGAAGAGATGGAGTGGGAAGACTTTAAGATAATGTTTCTTATCAAGTATTTCCCTCAAAACATACATACAAAGATGGATATAGAATTAATAGAACTGAAAAAAAAGGAAGTAAAATCTATCACAACCTATGAAGAAATTTTCACAAGGATTCAAAGGTATTATTTTGGTTTTTTTATCAACAATGATAGAAAAATCGATAGATTCTATAGTGGTTTAGAACCAAAAATTCAAAAGGCTCTTTAACTTATAGACTTTGGGAGTTATGAAGAAGTTGTTTAATGTGATATCAGAGTGGAGATGGAGTTTGGGGAATGGTCCCATGGATATGGTGATAAGAAATGAATGATGGGGTTTCAATATGGAGGATATAATGAGAAATGTGGAATGAAAACTCAACCACCCACATGTAAAAAAATTGGGAATAAATGCCATGGGAACTTTTTCAAAGGGATGGTAAAATGATATAAGTGTGGGAGTGTAACGATGAAAACTTTTATAAATGAAAATTTCTCTTGATCTAATTAAATGCATTATTATGAAAAATGGTTACATAAAATATGAACTTCCTTGGTTTTATGTTTTAGGATTTCAAAATACTGTTAAGAATTGTTACCATTTCTAATATAGCCTTTGAACAGTGATCACAGGATTAGTATAAATATAGGGATTTAACAAATCCAATTTACTCAGAAAAAGGAAGTGATGGCCTTAACCAGTATACTTTCCCCATACGAATCCCATTTGTTGAATCTCGGAAAGGGGGCGGCGTCATTGGGCTTTCCTCTTGACCAAGCCCAAGCTGAGCTTCGACATGTTAATCTCGAACAGAACCTCCTATGGGATAAGTGTAAGTTGATAGAGATTACCACATGAGCGATGTTATCCGAGCCAGCCCAAGAGTATGTCACCATCGCACACCTTACCCTTCGGTCTTATGTGGGTGTTATAAGGGGTTATGTAATAATACCTTAGCACTATGATTATGTGCATTATTTTTGTATACATTCATTTTATTATTGATACTTTGTAAATATTTTTTAAAGCACAAATAGTATTTTTTGTTAATATTGAACTAAGGAATCTATTTTGATAAATTGATGGATTTTTTAATTAATTAATATTTCAATAAAATATTATTATTATTAAATTACTTTTTATTAAGTATAAACGATAGTATAATTTTTATGAATACAATTGTAATTTTTATTAAGGTTTGAAACCTATTTTTTTCAAAACACATGAATCTTCTATAAATGTTGGTTTTTATTTTAAAGGTGAAAATTGACATATTTAGATTTTTTTGGATAAAATAAATATTATTTTTGGAATCAGAATTTCAAAATTATCCAGTAGTAAATTTTTCTTAATTTTATGATACAGTCGAATGTTTGGGTAAAAATTAAATACCATTTAAATATATAATGTGTCTTATGACATCATAATGACCCAATAGTGATGTAATAAAATACAATAAACATTATTTTCTGACAATATATGTTTTACCATTAAAATAATGTGATTTTAGGTTTGTTTTATTTATTTTACAAAGCCTTATTGGGCCCTCCGAGACTTATAAAACATTTTAGCTTTTTAAATTGATTTCCTCGATAGTGTGACTCACATCCACATAAGAAACCCTATAATTGTAATAATTTTGGAAATTGGACTTATAAAATATTGTTTTACACTCCCATTTAAAAAAACCATGGGATGTTTTGTGATTTTGATTAGTTTAATGTGTGGTGTCTCAAACCAAAATAATAAAGAATTCTCTCTCCTTTTATATATAAACCCACCCAATCTCCCACTTCCTCTTCACTCAAAGCCTTTGGAGTTCGTCCATCCTCTGACCTCCTCTCTCTAGAATCCTCCCAAGGTGCCCCAAGCTCCCAATAAGTCTCTCGCAAGCCTCTCCCAAGCCTTTGGGATCACACTTCCAAGTAAGGGATTCCTTCCTCATTTTATCCAAGTTTCTTAATACTATTATGCCCTTTTATTTTCAATTATAAATGTTGGGGTATGGTTTTTCACCTCCCCCACACTACCCTATTTATGTTTGAATTTTGATAGAACCATTTCTATCTCATTAATTCCCCCATGTACACTCATTACCATGTCGAAATTCTGTAAGGAATTACTCTCTCCTCATTTACATTCAAGCAATTATTTTGTATTATGAATCCAAATTCCATTTCTTATTTTGGGAAATGTATCTATATAAACCCCTTACTATTCATTTAATGTACATATGAGTAGACACACCTTTCTCTCTCATAAACCATTTTAATTAAATCTTATGTCACGCTATTATGCTGCCGAAACTGTACTGTGTTTTTCCAAGCCAAAGTCATTGTGTAGTGAATACCATGACCATTTCTCTATCAAGGGTGTTCACCATTATACACATTTACTTTTTGATTATAGAGTTTCATGTATGAATTCCACATCCCTTTATCTTGGAATAAATGATGATGTTTAATGAATCCATGTTTTATGATACATGTGGCACACTTATGCATGAAATGAAATGTTTAAGAAGGGTGGGCTCTAATAGCGCTCCAATGAATTGGGTAAAGATTAGTATCATGACATGTCAAGTTCAATGAGGATTTACTCATGCTAATTCAAGTGTAATGAGGATTTAATCGTGCTAATTCAAGTGCAATGAGGTTTTACTCATGCTCCATGTGCAATGAGCCTTGGCTCATACTAATACCAAGTTAAGTGTTTTTACCACATTTCCATGTTATGATAAACATGCTATATCATGTCTTTATGTTCATGTTCTTTTATGCTCCATTGATATTCCTATTTCCTAATATGTATTGTATTCTTCATGTTATTCCTTGTTTAATCCCTTAATGAGCTTTATAGCTCGCCCTTTTCACATGTATGCCCTAAAGTTATCCCATGAAATGCTAAGTATGAAGGAATGTCGTGGTTATGTAAAGGAAGTTTTCAGTAAATATGTCTTGTGTTTTATGTTTTAAGTTGTTATTTAATGTTCCTAATCCCCAAATACACTTGACCACTCAATCATCCATGTTGTATCAAGTGAATATTTTATGTAATAAATCATGTTTAAGTGTGTAATAAAAGCATGGTTGTTACAGGGAGAGAAGGCCACCTAGATCATAAATGTCAAAAAGACATGAGGGAGTACGATAATTTGGTGTAAGAAAGAAGAGTACAACCCATGGTTAAATGATTCAACTATAGGGAGAAAGATAACTATGCAAGCCAGTGCACTAAACCTTGAGTCCTTGAGGGTAATTAACATCATCAACCACTAAATAAAAAGGAGAAAGGGAATGATTATTCCATCACTGCAGCTGAAGTGGATCAACAAAATGAAGTCATTCAAGGTACACTTCCTATTTACTCAGGAATGGAAAAATTATTATTTTATTTTTGTTCTATGAATTCCTTTATATCCTGCAAGTTTTCTAGAACAATTTAATTAGAGCCTCAAAACCTTGAAGTAGATATATCCATAAAAACACCTATTAGTGTAATCAATGAAACCCAAGTGTTTGAATCTTCTTCTTTTGGTGTTTGTAGGAAAATTCTTTCAGAAAATCTCATCATACTTCCCTTGGTGGAATTCGATGCTATAATGGGAATGGATTGGATATCTTTATATATAGCATATATCAACTATCAGGAAAATGAAATATCTTTTCATATTCCGGACCATCCCATTCTTCTCTACAAATTCAAGGAAGGTCATGAATATCATTTGGAAAATCCTATAATGGTATGGGTGTTGATTACCTATAAAGAAACAAACATCGCTCAAATGGTTGAGTCAAAGGAAGGTATTGAATTGGGGGAAATTACCATTGTGAGGGAATACAATGATGTATTTTCTAGATATTTACCCGGAATTCCCCAGATCATGAGGGATATTTCTCAATAGAATTTATACCCAAAGCCAATCCTATATCAAAGTGTTACTATAGGATGGCTCCTATCAAACTGTAGGATTTAAAGAAGCATCTTCAAGATCATTTTTACAAAGGGTTTATATGCCCTAGTGTATCACCTTGGTGTGTTCCCATGATCTTTGTAAAGAAAAAGGATGGATAAATGTGGTTGTGTATTGATTACCGGGATCTCAACAAGATCACCATAAAGAAAAAGTATCCTAATTCAAGGATTGATGACTTTTTAGATTTGATATGAGGAGATCAAAACTTCTCAAAGGTATATATTCATTATAAACATCATCAACTAAAGGTAAATAATGAAAATATTCAGAAGACTAACTTTCATACAAGGTATATTAACTATGATTTCCAAGTTATTCCCTTTGAACTTACTAATTCCCCTGAAATATTCTTTGATTTTATTAATAAAGTATTTAGATATTACCTCGACAAATTATTGGTTGTTTTTATCAATGATATTTTCATATACTACAAGAGAAAGGAGGGACATGAAGAACATATAAGGCTTCTTTTGGAGACATTACAGAAGGATAAGTTGTACACCAAGTTCAGAAAGTGCGATTTCTAGATGCCACAATTCACATTTCTAGGACATGTGATCATAAGTGAGGGAATTTCTACGGACCCTTCAAAAACTAAGTCAATTGAGGAATGGCCAAGACCCTCTAGTGTCACGAAAATCCTCTATTTTCCTGGATTATCTTGCTACGATGAACATTTTGGCAGAAAGTTTTCACGACTCTCAAGACTAATAAAAAAGTTAATAAGGAAATGGGTAAAGTATGTCTTGATGAAAGAATGCGGGAAAATATTCAAGGAGCTACTGAGATGGTTGATCATTGCACATGTACACATATTATCAAAAGTGGATAATTTTTTGTGATATATAGTGATGATTCAAAGAAATTCTTGGTTTGTGTACTCATGAAAATTGATAATGTGATAGTTTATGCCTCATGGTAGTTGAAGATCCATGAGAAGAACTACCCGATACATGATCTGAATCTAGTAGTTCTGATTTTTGCTTTGAAAATATAGCGACATTAACTCTATGGTGAGAAGTGTGACATATATACTAATCAAAATATCCTAAAGTATATATTAAAAAAATGAGATCAACATGAAACAAGGAGTTTGTTATATCTAATCAAGGACTACTATTGATCTATTCACTATCATCCTGGAAAGGCAAACATGGTAGCTGCTGCTCTTAGCAGACAAGAACCTTCTACTCTCTCCATGTTTTGTATTGAGAAAGGCCATATCTTCTTGGACATGTAAAGGATGGATTTTGAAATCATAAAGGTAGGGAATAAATCATACCTTTTCTCAATTATTTCCCAACCATATATCTAATAGAATATTAAAGAGGCATAGAGGGATGATCGGGAGTTACAGAATAAGGTTAATGCAACAAAGGAAGGGAAGATGCCAGAGTTACATATCAATTATGATGATGTGAATCGATTTGGAACAAGGATTTGTGTGCCTTCATCACCTGAGATAAAGAGGGTTCTATTTGATAATGCACATAGCTCACCTTTCTCCATTCATCCTAGTAGTACCAAGATGTATCGTGGTCTTTGAGAACACTTCTAGTCAGGTCATATGAAGAAGGAGATTTCTGAACATATCTCAAGATGCTTGATATGTCATCAAGTTAAAGAAGAGTGAAAAGAGTATAAAGGTATGATAAAACCATTGCCTATAACCATGTGGAAGTGGGATAAATTAACTATGGAATTTTTCACTGGTCTCTCGAAGGCATCCAAAGGAAACAATGCGATATGGGTTGTGGTGGACCAACTCACCAAGACTGCCCACTTTATCGCTATCCCGGAAGATCTCTCACTTGAACAAATTGAAAAGGTATATGTGAAGGAAGTGGTGATCTTGATCCCAGGTTCACATATAGATTCTGGAGGAGTCTTCAATGTGATTTGAGAGCTGAATTGAATTTTACATGGCATATCATCCCCAAATTGATGGCGAATCTGAAAGGACTATTCAGATGCTCGATGATATGATAAGATTTTGCTCATTAGAATTCAAAGGTGGATGGGATCAGTATCTCCAATTGGTTGAGTTATAATAAAATAATAACTTCAACTCTAGTATTCAGATGGCTCCATATGAAGCTCTGTATGGAAAGTAATGTAGAACTCTAATCTATTGAGATGATGTTGGTGAAAGAAAGCTACTTGGACCATATCTTGTGAAAGAGATGACAGAGAAGGTTGAAGCCACCCAACAACATGTGGAAGCTTCTCAGAGTCAGAAAAAGAGCTATGCCAACAACTGTTAAAGGGACTTGGAGTTTGACATTGGAGATAAAGTATCCCTTAAAATATCACCAAGGAAGGGAGACGTGTGGTTTTGAAAGAAAGGTAAGTTATGCCCAAGGTACATTGGCCAATTTGAGATCCTTGATCAAATAGGAGTCATGTCCTATTGGCTTACACTTTCACTGAATATGGCTTAAATTCAAAATGTGTTCCACGTATCACTCCTGAGGAAGTACATACCCTATCCCTCATATGTACTGAACTCATAGGTGGTGCAGTTGGAAGATGATCTCTCTTATGAGGAGAAGACAATAAAGATTCTGGACCAAAGTGATAAGTTTCTACGTAACAAGACAACCCACCTTTTAAAATTGTTGTGGAGGAACTATAAGTATGAATAAGCAACTTAGGAACTGGAGGAGGCAATGAAGGAGAAGTACCCTCACCTATTTTTGTAAAATAGAATTTCGAGGGTGAAATTTAAAAAGGGGGAAGAATGTAACGCCCCAAACTTTTATAAATGGAATTTATCCCTTATTATAGTAATTTAAAATATTATAAATCATCTAGATACCATCATAAAAACTTTTTAAATGGATTATTAATAAAATAATAAGTATTTCTAAAAGTTAAGGAACCTATACCGATTAAATAGTAACTTTACCTTAGGAATAGTAATACGAACCTTATGAATAGTAAATCAGACAAATGAATAGTAAAATCACCCATTAAAGTATAAATAAAATTTAGTCCACTTATAAATTAAAGTATTATATAATTATATCATAGTCTAGGTAAATAAATGTTTTAAAATTTATTAATTAAGTGTTGGTAATTTTGTAAGCCATAATATTTAATTAATTTTGTTTGATTAATTTAATAATTTAAAAGAAAATTTATTTTCAAAAAAATTACTCATAAATTAAAATATTTTTTGTATTATGATTATAAAATAATTTTGTGAGACCTTAAGTGATTTTTCAATGTGTTATAAAATCTGTTATACTTTTAAAATCTGTATTTTTTGAGTAAATGATGATTTTTAATAAAAATTAATCTACTCTTATTTAGAAAATTATTTTCCTAAAACGGACTTCATTTTTGATATCTAAAGGATGAAAATTTGTTGGAGTGGTTTTTTTGTATTTTTTTAAAACATATGATTTTTTGTTGAATAGTTAAATACGATAATTTATGACAAAATCTAAATACGTGAATTATGGAGTCATATATGATGTATGACTATTATAAGCCCAGAATCTCAAAAAATACTTAATTATTTTTATATATTTAGTGATTATTCTCAAACTATTTATATTCTTGAGACAAAATAATAAACTAATTATTAAAATAATGAGAAAACAACCCTCTCCTCCACTATAAATACCACCCCTCACCACCTCTTCTCCTCACACATTTCAAGTTTTGAGACATGTCCAAATTTTGTTCAAGTATATTTCCAAGACCCTCACTCACTTTTATAATCTCTCGGTCTCATAAAAATACCAAAACCATTTCCTTAAGGAGGTTCTCAAGGAGGAGAAATTCAAGAGGTAAATTACTCTTTCTTTTCTTTTAATTTATTTTTAAGTTCTTTTATTTTCATTTTCTCTCCTAACTTACCCGCATCCAAATGGAATTATAACACCATTACCTTATATATATACTATAATTATATCATGTTAATGGAATATCCATCATTAAACGCTTCTCAATCTCTCTCTTTTATTCTAAAAATGAAATTGTTTCTCGTGATATGTCATTTTGCCAACATCGTGGGTGATGTACATTTATTTTTCATTAATACCTTCAAGTATGTTAATAAAACCATTATAATGGTTGAAAAATATTATAAAATTTATCTTATAACCCTATTTATGTTCTATAACTAACATATATACATAATTCTAAATGATAAAACAAAACAAGTTTGTTGTAATCGAAAAACCACCAAAATTAACTTAAAATGATCATAATTAACTTTTATCTAATGATTCATAATCATAACATATAAAAAAATTATTTATAAGATCATTTAAACTTATATAAGATCATTATTAATATATAATAACAATTATAGATATTTATATGCCTTTTACACTGACTTTCAATCATGTATACAAGTGAACCGATAATGAAAACTAAGAAAACAAACACTCCCAAATGATGAAATTAAAATCTATAACTCATAAAAAATATCATAAATTAACTTAATAAAACCATAATGAATAAAATTAATATATAAAGGTTTTTTATTTGTTAATTATTTCTTTAAAAGGTTGGGGCCAAAGCCTTATTTATTATTAAAGCAAAGAAAATACCTCTTTAACTGGGTAGAGGGAGACTCATTACATAGACCAAAGGCCCAGTGGGCATTTAGCCCATTACATGGCCCGTAAGCCCAAAGTTTATGAATTTATGATATATGAAATGAAACCTATTTCTTTCCATGGGTTATTTTATGTTCAGGATTGATATATGTTCTATGTGTCATGCATAATAATGTAAAGGTTATGATGTGAGGGGTACGCCTGATATTATATACTGCAATATAAATGTTATGATGTGATGGGTGCTCCTGGAATTATATAGAACTCCAATGAATTGGGAAACATGATTAATTTCATGAGAAAAGGTGAAATATGTGTGAACATGATGCTAGCTTTGTTAACAACTATGTGTGGTTTGGACAACTAAGACAAGATGTTCCCTTTTTATTCATTGCTACATTCCATGATTTTATATAATGCTTCCCCTCATGATTATTATGATGATCCCATGATTATGATCATATCACGTTATATTGATTCATGTATTTCTCTATACTCTTACTAGACTTTTACATCACCCCATTTTTATGTATATCCTTAGGCGATTACTTGTACTATGGAGAACGTGAAGGCCTCTAAGAAGCTAGAGAAGAAGGACTTAAATAAATGTTTATGTTTTATTTTGTAAAAGTTATGTGTGGTGATAATTTTTCCAAGAAACTAAACCTTTTTATCTTGGTTGTGTAACACTATTATGTTTTTCATCATTAGAATAATGAAATGATAATGTAAGAAAAAATAGGGTTTCTATATCGGGAATCACCTGCGGATTTGGGGGATTACACGATAGGAAAATATACACATATAATAGAATTAAAAAAATATTTCTGAAAATTAGAAGATTTGGAAACTATTTCCCAATCTACCATTGAATCTTGGGGGTGTGGGTAGGAGGGTGGTTGTTGTTTGAAAAAGTGCCCACTTATAAAATATTAAAATAAAGGCGTTGTATGAAACAACATCTTCTTTAGAACATTTGTGAAGAATACGATGTCATGGAAAGATCCTTCTTCAGAAGATTTGTGAAGAAGGTGTTTCCTTAGACAATGTATTCTTCACAAATTTTCTGAGTAAGGTGCTTTTTCAGAGAGTTCATTCCCTCTTTTTTTCTAAATTTTTATTTTTTTTTGCTATGATTTATTTATATATATATAACATATTTTCAAATAATAATAATAATAATGTATATAATTAAAAATATAAAAATAAAATAAAATATAACAATTATTATTATTAATTTTTTAAAAAATATTTTATATGAATTAATATTTTCTTTTTGGTGGTCAAATAAATTACAATCATATTATCCTTAAATATTATTATTATTAAATAATAAATATGCACATATGTTCATTTTGACTTAATGATTATTTTTAATTATAACATTATTAATTATATTATTATTTATTGTTATTAAATACATAAATAATTATATAATATATAACATCTAAAATAATTATTTATTTATATATTTATTATTAAAATATTAATTATATTACTATTATGATTATTATAAATGATTAATAATTGTATTATAAATTCTTAATAATAACATTATTATTAAAAATTATATTTCATATATTAAAATTTTAATTAATATTTATTTTAAATTATATTATTGACTAATTTTCTAGTTACATTAAAAGTTATATTATTTACATCATTATTCATAATCATTGTTGTAATTCTTGTAAATATTTTAAATCATTCTTGTTTATTATTACAAATATAATTACAAATGTTTAACAGTAATAAAAATTTTAATAATTTTTAATAATTTTTTATGTTAATTTTATTTTCAATTATTTTTTATTTGTACATTAAATTTTTTAAATTGAATTTAGATTTTATTCATAGTATATTTCATGTGAATAATTGTTTTTAAGTGTAAATGTTATTTTTTTAATCAATAAAGTTTGTGACATATGAATTATTTTTTTTTTGTTATATTTTTTAAATTATTTTATCTTAAAAAATATATATCTTTAATGAATGTTTAAAGTTTCATTTAGATTGTACTTATAGTTTATATTTTATAGGCATCTAAGTTCACCTACATGAAATGTAATAATGTTTTAAGTAGATGAGTTTGAAAGCCTATAAATTATTATTTTTTATTATATTTGTGAAATTATTTTTATTTTTAATTATCTTTTATATGTTTAGTCAATGTGAAAATTTTCATTTACATTGTATTTATAATTTTTAATCTATACATATTTAAAATCACCTACTTGAAATATAATAATGTTTGATCACATCGCATGTCGAATTAACATGCCCAATGCTCTCAAACATAAAAAATAATTATAAGATAACTTTCAGAATATTTCACATCAATTTTCCATCATCTATATTCTTTTAACCATCAAACGCATGTTTTAGAATTTTAAATTATTGAAACTGCATTTTCATTTGTATGATTCAAACAACACCTCGATTTGATGTGCTGTCGATTCCTAAATTCCAAAAATCAATATATGATTTTTGTCTTTTGATTTCATCGAAAATGAGATCATTTACCAGACTCTCCCTCTATGGGGCACATTTTTAAAGACTGTTATTTTCTAAAAACTCCTTATTTAGTCTGTTTGAGTACATCACACGTTAGATTGACACGTTTTCTATTCACACATGTCCAAAATAATTTTAAGAAAACTTTGAGAATATTTCACATCTATTAGAGATAATTTTCTATGGTTTTAACTATAAAATGAATGTTTTAGGATTTTAAATTCCTAAAATTATGTTTTCAAAATATAACATTTGAATTTAAATTTTATTTGTGCATATTTTTTTTGAATTAAATTTTTTTGTTTATTTTTTATATATCTTTTATTTTAAATTAATTTTTATTTTCAAAGTCAATTTTTTCAGTTTCATATAGATTTCATCTGTACTACATAAATTTTATGAAGTGTAAATGTTATGTTTTTAATCAAGAAATTTGTACCATGTAAATTAGATTTATTTTATTTTATTTAGGATTTTTTTTATTTTCCATGATTTTTATATGTTTAATCCATGTTTTAAGTTTCATTTATATTATAATTATAGTTTATATTTTATAGGCTTCCAAAGTAACCTACTTGAAAGATGATAATGTTTCAAGTAGGTGACTTTTAATGCCTATAATTATAAATTATAAATAAAATATTAATTAAATTTAAAACATAAATTGTATAAATTACAATAAATTGAAAATAAATGGAGTTATACAAAAAAATTAAAAAAAATTACAAAAACAAAATTGGGGAAAAAATAATTTATAAAGTTCTAAATATAAGTGTTAGAGAAACCCTCACCTCATGATCTATCTTTTGAGGTGAGAAATTACAATAACATAAAAATTTAGTATTAGAACCAGATAGATAAATATAAATCATAGAGAAACTCTCACCTCATGAGCTATCTTTTGAGGTGAGAAATCCCAATAGCATCAAAATTTGGTATCAGAACCATATCGATATATGACAACTAATTCAGTCCAACTACAGTTGCCACAAGTTCAATGAGATTTTTTTTCAATTGGTTTTCCCAGTTCAAAGTGTTCTTTAAATATCAATATTTATGTAACAAGGTGAGGAAGGTCTATTCCAAAGTATTTTATTTAAAAGGATTCAATAAATACGAGAAAGAATCACTAATAGAGATTCAGAAAAAAAAAGATCAAAAGGTGTGGTTTGTACTTTTTCAAGTTATAGATGAGAAAATATTTGAAAAAATATTGCGTGTTGAAACCATCAATTCTACATGGGATACATTGAAAAATATGACTAAGATAATGATCAAGTAAAACATGTGTGATTTATACACTCAGTATTCATTTTTACTCTTTGCACATGAAAGAATCGAAAATCATTTCAGTATATTTTTATCAAGTAGAATTCATCTAAAACTAGTTAAGGAAAATGATGAAAAGCTCTAAGAATTAAGAGTGGTGGAAAGGATCATTTGATCTTTACCTACCAAATTCAACTACATAATTTCAAAAATTGAGGAATCATAATATTTATTAACCATGACAATTGAATGGTTTATGGGTTCATTTTTTTTTCATGTATAATGAATGAATCAAAGGGCACATGTTTCACATATGGAGTAGATATTACAAAGTTAGCCAATTCGAATTGGTCATGGAGGATTCCAAGTCAGTCATGGATGTATATATAATCATTAAAGTAGTTAAGGAAGAAGTGGAAATCCATTCACTAAATACCAAGGAAAATCAACAGAGGTATGAAACTTTGGTGGATGGGATAAATCCAATATTAAATGTTTGGGATGTAAAAAAGTTATACATTTTAAAATCAAATGTATAAGCAAGGTGATGTTTGATTAGATAGGGCATTAAAACACCCCATATGCTACAAAAAATACATTTCTCTCTCTTAGGATAGATGAACAGGCTATGGAGTGCACAAATATTTTGTGCCTTGATGCTAGATGCAACAATAAAGTGTGTGGGAAAAAATAATTCGTGTCAAACTTCTCAATTATTCTTCTCTATTTTTTCCAAACAGAGGGTGGATAACCCACCTTGATTATTATGAAACTATTAATAATTTTAATAAGGTGTAATTAAAAAATGAGCACTTCAAATTAATGTGATAACTTAAATTGTATTTTTTAAGAATAGATTGAATTGAAAAAATGACCACTAATGAACTTTTTTGTTTTTTGAATCCCAAAGTTTTCATCATCTAATAATAAATTTAAGGAACTAATTATGATTCAAAATTTTATCAACTCATACATCACTATGAGAGTAAATTTATGTTATTTTTATCTTTTAAATGACTAAATATATATTATCTTTTGTGATGAGTTGGAGTAAGAAAGGAGTATAAATTTTAGGGGAAAAAATTTAGAAAAATTGAAATAAGTGTCTAAAACCATTGAAAATCCAGTGAGAGGCCACCAGAGTTAGTTATTGTGACAAAACAATGGGAAACCAACCCATTATCCAGATGTCAGTGGTGAACATTGGGGACCCCATGTCTCACCTAAACTCTTGTGCATGCCATCATAGTTCCGTTGGGATTGTTGTAGTTGGGGCCCTATAACCAACTTCTATGTACTTTGTGATAACTTTTATTCATTGTTTTGAATATTAATAGACTCCTTATCACATTATGATTGTCCTTCTGTGTGACATAGTATGTGATAACATCTTAAGAGTTGTTGTCACGCTAAAAGGTCACAAAAGTTCCCCGTTATGATGATAACCCATAAGTGTCACTACTGTATTCTTAAATATATATATTTTTGGATGTATGAAATCATTCAAGGGACAAAAATGATATAGGCTATTAGGGGTGAAGACTCATAGGACTTTAAGGCACCTTTTCATGGTGTACGCCCTTGGCAATATCTAGTGTGGGATATTATTAGAATGAGACCTAGTAGTAGTAAATCCATAATTATATGTGTCATTGGATGATCTTATATGTGGATGTGTGTATTAATTCTTAGCCATTTGTGTTATTATTATTGAGTATTATATGTCGCGTAATTTGATGTATTGATGAAAACCGGGATGACATATATTTGTGATTAGGTGGGGTATGTTGGGTGAGTCACTAGTGGTATTTCATTAATGAATAATGAGAGAAAGTATTTTCCCTTATATTATTTAATAGAAGTGGACATATCAGACCCCTTTCTAGAAATGACATAGCCTAAATAAATCTAGGACAATGGTGTTCTATAGAAAAGTTCAATTTCTAGAAAATCAAAAAAGAGACATCAAACACATAGGTTGATGGAACTAGCCTCCAAACTGCTTGATTAGAGATATCTTGATAAATATATTATATTATATAGTGATAATATGTATGAGGTATTATTTCATTTTGGCATTAACTTCATTCTCTATAGGTACCTTGGAATGTGTCTAGACGCTAACATTGGATTTTAGGCTTCTTCAACAAATTCCAATGAGAAAGAGGCTTAGAGGGTCACACAATAAGTATATCCATAATCTCAGTTAAATAATATATTATTTATTTATTATTTAACAAGTTTAACAAATATTATTCTTACATGTTCTTTAATAATTATTCACATTTTCCTGATTGCATATATTATGTCACCAATTATTTGATAGAATATTATGTAAGCTAAATATTTAATAAATATTTATTTTCTATTTAGTGAATGTAATATTTATTTATTTATTGTAAAATAATATAGTGATATTAATTTATTAACTAAATAGTCATTATTCAAGGCCCAATAAATATTGTGGAGGAATGGCGAATCTAGTTTAATGGTCCAGTGAGAAATAATATATATTGAATATTATTTGATTAAATAATATTTAATTTAATTTTCATGTTTATTGCATGTCAAGAAATGTTATTATTATTATTATTATTATTATTATTATTATTATAGACATGGGGTTCCATCAATATTAAATAAATAATAAATAAAACTTGTGTAATTATTTATCTTCTAACCCTAGTGGTATATAAACCAAATTATATTATTTTTTAAGTGATCCAATTCAATTATTTTGTTGTGCATAATGAAATCCATATAATCCTCTCAAAGCCCTAGAGATATCCATTCTCTAAGAATTCTCCCAAGAAAATAGAATGATCTTCCTCCACCTTCCACTCCAAGTCAATATAATTCAAAGAGACTCCTTTGGAAGTGATTCTTAGGGCAATCGAAGTCGAATTACACAAGTGATAGAATCAATCATAGTACCACTCCTACATTCCTACAATGATGTTCAGAGATTTGTGGAATATTTGTGGATCAACACGAGAGGGAATCTACTCCTTATTCCTACAATGTAACAGTGGTGTGATGTAGATCTATTGTCATATCCATCAACAAAGAAATAATTTCTCATGTGATAATTATTTAATTTCTTAAATTAATTATAAATAATATCCTAAAATCATGCACTTTGGTTTGGACATTTTATCCATTTTTTGTATTCATTGATTCAATTACATTGATCATGGTGTTTATCATCATGTAAATATGGGATTGATGATCGATCATGGCAAAAAGAAAATATGGGAACGACCCATCGCACACTTCCAATGCACCCGAAACCTTCAAGTGGCATCAGAGGGGGTTATATAATTATTTATAACTATTTAAAGATCTTTGATTGATTTACACATTTGTAATTTAGTTTTCAATTATAGTTTAATCATTCTTAAATCTGAATTGTGATATCTACTTCTTCCTATTTGTTTCTTATAAATGTAATCAAATTGATTAATTTTATGAATGAAATAAATTCTAAGATCTCATCTGGAGGTTCTAAGGAATCTGTTCGGATAACACAATAGTACATTCCATGTAACCTGGAGGTACATGTTGTGTACTAGTGTTTAATGAATCAATAATTAACTTATAATTAATTCAAGCCATGTGAATTTATTACAATTGGTGAATTTAATTATACACCATGGGTTGACCGAGCCAGCCTAGTGCATGGTCATCCAGATTAAATTTATTTTAACTTCCGTACATTGTGTGTAATCCTTAGTAACTTATGGGACATGTATCTTCTGACACAGCCTACCTAACTGGTGACCATGTAACATGGAGACCACACACCGTGTATCCCATGTACACACCGTGTACTCCAATATTTTCCATGGCACGGTTACATGTTGTGTCTTTGGGTGTATGACTCAAATAGATAGTGAGAATAGTGCACTCCATGTAGTTGCCTTGTACATGTTGTGTACTTATACCAAATTACACATAATTAGAAATTAATTTTTTTATATTGTTTAAACCATATCAACATGTGCCTGAGTGTGGTTATTATATTGACAGAACACACCATGTGACGGGATTAGATATATATATATATATATATATATATATATATATATGTATATATTCCTAATTAATTTCTACATAATGTCCAAATCTACATATCATGTATAAGTCATATTATAGTTATTACTCTACTCATTGAATCATTATACACAATGCTAAAAAAAGGAATCATGTAAACCATGTGATCATTCAGTTGATAGTATACATCATGATATTATGTGATAATCCATGCATGCCACATGTCACAAGAGTAAACAATATACAAGTATCCTACACTTTGGGTAGTTCAAATGGTTACTCACTGTGTTGCCTCTAATGTACATTTTATTGTACATATTTAATTTTAAATAAATTTATTTAATTTGTTTAAAATTATGATGGATGAGAATATCAAGGAAATTTGGATGAAAATTAAGATAAAATAATTGATTAATTAAAGAAGATAATTAATTTATTTGAGCACAATTTATCTTAAATAAGAATGATTAATAATTTAATGATAATTTTATTAAATGTGTAATTAATTACATGCATATAGATGATCATGAGATTAGAGAAGACCTTTGTACATGATTGTTTTCTTTAATTTATTATTAAATTAATTTTTTTTCTTTCAATCCATCTCTCCTCTTATTATGTAAGGTCTTGTGTTCTCATGGTTTCTTTTATGTAAACTCGTTCCCCTTACCTACATGTGAGTAAAAGAATATATAATGGATGTATCTCCCAAGATAGTGTAGGTGGTTCAAGTTTGGAGTCGAGGAAAAACCAATTCAAGAGAGACACACAGGCGGACAAGTGGAAGACTACAACATGAACCAAAAAGAATTTAAGGTGTTTCCCTCTCGGTTGATAGTCATTTTATCATCCATTAGATAAACTAACCATTAGTAAAATCATGTGATCATACCACTTTATTGTTTTATTTCTATCAAGTTTCATGGTTATTTCATTGTTGATATTTTTTGGCAATATCATGAATTAATTAATTAATAAGCATACAAGATAAAACTAAAATAAACTGGCTTATATGTAAATTTTATCTAAGACATATTCAAGCACTTAATTAAATCCACTTAATATTAAAAATCATGTAATAAATAAAATAATTAACAATTTAAATGTAAAGATAAAATTACTCAATTATATATATTAAGTCAGTATCTTACACTAATTAAGTTAAAATCAAACCATTGTTCAAAGTGCTTGACTACCCAAAGTTGGGGTGCTTTCAATTATAGAGGAATTCTATTGTGATGTTTTGGGTTTACATAACTTAGTTAACATCATGGGTTGAATTTAAAATTAGTACTTGGTGGAGGATGGAGTTACATTAGGAAATACACGCCATGTAAATACATTACATGACAAGTAATGGTGGTCCAAATTTTGTGTGGCTGAGTGGTTCATGACTTGTATGCGGCCAAGGGGAATCTCATGAAAAGGGTACATGTTGTGTAAGTGAGATTTACGATGTGTAATAAATTGAATGTTTAAATCCTTTTAGGTGACACATTTTTCAATGAAAGATGGAAAATTTTGGAACCCCAAGTATTACACATCATTTAATGGTTACATGTTGTGTAACCTGTGGGATCCAGGGTTGAGAGGCAAGGGTTTAGGAAATCTGATTTAAGGATTTCAGGATTGGGGAGTCCACTAAATAAATGAAGGAAATGTGAGTTAATGCAGTTTTACTTTATAATGTCTACCTAAAACCCTTAAAATTGATTTTCCATCTAAAGTTGTTGTATTGAGAATGGGAATATGGATCCTTTACACTATAATTTCTAAGAAATAGGATATTCTGAAGCCAAGGGTTAGGTCTATTCGGTTTTGATAAAATAGTGGGAGATTAATAAATATAATATTTATTTATTTGTCTAAATTTTATCAGATAAAGTACTAAAAATTTACTCATCGTATTTTTAGAAACAAAAATAAAATGAATTCAAACATATCACTATGATCCATACTTGAGAAGGATAACCTTATCACTGGTATAAATTTCCAAGAATTAAAAAGGTGCGTATGCATTATCCAACACAATGAAAGGAAAATGTATGATCTAGAAGAACCTATTCTTGATGCTCTTACTAATGAGGCCAGTGAGGAATATTTATATCTCTATGAGAAAAATTTTAACAATGATATATATTTTCAGTGTTTAATGTTATCATCCATGACCAATGATATTTTGAAGCAGTATGAGGAAATGGATGAGTATAACATGATGTCTCACCTTCGGGATCTCTATCAAGAGAAGGTGAGACAAGAGAGATATGATGTCTCCAATGATTTTTATTTCTAATCTTGGAGAGACTATACCTATTGGTCCTCATGTATTCGAGCTCATTGGATACATTGAATGCTTAGACAACTTAGGGATTAAAGTCCCTAAATATTTTTGCATAGATCTAACACTTTTCTCACTACCTAAGACCTTCTATAGTTTTATTGTTAATTATAACATGATCAATAATGAGAAGATTCTTTCAAAACATCTTAATATGATTCTATAAGTGGATAAGGACATGCGGTGTGATAAACCCCTAGTTCTTATGGTGAATTAGAAAAGGAAGAACAAGGTGAAGTGTCCTAAGACTCATAACTTGTCCAAATCCTCCAAGCATCGTCCTTTCAAGAAGAGATTGATCCAAAATTAGGGAAAGGAAAAGGAGGAAGTATGTTAGTAATATGGAAAGCAAGGCCATTGAAAGAGGAACTGCACCTGAAAGTAAGGAGAAGTTAAAGGTTATTTCATTATTGAGTGTAATATTTTAATATCTATACATTCGGTATTAGATACATCTTGTGGTGCTCACATCTATATCCAAATTCAAGTACTAATCATATTCTGAAATATTTCTGAACGGGAGGTGGATTTGGGAGATTCCAATGGTATGATGTTGGATTATCTATCCATTGGTGACTAAAAAATTTAATTTCCAATAGGATTGACATTGGTTTAAAGGGATTTTTATTATGCACAAACTGTTACCAAGAACATAATTTATGTATCATGCCTGGATACAGATGGTTTTATTTTCTTGTTTGGAAATAAAATTTTTTCTATTATAATGAAAACATGTGTTATGGTATGGAGTATTTAAATAATGACCTTTATGTATTAAACTATTAAAACCAAATATTTTCAATAGATAATGAATCTTGTTCACAAGATTCATATAAAACCCAGTTATGACATCACCTTATTAGTCACGTAAATGAGAAGTGTTCGAAAAATCTATGTCAATATGGTTATTTTGACTCTTATGAGATAAAACCACTTGAAATATTTCATTCTTGTTTATAAGAAAAAATGACCAAACCACCATTCGTTGGACAGGGTGAAAGGGCCTCAAATATTTTAGGATTGGTAAAAAATAATGTGTGTGGACCATTTACAATACAAGATAGAGGTGGGTATTCTTACTTCATAACTTTTACTGATGAGTTGAGTATCTATGGATATGTCTACTTGATGAGGTATAAGTTTGAGACCTTTAAGAAATTCAAAGAATTAAAGAATGAATTGGAGAATCAAATTGGAAAGAATATAAAGAATCTTTGATTGGATCGGGGTGGTGAATATCTTAACCAAGAGTTTATTGAATTTTTAAGCTAGTTTGTGATTCTATCTCAAATTACTCCACCTGACACACAAAATTATAATAGTGTTAGGGAATGGAGGAACTGTATATTGTTAGACATGATATGTTATATGATTATTCATGAAGATAATCCATTATCCTTGTGGAGATATTCATCACAAACTGTGGCATATACACTAAACTGAGTACTAGATAAAGTGGAAAAAATTACCATTGAGTTATAGAGTGTAAAGAAACTCATTTTGTCGCATACACATGTATGAGGTTGTGGGGAATTTGTTAAGGTATTCTCTGGAAATAAACTAGCACCCTTTGATAAAATGTATTTTATAGGGTATCCTAAGGAATTAAAGGGATAATACCTATACAACCCCTAGGACAATAAAGTGACTATAACCATAAAATAAGTCTTTCTTGAGAGGGAGACCATCCTCAAAAAGGATAGTGGGATCAAGATTGAATTTGATGAATTTGATTTTCAAGATACACAAGAGTTGGTATAGGAACATATTTCACAAGTCCCAATGGAAGAATTAGTTCCTAAAACACAAGTACTCCATAAGAGAACTATAGAGGAAAGAGAACAAGAAATATATGTTTTTATAGTCACAATAGATGGTATTCATTATTAGTGGAAATGATGAACCTCTCTCCTATAAAGAGGTAGTATAGAGATCAGAAGCTGCAAGATGGAAATAATCCATGAATTCTGAAATGGATTCCATGTATCAAAACCAAGTTTTGGTTATGATTGATGCACAGTTGATGTAAATCCCATAGGGTGAAAATGGGTATTCAAGAGAAAATTGGACATGGAAGGTAAATTAAATACCTATAAACCAATTCTAGTGGATAAAGGGTTTAAATAGAATAAATGAATTTCCTACAATGATACCTTTTTACCATTTTACATCTTTATATCCATTAGAATTCTACTTGCTATAATAGATTACCATGACTATGCAATTTGGAAGATGAATGTAAAAACTGATTTCCTTAATGTGAATTTTCAAGAAGATGTCTATATGACACAAATAGAAGTTTTTGTGACTCCAAGTAATGAAAAAAATATTTTCAAGTTTTAGATATCAATTTATGGATTGAAGTAAGCATTTAGGTCATAGAACATTCTATTTGATGAAGCTGTAAAAAAATTTGGTTTCATTAAGAATGAATGTGAGCCATGAGTTTACAAGAGGTTTTGTTGGAATTTAGTTTTCTTCCTAGTAGTATATGTTGATGAATTATTATTGGAAATCACATACCAGTCTTAAAGTCTATTAAGGACTGGTTGAAAAATTGTTTCTCTATGAAGGACTTAGGTGAAGTAGCCTATATTCTAGGGATCATGATCATTCATGATTTATACAATAGGCTTCTTAGACTTAGTCAAAGTACATACATTGACCAGATACTAAATATATTTAGTATGGAAAAATCAAAGAGGGGATTGGTACTAGTGTCACATGGTATACATATTTCTAATAAAATGTTTCTTGAGACACAGTAGGATAAAGAAATAATGAGTAAGATTCTATACGCTTCAGAAAAATGATAAATCATGTACTCCATGTTATATACTAGACTTAGTGTTTCCAATTAATTGAATATGGTAGGTAGATATCTATAAGATCCAGGATAACATAAATGGTATGTTGTTAAGGTTATCCTAAAGTATCTAAGAAGAACTAAAGATATGTTCTTGGTGTATGGAGGAGATAAGGAGATAGTTATCAGGGGTTATACTGATGCTTGTTTTCAAATAGATCATAATGATCTGAAGTCACATTCATGATTTGTTTTCTATCTCAATGGAGGAGCTTTGAGCTTGAAGAGTTGAAAGTAGACAGTTGTCGCTAATTCTATAGTGGATTCCGAGCATATAGTATATTTTGATGTAGCCAAGGAACCCATTTGTATATGAAATTTTTTCTAGGAGATTGATATGGTACCTAGAATTAAAGATGTTATCAAATTGTATTGTGATAATACTACAATTTTGGCTCTTTTAAAAGAGCTAAGGTCACACCTACAAATAAAGAACATACTCCAAAATTATCACTTCTTGCGGTATTTTTATTAGAGGGGTGAAGTTGTAGTAAACATAGTTTCCACAAAAGAAAACATGGAGGACCCCTTAACAATAGGTATATATCCGTAAAAGCATGATTATCATCTGAGTGGTAGAGTATTGAAGGTTGTTAATAGTTATCTTGAGTGCAAGTGGGAGTATATTGGAGTTGGTGCCCTAGAAACAACTTATGTATACTTTATGATAACCATTATTAATTTTTTTGAATATTAATAAACTTCTTATCACATAATGATTGTTCTTCTGTGTTACATAGTATGTGATAATGTCCAAAGACAATTTGTCGCATTTAAAGTTTATAGTAGTTCCCCGCTTTGATGAGAACCCATAAGTGCCACGACATTATTCTTAAATATATGATATATAGTTGGATGAAATCATTTAAGGGACAAAAATGATACAATCTATCATGGGTGGAGACTCAAAGGACTTTAAGGAACCTTCTCATACTGAACTACATTGGTAATATCTAGTGTAGGATATTATGAGAATGAGACCCACCGGTAACAAATTCACAATTATTTGTGTCATTGGATGTTCCTATCTATAGATGTGTGTATTGATCCTTATACTTTAAGAATGTTATTAATGAGTATTAGAAGTTGTGTACTTTGATTTATTGATGAAAATACTGACAACATATGTTTGTGGAAATGTAGGATATGTTGGGTGTGTCACAAGTAGTATTTTATTAATGAATAATGCGAGAAAGGGGTTTTACCTTTTTTCCTTTAATAGTAGTTGATATCTCAGGCCCATTGATAGAAATTATATAGCCTAAATAAATCCCTATCCATAGTTTTCTATAGGAAATTTTGATTTCTGAAAAGTCAAAGAAAGAGACATTGATCACATATGTTAATAAAACCATCATGAAACATACTTTATTAGAGATAGCATGACAAATGATTATAATAAACAGTGAGCATTTTTATGAGGTATTACGTCATTGAGACATTAAATTCTTTCTCTATGTGTTCCTTTCTATGTTTCTTGATAATAATCCTGGACTTTAGGCTACTTCGCCTAATTCCACTGAGAAAGAGGCATGGAGGGTCACAGACAAAGTGTATTTAGAATATTAGTTAAATAATATATTATTTTATTATTATTTAACAAGTTGAATAAATATTATTCCGTCATGTGGTTTAATGATTTTTCATTTTTTCTTGATCTATTATATTCTGTCACCAGTTATTTGAGAGAATATTATGTGAGCATAATATTTAATAAATACTTATTTTATAATTAGTGAATATAATATTTATTTATTTATTGGTGAATAATGTTGTTGTATTATTAATTAATTAAATATTCATTATTAAAGGCATGATAAATATTGTGGAGGAATGTAGGACTGAGTTTAATGGTCTGGTGATAAATAATATATATTTAAATTATTTTATTAAATAATATTTATTTTAGTTCACAAGTTTAGTGCATGTCAAATAATAATAATATTATTATTAATATAGACATGGGGTTCTGCATGGATTAAATAAATAATAAAGGTAACTTATGAAATTATTTATTTTCTAACCCTAATAGTATAAAAACCCAATTAAATTTTTTTTAATTGAGAAAATTCATTTTTTTTCCATAGTAAAATATAGAGAATCCCCACAAATCCCTAGAGAACTCCCTTATCCAAGAAGGATCCTAAGAATGGAGAGAAATATTCCTCTATATTCCACTCTCAATTCAAGATATATCAAATTGAATACTTTGAAAGTGATTCTGGGGGTGATCAAAGGAGAGCGATGCAAGTGATTGAATATTCCGTGATAGCACCTGGAGATTCATATGACGATGTTCGGTGATTTTAGGAACTTGTGTGGATCAACGTTAGTGGAAATATATTGTTGGTTCCTACAACTCTAAGATTGTACGATGTAGATTTGTTTTCATATCTATCAACAAAGAAATAATTTATGACAAGGCAATTCTTTATTTTATTAAAATAATTATAAATAATATGTGATGATCCTACACTTTGGTTACAATGTTTTATCCATTGTCTATATTATCTGATTCAATTTTTTATCAAAGTGTTTATCATCATGTAAATCTCACATTCATCATCAATATTGAAAAAAATAAAAGTTGGTCATGAACCATCATATGATTCTTTATACTAGGAAAGTTTAGGGATCACTGACCCCCCATTTTAAGGTTTTGTGTGTTTGGGAGGGGGGATGATTTAGTGATTTTGGGGAAAAATTTCTCCTTATACAACTTTAAAAAAATGACACCTTCATGCATGTAGGATCCCAAACTTTTTTGCAGATATATTTAGCTCATTTTTAGGTGCTCTTTTTGATTGTTTTGATTATATCTTGTTTTGGTTTTACCTTGGGTATTTTTTGGGTGAAAATGAAGAATTATAGAAGAAAGAGGGATAGTGCATGGTTGGAAAATTGTTCATCCAAACCTTGTGCCCAATCCAAAAAACCGTGTGACCCCAAAAAGAGGGTATTCACACGGTGGGGGCTTAGTTTTTTAAACTATACACCCTTCTAATTGTAACTATGAAACTCCCTGAGAGGAGGCTCATGGTTAGGTGCATGGTTGGGGAAAATCGTTCACCTCGTACATGAACCCATTCATGTGGAAATTTAATCCCCTGAAAAATTAAAATAAAATTCCAAACCCCTATTATTAATACCTAATCACCCCCACTTGGACCTAAACTGATTCCTATGAATTTTAGAGTCTCTCGGACGAGTTCTAAGGCATTATAACCTCTATTCTTGGAGAATCTAAGATCCCTTAATGGATCTTCAAGAATACTGATAATAGATTCTCATCTTGATTGGTTTCCTACCTCTCTACCATCCTTATATCATATTTTAAAGGGATATTTTCTTCCATTGGAGTTGGTTCTAGATATTGATTTTGAGAGATCTAATCCATTGAATCCTGGATCTAGGTTTTGGATATAGATCTTGTTCTTCTTCATGATTGTGGTTGTTCCACTTCAATTTGGGATTTTCATTGATTTGTGTTCATCAATGATATTGAGGTAGGTGGTGTAAATTTCAAATCCCATAATCTTGATTTAATTATGTTTATGTTATTGTGAAATTTCAATTACCATGAGATAATGATTTAGGTTAAATTGGGGCAATTTAAATTGGTGGAACTAGATTAATTAATTGGATAATTAATTGATGGGATATTGTGATTGTGAAATTGATGGAATATTGGGGTTGTGAAATTGTTCAATTAATGTGATTATGAATTAAATGAAAATGGGAATTATGACTTGCTTGACTTGACCTTAATGGGTTAATGGGTATGTGATTTAAATATTGTAAAATGGTTTAATGATTAATTGTAATATTATTCCATGTGAATTAAAGTGATGAACCTTGTTTGTTTAATAGATTTAAATGGTACACATTAAAGAGAATTTTTTATGAGTAGGTTAATGATTATTAACTAGATTGTATGTGAAATTGTGAAATTGTGATTCATGTAATTTAGTGATATGTGTGTGTGGGACATGGAATATTGCTTCAAAATCCCAAAAGTGATTGGATGATATACGTGTATGGGATATAAACCGACACATAAAAATACCATAGTGATAAATGATTTGTGGGGAATGGACTGATGCTTCAAATACCCATGGGGTACTAGACATGGCGTTCTAGGCCCAAAATGTTTTCATGGGATTATGGTTCCAATTGGACGTAATATGAATTTAATTTAAATAATAAATCAAAACCATGGTATTGTGAGATGTGATATCCCTTAGAGATAGTTCAGACATTATCATAGGATGAGGAAGGTATTGATAGTTTGGTTGTCCTAGGGAACCAGGGGAATTATGTGTTTAATTAAGGAATAATTGAATATGTAAAATATTTACTTTATGGCTTTTATTTTATTCTTTATACAACTTCATAAACTATTATTTACTGGATATCATTTTAGACAACATTGGTGGTGGCCTAATGAGTTGTACTCACACCATACTCAGGATGTCTAATCGATACTCGAATAGACTTCATGGCTCTAAAATAGGATAAGGGAAAGTTCCCTATGTTAGATGACTGAGTCGATATGGAGAAAAAAATGAGGGATCCATACATGGTTTTGGGACCCACTTGGGAGTGTCAATGTTTCTTTCTTTTGGGTTTCATTTGACACTTGACACATACTTGGCATGAAATATCTACTGTTTTGTTTTGTATATTGTATAAATTTTTTAGTCTCCCAATGATAGATATTAGACCATATAGTTGGAAGCCTATAGTGAATGAGGAGTTGTTCCTAAGGTAATGTGACCAACCATCTTGGGGCACCTGTATGTCACACCCGAGTCAGGACATCATAAAGTGATATCAAAGGTTGTTTTCTTTTATGTTATTTTATTTTATCTTAATATTTGGGAAAGTTAGATTAGATATTAGGATGAGTCGGGCCTTAGACATGAGCTCATGTATTAGAGTAGCTAACCCATTTGTGGGTGGAAACCCAAGTACCCAGGGTGGGATGGTTGTTATTGATGTGTATTGTTACAGTTGGATGTTATTTCACCTCGAGTGATGCACTTTTTTGGTGATGTGATTATTATTTATGATATTTTATGAGATTTGATTCATGTAATGATATGGAATTATAGTTTAGTATGCATTCATCCTTCTAAGAACTAAGGATTTATTATGACATGCATCATTTTAGGCATGCATGGGAAAAACGGGTTTTGGACTAAGTTGTTGAAATTGAAATGTTTTTCTTTTCTTGTAAAATTGAACTAAAAATGGTTCCTAATTTGGAATTAAAAGTTATAAAATGATGAAATATGTGAATAAATGAGTGTCTAAAGAGAAACATAAATAAATATAATGATTTTATCCTTTTTTAACCACAACCGAGATGTATGATGGTTAAGGGTAGTGATAGCGCCTCTATTTTGACTATGTGGCGAGGTTTGGGGGAATGATTTTTTTTGAATTATTATGAATACCCCTTATGTAAATGTGTTAATTTTTTGTTATGTGTCCTAAAATGTGTGTTTTAATTGTATAATTATGCCTCCATGATAACACTTACTGATAAGTTGATAGGATTAAATGGATGGAAATGATCCTCCAGTAGTGGAACATAAGGCACCGGTAGTGTCGGGTGAGGAAGTCATATAACACTTCCATGAGAAAATTGCTCACTTCATGAAATTTGTTGAAAGAGTCCCATGGTGGGTTGTGAAGAGTATGACCGACCTAACATGGGAGTTCTCATTGTACCATCCTCTGTCGTTCATCGAAGAGGGTGGACCTGAGGCACCTGAGTTCTCGATTGAGTCCATCCATCTTAGAGAATCCTACTGATAAAAGAGTTAAGCTAGCATCTTATATGTTATGTGGTAAGGTGAAACATTGGTGGGACATCTAGAATCAGGATGGAAAGCTAGATAATATGGATTTTAAGGACTTTATGGTGATGTTCTTGGAGAAATTTTAACCTGAGATTCTTTGGAAGGAGAGAGAAACTGAGCTTATGAGGTCGACTCAAGGGAGAATGTCCGTGATGGACTATGCTGGATGCTTTACTTACTTGTAGTAATTTGTTATAGGATTGGTATGGGATGATCAAACTATGTAAAATTGGTTTCATGATGGGAATAAATGTGAAATTAAATCCCAATCTAATATCTTTAGGCTGAAGAAGTTTTTAGAAGTGGTGAATTAGACTCTCATTTCTCAGGGGAGCCTGAAAAGGCTTCTAATGGAGGATAAGTGGTTTTGGTTGGATGGTCAAGAGGTATGAATTTAGATATCATGAGTAATAATTATGAGAATTTTGACTAGAGTTGTGGAAAATAGAGTGTCCAATAAGTAGGATCTGTCACATAGGACCTTACTCAGGTGACCTATCACCAGTGTGGTAGGTTGGGTCACTTTCATAGACAATTCCCCTGAACACCAATAGACTTTCAAGCATGTGGCAGGATGGGACATCTACAGAGGTTTTGTAAGAAACCATGGAATATGAGTAATGATAGAGTTTACATATAGAACCTTATTATGGGAAGGGGGTCTTCTACAGTGTATCATTCAGCCAATTGGAGTTCTACTGGTTATAGTGGTAGAGGTAGTGGATGTAGTGCTTCTGGGAAAGAGTGAATATATTGGTAGAGTGGTTTAGTTCAAGGGGATTAGACTATATCATAGACAATAGGGGAAGGATAGTTGCTTGTCATTAATAATACATTGCTGGATAGCGAGGCTGAACCATCGACAGTTAGAGGTACTATTATTTTAACTTCTACAATAGCTAGTTCCTTATTTGATACTGGTGCCTCTCATTATTTTATATCTACACACATTTTTAATGGTTTGAGTCTATTAGTAGATTTTTTAAGAGGTTTTATGATGACAGATAAACCTTTGGGAGTACATTCGAGAGATATCTAGTTCTTCAAGGGATGTTCTTACTAGGTTGGGGAGTATTATTTTAGTTGGTATATTTACATCCTTAACAGGTCATGATTTGACCGAATTATGGGTATGTATTAGTTAGTAGAATACCAAGCCCACATTTATTGTTACCACATGATAGTGAATTTTATGTCTCCTAAGGGTGACAAATATATTCACCATGGAGAATGGGATATCCAGGTAGGATGAGTAGGGCCCATTCATAAAAAACTAGGGGATCTTACCACCTAGGTTTCTTGTCTGTTGCTAGATGAAAGTGGTGAAATGCATGATGTCTTTCCACATATATTTGATTGGTTTGATGATGTGTTTCTTGAATATTTATCAATTATTCCACCAAATAAAGATGTTTAATTTATGATTGAACTCATGTTGGGGGCTGATCCAATTTCTATTCCACCATATAGAATGGAACCAACATAGATTCAATAGATTAAAACTCAACTAGTAGAGTTCATGGATAAGGGGTTTATCCTTCCACGTATGTTGCTTTGGAGTTATCTAGTTTTGTTTACTGAGAAGGATGATGGGACTGTAATCTTATGTGTTGATTACCGAAAGTTGAACCGGATTATAATGGAGAACAAGTATCCTCTTCTGCATATCAATGACATGTTTGACCAGTTAAGGGGAGAATGTGTCTTCTCCAAGATTGACTTGAGATTGAGTTGTTATCAGTTGATAGTTTGATCTTTTGATATATAGAGGACTACTTTCAAAATAAGGTATGGCCAGTATGTGTTTTTCATGATGTTTTTTGGGATGATGAACACACCAACAATGTTTCTGTCCTTGATGAATAGAATATTCCACCCGTACCTAGATCAGTTTGTGGTAGTTATTGTGGATGACATCTTGGTGTACTCCAAGACTCGTGGAAATCATTCCTAACATCTTGAAATTGTACTGAGTACACTAAGAGAGCATTGGATATATACCAATCTATCTAAGTGTTATTTTTGTATTGTTCAGGTACCTTCTTGGGTTACATCATCTCAGAGGAAGGTGTGTCAGTGGACCCAGAGAATGTTCAAGCAGTTGTTTCTTGGGAGAAACTTAAAAAATTTTATGATATCTTTTTATTTCTAGGATTAGTAGGATATTATTAAAGGTTCATCCAATAATTTTACAATTTGGAAGCACCTCTTCGAGGATTCACCAAGAAGGGGATAAAGTTTTAATGGTCTAGATCATGTTATAACACTTTCCAGGACTTCAATAATCATTTGACTACGACGGAGATCTTGATCCTACCCGAGCCAGGTGAGAAGAATAAAATGTTTTTTGATGCTTTAGGGATCACTATTTGAGCATTGTTGATGTAGGGAGATTGATTTGTGGCATATGGGTCTCAACAGTTGAGACCACATAAACAGAACTACCCTACAAACAATTTCAAGTTTGAAACTATGGTTTATGCTTTAAAGTATTGGAAGCATTATTTTTTTATTGAAAGGTTTAGTGTGTATATTGATCACAAGAGATTAAAATATATCTTTTAGAAATGAGATTTGAATCTTCTACAGTGGTGGTGGGAAGATTATATGCAATCATTTTATTTTGAGCTAGTATATACACCCATGAAGGGAAATGGTGTTATTGATGCTTTAAAAAGGAAAACTCATACTTAGGTAGTTCGGGAGTCTAGTGATGAGTGGAAAATGATGACTTTACTAGTTGAGAATCATATTGAGGTTTATAAGGGTCAGTATCATATGAATCTCATATTAGTTTTAGTAGATTCTACACTTTTGAGATGGATTAGAGACATGTAGTATGAGGATCTAGAATGTTTTTCCGTGAGTGAAAGCCTTGATGTTGAGGAGCCACCTTCAAATTGGACTATATATGAGGATGAGATAATCTATGTTAGGAATCATGCTATTTTGAATATGAGTATACGAGAGGAGATAATGTGTGAATTTCATTCCTTAAAGTTGGCAGTGCATCCATGTTTGACCAAAATATACTGCGACCTACATCAATAGTATTGGTGTTCGGGCATGAAAAAGGAGATTGTAGGATTCATGACACGATGTTACACCTATCCGAGCATCAATGACATGGTGTTTTACTATATCCATTTCCATTTCTGTAATGGAAGTGGTATGGTGTTACTATAGACTTGTTTGTGGGTCTCCAAAGGATAGCTCAAGAGAATGATGATATTTGGTTGATAGTAGATCAACTGAGGAAAGTAGCACATTTTTTCCTATGTGGGATACTCTCTCAGTTGATCAGTTGGGAGGCTTGTGTGTCTGGTAAATATTCTATCTGCATGGGGTGACATGGAGTATTGTTTTAGATCATGACTCACATTTTTCTCCACACTTCTGTATGGTCTTGAAGAAGGCTCTTGGTACACATGTTTTTCTGAGTGAAACTTTCCACCCACATATAATGGGTAGTCAGAACGTACTATTCAAGTGATTGAGGATATTCTTCAAGCATGTGTCCTAGAATTTGGTGGGTCTTGAGAGAAGCACCTATAATTGGGGGAGTTCTCTTATAATAATAGTTATTAGGAAACTATTCGGATGACATTGTGTGAGCCTCTTTATGATAGTCCATGAAAATCACCACTATGTTGGATGGAGGTAGGAGAGTCAGAGCTGTTTGGACCGAGTCTCATGCAGGATATGTCAAAGCAGGTTTTGCTGATTCAAATGCATATTGATATGGATCATAGTATATATAATTTGTATCCTTATAGATTCCAATAGACCTTAGAGTTTATAGGGGGTGATTGTGTATTCCTTTGGGTGTCACATAGATTAGGTCACTACAGGATTTAGAGATAGGGAAAGTTAGTGCCCAGGTTTATTGAACTATTTGAGTTTGAGGATAGAATCAGGCTATTGGAATACAGAATGGATCTTCAATAGATGTATAGTGATATGAAAAATATTTTTCATGTGTCACAACTTCGATGGTGTCACCCCAACCATTCTTATGTGATCTATGTGGATGATGTTGAGCTTGAGATTGATTCATCATTTAAGGAGTATTTGATACGTGTTGTGGATCATAGTGATAAAGTGTTGAGGGGAAATAATGTTCTAATAGTTCATATATTTTGGAAACATGACCATGTTTAGGGGGAAATCTGGGAGAGAGAAGTAAATATATGGGCTTAGTGGCCCAATATTTTTACCTTGGAATCATAGAGATTCTTGGGAGTATAGCTCGAGGATGAGCTGTTATACGGTAGGGATATTGTAAGATCTTGTCCTTTTTGGAGATATATTTAGCTCATTTTTAGTCACTCTTTTCCCTATTTTGAGTATATCTTGTTTTGGTTTTACCTTGGGAGTTTTTGGGTTAAATTAGAGAATTTTGGAAGAAATAGGGGTAGTGCATGGTTGGGGCATGGTTTGGAAAAACTATGTGCCCATACTAGAAAATCATGTGAACCCAAACAGAGGAGATTCACATGGATGGTGCACATTTTTTCAAAACATGCACCCTTCTAGTAGTAATTGTATAACTCCTTAAGAGGAGGCGCATGGTTAGGTATATGATTAAGGAAAACTATAAGCATCATATAGGAAACCGTGCACATGGAAAATACCTTGAAAAAATAAAATAAGATTATGAACCCACTAGTATTAATATCAAATCACCCCCACTCAGGCCTAAATTGATTCCTAGGAATTTTAGAGTCTCCAAGATGAGTTCCAAGGCAATCCAACCTCCATTCTTGGTGAATCTAAGATCCGTTGATGGATCTACACCTCTCATGGTAAGAGATTCTCATCATGATTGGTTTCCTACCTCTCTCCCATACTTTTATCATCTTTTGAAGGGATATCTTATTTTATTGGAATTTGTTCTAGATCTAGGTTTTTATAGATATAATTTTTTGAATCTTGGATCAAGGTTTTTGATCTAGATCTTGTTCTTCATTTTGATCAAGGTTTTTTTTCTTTAATTAGGGATTTATGTTGGTGAGCATTCGTCAACGATCTTAAGGTAGGTGTTCTAAATTGAAAATACCATAGTATTGATTTAATTACATGTATGTAATTGAGAAATTTATATTTCCATGGTTGGGAAATTTCATTTTATGATTGAATTGATTTAATTTAATTTCCATGTGATAAAGATTCAGATTAAATTGGGGAAATTGATTTTAGTGTAATTAGATTAATTAATTGTTTAATTAATTACTATAATATTGTGATTGTGAAATTGATGTGTTATTGGGGTTGTGTAACTGGTCAATTAATGTGATTATGAATTAATTGTCCCTGGGAATTATGACATGGTTGGATTGACCTTAATGGGTTAATGGGATATGTGATTTAAATAATGTAAAATGGTTTAATGGAGAACTTCCATATTATTCCATGTGAATTAAAGTGATGAACCATGTTTGTTTAATAGATTAGAAAGGTACACTTTAAATATAATGTTTGATGAGAAGTTTAAGGATGCTTAACCTCGATGTATGTGAAATTTTGATATTGTGATATATGTGATTTTGTGATATATGTGTGTGAGATAAGGATTGATGCATCAAATACCATATTTTATTGACTGATATACATGTGTGAGATATGGAATAGTGATTTAAAATACCATAAATGAGTTGTGGGATATGGACTAATTCGTCAAATACCCATGGGGTACTAGACATGGATTTCAAGGCCCAAAATGTTGGCATTAGACTATGGTTATAATTGGATGTAATATGAACTAATTTGAAATGATAAATGATAACCATGGTATTGTGATATATGATATCCCTTGGGAATAGTTTAGACACTAGCATGGGCTAAGGTAGGTATTGATAGTTTGGGTATCCTCGGGAACCCAAGGTAATTATGTAGTTAATTAAAGAATAAATGAATATGTAAACTATTTACTTTATTGATTTTATTTTATTATTTGTACAACTGTATACACTTTTATTGACTAGATATTGTTTTAGACACCGTTGGTGGTGGCATATTGAGTTGTACTCACTCCCTACTCAGGCTTCCTGATCATAACCTGAATAGACTTCATGGTTATAGGAGAGGATAAGGGAAATGACCCTATGTTAGATGGATGAGTCAGGATGGAGTGTTGATTAGGGAACCATACATGGTGTCGGAACCCACTTGGGAGTGTCATTGTGTCTTTATTTTCATTTTTCATTTGAAACTTGACACATACATGGCATGATATATCTACTATTTTGGTTTGGATGTTGTATTCCTATTTTAGTCATTATGTGAGACTGGTTTGTTTGGTTCTTGGTTATATAATTTGGATATTGTTTATTCACTTCTAATATTGTTCCACTTTTATAAAGGGGGTATATTCTCCCCATGGTCAATATTATACCCTCTCTACTAGTCATCAGCCTCTGGTATAGAGGGAGGTTCACCTGAGGTCTTGTGACCAACTGACTAAGGGCATCGGTATATGGAACCTGGGTCGAGACATCACAATGAACCTCTTCCCACTATATTGTCTCCCCACCTATTATTATTTGATAAAATCAAAAATCACCTATTACATTGATCCTCCCATGATAAGGCTAAACCCTTGTGTTTTCTAATAATTATCTTTTTTTCTATTTCATACTTTTTTTCTAAATCCCTTAGTCTAGTGGGTTTAATCAGACTCTAAGATTTTAAACAATTGGGGATGAATTGTTCATAATATCTAGTGATAATAATCCTAGTTGAAGTGACCCAAGAATAGAATACATAAATACTGCATCATTTTAGATTAATATAAAACTCATAAAATAATTATACACACCCCAGAACCATAAAGGTTTAGTGTCTTTGGAGACTAGATATATATACTTCTTATTTAATAAAGTATCTCCAACATCTCCCAAAATGTTTTTCATATTAATACCCTTCTAGACTTATCATACGTAGAAACTTTCATCAAAAACTTGGGAAGGAAAACATAATAAAGGGTGAGATTAGATTCTTAGTAAGGATAAATATATGAGATATCAATTAATGATCATATGTGAGAATAAAAGTATGAGAACATAATCATAACACAAGAAATTCGTACTCAATCTATTAAATATTTTTAATCATGATTTATGACATAATCTTTTGTCAAAATAAAAGAAAAAATTCATAAGAGTGTAGAATCATAAATAATTAATCATGATCCATGAGATCATATCATAAACAGAATAATGTAGAAAAAATGTCAGCTTATAACATTATGAACATGTATAAATAGTAATAGGTTCACTCATTAAGTTAAGGACATGAAATCAGGTCCTTACATAAACTTATGGACAAGAGATCAGGACAATGTATAAACTTATGGACATTAAATCATGTCCATGTATTAACTTATAGACATGAAACCAAGTCTACAAATAATGTCATGAACATGACATCCGGTTCACGCATATCATGGTTATCTCATGAGTTATCCATTATTACCCAATGCATTAAAGGGCTAAAACAGACCCACCCACCACATAGTTTTAAACCATAAATGTTTCATAATATCATAAAAACATTGATCAATTCATTATATCATAACCTATATAGAGGAAATAATTTTCATTCCATCATTTCATCAAAGAATAACCCACAGAAAAGAAACACGTTTTATAATAATGTCATAATTTAATCATCATCATCATATTACATTTATAGAAATAAAGTGGATGGTATCATAAGATCATATTCCCAATGAAACATATAAATCCTTAAAATGTGATGAAAATTATGAAAAATAACTTTAAAAGATCATTTTAACCTTTCTTTGAAAACATGAGGAAAATATCCTTTTCTTATGATAACATTTTAACTTAAAATTTCCAAAATATTGAGAAAATATTTTTATTTGAAAATTATCATGACCCACCCCACCGATATTCGAGCTAAAACTACCCCAATCCCACTTCTAATAGGCCATGGGATGGAGACTATCTCTAAGAATTCATATCACATACATGGGAGGAATTATCCTAAGGTACCTGTAAGAAAGCACACATCTCCATGCCCATAAAAAGTTGAAATATAAAATAACTCATAACAATTCATGAACAAATATATAATCCCATAATTAGTTCTACACCTCAACCCCACACTATCTATTAAATTTTTTGAGTTCCTTTTTACTTATTTTCTCTTTTGAGTGTATTTCCCTTGAAATTGGGAGTTTTTGGGCATCCGGAGCATATCGCATGGTTAAGGAACATCATGTTCCAAACTATAGAGTAACTATCCTAAAACTTCTATAATTTTTTACATATCCAAATTCACATTTGGAGCATGTTTTCGAAACTGTGTGGTCATCCTACATGGGTTTCTCCCAGAGCCTAGTAGAGAGGACGCATGATTGGTTCACGGTTTCCTAAACCATGTGACCCAAACCATGTGTCGAGTCTTTTTTTCAAAAAAAAAATATAAAATAAAATAAAATAAAAACCCTAAACTCCCCTTCCCCTCTTACTTGCATAACCCATCCCCCTTATCCTACCTCTATCTCACTTGAACCATTCCCAGGTGGGGCTCCCGGCCATGCGCACCACCTCCCTCTCTTGATCTCCTCTCCTATAGTGGTTTCTCCTAGATTTATTGGATATTATTGGTTTAAACCTCAAGTTAAGGTCTTTATCTCCCTTCTTATTCCCCATTCTGGTGATTTTCTCTCTCCCTATAAATCCTCGTGGTTCAGTCAAACCCTAGGGTTCTAGGTGGGATGATTTTTATGTTTCTCTTCTTCATAGGGTGTGTGATAGGTCTCTTGGGTTGGCTTCAAGCATATTTCAGAATTATCCACTAAAGGTGAAGTGTTTCAGTCCATTTTGGTTCACCCACTGCCATTTGAGTATGTATTATTCAACTCAATTTATTATTTCAACTTTATCTGGGTTTTTAGTGATTTTTTGTTCCCTCGTGGTTATTTAGATCTTTGTGTGGCTCCTTGAAGGATTTCACAAATATACATAGGTACATATGTGTGTGTATATATATATATATAAATATATCCTCCTTGTACATATTCTTTCATGGTGAGGGGAATATGAAAAATAGATTAAGAAGTGTATATATATATATAGTAGTTTATATGCGTGCAAGTGTGAAATGGTATTCATCAAAGTCATGTTGAATTTAGGTATGTTTCCATATGAATTAAGAATAATTTATTTCTTGATATGTACACCATGTTTTGATGCTAATTGGGAATATATAATTTTTTGAAGAATTATTTGGAATGTAATAAATTTTCTTCCTCTTAGAATTAAATTGTGTGTAATTTTTTTATATTTCCTTCAGTCCAAGTGTTTGATAAAATGCTTGGCTGGAATTTATAAGTGTTTTGTGGTTTCTAAATGATGTTTCTGTTTTCAAAATATGTTTTAAATATTTCATGAAATTTTAAGTGGTTTTTTGTCTCTCTTTGAAAGGGGTTTTCACTCAAATGATATGGGAGGCCTGGTTGAAATTTTTAAAATGGGGTTTTTTTGGAACAATCTCCTTGGGATGTGTCTATTTCCTTTCTCATTGTTAAAGGGGTGGAAATGTCCTCAAAATGGGACTTCCATCATGTATTTATGGTTTAAAGGAAAATGAACTTTTCTATGGGGTGGTTCAGGGGTGGTGTTGGTATGTGTGACTCATGTGGTGTATTTTTCTTACTCTATATATATATATCGATTGTTTTTCTCACCCAAATTTTAGTCATAATATGGAAACCCAGTATAGCTAGTTGATTTTCTGAGAATTATTTCTATACTATTTTATGGTTATACTCTATCTTGTTTCCCTTAGTATGGATTTTTCTCTCCTTTGGAATGATGCCCCTCTATTAGGCTAGGTAGGGTACGACCGGTCATTAGGGATGTTTGATTGCATCAGGCATGCCAAAAGTATGTACCGGGTAATATTATGTTCTAGATTTCCCTCTAAGCTCCAACGTATTCCCATGTTATCTGGCACTTGTTTATGGATGATAGATAATCTAGGTGCCTCTTTTACTATGGTTACTTGAGTACTGCTTTCTCATTTCCCTAATTATATTTTCATTGCTTCTACTCCCTATTTGTTTGTGTCTCTTTGGTAAAAGTAAATATTTTGTTTTTAATTTTTTCCATGAAGAATATTTTTTAAAAATGTTCCATACTCTCCTTTCCCCCTTTTTACAGAAACACCTTTTTCATTATCTCTCTCTCTCTTTCTCTCTAAAATATTGAAGCCTCTCATTTTAAGGTTTTTTTAAATAAATAGGGAAATGGACTATGCTTTTTTTTCAAATTTAATGAATGAAAAACCTATGTTTATGTTATTTTATTTTAAACTTTCAGTAAATTAATCTGTTATTTAAAGGAAATTTATAGGGAATAGCTTTACTTGGGAATGCCTATTGAGTTTAAATACCCATGCCTATAATTATATTATTTTTTTAGATTCAGGTGTAGTACCTTATTGGTTTTTATCACCATTGATAAATTCTGGTTTTGGAGTTTGGTGATTAACCTACGGGGTCACATGGAGATTTTTTTGGTCATCAACTTTGGCATTGTTTTTTTGATTATGTTTCTTTGTTCTTGAAATTTATTTTATTTTATATTGGAGTGATTATTTGTATTTCCCCTACTTTTATTATTTTACGTTGGTATAAACCATCCATTGTCTCTCGTTGATTCCCTTGGAGGTTTTCACCACCCCAGGGTGATCGGGAACGTGCCTCATGGATGTCATGAACTAGCTTGGGTGACCGATTCAGGGTTGAACTGAGTTAGTTCATGAAAAAATAGTATCAGAGAAGGTTGATTAGATAAAATATCTTTTAGAGTTCCTTTTTTTATTTGGGTTGTCAAGTTAAAAGGAGTAGGATTGTCAGGACTTGGGGTGTAGGTATGAATAATTGTCTGGCCAACACTTCTAGTGTTGAACCTTTGCTTACCATGGGAAGCCATGTATTGAGTTTTTCTCTTTGATTTCGTTTTCCATGATTTTCTCAATAATTCTTGGTCTACTTAATTATTTTTATTTTATATATATTTTTAATAATTTTTTATGGGTTTTTGTGTTTGGGGAACAAAACAAGAGTTGGGCCAGTGGTTTTTGGTGAGATCCCAGAGCCTAGAAGGCTATATGGGCCCAAGGATGTGGCTCTAAATGAATCTCTATTGTAGTGGTGTTATTAGAATATGGCCTCCAACAGTATATCCAAGTCACCCATTGTCACTAGTCCCATAAGTGAATTTATTTTTGGTCATTTATAATTATAAAAATGCAATGAAAACCTTGTTATAAATTATGAAAACCCAAATTTCAAATGGTGATGTTTTGATTTTCAAAAAAGATAAATGGGGTTTTAAACTTTATTAAAATAATTCCTAGAAATTTTGATTTTAAATTACAATGACTTTTGATAAAAATTGATTTTTTAAATTTATTATATTCTTCATTTTTTATTTAAAAAAGTCTGGTGTTTGTTATTTTAAAGGAATTTTTCAAGATTTCCTTAAATTGAGAATGTGGTTTAAATGGGAGGGGTTAGATTTCTTGAAGGAAGTTAATGTATTTTAGTGGAATGAAATGGATTTAATTGTGGAGTTTAAAATGATTTCTAAAGTGGTATTTAGTGTGATTTTTGAATTTTTTTGCAATTTGTGAGTTGGTTTCCTTTTATATTTGGTGTTTAATTATGGATAGTCCTTAATGGTGAGTTATATTTGATTGAGTTTTTGTTTTCTTATTGTTTATAGTATTCCCCAACTAAGCTCTAAAGAATCCTGAGGATGATTTGAGGATGGATCTTCCATCATGTTATTTTGGTAGAACATGTCTTGTCTCATTTTTCTAGTTTGATCATTTCAAAAATGGAGCCTCGTGGTCCTCATCACAAATTCTTTGAGAAGTTTCAAGAGTAAAACTCTCCTTGATTCTTTAGGTAGTGGGAACTAGAAAAATATGAGGAATGGTTTAAAACCATCAAGGATATTTTCACTTATATTGAGCTTACTAGGCCTCTTAAGCTCATGTTTGTGACCTTTATGTTTGATGGTTTCACTTGGAAGTGGTGTAAGTCGGTCATTAGGAACAACCTTCAAGAATACCTCCCATGGAAATTCTTCAAGGCCTTGTTCTTCTGACCACACCTCTTTGAGGCTATAAAGGTAGTGAGGGTGATAGAGATGTGCTACTTTTAACAAGGTGATGGATTGGTATTGGAATTCATTTTTTTGTTGTTATATTTCCCAGTATCCTGAAGATGGATGAGGATGATTCTATGAAAGACCAACATTTTGAGAATGGCATGCATCCTGATCTTTAGTCTAGGGTGTCAGAATTCAGTTTAACCTTCTTTTCCAATGTGGTGAGGCAAGTAGTTCGGGTTGAGTTAGTATTAGTATAGGTGATCGAGTTATCTAGTCCTCATACAGTATTTGGAAGTGATGAATGGAATTCTAGTAAATAGATTAGAAAGAATCCTAAAGTTGATTATGCTGGTGGTGGAATTAAGAGGCCTTACAATCTTTCATCATCACCTTCTAGGCATCAGACCCTGGTGTGTCATCAATGTAGAAATTTGGGTAACAAGAATTCATATTTTCTATAACACCAAATACCTGCCAAACCCATAGACACTTCGGTCACTTGGAACGGTTTTTTCTAGGTGTTTCTATGAAGCAACATGGATCCAGGTCCACCCCCTCAAAAGATCCCCCATCCTATTTGCAGTAGTAGGGTGTTGATCTAGGTTCAATTTAATTTTTCTCTTATTTGAAATGGTTTTTGTTTTGGGTGTGGTGTTTAGTTATGTATTTTTTTTATTTGGGATGGAGAATGAACTTGTGTACCCATTTTTTGGGAATTTTTTTCTTGATTTAAGTGCCTTTTGGGAAAAAAATTTATCATATTATTTTGGGATTGTGGCATTCTTTATTTCGTGAAACATTTTCCTTTGTTTTTTTTGTTTTCATTAGGATAGGATTCAAGAGTTATTCTGGCTTGGGAAATCAATGTTCGGCTGGAGTTTTAATATAGTGGGGAGAACACCATAGGATGATCTCGTGATGAACTCAACTTCAAGGTGTTCTTAGTAAGGAACTTTATTGTTTCTGCCCCACTTAACACTGATCATAGTAGTGGGTTAGCATGGATAGTGGGTTATGTGATAGATGCCTATGGAGATACTGAATAGACCATGATGGGTTTCTTTAATGGTTTCTATGTTAGGGGTCAGGGTGTTCCTTATTAGGCTGTGTTTGGAAAGGGGTGGGTCTCCTCTTCATAATCCCTTAGGTGTTTGTTCGAGATCTTTGGTCTTGTGAGATGTATTCCATTGATGTTTGGATTATTTTGAGGATGGTCTCATAGCTTATTTTTATATTTTTATATTTCGGGTTTTGAATAGAAGCAAGTGTTGGTTCTTCTATCTTCATGTTTTTAGATCTTTCCTCATAGTTCATCTTTGTGTTTGTCGTGATCAACCAAATCTATTGGTACTTTCTGGGGGAAGAAAGCATCAAGGTAGAGAGAATTTCCACACCCCAACCTGAAATAATTCTATTAATTTAATCATTTTTTAGTTTATTCTTTACATCTTTTCTATTCCATGTGTTTTTTCTTGAAATTGGGAGTTTTTGGGCAAACAAAGCATGTTGCGCTGTTAGGGAACATGGTTTTTAAAACCATATGATGACCATATGATAACTTTTGTGATTTTTTATAAATCCAAATGCATGATTGGTACCTGGTTTTCTAAAACATGTGTCTAGTCCATGTGGGGTGTTCCAAGATCCCAGTAGAGGGTGCATGGTTGGTGAAAAATATTCCAAACCGTGCAACCCCAACCATGCACCGTGTATTTTCTCTAAAAAAATAAATAAATTAAATTAAAAATAAAAAATAAAAAAATAAAAAAACCTGAAATTTCCCTTCCTCCTTACTTGTGAAACCCCTCACCCTTCTCCCCCATCTATCTCGTTGCAACCACACCCAAGAGGGGCTCTCGACCATGTGCACCACCCCCCTCTCCCGTGCGTCTCTCCTCTAGTGGTTTCTCTCATATTTATTGGAGATTATTGGTTAACACCTCAAGGTAAGGTCTCCACCTCCATCGTTTTTCCACATTATGATGATTTTCCCTCTCCTAGTCACTCATCTTGGTTTGTCTGAACCCTAGGGTTCATAGTGGGAAATTTTTTTTGTGTTTTTCTTATTCCTAGGGCATGTGATGTGTCCCTTAGGCCATCTTCAAGAATATTTCAGCATCCTTTAGTGAAGGTGAATCGTTTTGGTCCATTTTGATTCACCCAGGGTCGTTTAAGTAGGTATTATTCCATCACTTTTTTTATTCTAGTTTTTTGGGGGTCTTTTGGTGATTTTTGGTTGCATCTTGGTTATTTAGATCATCGTGTGGCTCCTTGAAGTATTTCACACATATACATAGGTATGTGTGTGTGTGTATATATATATATATCCTCCTTGTACATATTTCTTCATGGAGATGGCAATATATACATTGGATTAAGGAGTGTTTGTATATATATGAGTGTATATGTGTGCAAGTGTGAAATGGTCTTCATCAAATGCATCTTTGATCAAGGTAGGTTTCCTTATGAATTGGAATTTATATATAATAATCATTAATTCCTTGAATTTTATACCATTTTTTTATTTTAATTAGGAATATATAATGTTTTGAAGAATTATATGGAATATAATAAAGTTTTTTCCTCTTTGAATTAAATTTCTTGGAATAGTTTTATATGGCCTACACACTAAGTGTTTGAAAAAAATTCTTGGATGGCCTTTCTAAGTGGTTTCTGGTTTCTAAATGATGTTTTGGTTTTTTAAATGTGTTTTAAATATTTGAAAAATTATAAGTGGTGTGTTTGGATCTCTTTGAAATGGTTTGTCACTCAAATGATATATGAGGCCTGTTTTGGACTTTTGAAATGGTTTTCTTTGGAAAACTCTCCTTGGGCTATGTCTCTTTCCTTTTTCATTATTAAAGGGGTGGAAACATCCTCTTCATGGTACTTTACTTATATATTGATGGTTCGATGGTAAAGGGACTATTCTATTGGGTGGTTCGGGAGTGGTGCTGGTATGTGTGACTCAAGTTGTGGCTTTTTCTTATTATATATATATATATATTGATTATTTTTATCACCCCATTTTAAACATAACATGGGAACCTAGAATAGTTAGTATATTTTCCATGATTTCTTGTTGTACTAGTTTAAGATTATGCTCATGTTATTGGCTCTTAGTATGGACTTTTAATTCTCTGCTTTGGGATGATTCCCCTTAGTTAGGCCAGGTAGGGTTTGACTGATCATTATGGTTATTTGATTTCATTAGGCATGCCGACAAGATGGATCGGGTTATATGTTCTAGATTTCCCCCTGACCTCCAAGGTATTCTCATGTTCTCCGAAATTTGTTTATCTATGTTGGATAATCTAGGTGACTCTTTTAGTATAGTTACTTGATTACTTATTTCCAATTTCCATCATAATGTTTCCATTGGTTCTTATCACTATCTTTGGAATGTCTCTTTGTTAAAAGTGAATGTTTGGTTTTTAAATGTTTTCATAAAGAATATTTTTGAAAAATGTTTTATAGTCTCTTTCACCCCTTTTTTCACAAACACCTTTTTTTATTTTATCTCTATCGTTCTCTACTTGTATTTAAAATGACCAAGCCTCTCCTTTTAAGAAAACCCCATTTTAAATAAATAGGGAAATGGACTATGTTTTGTTTTGAAATTTAATGAATGAAAAACCAATGTTAGTATTATTTTATTTCAAACTTATAATAAATGAATATTTTTTTTAAAGTAAATGCATACGGAATAGTTTTACTTGGGAACGCCTAATGATTTTTAATATTCATACCTATAATTCAATTAATATATTTAGATTTTGATGTAGGCCTTTCTTGGTTTCTATCACTATGGAGAGATGTTGGTTTTGGGTTTGGTGAGTGACATGTGGGGTCACACAAAGATCTGTTTGGGCATTAGGTTTTTTTTAGTTTGTGTTTTTTTATGTTTCCAATTTATTTTATTTTAAATTAGGATGATTTTTTGTCTATTTTCTTATTTATTTTATTTTATATTGGGATTAATCGTTCCCACTATCTCTTGTTGATTCCCTTGGTGCTTGTTGCCACCCCGAGGTAACCGGGAACGTGCCTCAGGCATGTCACGAGACATATTGAGTGACCGGTTCAGGGTTGAACTATGTTGGATCATTAAAATTAGAGCACAACATAAAGTTCTGGAAAGCATATAAAAGGGGGATAAATACAACCTCACCAAAAAATAGGAAATAAAGTCCAACCTACTCAAAGGAGGTGACTAATATATAATGAAACATTGGTATACACCTCATTCTCTCTTGGAAAACTAAGATCCACCTACTCTTGGTCCTCCAAGAACTCCATAAAAAATTTCTTCATCTACATAAGACACAACATGTGTGGGATGATCCCATGCATAAGTGAGTATCAAAATACCTATTAGAACACCACAAAATCACTAAGCATAATAAATTAAGAGTAGTCATCTCATCATAAGATATTCCAATCATAAAATGTGACATACAATAAGACATCCAAATATAGTCATAAAAAACTTTTAGTCTCAAATTCCTTATCCACTATCATCCATAGTTCCATTTGAGGTTTCAAGATAATGCTCATCTGGGAGGAACCACTCCTCGAATTATACTACAATTGAAAAGACTCATCCCAGAGGTCATGATCATTAGGTTTAGCCAAGAAGATGCACACACAAAACTAAGAGGTTTTATCCAAGATACACACTCAATCGGACTACAACACATGGGAAAGATTATATCTCGATACACAATTAGGGGTAAATGTCGAGGGTTCACTAGGGGCACACCAAAACCTTATGGAAACATCCTCATAGATAGGGGATCAACACCCAGTTAAATATTAGTCGCATCAATTCCAACAAACCTTATCTAAGGAAATATGATGGAAACAAGGATCACCCTAGGCCTCTCAGATCACTACAAAAAACTGGAATTTAGTAACATTTTTTAAAAACATCGCTAATTTTAAATTTAGAGTTATTTTATGAAAAGAATTGATAATTTATCCAAATTTACAAGAAATATCGCTAAAGTAGTGAAGTTTACTCCAAGACATCTCTAAATTAGCAAGGTTTTTATGAAATTTCACTAAATTAGCAATGTTTTCAGGAAACGGTGCTAATTTAGCCATGTTTTTTGGGAAATATCGCTAAATTAGTGACACTTTTCAAGAAACATCACTAAAAATATATATATTTATATATATGATTTCCCTGAATTGATTTTAACATATAATCATATATATATATATATATAAACATAAACACACACATATAAACATATATATATAAATATATATCTTTATATATATATAAACACACACATGAACATATAATATATATATACATAGATTTATATATATATATATATATAAACATAAATATTTTAAATTTAGTCACATTTTTAAGAAAACATGCCTATTTTAGTTATATTTTCATTGGTGTTTAAAAATGGGGCTAATTATATATATATATATAATTATAATTATATCTATATATGCACACATATATATTTAGACACACACACGCACATATATAAACACACACACATATATAAACACATATATATAATATAAACATATAAATAAAAAAAATAAACATATATATATAATATAAATTAAAATTATAAACATATATATATATAATATAAAACATAAACACACACATATATATATTTATATATATATGTGTGTGTGTGTGTGTATATATAATATAAACATATATATATATATGAACATATATACAAACATATATACAAACATATATAATCTAAACACACACACACACACATATATTATAAACTATAAACATATATGTAAAATATAACCATATATATATATACATAAAATATAATATAAATTATAAACAAACACACACACACACACACGCATATATACATATATATAATATAAAACCACACACATAGATATATATAATATATTAATTATTTAAATACTGAAATATATTTATATAAATATATATAGAATAGAATAAAATAAAATATCAAAATAATAACAATAGGTGAATTGGTCCGCTTTTGGGGTTAGGACACTAGAGTGCTGGGTTTGAATTCTTATGGAGGCAGAATTTTTGATTGCATCCTTAGGTGTGTGGATTGTGTCTAGGGTGTGTGGTGGTGGAAAGAGATGCTCTCTTCATGGTAGGGTGGGGCATGCAGGTGTGTGGGATTCAAGGAAGTGGGGCAGCATCTAAAAAATATTACAAACATTTTTTTTAATATTTTTTATTTTAAAAAAAAACCAGAGGTAAAAAAATATGAATTTAAAAAAAATTCTCATGTTTTTTAGAAACGTCGGGAAATGGGCTATGATTTACAAACATTTCTAAAAAAAATATCAATAAATGAATTAGCGATGTTCATAAATGTCTCTAATGAAAAAACTTACACTAATTTATATTTTTTTGGTAGTGGAGGGATATATGCTCCAATCCACTAAGAAATTATAAAAGTAGTCTAAGATGACTCATTCCAGAATAAGGGGACTCTCCAACACTACACTGATCATCAGGAAGCTATATAGGGGTCACCCTCTATGATGTGAATGTGATTCCACACTGAACCCTCATAGGAATGGACCAAGGGAACTCACTCAACTGATACTGGTCCAAGGAAGATCACACAATCTCATAATGAAGCTAAGATGATAAGAAAGAGGAATCCAATCTATCCTTAAAGGAGTACACGGCATGCCCCTAGGGGTGCACGACGTGCCTCACTAATCATGGAAATACCAATGCCTCACAGTCACACAACATGAACTTTTCCATAATAAATGGCATGTTCCTGAGGTACACAACATGAAGATGATGATCTGCTACTCAACATGTTGTTCTGCTAATGGTCGTGTACATCGGGTTGTTCCCACGTACTTGGTCGTGTCCAAGTACACAATAGTGCCCATGTACTTTCCAAGTACACAGTGTGTGGGACCACATGACCACATCGGTGTGTACCACTTATACACATTGATCCATATTCCATGTGTTACATAACATGTAACGAGGCACACATTACGGATCATACGCTTAAGCAACTTTCCTCCTGAAAGGGTAAGTCCCTTTCGATGGCCAGTAGAATTTTCCTGGTGAAATCTACAATTGTTTCTAAACTTGTTTATTCAATGATGATTTATAAATGGTCAAAAATTATTTTAAAACGTATTAATACTGCTATTATAAATTTTTTTTGGACTGGTAGCACTATGGAGATGAAACTGGTGACTATCCCCTGGACCTCTTGCTGCAAACCTGTTGGTAAAGGGGGGATTGGCATCAAAAATCTCTCTAAATTAAATGAGGCTTTGCAATCTAGACTTACATGGAACATTACTCACAACACATCTCCCTCCATGAATTTCCTCAGAGCAAGCTTCCTTGACAAGCTTAGATACAATCATCCCTATCCTCTTAAGTCCTCCATTTGGCCCTCCATAAAATGTACTTTCATGTCTATTATGTCTAACTATAGATGGATAGCCTCTAAGGAATCCGGCTTAAAATTATGGTTTGATAATTGGACTGGTGTTCCCCTGATCTCCTTGACATATAAAAACCAACCCCCTCTCCATCTTCAGGATTAAATTGACTCAATCATTCATATGCATAATCTCGATCTCCCTGAGAATATTACCCAAATTGTTGATAATTATTATTTTGTTAATACTAATGATTTACTTATTTGGGAACCGACACACAATGGGATCCTTAACTCCAAATGCTATTATAAGTTCCTTTTCAACAATGATGACAATATTCACCCTTGGATAGATAAATTCAACAAAGTGTGGATAAAACCCTCAATATTTACTTTAGTCTGGTGGATTTATCATCAAAGAATCCCCACAGATTACTGCTTAAAAACTTTCAGGATTACTCTTTGTTCTAAATTTCGTATATGCAATCAACATATAGAGGATATTAATCATCTCTTTCTCTCATGTGACACATCTTCCGCTCTCTGGAATTATATTCTTGACATTTTTGAGTGCATATGGATTTTTTTTATACCATCAACATGCAGATTAATAATTTCTTGGAGTTGTCTACGTCTCAGAAAATCAAAAACCTTTTGGTTTCGGCGGTTGCGGAACTTCTTCACATTAACTGGTATGGTAGAAATGAATTAATTTTCGGCAATAATTATTTTAAAATTAGTGCAGGGAAAACGAGAATCCTCATGGCTATCCACGAATCATCTTCTATCTAAAAAGCTCACTGCAACAATTCGGTATGTGACCTTGGGATCCTTAGACATGTTGGGGTGGAGGGGATTTACCCTCTCCCCCACTCTACTCTTGAAGTTTTTTGGCTCCCCCCCCCCTTCGGGATGGATTAAAAACAATGTGGATGGTGCCTCCAAAGGCAACCCGGGACCAGCGGGCTGTGGTTCCGTCTTCATAAATCACCTGGACCAGATCCTTGGATGCTTTTATGGATCTTGTGGTTCCTCTACTGCTTTGGAAGCTGATATGATGGGTTTCATCCATGCCATCACCTTTTCCAGACTACACAGCTGGAACAATATCTGGATTGAGAGCGACTCTACTACAATCATTCAGGCCATCTGGAATGGTACAATTCACCTAGCTTGGCCTCTTACTGCCCGCTAGATGGACTGTTTGAATTCGCTTGTTGGGATTAACTTCATCACCACTCACGCCTTCCACGAATCCAACATGATCGCTGATGGGATTTCCAATCTTGGAGTTACTCACGAATTACATTGGATGGATGATCTCCCTTCTGAATTAATCCTTTATTATGCTCGGGATGTCTACAAAATTCCTTACTTTAGACTTGTGTAACCCCCTCCTTTTTTATCAATAAAATTTCTGACCTTTTGAAAAAAAAACGAGGCACACATGGCGTGAAACACTATATGGCCTCCTGGGTGTGTAACCTCTATACATGCTAAGTAGGTCAGCTAAGCGTCACACATCGTGTGACCCATGTAACATGGAGTGTGATACTTTTCATAGCAAGGAAACCCTAGCACCACATATATGGTACTACATGGTGTGTGTTCATAGGATTACACATTATGTAGTTGAGATTTTCACAGAATCCTGGATCAGTTTCACGCGTCTTCACTCATACCTATTACTTCTGATCATACCAAGAATCATGTCAATAATCACACTATACATCATGTATCTTAGTTTTACTGAACCCTCTCTCCATCAATAGTTAGATTTTAGTTGTTTCAGTCATATTTTTTACCTGGGAAACACCAGTCGTCGTGGCTCGTCAGTGCTGCATGAAAATATTGCCATCACGAACACCTAATTAATCCATTAATCCACTTCCTCTATCATTTACCATAAACATGATGTCAAATATCTATTCTGAATTTTTGGTAGTAATCCATTTCACCAAAGACCAAATGTGCAATGATCGTTCACTGGGTATTCGTCGAACCCTAGGCCAAAATAGAATTCTAATGATAAATTCATGTAGAATGGGGAGAGAAAACCATAAAACATAAATATAATGAACAAAACTCGACCTTTCCTCATTTTGGACTCTATATATTTTCATAAAATAGATGAATGAGGAGGTATTAACATCAATGACCAAAATAATAACAATTATCCCCAACTCCCCCAAATAAATCCATGCCCGCAAAATGATTGATCCACTAATCAAAATGTTAGTCGATTCATTCCTATTCATTATGAGATAAGAAATTGGTATAAACCCATAAAAACATCCTAAATTTATTTGGATCAATCACTGATGAATAAAATATCTGTGTCTTTTTCGTGGTGAGACCATAAGTTGTGTTGCACACTAGTCGTTGATCCACAGTCTGATCTTCATTCCTCTAAGAATAAATCTCCAATACTATCTCCTCAAATCTTTATGGCGATGAAAATAACCTTGGTAATTTTCCATATAATTGTATTTATAATCATTTTTAGTTCATAGTGAAAAAATATAACAATTACATTATATTATTTTATTTTATTTTATTAATAATTCACTTGTGACTATGCTCAGCCCAAATGTCTGACGTGTTCCATGGTTATGTCACACCCAGTCTGAAAATAATACTCTAAACTCAATGTAGGTCATTGATTTTTTATCCAAGAATTCCTTTTGGAGTTATTCCACATTTTTATGAAAATTGTGTGTGCATGCAATTAATATATTTAATATATCTAAAACAAAAATTTCGGGCTCATTGGGCCTCGAAATCTCACAACGTATAAGTGATGGACTCTAGAAATATTACAAGAAATATTTCAAAGTCTTATAAGGAAAAAATAGGAAATTAAATTATTCCCCCCCTCAAATATTTTTTTCCTTGAAATTAAAAAACCAAACAAAACGGTGGGGATACTGAGCTCTCAACTGGGTATCTCACTCCCACAAGCTCCCTTTAAGTTTTTCCACGCTGTCAATAAACACATACCCAAGAAAATCACTTTTACATGGAGGTTTGTTCCCTATTACTTCCCAATAGTACCATCTCTTTGAAAAAGAAACCACCACTCTCACAACCTAACTTGCCCAGGTCAATATCATGAAATGAGTCATGCACATGCAGCCTTAGCTATGACAAGTGAAGAACACCAAGAAACCAAAACTACTATGGTCAGGGGGTAAAGTGATGAACAACCTCACTAACTTGACACAATAGTTGGAAAGGAAAGAGCCTAAGATCATCAGAGATATCCTACCACTATGGCTACCAAAAAACAACTCTCAAAATCCAAAGGTCTTCTTCTTTGGTTCGTAAAGAACTCCTAACATTTCCATGAAGTCCTCATCATCACTTGGATGAACTGCCCCCTTATAACCATCAATGTCACCAAAACTATGACCCAATAATTACCACTCACTAGCTCTGACTGGTATAACGGCTACCTATAAGGTCCATTATACATTCCCTTAGAAAGGTTCTACACTTATGGTGGAGTGGTAATCAGTATGATATAAAAATTCCATATATGGTAGATGGTCCTCCCAGTTTTGGATCAAAACAAATATTCAAACATGAATCATGTTCATGAGAACCTAAATAGTCCACTTTACCTAGCTATCTGACTTGGTTAAAACATTTTTCCCTACTGCAACTGTGACCTTGAAGGATTTATGCATCCTTTCCCTAATCCTTCCATAAAGTAAGAATCATGGATTGTAGTGATCATCAAGGGAATTATATGAATTTGTACTACCTCCTTCACAAAAAAGTGTCCTAAAATATCCAAAAATCTCTCTTAGTCATCACACATAGACATGAGAGACAACATGAGTTTATCTTGAAAATTTTATAGAACTCCCTTGGTTGTCCAACTGATGCCAATAGATCCTGGTACATCCTCTCCTCCACTAGATGTACTACTAATGGAAAATAACCTCCTTATCATGTCCTTTAACAATGTGACTGGTGTCACAATCCATCCTCAAAAAAGGAATATGATCCTCCCACCTTTGGAAAAATCTATCAAGAATATATCCAGTGGATATCAAGTCGCACGACATCTCATAATCCATATCCTTGAGTTGCACCTCCCTGAATCTCTAACGAAGCGGAGGGGTAACAACTACTAACTGGAGAAAATACATACCATCCTCAGGTGTCTCACAGGATTTAACTCGTACATCGAACACACATGGATTTCATCAAATAAGACTACCATCAACTGAAACAAGAAGGTATAAGGATCTAATCTATAAGTCTTACAACTCTACTAAGGAGTAAAACATGCCAAAGGGTATCACCATGAGCATAAAATAGACATAGTGGATTTAGAAATCCACATATGGCATATATTTCTCTAAAACTAGAGATGGTGATAACCTAACTTGAGGTAAACTCTAAGATCAACTTCTCCCTAAACCAGTGTCCGAAGAACTAAATAATCATCAGGGGGATACTCTTCCCCACATCACCTAGTTCAAGTGACATCAATTCACAAATGACCTCATGTACTTGTTTTCCTCCTGGGCGAATAACATAAATTTTTATAATAAAATCAAACTGGGTATTATGAAGCCCCTAATTTGTACACTCCTCCAACTTCACCTCCATCACTAACAACTAAATGAGGTCATCCGATATGCTAGCACAAATATCCGGTCAGCTTTGGAGAAAATATATCTAGAAAAAAACTATTGATGGAGAGGTAAGCCCAACACATCCTCAAGAAGGACATCCACTTACTCTAACATCATCACAGAAACTAAAATCTTAAATCATCTTTTACTCCAAAGTTAATACCAGAAAACTGATAAGGAAGCGGCTATAACCTCTCATGAATGATCCCACTCTACCCTTCTTAGGATCACTCTTTATCAAAGGAGAAAAACACCATCCCAATAAGATGAAACCACCACTGCACACACTGGTGGAAAAAAATGATCATGGATATTAGGGAACTAGTCCATATTGATAAAAACATTGTTGGGTATCACCAAAACTATTAAGAAATTCCACATGATGCTCTATCTACTCCCTGATTTATGTCACATTTTCGGTAGAAGTGTGTAATCACTGGTCCTATCTACAGGATCCTCAAAAACAAGGATTAAGAAAAAGGATGTACTGGTATCAATAGGCATCAAATAGGGGATACACTCAGGGAAAATTGGTTCCTAACACTATGTGAAAATTGAAGTTTTGATAGTGAAGACACACATCATACGTCAAACTACACTCAAATCCTCTACGAGCTCCTACTGTTTGGAACTCATCCTTTCTATTTCCTAACTGTTTACCAAAACCAGGGCTTACTATGATACCTTAATACATCAAAAAACCATATACACGCAATTAAAATAAACTTATCCACCATACCTCTTCACTATCCTCTTTGGGTGGCACTAACTCGCCTATATGGTTTTGGATTGAGTCTCAATAACGTGTCTTGGTGGGGGAATTTTACCTCTTACTCTCATGTCCAAATTCAAATAAAAAATCACCAACATAGGTTTCTACTAACACCCTGAATCACACTAGAGATGTATCACTAGTAAAACCATCATCAAGATGGGTCCTAACCAAGAAAGAAACTCGTACCATAAGCTCATACCAGTTCTACACCACTGATGAAATGGGTCTAGCTCACCATGTAACATGGGAGATCTGGAAATCTAGAACTTTTGATGTATAATCAGCATAGGTGTGTCATCTTATAGTGCCAATAGATTTAACTACTACTCTACAAAGAAAATGGGTTGCAAGAATAACCATGAAATTAGTCGAGGGTTCACACAATATTTAAATCTTGGACCATCGACTTGATCCAATCCTCCACTGCCTGGGGATCTGGATCATGGAAAAACCTGAGCAGTCTCTATCCCTAGAACTCAAATAATGAACCAAAAATACACATATCATTATCCTAAGTTTTTGGAACCATAAACTACCAAACATGTCATCAAACATCCATTGAATCCACTAGAGGATATAATAACCGCTCTACAGGTGGTATCACTACTCAGCCCGCCAAGAGGAAACACCTCTTGAGTGGGTCTTAGAACTTATGCCTCATAACTCATCTAGTTTTCATCATGAAACTATCTCAAAATCTTAGCTAGATATCGGTATAGAGAAATCTTGAATATTATCATGAAGTACCAGGATCAATGAGTATATCTGGGAAGCTGACCCCAGAAGGACATGGAAAACACAACCCATTCCTATATGATGTATGTAAAAATGTTATCCCTACAACCAGTACCTATATGTATCGAGATGAAAATTAGGTTATATGGGTCCTGGTGAATGGATAGGTCAGTCGCTGCACCAACACTGGACACCTTTTATTAAGAGTGAATCTTGAAACATTTTGACATTGTTTCCCTAGTTCTCAAACCAAACCTCACAACTAGATAAAAGAAACTCCAAACTCTGATCCTAAATCTAGGTAGTGTCAAACACTTCAGTATGGTTACACATTTAATAACATTCTATCATGAACCGAACCACTGATATCCAAGTCGCAATTACCCCAATCCTGCCTCCAATAGACCAGGGGATGGCGACTATCACCAAGATGGAATATCACACACATGTAAGGCATTAGACTAGGGTAATTGTATGCACACACACATATCTAATCCCAAAAAATTCTGAAATGTAAAAAAACTAATAAAAATGCATGCGTAAATCTATAATACCACAATTAGAGTATAGCATAAAGTACTATAAATCATAGAAAGGGGAAAATACAAGCCCACCAAAACTGGAAATAAATTCTAACCTACTAAAAGGGGGTAATTTTGTCAAATGTAACACCAGTATACACATTGTTCTATCTAGATAAACTAATCTCCACCCACTCTTGGTCCTCCAAGGACTCTATAAGATGGGTATTCATCTATATAAGACATGACATGTGTGGGAAGGGCCCATACATGGGTGAGTATAACAATACCTAGCAGGACACCATGAAATCACTAAGCATAAAGTATCAAGAGTAGTAAATTCATTATAATATATTTCAATCATAAAATGATACATACAATAAAACATCCAGATATACTCATAAAAGACTCTGACTCTCAAAGGTCTCAACCACTACCATTCTTATTTCCATGTGAGGTTTCTAGGTAATGATTATCCAGGAGGAACTTCCCCCTGATATATATTTCTTTAGAAGACACTCATACTATATGTTATGCACATAGGGTCTAGCCAAGAATAATCACACCTGAAACTGAGAGGTTTCATCCAAGATACACACTCGGTCAGACTACACATCATCAAAAAATCATATCTCAATACATAGCTAGAAGGTCAACCTCCTGGGCTCAATGAGGGGATGCCATACCCTACTAGAAACAACCTCCTAGATTGGGGATTGGTGCCCGTGTAAATACGGGTCATGACAATTACATCAAACCATATATAAGGAAATATGAATTAAATTAGGATCTTTATGGTACTCTCGAAAGGATACATGCTCCAAGACATTGCGAAATATTTCAAAGTGGAGTAAGAAGACTCATTCCAAAATAAGGGAACTCACATAAACTACACTGATCATCAGGAAGCCATAGAGGGGTCACCCTCTATGATGGGAAAGTTATTCTATATAGAATCCTCATATAAAAAGACCAAGGGAACTCACTCAATTGATATTGGTCCATAGAATCTCACACAATCTCACAATGAAGCAGAGCTAAGTAGAAAGTGGAATCCAATCCGTTCTCAAAGGAGTACGTGATGGGTCACTTGGGGTACATGGTGTGTCTCACTAAGCATATAAATGATTGTGTCTTATGCTCACATGACATGAAATTTTCCATAATAAATGGAATTTTCCTAAGTTACATGACATGTAGATGTCGATCTAGCACTCGGTATTCCATTCTTCCCATGCCTGTGTACGTCGAGCCATGCATATGTACTTGGTCATGTTCGAGTACATGGATATGCCTATGTACTCTAGTCTACCCATTTAATTTTCAATAACAAGGAACGTGGGACTACATGGACACCTGGGTGTGTACCCAATGTACACATTGATACGTCTTCCATGTGTTACAAGACTTGTGAGTGGGCACACACAACATATACCACTACATGGCCTCCTAGGAATGTACCCTCTGTACAAGCTGATCCAGTTAGCTTAGGTTCACACGGCATGTGACATGTGTCACATGACATGTGATACATTTAATAGCATAGAAACCCTAGTTTTATATATATGGGATAATACAGTTTATTTCCATAGGACAATACACCATGTAGTTAGGATTTTCATAAAATACTGGATCTACTTCATGCATCTTGGACCATAACTCTATCCTAAGATCCTACCAAAAATAATGTCTAGAATCATGCCATAAATCATTTATCTTGGGTTGAATGAACCCTCTAACAATGTTTTTCTAGATTCTGTCTGTTTCAGTCATATCCACTACTTAGAAGACACCCTTCATCATGCCTCGTCGTTGCCGCATTCCAAAACAGCCATCAAAAACTCTTGATCTGTCCAAAGATCCACTACCTCCTTAATGTACTATAACCATTTTGTCTAATCTCTATACCAAACCCATGGTAGTGATCTATTGTTCCAAATATCTAATGTGAAATGATCATTCACTAGGTATTCATCAAATCGTAGGCCAAAAGTGAATTCAAACAATGAACACACGTAAAACAAGCAGAGAAAACGATAAACCACAAATGTGAGGAACAAAAGTTAGCCTTTTTCATTTTAGAATCAATCCTGTATCATAGAAAAGAAAAATGAATAGTTATAAACATCAAAAAACAAACAAATAATAATTATCCTCAAATCTTGTAAATAAATCCATACCCATGAAATGATCGATCCTGGATTCAATCTGTTAATTGATTTACTTGCATTCATCATGGGATAAGAAACAGGGATAAATCCACAGAAAAAAAATCCTTCCTAGATTTGGATTGATTTCTAATAAAGAACATATATGTGTCTTTATCATTGGTGAGATCCACAAGTTGTTCTACACATAGATCATCGATCCATGATCCAATCATCATTCCTCACAGAACGATCCTCCAATGCTATCTTTTCAAATCACTAGGGTTATGCTGATAAACATAGTATTTTTTCATAGAAGCATATTTATAAGTGTTTTTAGGTCATGGTGATAAATTAAAATATAATAATTTAATTATTTTATTACTTTAATAATTTTTCTCTAACTGTGCTCAACCTGAAAGTCTAACACGTTCCAAGGCTATGTCACGCATAGTGTAAAACCAATGATCTAAACTCAATGGTAGTCTTAGGTTTCTAATATCATACTATTATGTGAGTTATTCTAATTTTTCAATAAAACTACATGTGCTTGTAATTAATATATTTAATATATCTTAAAAATTAAAACTGTTTAAAAAAGATGAGACGTAAAAAAAATGGACATGAAAAATTATAAATGAATATTAAAATAAAATAACGTTCATGATGATGGTAAAATCCATTCAATCCATACACATCAAAATAAAACATTCCTTTTACACTTCTATAAAAATTTCAAAAGTGACTTGTTCAAAAAACAAGTCTTTAAAAAGATTCAATTTAAAACTATTTAAATAAAATAAAAGGTAATGAAAATTTAAATTTTAACATATTTCATCTATAGGTAAAAACTTCCATAAAATAATTTTTAACAGAATGGACATTAAATAAAAAGTTCATTGGCCAAAAAGGAAATAATGTTGACTTTTCATTAAAAACATTTTTGTTATCATTTTAAGTACTATAAAAATGAAAATAGTATTAATATATAAAAATTACAGTAATAAATATTAGAGAAAAAAATATTTTGGGTTTAAATGGTAATATCCATATAATTTCCCTAAGGGGAAATTTAGCATAGATAATCCTTAAAAGAAATGAGATTATAACATAAACCCCTTAACTCAAGTATCATATTTATTTATACATATTATAACATCATGTATAATAAATATATATTTATTATAAATATATTAAAAAACCATGCTCATATATATCATACCATATATAATTTACTTATAACATTTTATCACTCATTTACTAACAATTATTCAATATAATTATTGTTCTGGGTGATAATTATTTTGTTTTCATGCATGTTTTAGTTTGAAAGTCCCATACTTGTACTTTGATCATGTTTATATCACCTCCAAAAATTTAATCATATAATTATTATCATATTTGATCATTCATTATATACAATTTTTTTAACAATTATAATATATCAGCGATGAAAAATTAATTACATCAGTTTGTTGAGATGATAGCATGTAAGTATGCTCGAGTGATGTTCCCACTTTTCTATGGATGGAATGAAAGAAAATTAAATAATAATCCACATATAACAAATATAATAATATCATATATATTATATATATTCAGAAAATACATCATTATAACCATCAATATGAATCAGTGATGAAAAATGAAATGCATTGCTCTGTAGAGGTGGTAGTCCACATGTTTGCAAGATTGATGTTTTCTTTTCCCATGGGATGGAAAGGAAATAGATAATGGTTGTTCCATGATTTTAATAATAATTTAATATATTTAATATGATAAAATAATAATTTTATAATGGATAACATAGATTTAGAGGAGTCATAAGAAGAAATAAAATTGAAAGAATTTGGTTAAGAGTTATAACGTTTCTTTGAGAAATATCATTTGGCTTACACCATAAGCCTTGAAAGGATGGTATTTTTTAAGAAATGAATCTATAGGAAATGGTAATGGTATATATTATGGTATTATGGTAGGTATTTTATAATCAATAAGGCTCAAACTTTATGAATAAGGGATAAGAGCAGGTTCCCTTTTATATAAGTAAAGGGACTGGAAACCTTGGAATTACTTAAAGTATTAAATTAATATAAATTAATTTTCATGTTAAAGTGGTAAAAATTAATATATTTAAAATATAGGGTGATTAAGAGTCTAAATAATATCATCAAATAAAATTTATAAAATTTCAGGTGATTTTTAAACCCTTATCTCTTAGTTTAACCCCTCGTTAACCCTTTTGGTGATTACCACGATATCAATGTTTTTTAATCTATAGGGATCAATAAAGTTACAATAAAAGTAAAATTGACCCATAAGTGGAAAATGGTTGATATACACGACCATATAACATTCACTTAGCCAAAATTAATATTTTTCGGAATTTTAAATCATTTAATGAATTATTATTGAACATAAGATACCATTAATGTCATTTTCAGAAACATTCACATAGTTTGAATTTAAATACATAAAGATAGAAATGGAATTCCAATATAAACCTTTAAAACATCAATAATATGTTATTTTTATCTAGATAATTTAGGTAACATAATAATTCATCAAAATAGTATTACTTTTAATATTTTTAAAATTATTTATTTGATTTTTCTATTACTTAAAAAAAGAACTTTGTCGGTGTTGCGTAAGAATTCAAGGTAAATGTTTTTAAACTAAAAATTAAAAATAAATTTCCATGAAAAAAATCCTTATTATTTAAAATAACCATTTATAACCCAACATAACCTCTTTTATCTATATGAAAAAATATTAGAGATATTAAAACAAAGAGAGTGACATTTTGTATTTATACTTTACATAAAATAATATGAAGAGAATTATTAGGGAAAAATGGCACAAATTTGTGTTATATTTGAATATTATAAGAGTATAGTAGAACTAAAATTGTAAAATAGAAATAATTTAGGTTTTATATAGGATTTTAAAGCCTTTTCACATTAATTTTAATCTTAATTGCCTGATTTACCCTTACTAAGGCGGGAAATACTTAACATAGTTACTATATATTATGAACAAAAATTAAGTTGAACTTATTAAATAATATTATATATTATGATTAAAAATATGTAATAAATTTCACAATATTCAATTTATATAAGTGGAAGAAATTCATTTTCTAATAAGTGTTCAAAACGCAACAAAACCATTTTTAGAAAAATGTATTTTTAACCATATAATTGAGTGCACCTAAATTCCTTGCCACATAAAAACTATTAGATGAATGTTAATATATTTTACTGAATATATTATCTACACATTTAATTAAAATCATTTATCAATATAAATTAATTAAATTTATTAAGATTGAAACACATTGTGTGCATAAAAATAGTTTTTCATAAAAACATATCTATTTAATTTAAAATTAATTTATTTTCATTTATAATAAATTTATAACCACTTAATTACTTATACAAATGTGTAAAAATAATTTTTCATAATTTAGTTGATCTTATTCATACCCTCCAATCCAATTTCTGGGTTATAATTATCACATTTAATAATAATAATTCAATAGTATATTGTGGTTCGTTTAAACCCGATGTGGTGTATATAAAAATATATTAAAGGAATTAAATTTATTTAAAGAGAAATATATCATAAAATCATAGGGTGTTACATTCTATACCATTTATAATATTTTTTCCCTTAAAATTCCATCACTCTGATACAAAAATATTGAGGATACTTTTACCTCATCACATCTTCAGGTTCTCAGGTAGCTTCCTCAAATTTATGGTTTCACCATAAAACTTTGATCAGGTGAGTGCTCTTCTTTCATAGTACTTTGTATATTAAATATATAATCTCCACTAGTTGTTCCAAATAAGATATATATTTCTTCATTAGTATGAATTTTGAATTCAGTATATGTGAAGGATCAGGTATGAACTTCCTCTAGAGAGATACATGGACACATTATTAACTTGAGATAGATTCGGTGGAAGTGCCAAGTGATAAGAAACAATCCTAATATAATCTAGAATTTCAAGGAGACCAATATAACTAGGGATAAAATTTACCTTCCTTAAAAATCTCATAATATTCTTCAAAGGAGATATTTGTAGTAATACCTTACCATGAACTTCGAACTCTAGACATCACCGATAATTTTCAGTATTATATTTTCTTTCGACCCTAAGTTTCCCTAATGTTCTCTGAAAAAATATAACCTTATCTGAAATTTCATCATATATATTAATTCCTAATATATTTCTTTCTCCAACGCCATACCATCATATTGGTTCCTTGCATATAGGGCTTCATAAGTATCCATTTGTATTCTTGATCGAAGGTTATTGATGTAATAAAATTCAACCAAAGGAAGGTGTTGATCCCAACCACATTTAAAATATATAATTAAATCTCTAAATATTTATTATAGAGTTTGAATTTTTCTCTCAGACTCACCATATTTCTAAGTATGATATGTAGCACTAAAACTAAACTCTATATCCAGAGTTTGCTAAAGACTTCTCTAAAACTTTTTGGTGAACTTCATATCCTGACTAGATATAGTAAAATATGGTACTCCATACAATCTTACGAAATCTTTAATGTATATCCTAATAAGATAATAAAGATAGAAATAATCTCTAATAGAAATAAAATTTGCTGCTTTCATAAGGGTATCAACTAAAACCCAAAAAGAATTTTGACCATTTGATGTTTTGAGGAGACTAATGACGAAATCCATGGTGATGTTTTCTTATTTATATTCAAGTATGGGTACTATTTGTAAAATACACTTATAATTATCTCTATCAACCATAAATTAATGATATTATAGTGAACCAGTATTATTATACATAGATATTACATCATTTTTTATAAATATTCATTACATTACACAAACACATGTTGAGAAGCATAATAGTTTATTGCCTTTGGAAACATGGAAACAAAGAAATTGGTTCATAGGTGAGATACATCATCTCCCACTAATTTATTCATATCTATCACCCTTAATAAAAAAATCATACATAATACATATCTTCATAACTTGGGGAAAGGAAACATGAGAAAAGGTGATCTCAGATGCCCAGTAAGGGTAAACAAGGGGGATATGATTTCATAACATGAACATAAGGGTATGAAAATATGATCATAACATTTGAAAACCATTCCCTAAATATCAAAGATCATTTTATTGAGTCATAAAATAAATATTTATAGTTCATAAGACATGAATCCTATGGGAATAAAATAACATAATCCATGAGAGAAAAACATTTACATAAGACATAGATTTATGGAATACACATAAGCATATAAAATCATTTTCATAGTAGTCAAGTATCACTTGTAAGGCTATCATATTGGAATGTGTTCACTCCCCAAACCATTAAATTAGTCAGTTTTCACTCCCAATAGCAACATAGTGGATAAATTATCTTACTAAACTGGGTTCACTCCTCATTCTAGTCCTACATATATCATAAGATATAAATATTTACCAAATTCATTGGATTGGATATACCTCCCAATCTTCTCATAATGAAAACCATATTTATGTGTTCTACAAGATTATAAAACATTCAACATATAATAAAACATGAAATAAAATGGGTTTTAGAAACATTTCCACATATTAAATCGTATAGAAAAGATAGAGGTTTCATTATCATTTCATTATTTCATCATAGAATAACCCATGAAAAAATAAGTGGGTTTCATATGAATTTTATCATGGTATACCCCATGGAAGAGTAATGGTTTTCATAAACATCATGCCATCATAAACATAAAACATTCATAAAGATAATAATAATGGAATCCTTGGATCATATCCCTATTAAATCACATCAATATATGTCATCTTGGATGGAAAATGATTTTTATTGATCATTTATAACATTTCTTGAGGAAAATATCCTTTAGGCTTTGAAAAACACTTTTTAAAACATAAAACATTTTCAAAATATTTTTCTTTGAAAATATCCTTGAAAATTATAAATTAAGATACAAAGAAAGTATTTTTCATGATAGCGGAGAATTCCATTCCTGTCGTACACATTAAAATAAAGACTCTTTTCACATTTTTGGTAAAATCCAAATAGGAATTGTTTGAAAAAAACATGAATATTCCTCTCAAATTTTTTTTGCAAAAAGGAAAAACATGGGTAAAAATGATTTTTTTTTAAATTATATGAGAATAATGAAACATGTTTGAAATTTTTTTTAGAAAATATGGTTTTGAAAAAAATGGAATTTTAACTTAAAAAAGAAATAAAATCATATTTTATTAAAAACATTTGATCAATTATTCTAAGTACAAAATAGTGAAAAAATAGTACTATTAATATCATTAATAAAAATAGTTTAATAAAATTAATGATTTTATTTATACATGGATCATAATATTTTATCATCATAAACATATCATAAACAATCCCATTAAACAATGAGATTGTACATAAAATATTTACCACTTTATTAACTTTAAATAATAATTACCATGAAGGAATAACATAAAAAAAAACAAAAAATATCATTAGGATAAATAAATTCATGATATTACATCTAAAATGTGATATATATACTCCTCAGGAACTAATATTGGTGCATGATATAACTTACGTCTCAAAGAAGGAAAACTGAGACACAAATCCCTTACTGCTTTAGTAAATTTTTAATCTTAAACCCCATGAAAGAGAGATCATAATATATATATATATATATCAATTATTTTTAGGATAAGTAATTAAAATAAATTCATGGGAATTATATACACCATATTAAAGAAATAGGTGGTGAATATGGAATGTGTGTCACAAAAGTAAAAAAGTGAGACGGAAATCCCTTACGACTTTAGTAATCTCTAAATCAAGACCCCATGAAAGAGAGAACCACATATGTATTTTTAAATCCCAATAATTTTTGTTAAATGAATAATAATATAAATTAATGGGTGGTATATACACTGAAAAATAAAAATAAGTGGTGAGTATGGCATATATCTCAAAGAAATAATAGTGAGAGTAGAAAACCCTTACCTTAAGTATCGACTTCCTTCGTACATTTTTGAACCTATTGTATAAAAAAATAAGTTTCTTATAAATATATTACATAAATATAATTATATATACCATAGCATATATGATTTAAAATTTTATTTTTATTACCTATTTATTAACAATTCTGTGTTAAAGTCACTTTTCGGGTAACAACCGCATTGTTTTTTGTATATGTTTTGATTTGTTATTTTTCTTATTATTACTTTGATCATCATTAAATAATTAGGAGAATAATTATCATGAAATAATTATCATATTATATATAAATTATAATTTTATGAACAATCATGAAATATGATTTTGAGAAATGAAGTATGTTAAGATTATAGAGACAGTTGGTCGTACGTACGCATGAGTAGCATTTCCATTTTCCTATAAAATTGAAAAAAAGAAAGGTAAATGATATATTATCATTAAAAATAATTTTTATTTCATATATATAAAATATATTCATTAAAAACATAATTATTACCCTTCATATAAATCATGAATGAATCACATCGCTTCCTGAGGCGATAGTCCTCCATACACATGAGCAACGTTATCATATTCCCAAAAAATATAGTATGAAGGTATGAATGATATAATGATTAAATAAGTATAATAATATCATAAATATAATATATAAATAATAAATATATCATTTTTTTAATCCTTTAGATGAGGTAATGGAAAAATGAATGACATCGGTTTGTGAGGTGGTAGTCCGTCGTACACACGAACAATAATTTCATAACCCGTTTGATGGAAGTGGAAATAGTTGAAACTCATCACCTTAACATAAAAAAAATTATTATATAGAGGATACTAAGTTTATTATATCATCATGTTATAATAGTAACTTAATTTTTTGGAGGAATAAATAAAAGAAAAATGCTCGTTGAGGAACGTTAACTCTTCTTCGGGAATCCTCCTTAATTTTACATCAAAAACCTTAATAGGTTAGCTTTAGGTATTAAATAAGTATTCTAAGATGGTAGGATGCAAGTTGGAAAGTTATTTTTGTAGTTATTTACTGAATCAAAAAGGGTTTTAATGTGTGAATATGATAGGATAAAGATTGGTCTTTTAAATGTAAGGTGAGTGGCACACTTGTAATTGTTTTGAAATAAAAATTTCCACCCACCTTTTTTCATATAAAAAAGATCCAATAATGTACCATTTTCCATACTATAATTTATAAGTTCTAAATATGGCCATTAAATGGATTTTTAATAAGGTTTGGGTTATTTTTAACCCTTATCTTTTTAGTTTAACCCCTAGAAAACCCATTTTTACGTTAACTATGGTACATAATTTTTAATAATTTTACTATTCATTTTAATAAAAAAATAATTTGACCTTATTATATAATGTAAAGTATTCTAATTAATAATATTTAACCCATTTTTTTAAATTAAATCCCCAAAATTTTCAAAATTTAATTAAAATTATTCCCACTGACGTGATGAGAAAGTGGGTTTTCAATGAGAAAATATTCAAAAATTTACAAAAAATTTATATCAAAATTAAATAAAATATGATTAAAATGAAATAAATTTTATTAATATATATATAATTGGTATAATTTTACTTTAAACCTAATTTAAAATACAATTTAACATTATAAATAATTTCAATAAAAAGGTAGTTTTCAATTAAGATTCACTATTTTTTACCATTCATCAAAAAATGAATCCTTTCAGAAAAATAAAAAAAATTCCCCAAGATAATTTTTATATTATAATATAAAAATTGAAGTTTATTTTTTAAAATAAATTTTATAAAAGTGGTAAAAATTAATTTTAAAATAAGTGTTCCAAAGGTGATAAAACCCATTTTAGAAAATATAGTTTTAAGTGTAAAATTTGATTTATTCTTATCTCTTGTTTATAAAACATAGATGAATTTTAAAAATTTTATTGAATATATAATATATAAATTTTATTAAAATCATTCCCCAATAGTGATTTGTTTAATTTATTGAGATAAAACATGTTTGTATTCATAAAAATAATTTTTCAGAAAATGATTTCATTTATTTTAAAAGGGTTTTATTTTCATTTCTAGTTAATTGGTCACTAAATAATTCAATATATATACATATGTAAACCGAATATTTTCATAATTTAGTTAATCCTATTCATACCCTCCATTCCAATGGCTTGGGGATAACAATCATTTTAAATTATTATATTTTAATAATATGTCAAGTTTTGTTTAAAATCAGTGTTGCGTATAATACAAGACAAAGAGAGTATTATGTGAAACATAATCCAATATTAGTGTTGCATGTAACACAATAAAAATTTAGTATTTTTTGTAACACAAGATAAACTCATTATTTTGTATAATTTAAAATAACAAATAATTAAATTCATTGGAAAAAAATATTTTGTAAAATCTTAGGGTGTTACGTTCGACCCCTTTAAAATGAATTTCACCCTTGAAATTATTATCGGTCATCCAAGTTTTAACATTTGAAAATTAATTTATAGAAACACACGTCCTAAAAATGAGCAATAAAAATTCCCTTAAAAATGGAATGTTGGAAACATAAAGGTTACCAAATTTAACTCATAACTAGGTATACATATAAAAGAATAGGGTGGGAATTGAAGATTTGATCATGGAAGAAAAGAGTAAATAATCATAGAAAGTGATAGATATATTTGATTATAATAAATTGGGTGATCTGTATAAGGTTAAAAACCAAAAAACCATAAACCAAAGAGGCATTAAAAAGGTCATTGATATCATAAAAAATGATGATAATAGGAAAAAAAATTATTTCAATATATTTTTTATAAAGTTGAAAAATTCTCATAAGAATATATACTTACTTTATTTCATTACATTTCATAAGAACAATCTAAACCAATGGTTATTCCTTCATCAATTTCTTCTCCATCTCTTACTCCAAGAAATAAAGGTCAATGTTTTGTGCCTGAAGCACTAACTGATCATAATATCAATAAATAGAATGATAATTCATTATGTATATCTTTAGTTATCATCATAAAAATATGGTTATCATAGGTTATACAATATGAATAAATCTTCATATAGTTTTGTAATGCGTTAATCTCTAAAACCTCATCTAAATTTAAACTTAAACCATTCTATAAATGGTTAACCTTATAAACCTCCAAAATTCAAAATTTATAAATAAGGTTAAAAAAATTTTCAAAATAAACTTAACATGAATCAATGATTTTAATATTCTTATGAGAATTTGAATTCCGAGGAATTTCAACCATCATATTGGTACCTTTGAAGTTCTATAGAAGCCCCTTTTCAGTACTGGATTAAAATATATTCATATGGTTCTTCTAAAGGAAATATTGATCCCGCTGTGTGTTGTATTGTTTATCATGATCATAATGGTGGAATACTTGAGTTTTTTGTCTCATGTGGATTGGAAACATCTATTGAAGATAAAATTCTTAGAGTGGTCAATAGAGTCTCCTTTTCTAAATCTAAAGACTAGAATAATTTAGGGCTTGAAAGTTATTCCACTACTGTAGTTCAGGCCATAATAAATGGACTACTGCATATCTTAGGGAGGCTCATGGATCTATGGATGGAAAGCATGAGTTTCCTCTATGGTCTAAACTACATTATCACATATTTTTACCAATAGGTGAATCATGTGGCAGATGACCTCACCAACAAAGGCATTGATAAGAATCTTAATGGGACGGATGATCTTCCTTTTGATTTGATATCTCTTTATGAAAGAGATTTCTATAAAATATCATCCTTCATACTCATGTAGTTCTTTGAATTTTAATAAATATTCCTTAGCCACTTTGGTCAAGAAACCTTTAAAAACAATATCTTGATTATGAAATACCAAACATGTGAATTCCTTCATCATTTATTCTATTGAAACATGTTAATAACGTGAATTATCATAAAATTTTATTTAAAACATACATGATTCCTCATTCCTTACATAAAACATGGATTATGGGATATATTCCTTAAATCCAAAAATATTTTAAACTTCATAAATGATAACATAAACTACTTTGTCAAAAAAAATCCTTTATTAGTTATAAGGCCATCAATACTATCCTATCTGAATTATCTATATCAATCATCTCTTTATCCATGCCAAACACCATTTTATAAACCTCAGGGACATATTAAGGGTTATCATCCCTTGATCATGTGTTTTCCATAAAATATTACCTTACTATTAAATCACTTTTCTAGGTCATTATTACTATTCAACATATTCTTGCATATCATTCACGAAAAACATCTACTGAACAATTTTTATATGTTTCATGATTCATATAACATAATCCATGAATTAAAATAAATTAATACATTGATCATTCTACCTCATTATTAATATAGTAACTAGGCTTTATCATCTTATTCATAAATACCTCTTTCTTTTCACATTTCATTTATAATCTCTTCATCATCAGCAATAAAATAATTACTCATACAATCATGGTGATTCTCTTTATGATATTTACCCTATAGAATTTATTTTCATGATTAATATAATTTTCATATTTAAAACATTCAACTATTGATGATACCTTAGAGAGACCATTATTATAATCCATTGTGTTGACCTAACTTTTCATCTTTCCTTTTCAATTACTTGCTTTCTGTCATTCTTTTCCACAATAAAAATATATATTTTAATTCCTATAAGACATACACATGGGTGTTTCTTCCCACATTCATAAAATATATGAAATTGAATCTTCTATCTTCCATTGTGTCCATTACGCGAACACTTAGCAAACTCTATCTTACTCTTATTTGATGATTCTGAGATTCGGTTAAGGTTCACATTATTAATCATGTTCTTTTATAAATTATTAGGCACAATCACATTATCCTTCACTCCATTCACCATCCCATTTGACTTCTCATCAGAAAATTTTATTTCACATTCAATGTTAACCAAGTTCCTTTTGGTTCCATCCATTGACTAAAACCAAAAATCATAGTGTGATAAAAACTGATCATAGTGGAAAACCACATAATCATGAAAAATCCCTTATAGAATGTATAAATGATGACACCTTCTTTTTAATTTATGAAACCTTATGTTTATCCTCATTTATTCATAATCATCATTTATTTAAATCATGTATGATGGTTTATAAAGAGTTGGTGATTTTCTAAAGAATATCCCCTGGGTGTGTCAAAAAAGGTTTGTAGTAAGGCCAATTATCATGCACCAGGTGATGATAGAGTCTAGCTCAATATGTCCTTTTCAGAGTTATTACCCCTACGTACCTCTGTTCTAGATCCACATCCACTTGTATTATCTATATAGGGATGTAATTATTTAGAAACCACTCACTCTATCCTTTACCGAAATTATATGACATTCTCTTATAATTTTAATCATCACTAGAATTATCCTTAGACATGTCCTTTGAGATATCTTTAACACCCTGGAAATTCCGTGTAATTTTTTTAATTGTATAGAATTATTTTGAGATGGTGAAATTTGACTGCACGTGATTTCCTGTCCCAGAGAGCCGGAATGGAATTTTGAACTTTTTTTAAGGTACGTTCAATAAATGTGCGAACGGGATTTTATATCTTTTTAACCGGTGATTGGATTAAAAATTTGAGGGCATCGTTGAATTCAGAACTCCGAGATTCGCCTAGAAGTGACTTAACTTCAGTTGATAAGGGACGATCAGAAAATTTATTTTTTGGACGTTTTGATAAAAATAATAAAATAATTTAAAAGACTTATTTTATTTTATTTTTCACGGTGGAGTGGCGGACGATGACGCTATGGGGAAGCGACGAGGTAGTGACAATTCAAATTAATGAGGCTCATTGATGGATAGTTAACTCCCAGGATAATGACGTTTTAATGTCTCATAACAGAGACACTATTTATTAAATAAAATAGCATAGTGATGTGATGTCACATCATAATGGAAACACTACAACGTGCTCCTATTTGTAGTTCGACGCGCAGGGGAAATAAGGATTAAAATTTTAGAGGATTCATTGGTGAATCTCTGATGGACTTCCACCCCAGTGAAGAATGGAGAACGCCAATGAAAATTCATTATCTTCAACTCCTTTTTAAAATCAGATCCTAGAAGCGACGTTGATGTCTTAATCCCTCGAGGACAAACGTCGTGGCATCAGATGTCATAAGAAGCAGGTGTTTTTATTTGATGTTCTTCCTTGTCCTTTTCTAAAAATAAGAAACATGGATCAACCCAAAAATATGTTGATACAAAATTTGTGCATTATAAAGGAGGGTGATTTATTCTTGGGGTTATTTTATTCGGGGTCCAAATCTTGGCACAGAATGATTGAACGGAAACTCCCCAAACCTTCCATGTCTTTAAACCTCTAATGCAGAGTCCCCAGGATGACACGAATAAGGCTCGAGCGCCTCCGTATGTGAGTTCATGGTGGTTGTACCCATGAAATGATGGAAAGGTAGGTTTGGGATCCTCCTGGTGAAGAGGTCACCCCCTAGAGGCCGCAGACGCAGACAACTTAAAGAACGGACCACCGGAGCGCGTCTGGTGGTCCGCTAAACTTCTTGTCGGCGACGGCACCGGCCGCCTTCACCGGACTCATGGAGGAGGCAGCCTGCACCGGTATTCCTCATTGACTGGTAAGTCGCGGCTCTTTAGCTGCAACGGTTCTCAAGAGGATACAGCGCCAGGCGGGGCACCATGTGGAGGGACGACCCGCATCCGGGTCATTCTGATGACTGGTGGAAGGGCCACATGCCAGACGGGCCAAGAGGAGTCGGACGTGGCATCCAGTCTGCGTCCTGAATGGTCAGCACCACCAGCTGCACCACGCGGCCGGTCTCCAGTTGGCAGGCTGAGCCCCTAGTGGGTCGGGCCGGTCATGCTACCCAGCAGGCCGGACCGGAGCCTAGCGGGCTGGACCTGTGCCCAGTGGGCCAGACCGCGTCATGGGGTCGGACCCGTGCTGACAAGCTGGAACCTCATTGGTGGGCCGGACCTGCACCATAATGCCAGACCCACACCGCCTTCGGACTGGGCCAGACTAGACCCAGTCGCTAGGAGACCTGGCTGGCTGGACCCTCGGCCAAATGGGGTGGGTTCAGCGAGGCCCGTTAGGCATGGCCCACTGGCTAGGCTGGACCAGAGCAACATCGGCCTGCACCTGGTCGAGTCGAGTCTGTCTAAATGAACTGGGGTGTGTGGGACCCCCGGGCCGGGTTGGTCGTGTCGGTCTGACTGGGTCAGACTGGGCCCTGTCGCAACCGGCCCCCTGATTACTAAAATGCTTGTATCTTGCAAACCATGCGTCCGATTAATGATCCATTTATGGCATTGCGACACTTTCTATGAGGTAGATATTTTGGTATACTCTATGGTGACTTTAGTGGAAGCTGATATTTGACGAAGGGCTTGAGAAACGGTTCTTCCAAGTGCACTACGTACAAAACCCGGTGACTGGTTGAGATCTGAAGACTTCTAACTTTTGGCCCGGTGGGAAGCACCTCTCTGTGACTTTGTAGGCCAATGGTGGAAAGCACCTCTTAGTAAATTTACAGGCCCATGATACGCTACGCAGAGAAGTACCTCATTAGGCCATGATTAGTGGGAAGCACCTCTCTGTGACTTTGCAGGCTCATAATAAGCGATTGGGAGGAGTACCCAAGCAGTCCAAGGATAGTGGGAATCACTTCGTTGTGACTTGGAAATCCCAATGTAATCTCTAGAGGAGGAGTTCTCCAGCATCCAAGGTGTTCGATGATATGACTAATGATGTTACTGAAACTACCTTAAAATATACCTAGTGTGAGTTGCCTTGTATTTCTTGCTTTACTTTGAGGAATTTTTGTGTGGTATTTCCGTTTTGTTTTGGGGTTCCTACTAAGTACTGTGTTACTCACCCCTACACGGGCTTCACCCACACGTATTGTCTCTGGTGCAGACGACTGACGTTTCGATAGGGGTGCTTAGGGATACAGGACTGACGGATGCTATGACAATGGACTTAGTGGTCTAGGACCAGGCATGGACTAGTAGGACCAGGCAGACAGAACATACTACTTTAGCTTATATTATCTTCACTACTCTCATGATCATGTGGGGGTTTTCTATAGATGGCCATCAGAGTTTCCTTTTTGTACTTGTTGTTTTCAATTCTTTGTTTTTTTTTTGTATTATGGCCCACTTACTTTCAGTTTTACTTGCACTCAAACTTATTTTAGTGGTACTCATTTTTCCTCTTTTAGTGTGTTGGGATGTGGTTGGGTTTGTGTGTGCATATAGGTACTAAGAAAATACCTCCCACTTGTAGGCTGATGCCTTCGATTCTAGTCGCTAGCCCCTGGCCTTCGGGAGGCAGGATTGGGGTAGTCTTGAAATGGGCCCAGGGGACAAGTCATGAAAAAGTGGTATCATAGAGAGGTTCATCCTACCATAAATACAGGGAGTCTGTTGTTTTGTTTGGGGGCAATAGTTTTAAGTGTTGTGAGTTTGACTTTTAGATTTAGGGAGTCCAGTGTTGGTGCGGCAGCCGACGTATCCATACACAAGGACCTTGAAATTCTGTTTTCAGCTTAATACATGAAAACATTGGTTTCATAAGTGTCTCCTTAGGTTCTTTTGAATAAAATTCATCTCACCAGTTATGAACTTCTAACTGTGGTACATCTTGACTTATCTCAGGATGCCTCCATGTGGACGACCAGGCAGGATCCTAATACGAGGTCGTGAGAACAGGCCGCCTAGCGACAAGGTGTCTATTCAAAGACCAGTTCTAGAGATGGCCCCACCGGATTTTGCACCAGTGCTACCACCACCCGATGGTTACCATATATTTCTGGTGGTTCCATCAGAGGATGTTTATAGGCTTAGTTCCCTATATGAGTTTCAGAGATAGACACCTCCCAGGTTCAGGGGATAGATGGATCCTCAGGTCGTTGAGGACTAGATAGTCCTTGTGATAGGGGTCTTTCTCTTAGTGAGGACACTGCCTAACCATATGGTGATCTTGGTAGTGATCCTTCTATAGGGTTCAAAAGGGAGATGGTGGAGTTTGACTATCTAGACTCACGATGAGGTGACCCTCACTTGGGTTGACTTCGAGAGGCTTTCTCGGGATGAGTTTTTTCCCGTGACCTTGCGATCTATGTGCATCCAGGAGTTGCTTCACCTATAGTAGAATAGCATGATGGTGGACGAGTACTCGACAAGGTTCAAGAATCTTTTCCACTACTCCACATACATGGTGTGACACCCTTTCTCCAGGGCTCGAGATTTTGAGTAGGGAATTAGGTGGGAGATCAGGGCATCAGTATTGTCTCTCAGCATCCCTACCCAGGTCAGGGTGCTAGAGAAATCCCTTATTGTTGAGAGCTTCATTACAGAGAAGGAACTGATATCTAGAGCTACCAGCAGACCCCAGGGAACAGATTCTTTGGAAGGCAACAGACAGCAGACATGTGGGCCCAAGTGGGCTAGGTCTTTCAAAGGCCGACCCCAGGACTCAGGGTCAGTAGTGCGAGGCTCCCAGGATAGAGGGAGTCAAAAGGGGGCCAGGCTTTACTACTCATGCAGTGGGTAGGGAAAAATGGAACATGACTTCCTAACCCACTGTACGAATGACCAGCAGACAGTCAAGGGACCACCGAGGCAGCAGCAGCGATTCGAGCGAGGAGGTCCTTAGGGAAGTGGATGTGGTCGGGGAGATGGTCGAGCGACAGGCGGTGGGAGAGGTTTGAGGTGTTACTGCCACCACCCCCAGGTGGTCCACCCCAACCTCAGGGAGAAGGCGGACAAGAGAGATCATAGCTTCGGGTAGCAGAGGCTTATCACCAGAATGCTCCCGATATGATCTGAGGTACGATTCGTGTCTTATCCACCCTAGTTGCGGAACTTATAGACATAGGTTCTAGTCACTCCCTCCTTGACACGACTCTCTTTCAGAGCTTGAATATTCTAGTGGAGCCATTGGTTCGATCCTTACAGCTAGAGACTCTTATAGGAATGGATTTTATGATTACACACTGGTGTCGGCAGTGTGAGCTTAATCTTGGAGGCGAGAACTTCGTCTAGGATCTCCTACTAACAGCATTGAGGCCTTACGAAATCATCTTGGGTATGGGCTGGTTATCCATAGTATATGCTCAGATTGACTATTTTAGGAATACAGTGCGGTGTGTCCGTGGAGATGGAACTAGGTTTTCCTTCACAGGCGAGAAGTAAACCCTTGAAGCGTAGGACATACTCTATCATAGGAGGCTGCAGCCGATAACTCTCTAGTTGTCTAGCCTCACCCTTGGTGTAGTGGAGGATAGGAGTCCAAGATTCCCTATAGTGGTGTATGAGTACGAGGATTTTTTTCCTGATGAGGTTCCAGGGATACCCCCTCATAGAGAGGTATACTTATATATCGACTTGTACCCCGGGACGACATCGATATCCACATCGGCATATCGACTGGCTCCGGCAGAGCTTCGTGAGATGAGGGTACAGCTGGAGGACTTTCAGGAGAAGGGGTTCATAAGTCCCAAGGTTTCACCATGGGCAACCCCGATTCTTTTTTCCAAGAAGACAGATGGGAGTTTGAGGTTGTGTGTGGACTTCCAATCCCTGAACCAGGTGACCATGAAGAAAAAGTACCCACTTTTGAGAATTTATAACCTCTTTGACTAGCTGAAGGAAGCGAAGTGGTTCTCAAATATAGACCTTAGATCAGGTTATCACCAACTTCGGGTACGAGACGAGGATGTACCAATGAAAGCCTTCAGGTGCCGGTATGGACACAATGAGTTCTTGGTGATTCCTTTTGGCATGACCAATGCCCCAATAGTGTTTAGGGACCTCATGAATAGGATCTTGTAGCCCTACCTCAACCGGTTCATCGTAGTCTTCATCGATGACATCTTGGTGTACTCAGCATTGGAGGATGATCACGTTGTGCACCTACGAAATGTCCTAGATACACTTAGAGAGCACCAACAATATGGTAAGCTCTAGAAGTGTCGGTTTTTGGATTTGGGATGTCCATTTCCTAGGACACATCATCTTAGAGGCTGGAGTTGTAGTAGATCTAGTGAAGATAGAGGCTGTGCTTTCTTGGGAGCCACCCAGGAGTGTGACTGATGTATGGAGCTTCTTGGGGTTGGATGGTTACTATCGGAGATTCGTACATGACTTTTCTAGGGTAGTAGAACCCTTATTGGAATTTACACATAAGGGACGTCCCTTTTGTGGTCCTAGAAATGCCAGTAGAGTTTCTAGGAGCTGAGTTCGAGACTGACTAGCACCCCCATATTGAGACTACTAGAGGAGGGAATTGGGTATGTAGTTTACTACAACGCATCAGGGACTGGGCTCGGTTGTGTCCTGATATAGGAGTGAGCGGTGATTGCCTACAGATCACAGAAGTTGAGGAAGCATGAGAAGAACTAAACGACCCATGACATAGAGTTAGCAGTAGTGGTCTTTTCCTTGAAGATGTGGTGACACTACTTGATGGGTTAGTGGTTCACTGTTTACTCTGAACACAAGAGCCTAAGGTATATCTTCTCACATAAGGACCTGAACCTAAGACATCATCGATGGATAGAGTTCCTCTAGGACTATGATTTTGAGATAGTCTATACTCTTGGAAAGGGGAACTTGGTGGCAGACGCGCTCAGCAGGATGACCGGGTTGCAGGTACTGGGTGAGGCGATAGAGCAGTTAACCATGGTGTGGATATCCTTCGTAGATGATGGTGATTTTTCTTACCTCCAATATATGATTGTTACTCCACAAATCTTATAGCAATTCAGGGAGGTAGAGTTGGGGGATATTGACTATGAGGCTCGGTGTGCTCAGATATCCTCAGGACGGGTTCCTGTTGGATTTTCGATAGGTGGGGATCACATTATCCTTTTCAGAGGGCGCACTGTAGTTCCAGTGACGTTATGATAGGAGGTGTTGAGGGAGTTCTATACTTACCTTATGGTAGTACATCATGGTGTGGAAAATATGTATCAATAATTCTAGCGTTAGTTTTGGTGGTTAGGGATGAATAAATCAGTGGTCGAGTTCATTTCATGATGCCTCACTTGTTAGCAAGTGAAGGCTGAGCACCATGTTCTAGCAAGCTTGACTCAGCTACTCGAGGTACCTGAGTGAAAATGGGATGGTATCTTGATAGACTTCGTGATGGGTTTACCACGTACGCCTAGAGGTCAAGACTCTATCTGGGTGATGGTTGAACGACTCGCCAAGTCGGCTCACTTTCTACCCATCTGGGAGTAGGGATCCGTAGAGAGCTTGGGACACCTCTATGTCCATGAGGTAGTGCAGCTCCACAAGGTGCCTTTGACGATCATCTTCATGATGATCACTTTATATCCCAGTTGTGGAAGGTATTGCATAAGGCGTTCAGGATGCAGCTACGCTTGAGCACAACTTTTCATCCCCAGACAGATGGTCAAATAGAGCAGACTATACATACCTTGGAGGACATGCTTTGTGCTTGCGTCCTTGACTTTGGTCATAGTTGGGAGGACCACCTACCATTAGTGGAGTTTTCGTACAACAACAGCTATCTCTCCACCATTGGCATGGCACTATTTGATGCCTTGTATGGGAGGCCTTGCAGATCACCCATATACCGGATAGACCCAGGGGAGTTAGCACTCAAGGGTCCATAGTTGGTACAGGATACCACTGAGAAGGTGCAGTTCATCTAGGATCGGATGAGGACTGCACATAAAAGGAAAAAGTCTTATGATGGTCAGAGATGGAGACCCTTGGAGTTCGAGGAGGGCGATCATCTATTCTTTCAGGTCTCACCCCGATGAGGATTGCAGAGATTTGGCCGGGGTGGAAAACTATCTCCAAGGTCATCGGACCTTTTCAGATCCTGAACAGATTTGGCAAGGTGCCATATCACCTAGCTCTTCCCCCATAGAATCATCGGGTGCATGATGTTTTCAATGTGTCATAGCTGAGAAGTTATATGTATTATCCATTATATTCCATCGACTGGGGTGTGCTAGACAATGATGATGGGGCGACGTTTACAGAGTTCCCAGTAGAGATAGAGGATCGAGAGGAGAAGGTCCTATGTGGGTGGTCAATTCCTCTAATGCGCGTCTGATGGTATAATGGAAATCTCTAAGAGAGCACATGGGAGTGGGAGGCTCAGATTCGTGCTCAGTACCCCTATCTTTTTGTTTAGTTGTTGTTTTGAATTTCAGGGATGTAAAGCCCTAAGGTGGGGATAATGTAACATCTTGGAATTTTTATGTAATTTTTTTTAATTATATTGAATTATTTCGAGACGGTGAAATTCAACAGCATATGATTCCATGGCCCAGAGAGCCTAGAAGGGAATTTTGAACTAATCTAAGGTATGTTTAGTAAACGTACGAGAAGGATTTTCTATCTTTCGAATCGGTACTCGGATTAAAAATACAAGGGCACTATTGAATTCAAACTCTAGGATTTTCCTAGAAATAACTTAACTTTTTACATAAAGGGCCAAGTGGAAAATTTATTTTTCATACTTTTTGAGAAAAATAATAAGATAATTTAAAACAATTATTTTCTTTTCTTTTTAACAGTGGAGTGGTGGACAAAGATGTTGTGGGCAGTGATGAGGTAGCAAGAGTGTACATTGATGAGGCTCATTAATGGTTTGTTAACTCATAGCATAATGACGCTTTAATGTCTCATAACAACGACACAGTTTCATAAAAAATAGCCTAGTGACGTGACATCACATCATAATGGAAACACTGCGACATGCTTCTATTTATAGTTATATATGATGGGGAAATAAAGATTAAAAATTTGGAGGATATTATGGTGAACTTATGATTGAATTCCACCCCAAAGAAGAACGATGAATGCCAGCAGAACTTCATCATATTTGACTCCTTTCAAAGATCAGTGCTAGGAAGAGACGTCGAAATCTTAATCCCTAGAGGAAAATTGTCGCGACATCAGACGTCATAAGAGGTAGGGGTTTTTGATTTGATGTTCTTCCCCGTCATTTTCTAAAAATGACAAACACAGATCAACCTAAGAACAAGTTAATCCGTGATTCATGCGTTATGTGGGATGGTGAATTATTCTTTGGGTTATTTTATTCGTCATCCAAATCTTGGCATGGAATGATTGAACGGAAACTCCCCGAACCTTCCCTGTCTTTAAACATCTAATGCGGAGGCCCTGGGCCGACACGAACAAGTCCAAAGAACCTATGAATGTGAATTCTTGGTGGACATACCCTCAAAATGACAGCAAGGTAGGTTTGGAATCCTCGCGGTAAAGAGGGAGTTCCCTAGAGGCCCCAGACGTAGAAATATCGAAGAATGGACCATCGGAAACATGTCAGGTGGTCTGTTGAACTCCTTGTCGACACTGGTGGCAGAAGCGGCGGTGGCTGGCCACACCGGCCGTGTGGAGGAGGCAGCTTGCACCGACGGGCCACGTTGACTGGGAATTCATGACTCATCAACTGCAGCGGCGTTCTGGAAGACACAGCAACAGGTGGGGCTCTGCATGGGGGGACAGCCTGTGTTCGGTCCGTCCGGACGGCTGGTGAAGCCGCGGTCCATTAACCACGGCTGGTGGAAGGACCCCACACATGTGGGGCCAGGGGAGCTAGAGACGTTTTCCAGGCCGCGTCTCGGATGGTCGGCACCACCAGTCGCACTGTGCGGTCGGTCCCCAGCTGGTGTACTAAGAACCTAGTGGATCAGGACGATCTCGCTGCCTAGTAGGCCGAACCGCGACGGCAGGCCAGACCCACACCGATGGGCCGGACCCACACTGGCGAGTAGGACCCGCACCCAGTGGTCCATACCCACACTGGAAAGCAAAACTCGTGCAACCTTCAGGATGGACCTAACTAGACCGGGTCGCCAAGTGACCTGTTGGGCTGGACACTCAGCTAACCAGGTCAGGTCCAGCGAGGCCTATTGGGCCTGGCCCACTAGCCAGACTGGACCAGACCAACCTCAAAATGCATTAGGTTGGGTCAAGTCCGTCTAAATGAACTGGGGTATGTGGGACCCCAAGGACGAGTAGGTCAGGTTGGTCTGACTGGGTTGGACTAGGCCCCATCACAACTGGTCCCCTAGTTACTAAAATGCTCATATCTTGCAAACCGCACATCTGATAGGCAAGCCATTTGCGGCGTTGGGACACTCTCGACGAGGCAGATCTTTTTGCATGATCTATGGCGACTTTCAAGGAAGCTGAGATGAAAAAAGGTATTGATGAGCAGTTCTCCCAAGAACACTGTGTACAAAACCCTACGAATAGTTGAAACCTAAAGACTGTTTACTTTTGGCCCAGTGGGAAGCACCTCTCTGTGAATTTTTAGGCCCCTGATGGGAACCACCTCTCTCTGACTTTGCAGTCCCACATTTTAGAATGAGGAGGAGTGCCTTAGTAGGCCATGACTAGTGGGAAGCACCTCTCTGTAACTTTTTAGGCCCACGGTATGCAATGGAGAGGAGTTCCTAAACAGTCCAAGGATAGTGGAAAGCACTTCTTCGTGACTTGGTAGACCCATTATACTCACTAGAGGAGGAGTTATCCAGCAGTCAAGGTGTTTGACGATGTGATTGATGATGCTACTTTTACTACCCTAGAATATACCTGGTGTGAGTTATCTTGTGTTTCGTGCTTTACTTTGAGGAATTGTTGTGTGATATTTCATTTTTATTTTAGGGTCCCTACTGAGTAATGTGTTACTCACCCCTTCATGGGCTTCTCCTGCATGTGTTTTGTTTGGTGCAGATGACCGACGTTTCAACAGGGGTGCTTAGAGAGATCGGACTGACAGATGCTTGGATAGTGGACTTGGTGATCTAGGACCAAGCGGGGCCCAGTAGGACCGGGCAGACAAGACATACTAATTCAGATTCCAATAGGTTCACTACTCTCATGATCAGGTAGGGTTTTTCTACAGATGACCATCAGAGTTTCCTTTTTCTAGTTACTGTTTTTTGTTCTTTGTTGGGTTTTTATTCTGGCTCACTTACTTTCAGTTGTACTTGCACTCAGCCTTGTTTTAGTGGTACTCCTGTTTCCCCTTTCTGTGTGTTGGGATGTGATTGGGTGTGTGTGTGCGTACAGGTACTCAAGAAAATGCCTCCCAGTTGTAGGTTGATGGCTTAGACGCTAGTCGCCCACCCCTGGCCTTCGGGAGGTGGGCTTGGGGTAGTCAGAGCACGAGCCCCGGGGTACGGGTTGTGACAATCTCACTAAGGTTTTCTCATCCTAGTTTCTAAAGGTCAACTAAAAATATCCTCTGATACCAACTATAGTGACCCTAACTTATCATGCATATATATTACATTTTTTTTATGAATATCCATTACATTATGAAAACACGCACATGAGGACCATAATATTTTAGTTTTATTTGAAACAAAGAAAAATAAACAGCTAGTTCATAGGTGAGCTATATCATCTCCCACTAAGTTCTTCATATCTATAACCCTTCTTAGAAAACTCATACATAATACATATCTTCATAACCTGGGGAGAGGAAACAAAATAAAGGGTGATATTAAAAGCTCAATAAGGGTAAACATGGGAGATTCATAAGAATAACATGAACATTAGGGTGTGAGAATATGATCATATAATTTGGAAACCATACCCTCCCTATCAAAGATCATAATATCGAGTAATGCAATAAAGATTGAAAGTTCATAAGACATGAATCATGGAGGAATCAGATAACAAAATCCATAAGAGCATAACATTGGAATACAACATAGATTTGTGGCATAAACATAAGCCTAGAAAATAATTTCCATAGTAGTCAAGGATAATTTTCAAGGCTATCATAGTATAATGGGTTCACTCCCCAAACCATCATAGTAGTCAAGGTTCACTCTCAAGACCATCAGAGGGGACAAAGTCCCTTGCTAAATTTGGTTTACCCCCCATTATGTCAGGTTTATCTCATGAGATATAAATCATAACCCAATGCATTGGAGGGATATATAGGTCTCACCCATATCATAATGGAAACTATATTTATGTGTATGAAAATCTCATAAAACATTCACCATATCATAACCCATAAAATGAAATAATTTTCATAAACATTTTATCATATCACAACCTATAGAAAATAGATAGGTTTCATATTCATTTAATCTTTTCATCATAGCAAAACCCATGGAAAAATAAGTGGGTTTAATAAGTATTTTGTCTTGGTATAACCCATGGACCATAAATAGGTTTCATGAAAATAATTATATAATATACATAAACCATTCAAAGAAATAATAAGAATGTTATCCTTGGACCATATCATCAGTAAATCATAGGTAAAATCAAAATATGTAATCTTAGATGGAAAATTATTTTGATTGACCATTTAAAACATTTCTTGAGAAAAATATCCTTTATGCTTTTAAAAACACTTTTTAAAATATAAAACACTATGAAAATATTTTTATTTGAGAATAAACTTGAAAAAAAATAAATGAATCTTTAAAGGAATCATTTTTCATGATGATGGAGAATTCTGTTCATGTTGTACACATTGAAATGAAGATTCCTTTCACCTTTTTAGTAATTTCCAAATAGAGATTGTTTAAAAAATAACATTAATATTATTTCAAAACAATTGTAAAAAGATAAAAAAATTTGTTAAAATGTATTTTTTTTAAATCATTGTAGAATAAAAAACATTTTTTAAAACATTTTTATAAAACATGGTTTTTGAAGGAAATATATTTCCGACCAAAATGAGAAATAAGGTTGGATTGTCTTAAAAATATTCTCAGTTATTTTAAGTGAAAAATGTATAAATGGTAATATTAATATCATTAATATCTATAGTAGAATAAAATTAATGATTTTATTGAGATATGGATCAAAATATTTTATCATCAGAAACTTAATCATAAATAATCCTAATAAATGATTAGATTGTAATATAAAATATGTACCAATTTGGTAACTTTGAACCATAAGTACCATGAAGGAATAACATAAAAAAACTTAAAATATCATAAAAATAAATAAATTCCTGATATTACATGTCAAATGGTCTTGCGTATACACCTCATTAGAGAATATAGGTTCAAAACATAACGTACATCTCAAATAAGGTAAATTGAGACAAAAATTCTTTATTGCTTTGGTAAATATGGAATTTTAAACCCCATGAAATATAAATACTAAAATGGATATAAATACCAATAATTTTTAGGATAAACATCATAAAATACATCCCTGGGAAGTATATATACCACATAAAATAAATTGGTGGTAAATATGGAAAGTTTCTCACAGAAGTAAAAAGTGAGACAGAAATCCCTTATGACTTTGGTAATCTTTGAATCAAGACACGTTAAAAGAGAGAACATAATTTGAATTTTTAAAACCAAATATTTATTATAAAATTAATCATAAAATAAATTAATGGTCATTATATAAACCACATAACAAAAATAAGTTTTGAATATGGCATATATCTCACAAAAATTAAAGTGAGACAAGAAAAACCCTTACCTTAAGTCTCAAATTCCTTCATACACATTCGAAAATCTGGTATAATAAATATATGTTTATAATATATCTATTAAATAACCATAATTATATATTTCATAACATATATTATTTAATTTTTTCCTGTTATTACCTGTTTATTAACAATTCCATGTTAATGTCACGTTTTGGGTAATAACATCTTTGTTTTTGTATACGTTTTTATTTGTTATTTTAAATCCTATTAATTTTATAATGCTTACATAATTACAAGAATAATAATCACAACCTAATTATAATATTTATATATCAATTATACTTTTAATAAAAATCATTAAATATGGTTTTTAGAAATGAAGCATGTTAAGATCATGGAGACAGTAAGTCGTACATATGCATTAGTAACGTTACCATTTTATTTTAGTATTTAAAGAAATAAAGTTAAATGATATATTATAATTAAATAATAATTTTTATGTCATATATATCACATATTTTCATTAAAACCATCCAAATTACCTTCCATTTAAAGTGTGAATGAATCACATCGCTTCGTGAGGTGGTAGTCTATCGTACACATAAGCAACGTTATAGTATTCCCAAAAAATGGATAGCATGAAGGTATGTGTGATATAATGATTCCAGAAGTATAAAATATCATAAATATCATATATAAAAAATAAATCTATCATTATTTATAAACATTAGATGTGGTAATGTAAAAATGAATGACATCGGTACGCGAGGCTGTAGTCCACAATATACACTAACGATGATTTTGTAACCTATTTGATGGAAGTGGAAATGATTGTAGGTAATTTCCTTAACATAAAAATATATAATTATATTTAAGACAATATGGTTATTATATCATCATGTTATAATAATAATTGAGGAGGTGGAAGAAGAAATAAAACAAAAACACTCATTGGTGAACGTTACCTCTTCTTCATGTATCCTCCTTAAATTTGCACCAAAATCCATAATAGGCTGACTTTTGTAAAACATAAGTATAATATGATGATATTAGGGAAGTTGGAAATTTATTTGGGAATTTATTGGCCAAATAAGAAAGTGTTTGAAGGTGTGAAGAGGATATGATAATGGGTTTTCTTTTATAAGTGAGATGAGTGGCACACTTGTAATTTTTTTGAAAGAAAGATTTCCATCCATGTTTTCTTCATGTAAAAGGGCACCAATAATGGACTATTATTAATAATATATGGTATAAATACTAAATATTACCATAAAATTGGTTTTTGACAATTTTGGGTTATTTTTAACCACTATATTGTTCGTTTACCCCCCCCCCCCCCCCCGATAAACCCTTTTTTACCTTAACCGCGATAAATAAATTTTACTTTTTTTACTATTCATTTGGGTAAAAAATTGAGTTGAACCTATTTTTAAATATAAATTACTTTTATTCTAAATATATAATCCATTTAACTAAATTTCATTTATATAAGTGTAAAATTGTAATTTAAAATTAACCCCGCAAAAGCGATGAGAAAGCGAGTTTTAAAAAAGAAAATGTTTAAAAGTTAACAAAGTTTTATATCAAAATTCAATATGAAAATGATTAAAATGAAATAAATTTGATTAATTAAAATATAATTTATCTAATTTTACTTTAAAACAAATTTAAATTATAATTTAATTTTATAAATAATTTAAATGAAAATGCGGTCTTCAATTAATATTCAGTTTTTTTCACTGTTCGTCAGAAAATGTAACTTTTGAGAAAAATAAAAAACATTTAACCAAAAATAATTTTGATGTTATGATTTAAAAAATATTTTTTAATTTTAAAATAAATTTTCTAAAAGTGGTAAAAAAATAATTTTCAAATAAGTGTGGCAAAGGCTACAAAACTACTTTTTAGAAAATACAGTTTTAAGTGTAAAATTGGATTTATTATTATATCTTGTCCAGAAAAAACATAAGATGAATGTTGAAAATTTTATTGATTATATAACATATAAATTTAATTAAAATAATTCAACAATAGGGATTTTTTAATCAATTTAGATAAAACAGGTTAATGTGTATAAAAATAGTTTTTCAGAAAACAATTTCCTTTATTTTCTAATGATTTTTATTTTCATTTCAAAATAATTGGTCACCACAAGAATTATTATTATTATATATATATATATATTTTTAAAAAATATATTTTCATAATTTAGTTAATCATATTCATACCCTCCATTCCAATAGCTAGGTGATAACTATCATTTTAAATAATAATATTTTAATAGTATGTCATGTTTCGTTTAAACATAGTATTGCCTGTAACACAAGCTAAAATTAGCATTGTGTATAAAACAAGATAAACTTAGTGTTGTGTGTAATGAAATAAAAACTCAGTGTTTCGTGTAACAAAATCTAAATTCAATGTTTCATATAATAAAAGATATCAAAAATATTAATTTTTTTTGAGAAAAATATTTCACAAGATATCAGGGTGTTATAGATATACTAGGAATTGAGAAACATACTCTGAAATATCTTTTTTCATGTTTTCCCACCAAAAAATATTTTGTTAGATCTCTATAGATCTTTTTACTTATAGGATGAATAGATAATAATTGTCTATGATCATCATATAATAGCTCCTTAATCAATAATTGTATTTATGGGACACATACACTATTCATAAAACTTATCATTTGATCACAATCGCAGTTTAACATAGGAACATTTATCACTTTATTCTATTGTTACACATATTCCTTATAAGCCTCTTTAATCCTCATATAGATGGATGGTTGAATATAAAATTGATAAAGATACGATCTATCCCATTTCCTCAGTATTTCAAGTTCCATCATCTAAAAATACATAAGTATTAGATCTCTTCTAATCCTCATCATGGCCAAACTATCATGTTCATTTGGACACAGAGAATCATCTACCTTGTTCACCTTCCCATGGTGGTAATTTATTAAGCATTCAAATTGTTTAATGAGGTCCAACCATATTATCTGTCAAATATTCAACTATTTCTATGTGAATATAAACTTAAAACTCTTATTATACATAGATATATGTCACACATTTCACCATAAATAAAATTCCTATGTATGTTCAACGCAAAAAAAAATGATGCCTACTCCAAATCATGAGTCATGTAATTTTGATCATATATTTTTTTATTTTCGATAGTAATATGCTATTACCATGTAATTATACATAAGGACACATCATTGTCCCTTATTTGATGCATCACTATAGTTCAAAAATCCCTTCTCCAATATAGGGCAGTGTGAGCATAGGTTCACTGGCCAACCTTCTATTCTGTTCCTCGAAATTTTCCTCATATTAATTTATCCATAAGAACTTGGATACCTTCTCAATCAAATTGGTTATTGGATTTTATAAAAATGATAAATTTATCAAAAAACATTTGTAGTATCATTCCAATCATAGAAAATTACAGATCTCGGTCGCCATGGTTGGTCTGATCCATTATTAAATAACTTTCGTCTTTAAATAATCTACTGATATATCCTCACTTGAAATTATATGACCCAAAAATTATAATTTATATATATAAATTTTACAATCAGTCAATTTGGAATATAGCTTCTCTTTCTCCATGGCCATTATCATAATACTTAAATTCTCTACAAGTTATTCCTTACTCATCAAACATATAATAATAACATCTATAATGACTACCACAAACTGATCAAGGTAATCTCTAAAGACTCTATTCCTTAAATACATGAATATAGAAAGAGAATTGGTAATTCCAAATGGAATTACTATAAATTCCTAATGAAAATACCTTGTATGGAAGTATATCTTGGGTATGTCCTCCTTTTTTACCCAAATATGATGATATCGTGATTGAAGATCAATCTTAAAAAAATATTGATCTTTTCATAATTAATCAAACATATCATTGTTATAGGGTAGAATATACTTTCTCTTAATATTGATCATATTAAGTTCTCAATAATTAATGCAATGAAAAATTCACCCATGTTTCTTCTTAACATAAATAAAAGGTGAACCCTATGTTGAAGCACTAGGAAAAATGGATCCCTCGTCTAGATTATCCTAGAGTTGCTTCTTCAATTCCTACAACTCAATCGAGGTCATTCTATATAGAGACATTAAAATAGGTGAAACACTAGATATGAGTTCTTTTGAAATATTAATTTCAAGATTTAGAGGAAGACTAGGAAAGTTATTAGAAAATACATTAACTTATTTCCAAACAATAAGAAAATTGTTAATGTTGAGTTTCTTTCAAACCATTTGAGATAAATATACATCATGAATAGGTAGAAAAACCCATATGATGGAAGTAATTTACATTAGGAGTTTAGGTTTATCCTCAAACTAAAAAACAATCATGGGTTGATTCAAAATATCAAATATAGATTCCCTTCCTCATAAATTGATATGGGATATATACTGTGAGAACCAATACATGCCCAAAATGACATCAAATTCAACTATGAGAAGAATAATGATATTTTTTGGAAGAATACTCCCACAAAATTCTATCAGATAGGTGCTATAAACTTGAAATGAAATCATCATACAATTAGTAGTTTTCATTATTAAATCAACATCTAATCATTGAGGTGGTAATGTGATGCCCTTAGAAAATACTTCAAATATAAAAAAGTGGGTTGAACCTAAATCTAATAAAAAGTTTACAATTCTAGAATGGATGATAAGTGTACCTTTCACCACATCATTCTTCTTCCCCACTTCAAAAGTTGTGATTATATAATATTTCCCTTTATCCTTTGACCATAGAGGTTACTAAGGATTATTATCTGCATTATCCCTTGGATTAGGGAATTGATTCACATAATGACCAAACTCATTTAATCTAAAGCACTAATGTCTGGGTGGTTTATTTGGTTGAGTTTTCCCTCCATTCATTTCATTGAATACAATATTCACATCACTTTTTTATTCTTTTTCTTGATGTCTATTCCTCCCACACTAACATATTCTCGTTACTTTTAGGTAATTACTTGAGTGAATACTTCTCAGATTTTTGGCATGTAAGTGGTTGAAACTTATTCTTCCCACCATGTGACATAATATTGTAGCTTCCATGAAACTCCTTATTCCTTTTCTCAACACCAAAACCATTAAAATGATGATTTACATCTTCCATTTCCACTTTGAGTACACATCAAACAATGACTTCATAGCTTCCAAATTCCTATATGGATAATTCATTTTGAAGAATTTTTTTAAAACCACTAAAGAATCAGTAAATATTTATTTCTAGGCTAATAATAAAACTAGAAGTGTACCTTGAAATTATTATAAAATTTTCTTCATAGGTATCGATGGATTAATCATCCTTCTTCTTCAACTCTAGAATGTCTCTCTCTATTTTAGTATGAATATTTTAGAGAAATTAATTATTCAAAAATACCCTCTTAAACTCATCCCATTCCATGGAGTTTATTTCGTGTACATTCCTTGCATTCTTGATAAGCGTCCAAGCCCCACCATTGGTGGTGGGGTAGTTTTAGTTTGTGTGGTGTGCGGGTTGGTAATGGGGTCAAGTCCTTATGTATACGTGTTTGCTGCATTTATTTCATTACATAATATTCTGTAGTGGTGTATGTAATCTACCCTTGATAAGCATCCACCATTGATCTGCTTCATCTTCAAAGTAATAGACTACTAAGATATATTTCTCATGTTTTGATCACTATAGAATAGATAATTTCATTTTTATCACATTGATCTATTATTCAGGAACCAATGGATCAAAACACCTAAAGAAATTTCATGTACATACATTATTACATAAATGATTTAATGGAATGTTTCTCCATACTTGATGATTTCATAAGCTCAACATGGTCTACATTATCACTCATATCTTAGGAAATTTTAGTGATGATAGTCATAAGATATTACATACCAAATCCCAAACCATTTGGTTTCTCGGGATTATAGTTATTTCATTGACCGTCACATTTATTGTTTACGCGTTTCCTTCTAGTTACATCCATTGAACAAAATAAAAAACATAGTGTAAGTATCAAACAACAATAACAAAATTTAAAAATCATATCACTACTAAAAAACTAGGTTTATCCAGCTGTAGGATTTAACAACACTAACTAAAAGTGTTGATAAAGAACCCCTTTTTAAGTGCTTGAAAAATTATTGATAAAGAGTCTCTATTGGTAATTTTTTTAGCACTGATAAAGGGTGTATTTATTATCTCTAAAAAAGTGCTGATAAAGGGGGCCCTTTATCAGTGCTAATGAAAAAGAGCTAATAAAGTAGGCCCTTTATCAGTGATACTAAAACTTGTACAAATTTTATTGGATTTTTTTATATTGAATTTTCCTCATTTTATATTCAAATTTTATTAATTTTGATCCATTTTTCCATGAAAATTAATTTATATTAATTTAATACTTTAAGTAATTCCAAGAGTTCCCCTCACCTCACTTATAAAATGAAACCTCATATACTTAATTATTCACAATGTTTGAGCCTTATAGCTCAAAAAAACCTGAAAATATATCTTTTAAACTTCAATATTCATGAATTAGTGTTGATTTTATTCTTAAAATACCATTCCAAGGGTTCTTAAAAAGGAAACTAATGGAGGTCTACCGAAGAATAGGTAATCATCTTACCAGAACACTTTCAATTTATTTCTTATTCTACCTTCTAAAAATACATAGTATCCATTCTAAAATTAATACTTTATTATATTTGATATAATTAATTATTATGATGATGTTGCAACCATAATCCACCTTCTTCCCATCTGTTGGAAAATGGTAACGTAACACGTGCATATGTGTGGACTACAACCTCTAAGAAGTGATGTAATTTGTTTTCATTTCCATTTTATAATTATATTAATAAGGATACATTTAATGAATATAAAATATATATATAATATAAAAACAATCCTATAATTTTTAATTATTATTTACCTTTATTTCATTTCATCCATGTAAAAATGAAAACAATGTTCATGCGTACATACGTTTTACCATCACCATGAATGGTGTAATTCATTGTTTCTATATCAATCATTCATGGATTACACTATATATATATATAATTAATATATATATGATAATATTATCATGGTTAAAATTCTTTGGATTATGGAACTATGATCAAAGTATAAGGACTGAAACTACCAAACTAAACCTCTCATGAGAAACAAAACAGTTAACACCTAGAAATGATAGTTTTAATAAGTAATTATTAATAAATAATAGTTTAAATGTTATAAGAGGGTCATATATGATATTATAAGTATGAAAATTTTTCTTTTATAGAATTATAACAAATTTAAATTTATTATACAGGAGGCTAGATCACTTTCGAAGCAAGTTTTACTTGAGGTAAAGGTTTCTCATCACATTTTTATTTCTGTGAGACTTACTTATTATTTAGAATTTGTTTTTTGTGTAGTGTATATACTGCACATAAATTTATTTTATGAAACTTTAATAAAAATTATAGGTATTCAAAAATCCATCTATGGCTCTCTATTTCATGAGTTTTTTATGTGGAGATTACCAAAGTAGTAAGGGTTTTATATTACAGACTCATTGCTTACCATGGTTATTTATGATTACGTTTCTAATGTTAAAATTTTATAATATACCTCTTTATCAACACATGAAATTTATTATAATATGATTATTTCTCAAGATTTCATGCTTTCCTTTAATTTTACTCTATTTAAGTACTCAAGATACCGATATAATTTTTTTACGGAAAACTGAATTTAATTCTCTCTTCAGTCGAAAATCCTTTTTCTTCTATATCCTTGTTTTCTAAAACTAATTTCAAGAATGTTTTTAATATTATACTATTATTTTTTAAAGTTATTTTACCCATGCTTTACATTTTAAAAAAAATTAAAAGGAATCTTCTTCTTATTTTTTAAATAAGGTTATTTTGAATATTTGCCAAAAATATGAAAGGTTGTTTTAATATAAACAACATGAACAAATATTCACACTATCTTGATTGTTCAATGATTTGAAACTTCCTTTACAAGTTACCAAGTTTTTTTCAAAGAAATATTTTTCCTTAATATTTGGAAAAAAATTAGATTTTCAAAAATTTATTTCAAAGTGAAAAGGGTATTTCTCCCAAGAAATGTTTCAATGATCATTTAAATTAATTTTTCATCAATGATAACATACTTTGATGTTACTTATAATTCAATAGGATTATGATCCATTTATACCATCTAATATAATTATTTTTATGGCTTATAATTATGATGATTTAAGAATAATTCTATGAAACACATTTCTTTTCCATGGGTTATGTTATGAGGAAATATTTATAAAACTTGTTTCCTTTCAACATGACATTATATGATGAATGTTTTTTGATCTTATAGAACACATATATATTATTTTCATTATGTTATGTATGGAACCAAAATTATATATCCCTATAATGAATTAGGTATAGATAGATATCTCTTGAGATAATAAGGACTATAATGGTGAGTGAACCAAGTTCAATAAGGGAATTTATCCACTATGATAGTCTTGGGAATTAACCTTGACTAAAGATATGATAAAATGGGGAGTGAGCCCAATCCACTATGATAGTCTTGGGAGTGAACCATGACTAATGATGTGATTGAATGTGGAGTGAACCCAATTCACTATGATGGTCTTAGAAATAATCATTGAGTAAGGAAATGATTTTATATGCTTATTTGTATGTCACAAACTTATGTCTTAATACAATGTTATGTTCTCATGGATCTTGTTCTTTAATTCCTTTATGATTCATGTATTTTGAACTTCCAAGATATATTTCATGAATTATGATTATGATCTACGATACGATGTGTTTGATTTTCAAATGTTAAGATCATGTTCTCATACCCTTGTTTTTATATTATATATTCTCAAGTGATCATTGATATCTCCCTTGTTTTCCCTTACTGAGAATCTGAGCTCACCCATTCTTATGTTTCCTTTCCACTGGTTATGAAGAAATGTTTTAATTATGATATGTATAAGAATGGTTCTTGTTATGAATAACTTAGAGGGAGATGATGTTGATATATTATGAACAAGTTGTTTATGTATCTAAGTTTCCAAAGACACTAAACCTATAAAACTTCCATGCGGATCATAATGTAATGTATTAGATATTCATCTAAAAATATGTAATATTTATTTTTGAAAGGATTGGATTGATATACTACCTTCTTCGGCTAATGTTAGAGATATATCTAAGAAAGATAAGTCACCATAGGGGGATACAATTCCTATCACCGGGTTCACCAGTACTCACCTATATTAAATATAAGGTAAAATTCTAGGTATGTAATAGACCAACCTGGGACAAATAGATTAATCACCTAAGACAACACATTATGGGGTGGGGTAAAATAGAGATAGATAAACAAATCTTTAATGTAGGAAAAACAAGACATACAACCAGAGTGCTTTGTGGAAATAAGAAAAAGATACAACTGAGCCAAACAGCTAAACCATAAAGTAATATAAAACTATACAAACTTGTATCCATGTTACTTAGTCACCTCTAAAATAGCATAAAACAAAACAAAAACTTAAAGAGAATATTTCATGCTACATAATGCTCTTGCATTTATCAGATTCTAAAAAAACAAGGTCTAAAGTTGCCCGTAGATAGAAGTGGGGTGTGAGAAACATAGTCCAGTAGGATACCACCCAAAATATCTATACAAGTTATAATAACAACAATTCACAAGTCCAAGCTTTAAAAAAAATAGTTTTACAAGTAGTTTTATAAATAAATCAATTTTAAATCCCTTTTAAAACATTCCTTGAATTTTCAAAAATTGCTTCCCAAATCTAGAAATAAGAAGATAAAGGTACCTATATGTGTGTCTGTGTGTGATCTAACATAAATGAAATTAAATAAACTATCATGTAATAAAGAACCAGAATCAAAAATGCACCTACCATCTAGTCTCTAGACTATGGGCCAATATGTACAAGATGGTCCCAAGCCTAAATAAGGCATAAAGTTGGATTTGAACTAAAATCGAGGCCTGACATAAACCATATACATATAAGAGGTTACCTACTAGTGGTGTCACACACACTAAGGCTACCCATGTCTCTATCTCAATGTACCCATGGTTCTCACTATGAAATTTTTATCAATTTCTATTTCGAAAACCATGCTCACATTTTTATAAAACAATTTCATAAACAATCCAATCTACTTCAGGGTTTGAAAATGAATTTTTTATTTCAAATCAAGTAAATTCAATTTTTAAGGAATAACCCCATTTAAAACATGAACTCATGCCCCTTTCAATTTCCAAACTTTCAATTCATTTTCAAATCTCAAGGAAATCAATAAGAACTATAATAAATTCGAAAAATTTGAACAATTAAATTTATCCACCTACCTCAAGAGCATAGAAAACCTAGACTACTTTAAAAATAGGGTTTAAAAACAAAAAATATCTTCCTTTGGAAGATAAGGCATGAAAAAATAATGAAAATTATTTATAAAAACACAATCCTATCAAAAAACTCTATAAGTAAAGGTGTCACAACCACCTATAAAAGAGAAACTGAGAGGAAAGCTTACTTGGAGAGATGAATCACATGACCCTGATGATTAATCACTGAATGGATCGATATATATGGAAGTAATACATAAAAAATTGCATAGGGTAATATATATGAATGAGTGGAGGATTCTACAAAAAATATGAGCCCTCAAACACCCATAAGGAACCCTAAAAACTAGAAACATGAAGAATTACATGGATTGTAATACCTCTACACATTAGTAAACCCTTTTATTTCAATTTATTCCAAAAAATCATTGTCTTCTTAATTGAAAACTAGATTTTCACTTTACACGATGGTTAACCCTTACACGACATGAAAAAACTCACATTTTTAATTCTATTCATGAGATAAATCTGGTTGGCATTACACATCGTGAAACCCTAATAAACATTATGTAACTTCCCAATGAACAGTAGAAAATCCCATGGAAAAGTGGAAAATATAAAAAATCTATGAATTCAACATTATAGGTATCCTCCCAATTCAGTGCAAAAAATACTCACCAAATGAGAAAAGGAAACCAAATACAAAGATCAAAACATACCTGACAGAAAGGTAATGGGGAATTACAATCTCCCCATCATAAAATAGTTGTGTCCCCAGAAAGAGATTAAGATCCTTGATCCATAAAATGTTTTGGTCATTATTGCCTCATCAATGACTCATGCTCCCACGTCTCATGGTGATCTTAGTCGCATTTCTATAGTACTCGAACTAGGGGGATCATTTTACTGTACATTACCTTGTCTTGGAAATTATAATCTGAATTGGTCGTTCAATCAAAGTGGTATCGGTCTCGAGAACACCATCATCCCATCTAATCACATGAGAAGGATCTGATACATACCTCCTCAACTGGGAAACATGAAACACACCATATATGTAAGTCAAGATAGATGGCGACATCAATCGATAGGCCACCCTCCCAAGTCCCCCAATGATCTTAAAGGGGCCCACAAACCTCAGTTCCAACTTACCCTATATACCTAACTGATGATGTCCCATGCAAGCTGAAACTCTGAGAAAGACTTGATCACCAACCTCCTACTCCAGTGGCTGATGATTATGGTCTACATAAAATTTTTTATGACTCTCTTCTATGATCAAATGTCTCAAGATCAACTAAACCACCACCGTTGTCTCTTGAAAAACACTCGGCCCAACCAAGGACCGCTCTCACAACTCTTCTGAGCACAAGAGAGATCTAGATTTCCACCCATTAAAATCTTAAAAGGACAACATCCTGATTGAATCCTGATAAATATTTTTTATAAGAAAACTCGACCAAAAGCATATTTCTGTCCCAAGATCCACTCAAATAAAGAATATAAGATCAGATCATATCCTCAAGAATCTGGATAGTCCTTTCTATTTATTATATATTTTTGGATGATAAGTTGTACTTAATTTAAGCTGGGAACCCATTTCCTTTTGCAAACCTTTCTATAACCTGGATGAGAACCTCAAGTCCCAATTAGAAATAACTGTAGAGGGAACCCCATGAAACTTTACAATCTCACAGACGTAAAAGTTCCCAAGCTATTCAACTTTATTAATCTCATTTATTGTTAAGAAATGAATTTATTTTCGGAGACTTTCAATAATAAACCAAATTTAATCCTTAACACTATGATTATATAGTAAAAAAATGGTGAAATACATTGAAATATCATTCCATTTTCATACTGTAATGGGTAAAGGCTGCAAAAAACTTACGGGTCATTGGTGTTCCTCCTTAACTCTTTGACAAGTGAGACACCATGATACAAAATATGAAACTGACCACCTCATCCCCATCTACCAATACTAACATCTAAAATCATGGTAGATATTTTTCTCCCGAAGGTGACTAGACTAGCAACACCGATTTCTACTGTCTATAAACTCTTGATGCAAAGAAAAAAATAACCATTTTGATAGGGAAGCACAAATCTCTACAGGGTGGCCAAGAAAGATCACATGAGGTCTCCCCACCATTTAGGATTTATCCTATGAATATTCTCTCAATTTCTATCATAATATTGAGTCTAACTCTCTCATAAAAAGACAATTCAACCATTATCGAATCAAGGAACACCTTTCCACTAACCTCATCCACTCCCAATGTTATCTTGGAAAACTAACCCATCAGAGACCACTACTCAAATGAATCATTCATGGCATGTGTTGGTAATTTTCTTCTCAATGCATATTCCACTACATTCACTTTATCGAGAATATATATGATATCAAAATTATAGGTATAAATATACTCAACCTAACATCTCGGTCACAAGTTCATATCTATCTGATTGAAGATATACTTTAATATTTTGTGATCAGAATATATCATAAATTTCTCTCTAAAGAGATAGTGACGTCATGATTTGATCACATGCATAAAATATTCCAACTCATGATCAAGGGTAGAATAGTTATTATTCTGAGGGAGTAATTGGAAAGAGACATAATCCAAAACATGTTTCCCTCAAGACACATCCCAAAACTATAGCATATGGTTCACATAAAAAATCATAACTCAAACCTAGTTTCGGAAGAATCAAAATTGATGTTGAGGTCAACCTCATTTTCAACTCCTCAAAAGATCTCTAACACTTGTCATTCCATTCAAACTTTACACCCTTATGGGTTAAATATATCATCAATGATGAGATCTTGGAGAAGTCCCAAACAAACTATTTATAGTAACATGCCAAACCCAAGAAGCTTCGAATCTCAAACACATTTCTTGGCTACTCCCAAGACATAACTTTCTACACCTTTTTAGGATCAACTAAGATTCCCTTATTATATATTGAATTCCCTATAAAATTCACTTCCTAGTTATAAAACTCACACTTAGAAAGCTTACCATACAAAAAATATTCCCTCAAATTTCAAAGAATAAAATCCAAATGGTCTCGGTGGTCCTCCTCTGACTTCAAGTACACCAAGATATCGTCTACGAACACAAAAACAAAAGAGTCCAAGAATCTATGAAATATTTAGTTCATTAAATCCAAGAATATCATAGGAGCATTAGTGAGTCTGAATGGCATAACCAAAAACTATAAATGCCTATATTTACTTTGAAATATTATCTTGGGTATACCCTCTTCTTATAATATCAACTTGTGGTACCCAAGCACAATTTAATCTTATAAAAGCAACAATAACCCCTCAACTGAACAAAGAGATCGTCAATTCTAGGTAAAGGATACTTGTTATTAACAATCACCCGATTCAAATTTTGATTGTCAATACAAAGTATAAGGATCCCATATTTCTTATTAGTGAAGAGTATAAGAGAATCCCACTGTGACATGCTAGGACGAATAAATCCTTTCACCTCTAGGTCCTCAAGATAGACTTTTTGTTCCACCAACTTAGCAGGTTCCATTCTATAGAATGGAATAGAAATGGGCATTATTCTAGGTAATAGTTCAATAATAAACTAGACCGCTCTTTTTGGTGGTAAACCAAAAATATATTATGGAAATACCTCAGGGTACGCACACACAATAGTCGGTAGCTTACCACCCAAACACAGTTCAACTAAATCAAGAAGCATTTCTAATAACTTGTATGATATCAAACCAGCATAAGGAACAATCGGCCACACCATTCACTATCTTGAGTCCCACTTACCTTGAAAAACATGAGTGGTCCCATTGGTGGATAAGAACTATACCCAATGGTGATAACATTATATCTGTTCCTTTACACTAATCATCAAATACATGTCGATGTTCAAGTCAAATATGTCAAGATCAAGCACTAATAAGTCCCAAACAACCTCAAATTCATTGATTGACACCCAACATGCAGGACATTTGAAACCCTATTTGGACCTCTTTCCAAAAGGCATGGAAAGATCCAAAAAAAAGGAAATAAGATCTGAAATAAATCTTCACATTTCTACGAAATTTGATGATATAAAGGAATGTGTAGCACTTGTATCAAACAAATCTAGCACCATAGAATATGAAATAAACATCGTACCTATAACAGTAGCTAGCCCTACTTTAGATTCCTCTAGTGTGCACTCAGCAATATAAACTCATCTAGACTTAGCTACCAGGAAATCTCTATTGGCCTGAGAATGATACCCACCACCCATGGAAGAATTAACCTGAACCTGTGACCCCTTGATGAAAGTGGATCTCGTCTTACTACCTTGGGACATCTTATCACAGAAATGATCCATATGGCCAGATCACCCACAACAGTGACATGTTCTATGAGCCTCGATACACTAAGCCCTGGTATGACCATGCCTCTCACACTAGTATAAAATATCTTGTTTCTTCCCTATAGAATCACCTAAAACTAGTCCTGTAGAAAACTGACCAATCTTACTCTTTATTTTCTAACCAGAATAAGCACCATGGTTAACTGCTACACCCACTGAAGCTCTACCCAAGCCTTCTCTTCTATCTATTCCCACCTCATCCTAAGATGCTTTTTCCACTACCTCCAAAAAGGTCAAAAGTCACAAAATAAAAAGAATTGACTGAACATCAGCCCTTATCCCCATCTTGAACCTCTGAGACTTTAGGTAATCATTTATGATAGGCTTCAATTCCAGATGTACCAACTTAGAAAAGTGGGTGGAGCACTCTAGAATAATACGCTCTCCTTTCTGCAATATTAAGAACTCCCAGTTCATTGTTACACATAAATTATCAGGATAAAACTAGTGATTGAAGATATTCTTGAAAAAACCCTGGGTAAGACCTTCATTAAACTTAGCTTTCACTATATAGTCCCACTATATTCTTCTTGGTCCCTCGATCATATACCTAGAAAAAGCCACCTGAGAATCTCCCAGAGTCTTCAAAAAGTTGAAGATCCTCTCAATAAATTCAAGTCACTCCTCTAAATCATGTGGTCCATTTTCACCATAAATACTGTTGGATGTTTCTTGGTAAATTCTGAGCCATGATCCACTACCCATCTCAATTTCACTGCACCCACTGACCCCAGAGTCCGAATGGTACGGATCACTGCTTCAACCAAAGAAGGGTCCACTAGAGGATCTGCATGTAGAACCTACCTTACATCTTCCCCTCTTGTGTTTGGAAGATCTCATCTAGGAGGAATTGTCTGTTAAACAAAAGATAATAACCAATCAATAGTGAGAAAATTACAAAACAATCAAACAGAAAACATGAATCCAAAATAATTCTTCAAAACAATAAGAATTTAAAGTAGTTATGAATCCAATCACAAAAAGGAAATACCTTTTTAAAGAAATAGGTCCTTCCAAATAAACTCACCACATATTTTATTCAAACGACCTAGAAAACACCAATTCCTCATAAATTTCAGATAGGTTAATTTAATTAAAATTCCCATACAATTTATTAAAATTAACTAAACACTCAGTCTTGGACTAACTAAATATTCTCTAACCACCCAGGGAAACTCGGACTCTGTAACAAGAGTGAGATGGCCAGGCCCCTTTTCACACCTACAATCTGAACTCTGACGATCCTACTCCTATCTACCCAAGATATAGAACTAACTTAGGAAATGTTGAAACACTTTAAGCTGAGTAACTTCCATGATACCAAATCATAACAGACCAACTCGATCCAAAAAAATCAATCATCTGAGCTATACCATTACAGGGTGGGGTAAAACAAAGGTAAAGAAACAAGCATTGAATATAAGAAAAACAAGACATATAACCACAATACTATGAATCAATAAATGAAATATGAAACTGATCCAACTAGATAAACCATAAAGTACAAAAGAAACTAGAAAAATTGGTCTCCATGTTACCTCATCACCTCCAAACAAGCCCAAAATGAAACAACAATATAAAGAGAATCTTGTATTCTAAAAAATGATCGTCTCCTTACTTGAATCCTAAAAAAGAAGGTCTATAGATACCTAAATTAATAATTAGGGTGTGAGCAATAGATCTGAGTACCTTACCATCCAAAAGAACTATACAAGTTTTAATAAAAATAATGAACAAGTCCAAGCTTTAAAAAATAGATTTACAATAAATTTTATAAATAAATCAATTTGAAATCCCCTTTTAAACATTCCTGGAATCTTCAAAAATTTAATGCCAAATACATAAACAAGAAAGTAAAGATACTAATATATATATATATATATATATATATATATCAGGGTGTGTGTGTGTGTGATCCAACATCCACTAAATAAACTATCATGTATTAAAGAACCATAAAAAACAATTCACCTACCATCCAAGATCTATCCTATAGTACAATATGTAATAGACACTCACAAGAACAAACAAGGAATAATGTTGGATATGTAATAATATTGAGTCCTACCATAGACCATATACATATAAGAGATTACCTCTTGGTGGAGTCACACACACTAAGGCCTCTTGTGTCACTATATCGACATACCCAAGGTTCCTCTTATGAAATGTTGGTCAATTTATGTTTTGAAAACTATGCTTAAATTTTTATAAAAAAAATTCAAAGCCAAGACAATCTTCTATAGAGTTTGAAAATACATTTTCCATTTCAAATCAATAAAATTTTGTTTTCAAGGAAAACCCCCTTTAAAACATGAACCCATTCCCCTTTCAATTTAAACACATGAAATTCCATTTCAAAATCTCAAGGAAATAAAAAAGACCTATAATTAATTTAAGAAATTAGAATTATTGAACAGATTCACCTAACTCAAGAGCATAGAAAACTTAACCGCCTATGACAACGGGGTTTGGAAACCACAAGATGTTCCTTTTGAAGACAAGTCATGACCAAAGAATGAAAAGGATTGATAGAAAACACAATCCTATCAGTAATCACTATAATTAAAGGTGCCACAACAACTAATAAGAGAAAAACTCATAGGAAATATTACCTAGAGAAATGAATTTTCTAACCCTACTGATCAATATCTAATGGATTGATCTGAATGAAAGTAAAACACCCCAAATCACCTAGGGTAAGAGATCTGGTTGAGTGGAGGAGGCTGTAAAATCAAATGATCCCTCAAACACCCTCACAACACCCTAAAAACTAGAAATCGTGGAATTACATGGTGTGTAATACATTTACATGTTTTCAAATCCTTTTATTTCAAGTTTCAACCAAAATTGTGTCTATGTATTAATTAAAAACCGAATTTTCATATAAAAAAATGTGTAACCCTTACACAACATGTAACAACTCATGTTATGAATTATACTCATGGGATGAGTCTGTCCAAAATTACACATCATGAAACCCTACTACACATCGTGTAACTTCCCAACAAACAATTGAAAATCCTAGGGGAAAGTAGAAAATCCAATAATCAGTGACTTCACCAATATAGGTATCCTCCCAGTTTACGGCCAAAAATACTCAACCAATGAAAAAAGGAAACAAAATACAAAGATCAGAACATACCTGACATAAAGTTAACATGGTTTTATAAGGAATTTTTTTGAGATTATATAATTAGGACATTAATTAGGATCCTAGATTTCCTATGCATACTACTCAAGTTGTGTGTAACTAGTGGAAACCAGACAAATTCTCAATGTTCTCTATTCAAGAACAATGTCATGTTCCTAGGTCCCATTCCATATGTAATAAATAATTTGGAAATAGGGATGAATTATTAAGGGGACGACCCCTAGGAAATATATATGGAATAATCTCTTAATCTAATATAATAACTCAAAATCCATAAATCATCAGCTCTATGGCCTATTCCCATATAGATTTGGGCAACTCAATCATGGTGCATCTAACCAACCCTAGGGAGTATCCTAGTCATGAATCGAGGAAATATTCATTAGCATTAGGAATGTTACAAATATCCAATTCTCTAGATAAATGTGGCCACCTAAAACCCCCCAACACCATCTAGATCCTAGTGTGTTAGGAATCCTATATGACATGATAACTGAGAGGGGTTTCTAAGATGAAATCAAAGAACTCCTCTATTTTCTTGTGCAAGGTGGAATCCTATAAGCACTAGAAATTTTGGTAATGGTAGAATAAAATATTGGATCCTGAGAATACTAGGAATCAAAGGCTCTAAAAGTGTTAGTTAATTTTCATTCAACACATAATTTATAGTTAAATTATGATATTTATTAATTCAAAGATGAATCCCAATATTACAGGCATTCAAATTGAAATATACTTTATGAATCTAACAATATATAACATACTAGTTTGTCACACTCAATATTTTGGTAGATCCAACATCTGATGTAATAGATATATAGGGTAATATTTGGGGTTTCCTTGGGACCCAACTATAAAATTAGTTGAGAGAGGTATATCCCTCAATAAGTAACAATTTATTTATAATTCTATAATTATTGAAAATTTTAATTTAAATTATAAATTAATTGATACTTAAATTTAAGATGGGGTTTTTTTGAAATAATAAATCATATATTATTTCTACTCTCACCCAAGCACACTTAACTATAGATTTTTAATATAATATAGTGTATTAATTCTGGTGTGATCACACCTAAACAGGGTCGGTTTATCAAAGAGTACCCACTTGGATCCTTTAGGTTAACATATAATCAAAGGCATCCCTCTTGGAATCTTTGGAATTAGTACATAAGAGAAAGAATACCTCTTGGGGCCCTCTATGTGAGAACATAAGTAGAAGTTTCCCTATTAGGATCCTAGGTCACAAACTAGCCTCTCAGACTAATGACCAACTCTTGAGGTCACACATCCCACAACCCAATTCTAACATCTCATGAATTCCAATGCCTAAAAGGTCACACATCATAATGGATATGGGCTCAAGACCATACCCTATCCAAGTCACCCTAGGTTATCCCAAACACTCAACCTATCCTTATCCTTGAGTCACAACCCAGTCTTAGAAATCATAGATTTCCCCAATCATTATAAACTGATGAAATTGGCTATCACCTGACATAGCCTCCTAATATTATCAAAACCCTCATCAGGGTCTCATCCCATGTCTCTTAAAAGAGACCTATGGTTCCATTTACTGGGGTAAGAACCTCTCCATTATAATTTACTCACCCTGATCCACCTCTTAAAAGCCATCAAATAACACCAAGGGATCCACAATTGAAATATAAGGAAAAAAACTCAAAATGGACTCCTCTTTTCTCCTATTCTTGCTCTAGGGTGAAAAAACACCCAAAACCCACAAATGGGAAACAATGGTGAAATACATGAAGTGTACCCCGAGTACATGACATGTACTCCAAAATCCCCTCCCTGGACATGTACTTGTACATGGATTAGGTTCACCCATGGCCTTCCTATGTACTACTACAAGGCTAGGTTATACATGGGGCCTCTCCATGTACTACCACACAGCCTGGGAATACCTGAGGTCCGATCATGTACTACTACATAAGCATGCCCCCCTTTACATGGGGTGTCTTACTAAGTACTCGGCCACATGATCATGTAAAACTACATGGTGTGTACTTCAACTACAAGGTATGTAGTCTAAAAAATTATATTTCTCAAATATGAAATTCATATGGAATTTTTTCTTGAAACCATACAATGAGTGATTGATATTTCCCAAATAGAAACCCCTAAAATCAGCCCCAAACCCCTGTTTTCCCTGAAACAGCTAAGGATCAACCCCCAAAAGGTCCTCATCCATCATAATATAAAATTAAAACTTAAAAAAACTTATATATGGGGATTTTTTGCAAAATAATAAGTAAGGCCTGCCTCAGGTGTAATTTTCCAAAACATTGGTTCATTTTTCATCCCATAGTTGTTGCACAATAAACCAGTGTCACCTAAGCTTTGCGAAGACATCCCCCTCCTCCACATTATCTATCAATCTCCATCTTCATCTTTCAAATATGATTAAGGTAAGCCCCAAATGGGGAATACATGAGAGTATAGGGGAGAATAATATAAAAGAAAAGAAAAAATAAAAAATAAAATAAGAAGAATAAATGTAAAAAAAGAAAAGGGGGATCGGGCCCAGCCCTAATACCTAACTTGAGGTTACATATTACCTAGGTAAAACACCCCATTATGGAATAAAACATTGTTTCATAATCTCAATACGATTATTTGTTCAACACATTTCACCAATTGAACATGTTTTAATAAATTAATAATTAATTAATTAAAAATTAAATACCAATTATTCTGAAAAAAAATGAAACAAATAAAAATTATAGCAAACACTTATCCTGGGTTAAACACCCTAATCAGAGACCAAAGGAGTTTTCATAAAAAAATATCCTAGATCATCTAGTTTTTTAAAATGACAATTTAACCATTATGAGTATCCAAAACTAAAAATTAAAATTTTTACTCAAATTCACAACCTGGAAACACACAGGGTTTTACAATCTACCCATCATAACTCTTATCATCCTTGAGAAACTTTAGTGGCCTTCCAACCACACATACCAACCCACATAATTAATTATTTCATCATCAAATCATTTAATTCTACTCCGGAATAAAAACCAAGTTTCCTCTATATAATTCCAAAGATAAGGCGTACAACCCTTCAAGGTTCAAGAAACTACTTTCCACCGTCAACAAACCACCAAGATAGTGTCTAACCACACCCATAAATCCTGATATGTCATAATTTTTTCTACAATTCATCTTTTGGTTCATGGTTATCCCTACCATAGAACTGAACCCATAATAGCCGATTTTGATCCATTGTTATCTCTACCATTATAATACCCTATCAAAACATACCCTCAGTGATCTAACAACCCTCTCAAAGCAATTCACACTGTATCCTCGACCCTACTCACATAAGGGTCGTATCACCACAACTGATCTGATACTCCCCACAATAGAAGTATCCTTATTTTTTCCTCATAAACAAACACCAATATCAATAATCCACACTCCTTACATAACCAAATGTGATAAATGGCATGGTCAAACCCAGTCATTCCCAAGTACAAAACTTCAACACAAAAACATTTCCTCTTCCTGCTTCTTGAAAATGGTTTCCATGGAAATCAATAAAATTTAACTCATAATAGGGGTATCCATCTTTAAACATCCAATGGTGAACTCTCCACCATATGTATTACCTTATACTATTCCTTGAGCATAACCTCATCAGGTTCCACCACTGGGCACACGTCACTCACCCCAAGCCACACTCCCTATCCTATCAACCCCTAACACCATCTCTCCCAGATAATGTGTTTCAAGGTCCAACCTTAAGTCAACCATCCCACTAAAACAAATTTATTCTTTATGTATCCTAAAAAATATTGGTATATTTCTTATTTCATCACAATTCTTGGTAAAAACATGACCATAACGTATCTTCGAAACCATCAGTTTCTAGATCACACATGGCCGCTCAATAATTTCATAAACCAACTCATATTTTTTTGAATCACATGTATCCAAGTACAAGCTGACCATTCTCCATGAAATGTTAATCTCAACATTCCATGAGTGCCCTTGGAACTCCTGTTAAAAAAATGGGCGCCTCTCTTGGGCTATGATCCACCAAATGGCCACCCGCTAACAAGAATCGTCCCAGCACCACAGATTCTCATCCTCAGTCCAAGGAAGGTCAACTTCATCCACATTCTTATCCAACACATAATGTTATTCTAGTCACAAGCACCCTCCCATGATATGATGGTTCCACTAAAGGTGCATCCACTAGTTAATAGGGTTTGTAACCTGAACAGTCTTGCTCTTTGAGACCAGTCTCAGTAGCCAAGCACCTTCGGTGTATCCTTAGAAATAAAAGGCATCACCTTTCCTAGTCACATATGCAATACCACTCACATTTTATGATCTCATAATAAGTATAAAACCAAGCCCACCACCGATAAAGGTACCCCAAAACCATAAAAAAATCCTTCTCATAGGTTTCCCTTGATCAAACCAAATGCTAACCCACTAGAGTCTGAGTCGAAACTAAGGGACTTAGGTCTTCCACCTAACCCTACTAGTTAGGTATCATTCCTGGTTGACTATGTCTAACCACCTAGTCCAAAGGTAAATCATTTCATAAGTTTATAGCTCACAGGGTATCATCCATACACCCATCTCAAAAAATAGCAACATCGGCAACCCCAAACACCCATGCAGATCAAACCATACTTTCATGGGTTAAATTATATATGTTTTTAATTATAATCTATAGGGGAAAACCATATAATTTTTATGTTTTTACCAATTTAAGTGAAATAAATTAATAATCTATTATATTTAAGGGAATATTCCAATTCCATAACCATTTAAGGCATAATCTACTAATAATTGACCTACCAAACACTACTCCTCTTCATGAACCCTCAAATGGGCTACTCTCTAGAGGTTCATGTCTCATAGGTCAAATCTACACACACAAAATCATCCAAAAAAATCCATGTAAAACCACACAAATAGTTCATTTAAGTATAATTACATTCAAATATATAAGAGAAAACATTGTATAGTTTGTTATTAGAAATTTAAATAAACAAACCTAAGTAACAATGCCATAAGAGGGGTCCAACACTTAAGAATCATTTTCCTTAATGACCCACTGGGGTCACTTCACCTCCCATGCATGAGGACTAAGTTTTCTTCCTCACCACTAATCATATCACCATAGATCCACATGACCATCCATTGGAAATAAATATATTTAAAATTTTGAATAGTTTATTAGAATTCTACCAGGTACTTAAATGGGAAAAAATTATATGATCAGTTGTTCAAAATTTAAAAAATTAAACCTTTTTTATCAATAAAATCACAAAATAGTAGGCCTATAATATGTGGATCCGACATGCCTAACATGATACATGAAATTCCTCGTGCCTCTATAGTCCAAGAGTCAATTCCCACCAATTTTATTGTTCTAATGGTCCATGATCTATAAATCCATCATAAATCATATAATCTAGACCATATGTGTTTCTCTCAAATAAATAATCATATCCAACTATAACAACACAAACCAAAATAGTAATATCATACCCTAGTAACCTGGAATTATTAGTGGTACTGATGTTCTCAATTTTCCATCATAATATTTATCACAATCTACAACACATTCCTAAATCTATAGTATACCATGTCCAAAATAGTAAAACAATAGGAAAGTAACTACTCTAATATCACTTTTTCATGTCCCACACCGACTCACTCAATTAATAGTATAAGGACTGATTCTTGAAAATAACTCATGTATGCCTCCTCATACACCAGAGGCTATCGACTAGAAGTTTGGGACTCTGGTGATACTATGAAGAGAATATACCCCTGTTTTAGATTATGAAATCATGAAAAAATTAACAAACATAACCTATCCCAAATAATAGAAAGAAAAATCAATAAATATAAATAATGATGTAATAAAATGAAATGTAGTAAATGAATAAACAATTATGTTATACATACAACACTATCGCCCACTGGGCCTATCACATGTACAAGAATGAATAAAAAATAATTAATTAAAATAAAAGGCTCTACTTCCATCTTGATTCATACTATCTACCCTTTCTCCAAAACCCTATTGTGCAGCTCTAGCCTGATAATAAGACTCTACATGATTTTATTTCTTTTATCATGAAACTATTGCCTCTACCCTCTTCATCATGCATCTGTTCTCCACCAAAAAGTAAACATATGGTCTACACACACTAAGGTTCATGTACAAGGGGTGAGAGATGAATCTATGTAGGTCACCCCCCACAGTGAATCTATAACCCATTGTTATAAGTTTATGCTCATACAATATTCCCATCCTAGTTGAAACAAAACTATAATAAAATAAAATAAAACCACTATTTATCCATGGGTCGATGACTCTAAAAATATATTAAACAACTAACGTGATACCTCACATCAGATGGCTACCCAAGTCAAACCCGACCATTCTTTGTCCAATGCCAGAGATATATCTGAGAAAGCTATGTCACCATATGGGGATACAAGTTCTATCCATGGGTTCACCAGTACTTTCCTCCAACAAATATAAGGTAGAATTCAAGGTATCATGTGTGCATTATATAATTAAGGCATTGAGTAGGATCCTAGGTGTTTTAGGTATACTACTCAAGTCATGTGTAACCAGTGTAAATTAGTTGACGTCTCGACATTCCCTATTCTAGGCTCATGATGGATTACTTGGTCTTAGTTCATAGAAAATAAAGACTTTGGAAATAGGAATTAATTCTTAAGGTGATGTCCCTTAGGAAATATATATAAGTAATAATATTCTAATTAGTGATGATAACTTGGTATCCATAAATCATCAACTCTATGGCCAATTCCCTAAAATATTTGGGAAATGAAATCATTGTGAAACCATGCGTTCTTGGGTGTATCCTATGAAACAATCAAGGTGATCATTATCAGCCTTAGGGATGTAAAAAACATCCAATTCTCAGGGGAAATACATCCACTAGACAACCTCTAGTGTTATCTATGTCCTATCTTTCTAGGAATCTGGGGTGATATACTAACTAAGAGAGGTTTCCAAGACGCACTCAAAAACCTCCTCTATTCCCTGATGTAGGTAGAAATCCTAGAAACACTAGTCATTCCTATAATGGTAGCATCAAATATTGGATCCTAATCTCACCAGGAATCTAGGGCTCCGTAATTATTAGTTAATTTTAATTCAACATTAAATTTATAGTTAAATGGCCATATTTTTTAATTAATAGATAAATCCCAATTTTTTAAGCATTAAACATGAAATATGATTTATGACTCTAACCATATACAAGATACTAGTTTTTCACACTTAGGATTCAGGTAGAAACAACATCCTATGTAATAGATATATAGATCCTAATCCTAGGTGTCCTTGGCACCTGACCATAAATATAGTTGAGGGTTTAACATCCTTTAATCACTACTGGTTCATTAATAATTATCTAATTCTATTCAATTTAAATTTATCTAATAAATGAATTGATACTTAACTTGAAGTTGTAGGGTTGGAAAAATGCTAGAGGTCGTCTTATTACAACACTATCCTAATCATGCATAACTGCTAAGTTCTAATGAAACCTAGTGCATTAATTATAGTGTGATCTCAACCACACAGGTATAGTCTATTAATGGGATCCCACTTGGGTCCACTGGGTCATCACAAAATCAAATAAATCCCTCTTAGGATCCTCATAATAGGTACATAAGTGTAGGTATCCTTTTTGGTACCCTCTAGGTAAGAACATAAGTGGAGGATTCCCTCTTGGGATCCTCAGTCAAAGAATAGCCTCTTAGGACAATGCCCATATAGTAGGGGTCACACATCCCACAACCAAGTTCTAACATCACAAAACCACCTAGGCCTAAAATGGATCACCACACAAGACAGATGGCATCAATCCTATCTCCTTTACAAGTCACTTTAAGTTTGTGTAAACACCCAACCTATCCATATCCTCAAGTCGCAACTCAGTCCTATTAACCTAAGCCTATCCCAAAAACCATAAACTAATAAACATGGCTATCACATTCCACACCCTCATAATATTCCCATGACCTTAATCATGGTCTCCTCCCATGTCTCTCTCAAGAGACCTTGGGTTCCATTTACTGGAGGAAGAACCTATCCTTTATAACTTACTCACCCCAAATCACCTCTTATAACTCCTTAAATAACCCCAAGGGCTCCATCACCATGATACAATCATAAAAATACTAAAAATGGAATCATATTTTTTTCAATTTTGGATCCAAGGTGAAAAATCACAAAAAATCCTCAAATGGGAAATAAGGGTGTCATATAAAGTGTGTGTCCTGAGTACATAATGTGTACTCTAAAATCCGCTCCATATTCATCTAATTATATATGGTCTTGGTATACCCAGGTTTTTTCTACGAACTAATACACATCTAGGGAATACATGGGGTCTGGACTTGTATTATTACGCAGCTAAGGCATACCTGGTTTGTGATCGTGTACTACTACATGTCCATGTCCCCCTTGCATGAGGTGTCTTCCAGAGTACCCGACCACATGGAAATATACCAATACATGACATATACTTTGAGTACATGAAATATGGTCTCAAAAACTTCAACTTCCTTGAATAAAAATAACACCCAATGTACATTCTTCAAACCACACACCATGTGATTGGTATTTCCCAAATGAAAACCCCTATAATCAGCCTCAAACAACTATTTACCCAAAAATAGATATAGATCAACACACATAGGATCCAAAAAAGTAAAAATAGGGAATTAAAACTTAAAAAATAATATATGTCATTTTTAAAACAAAAAAGATAAGTTCTAAATTGGGTAGAATATATTGATGCTTTGGTTTGTTCAACCTTCCACAACTGCTAGACAATGATTTGGAATGCCTCAAGCTCCATGATGGCATCTCCCTCCTTTATTTCCTCTCAATATCTCTTTCACCATCCCTCTCCCTCTCTCAAATGTGATAAATAGAATCCCCAAGGGAAAATTCATGATAATTTAGGGGAGAATAGGTGAAAAGAAAAGGAAAAATGAAAAAGAAAATAAGAAAAATGAGAAGTAAAAAATGAAAAGGGGGTCTAGGCCCGACCCCAATGTATGAATTGAGGTTATACCTCGGTTAGGAAAAACACCCCACTTCGGGATCAATAGTGTAGTGAGAATCTCAATCCAATACTCAGATAAAAATATATTACAATTAAAACATATATAAATAAATTAATATTTAATTACTAAAATATTATTAGAAATTTTAGGTTTGGAGCATGATTGGTCCTAAAAAAATTTTAAGAAAAAGAAAATAACAACAAAGCACAACATCAAAACACATATGGCATAGTAAGTTCCACCAAACATGAAAGCATAAAACTCAAAAATAATAAAAGGGCCCAAAAACCCACACAAAACACAATCCAAAAAAACCCCAAAAAGGATTCCCAACAAGAATGAGATCCAACACCCCCATAAAACAATAAGACCAAATCCCAAAACTGAAAAAATAAAAAAACAGACAAAAAAACATGATTCTCTAGCTATCATACATCCCTCACCAATGGATTCACCCCTGTAGATGACAATCACTACCTAGTGTAGACGTCATCATACCGTGACTCACGCTTCCATGAGGTTGTCCTAAGAAATACAAATCTTAATGTAAATCACTCTTTGTCCTCATGATGAGGTCATCACACCTTGTATCCCAAGACCCACTGATCCATCGCCGCCCGGAAAGACTGTCTTCATCCAAGAAGAGAATTTGGGATCACCAGCTATTGCCAAGAAAGCCAGTCGAATCCATCCATGCCATCAGATCACCCGGAAAGAAGTCACATCGTCAGAATGGAAGACGAATCATCAGTAGTAGCCGAATTCAAAAACTCCCTCCATTGGGATCCCAGACCAAGTGTTGCCTTTCCCCATCACCTAGACATGACGTCATCATGATAGTACCTGCTTGACTGCTATTTACAGCCCCTGATCGTCCCAGTTCTACAATTCCCCCAAGTTCTGCACAATTACCGGCTTAATCAGAGTACCCTCTCAGCACCCTACTTTCTTTTCAAGGGCCTACCATCATCCACTAACCAGAACAGTGTCCCATACTAGCACCTCACCATCATCCTGTAACCGACCAAAAAAGATCGTTTTCACCACCATCAGAGATAGAAAAACCACCTCTCATTTCTTTACTAGAAAGAGCACCACCCATTTCATCACAAGATCCATCCTTATAGTGATTTCCATAGGCTAAAAACATAACTAAATTACTGATAATACCATCATTGTAAATCTTGGATGGGTTGTCTATGCCATCCCCCTTGACATCAAAATAGAGAGTCTCTCCATTCTTGAGAGAGTGTCTCTTCATAAAAAATATTAAATATCAATAACTTTAAAAAAAACATTAATGGCTCAAAATTTCACCAAACCTCTATCTGGGGGTAAAGACCTTATTTCTATACCAATAGTGTGGTCAAAAAAATATCTGAGATAATTTAGATGGGAAAATGATTATTTTTCACCACCTAATAATCTAAAAAAAAATTCAAATTTCTACTCAAATTCACCACCCAAAAAAACATGGGGTTCTACACTATTTATGCCTTTAAATTATTTAAGGATGGAGAAGATAAATAATATGGAAAAAAAAGTTAATATCATGAGTTAAAATAGATGTTGAGAATATTATGGAGAATAAACTAATGATGGAAAATTATCTGGTCCATTTGAAATATTTTTTTTCAAAAATGGAATAGATTCCTAATACACTCTACCTGGTTCACCAAAAAAAATTTATAGTTGAAAGAAGAAACAAAACCTTAATAGAGATAGTACACCATATTTTTAATATTTATTACCTATCTAAATCCTTATGTAACTAAGAACTTAAAAAACATCATACATTTTAAATCAAGTTCCAATAAAGGTTGTTTCAAAAATAAATTATGAATTATTTAAGGATAAGAATTAGAGTTTTTGAAATATGAACATATTGGGATGACATTAATAAGTGATAGTTTCTAACCCATAGGAAATTAATTTGGATACAAAGACCATCAATTGTGCCTTGAAACTAGATGAAATAATCATTTGTGTGTGAAAAAATAATTTGTGTCAGTATCCTCAATTATTCTTCTCTATTTTCCCCAACATAAGGTGACTAAAACACCATGATTGTTATGTAACTATTAATAATTTTAATAAGGAATAATTACAAGATGGTTACATTAAATTAAGGTGATAACATAAATTTTATTTTGGAAAAATATACTTGAATTGAAAAAATGACCACCAATGAATTTTTTATTTTTTTTATCCAAAAGTTTTCAACATTTGATAATGAATTTAAGGTTCCCATAATAGGTGACTAGTTTATGATTTAAAATGTAATGAATCATAAAACACTGGTTGAGTAAAATGATTTCTTTTTAGATTTTAAATGAACAAATGTGTATATTTATTCTTATGTGATGAGTTGGAAGAGTTCAGGATTGAGAATGGGAGGAAATTGGAGAATTTTGGAAAATTGAAAGAAGCAGTTAAACACCACCAAAAATCGAGTTATAGGCCACCAAAGATCTGGTGAATAGACAATGGGTAACCCACCCACCATTGAGATCTTAATGGCGCTCATCATAAACCCCATGTCTCACTAGATATCTGGTGGAGGACACTAGAGTATTAATTGGATCTCTAAACACCCCATTTTAAGGGTGTGGGGAGGTAGTGGTGGGGATGAGGATAGGGTGGTTTATTTATTTTAGGGAAAAATTACTCCTTATACCACTAAAAGACAATTAACCCCCATCTTCTCTTCCTATGATTTGGTTTCCCACCACCTATTTATTGATGGAATAAACAATAATCTATTTTTTTTATCATCCCTTGGTAAGTCTAACCCCATGTGTTTAAAAATATTTATATTTTCCCATTTCATGCTTATTTTTTTTAAATCCATCAATTTGTTATTTTTTTCAAATTCTTAGATTTAAAATGATTAGGGGTGAATTTGTTCACAATATCTAGTAAATAATATCCCAGTGGATAGTGGTAGTTGCTCCATAAAATTTTCCCTTATTTTATACGTGGTATATGTGTTGTGTGGCATACGGGTTTGGGTGAGTGGGTGAAAGTGACCCAAGATGGAACTTAAAGAGATAGGGCTGGTAACATGTATTTTGGTGTTAATAAATAGATTAACTTTTTATTTAGAAAATTACTTTTATATTCCAAATTTCTCTAGATACTTTATTTTTGTATCCAAACTTATTCCATTGGTTTTTATATTCATCTTCTTTAAAGTTAATTTCTCTATATTTTATGAAGATAAAATAGTTGGACATGGTACTTTATTTGATGTTATTTTCAATATTAATTACAAAGTAATGATGCAATGCATGTTCATCCCGGTATGAAAATAATTGTTATAAATTAAATTCTTCTATATTATGGTATAGAAGATTAGGTAATATTTTAAAATAAATAATTCAAATATTAGTACATGATAGAGTGATTAGTAATATTTATTTTACTGATATTTGAACTTGTCTGTATTTCATTAAGGGGAAGAAAAACAATAAATCAAAAAAAAGGTGAAAATAAAATTTCAACTATATTGGAAATCATACATACAAATATATGTAGTATAGATATGGATTTACTTGGATATAAATTCCCTATTTCATTCATATGTGACTATTCAATATATATGTATCTCTACTTACTTCACAATAAAAAATGTATCTATTAATGCATTTGAAGTATTCAAGGATAAAGTATAGAAACAATGTGGTAAAAAAGTTAATATTATAAGGTCAAATAGAGGTGGAGAATATTATGGAAGATAAACTGAGGATAGAAAATTACTTGGATTATTTACATGGTTTCTCTAGTAAAATAGAATAGATTCCCAATACATTATTCTTAGTTTATCGGATGAAAATGTTGCAGCTGAAGTAAGAAACAAAACCTTAATTGAAGAGATACACAATATTATTAATAATTATAAGCTAACTAAATTATTATAAGATAAATCACTTAAAAAAATTATACATTTTAAATCAGGTTTCAAAAATGGTTTTTTTAAAAAGACCTTTTTAATTATTTAATGGTTAGAAATCTAGTTTTCGATATATGCACATATAATTATTTCATTAAGAAGTGTGAGTTTATAACCCACATAAAATTAATTTATATAAAAGGACCATCAATAGTTTCTTAATTGGATATTCTTAAACGTATAAGGGACACAAGTTTTATTATCCATCATTAAACACTAGAATTTTGGAATCAGTAAATGAAAAACTTATTGAAAATAATTTGATTAGTGAGAGTGATTTGAAAATAAATTATTTTGATAAATATTATTCAGAAGTTCATCCATATAATTTAGATGATAGATTGATAATTTTTTATAACACTCCTTACTTACCAAGTTGTTTTATAATAAATATTATCTCACAAAATATTGATAATCAACCTATAGATCAAGTATTTAAAGAATATAAAACTCCTGAACAACCATTTTAACCACATTTTTTTTAATAAAATGTATGAAAATAATTAAGATTTACTAGGATGAAAATATTAACAATTTATAGTGATTAAATTGTTTATATATAAGAATTATACTACAATATTGCATCTGAAAATTGAGATTCCCCAGACCTACACTTCTAGGTTGTTGAAATAGTGGCCACCCTGGACCTAACTATTCAGTACTTTTGATTACCATATCATGTATATAGTTAGTTATACATGATGTTATCTTACCATTATAGTGTATAATTTTTTACGTCCACTATTGAAATGGTAATGTCAAAAGGTTAATTGTCGTATCAAGAGGTTATAGCAGTTCCCAAGCTATAATGAGAACCTCTAGATACTATGAAATTAATCTTAAATATATGTTTTATGGTCTAGATACATTTTACTGATTAGACATAGTAGATGTTTGACTATCAGGCCCTGGGGATCATAATCATTGAGACTTCTTCTCATGATGTTCGCTCTTGGTGATCTCTAGTAGTGAGATCATGAGGACTGGCCCGCAAATAGGAACACCACATGTTTCGGGTGTCATTGGATGTTCCTATCTACTATCATGTGTAATTTTCTCCTTACTTGAGATCATTACCAATGAATGTCATTTTATTGCATAATTTGATGCAAGATTAATACCTTGGCAATGAAGTCATGGCGAGGTAGTTTTTGTTGGGTGCGTCATTGGTGTCATGGCATTGGTTGAATGGTCAAGAAAGGATCTGTCACTTCTGGGTTTTGGAAGTAATACATCTTAGGACATGTTGATATATATGAAATTAAATTTATAAGACCATGGCCATGGAAGTCGAGGGTAAATCCATCCAGTTAAATCGACAAAAAATAAATCAAGAAAAGGGTGATGACACATTAGTGTGTCCTACTTTATGAGATATTATAGACAAAGAGATTATATTACACAATATGTGTTCGTAGGTTGGTTCTCGCTACTATGACAATCATTATATCTTTAGGGGACATGATGGGTTAATAGATCCCACTCTTGGTCTGGGAATAGTATTCACTTTTATTGAGATAAGGTCCTAGAGGGTCACACACAATATCGTATTCAAGAATCTACCCTATTCTGTTGAATAGAAGATTTGGACATGGTGGGCCCCATCACTGGGGTCCAGGATTTTTCAAAGATTAAATGATCACCAATGAAATAAATGAATTCATATTATTAAATTTTATAACAATTAGTATTGAATTTATTTATTAAATGTATTTACGAGTTTTAAGTAAATACATGAAAAATATTAATTGACGAATATTAAATTATTCAAGGTTCAATTAATATTTATGGGAGAGACGATTCAAGTTAATGACTCAATTATTATTGCAAAATATATTTTAATATATTACAAGTGAATGATAATAATATTTATGACATAGATTAGTATCCATAAAATGTCGTTGATAGTGCATTAAGTATCTGGGGTCAGTGAGGATATACCGAGTATTTTAATTAAGCACTATAAATAGAAGAGGAGGGGATTTTTCCAAATAATATTCATGGGGATTCTCTCTACTATCCTCTCTCCCATGATCTAGAGAGAGATGATCTAGATCCAAGGAGCACAGATGGATCTCTCTCTCGGGCATCACTAGTGAAGCGATGCGGTGATCGTTGGAGCGTCGAAGGCGTCGTCGGTATTCCGCGCTAGCACCCGAATTACAACGAACGGCACTCCTGCAGATTCCATGAATCACGTGTGGATGATCTAGAGAAATTTGACTTTGGATTCTTCAAACAGCGATCGCTAATTACGATAAGATGTAGTACGCGGCTTCATAATTAAACCAGGTACTTTGCAGTTTATTTTTGTGCTTAAAATCCTTCACGTGTGGTCCTTGGTTAAGACCAGCCTGCTGTTCACCGACGTCGACAAGTGGACGTCGATCTTCGGTGGAAATTTTTTTAAAAACCACCTGTTTGGGGCTTCCATTGCATGCCTGGTTCCAACACAGGTCTGGTACTAGACATTCATACTTTTTTATACATCGCATGAATTATAAAAAACATCCAAGATCAAAAGTTTGGAGTCTTTGGGAACTTGGAAGATTTAAAACCAAACAAATTCTATAATAAACATTTAATCCACAAGGATTCTCCCCACATGTAATTTAATTATATGTATCCCTTTAATTATGATTCCTAGGTAAATGTAGATATATAAGAATAGGGTGAGCTATAAGGCCTAGTAAGGGATAAATAATAAAAACATAGTATAAATGAACATCATGGGTAAAATATGAGGCTTGTTATGAGAACATAAAAATAAGGAAAATGTTCATATAATGATCATTAGAACATGAACATAAGGAAAAGATTTATAAGATACAATAATCATGAGACATGTCAAATCAATATTGATCAAAGGAACCATTAACGAGTCATAGAAAGCATAAAAAACAAGTGGTTATATTGAAAAATCAAAAATTAATAATGGAGTCACCTATCTAGGAAATTCCCATATCTCTTAAGAGTAACCTATTACTAGAAAAAACTATTATCTCTTATGAGAAACTTCCTTCCAATTAACTACGTCTCATTACCCAATGCATTGGAGCACTATTAGTGAGTACCCTTCATATGTCTTAATTCATGTGTTCCATATAAGGAAAAACCTACTTAAAATAGTCATTGAATAATAAATCCATTGGAAATTAAATGAGTATCCAATGAAATTTGATAACTTTCTAGGTAAATACCCAGCAATCAAGATAATGAATTCGGCAGTATCTACACCATAGAGATAAATTAATATACAATTTATTCAATAATTTATTCGGTCAATCAATGTATGGGTATCTATGTGAATACCCTTCAATTATAAGAATTATGAAATGGTATTAACAAGGAAATTTATTGGAATAAAAGATTCAATTATGTATTGTTGATGATAAGGAGAGACAAAGTTAGTAATGGATCATTCTCTAAAGATATCATAATTTCACCAGAAAATGAATACATATAAAAATTAAAATATAGAAAAAAGTTAGAATCCAATAGGAATATGGAGAGTTAAATAGAACATGTTCATTGGTTAAAAATTGGGTGGTAACAAACCCTTTCAATTGGTTCATGTGTTTATTTGCGTGAAAATACAACAAATAACTTAGGAATAGTAGGATGTTCACATTGAAAAAGTCACTCATCTAGTACATGGAATGATAAAAGGAAGTATTTAAGGATACATTCATGGAATATGGATATTAATTTAATGTAAATATCAATCCATATATTTTGATCCTTTATTATGGCTCATAAAGTGCATGTAAATTATCCAAATAAAATTAATCAGGAGTATCAAACCATGTGTGAAGAAAGTCTTGTTGTTTTGAACTAAGTGATGATTGAGTAAAATCCCAATTCACCATTTTTTATATAATAAACCCTAGTTAAAACTATTCTAAAACCACATCCACTTGTTCTTTCTAGATAGGTATTTCATTGTGAGGAAAACCACACAATATTTTATTTTAAAAATTTATAATGGTTTTATGGCTATGGGAAACCTTAAGCATTACAAAAGATTATAAAGGTAGTATAATGAGAGTTATAGTGATATATCATTGATAAAATAGTAATTAAATTATAAAAATTATGCATATTAACATTTTCCATTGAAATTATAAAGAACTAATATGGGTCACAAAATAATAGGAAATGAGGAGTGAGGAGCCTTTGTTTCAGTATAGTAACATCTTAGGGAAAGGCTATAATGAGAAGTAATAAATAAAATCTCATTTAAAATATATAAAATGTAAGATAATACCATGTAATAATAATCATGGAATAATATGAAAATTAATTTAAAAATACAACAAAACAAAATCAATGAACATGAAAAGGAAAGAGAAGAATTGAGGAAACCCTTACATTGGGAGGATACTTATTAAAGATAGAAAGGGTCTCCTTAGAACCTTGTAAAAAATTTGGAGAGAATATTGAGGGTAACTAAGAGATGAATCATGATAAAATTATTTGGTGTATAAAGTGGGGAGATAAAGGGGGTATTTATACTTGTGGAGGGGTGGTTTTAAGGGTTAAAATATAGGTTATTTTATTAAATAAGCCAACCACTTGTGGGTGAAATAAATTACAATCAATTTTCTTTCTTATTAATGAGTGGTAGAAAGTGGGTGGATGTAAAATTCATGATCAAACCTAAACACACCTTCCAACCAACCCATTTAATGCATATAAACCAAAAATAATTTTTATCTAAAAAATCTAACTTTTGGTTTCAAAAAAGTAAAGTGTAAATTTATAAATTAAAATTAACATTTTTATATTAATATTTATAATTATTAAATTAAATTTTTATTGAATATAATTTTTCATGAATTTTTTAATAATTTCCACATAATAATGATGTCATAAATTCATAGTTCTCGTAAAATGATAATTTTCACTTTTTCACCAAAAAATAAACTTTGTAAGAAATTTTGAAAAAAATAACCCTAAAATAATTTTGATGTTCTAATTCAAAAACAAACTATTTTTTCAAAATAATTCTCTAAATATGATAATTTAACCTTTTAAATAATAATCTTTTTTAAAAATTAACAATTTTTATACCATAATAAACATTCTTTCCATTAATTACTTAGGGATTAATTAAAATATATTATCATTTATAATGTGTTTTATAATACTCTTTCATAAAAATAACTTTTATTTAAAACTTCTAAATTTACCATGAAACACATATTTAAAAAATATTTTTATAGTCTCCAAAAATAATTCAATTTTTATTATATCACTAAATAATTCATTTCTTGTTCCTAGTTTTAGTTTTCCATGATGTGTAAATTTATTATGAAATTTAAAATTATTTCTATGTGATCATAATAAAAAATTCAATGTAAAATAATAGTTTTATTAATAACATAAAGTAGTTTTCAGGGCATTACACTCTACCCCCTCAAAGAAATTGTGTCCTCACAATTTTACCTATTGAATACCATTAATTAAACTCAAATTTTCACATAAATGTTATACATAGAAAGGAAGCATTATGAATTCTTAAGAGATACTTATATTATGTGGTTATACTAGTTATACTTAACCTAATTATCTTAAGAAAAATGATATCTACCTGAGGCTCTATACCTAAATATTTCAAATCTTCATTCCTAAAAATAACCAAACTCTGCTCAGATACCAAATGAGATACCCCAGACACGCAATTTTAGATCTGGTGCTAAACATTCATACTTTTTAATAAATCACATGAATTAAAAAAACTTCCAAGATAAAAATTCTAGTGTATTATATAACTAGGTACATTTATAAATAAATACATTATATAATGGAAATTTCTTCTACAAGGATTATCCACACATGTAATTTCCTTATATGCATCCCTTTGATTGTGATTTCTATGGAAATGGGGAAACATAAGAAAATGGTTTGCTATAAATGTTATTAAGGGATAAATAATTAAAATAGAGCATGAATTAAAATCATGGGTGAAATATGAAGCATGATATGAGAACACAAATAGGAGGATAAGATTTATAACATGATCATAAGAACATGGACATAAGGAACAGAATTATATGATATAATAATCATGAGTCATGTGAAATCAATATTAATCAAAGAAATCATTAAAATTTTATAGAAAGTTTAAAGAAAACATCTTGTTATATTGGAACATCAAAAATTCATAATGGAATTACCTGTCTAGGTAATTCCTGTATCTCTTCAGAGTAACCTATTACCAGTAAAATAGTTTATCTCTTAAGAGTAACTTACATCCGATTAACTTTGTCTCGTTACCTAATGCATTGGAGTGCTATCAGGGAAAACCCTTCATATGTCTTAATTCATGTAATCCATACAAGGAAAAAAATATATAAAAATAATCATATCATGATAAAACCATTTGAAATTAAATGAGTATCCAATGAAATTTGATAAATTTATAGGTAAATACCCATCAATCAAGATAATGAATTATGTGTTATTTACACTGTATAGATAAAATGGCATACAGTCTAGTCAATAACTTCCTCATTCAATCTATGTATGGATATCTCTGTGAATACCCTTCAATAATAATAATTATGCAAGGTTATTCACATGGAAAGGTATTGGAAAAAAAAATATTTGATTACACATTGTTGATGATAAGGGAAGACAAAGGAAATGATGGATAATTCTCTAAAGAGATCATTATTCCACAAAAAAAAATATAAATAGTAACATAGACATATAAAATAAATGTAAAATTTAATAGGACTATAGAGAGGGAAAGAGAACTTTTTCATTTTTTACAAATCGGGTGGTAAAGAAACCCTTTCAATGGATTAATGTGGTTATCTTGGTGAATATGCAACAATTAACTTAGGAATAGTAGAATGTTCACATTAAAAAGGTAGTACTAAAATTAAGGGAATTATAACAATAATTAGTTAAGGTTATATTCATATAATATAGATATTAATTAAATATAATTATCAATCCATATATTCTAATCATTTATTATGGATTATAAAGTGCATGTGAATTATCCAAAGTAAATCCCACAATGGTTTCAAACTAGGTTTGAATCAAGTCCCATTGTCTAACACTAGGTGATTATAGATTAAAATACTAATGATCCATTTTTGGTGAAAATTACCTATAATTATAATAGTTTTATAACCACATCCACTTGTAGTATCCAAACATGGATGGTGTTGCTAGGAAAACCACACACGCTTCTATTTACCAAATTTAGGATGGTATTATGGATATGGGAAACCTTGGTCATTACAATGACTTATAAAGGTAGTATAATGAGAGTTAATAGTTATATATAATTGATAAAATATTAATGAAATTATCATAATGCTTCATATTAACATTTTCCATTGAAATAAGAAAGAACTAATAAGGCTCCCAAAATAATGGGAAATAAGGAGTAAGGAACCCTTGTTTCAGCATTGTAACGACTAAGGAAAAGGATTTAATGAGAAGTAATAAATAAAATATCATTTAAAACATATAAAATTGAATATAATACCATGAAATAATAATCATGTAAGTATATTAAGAGAAATTTTAAAATAAGGCATAACAAAAGTAATGAACTTGAAAAGGAAAGAGGAGAATTGGGGAAACCCTTTCATTGGGAGGATGCTTTTTAAAGAAATATAAGGAATATTAAGAACCTATGAAAAAAATGGAGAAAATATTTATAGGGTAATTGATATATAAATTTTGGTCAAGGGATTTGGGGGGGGGAATGGTGAGGGAAAGGGTATTTATATTTGATATGGGGTGGTTTTAAGGGTTAAAATTTAGATTATTTTATTAAATAAGCCAACCACTTCTTGGTGAAATCAATTAAAACAAATTTTATGTACAAATAATGAGTTTGAAAAATTTAGTGGAAATATAAATCATTACCAAATTTAAAAACACCTTCCAACTGGCCTATTTAATTTAAGGAAACCAAAAATATTTTTCATCTAAAATGAACTATTTTTGGTTTCTAAAAACAAAAGTGTAAATTTATAAATTTAAATTAATTTTTTTAAATTAATTTTTCTACTTAATAAATTTAATTTTTATTGAATAAAATGTTTCATATATTTTTGAATCATTTTTATATAATAATTATGTCCAAAATTCATAGTGCTCATAAAATGACAATTTTCATTTTTTCACAAAAAAATCATCTTTGTTGGAAAATTCCCAAAAATAACCCAAGGATTATTTTGATATATTGAGTCCAAAAATGAAATTTATTTTATAAATATAAATATATATATATGATAATTTAAATTTTTAAATAAAAATCTCTACCTATTGAAAATAAATAATTTTTATAGCATTGTAAACATTTTGGCCGCTATAAAAATTACTTAGAGATTTGTTAAGATGTACTATCATTTTGAAAGTGTTTTAAAAGAATATTTAATGACAGTAAGTTTTATTTAGAACTTATATATTTACCATGAAACACATATTTAATAGAATAAGTTTATAGTCTCCCAAAATAATTCTATTTTGATTATATCAATAAATAATCCCTTTTATATTCCCAGTTGTAGTTGTCTATGATGTGTAAATTTATTATGAAATGTAAAAGTATGTACATGAAATTTAAATAAATAATTAATTATAAAATAATAGTTTTATTAATTACATAAAGGAATTTTTGGGGTGTTACATTCAAACCCCTTCAAGAAATTGTGTCCTTGCAATTTTACTCATTGAATACCACTTACTAAACAAAAAATGTCATGTAAATGTTATCTATATAAAGGAAACATTATGAATACCTAAGATATGATAATCATATGGGGTCATAAAAGTTATAATTAACTTGGTTCACTAAATAAAAATTATATCTTAATAAGAATATATACCAAAATATTTCAAATCCTAATTCCCAAAAATAACCAAACTCTGTTCTGATACCAAATGAGATTCCTCATACCTACACTTTCAGATACGGTGCTAAACATTCAATACATTACATGAATTAAAAAAACTTCCATGATCCAAAATTCAGTTTATTTGGTAACTGTCACGACCCGCCTTTACCAAAAAGAGGGAAGGGTCAGCAGATTGCCAGGCCCATCCTTCGTTAAGTTTAAGGAGAGATAATGACCCCCGAGACCCGCCTTCAATAGGTCCCGGAGTGGCGACTAGCACCAAGGGTATAGAAATTTATCACAAATGGAAGGAATTACCTGTTTTTGTTTTATAAGATCGAGAGATGAGATGATGAAACTCAAAAACACCAAGGTAAAATAAAAGTAAAACCAAAAGAAATAAACCATTCCCACATTCATGTTCTAAAAGTAAAGCCACAAAGTACAAAGGGCGACTACAAAGGTAAGTACCAAAGAGGAAAAATAGCAACTGCAACTGCCCTAAAGGTCCGAGCTAGTACGGTCCTGCTCGATCCCCGAAGTCCTCCTGGAAACCTGAAAGCAATTTTATATACGTAGGGTGAGCATAAAAGTACACTCAGTAGAGAAAACCAAAGACTCTCGTGCACAAGTAGGGGAACGTACTAAAGTCCCGTGAGAAAAAGAGTAAACCAAACACCTATCAAGGTAAATTATCCACCCCAGGACTCACCAAGTCACACTCCCCAAATAACGCAAGTAAAGTAATATATATATTAAGAGCACATCGATGTTTGGGTACCCCGCGCCACTTTCACACTGGTTATTGAGACATCCTACGCATCGGACCAATCCCGCCATTCTCACTGCAGTCCCACTGCCACACCCGCCCGCACACACCTGGGCCACAACCACACGCAGTCCCACTGCCGAAATCCCGCCCGCACACACTTGGGCCTCAACCGAACGCAGTCCCACTGCTGAATTCCCCCCACACACACCTGGGCCACAACTGTCACATGTAACCATGCCTGCAAACACCTAGGCCAGAACCACCACCACCATTCCCGAAGACACCTGGTCTAAAGGATCTACTGCCACGCTCGAAGACACATGGGCCTCATCCCGAAGACACTTGGGAAACCACCTGCCGCACACACCTGGACAACCACCACACTACCCCGCCCGAAGGTTCTTGGGCTAATAATGGACCTCAGGCCATCACAGCCTCCCTGAAGATACTTGGGCTATCCGGGAAAGGGAGCAGAAAAGGAGCTAATAACCAGCCACTAAGAATAGTGTTGGGAAAAACACCATCCCCCATGAAATGGGGGTGTTCGTCACTAAGTGCTCAACTTGGGTGGGGCACGAATAAGAAACACAAAGCTACAAGTATATATATATAGGTAACAAGCACTCACCCAAGCTAGGTTTTTTCTTCATACAGCCTACAGATCACAACAGCACTCAAGTCCGAGTCACGACTCACGCTAACAACCCATTTGTCCCCTTTTCTTATTTCACGTTCTGTAATAATGTTTATGTTTAAGCACTACTGGGAAACTAGTAGGCATAGGCATAAGTCCAGGAAAGTAAACAGTCAAACATCAACCAAAACACCCACACTCGATTCTCAACAACAGAGGATTCCACCCCAATTCGTGATATAAACAAGTATCCACCCGGTCTTAAAACTCACAACCACCGAATCCATACCAACAGGAGATCCCATCCCCCAAATTCACACAACCACCGAGGGTATAAAAGAACAGGGGATCCCATCCCCTCTCACATCTCCAGCAATCGGCCCGAAAGGGAAACAACCAACTACCACCACCAACACAAGTCAGGGATTTTCAGATTTAAACGACTTAACACACTTCATGATTTCAAATTCCATGCATTCTAACTGGGAGTTATCACAGAAGTTTTGATCCTGGTGTTTTCAATTTATTCATCCGGATATACGTGATTAACCAATTCACTTTTCACAGCTGGAGTTTACAACCACAAACAAGCCATTTAAAACATCAGCAGGGTTCATTAGTGCACAAACAACGACCGCCAACGGCCTCGATTTTCAAGAGGCATAAGCCAGCACAACTCAACAAGATGGTCACAGAATAAACAGCATCAAAATATAAGACAACATCAACAAACACATCCCCCCTCTCTTTCTTTATAGAATTCGTTCATTATCTTTAATTAGGTCTGGTTTATCCAAATCTACAGAAACGAAATCACGCCCACCCCGCATGATACACAAAATAGAGAGGCAGAGGAGAAAATTCCCTACCTGTTGGATCAACAATCTACGCTAGGGCCGGGGAGGAAGTTCACGGATAGCGATTCGGCTCACCTGAACGAAAATCGCTTCGTCTATCAATGCTTAGGCCGGGCGTGGAACTTTACGGATAACGATGCGCCCGATGCACCAAAATCCACGATCGAGGAAAAGAGAAACCATGGCTAACCCTTAGTTTATAAGAGCCGCTGACGGTTGAGGTGAGAACGCGTAACCGCATAAGGCACGGGGGTCGTGGGTTGACCGCGCGGCTCCACTCATCATTAAAGGGGTTCTGGTGGTTTAAACCGACTCACGAATTGATTAAGTATTTAATTAAAACTGTTATGCGCATTACGGGTCTTTAAAACACGCTTAAATGAGTCAGAATAGGGTTTAAAACCCTATTCGCGCAAAAGGGAGCGCTACTGGAAATAACCCGCGGGGTAGGCCAGAGCCACCGGTAGCTGAGAGCTACCGGTGGGTGACAGCTACCGGTAGCGCAGCTACCGGTAGGCTGTAGCTACTGGTAGGCCGAGATACCGGTAGGCTGCAGCTACCGGTAGTCTGAGCTACCGGTAGGCTGCAGCTGCCAGTAGACCGAGCTACCGGTAGGGTGCAGCTACTGGTAGACTGAGCTACCGGTAGACAGAGCTACCGGTAGCTGCAGCTACTGGTAGACCGAGCTACCGGTAGACAGAGCTACCGGTAGGCTGTGGCCACTGGTAGACCGAGCTACCGGTAGGCCTGCTACCGGTAGGCTAAGGCTACTGGTAGGCCTACACCACCATGATTCCCAGACCCGAAAACCCAAAACGAGATTCTCACAAAGTAATGGACCCCAACAACCATGGCCATTACATCAAATACCTCTTAAACGATTCTCGTCCTCGAGAATCAAAACAAAACCAGAAGGGAAGAGAGGGTCCGAACAACCACCTCGAAAGATACCTCTTAGGAGCGAACCCATGCTAACTAAAACACCTCTCTGTCAAGAAACAAGCAACATACCATGTCAAACTGCCAAGGCATGTGGGTTGGGGAGTCTCCTCCCCCATGTCAAGATATTATCCGATTTGTGCGGCACTGACTTGCCCGCACGGGTTTAATCGCATCCACGTTAATGTGTCTTGATTAGGGGTCAGGCTCTCTCCTCCCTCATAGCCACGGCTTTTCACACTCATCCAGAGGAAGAAAAACCAGTACATTTCATAGACAAAGACAAAACGTTCTATCACAACAGGTACAACAAGTAACAAAACTTAAAACAACTTCGGGTACTGGGTACGCATCTGTGCTTCCCTCTCCCATGTACTCTCCTCAAGCCCACCATGTCTCCACAACACATGAACCAAGGGAATGGTTCACCCACGAAGCACCTTCTCTTTGCGATCCTCGATCATCACTGGTCTCTCCACAAATGTCACGTCGTCCTCAATGTCCAGCTCACCCCAATCGAGGACGTGTGAATCGTCGTGCAGATACCGATGGAGCTGGGACACATGGAAGACACCATGTATCCTCAGTAGCGGCGGTGGCAACGCTAGATGGTAAGCCACCTTGCCGACCCGCCGCAATACTTTGAAGGGTCCGATGAACCTAGGGGAAAGCTTAATCCCCTTGTCGAACCTCTGCTACCCACGCCGAGGGGAGACCTTCAAGAACACGTGGTCCCCAACATCAAACTCCAAGGGCCTCCTCCTGGTATCAGCATACGACTTCTGTCAGTCTTGGGCCACCTTCATCCTTTCCCGTATGAGCTGAAACTTCTCTGTTGTGTTCTGTACCACCTCCGGGCCTAGGATGCCCGCCTCTCTTACTTCGGCCCAACACATAGGTGAACGGAATGGCCTCCCATACAGGGCTTCAAACAGGGTCATTCCAATGGTAGAGTGATAGCTATTATTGTAAGCGAACTCTACCAGGGGAAGGTGTCACACCCATGATCCTCATGAGTCTAGAACACATGCCCGCAGCATATCCTCTAAGGTTTGGATGGTGCGCTCTGTTTTCCCATCTGTCTGGGGGTGGAAAGCAGTGCTAAGGAATAACTGGGTTCCAAACGCATGATGCAATCCTCTCCAGACTCGCGAGGTAAACCGTGCATCCCTATCCGAGACTATAGACCTCAGAACTCCATGCAACCTCACCACCTCATCCACGTAATTTCGTGCCAAGGCGTCCACAGTACTCGACTCCCTGATTGCCAGAAAGTGATCCGATTTCGTCAACCTGTCCACTACCACCCAGATGGCGTCGTACCCTCCTTGGACCTTGGGTAGTCTCGTGAAGAAATCCATCGAGATGTTATCACACTTCCACTCAGGGACATCTAGGGGCTTCAGTAGGCCGCCTGGAACTTGGTGTTCAGCCTTCACTTGCGTACACACTAAGCACTTGGTCACAAACTCTGCCACCGCTCACTTAACTCCGGGCCACCAAAACTGCCTCTTCAAACCCTGGTACATTTTGGAAATTCCTGGGTGTACCGCCATGGGTGAGTTGTGGAACCCACTGAGAACATTTCCATGCATCACTCCTGGAACAAACAACCTTTTCTGGAAAAGCATTCGGTTCTGACCATCCTCTGTCCATACTTCCGGAGCATTTCCCTGGTCAACTTGGTCACGAATCACTTCGCACTCTAGGTCTCCCCACTGAGACTCCTCCACCTGTCGAAACAGAGATGACTACACTATCATCTGATATAGGCATCCTCTGCCGCTATCCATCCTCGCATCCAGGTGTAAGGCAGCCAACTCTTCCATTGCCTTCCAGGCGTCCGCCGACTCTCGGACCGCATCCTTCTGCGCCCTCCTGCTCAAGGCATAGGCCACCACATTAACCTTTCCTTCAGTATAAGAGATCTCGAAGTCGTAATCCTGGAGGAACTCCACCCATCTCCACTGTCGGAAGTTTAAGTCCCGTTGGGAGAAGATATAACTCAAGCTTTTGTGATCCGTGAAGACCACAAAGCGTTCCCCGATGAGGTAGTGCCGCCATAACTTTAGTGCAAAAACGACCGCTGCAAGCTCCAGGTCGTGGGTGGCGTAATTACGCTCATGGGAACGCAGTTGCCTGGACCCATAATAGATCACCCCTTATCGCTGCATCAACACGCATCCCAGGCCCTGTCCTGAAGCATCACAGAATACCTCATAGGCCACCCCTTCTTATGGTAATCTCAACACTGGGGCACTGACCAACTTCTCCTTCAGATAGCTGAAGGCTAACTGGCACTGCTCACTCCATACAAAAGTCTGGTCCTTCATGGTCAGAGTCGTCAAAGGGGCCGCAACTCGGGAGAAGTTCGGTACGAATCTCCGGTAGTAACCTTCCAGCCCAAGGAAACTACGGACCTCTGCCACATTCTTGGGTGCTTCCCAAGAAATGACTGCCTCAACCTTTGACGGGTCCACCGCTACCCCCTGCTCGGACACCACGTGCCCGAGGAAGTGCACTTCTCGTGTCCAGAACTTGCATTTTGACAACTTCCCAGAGAGCTGGTGCTATCGGAGGACCTCCAAAACTGTCCTCAGGTGCTCTGCGTGGTCCCCCTCTGATCTAGAGAAGACCAGGATGTCGTCTATGAACACAACCATGAACCGATCCAGGTACTCCTGGAAGATGGAGTTCATAAGCCCCATGAACACAGCCGGGGCGTTCGTAACACCGAAGGGCATGACTACGAACTCGAAGTGTCCATACCTACACCTGAACGCTGTCTTCGGGATGTCGCTCTCTTTCACCCTCAGCTGGTGGTACCCAGACCGCAGGTTGATCTTCGAGAACCATCCTGTCCCTTTCATCTATTCGAAAAGATCGTCTATCCTCGGAAGAGGGTAGCGATTCTTGATCGTCACCTGATTCAGCCTCCTGTAGTCTATGCACAACCTGAGACCACCATCTTCCTTCTTTGCAAACAATACCGGAGCACCCCACGGTGACGCACTCAGTCGAACATAACCTCTCTTCATCAGATCTTCAATCTGTATCCGCAACTCCCGTAGCTCCGAAGGTGCCATCCGGTAAGGAGCCATCGAGATTGGACGAGCATCGGGCTGCAGGTCTATCCCGAACATGATATCACGTCGAGGGGGTAGAGTCGTCACCTCCTCCAGAAAGATGTCCATAAACTCACGGACGATCTCTGGCACTTCCACCATTTCAGCATCTACTAATTCCACTGTCAGCTTGGTCAACAATGAGAGGAGAGGTTCCTCTCTCCTATTTCCCTTCGGACTGCTCCGCTCACCGGTGAAGGTAACACGCCGGCTGTCCAAGTATGATAACACCACCCTACTTCGAAAACATTTGATGATGGCGCACATAGAAAATATCCAGTCGATGCCTAGGATGACATCGTATGGCTGAATCTGTATCAGAAGAAGATCCCTAACCGACTGATGTGGCCCTATCACCAGTCTACATCCCTGACAAACAAACAACAAGTTGGTCTGACCTCCGACTGGTGTGCTCAACACCAGGGGCACTAGAAGTCTCTCCGCATCTAAACCCAAGGCACGGGCTAGGCTGGGTGCAACAAAGGAGTGTGAAGCTCTGGTATCGAACAAGGCATAAGCAAGAGTGCTAAACAGACTGATCATACATCGAACAACCTCTGGACCTACCGGAACTGCTGCCTCTGCGGTGTGTAACTGTCCACGCCAAGCTCCCCTACCTCGCTGCTGTCAGCCACCTCCCCAACCACGCCCTGTTAGAGGTCCCTGTGGATCTCCCTGAGGTCGGCCTCCTCCTCCTACGTCTGCCCTCGGAGGAGCGGGAGCTCACTATCCCTGCTGATGCTGCTGGAAAGGTCTGGCTGGAAGCTGCTGCTGGGGCGGGTGCTGGGGATGACTGCCACTGCTGTACTGCACCCAGTCGGGGCACTGACTCCGGAGATTCCCAGGGCTCCCACAGATGAAGCACCGCGGTCTCGAGCCCGTAGGAAAAGGGTGAGTGTCGGGTGATCGAAACTGAAATTGTTGTGGCCTGCTCCCTGTTGGTCGGAACCTGGAGGGTCCTGACGCTGGAGGCCTGGTGCTAACGGCCATTCCCTTCGATGGTCCCAGTTGGATCCCCTCTCGTGACACTCCTCCTAGAGCATGAATCCTCTCCACCACTTCGGCCTTCCTCTGGACCTCCAAGTACATCGGCAGGGTAAAGGGGGTAACAGCATACTGGAGGGAAGGTCGGAGTGCCTCATCTAAACGCCTTGCCCGAGACTCCTCGTCGGGAAAGAGGTCCGGAGAAAAACATAGGATGTCCTTCAACTTGATCCCTAGCTCCCTCACGGACATACTCCCCTGCTGGAGGGAGAGTACTTCCTGCCTCTTTTCTGCCTTCATCGTCAAGGAGAGGAATTCCGCCCGGAACTCCCTCTCGAAATCCGACCAAGCCACCTCATACTCTCTCCTCTCCCCCAGGTAAAGCGTCCACCACTGACGCGCCGCTCCCCGTATCTGGCTGATGGCTAGAGGAACCCAGTACTCGTTTGGGTCCCAAATTAGGCCGAAATCTATAACTAGCTCCTCTAGCCAGCCTTCCATATTCATGTCGGAGGTGCTGCCCTCATACTTCTCGAGGGCCTGTCGCTGGAAGGCTTGAAGAGTCTTATTCCACTGGTCATCCTCTTCCTCTCGATCAGATCTCTTCCGATCGGCCAAAGTAGTCTCTGGGGCCTCGATCGCCTGTACCACACGTGTTCTCCTTCCAGGTGCCATAGCTGCAAGGTAAACAAGAAATGCCTAATCCCAAGTAGTGTAGAATATCGTTCTTAAAACCTCTTAAAATTTAATTTATTCTTAATCCCCAAGACATCCCAGAAACACAAGAACACAAGTCATTATGATGCATGTACCTTTCCTAGGGTCTCTACCCTGCAACCAGTGTGGCCTCACTTGGTCGTTCGGTAGGTCCAAAGTCCTTAAATCGGATCACGTGGGGCCCTAAAATCTCGTGTCCTAGCCGGTCTTCCCTGGCCTAATTCACGTGCCAAGGTCACCCAACACTGTTGCCTTACCATCCCATACAATCCTCACTGTGCCTAACTCCAGACTTCATCCTATCTCTCAACCATCAGCTCTGATACCATTATGTCATGACCTGCCTTCACCAAAAGGAGGGAAGGGTCAGAAGATTGTCAGGTCCTTCCTTATTTAAGTTGAACGAGAGATAATGACCCCTGAGACCCGCCTTCAATAGGTCCCGGAGCGATGACTAGCACCAAGGGTATATAAATTTCTCACAAATGGAAGGCATTACCCCTTTTTGTTTTATAAGATCTAGAGATGAGATGACGAAACTCAACAACACCAAGGTAAAATAAAAGTAAAACCAAAATAAATAAACCATTCCCACATGCATGTTCTAAAAGTAAAGCCACAAAGTACAAAGGGCGACTACAAAGGTAAGTACCAAAGAAGAAAAACAGCAACTACAACTGCCCCAAAGGTCCGAGCTAGTACGGTCTTGCTCGATCCCCGAAGTCCTCCTGGAAACCTGAAAGAAATTTTATATACGTAGGGTGAGCATACAAGTACACTCAGTAGGGAAAACCAAAGACTCTCGTGCACAAGTGGGGGAACGTACTAAAGTCTCGTGAGAAAAGGAGTAAACCAAACACCTATCAAGGTAAACTATCCACCCCAGGTCTCACCAAGGCACACTACCCAAATAATGCAAGTCAAGTAATATATATATTAAGAGCACATCGATGTTTGGGTACCCCGCGCCACTTTCCCACTGGTTATTGAGACATCCTACGCATCGGACCAATCCCGCCATTCTCACCGCAGTCCCACTGCCACACCCGCCCGCACACACCTGGGCCATAACCACACGCAGTCCCACTGCCGAAATCCCGCCCGCACACACCTAGGCCTCAACCACACACAGTCCCACTACTGAATTCCCCCCGCACACGCCTGGGCCACAACTGTCACATGTAACCATGCCTGCAAACACCTAGGCCAAAACCACCACCACCACGCCCGAAGACACCTGAGCTAAAGGATCTACTGCCATGTCTGAAGACACCTGGGCCTCATCCCGAAGAAACATGGGAAACCACCTGCTGCACACACCTGGCCAACCACCACACTACCCCGCCCGAAGGTTCTTGGGCTAATAATGGACCTCAGGCCATCACAGCCTGCCTAAATATACTTGGGCTATCTGGGAAAGGGAGCAGAAAAGGAGCTAATAACCAGCCACTAAGAATAGTGTTGGGAAAAACACCCTCCCCCATGAAATGGGGGTGTTCGGAACTAAGTACTCAACTTGGGTGGGGCGCAAATAAGAAACACAAAGCTACACGTGTATATATATATAGGTAACAAGCACTCACCCAAGCTAGGTTTTTTCTTCAGACAGCCTACAGATCACAATAGCACTCAAGTCCGAGTCACGACTCACGCTAACAACCCATTTGTCCCCTTTTCTTATATCACATTCAGTAAAAATGTTTATGTTTAAGCACTACTGGGCAACTAGTAGGCATAGGAATAAGTCCAGGAAAGTAAACAGTCAAACATCAACCAAAACGCCCACACCCGATTCTCAACAACAGAGGATTCCACCCCAATTCGTGATATAAACAAGTATCCACCCGGTCTTAAAACTCAAAACCACCAAATCCATACCAACAGGAGATCCCATCCCCCAAATTCACACAACCACCGAGGGTATAAAAGAACAGGGGATCCCATCCCCTCTCACATCTCCAGCAATCGGCCCGAAAGGGAAACAACCAACTACCACCACCAACACAAGTCAGGGATTTTCGGATTTAAACGACTTAACACACTCCATGATTTCAAATTTCGTGCATTCTAACTGGGAGTTATCACAGAACGGTTGATCCTGGTGCTTTCAATTTATTCATCTGGATATACGTGATTAACCAATTCACTTTTCACAGCAGGAGTTTACAACCACAAACAAGCCATTTAGAACATCAGTAGGGTTCATTAGTGCACAAACAACGACCGCCAACGGCCTCGATTTTCAAGAGGCATAAGCCAGCACAACTCAACAAGATGGTCATAGAAGAAACAACATCAAAATATAAGACAGTATCAACAAACACATCCCCCCTCTCTTTCTTTATAGAATTCGTTCATTATCTTTAATTAGGTCTGGTTTATCCAAATCTATGGAAACGAAATCACGCCCACCCCGCATGATACACAAAACAGAGAGGCAGAGGAGAAAATTCCCTACCTGTTGGATCAACGATCTACGCTGAGGCCAGGGAGGAAGTTCACGGATAGCGATTCGGGTCGCCTGAACGAAAATTGCTTCGTCTATCAATGCTTAGGCCGGGTGTGGAAATTTACGGATAACGATGCTCCCGATGCACCAAAATCCATGATCGAGGAAAATAGAAAACACGGCTAACCCTTAGTTTATAAGTGTCGTCGACGATTGAGGTGAGAACGCGTAACCGCGTAAGGTGCAGGGGTCGTGGGTTGACCATGCGGCTCCACTCGTCATTAAAGGGGGTCGGGTGGTTTAAACCGACTCACGAATTGATTAAGTATTTAATTAAAACTGTTATGCGCATTACGGGTCTTTAAAACATGCTTAAACGAGTCAGAATAGGGTTTAAAACCCTATTTGTGCAAAAGGGAGTGCTACTGGAAATAACTCGTGGGGTAGGCCAGATCCACCGGTAGCTAAGAGCTACCGGTGGGTGACAGCTACCGGTAGCTGAGCTACTGGTAGGCTGCAGCTACCAGTAGGCCGAGCTACCGGTAGGCTGTAGCTACCGGTAGACTGAGCTACCGGTAGGCTGCAGCTACCAGTAGGCCGAGCTACCGGTAGGCTGCAGCTACCAGTAGACCGAGCTACCGGTAGACAGAGCTACCGGTAGCTGCAGCTACTGGTAGACCGAGCTACCGGTAGGCTGCGGCCATCAGTAGACCGAGCTACCGGTAGACAGAGCTACCGGTAGGCTGCAGCCACCGGTAGACCGAGCTACTTGCAGGCCTGCTACCGGTAGGCTAAGGCTACCAGTAGGCCTACACCACCATGATTCCCAGACCCGAAAACCCAAAACGAGATTTTCACAAAGTAATGGACCCCAAAAACCCGGGCCATTACAGTAACTATATACATTTAAAACTAAACACATTGTAGAATACACATTTCTTCCGTAAGGATTATCCACACGTGTAATTTTCTTATTTTTATCCCTTTAACTGTGATTTTTAGAGAAATGGGGAAACGTAAGAAAATAGTGAAATATAAAGCCTAAAAAGGGAAAAATAATGAAAACAAAGCATAAATGAAAATCATTGTTAAAACATGAGTCATGATATAAGAACATAAACATGATTACAAGAGTCATATCATGGTCATAATAACATGTTCATAAGGAAAAGAGTTATAAGATTCAATAATCATGAGCCATGTGAAATAAATCATGATCAAATAAACCATTAGAAAGTCATATAAATCATAAATAAAATGTTTCATTATCTTATAACATCAAAAATTCACAATTTAATTTCCTATCTAGGTATTTCCCATATCAATTAAGAGTAACCTATAACCAATAAATTTTATGATCTATTAGGAGTGACTTCCATCTAGTTAACTCTCTCACATTACCCAATGTATTAGAGTTCTATCAGGGTACCCCCTTCATATTTATTAATTTATGTATTCAACCTAAGGAAAACATAAATAAAATAATCATATCATGATAAACCCATTGTAAATTAAACAATTATCCAAATAAATTTGATAACTTTCTAGGTAAATACCCATCAATAAAGATAATTAATTTTAGGTTATTTACACAGTATAGATAAAATGGTGTATGGTTTAGTCAATAATTTCTCCAGAAAATAAATTTATGGGTATCTAGGTGATTACCCTTTAATACTAATAAGTATTCAATGGTATTTATATGTAAAGTTATTGGAATAAACTAGTTGATTACGCATTGCTGGTGATAAGGCAATATAATGGTGGTGTTGGATCATAAGATCATAATTCCACCATAAAACATATAAATAATAACATGTACATGTGGAATAAAAGTAAAATACAAGAGGAATATGGAGAAATAAATATAAATTTTTCATTGGTTACAAATCATAGTGTAAATAAACCCATTTAATATATTAATGTGGTTATCTTTGCAAATAAACAACAATTAACTTAGGAACAATAGGATGTTCACATTAAAAAAAGGCATTAATCCAATTGATTAAATGATAAAAATAATTAGTTAAGGATACATTCATTACAAAAATATATCAATTTAATGTAAATATCAGTCTATATGTTATGATCTTTGTTATAGAATATAAAGTGCATGTGTATTATCTTGATAAAATCTCCCTAAGAGTGTCAAATCAGGTGTGTAGAATGGCCCATTGTCATGCACCAGGTGAAGATCGAATCAAATAATAATAAATAATTTTCTATATAATTACCCCTAGGTATAACTATTCTATATCCACATCCATTTTTAGTATAAATAGATAGGATTAGTTTCTAGGAAACCCACACATGATTTTCTTCACTAAATTTAAGATGGTTTTTTGGCTATGAGAAACCTTGAAATTACAACGGATTATAAAGGTATTATAATGAGATGAAATTGTGATATATCATGGATAAAATAGTAATTTAAATATAAAAATGTTTCATAATAACATTTTTCATTGAAATAATAAAGAACTAACAAGGATAACAAAATAATGGGAACTGAGGAGTGAGGAACACTTGTTTTGGCAAAATAACGACTTAGGAAAAAGATATAATGAGGGGGAATAAATAAAATATCATTTATGAAATATAAAAGGTAATATAATACCATGGAATAAAAATAATGTAATTATATTAAAATAAATCTAAAAATACAACATAACAAATTTAATGAACTTGAAAAGGAAATAGGATAATTGAGGAAACCCTTACATTGGAAGGATGCTTTTTAAAGATATATAAGGACTCCTTATAGACATGTAACCTATATTTTGAGACTCTTAAGAGGTAAATTTAGAGATAAATCATTCTCAAATTCTTTGGCATGCAAAATGGGGAGGGAAAGGGTGTATTCATACTTAAGGAGGGGTGGTTTTAAGGGTTAAAATATATGATATTTTATTAAGTAAAGCCAACCACTTATGGGTAAAATAAATTAAAACCAAATTTATTGATTTTTAATGAGTTTAAGAAAGTTTTTGGAAGTAAAAGGAATTCCAAATCTGAAACAAACTTTCTAACCAACCCTTTTAATGCATAAAAACAAAACAAAAATTATCTAAAAAATCCAATTTTTGGTTTCTAAAAAGTAGTGTAAATTTTTAAATTAAAACTATTTTTTTAAATTAATTTTCATACTTATTAAATTCAATTTTTATTTAATAAAATTTTTGCTGAATTTATGAATCATTTTTACATAATAATGATGTCATGAATTCACAGTACCCATAAATTGACAATTTTTACCTTTTCACCAAAAAATAAACTCTGTTAGAAAATTCCCAAAAAATAACCCTAAAATAATTTTGATATTATGAGTTAAAAAATGAAATGTATTTTATAAAAATAATTATCTAAATATTATAATTTAAACTTTTAAATAAAAAACTTAATTTATTGAAAATTAATAATTTTCATAGTATAGTAAACAATCTTGCCGTTATAAAAATTATTTAGGGATTCATTAAAATATATTATCATTTATAAAGTGTTTTATAATATTATTTAATGAAAATAAATTTTATTTAAAACTTATAAATTTAACCTTAAACATATATTTTATTGAATATTTTTATTTTCACAAAAAATAATTCAATTTTGATTAGTTCATTAAATAATGCCTTTACTATTCCTAGATATTATTGTCCATGATGTGTAAATTTATTATGAAATGTAATAGTATTTATATTTTATCATAATAAAAAATTAATTATAAAATAATATTTATATTAATAATATAAAATAATTTTTGGGGCATAAAAAAATTATCCCAGAAAATTTTCACAAGACATGAGTTATAATGAGTCAAAATTGTGGTACATTTCCATAATTGATGAGATGAATTCCATGAAGAGAAGTGAATTTTGGGAACTTGTTCAATTTAATATTGGTGAAAAACCTATTGGATATAAATGGGTTTTTAAAACCAATAAAAAATCATTGGGAAATATTGAAAGATACGAGACCCGACTAGTTTTAAGGGATTCACTTAAAAGGAAGGGATTGATTATAATGATACATTCTCTTCAGTGTCCAAAAAGGATTCCTTATGTGTTGTTTCTTCATTGGTATCTTATTTTGATTTGGAAAACTACATTTCTTAATTCTAATCTATATGAATAGTTTTATATGAAACAACCTAAAGGATTCAACTCTCGTGATGGTGAGAGTTTAGTATACAAGTTTAAAAGGTCTATCTATAGTTTAAAATAATATTCTAAAAAGTGGTATTTATAGTTTCAAGATGTAATTTATTCATTTAGTTTTGATGAAAACATTATGGATAAACATATACACCAAGGGTTAGAGGGAGTAAAAAAAATTTCTTTATTTTATATTTTGTTGACATTTTAGTTTCAACTAATGAAAAGGGATTTCTATATGAGATGAAACAGTTTCTCTCTAAATGATTTGAAATAAAATATATTAGTGGTGTATAATATTTCATTGGAATTAATATTCAAAGATATAGGTTTCCATGTGTTCTTGTCTTGTCTTAAGAAATCTATATTAATGAATTATTTTATAGATTTTAGATAAAATAATATTCATCAAGTATAACACCCACTGTTAATGGTGATGAATTCAATTTGAAACAATGGAATAAAAATTATTTATAAAGAGAAAAAATTAAATTCATCCCATATTATTTCATTATTGGTAGTTTAATATATGCTTAGTTCTGCACAAGACAAGAAATTTAATTTGTATTTGAAATGTTGGGATGATATCGTAGTAATCTAGGTATGGATCACTAGAAATATATTAAGAAGGTGTTAATATACCTTATGGGGAATAAAGAAGTCATGGTTATATATATAAGTATTTATAGCTTGGGGATTTTGGTTATTTAGATGCATATTTTTATGGTTGTGTTGATTAAAAAAATTAACTTCAGGGTATATCTTTATGTTTTATGGAAGAGTTGTATCATAAATAACAATAAAATAGACACTGATATCCACTTATACCATGTAATCTGAGTTCGTATCATATTTTTTAGGCCACTTATCATGGTGTATAACTAAAAAGTTTCATTTTAGGTTTGAAAGTTATAGATTCTATTTCCAAGAAATTAATCATTTATTGTGACAATCCAACTATTATCTTAATGGAAATAATAATATATTTGGAAGTCAAAGTAAACAATTCAACATTAATTACTTATCCATGAGGGAACATGTTAAGTATAATAAAGTGGATATTTATAATATTAGTAGTGAATTAATGATTTTAGTTCCTTTGACTTAAATAATCCCTCTATTCAAATTAAAGTATCATGTAATTTGTAAGTGATTAAATCCCCTATATAAGTTTGTTACGATCACAATAAATGAATTATGTTTAAAACTCTATATGTGAATATTTTTCATTTTCAATCATTGTGTACACATTCATTACTTGAGAAATATATTTGGAAAAAAAATAAACCATGTGGTTAAGGTTCATTCATATGGAAATTTAAGACACATAATGCATTGTGATACATGGAGGTTCGTACACATTTATATAGAGTTTACTCTTATATGATTCATGTATTATGTTCCTTTCTTATGAGGGCAGTTGAGTTTATATATTCTCATTAATCAACATGGAACAAGGAAGATAATGTATTAAATTATATAGTCCACCACTCAACACCCACCATTACACTAATTTATTGACATAGGGTCTGGGGTTGGATTTTTAATGTAAAAACTCATATATGATGTAACACACTTTCACACCCCTGCATTTCGTGAAAATAAGAAGATATTCCATTTCTGATATCTTGTGCGAAATTTTGGGAAGGAAGTGTATTATTTTTGTGTTTCCACAATGACTAGAGGTAATTTATTTTCTTATTTTAGATCGAAAGAATGTAAAAAGAAATTATTATTTAATTATTCCTTATTCCTAAATTTTTCCCAATTTCATTATGATATTTATTTAATTTTTCTCTAACATAAAGAACCATGTAATATTTATCTTCACTACCTAAAATCCCTACTTCCAAAATCATAACACCTAAAGGAATAAGGGATTGTATAAGGAAACTACCCCATGTGAACTAACATTTGAGGAAAAGTAATAAAGGAACTTGATGCTCTATCAGGTGATGCTATATACTAATAATTTACTTCATTAATTTTCTATACATACAAAACCTAAGATATATTATTTTCATTGGTTTTAGTATTACCACTAAAAATAACTTGGGGTTAAATAGATGGTAATGGAAAAACACAAAATATTATCTAATGAAGGGAAAATAACTATGAACCCACTTCTATAATAATTATCAATAGTCAAGAAGAGAGTGGATAGAAATCTAAAGATAGTTTAGGAACCTCGAGAGGGGGAGGAGGATATTTTAACATGGGTGGGTGAACTTTATTCAAATATAAAATCTAAAACTTCCAAGTCAGTGGAACTTTTATAATCTATTGATAATTCATATAAATCCCTAATTTAAATTCAAAGATCAATTGGACATTATTTTCTATAGTATTAATGTCAACCAATATTTCCCTCATACTATTTTAATTTATAAATATATGCTCTATAGATCCCCAGTTTTGTTAAGTAATGAGAGGGGTGGTGAATGAGTGGTCTCATTTTATTAATTATTTCCCATTGAACTCAACCTATTAAACTTGTTAAATTTATTTATCCGCTCAATATAATCTATTAATATAACCTCATATATATTAATAATAATAGAGATAACAATACCTACTATTTATAATCTTATGTACAAAGACCTATTATTTTTCATATTATTTAGAAACCCTAACATGGATTCTACACTAAACTCTTCTTTATGATTACATGTCATAGGAAGATACTTGTTATACACCATGGCAATTGATCATCTAGTTGACCATAGTTATACACCCCAACCACAAACTCTTCTACCATAGTTGGTTATACAACCCAACTTTCCTCCTCCTTGACTAGTGATACACCCCAACCCTCATGCCTCTTCAGTAACTAGTTAGACACCCCAGCCACAAGATTCTCTTCATTTATATTTACCTACAAGAAGAAATTCCTTTTTATTATTTAGATAGATCTTCTTCCATGAGTCTATAGTATAAGGACCACTCATGTACACCTTCAAGATCTTCAACAGTTGTCTATATAGATCATATGGTCTTGAAAGTTATTCACACTATATCTGGAATGATTGAGTTCTTCTTAGACTTTGAATACTTAAATGTGTCTCCTTCAGTGAAACATGAATTTTTCTAACCTTATTTCTTTGATAATTTGGAGTATTAGGTTCTCTTAGAATAATATTAATGCAAGTATAACATTCTCATTGCAATTCTCTTCACCTTCAAATTACATATAATTCATAATAATAATGTCATGAATATTATTCTCAAAATTATCATAATAGTTATTCCATCAACGGGAAGACACCACAATCACTACTAACAGGTAATTTATTCTCCTTTAAATTCTATTAAGGAATCCTGAATTATTTCATCATTAATTCAAGATATCAATTCATGTTTAATATATGAGAATTTTTCCTCGTCAAATACTGCATGAATTGTGATTCATGTATCATGATATTCTTCATAAAAAGATCAGTATATATAAATCATCACATTTAAAAAAAAGAAAGTCTTAAGTCTAATTATCTCATGCAATTATCAAAATACCCAAAGCTTCTCGTACATTCAATAAGCATGAATTAAAAACAAGTGGCCTTTCTATGATTCATGCATGGAATTCTCTATTATTATTACTCATGTGACCACATCATTTTTCTTATCAATGGTACAGGATTTATATTTATATTCATGAATTAATTTATGCATGAAAATCACATGAACCATATTTATATGGTTTTCCATGTGGAATTTATCTCAGATAGTGAATAGATTAAAATAAAGCATGGATGTCATGACTTTATTTATTCTTCTTCTTTATTTTATTTACATGCATGTAATGTGAACCTAAATGGATGTACCATTTTGATCTACATGAACTCAAGATGGAAATAGCTCAAAATGATTCAGTGAACATGGATTTATCCCCTTAATCCCACATAATATCGGTGATTTATGGAAGATACACACATAATTTCCTCAAAATCATCGAATATCCATGGAGATTTCTCATTACTCATGAAAGATTTATCTTCACACACAATTTATCCTCAATCTCACATAATATCATGCGCATGGAAGGTCCATTCCCTTTATTCCTCACTTAAGTTCCTCATCAAATCATAAGATCTATGGAGGTCTTAATACAAAATATATGTGATTAAGTGGCTTTATACACAAAGAATATCCATGTTTTCCTCGATTAACTTATGCACAGAATATCCATGCTCATCAAAAATCACATAAGATTATTTTACTCATGGAATATTTCTTTCTCATAGATAGAGCTTCTAAAAATCATGGATATTAGTTAGTATGCATGTATCTCAATTTTTTAATAACAACTACTTGATCATTGGAGGTTATAGTCTCAGTTAGGGTGGAATTACCCAAACACAATAAACCCTTGAAGGTCTAAAGGTAGGATATTATGTGGGATTGAATCAAACGGTGAAGATTGTCTCGATCAGATGATGCATGCCATTTTTTGTAATTTTTAATGGTGGGTGAATAGTGATTTAATTTGTAAGTTCCTCATTAAAGTTTCACTTATATTTCCTCCACTTAATATATCTTTACACATCCACAACTAAATAGTTGCAAGTATATGGGTCCACTCCAGGCTTCCTCTATCTCCGCTACCATTCCTCCCCACACAGTTCCACTCCACTACTCCTCTACATATCTAAAAAATGTGATCTTACTCCTATATTTCTATCTATGTAGTCTATTCCTCCCTTTAACCTTGGGATATCCAGGTGGGATAGCTCCTGTGTGGTAAGATTTTCTCTTATATGTGCGGCTGAGCTAGTCCCTTGGCTTGCATGGAGCTGGCCTTTTTCCACTAATCTCTTTTATAAAAGAATTAATAAAATTATTCATATATCACCAATTAAATTATCATATAAAATTTTTCATCATTTATTCTTCATACATAAAATATATTTTTTCATGGACTTCTCTCTAATTATCACCTCTTCAAATCTCCTTGCCAAAAAAAATCATGGTCTTATCATGTGATAATAACTATTTATTCATATTTAACTATGTTATTTTCACAAAAATCTCATGAACATATTATTATCAGTTAAATAACAACTCAACAATCATTAGATATATAATTAACACTATTTATCAAACTTATCCACTTGATTTCTTCAATCTAGCAGCCTCATATTCCTTTTCCATATACAATGGTATTAGATCAATCATATTATAGACTTACATGGTTGCTTTATCAATCATGAAATCTTATTCATTTTCATGAATCCATAACAATCCTCCATGTATCATCATCACTACACTAAACACATATTGAACCATTTAAAAAATGCAATACTCACTTGGGTACTATAATTTCCCCCTTTGAATTTTTTAGCAATACCATAATTCCTCGTTATTAATATGTGTTCTTGGATAGATTCTTTCTTCTCCTACTTATTGATAAAAAAATAAAATTAATGATATAGGGATATTCTCATATCTTCTTTTATAAATCAAGTTACTCTCATTCTCTTATACCTTTTTCAAATCCGAGAAAAGAATGAAATCACATGTTCTTCTTATTGAAGTGACTTTAATTATTATACACTAAGTCTATATGGGCTATCCTGGTATAGAAAAAGAGATATATAATTAAGGTTATATATATTGTCCCTAAAAATTTACCAACAAGTGAGATTATTCTTAGAAAATTTTCATTTCCTAAATGGGGTCAACATAAAACAATTTAAACAATAAATATGTTTTATCATGGACACATATCAATAAACACATTAAAAAGTTAAAGTGAAAAGAATTAATTTCCCCCATTGTCTCATAATTGCATCAATCCCCCCCCTTCACCACCTCAAATTATTTTGAATATAATTATAAAAAAGGATAATAAGTGTGATTGGAAAACCTCATTCCTCACCTTTTTCAAATATATATAGAAATTTCTGATTTAATAGAGATGATAGGATGAAAACTCCTCCTCATGATTTTCTCCCACTCAAGGGATGCACTTTTTTCATATTTATCAAAAAGAAATTTTTTAATAGAGATACATGAAAGTTACCATATTCATTTTGTCCAGCAGGGATAACCTCAAAACTTCTCCTTCATTTCTATTCATGTTAACATAAATAAATAACAATAATATGGGAATAAGGAGGAACCTATTATTTTTTAGAATAAATATTCAAGAGAGAGTTTCCTATCATCCTTTATCTCATATTCTTTATAATAACAACATGATATGTTCTTTATTTATTATTTAAAACCATTAATGATTATGCCCATATTTTTGTCCAATGTATTGACTCCTCATGTGGAGTTATTTTCTTAATATCAATTTTCTAGGAAACGTTATTACTTTATTATTGAAATATATTCTTCTAATTTTTTTACCTATCATTACATATGGGACTTCTCCTAGTATACTTGACGTTCAACACTTATTTTTGTGACGTTATTGAACAAATCAGACAAATACTTCATTTAATTTCTCAAATCTATTCTGGTTGCACATATTTGATGTATTTTTGGTCATTTATTTTTTACTCTAATAATTTTAACTAATTTTCTCACTATGAATCCCCATGGTTCTTGCCTCTCCCCTAGAAAATAAACATTATACTAGCATATTAAATCTTTATGTCAATACCTTTTGTAACACCAGCATAAACCTTGAAAATTTTATCATCCACTTTGTGAATAAATCTTTCTATAATTTTTATGGGGTAATATTCCTTATGAATGAAAATTATTTTTTCCTTGTAGGTAGTTTATTTCTGGGAAAAAAATTTCTCCCATTGATGTAGAATAATTCCTCTCATTTTTATTAGTTCTAACCTCAATATATTTTCTTTTAATACCAACACTATTAGAAATAACAAGTTTGTTTGGAAGATAATAATGTGCATATTTACCTTGATCCCTTGGACCTCTCTTCTCTTCATATTGAGTGGAATAAACTTTTTTACTTATACTAAATTTATAAATTCTTATCTATCTTTGTTTACCTCATATTGAACTAAAAGGATGTTGATTTTTTCTCAGCAGGTTCTTTTTCCATTATAGTCAACTTCTCCTCAAGATTTTTTACTATCTTCAAAATATTGATCATCCTAAATTTATTATTCTTACTCTCATTTAGAGTAGATTCTTTCTCAATATAGACAATTAGATTGATTTCATCATAAAATTCGCTTCTTAATGATGATGATGAATTAATTTTATCCTCTCTTCTTATCAGATTCTTTGTTGGAAATTTTATGGAAAGGTGTTTACTACCATTGTAGTTCCCATAATTTGGTAATTGTTTTATTTCTCTATTCACTTTAATTTTTTTGAACTTTCTTGAAATAAGGAAAATGATCTCATTGAAATTATTATCAGAATCATTGGAAGTTGATATATTCCTATTGATCCCATACTTTCTATTTTCTATCTTCAATACTTCTTGTATCTTTAAAGGTAACCTTCTCTAATACCACTAGTAGATCTTCAAGTTAGTTGACCACTAAGGTGGGGGTGGGGGATGAATCAGTGGTCCTCTTTTACATATTATTTTCTTCTGAATTCAACTACTTAAACATATTAATGTTCTCGATACACTCAATATAATCTCTCAATCTCACCTCGGATGTAGTATTAATAAGAGAGGGAACAACACAATATATTTATAAGTTTTGGTATAATGAACTAATCCTTTCCATGTTGGTAGACGCCCCAATATGGATTCTCCACTAACCACTTCTTAAAGATTAAAATGCATAGGCATTAATTGTTCATACACCCTAGTAATTGATCCTCTAGTTGAACTTGGTTTTATACCCTAGCCATCAAATTTTCTACCATAGTTGGTTAGACACCCCAATTTTTATTCTCCTTCTTGACTGGATATACACCCCATCCCTCAAGCCTCTTAAGTAACTATTTAGATACCCCAATAAAAAAATCATCTTAATTTGTATTGATCTAGTAGTATAAAGTTCACCTTCTTCTCTAGAGATATTTTCCTCTATGAGCCTATAGGATTAGGATTTCTCATGTACACCTTCATGATCTTAAAAACCTATCTAAACAGATCTATTGGTCTTGAAAATTATTCACAATAGATATAGAATGATATAGTTCTTCTCAATATTTTAATACATAGGTGTGTAAACTTCAGGGACTCCTAGATTCGACTCAAATTCTTTTTTCAATACTTTGGAGTATCAGGTTCTCTAAGAAAAATATCAATGTATGCATGACCTCCTTATTTAAATTCTCATCACCTAAAAATTCCATAGATATATTCATAATAATAATATCATGAATATTATTCTCATAATTATCATAGTAATTATTCAAACAATTTGGAAACACCTTGATCAATATCAGTAGGTAATTTCTACTATTTTAAATTTTCTCAAGGTGTATTGAATTATTTACTCATTAATTCTAGATAATAATTCATTTTTAATATCTAAGAGTTTTTCCTCATAAAATATTGTATGAATCACAATTCATGTATCATGATATTCTTAACAAAAATCATGGTACATATGCATCATCACATTTAAATATGAAAAAGGAACATGCCTTATTATCTCATATGATTATAAAAATACCCAAAACTAGTCATGAATTCAATATTCATGAATTAAAAACATACAGAATCTCCTTAATTAATGTATGGAATTATGGATGAATATTACTCACATAACCTCATAATTTTCCTCATCAAGGGAACATGGTTTCTCTTTATGTTCATTCATGGTCATATGCATGAATATCACATGCATCATATCTATGAATTTTTCCTTATGGAATGTATATCATACAATGAGTAGATTGGGATGAACCATTGATGATGAAACCTTCATTTATTTTTATTCTTTATTTTATTTACATTCTTACAATGTGAAACTGTATGCATGTACCATTTCAATCTGCATGAACTTTAGATGGATGAATCTTAACTTGATCTGGTGGACATGGATTGATCACATTCATCCCATGGAAGATTATTTATTCATAGTAGTTACATATGGAAGGTCTCAAATATCACAGAATATTCATAGAGAGTTCTCATTACTCATGTAATATTTATATTCACTCACAAATAATCCTTAATCTCATATCAGATCATGTGCATGGGATGTATATGCCCTTTATTCCTCATGGAAGGCCCTCATTTGCATTAAATATCTATGTAGGTATTCTTATGGAAGATATGTGATTCAATATCTCAAAACCCCTATAAGATTTATGTTTTCCTAGATTATATAATATATAGAAGATCCATTATAGTCACAACTCACAAAAACTTCTTTTACTCACATAATCTTTCCTTCATACATATCAAACTTCTATAAATCATGCATAACAGTTCATATGAATGTATCTTGGTTTGTCAATAATAATGGATCAATAAATAGAGGTCAAAGGCTTAGTCATGGTGGAATTACCTATACACAAAAAACCTTTTAAAGTGAAAATTTAGGAGATAACATGGGATTAAATTGAATAACAAAGATCAAATTGGTCATATGATAATTTCATTTGTATATGTTTTTATAGAAGGTGGATAGTGTTATTCTTTGTGAATATCATATCGATGTTTCACCTATCCAACCTCCTCTTAATATGTCTCTGCACATCCGTATCTAACTAATTGTGATTATTTGGATATTCTTCTAGATTACTCTATCTCTTCCATTGTGTCGTCTTTCACAGGGATGTTTTTCTACTCCTCTACATGCCTAGTACACATGCTCTTGCTCCTATGTTCCTACCTAAGAAGGATCTGCATACCTATTTCCTTGGGCTAACTATGTGGGATAGTTCTTATATGGTGAGATATTCTCCCACATGTGTGGTTGGCTATCCCCTTATCTTTCATGGGTTTAGTATTATATTTACTAAACTCTTATGAAAATTATTTAACAAAAATATTTATATAATTATAATTTCATTCTCATATAAAATTATCTATCATTTATGCTTCATTAAAAAATATATTTTGGCATTGACTACTCACCAATAATCTCCAATTCAAATCTCCTCATGTAGTCATATTTTTAATGTTCTCCTCATGTCATGATGAATATTTCTTCATGTTAAACAGTGTTATTTTCTAAAAAATCATAAGAACATGTGATCATCAATTAAAAAACAACTAAAAAGTCATCAAATATACAATTTCCACTTTTTATTGAACTTCTCCACTTGAATTATTCAACTTATCGTACTTTTATTCCTTTTATATGTACAATGGTATTAGATAAATCATTGTAAAGGCTTACATGGATTGTTTTACAAGCATTTCATACAATGAATTTTCATGAATCAATAACAATCCTCCAAGAATCATCATCTTGACATAGACACATATTGAGACACTGGAAAAAAATTAAATACTCACTTGGGTGAGACATCCTCTATGTTGTGTATATTCCCTATTTTATTATCAATCAATTAATATATATTTTTTTGAAATATTTTTTATCTATTTATATACTTTTTCATAATTTTGAATTGGAAAAGAGTATAAAATATCATGAGAGTATAGATAGAATGATACATTATCCATTTGGAAAATCGTTTTTTATCATTAAAAATGTAAATTATCTATAGATAAAATTAATTATGCATAATGACGAATAGGAAAATTTATTTAATATAATTGAACTTGGAAGGGTAATGAATTTTCTAAATCATGGTTTAAAATGATTTAGTCAAGGATAAAATTGGTTTGATTGATTGATTATATTCTAAGGTGCATTCTCTTGAATGGGTATATGTGGGACATATGTGGGGTACATGAAGTTATTATGTTAGATAAAAGATAAAAAGATTTTGATTTTCTCATGGATGTTTACTCTTATAGGATGTTGGTGAGCCATATATGGGGTTAATGTGCCATTATCATAATCCTAGGTTAGTATATTTGGATATGAGAAGTCGGGAAACTCAAGGTAATTGAAGCCACAAAGTATATTATATAAGAGTGAAACAGTGTTAAAAAATAGTTTTAGTACCCAAAAATTATATCATTATTCCTTTATCTGGTTACCTGAACATATATATAACCCCCCCCCCCCCACACACACACACACATTCACAAACCATGAATATGAAAAGTCTATAACTTTTTCATATATCTCTATACCTAGAGAGCATAATCTTGAATTTTTATAGGGCTAAATATCAATACCCATAATCTTTGTGCATTTTTATTTTGTGCTCTAACATTAACCTAATCCCTAAAGAGGTTCAAGATTAGTGAGTGAACACTTTAATTTTTCTACGGATGTCTTTTATAGATTTTTCACATGAAAATTTTTATATCATTTTATCTTTTTTATTTTAAGTAATTGTATATTTGGACCAAAAATAGGTGTTTATGTTTAAGGCCATACAATATTAACCAAATGGTGAATTCAACTTGATGTTAATAATGAACCCAACACTGACACAAAAAACTTTGAGGGGGGTATCATACATATAGTTTGAGGTCATATTTTTCTAAATATATTGTTTTTTTATTTTAAGTTCATGCAATGTATAGTAATTTGGTTCTAATATTTAGGGTTGTATAACTTTATCTAATCTGGTGTTAAAGTTTAAGTTTTCACTGATTTGATTAAAAAGATGAGACTACCTGATGTGAATGATGAACCCAATTCTGGAAAAAGTACCTTTGAGGAGCATAACACAAATATATTTTAAGGTCGTATAGTTTAAACAATATTAGGTGTTTGGATTTTATGTTCATATAGATTAAACCAATTAAGTTTTGAAGTTTAAGGCTATAAATCTTTAACAAATTAGGTGTTGTAGTTTAATGTCATGCAAATTTTACCAATTAGGTATTTGATTTTATGTTTATAAAGCTCTAACAAAAATAATATTTTATGTGACAAAATGTCAAAACCCAACATAAGTGATAAATTAAATGAGAATAAAAAATCCTTTATTTCAACATTGGTTCAACATGCATGAAGTTAAATGTAGTACAATTATTACCAAAATATCTATCTAATTTTTTGGTTATATATCTATGAAAAAATTATGTTATTAATGTTTAAGTTCATACCAATTTGATTAAAATTTTCATACAATTTATACTCTTGTGTTTGGGATCCTGATTCTATATAGTATGGTTGTTATTCCAAATACTATTAAGCTAAATTGAATTGAATAAAAAATTATGATGGTATGAAGGACTATAGAAGATGGAATTTAAACATAAATTGGTATAATTTATAATTACTAAACCATATAAAATCAAAGAATATTTTTTTTATTTTGAACATAATAATATCATAGTATTTAAATCTAATCTTAATATATTTTAATTTTAAATAGTTAAATAAAAATGGTTAGGCTAGAACCACCACATGTCATGATCTAATGATGGGTATACTACCATACCATTAGATATATATATTGAGGATTATCATAGACCATTATTGAATTATGGGTTCCACTATAATAATCTCAAAAGTCATATGGTATTAGATATTATACCTTGGAGATAAATGTATGCACTTTTATGGATATAAGTGGGTCATATATGTAGTTCATTTTCCATCACCATTCTAAAGGGGGTCCTTTTAGGTCAAATTATCTCATTACCAATCAACATAAGGTGTTTATGGGAATTCAAACATTATAGTAATAAACTATTTTATATGAAAAGTGAAGTGTTTAAAGGGATTTACAATAATTTCACTTCAGTTTAATTGAATTTAATTGATGTAAAATATTAAAGGGATAATGAGAGAAGTTTCTAGGTGTAATAAAGGTGTCCTAAACCCCAAAATTAATTAATAAGTACATCACCCTAATAGGGTAAAGGGAAAAAGAAGTTTTAGAAATGATGGTCCAAACCTGACATGACTTGATTAAGGACTCAAATACTAGAGTTCCATAGAGAAATGAAATGGATAAAATTTATATTGTAGGACCCAAGATAAGATAATAGAGTATCATTACATATCTTATAATAATAGGTTTAATTTCATATATAGTTATATAAGTACACTCTAAAATGATAATCCCTACATGAATGAATGTAAAATTGAAACATTAGTGTATGATGTAATAAAATGGTATGGGGTGAAATGATATCATGGTGTGAGAGTGAGAGGACAAAACCATTTTAAATTAGTGAGGATTAAAACATCAAGTTAGAATGGGGAATGAAATTTGATATTAGTTTATGGTTGTTCCTAATATAAAATTTATGTTCGCAACTATATATCATGAGGTAATAGGAATAAATCCATAAAATGTTAAAGAAAATGAGATTTTTCTAAAAATAGGGAAGTATGGTATTTTAGCATGGATGAAGTGGTGAAAACCCATCATGAACTATATAATGTCTAGTACTAGAATTGAAGTTTGGTGGTGTGATTTAGAATTATGATTGGGTACAATATACAATATCCATGAATCACTATGTATCTCAGGGTAATTATAATTAAGACATGATTAGTATTGGAAAATGGTATGTTTTTGACAAATTGTATTTGATACTTAACTTTAAATCACGAAAATATTATCATAGTTATCAAATCCCCCCAAGAGAAGAGTGTTACTATAAAGATTGATCCTCTATGTAATTAGGGTCACATGTTTTAATTTAGTGTGGGATAGACTACTCCAAAAATTTTAGGGTTATCCAAGATGAACTAAATATTGTGTTTTTAAGGTTATATGATGAAGACTGTACAGTATAAAATTTAGGTTTATGTGTTAAATATCTTTTGAGGTGTAATTTAACATCCTATGACAAATAATATACTCCCTAGGGTTTTAGGTCATATGGTAAGAACTATGTATCATGTAGTTTAAAGTCTCACAAGAAGGAAAATACAATATATATTCTAATTTCATATTGTAAGGACCTTTAAATATTACATTAATATTTAAAAAAATATTTCTTATAGAACCTTTAATTAGTGGGAGGTGTGATGTTCTCTCTATCCAGGGTAACTAGGGAGTATTCTCTATTAAAGTAAACCTTTTGTATAATATAAGGACCTTCCAATTATAGTTAAAATTATAGGGATTTCATCCATGGTATAATTAGTTTCCTTAATTCAAACACCAATTCCCAATAAAAAATAATTAGAGACCACAATTATTATTGAATACTCAGGATACTCAATTCCAGTGAACCTCCTTATTATACAATGATCACAAATGTTTTTCTACCAGTACCTTCAAACTCATCCAAAAAAATATATTATTATTAATCCTTATTCAATTGATAAAAAATTACTATTAAAATGAAATGGAATTTAACCTTAACAAAAAATACCATTTCCTTCCAACACATTAACTAATATTGGTTTTTTTAACTTATAATGGCATGATAGGCACATAAAGTGTTGAAGAGTTTATTTGGAAAGATGTCTTATGTAACACCCGAGATTTTTATGAGTAATATTTTGTTTTTATGTTATATATATATATCATCAAAGTAATCTTTCACTACACACTATCTTGGCTTACTTTACACGCAATCGCGACCTTCCTCGATAGCTTGCGTTGTACGTAATACCGAGTTTCACTAAACGACGATATGCTATTAAAATATTATTTAAAATAGCCGTTATGAATAGTAATAACCACTTTTTGAAATTTTATCTTTCAAAATGGACCTCATTTTTGGATTTGGAATACCGAAATTATCCTAGAGTGAAATTTTGGTATTTTTCTGAAAACATTCAATTTTTGATGAATAATGAAACCACTAAGTGGTAGGTTAAAAACTAAATTTTGCATAAAACTTAATTTTACCGCTTCTGTGAATGGAATTTCGAAAATCAGACAGAAAAGGTTGATATCAGTAAGTAAAATGTGGTTCAATGAGATAAAAATAATTTTTTGGTGAATAGTAACTTTTTACTTTTTTTACCGCGGTTAATAGTAAATAGGGTAACTAAGGGTAAATATGATATTACTATTACCCTAACACATGACCTAATTCTATTGGATAAGTGTAATTCGACCAAAAACAACCTTATGAATATAATATGACCATTTAGGTCCACTTGTATTAGATTATGACATTTAATATTATTTTATTTAATGAATAGTTAAAATAGTTAAAATCAAAGTTTAATAACTAAAAAAATTTTAATATGGGGTTATACATAAGATAAATTCGACTATAAATATTCATTATAAATCTAAAAAGATTTCCTACATAATGATAATTTATTTTTAATTTTTAGACTTTAAATAAATTAATTTATTTATGACACAACGATGATGCAGTAATTACCCTTTTAAGGAAATGTTAACATAATTGATGATATAAATGATCAAATAAATGTAATTTGATAATTTTTATGAATTACACTAATTTTATAGGTTACTATGATATATTAGTGTTGATTTAATCAACTTGGTTCGAACATATAATTCTGTTATGACTTTCACAAAAATCATATATCAAATAGTGTCAAAATTGACACAAAATAGTTTTTAAATCAAATATTATATTATTAATTGTTATTTTATTCCTAAAAATCCAAGGTTCGGCCAAAGGACTTAGATAAGGATATATATATTAATAATAAACAACTTGGGGTTCGTTTGGCATTTTATAGTAAGTGTATTAACCATATAGTGTAAGAAAACAAAAAGTCACGGTAAAAGTTAAATTATTTAACTTAGAGTTAAATCTAATTGATAAGGTTAAAATAATAACCTAAACTTGTCTAACTCTTATTGGTTGATAGGATTTCGACCCTTCACCACTTTACCTTCGAAATAAGAACCTTTGGAACCATTATAAACCGATTTTGACTTTAATATAAAATAATATTTTGAGGTATTCCTAAGGTGCCCCTCTCCTGCCTTATAAAAGGGCACCTCCTCCCCCTCCTCCTCACACCAATTTGAGCACTCAAGCTCGGAAAACCCCTACCAAAATCCCTTCTCCACTTCCCTAGAATAATCCTAGAGGTCCTGGTCTTCTTCAAAGACCAATCTTAGTTCCCTAAGTGGAGGATTCAAAGAGGCGTTTCAAAGAAGAGGTAATATCCATTACTGATCTTTTCAATTTCTTTCTTCTTCAACTTCTTCTTCTTTAGTTGTTTCATGATAAAGTAATAACATCAGTATTACTTACATACTGATATTTTGTTATAAATATGAAACAACCCTAATTCACCTTCTATCCATCCTACAGAAAAATGAAATCACCGCGCGTGGGTACGTACGGAATACCGTCTCCACGCCGTGGTGTACTCTATTTTCCACCATCACCTTACAAGGATGGGTATAATGGTGTAATGAGTAACTATATATGATTATTATAAAGTTATATTGATACTTAAATAGTATAAATACACTTAAATACAATTCCACGATCATGGGAACAATATCATCGCTCGTGCGTACGTACGGAATACCGTCTCCACGATGTGATGCGACTCGTTCTACATGATCATCATTACATAGAAATTATATAAATGAATTGAATGAATAAATATGATATATGTTACACTAATACCATTCTGGATATAAGTTAGCTATAACCTTAAAAGAAGAATAAGAATTTATTCGGCAAAACACGCATAAGAACAAAAGGCAATAAAGACCCGAGTAACAAGTAACAACGAAATATTACTAATAAGAAGATAAGAATATGACCATATATGATATTATATCAATATGTATAATTCTGGAATAAGTCAATAACATAATTTAAACCATTATACAGGAGCTTCGAACACGTACAAAGCAAATTGGACCTAAGGTAAGGTAAATATCACAATCTCATTTTTATTCGAGATTGTTTATACTTTGAAATTTACTGGGGTGTATTTTATCATCCACGTCCATGTTTCCTCAATATGTAATATTATTTTCATCCACCTAAAATTGTTTAAAAACAATTTTTCCCTTCGGTGAGTTTTTAGTAAAGAATATGAAAGGAATCTTTTGTCGTTTTTTCGTACGAGGTACTTTTTTTGACTTTTCCGACAAAAGTACAAAGAATGTTTTTTTTAACTTATACGGCATGAATGGATTTTTAAAACATTATTTCCAAGAATATTCCTTTACAAGTTTTCAAGTTTATTTTTAATCAACTTCTTTTAGTTTAAAGTTGTATGACATGTTAAGAAAGGAAAAATGTTTTTGAAGAAGAAAGGATATTTTCCTCAAGAATGGAGTTCAAGTGTTTTATCAAAATTATTTTCCATCTAAGATAATAAAGGGTTCTGTTTTTATCCCTATTATTACATTGATTTGATTATGTTTTGAGGGAGTTATTTTTATGAAGTCATTTACCTTATATGATTTGTTTTATGATGTCATGATGTTTCAAGAATCCCATTTTTGTTAAATGTGTTATGCGATGATGTATGATTTATGATTATGTGGCACACATAAGAAAGGATTCATTATAAGATGGGTGGGACCTATATCTCCCTCCAATGCATTGGGTAAAGATTTATATCTCATGAGATAGACATGGCTGGAACGGAAGGTTATTTCGGTTCAGTGATACAGGACTGAAACGAGGGTGACTCGGTTCAGAAATGGACTTTGTCCGCTAAGATAGTCTTGGCAATGAGTCATGACTAACAAGAAATGATTTTCCATGATTATGTGTGCATGCCACAAAGTTTCAAGTTTTATGTTATGATTATGGGGATCTCCTTTTCACTTCTATGATTTATTCCATGTTAATATATTATGATCTCTTTTGCAGGATATGATTTTCAAAAAGATATGATATGATTTTTATTTCCTTTATTTGCCCTTGTTGGGCATTTGAGCTCACCCTTTTTTGTATGTTTTCTTTTCCCCAGGTCAGGAAGATGGATATTAAGTAGAATATGCTAAAAGGGACCCTAGATATGATGAAATAAATGGGAGACACTGTATAAGATTTATGAACCAGTTGTTTATGTTTCCCAGTTTCTAAAGACACTATACCTATACAGTCCTTTGTGGTTTTGTAATATGTTGTAATAAGTGTGCTTCAATTTTGAAGTATTAACAGTGTATGTAAAGTATGGGTCGTTATAGTTGGTATCAGAGGAAAGGTATAGTCGACCTTTGGAAACTAGGATGTGAAAGCCTTAGTAAGAACCCTAAGGATAAGTCTAAGCATAGAACACAATCTTAGTGTTTTAGAAATGGCCATGAATAACCTAGGATAAGACCTTAAGCGTGAAAATTTTATTCTTGAATTATGTGGTTTTCCTATTATAATTAGTGTTGCTCACACTATTCTTCTTGGTTTTAGTCAATGGCTGGAACCCGAAGGAACCGTGTTAATGCGGAATTTGATGGGCAATGCAATGATTGTCCCCATGAGCAACCAAACGATATGGGAGCTGGAATGAAAAATCTTGTAACCATGCTCACACAACTTTCTCAAGCTATGAATCATGCAAGACTTCCAAACGGGCAAAGGAAGGAGCAACATTCTGTTGAATCCTTCATGAGGCAGCATCCACCTTCTTTCAGTGGGTCTACTGATCCATTAGTTGCTGAACAATGGATTAGTACTACTGAAAAGATATTTTCAGTTCTTCAATGTTCTGAACATGATAAAGTCATCCTAGAAGTGTATCGTTTGGAAGGAGATGTTGATCAATGGTGGAATCTTATTAATAATACGAGGAAAAGGGATGAAATTGAGTCCATGGAATGGGACGAGTTCAAGAACTTATTTTTCAATAAGTACTTCCCTCGTATTCTCCGAACAAAGATGGAGAAAGAGTTTCTTGAACTAAAGCAAAGGGATGATGAATCTGTTGGTACCTATGAAGCAAATTTTACAAGACTTGCAAGGTACGCTTCTGGTATTATTATCCAACCTGAGAGTAAGATCGATCGATTCTTTAGTGGCTTAAAACCAAGTCTTCGAAGGGCGTTAGCCATAAGGGACTTCAATAGCTAAGAGGAAATCGTTCGATGTGCTCTCAAAGTTGAGATGGAGATTGGAGTAACCCATCAGTCATATGGGTTTGATAAGAAGAGGAAGATGGAATTCAAAGGAAAATCTAAAGAGCACACTGAAAAGAAGATGAGCTTTCCCTTATGCTCAAAGTGTGGAAAGAAACATGGAGGGAGTTGTCTTAAAGGGACAAGTAAATGTTTCAAATGTGGAAATGAAGGTCATCGGGCATTTGAATGCCGCGATAATGGGAAGAAGATGTCTAATGATGAAAACAAAGGAAGGGATACACAGAATGAACCTACTACACTTCAATGTTTCAAGTGCAAGGAGATGGGGCATTATGCCAATCAATGCCCAAATACAAGGGTTGATGATGATGGTCGACGTCAACAAACTCTTAAGGCTAAAGACAAAGGAAAGTCACATGCAATTTCTATCAGCGATGTGGAGTACGATAACGAAGTGGTGAAAGGTACACTTACCATCCACTCTAAAGTAGCAAATTTTTTATTTGATTCTGGATCCACCCACTCTTTTATTTCTGAAGAATTTTCTAAGGGTATCACCGTATTACCTCAACAATTAGATGTTGAGTTAGATGTGACAACACCTAATGGAACATCAATCGCATCAAAAGTTTATAATTCTTCTCCAATTGACGTTTGTGGGAAAGTGCTTCCTGAAAATCTTTTGATCCTTCCTTTAGTGGAATTCGATGTGATTCTTGGCATGGATTGGCTTTCTTTATACGGAGCTCATATCAATTTCCAAAGAAGGGAAGTCACATTTCATATTCCAGATCAATCTATGATCGTCTATCAATGCAAGGATGAACATAACCTTCCAGTGGAAATTTCATCCATTTTATGGGTATTGATTCCACTAAATGAAGGTTATTTATCTCAAATGGTTGGTGAGAAACTCGCGATTAAGAATATGACCATCGTACGGGAGTTTGATGATGTCTTTCCGGAGTAATTACCGGGTCTTCCACCAAATCGTGAAGTTGAGTTTTCAATAGAACTCGTACTGGGTGCTTTGCCTATTTCAAAGACACCTTATAGAATGGCCCCAATTGAGTTGCAGGAATTGAAGAAGCAACTCCAAGAGAATCTTGATAAGGTATTCATACGCCCTAGTGCGTCACCTTGGGGAGCACCTGTTCTATTTTTTAAGAAGAAATATGGATCAATGAGACTCTGCATTGATTATCGAGAACTTAACAAGATCACTATCAAGAAAAAATATCCGCTCCCATGCATTGATGAATTATTTGACCAACTACGCGGAGCTCAATACTTTTCCAAGATTGATCTTCGTTCAGGGTATCATCAATTAAGGGTCAAAAGGGAAGATATACCAAAGACGGCTTTCCGTACAAGGTATGGACAATATGAATTTATAGTGATGTCATTTGGTCTTACTAATTCCCCTGCTATCTTCATGGATCTAATGAATAGAGTCTTTAGAGACTATCTTGATCAATTTTTGGTAGTCTTTATAGATGATATTCTTGTCTATTCAAAGACCAAGGAAGAGCATGAAGATCACTTGAGAATTATATTGAAGACCCTGAGAAAGGAGAAGCTTTATGCCAAATTTACCAAGTGTGAATTTTGGCTTCAAAAAGTTTCATTTTTTGGTCACATAATCTCAAAAGAGGGGATATCTGTGGATCCAGCAAAAACAGAGGTTATCGAAAGATGGTCGAGACCAACAACAGTAACTGAGATCCGAATTTTTCTTGGTTTGGCTGGATATTATCGACGTTTTGTAAAATATTTTTCACGATTATCTAATCCACTCACCAAGTTGACTCAGAAAGGAGTTAAGTTTGTTTGGACAGAGGAATGTGAAGAGAATTTCAAGGAGTTGAAAAGAAGGTTATCCAGTGCACCTGTGCTCACACTGCCTTGTAGTGGAGAAAGGTTTGTGATCTACAGTGATGCATCCAAGAAGGGATTGGGGTGTGTTCTTATGAAAAATGATATGGTGATAGCTTATGCATCGCGACAGTTGAAAATCCATGAGAAAAATTACCCAACACATGATTTGGAGTTAGCTGCGGTAATCTTTGCATTAAAGATTTGGAGGCATTACCTTTATGGTGAAAGGTGTGATATTTATACTGATCATAAAAGTTTAAAGTATATTTTCACACAAAAGGAGCTGAATATGCGTCAAAGAAGATGGTTGGAGCTGATTAAGGATTATGACTGCTCAATCCATTACCACCCTGGGAAAGCAAACAAGGTGGCAGATGCATTAAGTCGACAAGACCATGCTAGTTTATCCATGATGAGGATCACAAAAGATCCAATATTTATGGATTTACAAAGGATGGATCTTGGAATTATAATGGAAGGGGAAAAATATTATCTTTCTTAAATGAATTTTCAACCATCTATACATGTGAAGATTAAAGAGGCACAGAAAGAAGATGTTGAGTTACAAAATAAGGTGAGAAATGTTCCTGAATTCAACCTTGATTGTGATGGGATAATAAAGTTCAGGAATCGGGTTTGTGTTCCTCCCATCCCCAAATTAAAGAAGGAGCTACTGGATGAGGCTCATAGTTCTTAATTCTCTATTCATCCTGGAAGCACGAAGATGTATAGGGACCTGAAAGAGTACTTCTGGTGGGATGGAATGAAAAGAGATGTTGCTGAATATGTCTCTCGATGCTTGGTTTGTCAACAAGTTAAAGCTGAGAGACAGAAGTCTAAGGGGATGTTACAACCATTACCCATACCCGAATGGAAATGGGAAAACATCACTATGGACTTTGTCACAGGACTTCCTAAAACATCCAAAGGAAATAATGCTATCTGGGTCATAGTTGATCGTCTTACAAAGTCTGCACACTTCATTGCTATTAGAGAGGATTTCTCTCTAGATCAGCTTGCCAGGATATATGTAAAGGAAGTGGTAAGATTGCATGGAGTACCACTTTCTATTATATCTGATCGGGATCCGAGATTTACCTCGAAGTTTTGGAAAAGTCTTCAGCATACTCTGGATACAGAGTTGAGTTTCAGCACTGCTTATCATCCTTAGACAGATGGTCAGTCTGAGAGAACAATTCAAACCCTAGAAGATATGTTGAGAGCTTACTCTATGGATTTCAAAGGAGGTTGGGATCAACACCTACCTTTGGTGTAATTTTCTTATAATAATAGCTTTCTCTCCAGTATTCAGATGGCTCCTTATGAAGCTCTCTATGGAAAGAAATGCAGGACTCCAACTTGCTGGGATGAAGTTGGGGAAAGAAAGCTATTAGGACCTGATCTCGTTGATGAAATGGCAGAAAAGGTCAGATCTATTCAACAATACATATGAGCAGCTCAGAGTCGACAGAAAAGTTATGCCGACAACCGAAGAAAAGACCTAGAGTTTGAAGTGGGTTATAAAGTGTTCTTACGAATATCTCCCTGGAAGAGGGTTATGAGATTTGGAAAGAAGGGGAAGTTGAGCCCTAGATATATCGGTCCTTTCGAAATACTGGATCGTGTTGGGAAGGTAGCTTACCGATTGGCGCTTCCACCGAATCTCTCTCAAGTTCACGATGTGTTCCATGTATCTCTCCTGAGAAAGTACATACCTGATCCTTCACATGTACTCAGCTCAGAAGTTGTACTGCTGGAGCAAGATCTTTCTTATGAAGAACAACCGATAGAGATTCTGGATCGTAGCGAAAAAGTCCTACGAAACAAGACCACTCGGTTGGTGAAAGTTTTATGGAGGAACCACCAACTTGAAGAAGCTACATGGGAGCTTGAGTATATGATGAGGGAGAAGTATCCTCATCTGTTTGTTACAAAGTGACGAATTTCGAGGGCGAAATTCTTTTTAAGGGGGGTAGAATGTAACACCCGATATTTTTATGAGTAATATTTTGTTTTTATGTTATATATATATCATCAAAGGAATCTTTCACTACACACTATCTTGGCTTACTTTACACGCAATCGCGACCTTCCTCGATAGCTTGCGTTGTACGCAATACCGAGTTTCACTAAATGACGATATGCTATTAAAATATTATTTAAAATAGCCGTTATGAATAGTAATAACCACTTTTTAAAATTTTATCTTTCAAAATGGACCTCATTTTTGGATTCGGAATACCGAAATTAGCCTAGGGTGAAATTTTGGTATTTTTCTGAAAACTTTCAATTTTTGATGAATAGTGAAACCACTAAGTGGTAGGTTAAAAACTGAATTTTGCATAAAACTTAATTTTACCGCTTCTGTGAATGGAATTTCGAAAATCCGATAGACGCGGTTGATATCAATAAGTAAAATTTGGTTCAATGAGATTAAAATAATTTTTTGGTGAATAGTAACTTTTTACTTTTTTTACCGCGGTTAATAGTAAATAGGGTAACTAAGGGTAAATATGATATTACTATTACCCTAACACATGTCCTAATTCTATTGGATAAGTGTAATTCAACCAAAAACAACCTTATGAATATAATATGACCATTTAGGTCCACTTGTATTAGATTATGACATTTAATATTATTTTATTTAATGAATAGTTAAAATAGTTAAAATCAAAGTTTAATAACTAAAACATTTTTAATATGGGGTTATACATAAGATAAATTCGACTATAAATATTCATTATAAAGATAAAAAGATTTCCTACATAATTATATTTTATTTATAATTTTTAGACTTTAAATAAATTAATATATTTATGACACAACGATGATGCAGTAATTACCCTTTTAAGAAAATGTTAACATAATTGATGATATAAATGCTCAAATAAATGTAATTTGATACTTTTTATTAATTCCACTAATTTTATAGGTTACTATGATATATTAGTGTTGATTTAATCAACTTGGTTCGAACATATAATTCTGTTATTACTTTCACAAAAATCATATATCAAATAGTGTCAAAATTGACACAAAATAGTTTTTAAATCAAATATTATATTATTAATTGTTATTTTATTCCTAAAAATCTAAGGCTCGGCCAAATGACTTAGATAAGGATATATATATTAATAATAAACAACTTGGGGTTCGTTTGGCATGTTATAGTAAGTGTATTAACCATATAGTGTAAGAAAACAAAAAGTCACGGTAAAAGTTAAATTATTTAACTTAGAGTTAAATCTAATTGATAAGGTTAAAATAATAACCTAAACTTGTCTAAATCTTATTTGTTGATAGGATTTCGACCCTTCCCCACTTTACCTTCGAAATAAGACCCTTTGGAACCATTATAAACCAATTTTGACTTTAATATAAAATAATATTTTGAGGTATTCCTAAGGTGCCCCTCTCCTCCCTTATAAAAGGGCACCTCCTCACCCTCCTCCTCACACAAATTTGAGCACTCAAGCTCGGCCAACCCCTGCAAAAATCCCTTCTACACTTCCCTAGAATAATCCTAGAGGTCCTGGTATTCTTCAAAGACCAATCTTAGTTCCCTAAGTGGAGGATTCAAAGAGACGTTTCAAAGAAGAGGTAATATCCATTACCGATCTTTTCAATTTCTTTCTTATTCAACTTCTTCTTCTTTAGTTGTTTCATGATAAAGTAATTACATAAGTATTAATTACATACTGATATGTAATTATAAATATGAAACAACCCTAATTCACCTTCTATCCATCCTACGGAAAAATGAAATCACCGCGCGTGCGTACTTACGGAATACCGTCTCCACGCCGTGGTGTACTCTATTTTCCACCATCACCTTACAAGGATGGGTATAATGGTGTAATGAGTAACTATATATGATTATTATAAAGTGATATTGATACTGAAATAGTATAAATACACTTAAATACAATTCCACGATCATGGGAACAATATCATCGCTCGTGCGTACGTACAGAATACCGTCTCCACGATGTGATGCGACTCGTTCTACATGATCATCATTACAGAGTAATTATATAAATGAATTTAATGAATAAATATGATATATGTTACACTAATACCATTCTGTATATAAGGTATATATAACCTTAAAAGAAGAATAAGAATTTATTCGGCAAAACACGCATAAGAACGAAAGGCAATAAAGAGCCGAGTAACAAGTAACAATGAAATATTACTAATAAGAAGCTAAGAATATGACCATATATGATATCATATCAATATGTATGATTCTGGAATAAGTCAATAACATTATTTAAACCATTATACAGGAGCTTTGGACACGTACAAAGCAAATCGGACCTAAGGTAAGGGAAATATCACAATCTCATTTTTATTCAAGATTGTTTATACTTTGAAATTTACTGGGGTGTATTTTATCATCCACATAAATGTTTCCTCAATATGTAATATTATTTTAATCCACCTAAAATTGTTTAAATTAAATTTTACCCTTCGGTGAGTTTTTAGTAAAGAATATTAAAGGAATCTTTTCTCGTTTTTTCGTATGAGGTACTTTTTTTGACTTTTCCGATAAAAGTACAAAGAATGTTTTTTTAACTTATACGGCATGAATGTATTTTTAAAACATTATTTCCAAGAAGCTTCCTTTACAAGTTTTCAAGTTTATTTTTAATCAACTTCTTTTAGTTTAAAGTTGTATGACATGTTAAGAAAGGAAAAATGTTTTTGAAGAAGAAAGGATATTTTCCTCAAGAATGGAGTTCAAGTGTTTTATCAAAATTATTTTCCATCTAAGATAATAAAGGGTTCTGTTTTTATCCCTATTATTACATTGATTTGATTATGTTTTGAGGGAGTTATTTTTATGAAGTCATTTACCTTATATGATTTGTTTTATGATGTCATGATGTTTCAAGAATCCCATTTTTTTACATGTGTTATGCGATGATGTATGATTTATGATTATGTGGCACACATAAGAAAGGATTCATTATAAGATGGGTGGGACCTATATCTCCCTCCAATGCATTGGGTAAAGATTTATATCTCATGAGATAGACATGGATGGAACGGAAGGTTATTTCGGTTCAGTGATATAGGACTGAAACGAGGGTGACTCGGTTCAGAAATGGACTTTGTCCGCTAAGATAGTCTTGGAAATGAGTCATGACTAACAAGAAATGATTTTCCATGATTATGTGTGCATGCCACAAAGTTTCAAGTTTTATGTTATGGTTATTGGGATCTCATTTTCACTTCTATGATTTATTCCATGTTAAGATATTATGATCTCTTTTGCAGGTTATGATTTTCAAAAAGATATGATATGATTTTTATTTCCTTTATTTTCCCTTGCTGAGCATTTGAGCTCACCCTTTTTTGTATGTTTTCTTTTCCCTAGGTCAGGAAGATGGATATTAAGTAGAATATGCTAAAAGGGACACTATATATGATGAAATAAATGGGAGACACTGTAGAAGATTTATGAACCAGTTGTTTATGTTTCCCAGTTTCTAAAGACACTATACCTATACGGTCCTTTGTGGTTTTGTCATATTTTATAATAAGTGTGCTTCAATTTTGAAGTATTAACAGTGTATGTAAAGTATGGGTCGTTATATCTTATATTCATCCACCATATTTTATAGGATATTTGATAAATCCATCTTGAAGGAATCTATTATTCTATTTGTATCCATATAATAACAAGATGTAAGATTCGATATGATATTTCAATTTTAATAAAACTCCTCTAACTCAGACACGCAAAAATATGCTCTATTATACATGAGGATATATGATAAATTCCTAATATGATTATGATATTAGATTTCACAAAATTGATCATTGATTTAGTTTTGATCTCCATTAAGGTATTTAATTATTCCAATATAGAAAATAAATTAGTGTAATTTATGATACCAATAAACTATATAATGGTTGATGAAGGTTAATGGACAATTACATATATTCCCCATACTGTAAATAGCTAGGAGTATTTTGTATCTTAAAGTAACTCTAGGGAATGATGAATGAAGTTTTAATTCACCTGATATGCATGAAACTTATTCATGAATTATAAAAAAATTTGTATATCATAAAAGGATAAAAATACTTTAGTATCATAATTTTTTTATTCATCTTTGTTCCTATCTAAAGTGTACCACATGAACCAACATGGATTTATTTCATAATTTTAAGGGTTTCTTATCCTTCAATTCATGAGATATGGACCCCATAAAATCCTACTTTGTAGATTATTTTTTTGATTTTGGGATATCATAGAGGGTAAAATGTTACCATTCATATAATTCAATCTTTTTTTCACTCTCCTAGGTAATAAATCCATTTTAAAGATAATTGACTATTTCAGTCATCCTATAGACTATTTAATTAACTTGTGTGTATGAGGATCCATACTGAGACAAAGTTATATCACTCTCATATAAATATTTTAATTCCTTATTATAAGGAATGAAAACCCAATGATTTACAACATGGATGATTATTTTATATTGATCTAGGTTATTGTGAGTATTAAATGTGTAGGATAACTAATTTCTATGAGTATTGTGTATTTTCAAGATATATGATAGAATTATCTTAGAGGTAAATGACACCATAAAATCTCATACATGGTCAACTAAAGACAAAAATTACTCTTTCTTAATAGTTAATTATTCATTGATCTATTTAATCACTAATTATAAATAACCTTTGACATTTATTTTGGTTATTTTCATTTGATAGGCCAATTCTAGTCTTGTCATGACAACTTAGTATTCTTACTCATTATAATTACAACCATTTTAAAGAAGTAAAGAGTATGAAAAGAGTGATTTTAATAGAGAGACTAAAATAATCCCCAAACCAACTCAAATGATTTTCATATTATCCTTTACATTCCCTATTGAAATTCAAGAGACACCATCAATGTACATCTCCTATGTTTGGAAGATATAGTTACTATATAATGATTTCTTATCAAGAAGTTATGTATCCAAGGGTAACTCTTTCAGGGTGTGATTATATAAAATCTTACAATTCATATCCTTTAGTCATCCTCATAGGAATGAACCAAATATCAAAATGTTTAATAATACCCACTCATCTTGCTAATTTATTAGTCCATATAAAGTAATTGAAAATGAATTTCAAATAATCTGGATGAGAGATTTGGTGGACCTCATGATTATACAAGTAACGATACATCTTTGGTACCACCAATATCAAGGAGTTTTTATTATTATTGATAGTTCTATATAATATCTCAGCCTAAAATATTGTCAGGATGAGTTAATAAAGGTTATTTTATGTGCTTTTATCATTATTTTAAGAAATAGGGATTCCAATAGATATTTATAAAGTTGTCACATAAAGTATGAGTTTTCTACCCACTACATGATGCATTAAAATAGGAGGATATGAAAATTATTTCTTGAGGATATCAAATTCATTTTTGAAATCAGTATCCCATCAGAATGTTACTCTACTTTTTATCAACTTTGTGAAGTTTGAACATTTTTTGGTGAAGTTTTAATGGAAAATCCTAATGAAATCAAGTTTTAATTGGTTTCTCATAACTTTTAAATATTTTTTTGGGGGGGTATTGAGTGTCACATTATTTTGTTTCTAGTTTGTACTCAATACCTTGATGGAAGATCATGAATCTAAGGAATTTTATAGAAGTAACACTAAATGAACTCTTTAGAAATTGAATCTTTAAATTACATGACTATTGTTGGGGAAACACTACCAAAAGGTTAGTGAAGTGGTTTTAATTATGGAAAAAAATTATAGATAGGTCATACACATAAAATTACATAATTTTGACTTGGGGGTTTAAAGATTTGATGAATATATCTTTAATAAGAGGCTCCATAATTCTTCAAAATAAATTTAATTACCCTATAATAATATATTTCCTGGGGTATATTATATTCATTAGAATCCTCATTTTTATGGGCCTTTTAAATTTTTTTATATCTAGAGTAACCATATATAAAATAGAGTGCTTAAAAACAAGTTGTTGCGTTGATTAATAATTCAATCATAGGTGAAAGTAAATTATAAATTTTAAAATTATAATTAAGGTCAAAAAAATCAATACATGCTCTAATATGTACATTATTATTCTTAACAGGGAAAATATTAGTTATCCACTTCAGTTACGGAACCTCCTAAATAATTTTTTTTTTTATTAGCTTATCCATATCAAATTCTACCATGACACGTTGAAAGGGGTGTATCCTTCCCACTACTTATTTATAACTATGATGTTTAGATGGTAAATGCAAGTTATGAATGACCACTTAGGTATAAAATCCTAAAATTTTATTGTAACCCACTATAAATACATATCAGTGTTTCTTGAGGAATAAAATATATTACTCTTTCTCATCATGACTCAATGAAAAAATTATTATCATAGGTAGTGGATCTTCCTTAGTTCCCAGATTCACTTGTTTTATTTTTTCAACAATGGTAAAAAACCTTCTTCAAATTAAGGTAGTTAAACTCTAAGATATTCTTTATAAAAATTAAAATTTTAGGATAGATAAACATATAGATATTTAAATTATTTCATAATAATTTCAACACCTTTATTTGGATTACAATAAATAAGAATGGATAATGGTTATTTGGACCCTAATAATAATATGAGAATGATGACAGAGGTTCCTAATCCTTGTGCCTTCTATGTGTTGATTAAGTATCAATAAAACTTTCATTATGATAAATATTCTCAATTCTAGGATCAATACATATGGGCTTTAGAAGACGATTTTTCATTTATTTTATAGAATTTTTATATTTCAAAATTTGTGTCTTATTATTCATGATAAGGGAATATATTAATTTATATATCTTTCCCTTTGGATGAAATAACAAGGCGGTTTTATAAATTTAATATTATCATATTAATATAATGGATATGGAGTATAAAACACTCATTCACATCATTCAAGGGACTAATATAGGTGGTCACCTATCCATTTGGTGTTATTACCTATGTTGTATCTTACATATGTGGTTTATTTATAATGAAAATCATATTTTTATACATTTTATTCTATAATTAAATATTTTAATCCTGGTAATTTTTAAATTTACAGGTAATTGTTACATTTTTATGTTTTAGTAATTTTTTGGACTTTATTGTGAAAATGAATTAATTATTTCTTTTCAAGTGTTTTTATTAACTTTATTTTTTTATTATAAACTTTTTCTACACTAATCCAAATTGAAAAATAACTTTTTTATAGGATTAAATGTTTATTTGAATTCATTTCATTCAACTGGATCAATTTTCAAATCCAACTATATGAGGCTCGAATGAGGAATGTGACTAGGGTCTTGAAATCAATGCATAATTTTTAAAAATTTCAATATTGGGACCATATCTCATAAATAGATGATACAAATGAGTTGAAATTTTACATGAAGATAGAGGGGAGGTCCAGAAACATTTTTATTAATATGTATTATTTTGATTATTCCTTTTTTAGGACTTGAATGCATGGGAAACCAAGGAATGAAAATTCCATGAGTCTTCTAAGCTAAAAAAATTACTTTAGTAATTCATTCATAACATTTTCTATACATTTTCACTGAATTTGAGATTTATGGCTGGACATTAAAGGAATTTACAAAAAACTTCATTGAAGTAAAATTCTTGATATTTATTCATTTAATGGTTCAAACACATGTGAAATTTTGGTGTACATAATTATATGTAAATCTTCCCTGTATCATCTTTATAAATGTACACCTAATGTTATATTAAAAAAAATTATCCATTTTAGTATCTAAAGAGGGGTTTTTATAATTTAATACTCTTATAAATATTTTATATATATTATTTTATCTTTATATTTGTCTTTTCTTTCTTTTATATTTTGTTTTATCCCCCCGTGTGATTATCATCTCCGTTGATAATAGAGAACTAACCTTAATTCTTGTTCGAGAGAGGTAGCTATATTTGTTTTGAGTTTCTTGAAATTAAATATGTTCTCATTTATTTATTATAGGATTTAAAAAGTTTTTAAATTGAGATCAGTGTGTGGTCACCCTATTGTACCTACCATTGAATCTTCTTCTTGTTCATCTTTATAATGATGCATATAGTGGAGTAACATTGTGATGGTGATAGGTGGTGAATATGTTTTCCAGTCATAGTTCAAGAGAGAATTATCTTATATAGAGAGGTATCAATGTGTGTTAATTTCAATTAAAATAGGTGTGTGTGGTGTGATAACTCTTGATCTATGAATTATATAGGATAATGAGATTATATTTTTAAAGAACAATTATAACATCATTATGAACTCTTAAAAAAACTCTTATTTATTTCTTACTAAATTATTTTTTCTTGAATTATTATTTATATTTTTCATTATTATATATATATATATCATATTCATCTCTAAACCCCCCATTATATTGGTATTTTATTTATTAGTATATTTTAAAAATAAAAATTGATAATAGATAAATACAGTTTATGAGTGGCCTTAACGTGAGATCAACCTTGGGTGCATACTATATTGTATTATTAGGTAAATAAAAAACAATGAGTCAGGATTGGTGATAAATATATCCCATAAATTTGGAACTGTTGTCAATGAGTTGCATCACTTTCACATAGTTTTTTTCACAAAAAAAATCAAAAAATTCAAAAACTAGAAAATATAACTTCAATGAATATTCACATTTTCTTAGGTCAAGATGGATTTTTTCAGTGACTTTTCATATTCTTGACCTAATTTTTAGTCTAGAATGCAATAATTTTTAAATAATAAAGTAAAATAGAATTTTATAATGATATAATAAGTGAGAAACCAAATAAAGATCATTTCTACTTATATCGAGGAAATCAAAACTTTGAGGCTGAAAAAAAAAAGATGAAGAAGAAGTGAATATTTCTACACATACATTTATAGTTAAAGAACCTGAATAGGTTATTAGTGAATAAATTTAAGATTAACCATCTAACCTCTCTCAACCATTTCTAGACTAGGTTCTTGAAGAATATAGTTTCAGATAAAACATATATAGGATATGAACAATATTTGGATGAATATTTGTATGATTTTATAAGTAAAAAATTACCAAATGATTCTTTCATATTTTAATAAGAAAAAATAGAAATTATCTATTTATATATTAATTTATAATAATTCACCCCTAAAGTGGTAGAATTTAAAGAAAAGTTAGAGTAGATTGACTACCCCCCTACTCCAACAAACTAACTCCAAGTGGAAATAATCAAAGAAGAGGTTTTATATGCTAAGAAAATTAATGGAGATAATATTTTCTTAAAATCGTTTACTTCTAATTTTATTGAAAATAAATTTAGTATTAACTCCCACTCATATATTTTTTCAAATTTTGCTAACCCATAAATTTTATTGGAGTAGTATGAAGAATATAAATAAGTGAATTATTTTGATTGAATTAGGTAGTCAGTTGAGTTATACATAGATGTATACATGGATAATTATCTAGAACTGGGAATCACTATAGAATTAGTTATTGAGCCTAAACTAGAAGAGAATCCACATATTGTCTTAATAACTACACCACTAGTGGAAACCACTCCTATATCTGAACAAAACAAGGACCACCCCTTTTTTACTATACCCTCTCCCCTTTCACCTTTTTCTCCTTTCATTTTAGGGGATGGGTCACTTTTCATTTTTTTTGGGGGGGGGGGGATCTATTCTTATTGTCTACTCATGGACCCTAGAAAAATTAACATGTGGTGGTTCATCTCAAAAAATCCCTATCCACCTTTATATTAGGGATAAAGTTCAAAAAATTTCCAACTGTGGGTAGTATAAATTGCAAAACCCACTTAAATATTTAAATTAAGTCCTCTTTTATTTATTCTTCCCCCTATTCTATTTAATTTTATTCATTTTTATTTGAATTAATTTATTATGATTTTATATTTCTTTCATATAGGTTTAAGGTGGTCATAGTTAGGATATTAACTCAAGGTCATCACTATTCTAAATAAACTCGGGTTTTTTACTTCAATATCTTTGGTTTTACTTCCCCTGTATTTTTAATTCAATGAGTGGAATTAAGGGTAGTTAAATTTAAGTATTTGGTAGTTTCAACTATATTAATATTTTTTATGTTTTTTCATTTATATTTCATATTTTTAGGAACTTTGAGTCTCAGAGAATATCCATCATCAAATTTCACTCTTGAATTTATTTTGTGAGAGTTGACTTGATTTTTTAAGAAATGGATTTTTAAATAGTTTTTTATATGTAATATTTTTCCTAGAATTTTATTTTTCACAATTTTTTATGAGTTTGACCTTTTTTTCGGAATCTATGCTGATGAAACATCAAATAAAATTAATTTTATAGTGCTATGAGGTATTCTAAACCCCTTTTGACATATTCTTCCTAATACCCTCACCATTGAATAGATTAGTTTAAATATGATGTAACGACCCAAACTTTCATTAATGGAAATTCTTCTTGATCTAATTAAATGTATTATTATGTTAAATGGTTATATAATGTATGCACTTATTTGGTTTTAGGATTTTGGATTTTAAAATACCATTAAGAATTGTGACCATTGATAATATATCCATTGAACAGTGATCACATGATTAGTATAAATTTTGGGCTTTAACAAATCCAATTTACTGAGACAAAGGAAGTGATGGCCTCATCCAGTAGACTTTCCCCATACGAATCCCATTTTTCGGAGCTCGGAAAGGAGGTGGCGTCATTGGACTTTTCTCTTGACCAATCTCAAGCTGAGCTTAAATATTCTAAGCTTGATCGAAACCGCCTACGAGAGAAGTGGAAGTTGATAGAGATGACCACTCGAGCGATGTTATCCGAGCCACCCCAAGAGTTTTTCACCATCATGCACCATACCCTAAGGTCTTATGCAGGTGTTTTAAGGGGTTATGTAATAGTACCCTATTACTATGATTATGCACATTATTTTTGTATAGGGAATATACATTCATTTTATTATTGTTACTTTGTAAATAGTTTTTAAAGCACAAATAGTATTTTTAGTTAATATTCAACTAAGAAATATATTTTGATAAATTATTGGATATTTGAATTAAATAATATTTTTATAAAATATTATTATTATTAAATTACTTTTTATTAAGTATAAATTATCATATAATTTTTATGAATACAATTGTAATTATTATAAAGGTTTGAAATCTATTTTTGTCAAAACCCATGAATTTTTTATAAATGTCGGTTTTTATTTTAAAAGTGAAAATTCAAATATTTTGAAAATTATTTAGATAAAAATAATATTATTTTTGGAATCATGAAGTCGAAATTATCCCATGGTGAATTTTTTATAATTTTCTAAGACAGTCAAATTATTGGGTAAAAATTAAAAACCATTTAAATATATAATGTGTTTTATGACATCATAATGAACCAATAGTTATGTAATAAATTACTATAAACTTTATTTTCGTCCAATATATTTTTTACCATTAAAATAATGTGATTTTAGGTTTGTTTAATTAATTTTACAAAGATTTAGTGGACCCCCCAAGACTTATAAAACATTTTAGCTTTTTAAATCGATTTCCTTGAGAGTGTGACTCGCCTCCACATAAGCAACCCTATTATTTTAAGAAGTTCAGCCATCGGCCTTATAAAATATTTTTTTCCAGTACCCTTTGGAAAAAAAACATGGGCAAAAACCATGGGCTGGTTTGTGGTTTTAATTAGTTTAATGTGTGGTGTCCCAGACCTAAATAATAAAGAATTCCCTCTCCTTTCCTATATAAACCCACCCAAGCTCCCACTTCCTCATCACTAAAAGTTTTTGGAGTTCATACAACCTCTTACATACTCTCTCTAGAATCCTCCCAAGGTTCCCCAAGCTCCCAAGAAGCTTCTCTCAATCCTCTACCATGAGTTTGGGAACACACTTCCAGGTAAGGGATTCCTTCCTTCCTCATTTTATCCAAGATTCTTAATATTGGTATGCCCTTTTATTTTAAATTATAAATGTTGGGGTATGGTTTCACACCTCCCCCACACTACTCTCTTTATGTTTGAATTATTATAGTCACATTTCTCTCTAATTAATGCCTCCAATGTACACCTCTTACCATGCCGAAATTCTATAAGGAATTTCTCTCTCCTCATTTACAGTCAAGCAATTATTTTGTATTATGAATCCAAATTCCATTTCTTATGTTGGGAAATGTATCTATATGACCCCCATACTTTCCATTTCATGTAAATATGATTAGACACCCTTTTCTATCTTATCAACCATTTTTATGAATTCTTATGCCACGCCATTATGCTGTCGAAACCGCACCGTGTTTTTTCATGCCAAAGTCATTGTGTAGTGAATACCATGCTCATTTCTCTATCAAGGGTATTAAACTTTATGAACATTTACTTATTGATTATAGAGTTTCATGTATGAATTCCAAACACTTTTACCATGTAATAAATGATTATGTTTAATTAATCCATGTTTTATGATCCATGTGGCACACTTATGCATGAAATGAAATTTTTAAGAAGGGTATTCCCTAATAGCAGTCCAATGCATTGGGTAAAGATTAGTATCATGATACGTCAAGTGAAATGAGGATTTTCTCATGATAATTTAAGTGAAATGAGTATTTACTCATGCTAATTCAAGTGAAATGAAGGTTTACTCATGCTCCATGTGTAATGAGCCTTGGCACATGCTAATTCCATGTTAAGTGTTGTTGCCACATTTCCATGTTATGATAATCATGCTATATCAAGCCTTTATGTTCATATTTATCTTGCACTCCATTGATATTCCTATTTACTAACATGTGTTTTAATCTTAATGTTATTCTTTTTTTACTCCCTTACTGGGCTTTATAGCTCACCCTTTTCTTATGCATGTCCTCAGGTTATCTCATTTAATTCTAAGTACGAGGGAATGTAGTAGTCATGTAAAGGAATTTTTCAATAAAGATGTTGTGTTTCATGTTTTAAGTTGTTATATAATGTTTCTAAGCCCTAAATACACTATACCTCTTGATCTTGTTTGTTTTATCAAGTTGATGTTTTATGTAATAAATCAGGTTTATGTGTGTAATAAAGAGCAGGGTTGTTATAGTTGGTATAAAAGGATAGGTTTAGTTATTTTTGGGACTAGGATTAGAAAACCCTAGTGAAAGCCTTAGGTATAATACTGAGTATAATAAAATAATCCCTAAGTTTTGGTGAGTATTGAGTAAGTGGTTTATCAAGAAAATACATCTCTGCCCAGATACGAGCAAGTAGAGGCGTCTCTGGCACAGATGTACCTAGGAGTGAAAACACCAACAATGAGTTTCAGGTTTTACTCGGGGTATCCTGGTACACGAAAATGGGCCTTGCAGCACTCTTGGTTACGACACTTTTGGGGGATATTCTTTGGTAAATTCATAAGATTAGTATGAACCATTATTAAGGTAAGTAAAAAAATTCCCTAAAGAATATATGTTAGAAATTAGATCATGGATAACATAGATTGAAGCCTATAGATTCATAAGTTAAGGAAATAAAAGTTATTTATAAGTCATCCATTTTTGTCCTTCGATTACCCTTTATGTGTTACCCCTAACTTTCCTTTCATTCCATCCAATGGCTGGTAATAGGAGGACTCGGGCTGACAACTGATGCGAAGACCAATGTGAGGATTGTTCTAATGAGATGCCCAATCTGATAGGAGTAGGAATCGCGAACTTTTTCATGATAATATCTCAGTTAACTCAAGATTGTAATAGAAACATGGTTTAAGAGGAATGTTCAACCTCCCCTAATAAAGAACAAGCCGTTATTGAGAGATTCATCAGACAAAGGCCTCCTACTTCTAATGGATCATCTGATCCCTCAATTTTTGAACAATGTATCAACTCCATTGAAAAGATATTCTCCATCCTTCAATGTTCCGAACAAGAGAAGATTATTTTGGTTACTTATCATATGGAGGGTGAATATAGTCAATCGTTAACATTGATCAAAAATATGAAGCTTGAGGAGGAGATCGAGGCATTAGAATGGAAGGATTTCTGGAAAATGTTTTTCGATAAATATTTTCCACGCACCCTCCGACTTAAGATGGAAAGTGAATTCCTTTCCCTCAAGAAAAAAGACGATGAATCTGTTGGAGTGTATGAGGAAAATTTCACAAGGCTTGCACTATATGCCTTCATCTTTGTCATTACCACCAAATGTAAGGTTGACCACTTCTTTGGTGGGATAAACCTAGCCTACGGAAAGCTTTAGCGATCCGTGACTTTGAGAGCTATGAGTAAATTGTCTGATGTTCCCTTAAAGTTGAAATGGAGATCGGAGAATCTTGGGGGTATCATGGGGATAAGAAGTGTAAGGTGGACTTCAATTATAGATGTCCTATGGATAAATCCAATGGTTCTAAGAAGATCCAACACCCCACTTTCCAAAGGTGCAAGAAGAAGTACCCCAGAAATTGCCTAATGGGGATGAGGAAATGCTTTAGGTGTGGAAGAGAATGGCACCTAGCTGTTAACTACCAATAAGAGAAACCCACAGCTGAGACAGACGATAGAAATCCTTCGTTTGACCCTAAATGCATTTTTCATTGCTTCAACTACAAAGAATCGGGACACCTTGAAAATTAGTGTCCTAAGCCAAGGGTTTTTAGAGGCAACCAACAACCTCCAAGGCAGCAAGGGATAGCGTTTGACATCACTACCACCGAAGTGAACCCCAACAATGAAGTGGTGATAGTTATAATAGTTATTCATTCAATAATAGTGAACATACTTTTTTATTCTGGTTCTAGGTATTCTTTTATATCCCAAAAGTTTAGTAGAACAATCTCAACACCACCACAAATCATGGAAGTAAAGATGTCAATGAGTACGGAAAATGGGGAAATCATTGCATCCCGTGAATATAACTCTGCCCCTATCATAATTTTTGTATTGAACATCCCAGAAAACCTCTTCATACTCCCTCTGGTGGAATTTTATGCAATTCTTGGCATGGACTGGATTTCCTTATATAGATCTAACATAAATTGTTGTGAGAGGGAAATCACTCTCCATATGGTGAATCGACCACTGATTCTGTACAAGTGCAAGGAGGAGGATGAATATTCTTTAGCTCCATCATCTCAAGCCTGGATATTACTACCCTATGAGCATGGGTATCTTTCTCATGTAATTGAGTCCAAGGAAGAAACCATCCTTGAAGTCATGCCTATTGTGAGGGAATTCGTTTAAGTGTTTCCTGAGGAATTGCCTGGTCTCCCTCCTAGAAGAGTTGTTGAATTCTCAATTGATCTTATACCTGGGGAATTGCTAATATCTAAGACTCCATATTGAATGGTTGGTGTGGATCTTGAAGAGCTGAAGAAACAACTGTTGGAGAATCTGGATAAAGGGTTTATATGCCCAAGTGCTTCACCACGGAGTGCTCCAGTCCTCTTCATCAAGAATAAGGATTGGTCAATGCGCCTTTTCATTGACTATCGTGAGCTCAACAATATCACGATAAAGAAAAATTATCCTTTTCCATGAATTGATGACTTATTCGATCAGCTCCATGGAGCACAATACTTATCCAAGGTGGATTTGTGTTCGGTATATTATCAAGTAAGGGTGAAGAAGGAAGATATCCCCAAGACTAGTTTTCGTACAAGATACAGGCACTATTAATTCATAGTAATGCTTTTCAGACTCACTAATGCTCTATAAATCTTCATGGAATTGATGAATAGAGTCTTTAGATATTACCTCAAAAAATTTGTGGTAGTCTTTTAGATGATATTATAATATACTCCAAAACCAAGGAGGATCATGAGGATCATCTAAGAATTGTACTAGATACCTTGAAAAGGCGTAGAACACTGGCGTGTTGGGATGAAATCGGTAAGCGTAAGCTTATAGGACCTGAAATGGTCGAAGAAATGGTGGAGAAGGTGAAAACCATTCAACAGCATATCAAGGTAGCCCAAAGTCGACAGAAGAGTTATGCAGATAAACATCCACAAGACCATGAGTTCAAAGTTAGAGACATAGTATTTCTACATATATCTCCATGGAATAAGGTCATAAGGTTTGGAAAGAAAGGGAAGTTAAGCCCTAGGTACATCGGCCCCTTCGAGATTCTTGATCCTGTGGGGGTTGTGGCCTATCAACTAGCACTTCCACCTACCATGGCCATAGTACATGTTGTCTTTCATGTATCCCACTTAAGGATTTACAAACCAGACCCTTCACATGTACTCTCTTCAGAGGTAGTACAGTTAGAGGATGATCTTTCTTACGATGAGAAACCAGTGAATATCTTAGATCGTAGAGAAAAAGTTCTACAAAATAAGACAATGCCCCTTGTCTAGGTTTTGTGGTGAAACCACAAGTTTGAAGAAGCGGCGTGGGAATCGAATGAAGTTATGAAGTAGAGATACCCACATATGTTTTAGTGTGGGAAAAGGAAATTTTGAGTGAGAAATTTCTTAAGGGGGGAAGATTTTAACGACCCAAACTTTCATTAATGGAAATTCCTCTTGATCTAATTAAATATCTTATTATGTGAAATGGTTATATAACATATGAACTTATTTGGTTTTATGATTTTGGATTTTAAAATACCGTTAATAATTATAACCATTTCTAACATATCCATTGAATAGTGATCACATGATTAGTATAAATTTAGGGCTTTAAAAAATCCAATTTACTCAAACAAAGGAAGTGATGGGCTCATCTAATAGACTTGCCCCGTATGAAGCCCATTTTTCGGAGCTCATAAAGGAGGTGTCATCATTGGGATTTTATATTGACCAAGCCCAAGCCGATATTGAATACATTAAGCTTGATTGGAGCCACCTATGGGAGAAGTGGCAGTTGATAGAGATTACCACTCGAGCGATGTTATCCAAGCCACCACAAGAGTCTGTCACCATCGTGCACCTTACCCTAAGGTCTTATGCGGGTTTTTTAAGGGGTTATGTAAACATACCCTAGTACTATGATTATGAACATTATTTTTTTATAGAGAATATACATTCATTTTGTTATTGTTACTTTGTAAATAGTTTTTAAAGCACAAATAGTATTTTTAGTTAATATTCAACTAATAAATATATTTTGATAAATTAATGGATTTTTGAATTAAATAACATTTTAATAAAATATTATTATTATTAAATTACTTTTTATTAAGTATAAATGATCGTATAATTTTTATGAATACAATTTTAATTTTTATTAAGGTTTGAAAGTTATTTTCGTCAAAACCCATGAATTTTTTATAAATGTTGGTTTTTATTTTAGAAGTGAAAATTAAAATATTTATAAAATTATTTAGATAAAATTAATAGTATTTTTGGAATCAGGATGTCAAAATTATCCAATGGTGAATTTTTCATAATTTTCTGAGCGTCAAATTTTTGGGTAAAAATTAAATACCATTTAAATATATAATGTGTTTTATCAAAACATAATGACCCAATAGTGATGTAATAAAATACTATAAACTTTATGTTCGTCCAATATATGTTTTACCATTAAAATAATTTGATTTTAGGTTGGTTTGATTTATTTTACAAAGCATTAGTGGACTCTCCAAGACTTATAAAACATTTTATCTTTTTAAATTGATTTCCTTGAGAGTGTGACTCGTCTCCACATAAGCAAACCTATTATTTTAAGAATTTATTCCATTGGACTTATAATATATTTTTTTCACTCCCATTTGGAAAAACCCATGGGCTAGTTTGTGGTTTTGATTAGTTTAATGTGTGGTGTCCCAAACCTAAATAATAAAGAATTCCCTCTCCTTTCCTATATAAACCCACCCAAGCTCCCACTTCCTCTTCACTAAAAGACATTGGAGTTCATCCAATATCTTCCCTAATCTCTCTAGAATCCTCCCAAGGCTCCCCAATATCCCAAGAAGCCTCTCTTAAGCCTCTCCCAATCCATTGGGATCACACTTTCAAGTAATGGATTCCTTCCTTCCTCATTTTATCCAAGTTTCTTAATATTCTTATGCCCTTTTATTTTCAATTATAAATGTTGGGGTATGGTTTCGAACCTCCCCCATACTTCCCTATTTATGTTTGAATTATTGGAGACCCATTTTTCTCTCATTAATTCCTCCCATGTACACCTATTACTATACCGAAATTCTGTAAGGAATTTCTCTCTCCTCATTTGCATTCATGCAATTATTTTGTATTATGAATCCAAATTCCATTTCTTATGTTGGGACATTTATCTATATTACACCCATAACATCAATTTTATTTACATATGATGATACAACCATTTGTCTCTCATCAACCATTATTATAAATTCTTATGTCATGCCGTTATGCTGCTGAAACTGCACCGCGTTTTTCCAAGCCAAAGTCATTGTGTACTGAATACCATGCCCATTTCTGTATCAAGGGTATTCACCTTTATGAACAATTACTTATTGATTATAGAGTTTCATGTATGAATTTCACGTCCCTTTTTCATGGAATAAATGATTATTTTTAATAAATCCATGTTTTATGATCCATGTGGCACACTTATGCATGAAATGAAATGTTTAAGAAGGGTGTGCCCTAATAGCGCTCCAATGCATTGGGTAAAGTTTAATATCATGATACGTCAAGTGAAATGAGGATTTACTCATGATAATTCAAGTTAAATGAGGATTTACTCATGCTAATTCAAGTGCAATGAGGGTTTACTCATGGTCCATGTGCAATGATACTTGTCTCATGCTAATTCTATGTTAAGTGTTTTTGCCACATTTCCATGTTATGATAATCATGCTATATCATTCCTTTATGTTCATATTTCTCTTTCAATCCATTTATATTCATATTGCCTAAAATGTGTTGTAAACTTCAATTTATTCCTTTTTTACTCCCTTACTGGGATTTATAGATCACCCTTTTCTTATGAAGGTCCTCAGGTTATCCCAGGCAATGTTAAGTACGAGGGAATGTAGTGTCCATGTAAAGGAAGTTTTTGATAAAGATGTTGTGTTTCATGTTTTAAGTAGCTGTGTAATGTTCCTAATACCCAAAGTCACTAGACCTCTTGATCTTATTTGTTTTATCAAGTGAATATTTTATATAATAAATCTTGTTTATGTGTGTAATAAAGAGGAGGGTTGTTATATAGGATTCCACTATGGGGGGTCAATCAGTGGTACCAGTCTTTTATAAATTCATCTTATGAAATTAAACCCATGCTATATGTTAATTTCATGATTAAATCCCTTGAGTCACTTACTCACCTGTATGCACAAAAATAAATAGAATTTACACACATGAACTTTTAAAATATTTGTAATTAATGTGAGAGCCCACTATTTTCCATGATCAAACTTTAGTTAAGCCATATATTTCATTATCACTATGATTTTTAGTGATTAAAATTTCCTAAAAATGACATAAAAGGTTTTAGAAGGTTTTATCCACTTCTCTATGTGGTCATGTTCCGCCCACTTCTCATTATAATCTATATGGTGTTTTTTAGAATAGAACCATTACTAGATCATAATTTCTTCTTTACTCTTTTGTTTGAATAATATCGTTAGATTATCACTGGATGCTTTAATACCAAAGGATGGACCTTCTTCAAGAAAGACTTAAACTGCTAGATAAAAAATAGTGCAATAGCAGTAGACTTATTTTTTTCTCATGGTTCTTCAGAATAATCATCAAATGAATGAGAGAAGACATACATGGGATGAACTTCTTCCTTATTATAAGTAAAAACATACATTTGATACGTATGATTTTTTTAGTATATAAATGTATTAGATTACTCTCAAAATTTTAAAGCAGAAAACACTTATCATTTTTCCTGAATAAATATTCACAAATCCTATTAATAATATTCCTTGATTTCTCAGAAAATTAAAACTCTATTTATCTCAAACTTGGTAGATTAAATTATCTTGATTCTTATACTTTTAATTTAATTTAAAATTGAGATAATATCACCCTTTAGATATCATGAAGACACTGTTTTTTTTCTCATACAGTTTATAAATATCTACAACATCAAAAATCTCCACAAATTTCATAGCTACCACATTTATATGGATTCATACAACATCATAGTATATCCTGTGGTTTAGAACTCTCCATGTTGTTCTTTTATCATTTATTACTTCTCTAAATGACCACTACGAATGAATTGTGGTTTGTTCTATGTCATTTTGATTGTTACTTATTATTTATTTCATTTGAGACACCACAGGAACTCAAATGCCAACTTAAATTTCACTATGATATTTAAGAGTTTCTGTTTCTCACAGGAAAACATCAAACTCACCGCACTCATCAAAAATCCCACTATTAAGTCACTATGGTGTGGTGGAATATTTATTTCTCAACACCTATGATGCAACCTATCTTTATTCTGTGTGGTGATCATATCAGCTTCATCCTTATATAGAAATAGCTGAATTTTCAGGATATGAAGACTCTTAATATTATATAGGGTTGAATCATAATAATTATTATTTTTTATGATATTATTTTATTTAAATCAGTACCAAATAACTGCCTAAATTTATCCAAATATTCTCCCTTTATTCATAATTATTCTCACAATATTCAGAGGATATTAATTCTAAAAAGCTCAATTTTATTACCCTTATATAGGTCGTAAATGTTAGTATAAACTTTATAATAAAATTTATTTTACAATCTTATAAGTTATGAAGATATACTATAAGATAGAAAATAATCGGTGAAGATTGAACATAAGGAAAATCGTTCATGTGAAGTGACCGCATGAAATGTGTCGACCACACAGATCAACCATAAGGAAATCAAGTGATTGAATACACTAATCATACTTAGCCTTACATAGTGCTTTTGATATTTATATAGGTACTTACTTACATCTTCAAAACCATTTATATTTATTTATTACCATTACATGACATCTAAAAAACTTTACGTAGGTAATATATCTCTTGATCATACTTTTACACAAATTTAGAAACTCCACATTACTTTAATGTAACACAAGTGACTTGAATATTACCTTTACATAGGTACTTGAATTACCTTTAAATAAACAGTACTTGTTTGAGAGTATTTTATGTAGCCATTATACCTTAATATAGGTATTTATTTTTCTTCTCATTACCCTTATGTAGGTCACTCATTTTCCTTTACCTTTACATAGGTAGTGCTACTTTGAAACAAACCAACCTAGTTCAACTGAACCCATCACCCGATCCGGAATTCCATGTGGCCTAAAGCGTGTTGTCGATCAACACGGGTTGGCAACAAGAACTAGGAATAACCAATCAATTATGGTAATGGGTTCCCCATAAGTAAATTAACATGACCCAAGCATAAGCATAAAAAACACACCACTAACATCAGAGTCAGAAATATAAGATAAACAGATAGCATAAACATTGACATACATTACATACAAAACATTCCATAAGTGAACATGTACATGGTATCTAAAAATACCCAAACAAAAGGTAAAGGGGTACAATTACAAACAATTCCCAAGTACAACCCAATAAGTAAAAAATACCAAAAACCATTCCACATGATTCCATCCCTATCAGACCATGTCTCCCCCAAAAAACACTAGATGATAATAATCAAGAAGGGCCACCATGGTACATGGTGCCCTTACCTTTTCCCATGTCTGGTAAAATGATATCTACAAATGCCTAAAGGCCCAAGTGGGGTGTGAGGAACGAATCCCAATACGATACCACCATGAATATACTTAAGTATTTTTTCCATGAAAGCTATTAAACTAGTTTGAAAACATTTTTAAAGCTAAACCACTTTGAAAACATACCATTTTAAAGTAAACATTTAAAATCCCTTTGGTTTCCCAATTCAATAAAACTGATTTCACAAAAGAATGACCAATATGTATCATTAAATAAAACTAGTCTCAACATTATCATAACCAAATGAGTCATAATAACAATGAGCATAACATCAACATCAAATAACCATACTAATTGAAATAAAAAAATGGGAATAATACATATCTTCACATCAATATTGCACTAATCAAATTAATAAATCATATAATTCACTCTAGCACGAGTAATTTGAACCTAGGGATCTAAAAATCAGGCCTATCATGAGTGAGTAAACAATTATTAAAGTTGGATAAATAGTGGAAGCTCTCACATTATTACTCATACCCAACATGGAATCTCTCGCGGTATTCCTGCCCAAAGGTTCTCATAGTCCCTTAGAAACCAAATTGGAGGATCACATGATCCTACCTCTGATAGATCTCAAAGCCACTTAGACAAACCAATATGGAATCTCTCATGTTCTTCCCTCTAAAGGTTCACATATTCCCTTGAAAAAACCCCTCTCTCACACCCTAGTTAACCCAAGTTCCACTCCATGGTAACACATCCACAAACAAGTTCTCGTATCAATCAAGCTATGACGTAATCCATTTGTTAAAAAACATGTCCAATTTTATCAAAACACATATTTCAAGGTAAAACCATTTCTAAAAACACTTTATAAATCTACTTATAATCACAAAACCTCTTTGATCCATTTTATCAAACACTTGGGGGGATACAAGCCACACCCATTTGGAAAACCCAACTTTAAATCACAAATTTCCAAGACAGACCATGAAGCACATAAAAAAATGGAGTACACACTAATAATAAATCATTTAAATGGAAATTTAATCAAAAAAATCAAAGGTGATTACACATTTAAAGTTATTCCATGGAAAACACCCTTAAGTAGAGACACTTACCTTGGATTCGGTCCAAAGTTCTTCTCCTCCAATGAAAACCACTCAGATGAGGTAGAAAAAGGCCATACACACCTTAAGACACAAAAACTAAAACCAAAACCTCCATTAAATACCCTAAATTTTTCCAAAAACCCCACTAGGTTTCCAAATCTCCATGAAAATGGAAGAATAAGGGTAACAAAGAGAAAAGGAAGAAGAAATCAAGAATGATTTGACTTACCTCAAACCAAGACACCAATATATCCAAGAGGAATACACTAAGGAATAGGGGAAGAATATACAAGACAAGGGAGAGGGGATGCTCATGATGTAGTAGATAAATATAGTCAAAAACCCTTAAAATCGATAGGGTAAGGGTAAAAATACACTTTTTAAGTGACCTTGATAGTCCACACAGTTTGGTTTCACGGTTAGGAAAACCATACACCAATTGTGTGGGTTTCACTTTCCAACCAAAAACCACCACATAGTTTCTTATAGGTTCTGCAAAATATGAAGAACCATTCTCAAACCATGACCCCACCCCCCACTATCACACACTATAGTCCTTTCACATGGTTAGTCTCACGGTTTAATAGACCACTCTCTAACTGTGCGCCTGGTCTATTTCTCCCCAAAAAATCCCGATTCAAACTCCTAGAACCTAGAAAATCCAAAAACACATCAAGAGATAAATAAACCTCAAAATAATATATACCAGTGACTTAGAGGGTTTTCTAAACTCCCCACAATTCCACTTTCTACCCCCGAAAATTCCTCAGGATTCACTAAAAGAAAAGAGGTGAGGTAATCACTCTCTCACCCAAACTTCCTACTCCCATGTCTCATGTCTATCTCCAACACACTAACACAGCACATGGACCTATAGGATCACCTTCCCATGGACAACCTTATTTTGAACATCCATGATATGAATATGCAACTCCACAATGGTGGAATCAAACTCTAACTCCAAATCTTCCTACTCTAACATATGAGATGGGTCTAGATGATATCTCTTTAGATGGGATATATGGAAGTTTTAATGGATAAAGGTCATACTCAGTGGAAATGCCAACTGATAGGATACCTTCCAAATAATCTCCACAACATGAAATGGCCCAACATAATAAGTCACTTGTTTCCCTTTATTTCCCAAATGGTGGTGACCCAACTGAACTGATGCCCATAGAAACAACTGATCGCCAACTTGAAACTCCAAAGGATGATGATGATAGTTAGAATATGACTTCTGGAAACTCTGAGTTGTCACTAACCATTTTTTAATCAGTCACACTAACTCAGTCATCTTCTGGATGAGGCTCAATCCAACTAAGGATCGCTCACCCACCTCATCCCAGCATAATAGGTATTGGAACAAATACCAATACAATGTCTCAAATGGGACCATCCTAATCAAGGCCTAATAACTATTATTATAAGAAAAATAAACCAATGGTAGTTTCCTTTCCCATGAACTTCCAAAATCACATACACATTCCCAAAACATATCATTGAGTGTTTGGATGGTTTTCTCATATTTTCTATCCTTTTGTGGATGATATGTGGTGCCCAACTTTAGTTGGGTTCCCAAAGAATCCTATATTTCCATTCAAAAATGATATGTGAAATAATAATCCCATTCCAACACTATCACTAATTAGTAATGTGAAATAGGTGGTCCGGGCAAGGTGGGCTAAGATCATGCAGGTTTGAGCCCACGCAGGTTTTTCTGAAAAAAAAAATTATACAATGCGAATAAAAAATTTCATGCTCCCCCCACCCCACATAAGCCCATGGGTAACCCGTAGGCTTGCCTACATTTTTTTAAAAATATACTATTTATAATCATTTAAATATTTTATTTTTTCTCATTCTTAATGGAAGTTGTGGAGAGAAGTATGAATCAACCATATATAGAGTTTTAAGGGATGTGATGGAGAATTTTTTGATGGGTTAATGGTGGAATGTAGTGATGTCGATGTGTTGGAGAACTATTGAGATGCAAAGTAGGTGAGTGGTCGGTGAGTGGATATGAATGATGATGTTGGTTGTGTGATAATGTGAATGGTTAGACCTATGAATGAAAGATGACTCTCCAGGTAATGACCAATTTCAAAGGAGGTTATTAGGGTTCCCAATAGATCCTTTGTTATTTTCTTAATACCAAAATAAATTTAATTAATAACAATAATAAGTTGATCCATAAAATATTATTATTATAATAACTCTTTTAGAATTGAAACCATGTTCAAGGGTGATGGATTTCATTTTTTAAGAGGTGGCATGACACACAAAGTGAATATGGTTAACAAATATTATATAAATATTATAATATCAAATTAAAACAATAAATATAGACCTATTTAAAATTCACATTTGAATGAATGGTGAATTAGTATGATCGTTACAGTGAGAAATCATATTTCATGGTTTAATCAGGATTTTTTATTTAAAAACTAAAATATTAAAGAATAATATATTGTAATAATAATAATTTTTTAAAATTAGGCCTATAGGTAAGCCCAAACCCATGAGGGATCAACCCACATTGGCCCGTACCCACATGGGCTCAACCCGCATTGGCCCATGATCTTAATGATCAAAAATTTTAGGCCCTCCCTACCCTGCATCCACCCCATATCCATAAAACCCATTGTATGTGGGCCCGTTTTGCATTATTATCACTGAGGGAAATATATGAATCCAAAAAACCACTCAAACATATAGGCATTTGAGTTCCTCTACCTTTATTGACTCTATGATGGGAAGAGAATGGGATGATTTCATCAAAAGATTGACAATAACCCATATAGAATCTTTCTCACTCAGAGAATGAGGTAGTCCAGTCATGAAATCCCTAGAGATGTCATCCCAATTCCACATAGAAATGGGAAATGGTTGCAAAAACCTAGCTTGTCTCTAATTCTTATCTTTGATCCTATGGCAGATCAAACACCTAGAAACAAAGTCTGCCACTACACATTTCATCCCAAGCCACCAATATTGACCCCTCAGGGTATAGAACATCTTGGTAATCCCGGGTTAAATTAACCATTTAGAATTATGTGCCTCCTGTATCACCTCCTACCTTAGTCTCAAAGGAAAAACCAGTATATTTTGTAAGATAAGAGAACAATCAAGAGACTTGGACCAATCACTTAAGTTCTCCCCATCATTTAAGGAACTGCTAATCTGTTGGCACTCGGGGTTAGATACATACTCAATCTTCACCCAATTGATGAGATAAGGTGTACTTTTCACACTATCCAATAATACATACCACCTATCCTCCTACATTTTTATCCTTAGATTAAAAACAAACTCATCACACCCCACCCATCCACTGATTCTTGAACTCCCTGCCCTGTAAGCTTCTTGTTCAAAGCGTCAATGACCAAATTTCCCTTCCTAGGAGTATACGTAATCTCAAATTCAAAATAATGGAGTTATTACACTCAATATATCTTATTTAGATTCAGGTCCCTTGGGTTGAATATATACTTTAGGTTTTTATGATGAGAATAAACTATAAAATGTTCCCCGAAGAGGTAATGCCATCGCGTCTTTAGTGCATGCATAACAACCACCAATTCTAGGTCATGGTTGGGGTAATTTACAACATGTGGGAATAAATTAATTGGGAAATATACCACATCATGGTCATATTATATCAATACACATACCAAACTATCACACCCATGTTTTTAATTTTTACTTCGTTCAAGTTCGGGTCAAGTTCTTGGTCATTTTCTCAGGAGATGAGTGTGATAGGTTTGAAATTTTGGGGAATTATTTCTCTTATATTCTTAGCATACCTCTCCCCCATAGGTTTCAACTAAGTTACCCTTTAATTTGGATGAAAATGGGAATGTTTTGGGTGGACAGAACAGGCCACACGGTTTGGTCGCACGGTTTACTAAACCATGCAGCCAAACCCTGCACAGGTGTCCATGTCATAAAAAATGTTTTTTTTTTCAATTTTTCCCTTTTGGTTTTAACCCTAGTGTGCCCATTTATTCCCCCATTCTTTAATTAAATCCATGGAAGGCAAGAAAGATCCCTCAAGCCTCCTTTGAACCCTTTTTTAAGGGGGTTTTGGTGGTGGAACTTCAATATTCTTCAAGTAAATGATTCCCTCTATTGTTTCTTTCATTCTCCTTAGGTTTTCTTCTCTATTTCATGAATTTCCACTTCTACATCATCTAGGTATTCATAACTAGGGTATTATTTTGAGTTACTTGGTTCAATATTGTGGATTTAGGTTCGTTTTCACTCCCTTGTGGTACAGCGGTGGTGCGGTTGAAGTTCTGCACAAAGATTTGGGGTCTTCGATATATAAGGTAGGTGATTCCATGTGTATACATTCATTAATGAATTTATATTTCTGGATTGACCTGTTTTTCATGTCTCCATTCCATTGTGTTTGGTGAAAAAACCCATTTTTGGTAACATTGGTTAAGCAGTTGATTTTAAAGTAGCATTTTTGTGTAAAAATGAGTGTTTTCATGTGAAATCCAATTTGTATCTTTTGTGGTCATTTTATGATTCATGGAATTGTTTTGTTAAAGTATGTTAGGGCCGCCATTTCTATTTTTGCATGGTTTTGGTGTGCTTTTGTCCTTAAAATAGTGCTTTTGAATGTGTTTTATATGCAAAACCTTGTTAAGATTCTTGAAATGATTTTATGAAAATTTTTAATGGTTTATTTAATTCCTCAAAGGGTGAAAAGTATGTTTGGGTACTTCTTAGTGTGTGTGTGTGGTCCAGAAATATTATTTTTATATACAAAGGGTATTGATAACATGTGGAACTTGTTTAATCACAAAGAGGGAAACTCGGGTATCTAGGTGGGTGGACTAGGACTAGTATGCTAGTGATCTAGAGTGGTTTCGTCCCTATTTCAGTTAGCAAGATTGATGATGGTAATACTAATTAAACTATTATAATTATTGGGGACCATTGTTCCATTGGGTTTTCCCCTCCTATTGGATCATTCATGAGATGGATATTTGTTACGGATACTTTTACACTGAGATATGATATACCTAGGTCCCACAACTAGCTAGTGCCTAGGGGTGTTCATGTGACTAGTGTTCAATGAATATATGATACTCACCATCATTATACAGTGTGTTTGGATGGAAAATTCAGTATCATGTGCGTTTTATTTAAAATTTTACATAATCTAAAGTATCCCTCTTGGAAACTATTTTCATTTTAAGGTTGAATCTCTTTGAAATTATTACTAGAATTTCTTATTTATAAAAACTTGAAATTTTTTCGTCTTAAAAGGTTTATCACGTGGAATCTCTTTGGGTGGCATACTATTTGGCTTAGTTTCACACCCTACATACACCTTTGGGTGTAAGTATACTTGGTAATGTCTGTTACAAGTTGGGGTAAATCTTTTAGATTCGATGGTTCGGGTTGCTAGCGATCCTTCTTAGTGTGGTGTCATGGAGATGGCTTGAGGGTGAGGCCCCCTTGACATGAGGTGGTTCTTGGGATGGATTTCTTACCTTGTTTAGGTCTTTGGGATTTTTATAAACCTATGTATTTCAATTCTTAATTTTTTTAAAGGATGGTTTGGTTTGAAAAAATCAGATTTGTTTTATTAGCCTTTGTTTGATGTTTTATGATTATAAATTCGGGTAAATTATTCCCAATATTTATTCATGATACCCGAGAACTTGTTCCAGCTCATTGGGATCAGGAATGCCCTTCGGTCCTAGCTACAGACTGAGTTGGGTGCTGGTTTGGATGGTGACCAGATCTGGTTTGTGACAAAATGGTATCAGAGTAGGTTCTCTCTTTTTGGGTCATGTTCTTTTGGGAAAGATTCTGGATAGACTGTAGCTAGGATTATCATAACTCGATGTTCTGGTTACGAGTAAGGTGTCTGGCTAGCACACATCGTGTTAGGACTTCAGTTACCAGGGTAATTTGGGTTCCATCCAATCCTTTTTTTCCCTTGTGGTTGCTCGTTGGTTGGGAAATGAAATGGGAGTTAGGTCAATAGTCTTCGTGAGCTTGGAGGGCCTAGAAAACCATGTAGAGTCAGGGGCATGGTCCCAAGTAACCCCTCATGAGGATTTTTTTATTAAAATATGGCTTCCAACCATATGTACAAGTCACCCATCGACACTAGTTTCCCCTTTGTGTTGTTTTGGGTCGTCCTTGATTCTGAAAATTGTTTTGAAAACTATTATTTTTGGAATTGTGAAAAGATTAGTTTAAAGTGGTTAAGTCTTTGTTTTGGAATGTAGAAAATGGATTTTCATAAATTACTTTAAGGAAGGATTATAAAATTGTGTTTTGTAAAATGATTTTTTGGGTGAAACAAAAAAAAAATTAATGGTATTGTATTTATATAACCTAAATATGGATTTTATTGAAACACCTTGTTTGTAAAAAAAAGAAATTTTCTTTGAATAGAGTTTTGGAATTAATTCTAAATAAGAAGAAATGAGTTTTTAGTCAAATGATTTTTGATGAAATGAGGTTTCTAGAATTAGTGGAGATGTTTTCAATGAGTTGTATTGGTTTCATGGTGATTCATTCTTGTATTCTTGGTTTTTCATATGAGTTTGGTGTGATCCATATTTAAATTTCAAGTTTTTGGGTGTTTTCCCTTGGCACAATGTCAGTGAATGATTTGGGAAAACTATGTGACTTTCTCCAGGTAACTGTGTGAGCATTGGTTTTCTTTTGGTTAAGGGTTCACGACCTATGAACGGTTATTAAAACCATGTTTAAAGTGTGTGGGAATCCACTGCCTCAAGATAGAACCATATCGCAAGGTTGGCGCATGGTTTTCTAGACCATGCAGCCAAACCATGTAGGTATCTAGGTTTTCCAGAAAGGGGTGCATGGTTGGTGTATGATTAGGTAAATCATGCGGCCTAACTAGAACAATACCCATCTATTTTGAAAATGTGAAAACTTGTGGTTTATGTAAAAGGTTTTTTTGGAAATGACTTTTGTTTTGGAATTTTTTTAAATGAAAAGGAGTGAGATTTATTGAAATGATTTTTAAGGAAAATTTGATGTTTTGAAAACCAATTTTTGGCTCTTTTGTTTTATATGCTATTGGGATTTTTTGTGGGATGTTTTGATTTTGAGAACCCCTATTGTGTGAATGATGTTTTGGGTTTTTTTTCATCAGTGAGTTGGGTTAAAGTGTTGGTTAGTGGTATTTTATGAGAAATGTTTTGGAAATCCTTTTTGGTGGTTCCCATCATGTGTTCGGTTATTTTTTGTGGTACGTTTGGCCAAAGGACCATCTTGATTAGGTCATTGGGTTTTCTTTTTGTCTAGGGTATGCCCCCATAAAGATTTAATGCACAATTTAAGTACATACCATTACGATTCACTATTGGAAGATCCTCCAGTTGATCAACATAAGGACTTCCTTTTTGAGCTTTGGATATTTAGTCTACCCCTATTATTTTTCAGTTAAGTGGATCCTCTTGTAGTAGGATAGTGGTTTTGGAATGTTGAAATAGACCTTAGTCTCTTATGTTTCTTGAGTCGAAAAGGGTGAACTTAGACACTATTGTGTCTCTAGGTTCTATCTCGGAGTGGTGAAGGGAATTCTTATGAGGAAAGGTAAACTAGTCCAGAGTTGAAGGTCTTAGCCACATTATTTAAGGTCCTTTGGGTCTTTCATTGGTTTCTCATAATAAAGGATTCATGTTAGGCCACCCTTGTAGAAAATATGGTTGTTCAGGGCTATTATGGTTGTTTGCGATAATCCCAGGTTTCTTGGAACATTGTTGAAGGTTCCACTCCTGGTAATGTCTCTATAACTTGTTGGGGTCATGTTTAGTGTAGTATTTTTGGGTTGTTTTTTCTTTTAAGGGAAAATTTGGATGTTATGGAACCTTTTGAGGGCATCTTATTCAATGAAATTGTGTTTCCCATCCAAGAATTTCGGAATTCCTTGTTCTAAGTGAAGGTGTCTTCCTTGTGTCTTTTCTTTTGTTGTTTCTTATTCAAGGTGAAAGAGGTGATGCATGTGAATATTCTAAGTCCCATTCTTGGTTAAGTTTCCATGAAAAGTTAAGTGGTTTGTGTGATGTGTTTTTTTATGTTGATGTTGTTGGATCATGGTGCAGTTACTTGTGACACCAGAGGAGGAAGTTTTGTTCAGGGGGTTTTAGCGCCTAACTGCGAGGCAGGAGATGCTTCATTCATCTGAGCTCCAACCGTAGGTCCTAGAATGAAGCTGGCGTGTAGTCAGTAAAACCTCATGGGTGTAAAGTATCTTATTTTAAATTATATCTCTATTGTGGGAGGTGGATATAGTTTGAGGTTTATGTGTGGTGGTTTCATTTCAAGTAGTCTTGTGGGGTAGAAAGGTATATGGGGACCCTATCTTTCAGGGTTGTAATTTGTGTCAGCGGAAATGGCCCTCCTTGATTATAAGGAGGTGGTTTGGATTTGTTTTCTCAAACACCAATTCTTGATCCCCTGTGTGTTAAACTCTCAGTTTAGTTTATCATGTATGAATAACCTTGTCAGGTATTTTTGATATCAGTCTTGGTTGGGATCATTCGAGGATGGTAATGCCTATGGGAGTGGGGAACTGTGTAGTTTCTCTGAGGGTTTAGAGTTTCATTGATCAGGCCTCTTGTGGTGGGATAATAAGTTGTGAGGGGGCACCCAAGTTATCCCATGTCGGGTTTCTTTTGTCAGCTCATGTTAGTGGGTTAAAATGTTTTGTTCCTATGGTGGGGAGATCCACTATGGGTCTCATCTAAGTTATTTTGTAATAAGTATAATTTTATTTTGTCTCTTATATTGGGGAGTTCATTCAGACCTGTAATGCCTCTAACCCTAGTTAACCAGAGTCGGTGCATTATTACTTAACATTGGAATGATCATAATAGATCAAGTCTCAAAAGACTGATTAGTTTATTAGCCTTGGAAGTACTAGATACATACATAAGTTTTAGATTACATTATCAAATGAAAAACAACAATATTATGTTGGCTTTGAATACTCTTATATCCCTTAGCCTATTCCTATAGGTCAGTCATAATATAATTCTTCACATCCTGGGAAAAATAAAACGTAATAAAGGGGTGAGATCAGATTCTCAATAAGGACAATAATATAGTGAAAACTACCATAAATAATCATAAATGTTTAAGACATTGTATAAGACTAAAACACAATACTTTTAAACATAAACTTCAGTATAATATGACAAATATAAATAAAATAATTCCATTTACTTATTCACATGGATATTCTACTAGTTTAATAATCACATATAATATCAATAGCTAATTTCATAATGATTGAATGCATAATGTTGGACATCATAACCACATAGTCAAGGCTTCATCCCAAGACTACAAATAAAGATTTTGTTAAGGCTTTATGCCAAGACACTAGTTTGTATCATGAGACATACCGATGCATTGAAGTGCTATAGTAGGCTCCAACCGTCACTTACTAAGTCCAATGCATTCCTCTTATGAAAAGGATGAAATATAATCTAAACATTTGTATTAAAACTAGCATATGAAATGTCAATATTTTAACCACAAACCATGAATGGTATAAAAATATCCCATCCATAGTCAAACATAACTCATTCAATAAAATATGGAAGATTTTATTATAATAAATTAAGGTAAATTGAGAATAATGAATTATATTTATATAGATGAAAATAATCATCAAAATTATATGAGAGAAATATCCCCCTTTTTCTTGAAAACATTTAAAAGTATCACTATTTATCAAGAATCCGTTAAAAATATATTTTTGAATCAAAGTTTCTCATACCAATTTGAAACTTTTAAAAGGAATTTTAATTTTAAAACATTAATGTCCTTATAAATAAATCTTTAAAATCATTTTTAAAACATGAACATTAATGAGAAATATTTAGAAGAATAAATCTTTAAAACATTTAAAATGATATTTTAGTTACAGTTCCTAACCAAATGAGAGATGCTTGAATACAAATAATTGAGGTAATAAAAACTTTATAATATCATGATAATAACTGGATTCATGATATACTATGTCAAAGTACAGTATATACACCATATAAAAGTGAATTAGCACATAACAAAAATATGTCTCAATGGAATGTAAATTGAGATGAAATCCCTAATAAAGACTGTATCCTTAGGTTAAGGATAAATCAATGACATAATCATGTGTGAAAAATATAAATACACTAAATATTATTGGATATTTAGTGTAAATAAATCATATAACATTCACACATATTCTGGTAAAAACAACACCAATGGATTGGATGTTTAACTCAATGAATAGAAATTGAGTTAAAATTACTCTTATCAAGTTCATATCAATGACTTGAGAATTTATAAATGGAGTGATTATGTGTATCAAAAGTATATCCACACAAAGGGAAGTTTAAATTACTACATAAGTAAATAAATAGTGATTTCACACATAATCTTGGAGTAAAATAATCAATGAAGTTTGCGTAAAACCCAGTGAGTGGAAATTGAAATTTGAAATTCCCTTACCGATTTGGTAACTTATGAAACATACACCCCTTTAAATAAGAATCATAAAATGATGATTAAAATTACAATAAATTAAATTATATAACACAAATAATACAATCATAGGCAGTACATACACCACACAAAAGGAAATAGTGGCAATATAGCATGAATCTCACGGGAATAAGAAGTGAGATGAAAACCCCTTACCTTTTACTTTTCCTTAGTTGAGGGTACATTAACCTCCTATATAATGGTAAAATAATTTTTATTAAATTATATAGAAACCATATACATAAATATTATATCATATATGATCTTTTAATATTGTTTTTTTAATAATACTTCAGTAGTATCATTGTTTCGGGTGTTAACTGGTTCATTTTTCTTTATATGTTTTGTTACGTAAGTCATGTTTTTTATGGATAGGATGTATTTGATTCATATCGAGAATGTTATTATGTTCTTAAAAATTATTTCTTTTAATCGTAAAAGGATATTTATTCTTGAATGTTTACGATGGGGAATGAATCTCATCGCATTCGTGGAGATGGTAATCCGTACGTACGCACGAGCGACAATACCAATATATTGATGATAAAATTGTATGTAATTGGATGGTATTGCATATATAAATAATCATTAACATGTTATATTTATTATTTACATAAATTATACTCATTATTATACCCATCCAAATAATTAAGTGTTAAATAACAAACTACACCACAACGTGGAGATGGTAAGCCGTACGTACGCACGTATGGTGACTTTGTCATTCATAGGATGGATAGAATAATTAATATGGTTGTTTCATATTTATAATAATATCATAGTATGTATAAGGTACTGGGGTTATTATTTTTTTCATGGAAACAACAAAGAAAGAGGAAGTGGAATAAGAAAAGAACATTGAAAGATGTTATGAAATAATTACCTATTCTTTAGGTGCTTTCTTTTGATTTGATCAAAAGGGATCCTTAGGTTGTCTTTCTGATCAAATCAAGGCCTCTAGGTTGAAGTTAGGGTAGTTGGGAGGATATTTGATAAGGGTTTGGCCGATAAAAATGGATTTGGAGGTGTGATTTTGAGAGATGGGGAAATACACTTTTATAAGAGAGGTGAGGGTCACTTTAGGAAAACCTTGAAATTTTATTTTATTATAAAATCATATTCATTTTATAATGGATCCAAAAGGATTTATTTTGAGTCTAAGGTTGGGATGGGTCTGAATCATCTCAACCAATAGGTTTTAGACAGGTTTAGGTCACCATATTAATCTTATCTTTTAAATTTAACTCTTGGTTAAATAGTTTAACATTTATCATGTCTCCTTGTATTTTTATATTATATGGTTAATAAACTTACTATAAAATGACAATATAACCAAAAATGGTTCATTAATGACATATATTTTATTATATAATTCCTTTGGCTGAACCTTATATTTTTAGGACTATTATATCATTTAATAATATAGTATTTTTTTAGAAAACTCATTTATGTTAATTTTAACATTATTTAGTATTTGGTTTTTGTAAAAGTCATAAAAATATGGTTTATTAGAAAAAAAAATAAATTTAATCAACCCTAACATGTCATGTTAATCTATAAAATTCGTGGAATGCATCAAAAGTATCCATTTACATTTATTTTTATATTTATAATATCAATTATTTTAATATTTCATTAATAAGGTAATTACATCATCATCATTGTGTCATAAATAAATTTAATTATTTAATGTCTAAAAATTATAAATAAAATATCATGATGTCGTAAATCTTTTTATATTTCTAATGAATTTTTTATAGTCGGATTTATATTATGTATAACCCTATATTAAAAATTTTTTAGTTATGAAAATTTGAATTTAACAATTTTAACTCTTCTTTAAATAAAATAATAATAAATGTCCTAATCTAATCCAAGTGGACCAAAGAGGATAATATTTTATTCCTAAGGTTGATTTTGGTTGAGAAACACTTATCCAATAGGATTAGGATATGTGTTAAGGTAATTATAATATCATTTTTACCTTTAATTACCCTATTTACTTTTAACCGTGGAAAATAAAAGTCAAAATTTACTATTCACCAAAAATTATTTTCATCTTATTGAACCAAATTTTACTTACTGATTTCAACCGTGTCTCTATAATTTTTTAAATTCAATTCACAGAAGTGGTAAAATTTTGTTTTATGCAAATTTTCTAACGTGCTTAGAAGTTGGGTAAAAACGTTAAAAAATTTAAATATACTTTTATACATCTAATTTTATTATAAAATAGCTCCAATGAATTACATTGAACTAAAATATGTATTATGTATCTATTTTGAGTTAAAATTAATTTAAATAAAATAAATAATTATATAAATAAAAAGTCGGTTTTTAAACAATAACGCAGTGTTTTTCACTATTCATCAAAAATTGAAAGTTTCCAGAAAAATACCAAAAATTCACCCTAAGATAATTTTAATATTATGAATCCAAAAATTATTCCTATTATACCAAATTAAAAATATAGAAGTTTCATTAATTACTTCAAAATTAATTCTCATTGTCAAAACGGGAACGCGGGTTTCTGAGAAGTAAAAACTATCAAAAGATTGATATGTGTTTATGTCTGGTTTAAAAGTGAAATTACTTCCAATGAACAATAGTGTATTAAATGATAAAAATATAATCTAATTATACTTAAAAACCATTCAAATTTATAATTTAACACTAAAAATTATTTTGATTAAAAAATTTGTTTTCAATTAAAATTTAGTATCTTTCATTATTCATCAAAATATGAAAGTTATCAGAAAAACTCCAAAAATTTATCTAAACTAAATTTTTTTGTCCCGATTCTAAAAAAGAATTTAATTTCATAAAATTTAATATATAAAAGTTACAAATATTGTATTTAGAAAGGGTTCTCTCTTAAAAGGTGGAAAAACTATATTTTTTGAAAAATACTTCTTTTATCTGAAAAATTGAATTTGTCCTTATATTATGTCTAAGAAACACAAAATATGAATGTTAAAATTATATAGGATATATATAAAATTCAAAATGTGGTTATTACTATTCATAACCACTTTCTAAATGGCTAGTTTGATAGGTCATAGTGTGCTTGAACTCAGTGTTGCGTACATCGCACGCTATTGTATTATTCAAAGAGAAGCGTACCGTGGAAGCTTGGGGTGTTAGATTATTCCCCCCTTTAGGAAATTGCTTCCTAACAATTTTAAAATTCAGCTTGGTAACTTCATTGAAAGTCCCACATTGAAAAAAGATTCAATAAAACTTTCACTTTAAAAGAAAGAAAGAAAAATACCAAGGTCACTCGAGATAACCCACACTAGGATTCCATGTAGGAAAACATGGATAAGGAAGATAAACTAAGTGTCAAGTTCTGATGGAGAGTGATAGAAAATATGATCACGAAAAATTTAATAATAAAAAAACCACAAACTTGTGATGGGTTAAACGGTCATTAGTTTCCCAGTAAGAAAAGTAAACGGGCAATGTTTTTTTGTTTTAATTTCCATTTCATAAAGTTGAGGAATTTATTTATGAGATTGAAAAATAACATAAAGATATATACTTAATTTTTAAGTAGAGTTTCATCCTTTAACAAATTTCTACCACTAACTCATCTTTTCTCTAAACGATGAGTATTCAAAATTACTTGGTCACACCTGATGCGCTAGAATCAAATTCAAGAGAATAACATAATCCACAAAGGATGAACTATATATTTCCCATGTTTTTAGAGATTAACCAAAACCAAATGGTTAGTACAAGATCATATGATCCCCAAAATGGATAATCCTTTATATAAATAAATACCAATCTTAATTTCCAAAATTGAACAAACAATACCAAAAGTTCAATACAGACCATTCGATAAACAAATTGTCCTTAAAATCCTTCAATATAATCCAAACTAAGAGTGAAACCCAAAACTCAGAAGAATTTAAATACATATTCTTTCATAGTAAATCTTAAAATTTATCTCCAAATAACATCAACTACTCTTAAAGTGTCATATAGAAGTGTAATTAACCAAATCGCATATTCTCTATGATAGGTTAATCATTTCCATTAATAACCGTAATCTCTAAAAAACATAGATTCTTCCAAAATAAAAAAAAATATACCATTACTATTCAAATGAAATTCCATAGTATTCTATTTTCCTTAGTCATATAGTGCTCCCAACAAAGCATACGTCTTACAAAATAACATTTATCACTTAATCACCAAATCATTTTCCTATACTAATGATATCTATTTGATAAAACAAAAGATCCCAAATCAACTTATTATTGATCAATAAAATCATTCAACAAAAAATAATTAGTCACACAAACTAGGGACTTCATGTAGTCTATTGGTAGGTGATAAATCTCCATCGCACTCTGGTTGTGGGTTCGATTCCCACAGTTTTTTTTATGCGATGGGTTGTCACACAGTCTGCATGTTGTCTTTTTTCAAAAACTATTTTTTATAACATTCCCAAAATGAGATAAATTCCTCAAAATAACCATAACATAATTTTACCAAAAATGTTATCTCATGCCTCACATTTTCATCCCAAAAATTAATAACCTTTAATTGCATCAAATTCAAGGATCATATAAACCCAAATGGTTCTTTATAACTATATACACAAAAGAAAAGATAATTCTTCCTCAAATAGTATTTTCACATAACAAACTTCATGGTTACACATACAAGAGAATAGTCTTCCAAATTAATCCCATAAAAAATATCATTAATACTTTTAAATATTTCTCCATCCATTTATTTCCACATAGGTTCTTCCTTAACCTAGAGGTTATCCTATAGAATAGGGAATTGACTCGAGTAATTCCAAGGTCCCTTACATTTACAGCAAATGATTGTAATTGGATTCTTAGGACCATTTTTATTTTCTTCCATAGCACTCATCATTTTTTCTCGGAAATTCTTTACTTTATGTCCTTCTTTCCCACACATAAAGAATTTATTTGTTCCATTGAGACATTTTCCTGGGTGTCTCCTTCCACATTTTCAAAATGATGGAAATTGAGCTTTCTTTTCTCCATGGTATCTACTGTTGGAGCTCTTATCATTCACTGTCTTTCTCTTCTTTGTTTAGTTCGGGAGTTGGTTAATATATATTTTATTGATCATATTTTTGGAAAACTGATTCAGCATGAACATGATATCTTTTTTTCCATTAACATTCCATTTTTTTTCTCATTTCCATCATCGTTCCCACCTTGTACATCATGTTCAATGTTACTATGAGTTCTTTGGAATCCAGCCATTGACTAACGCAACAAAGAATAGTGTGAGTCATAAAATAATTTAGAGAATATCATGACACCTTATTTTCAATCTAAAACACCTTATAATTAACCAAGGTTATTTATTCTCATTTTATATTAAAATACTTTAAATCAGTTTGTAAAGAAAATATGAATTATCCTAAGCATATCCCTTAGAAGTGTCGTAACCAAGAGTACAGCAAGGCCCGTTGTCGTGTACTAGGATATCCTAGGTCAAGCCTGAAACTCCTTCTCGGAGTTTTCACTCCTAGGTACATCTATTCTAGAGCCGGCTCTACCTGCTCATATCCAAACAGGGATGTATTTCATGAAAAACCCACATAATATTTACATTACCAAAAATTTTGGGTGTTCTTCAATACTAATCCTCAAAGTATATCTTAGGGTAGTGTTTTCTAATCAGAGTTTTTCTGAATCTGGATTCCAAGGTTTGTACTAAACTTCCTCTGATAGCAACTATAATGCCCTGACCCTAGTTACCTAGAGTCGGTGCATTATTAATTAACATTGGCATCATCACAATAGATCTATTCTAGAAAGACCTATTATTTTAGTATCCTTTGAAGTATTAGATACATACATAAGTTTTACATTCCATTAGCATATGAAAAACAAAAACATTGTGTCTCCTTTAAACACTCTTATATCCCTTAGCCTATTCCTGTAGGTCATTCATAATATACTTCTTCACATCCTGGGAAAAATAAAACATAAGAAAGGGGTGATCTCAGATACTTAGTATGGACAAAAATATAGAAAAAACTATCAAAAATAATCATAAACATTCAAGGAAATGTATATGACTAAAACACAATCCTTTTAAACAAAAAATTCAGAATAATATGGAAAATATAAATCAAATAATACCATTTACTTATTCACATAGATATTCTACTAGTCAAATAATCACATGTAATATCAATAGCTAATTTCATAATGATGGAATGCATAATATCGGATATCATAACCACTTAGTCAATGCCTAGTGACAAGACTACAAATAAAGATTTTGTCAAGGCCTTATGACAAGACACTAGTTTTTCTCATGAGACCTACCGATGAATTGAGGAGCTATAGCAGGATCCACCCTTCACTTACTAAGTCCAATGCATTCCTCATATGAAAAGGTTGAAACATAATCTAAACATTCATATTTAAACTAGCATACGAAATGTCAATATCTTAACCACAAACCATGAATGGTATAAAAATAGAACATCCACAGTTAAACATAAATAATTCAATAAAATATGGAATGTTGTATTATAATAAATTAACCTCAATGAAGAATAATGAATTATATTGACATAGATTAAAATAATCATCAAAACAATATGAGATAAATATCCCCCTTTTTCTTGAAAACATTTAAAAGTCTCACTATTTATCAAGAATCCACTTAAAATAGATTTTTGAATCAATGTGTACCATACCAATTTGGAACTTTTAAAAGGAATTTTAATTTTAAAACATTAATTTCCATATAAATAAATCCTTAAAACCATTTTTAAAACATGGACATTAATGAGAAATATTTAGAAGAATAAATCATTAAAACATTTAAAATGATATTTTAGTTAGAGTTCCTAACCAAATGAGAGATACTGGAATACAAATATTTGAGGTAATAAAAACTTTCTAATATAATGAGAATAAAGGGATTCATGATATACTATGTCAAAGTACAGTATATACACCATATAAAAGTGAATTGGTGCATAACAACAAAGAAGTCTCAATGGAATGTAAATTGAGATGAAATCCCTTATAAAGATTGTATCCTTAGGTTAAGGATAAATCAATGACATAATTATGTGTGAAAAATATAAATACACTCAATATGATTAGATATTCAGTTTAAATCAATCTGAGTACATTCACACATATTCTTGTAAAAACAACACCAATGACTTGGATGTTTAACTCAATGAATAGAAATTGAGTTAAAATTACTCTTATCAAGTTCATATTGATGACTTGAGAATTTATAAATGGAGTGATTATGTGTATCAAAAGTATATCTACACAAATGGGAGTTTAAATTACTACATAAGTAAATAAATAGTGATTTCACACATAATCTTGGATTAAAATGATCAATAAAGTTTGTGTAAAAACCAATGAGTGGAAATTGAAATTTGAAATTCCATTACCAATTTGGTAACTTACAAAACATACACCCCATGAAAGAAGGATCAATCAATGATTTTGAAAATACCCATAAATTATATTATATTACACAAAGAATACAATCATGGGCAGTACATACACCACCCAAAATAAAATAGTGACAATATAGCATGAATCTCCCAGGAATAAGAAATGAGATGAAAACCCCTTACCTTGTACATTTCCTTAGTCGAGGGTACGTTAACCTCATTTATAATGGTTAAATAATTTTTATTAAATTATACGGGAATCATATACATAAATATGATATCATATATGATCTTTTAATATTTCTTTGTTAATAATACTTCAGTAGTATCATTGTTTTGGGTGTTAACTGCTTCATTTTTATTTGTATGTTTTGTTACGTAAGTCATGTTTGTTATGGATAAGATATATTTGATTAATATCCATAATGATATTATGTTCTTAAACATTATTTTTTTAATCATAAAATGATATTTATTCTTGAATGGTTACGATGGCGAATGAATCTCATCATGTTCATGGAGACGGTAATCCGTACGTATGTACGAGCGACAATACCATTCTATTGATGACAAAATAGTATGTAATTGGATGGTATTTCATGTATACAGAATAATTAACATGTTATATTTATTATTTACATCAATTATACTCATTATTATACCCATACAAATAATTAAGTGTTGAATAAAAAACTACACCACGATGTGGAGACGGTAAGTCGTACGTACGCACGTATGGTGACTATGTCATTCATAGGGTGGATAGAATAAAAAATATGGTTGTAACATATTTATAATAACATCATAGTATGTATAGGGTACTGGGGTTATTATTTTGGCATGGAAACAACAAATAAAGGGGAAGTGGAAGAAGAAAAGAACATTGAAAGAGGTGATGAAATAATTACCTAGTCTTCGTGTGCCTCCTTTTGATTTGATCAAAAGGGATACATAGGTTGGATTTATGATCAAAGTAAGGCCTCTATGTTGAATTTAGGGTAGTTGGAAAAATATTTGAGCATGGTTTGTCTAATCCAAATGGCTTTGGTGGTGTGATTTTGAGAGAAGGAGAAGTATCCTTTTATAAGAGAGGTGAGGGTCACTTTAGGAAAACCTTGAAATATTGTTTTATTATACAATAATATTCAGTTTATAATGGCTCTAAAAGTATTTATTTTGAGTCTAAGGTGGGTATGGGTCGAAATCCTCTCAACCAATAGGTTTTAGACAGGTTTAGGTCGCCATATTAACCTTATCTTGTAGATTTAACTCTTGGTTAAATAGTTTTACATTTACCATGTCTCCTTGTATTTTTATATTATATGGTTAATAAAATTACTATAAAATGACAAGAGAGCCCCAAATGGTTCATTAATGACATATATATTACTATATAAGTCCTTTGGATGAACATTATATTTTTAGGACTATTATATCATTTAATAATATAGTATTTGTTTTAAAAACACATTTATGTCAATTTTGACATTATTTAGTATTCGGTTTTTGTGAAAGTCAAAAAAATCCGATTTTTTTGAAAAAAAATTAAATTATATCAACCCTAACATGTCATATTAATCTATAAAATTCGTTTAATGCATCAAAAGTATCAATTTACATTTATTTTGATATTTATAATATCAATTATTTTAATTTTCATTAATAAGGTAATTACTGCATCATCATTGTGTCATGAATAAATTTAATAATTTAATGTCTAAAATTTATAAATAAAATATCATGATATTTGAAATATTTCTATATTTCTAATGAATTTTCATAGTTTAATTTATCCAATGTATAACCCTATATTAAAAATGCTTTAGTTATAAAAATTTGAATTTAAAACTTTTAACTCTTCTTTAAATAAAATAATAATAAATGTCCTAATCTAATCCAAGTGGACCAAATATGATCATATTTTATTCCTAAGATTAATTTTAGTCGAAAAACACTTATCCAATAGAATTAGGACATGTGTTAAGGTAATTATAATATCATTTTTACCTTTAATTTCCATATTTACTTTTAACCGTGGAAAATAAAAGTCAAAATTTACTATTCACCAAAAATTATTTTCATCTTATTGAACCACATTTTACTTACTGATTTCAACCATGTCTCTCAGATTTTTGAAATTTAATTCACAGAAGTGGTAAAATTACATTTTATGCAAATTTTCTAACATGCTTAGAAGGTGGGTAAAAACGTTAAAAATACTTCAATAAACTTTTATACATCTAATTTTATTATAAAATGACTCTAATGAATTAAATTGAACTAAAATAGGATTTATGTATATATTTTGAATTAAAATTTGTCGAGTCAATAAGGTTTTCCATATGAATTTTCCATTCCTTCATACTTGGGGGATATTGTTAAGGCAATAAGGTCTCCTTATGACTTTACCATTACTTATTTTTTTGAAATCACAAACACCTTATCTCAAGGAAAATCTCTTTTTACCCTGTGTTTTACTTCTATAAGGAAAAATTTCCTTCCCCAAGGAAATTTATCCTTACCCTGTTTTCATTATTCATATCATAATTTTCCTAAGTGTAAAATTTGGCTTGTAACCAAAACCTCATAATCTTATAAATACCTAGATATGAAGCATTCTGATTTAGGATCCGAATTCTGATTAATAATTATAGTTACGAACTCTTCTGAGTTCTGACTCCGAATTCTGATTACAAATTCTGGTTACGAACTCTTCTAAGTTATGACTCTGAATTCTGATTATAAATTCTGGTTACGAACTCTTCTGAGTTCGGAATCCTTATTCTAATTACGAATTCAGGTTACGAACTCTTCCGAGTTCTGACTCCGAATTCTGAATACAAATTCTGGTTATGATCTTTTCCAAGTTCTGACTCCAAGTTCTCTGAATACAGACTCTGAAATCCTATGATTTCTGACTCTGAATTCTCATGAACTTTGACTCTAAACTATGTAAGTTATGGTTCCGAATTCTTGTGAATCCAGACTCCGGAATTCTATAGAGTTCGGGTTCCGAATTCCTAGAAAACAGAATCCGAATATCCTTCTATTATAGACTTCGAATTCATTTTTGGTTATACTCTGAACTTTCACATGCTTACATTCTGAATATTGGATTATTAGTTATGTAACCATATTTTTACTTACACTTGTTTCGTTATAAAATAATGTCATGCTTTCAGTTATTAACTAACCGTTGGTTGAGTTACACCTGTACAGGTCCCTCTGAAATTCAAGGAAAAACATGACCGTTGGAAGAGGGAGTCGACCGTTGAAGCCATGCCTATAAATAGGATCTCATTTGAAAGAGATCAATACTTTTCTATGTCTCTAGAGATTACATGTTGTTGAAGTGATTTCTAGAGAGATACTCATTGCTTTGTGCGACTCTGATTGTTGTTTTGTACAATCCAGGGCTTCTTGGGATAGGAAGAAATAGATTCTGACTACCTTCAAGTTGAGGGCTTCCTTGCTGAGGAAGACCGAGGTGTCGACTACCTTGATGTTGAGGGCTTGCGGGGATAGAAAGACAGACTCTGATCTTAGTATCGAGGTCTTACCCTGGTGTGGGTAAGATAGACTTTCCTGAAAGTATAAATCAAGGGACCTTTATCCAAGGTTGTTGGATACCCTTCTATTTGGGTTAAAAGATTTACTACTTGTTACTTGTTTTGTTACAAGTTTTCCGCTGTATTTGTATTGTTGAGGAAAGTATAACTATCTTATACTTCCTTATACTTGTACTCTAATTTATTTATATTCTATATGCTTTAAGGTAGAATCTTTATCATTGTAAAATTTCATTAAGTTTCATTTCTGGAACCATCTTTTCCGAAATCACTTTCTCAGAATCATATTTCCGGAATCAAGAAAGTGTGTAGAACTAGTGGTTTTTTGAATTGCCTTGTTTAACCTTTTTAAACATAACCATCTTTAAAAGTTCCAAAGGAATTTTTTAAATTCTATAATTCACCCCCCCCCCCTCTTGTATTTTAAGCATCATTAGATACTTTACTCAGTATCTCTTTTATTTCGATTCTATATTTGGTATTATAGAGTATATCATACTCACATACCATCTCAAAATTTGGTATCAGAGGAGGTTACCTTGAATCCTGAACCAATCTAACAATTGGTATCAGAGCAGGTTATCTTGAATCCTAAACCAATCTAACAATTGGCTTCATAATTTTGGTTCAATCTGAATAAATCTCATGATTAGATTCAAAAGAGAATTCATATTATTCTTTTCTTGGAATCACTTTTTTGGACTCATAAAGTTTGGATTCATTTTTTCTTAGAGATACTCTTGTTCTATATTTTCCTTGATTAGGAATATTTTCCTTGTTTAGAAACCTTTATTACTAACAATTTTGTGTGGAAATGTTTTTCTATAAGATGGCAGGAATCAATGTTGGTTCCATAGACAATCTCAATCCAACTAGACCACCTATTTTTAATGGAAATGATTACGAATATTAGAGAGATCGTATAAATACATTCATTATCAATACTGGTGTTGATAATTTTTTTATGCTTACTAGAGGATATAAAATCCCTGACAAAGAAGTTAGTACCTTTACCAATCAAGAAAAGCATGAATATCAACTGAATTATAAGGTACGCAATAATTTTCTTTCCTCCATGACTAGAAATATATATAGCCAAATTTCATCTTGTGAAGCAGCAAATTGTATTTGGAAGAAACTTGAAGTTACACACTTTGGAACATCCAAAGTTATTGAAACTAGAAGATCCATGCTATGTGTTGAATATCATGGTTTCTTCTTTCCTTACGGAGAACCCATATGTAAGGTGAAACAAAGATTCATGACTAATGTAAATAGCTTACAATCTATAGAAGAAAAAATTTTGGATGATGAGTCCCTTATAGATAAGATCATAGACATCATGCCAAATGAATGGGAGTCCAAGAGGACATCAATTGATGAGAATATTAAAGTTACCCAGATTTCCTTAGACAAACTGTTTGGAACTCTTCTTCAGCATGAGACTAGGATGAAGAGAGATGATGATAATGTAAAGAAGAAGAATGGGAATGGCAGTCTTGCTTTTACTACTACATCAAACCATATGAAATCCAAGACTCCTGAGAGAGTTACTAGATCTAAGTCTAAGAAAGTTGTTATCCAATATGAATCTAGTGGAAGTGAATCCTCAGAGAATGAGTTAGAAAATCTTGCTCGAAGAATAAACAAGATAGCTGGACAGAGGAACTTTCAATCGAGATACAAGAAGAAAGAAAGGAAGGATAAGAAAGATTCAGAATTTACATGTTATGAATGCAAGAGAGATGGACATATATGACCTGATTTTCCTATGCTTAAGAGAAAAGAAAGAAATGAAAGGCATTCAGAGAGAAACAGAAAGAAGTACTACAAGGCTAAAGCTAAGAAAGTCTTGAAAGCTAATGACACCTGGAGTGCCAGTGGTGGTGACTCTTCAGATGAATCTTTAGATTATAAATCTTCTGGATAGAATAATTTTGTTCTAATAGCCAGACTACCTATTGAAAATCATTGTTTAATGGCTAAGGTACACAATGCTGAATCAATGACCAATGTTTCTTTAAATGAAAATTATAGTAATGATAAATATTATAACTCTTCGGATGAAGAATCTTCTTCTGATGAAGTTAATACTTTACCTTCCTATGAATAAGTTTATAGCTTTTCCAAACTCCTTGATATTGAGAACTCAAAAATCATGAGAAAAAACTTGATAAGGAAAAATCCATGAATACTATTCTTACAAAGGAAATATCATATCTTTCTAAATGTCTTGATAAGAAAAATGTTTATTTTGAAAGTATTTCAAAAAATCTTGAGGAAGTAAATTCTGTGAAGAATAAACTTTCTAAAGATCTAGAAAATGTAATTTCTAAGAAAAATGTTTTCAATCCTAACTCTGGTTCAAAATCAAATGTTTTAGAAGACAAGAACTTGGTTATCAAACTGAAATCTGAAATTTTTTCCTTGAGGAAGTGTTTGTCAAACTTTACCTTTGGTAAGGAAAATTTTGATAAAATGTAATATCAAATCCGACATCTAAGGAATAGTTCTAGTTTTGGTTATACTGGTTCTAAACCTATTTTTAGTAACAATTACTTTGTTCCTCAAAGTTCTCCATTCTACACAAAGTGTCAATGTGGTGGACACTAGGCAAAAAAATTGTTCCTTAAACAAAACCCAGTCTTTAGGATTTCATAAAGCCTATTTTCTAAAAAGATGTGGGTGCCTAAAATTTTTCTTTCTGAGATTTCTGGATCCAAGAAAGTTTGGATTCCAAAAACCTAACTTTTTCTTATTTCCAGGAAAATAGAGAAGGTACCAATAGAAATACTTGGTACATGGATATTGGATGTTCCTAGCATATGACTGGTAACAAAAACTATTTTAAAAAGATTATCAAGACGAAAGTAGGAAAATTAACTTTCATAGACAATGATCAGGGAGAGATTATTGGTATAGGTAACATCTTTCTTCTTGGAAGAACTTTGATTTCAAATGTTTTATTCATTAAGGGTCTTAAGAACAACCTCATTAGCATAATCCAATTATGTGATGAAGTTTACCTTGTGAATTTTAGGAATGACAAGTGCCTAGTACACAATTCCAAGGAAGAGTTTATTCTTTCTGCCCATAGGCAAGAGAATGTTTACACACTAAACTTAGAAGACATTAGGAGCCAAGATCTACCTTACCTTAGTGAAATGGAAGATCATTTTTGGTTGTGGCATAGAAGTTTAGGACATTGTAACCTTAGGAACTTATGCAAACTTTCTAAGAAAAGATTAGTTAAGGATCTACCGAATCTTAGATTTGGTTCTTCAAAAGTTTGTGACCCTTTTAGTATAGAAAGAAACATAAATCAAGTTTTAAATTAGTCGGTGAAGTCTCAACTATTGATGCATTACAGTTAGTTCATATGGATCTCTTTGTTCCTACACAAACCGAAAGAACTGGGGGAAAGTATTATGTATTTGTCTTGGTTGATGATTACACTATATTTACGTGGGTATATTTTCTAGCAAAGAAGTCTGAAGATTTTTCTTATTCCAAAATTTTTAGATCCCTATTTAAAAATGAGAAAAATATTCCATTGAAAACTATTCATAGTGATCATGGTGGAGAATTTCAAAATTCAGATTTTGAAAATTTTTGTAGTAGAAAAGGCATTACTCATAACTTCTCAGCACCCAAAACACTTAAACAAAATGGTTTTGTTGAAAGAAGAAATAGAATTCTTTAAGAGATAACTAGAACCATGTTGAGAAAGTATTTTTTAGCCAAACATTTTTGGGCTGAAGCTATAAGTACTACTTGTTATACTATAAATCATGTTTTGATTAGAAATTTTCTTAATAAAACTCCTTATAAGTTATGGAATGGTAGAAAACCTAGACTTTCCTACTTTAAGTTTTTTGGTTGCAAGGTATTCATTCTGAATACTAAAGATAATCTAAAAAAATTATCACCAAAATCTGATGAAGGAATTTTCTTAGGCTACTCCACAACTTCTAAGGCTTATAAAGTTTTCAATAAAAACACTTGTACTGTTGAAGAAATAGTACATGTAAAATTTGATGAAACTGATCCTTTTATTTGTAAACAAACCCAACCTACATCTTCAGATGTGTTTTCAAAAAATGATTATCAAACTTTGTTAGAAGATCCTTACGATAAGAAAAATGTCCACGAATATACTTTTGAAACATTTACCCCAGAACATTTCCTACCCTATGTTGATGAACAGGTTTTACAAAACCCAAATCATCTCTTTCTAAAGAATCATCTTAGTGATAGTATAATTAGATATTTGAATCAACCTGTAAGGACTATAAGTTCCTTAAGAAATGAAGGAGAACATATAGCATTTCTTTCCCAATTAGAACCAAAAAGCACTTATGAAGCTTTAGGTGATGATGATTGGATTAAAGCCATGCAAGATGAACTAAATGAATTCGAAAGGAATAAAGTTTGTACCTTGGTTGAAAGACCTAAGAAAACTTCTATTATTGGAGTAAAATGGGTCTTCATAAATAAGTGCGATGAAAATGGAATCATTGTATGAAATAAATCTAGATTAGTTTTAAAGTATATAATCAACAAGAAGTAATAGACTATGAATAAACCTATGCTCCAGTAGGTAGGCTTGAATTTATTCATATCTTACTTTACTTTGCAGCATTCTTCAATTTCAAACTATTTCAAATGGATGTGAAATGTGATTTCCTTAATGGTTATGTTCAAGAGGAAGTTTTTTTTGAACAACCTCCTGGTTTTGAAGATACAAAACATCCTGATCATGTTTTTAACTTACCAAAGCTTTGTATGGACTTAAACAAGCCCCTCGATCTTGTTATGGTAGACTTAAGGATTTTTGCTTCAAAATAACTATGTAAAGGGAAATTTAGATCCAACCCTTTTTATAATTAAAGATAAGAAAAATGTTTTGATTTCTCAAATTTATGTTGATGACATTATATTTGGTTCAACTCAGAAATCTTTAACTAATTCCTTTATGGATCTAATGAAATCTGAGTTTGAAATGAGTATGATGGGTGAGTTAACATTTTTCCTTGGTTTTAAAATCTCTCAAAAACCAGAAGGAATCTATATATCCAAACATAAGTATATTAAATATCTTCTTAAAAAGTATGGATATGACAACACTAAAAGTATAATTACTCCCATTGGTACCTCAAACACACTTGATCTTGATGAATCTGGGAAACCAGTAGATCAAACATCTTTTAGAGGTATGATAGGAAGTTTACTTTACTTAATAGCTAGTCGTCCAGAATTAATGTTTTCAGTATGCTTGTGTGCAAGATATCAATTCAATCCTAAGGAATCTCATTTAAAGGCAGTGAAAAGAATTTTTCACTACTTCAAGGGAACCATGGATTTAGGACTCTTTTATACTTCAGGAAATGATTTTGTTTTAAAAAATTTCTCAGATGCTGACTTTGGTGGATGTAGAATGGATATAAAGAGTACATCCGGAACTTGTCATTTCTTAGGAGATTCATTAGTTTCTTGGTCATGCAAGAAGCAACATTCAGTAGCACTTTCCACTACTAATGCTGAATATGTAGCAGCTGGAAGTTGTTGTGCTCAAGTGTTGTGGATGCAACACACACTCACAGACTATGGTATGAGTTTTACCAAAACACAAATTTTGTGTGATAATACAAGTTCCATTTCCCTTAGTAAAAACCCTACACATCACTCTCATGCAAAGCACATAGATATTAGGCATCACTTCCTTAGATATCACACACTAAAAGGAGATATAATTCTTCAATTTATCAAAATTCAAGATCAACTTGCTGATATTTTCACAAAATCTTTACCCTCCGATATATTTTAATACATTAAACAGAAGTTAGGAATGATAACCATAAGGTAATATTCCTTGTTAACTTCCTATGGAATCAATCTTCTTATAGTAATAAACTCCTTTTCATAGGGGGAGTACATTTTTTCATAAGTTTTTCATACTTTTCATAATGAAGTTTTTCATATTTTTTGTAATGAATTTTTTTATATTTTTCGTAATGAAGTTTTTCATATTTTTCATAATAAAGTTTTTCATATTTTTCATAATGAAGTTTTTCATATTTTTCATAGTGAGTTTTTTCATATTTTTTGTAATGAAGTTTTTCATATTTTTCGTAATGCAGTTTTTCATATTTTTCATAATAAAGTTTTCATATTTTTTGTAATGAAGTTTTTCATATTTTTCATAATGATTTTTTTCATATTTTTCGTAATGAAGTTTTCAAAAAAATTTGTAATGAAGTTTTCAAAAAAATTCGTAATGAATTTTTCAAAAATTTTCGTAATGAAGATATTCGTAATGAAGATATTCGTAATGAAGATTTTCGTAATGAACACTTTCATAATGAACATCTCCATACTCAATTTTTTTCATACTCAAGTTTTTTTTTTGGAATCCAAAGTCCATCAAGAATAATTTTCCTTAATACAAATAATTCTCCTGGAAATCCAAAAGGTATGATTCTTTCTTGAGTTTTCGTAATCACCTTTTACTTGCTGGAAGTTTCTTTTGTTTTTAAAATTTCTTGGATTCTAGTTTTCTTAAATTCTATTATTTTCCTTTAAAAACCTCAAAATATCAGATCCTACCAAATTTTCCTTGCGACTATCATTTCAATCGTCAGATATGATCCGAATAATTCTCAGCCATTGGATTGAGATGGGAAGTTGAACTGTCATTTCAAACACCTATATAAAGGAACCCCGAAGGTTTGTCTCACATCAATTTCAAGCCTTTGCATGTCAAATCTCTGCCCTCCTACAAAATCCCGTTCCGAACTTATCAGAGTTTTCATAAGTACGAATGTCTGGTGAAGTTCCTTCTCAAGAGATGTCTTCTATCAAGACGATTGTGGAGTGGAAAATATACAGAGAAAGGCTGGTACATCCAAATTTCTTCAACAAGTATGACTCCATTATCTCCAAGAACATCAAGCTTAATGGATGGGAAAGTGTTTCCATTTTGAAGCTAGGGGCTCAAGACTTGGTGTATCTGGATCTACTTATTGATTTCTATGATTCAGTCAGTTTCTTTAAGGAAGAAGGGAGAGATAAGTTTTCATTCAAGAGTTATGGAAAAACTTATTCCCTCTCATACACCAAGGTTTCTAGCTTGGTGGGGCTGTCTTATGAAGGGGAAGTCGAGTTCTATTCCCACAAGCTGCCAGATGTTCAAAGAAGTTTTGTAAAGGTGAAGGCTATTGAATGTCTTGGACTTTCATATGTCAAGACTGCAAAGATTTCTTATTTGTCTACAAATAATCGTATCCTTGAGTTGTGGGTTCAAGGGTTTATCATTCCGAGGAAGGGTGATAAAGACATGCTGAAGAAGAGTGATATGTATATCTTGTATTTTTTGGTAAATATAAGGAAGATCAATCTGATGAAGCTTATTCTCATTATGATAGAGAACATCAAGAATGGGAACTTGAAAGCACAGATTCTTATGTACCCGGCCATTATTTCCAATATTATTGTTCGGTGCTTAGAGTCCTTAAAAATACCTTATAGTTCAAAGTTTAGGAATTACAAAGTTATGCTAATCAGTGATGACACTCTCAAGAGGATGAAAGTTGGTTTCTCTAAGGAGACAGGAGAATTCTATGACTTACTAGAGGAAGAGGCCGAAGCTGCTCTGAAGGAACAAGAGGTTCCTAAACCATCAAAAAAAGGATGAAAGAAGAGGAGGTTGAAGGAAGTGGTAGACGAAGGAAAATCCCAGAGGCTAAAGGAACCCAATCTGCAACTCCAAAGCCCAAGAAGCAGAAAGCTTATCCGGATGAGGTTGTTGCCAAGTGGAGGGAAGAAAAAAAGAATCGGAAGGAAGGAGAGCCACAGTTTGTCTTGAATCCTATAGAGGCCAAAGCCTTGAAAGAGAAGTCAACTGATGAGCTTGAGAAGCAAACTAAGGAAAAGAAGCAAAAGAAGAAAATGTCTGAGGCTAAAAAATTTCAATCTCTTATAAGGGATACTGAGATAGCATCCAAGAATATCCTGGTACCGAAATCATTCTTGGTAGAACCATCACCTAAGACTCTGGGTAAGAAATTTCTCACTCTGGAAAAATTACTTGAAAAGGTTGTTGAAGATAAGGAAGCTGTCGAAGAAGTGAAAAAATAAGAAATTAGTGGTGGCACTGAAGATCTTATTAAGAAAGTTTAATATTATCATGAAAAGGGAACCCAATCTAAGAAACTATCAATCCGAACTTCTGAAGAAGTATTCAAAGCTCCAAACTCCTAGGAAGGATGAGGAAGGTGAAGATGAGAAGGGTGAAGAAGAGGTTAATCAATTGTCTGAGGAAGAAAGCTATAATCATCACTTTATACACCCTGAGGATATTGAGGCAGGAGCCAAGAAAGAACAATTTGATGAAGATAGAATTGTTCAGTTGTCTAAAAGTGAGCATGAATCTCCAGATGAAGAAGTTGTTCCGAGAATCGATAAAGGGAAACAGGTGGTTGTTGATTCACCTACCAAATTTTCTTTAAGGAAGAAGTAAGCTGGTGGATCTTCTAATAGGAAGCTTGTCGAGCTAGAGTAAGAACCGTCACCAAGAAAAGTGTCAGATTCGGAATCATCAGCTCTAGGACATGATTTTTTCATTCAATCTCTGAAGAAGCTTGTTGATACTATTCCGATCTTTCCAACCATTGAATCCAGATGTCAGATGCTCCAACATATCTTGAATTAAAAATTGGATTTTGTATCCATGGTGATGGATAGGTGTGTAAAGATTGAGGTTGATTACAAGAACTTCCTTATAAACTGCAATTCCCACAGAAAATATTGTAAAAAAGTGGTCAGTTGGTCAAAGAATATAGTTGAAGATTTGAGAGAGCTTGATCAGTTTCAAGATGATATTAAGGAAAATTTTGATACTAAAGACAGAAAAATCAAGGATCTCACAAATAGCTTTGAGGAAAAGCTAAATCTTGAGAAGAATACTCTGATTCTGGAGGTCAAGGATCTGAATGGGAAGCTGAACTCTGTTGCTCAAAGCTGGAAGAGAGAAAGGGATCTTCGGATCGAGATTGAAGAGAAGTTAGTCAAGCAAGATGACTTGTTGAAGGTTTAGGAAGAGGCTATGAAGGCTCAGAATGATAAGATCAAAGCCTTAGATAATCAAGTAGAGGAATATCACAAGGAGATAAAGAAACCAAAAACCATTGTGAAGAAATCCATACCCAAGGAAAAGGAAGGAAAATAAATCTGATCTTTTGTTGTATTTTATTTCCTTGTACAAATTCTTCCAATCTTAATAAAATTTTGGATTTCTCGTTTTTGTTTGGATGTTTGTACTAATATTTTAGATACCATATTTTTTTATATTCCATCAAAATCTTTTTGAAAATCACAAAGGGGGAGAAGGAAAAGTAATTCTAAGTAAAGAAGAAATATCCCTAAGTAAGGGGGAGTTTATCTAAGGGGGATTTTTCCTATAGATATTTTCGTACTCAGGATAATGAAAAATCTCATTCCGGAAATCTAGAATACAATCCTTAGTATTCCAAAGCCTAAGGGGGAGTTAGTCGTATTCATCTTTTCCAATGTGAAAATGGAGATAAGTTTTATTTTAAAATCAAGAAAAAATTATCAAAGTCCTTATATTCTTTTTAGTAAGGATGATTGTGCTTTCCAAAAAGGAAGGGATTGTTGAGTAAATAAGGTTTTCCTTATGAATTTTACATTCCTTTATACTTGGGGGAGATTGTTAAGTCAATAAGGCCTCCTTATGACTTTACCATTCCTTCTTATTTTGAAAATCACAAACACCTTACTCAAGGAAAATCTCTTTTTACCATGTGTTTTACTTCTATAAGGAAAAACTTCCTTCCCCATGGAAATTTATCCTTACCATGTTTTCATTGTTTATATAATAATTTTCCTAAGTGTAAAATTCGGTTTGTAACCAAAACCTCATAATCTTATAAATACCTAGATATGAAGCATTCTGTTTTAGGATCTGAATTCTGATTAAGAATTCTGGTTATGAACTCTTCTGAGTTATGACTCTGAATTCTGATTAAGAATTCTGGTTATGAACTCTTCTGAGTTCTGACTCCAAATTATGATTATGAATTCTTGTTAAGAACTCTTCTGAGTTCTGATTCCTAATTCTGATTACGAATTCTGGTTACAAACTCTTCTGAGTTCTGACTCCAAATTATGAATACGAATTCTGGTTACGAACTTTTCCAAGTTCTGACTCTGAGTTCTCTGAATACAGACTCTAAACTCCTATGATTTCTGACTCCGAATTCTCATGAACTCTGACTCCGAACTTTGTAAGTTCTGGTTCTGAATTCTTGTGAATCTAGATTCTGAATTTCCTTGAAATTCAGACTCCAGCATTCTATAGAGTTTAGGTTCTGAATTCTTAGAAAACAGAATCTGAATATCCTTGTATTATAGAATCCGAATTCATTTTTGGTTAGAATCCTAACTTTCACTTTCTTACATTCTGAATGATGGATTATTATTTATGTAACCATATTTTTACTTACACTTGTTTTGTTATAAAATTATGTCGTGCTTTCAGTTATTAACTAACCATTGGTTGAGTTACACGTGTACAGGTCCCTCCAAAATTCAAGGAAAAATATGATCGTTGGAAGAGGGATCCGACCGTTGAAGTCATGCCTATAAATAAGAGCTCATTTGAAAGAGCTCAATATTGTTCTATGACTCAAGAGATTACATGTTATTGAAGTGATTTCTAGAGAGAGACTCTCATTACTTTGTGTGACTCTGATTATTGTTGTGTACAATCGAGGGCTTCTAGGGATAAGAAGATAGAGGTGTCGACTACCTTGAAGTTGAGGGATTCCTTGCTGAGAAAGGCAGAGGTGCCGAATACCTTAAAGTTGAGGGCTTGCAGGGATAGCAAGACAGACTCTGATCTTAGTATCGAGGGCTTACCCTGGTGTGGGTAAGATAGACTTTATTGAAAGTATAAATCAAGGGACCTTTATCCAAGGTTGTTGGATACCCTTCTCTTTGGGTTAAAAGATTTACTACTTGTTACTTGTTTTGTTACAAGTTTTCCACTGTATTTTTATTGTTGAGGAAAGTATAAATATCTTACACTTCCTTATACTTGTAATTTGATTTAGTTATATTCTATACACTTTAAGGTAGAATCTTTATCATTGTAAACATTCATTAAGTTTCATTTCTAGAACCATCTTTTCTGGAATCACTTTCTCGGAATCATATTTCCAGAATCAAGAAAGTGTGTAGAACTAGTTGTTTTGTGAATTACCTTGTTTAACCTTGTTAAATATAACCATATTTAAACATTCCAAAGGAATTTTTTAAAGTCTATAATTCACCCCCCCCCCCTCTTGTATTCTAAGAATCATTAGATACTTTACTCAGTGTCTATTTTATTTCGATCCTACATTTGGTATTATAGAGTATATCATACTCACATACCATCTAAACAAAATTAATTTAAATAAAATAAATAATTATTTAAATAAAAAGTCAGTTTTTAAACAATAACGCATTGTTTTTCACTATTCATCAAAAATTGAAAGTTTCCATAAAAATACAAAAAAAATAACCCTAATATAATTTTGATATTCCAAATCTAAAAATGATGTCTATTTTACCAAATTCAAAACATAGAATTTGTATTAATTAATTTAAAATTAATTCCCATTGTCAAAACCAAAAAGTAGGTTTTTGAGAAGTAAAAACTATCAAAACATTGATATGTGTTTATGTCCAGTTTAAAAGTGAAATTACTTCCAATGACCAAAATTGTATTAAATGATAAAAATATAATATAATTATACTTTAAAACCATTCAGATGTATAATTTATCACCATCAATTATTTTGATTAAAAATGTTGTTTTCAAGGATATATATAAAATTCAAAATGTGGTTATAACTATTCATAACTGCTTTCTAAATGGCTAGTTTGGTAGGTCATAGTGTGCTTGAACTCGGTGTTGCATACATTGCATGCTATTTTATTATTCAAAGAGAAGTGTACCGTGGAAGCTTGGGGTGTTACAGGACCTCCCCCCTGTTTTTGTTCTGGTTTAGTCTCAGGTGTTAAGTTGTCTCTTTTGGTAGGGAGTCAATTCGGGTCTCCCCATGTCAGTAACTCGTTTTTTTCCTTGGTTTTGTCTTGGTGTTAGGTAGTCTTGTTCAGAGCTATCTAACCACTAACTTCATCTCAAGGTAAACGTTGGGATTGGATCATGCCCAACAGTTTCATTGAAGTAAGGTTGTAGTAACCTTGTTCAAATTTGTTGTTTGTTTTAGATAAATTACTTGATATTTGTTGGGTGGTGGTTAATGTTGGATTTGGTGGTCTAGAACAAACTACTTTGTACTTTATTCATTAATAAAAGCCTTATCACATCTTGATTGTTCTTCTGCAAGAAAATTCATGTGATAATGTCCTAAGGACAGCTGTTGCATTAAAGGGTCATAGACAATCCCTGCTATGATGAGAACCCATAAGTTCCATAACACTGTTCTTGAATATATGTTCTATGGACGGATGATATTATTTGAGGGACACAAATAATACAGGTCATTAGGGGTGAGGACTCATAAAACTTTGAGGCACCTTCTCATGGTGTGTGCTCTTGGTAATATCCAGGAGGATAATATGAGAATGAGACACGCCAATAGAAAATACACATTTCATAGTGTCATTGGATGTTCCTATATGCAGACGTGTGTATTGGTCCTTAGACTTTAAGATTATTATTAATGGGTATTACGACTCACGCACTTAGATGTATTGATGAAAACTCTGATGACACACTGTTCGCAGTGAGGTAGGATATGTTGGGTGCATTACGAGTAATACTACATTAATAGATAATGTGAGAAAGGATTTGTCCCTTATGTTCCATAACGGAAGTAGATATCTCAGGCCCTTTGATGGAATTGATATAGCCTAAATAAATCTGTGTCCATGGTAAGGTATGGGTGAGTTCAATTCTGGGAAGTCAAAGAAATAATAATCGAGCACATGGGTTGATGGAACTAGCGTGCAACTCGCTGGATTAGAGACATCGAGACAAAGGGATTATATTACACGGTAAGCGTTTGTAGGAGGTGACACGTCATTGCGGCGTTAACTTCTTTCTCTATGGGTGACTTGGCGTGTTTCTAGACGTTAACCTTGGACTTTAGGCAGGCACTTCCTAATGCTACTAAGAAAGAGGCCTAGAGGGTCACACACTAAGTGTGTCCATGTATCTCAGTTAAATAGTAATTTAACAAGTTAAATAAATATTATTCCCGACGGTGGTTTAATAATTATTTAAGGATTCCTGATCGCATTTATTTCGACACTAGTTATTAGAGAGAATATATTGTGGGATAAATAATATATTTATTAGCGAGTAATGCAGTTACATTTATTTAAGAAATAAATAGACATTACTCAAGGTCTAATAAATGTGGTGGAGAAAAATGGAAAATAAAATTACACGTCGTGTATATTAAATATACACGCCATGTATTAATTATTACATGCCATGTAGTTTTCCAGTCGGGATTTTTAGAATATAATATTGTTTTATTAAATGATATTAATTATAATCAACGTGGGCGCATGTCAAGGAATTAATAATTCGACACGGGGTTTCAATAAGAGTTAATGAAATAAATAAAATGCGTAACGCCTTTATTTATTGTCATAACTCTATTAACCTCAAACCCGATTATGAATATCTTCACAACCCCAACACTTTTCCAGAGCCATTATTGTGCACAACGGATTTGGAAAAACTCACAATCCAAGAGAGAATTCCCTTTTCCACCAAGAACGCCCTCAAGTTATGAGAGCGAGATCCTCCACCGGATCAAGGCAGTCAAAGGCGGACATCGCAAACGAAGGTTCTTCCGCGCTAGCACCAGGAGATCCCTTCGACGATGTCCAGAGATACGTGGAGCACGTGTGGATCACCTCTAGAGGAATCCTATACTTGGATTCTATGACACAACAACGGGTTACAAAATCATGACCAGAGACATCAACGAAGAAAGAATTCCACCGAGGTAATTCTTGTGAATTAATTAAATTAATTATAACCAACATATGATGATCCTATCTAAACGGTTTCAGGACTCTTCTTTTATTTTTCATTCTTTGTTCCATTCTGAATATACAGCATTTTATATCGTGATGGATCTCGGATTGAACGTTGTTTAATGCTAAAATTAAAGTTGGGAAAACCCACAAACATGCTTCTGCTGTGCCCGGAACCTACAAGTGGTATCAGAGCATTCATATCGTTGATTATAATTATTTATCTTTTCATTGGTGATTTACGCATTTAATAATTTAGTTATTTCAATTCATGTTTAATATTTCTGGAAATCTGAATCTCAAGATCTGTTCCTCCTCCCTCATTTCTCGTTCACCTCACAGAAACGAATTTTTCTTTTAATTTTGATTAAAATAAAATAGAGGAACTCAACCAGAGGAGCCAAACGTTTCTGGCCGTACAACACCAGAATACACGGCCTGTATTCAGAAGTATACTTTGTGTAGTCTAGGTTCAATGCATTGACTGATCCACCAAATTAGGCCGTGTATTGGATTCTTTATAAGAATTTAAGACACCGTGTTTTGACCAAAAACAGCCAGCACACGGTTTTCGGATTACACGCTGTGTGGTCCAATGAACACGGCGTGTAGTCCCTTTGGGTTAGGGTTGGGTGGTGTACCCCGTACACGGCTTTCCTAGCTGGAAACCATGTAACGCGGAAACTACACGGCGTGTGTCCCATAGAACACACCGTGTACTCCGAAAATTTCTGAATTACATTAACATGCCATGTCCTAGGGCGTGTACTTCAGATGGATGGTGAAGAAAAGTACACGCCATGTAGTAGGAACTACATGTCATGTACTCACCCAAATTACGAAGATTTATTAAAATTTATTATTATATTATACAAACCCTTGATACGTGTACCTTGGTGCAGGCGTAAAGCTGAGGCACAACACGTGATAGATGTTTTATATATATGTGTTTAATATAACATCTGTGTAATGAACAGGAATTCACCAGGTTGCCTCCAAGGTACAAGTTACGTACAAGGATAATTTTAAATGAATTTATTTGTTTAAAATTATGATGGATGAGAATCTCAAGGAAGTTTAGAAAAGGGTTTAAGATAAAAGGATTGATTAATTAAAGATAATTAATTAATTAAAGCGTGATTTATCTTAAACAAGAACGATTAAAGAATTGAATGATAGTTTTATTTATACGTAAATATCGTTGCATGTATGGATGATCATGATCTAGACTGAGACCTTTGTATGTGAATGGTTTCTTTTAATTTATTTATTTAAATTAAATTTGTTGTCCTGCGAGCCATCTCCTCATTAATTTGTAGGGTCTGCGCACCCAAGGATTATTTTATGTAAAAACATCCTTTACCCCTCACCTGCGTGTGAGATAAATGCATATGTAATGGATGGAGATCCCAAACTAGTGTAGGTGGCTCAAGTCAGGAGCCAAGGTGAAACCAATCCAAGGATATACAAAGGTGGACAGGTGGAAAGCTGTAAACACAAACCCGAAAGGTTCAAGGTGTTTCTCCCCTAGGTATTGGGTTAGTTTATCAAACTCTAGATAAACTAACCAATAGAAAAATCTCATGATCATACCATTTATTTTATTTCTATCAGTTTCATGGTTTATTTATTGTGGGTGTGTTGTCACGATCACACAATTAATGAATTAAACGAGCATGCAAGATGGAACAAAAATAAAACTGGATTATACGTAAATATTATCTTAGACATGGTTAATCACTTAAGTATATCCCACTTAATATTAACAAGAATGTAATCAAAGATAATAAAATGGAAATTTACGTATAAGGATAAAATCCCTCAAAAGAAATATTAAGTCGGTATAGCCTTCCATAATCTTGGTTAGAATCAAACCATAGTTCAAAGTGCTTGACCAACCCTAGTTGGGGTGATTTCAATTATCGGGGAATTCTAATTCAAGGTTTTGGGTTGACTTGAATTGGTTTGCATCAAGGGTTGACTGACACAGAAGGACTTGGTGTGACCAAGAGGCAAAGGTTGAGGAAATCCAAAATAAAAAGGATTTCAGGATTGGGGAGTCCACTCAGCGGATCAAGGAGCTGCGAGTTAATGCAGTTGGCATTTGGAATGCCTACCTAAAACCCTTCACGTTGCTTGACCAACCCTTGTTGGGGTAATGTGAAGGTAAATATGGATCCTTTCCACTAGAATATTTAGGCAACAGAATATTTCGAAATCAATGGTGAGGGATATTGGATTTCGATAAAATAGTGGGAGACTAATAAGTATTAATTTATTTATTTGTCTCATTTTTGTAATAAATTACTAAACCTTTTCTCATCTTAATTTATAGAAACGACAAGAAAATGACTTCAAACATATCATTGAGAACCATACTCGAGAAGGAAAACCTTTTCACCGGCACCAATTTCCAAGAGTGGCAGAGGCGTTTGCGCGTCATCCATCGCCACGAAAGGCAATTGTATGTGCTGGAAGATCCTATTCCAGTTGAGCCTGGGAAAGAGGATAGTGATGAGGAATTATCTCTCTAGATGAAACACATGGATGATGCCACAGATTTCCAGTGTTTCATGCTATCGGCCATGTCCAATGAGCTCTTGAAGCAACATGAAAATATGGACGTATATAGCATGATGTCTCACCTTAAGGATCTCTACCAAGAGAAGGCGAGATAGGAGAGGTATGAGATCTCCAATGCTTTGTTTACAACTAAGCTTGGAGATTCTGTGCCAGCTGGGCCTCATGTAGTCAAGCTTATTGGCTACATTAAATGCCTGGACATCTTAGGGATTAAATTTCCAGATGAGTTGCATACAGATCTCATCCTATCATCACTGCCCAAGACCTTCTCTAGCTTCATTGTCAATTATAACATGAGCGGAAATGAGAAGAGTCTATCGGAGCTTTTGACCTTGATTCTCCAGGTAGACAAGGACATGGGGCGTGACAAACCCGTAGTCCTTATAGTGAACAAGAAAAGGAAGGACAAGGAAAAGGGTCCAAAGACTTATAAACGGTCTGAAGCCCCCGAGCACCGTCCCTCCAAGAAGGGGAAGATCCAGAGGTAGGGAAAGGAACAGGAGGTGGTGTGTTTTTCATGTGGCAAGCAGGGCCACTGGAAGAGAAACTGCACCCAGAAGCATGGGGATGCTAAAGGTGCGTTCATTGTCAAGTGTAATCTTTCAATTTCTACACATTGGGTATTAGATACAGCTTGTGGGGCTCACATATGTATTCAAATGCAGGAAGCAAGTAGATTTAGAAATATTGTCAGAGGAGAGGTGGATCTTTGAGCTGCCAATGGCGCAAGGCTGGTTGTGTTGGATATTGGTGATTACCACCTCTCATTACCGACTGGCATGATTTTGGTTTTACATAACTATTATTATGTGCCTAGTGTTACCAAGAACATAATTTCTATATCTTGTTTGGATATGGATGGATTTATTTTCAAGTTTGGAAATAAGGGTTTTCTCTTTTATAAGAACAACGTATGTTATGGTATGGCGCATTTAAATAATGGTTTGTATGTATTAAATTACGAAAACCAAGTGTTAGCAATAGATAAAGAAACAAACTCACATGACTCATACATCACCCAGTTGTGGCATCACCGTCTCGGTCATGTAAACGAGAAGCACTTGACAAATATTTTCCAAGATGGATATTTATACTCTACTGAGCTAAAACCATATGATAGATGTCACGCTTATTTACAAGGTAAAATGACCAAGCTTCCTTTCGGTGGACAGGGTGAAAGGGCCACAGAGCTTCTAGGATTGGTACACACGGATGTATGCAGACCATTTCCAGTAGAATCAATAGGTGGATATTCTTACTTCATTACTTTTATTGATGATTTGAGTAGATACAGATTTGTCTACTTAATGAGGTATAAGTCAGAATCCTTAGAGAAATTTAAGGAATTCGATAATGAAGTAGAGAATCAGCTTGGTAAGAAGATAAAGAAACTTAGATCGGATCGAGGTAGAGAATATTTGAACCAAGAGTTCATCGATCTTCTACGGGAGTCTAGGATTCTATCTCAGATCACTCCTCCTTATACACCACAGTAGAACGGTGTTAGTGAAAGGAGGAACCGAACCTTGTTGGAAATGGTGAGGTCAATGATGAGTCATGCGGATATTTTATTATCCTTTTGGGGATATGCATTACAAACTGCAACATACACATTAAACCAAGTACCAACTAAGGTGGAAAATGGAATTCCATCCGAGTTATGGAATGGAAAGAAACCCATTTTTTCACATACATGTGTATGGGGATGCGAGGAATTTGTTAAGGCCTTCTCAGGCAACAAACTAGCACCCCGGGGCATGAAGTGTATCTTTATAGGATATCCTAAGGAAACAAAAGGATATTACCTATATAACCCTCAGGACAAGAAAGTGATTGTTGCTAGACAAGTCATCTTTCTTGAGAGGGAGCACATCCTCAAAAAGGATAGTGGGAGAAATATTGACATCGATGAAGTTGATACTCAAGATACACAGGAGTTGGTACAGGAACAAGTTCCACATGTCCCCTTGGAAGAGGTTCCAGAAACACAAGTACTACGTAGGATCTCAAGAGAGGAAAGAGAACCAGAGAGATTTTGTTTCCTAGTCACCGAGGATGTTGAATCGTTATTGTTGGACAATGATGAACCTCTATCCTATAAGGAAGTATTAAAAAGATCATAAGCTGCAAGATGGCTAGAAGCTATGAATTTTGAGATGGATTCCATGTATCAGAACCAAGTCTGGGTTCTGGTCGATGAGCCAGTTGATGTAAAACCTATTGGATGCAAATGGGTATTCAAGAGAAAACTGGACATGGAAGGTCAAGTTAGCACCTATAAAGCAAGGGTAGTGGCTAAAGGATTCAGACAGCATCAAGGAATTGACTATGATGAAACCTTCTCACCAGTTTCCATGTTTAAATCCATAAGAAACATACTTGTCATAGCAGCTTACCATGACTACGAGATTTGGAAAATGGATGTCAAAACAGTATTCCTTAACGGAAACCTTCAGGAAGATGTCTATATGACACAACCATAAGGGTTTGTGACACCAGGTGAAGCCAAACGGGTTTGCAAGTTGCAGAAATCCATTTATGGATTTAAGAAATAATCCATGTCATGGAACATTCGATTTGATGAAGCCATAACGGAATTAGGTTTCAGTGATCCATGTGTTTATAAGCGGTTTAATGGGAATACGATCCTTATCCTAGTAGTATATGTTGACGACATATTACTTATTGGAAACTATGTACCATTTTTACAGTCAGTTAAATACTGGTTGAACAAGTATTTCTCCATGAAGGACTTAGGAGAAGCAGCCTACATTCTAGGGATCAAGATCATTCGTGATAGATCCAAGAGGCTTCTTGGACTAAGTCAGGGTGCATACATTGACCAGATACTAAAGAGATTTAGTATGGAACAATCCAAGAGGGGATTGGTTCCAGTGTCACATGACCTACATCTCTCTAAGAAAATGTGTCCTCAGACACAATAAGAGAAAGATAGAATGAGTAAGATCTCATACGCTTTGGCTATAGGATCCATCATGTATGCCATGTTATGTATCAGGATTGATGTTGCCTATGAACTGAGCATGGTAGGCAGATATCAAGAAGATCCAGGCGAACAGCATTGGACTACTATTAATACTATCCTTAAGTATCTGAGAAAAACTAATGATATGTTCCTGGTGTATGGAGGAGACGAGGAGATTGTCATCAGAGGGTATGTTGATGCTGGTTTTCAGACAAATCAAAACGATTTGAAGTCGCAGTCTGGATATGTTTTCTGTCTCAATAGAGGAGCTGTGAGCTGGAAGAGTTCAAAGCAGCCAATTGTCGCCGATTCTACAGCGGAGTCAGAATATATAGCAGCTTCTAATACATCCAAGGAATCCATATGGATTTGTAACTTTGTCCAGGAGCTTGATGTGGTTCCTAACAGTAAATATCCCATTACATTGTATTGTGATAATACTGCAGTGGTGGCTCTTGAAAAAGAACCAAGGTCACATAAATGGACAAAGCACATACTCCGGAAGTATCACCTCTTGAGGTATTTCTATCAGAGGGGTGAAGTTTTTGTGAGCAGAGTGTCCACAGAAGAGAACATGGAGGACCCCATGAATAAAGGCCTATCTCAGCATAAGCATGAATATCATGTGAGAGCTAGTGGGTTAAAGTTTGTTAGCAGTTGGCTCTAGTCCAAGTGGGAGTCTGTTGGATTTGGTGGTCTAGAACCAACTACTTTGTACTTTATTCATTAATAAAAGCCTTATCACATCTTGATTGTTCTTCTGTGTGACAATGCAAATGATAATGTCCAAAGGACAGCTGTTGCATTAAAGGGTCATAGAGGATCCCTGCTATGATGAGAACCCATAAGTGCCATAAAAATATTCTTGAATATATGTTCTATGACCGGATGATATTATTTGAGGGACACAAATAATACAAGTCATTAGGGGTGAGGACTCATAAAACTTTGAGGCACCTTCTCATGGTGTGCACCCTTGGTAATATCCAGGAGGATATTATGAGAACGAGACCTGCCAGTAGGAAATCCACATTTCATAGTGTCATTGGATGTTCTTATCTGCGGATGTGTGTATTGGTCGTTATACTTTAAGATTATTATTAATGGGTATTAAAACTCACGCACTTAGATGTATTGATGAAAATTGTGACGACGCACTATTCGCAGCGAGGTAGGATACATTAGGTGCGTCACGAGTAATACTTCATTAATAGATAATGTGATAAAGGATTTGTCCCTTATGTTCCATAATAGAAGTAGATATCTCAGTCCCTTTGATGGAATCTATATAGCCTAAATAAATCCATGGTCATGGAAATGTATGGGCGAGTTCAATTCTGGGAAGTCAAAGAAAGAATAATCGAGCACATGGGTTGATGGACTAGCATGCAACCCGCTTGATTAGAGACATCGAGACAAAGGGATTATATTACACGGTAAGCATTCGTAGGAGGTGACACGTCATTGTGGCGTTAACTTCTTTCTCTATGGGTGCCTTGGTGTGTTGCTAGACGCTAACCTTGGACTTTAGGCAGGCTCCGCCTAATGCCACTAGGAAAGAGGACTAGAGGGTCACACACTAAGTGTGTCCATGTATCTCAGTTAAATATTAATTTAACAAGTTAAATAAATATTATTCCTGACTGTGGTTTAATAATTACTTAAGGATTCCTGATCGCATTTATTTCGACACTAGTTATTCGAGAGAATATATTGTGGGAGAAATAATATATTTATTAGCGAGTAATGCAGTTGCATTTATTTAATAAATAAATAGCCATTACTCAAGGTCTAATAAATGTGGTGGAGAAAAATGGAAAATAAAAGTACACGCCGTGTATATTAAATATACACGCCGTGTATTAATTATTAAACGCCGTGTAGTTTTACAGTTGGGATTTTGAGGATATAATATTGTTTTATTAAATGATATTAATTATAATCAGTGTGGGTGCATGTCAAACAATTAATAATTCGACATGGGGATTCAATAAGAGTTAATGAAATAAATAAAATGCGTAACGTGTTTATTTATTGTCATAACTCTATTAACCTCAAACCCGATTATAAATATCCTCACAACCCCAAAACTTTTCCAGAGCCATTTTTGTGCACAATGGATTTAGAAATACTCCCAAGCCAAGATAGAATTCCCTTTTCCACCAAGAACTCCCTCAAGTTATGAGAGCGAGATCCTCCACCAGATCAAGGTGGTCGAAGGCAGACATCACAAGCGAAGGTTCTTCCGCGCTAGCACCCGGAGATCCCTTCGGCGACATCCAGAGATACGTGGAGCACATGTGGATCACCGCTAGAGGAATCCTATAATTGGATTCTATGATGCAACAACGGATCACAGGATCATGACTGGAGACATCGACGAAGAAAGAATTCCACCGAGGTAATTCTTGTAAATTAATTAAATTAATTATAACCAACATATGATGATCCTATATCAAAGGTTATGGGACTTCTTTTTTTCATTCTTCGTTCCATTCTAAAGATCTGACATTTTATATCGTGACGGATCTCGGATTGAACGTTGTTTAACGCTAAAATTAAAGTTGGGAAAACCCACCAACGCGCTTCCACTGCGCCCAGAACCTACAGTTAAGGTGTTTTATCTTAGGATCTAGTTCGATTATGTTTTCTCATTTCAAGAAATTGGTGTAATTTTTGGTTGGTGAGATTATATTTTCCTTTGTTTGATCAACTAGAGGTATTTTGGATTTTGGGGGTGGGTGACCCTTAATACGGGAGTCCTTCTTGGTCTCTCGAGTTAACCCATATCCCATTTTTTCTGATGGTAGTGTCCTTGTTAACCTTTTGTTTTATTTTTGTCGGGAACACCCCCTATGAATTTAAAAATTGTATCGGGTTTAGTTTTGTATTTGGATTTGTTATGTATTTCTGGGGATGGAAAGCATTATGGTGGGGAGAATTGTCACACCTGGGTTTTTAACTTTTACTTTGTTGCAGTTCGGGTTGAATTATTGGTCGTTTTCTCAGGTGATAGATGTGATAGGTTTGAAATTTTGGGAAATTTTCTCTCTTCTATTCTTAGCCTATCTTTCCCCCCTAGGTTCCCCCTAAGTCCCCCTTGAATTTGGATGAAAATGGGCAGGTTTTGGGTGGACAGAACAGGCCACGTGGTTTGGCCGTACGGTTTACTAAACCATGCAGCCAAACTATGCATAGGTGTCCAAGTCATAAAAAAATGTTTTATTTTTCCAATTTTTACCTTCTGAGATTTACTCTAGATCACCCATTTCTTCCCCCATTTTTGACTTATATCTAAGTAAGGCTCTAAATATCCCTCAAGCCTCCTAGGAACCCATTTTTTAAGGGGTTTTTGTTGGTGGAACTTCATGATTCTTCAAGTAAGTGATTTCATCTATTGTTTCTTTCATTATCCTTAGGGTTTATTCCCTCTTTCTTGAAGTTCCACTTATCCAGTAGTTGGGGATCTATACCTAGTGTTTGATTTTGACTTACTTGTTTCAATCTTGTTGATTATGGTTCATTTTCACTCCCTTGTGGTGCAGTGCTGGTGTGGTTGAAGTTTTGCACAAATATTTGGGGTCTTCAACATATAAGGTAGGTGATTCCATGTGTAGGCATTCTTTGATGAATTTATCTTTATTTATTCAGTTTTTTTCATTTTTCCCTTCCATTGTGTTTTGTGTGAAAACCATTTTTGGTAACATTGGTTAAGTGTATGGTTTTAAAGTAGCATTTTTTTGTGAAAATGAGTGTTTTTCTTGTGAAATCCATGTTGTATCTTTTGTGGTAATTTTATGATTCATGGAATTTTATTTTTAAAGGATTATAGGGCTTATATTTCTATTTTTGGCATGGTGTTGGTGTGATTTTAGGCTTAAAATAGTGCTTTTGAATGGGTTTTATGTGCAAAACCTTGTTATTCTTCTTGAAATGGTTTTATGAAAAACTTTAACGGTTTATTGAATTCCTCAAAGGGTGAAAAGTATGTGTGGGTATTTTTTTGGTATGTGTATGGTATAGAAATTTTATTTTTATGTTCAAAATGTTATTGATAACATGTGGAACTTGTTTCAGCACAAAGAGAGAATCCCCAGTATCTATGTGGGAAGACTAGGACTAGTATGCTAGTGATCCGGAGTGGTTTCATCCTTGTTTCATTTAGAAATATTGACAATAGAAACACTAAATAAACTATGATGATGATTTGGGACCACTAGGACATTGGGGTTTCCCCTCCTGGTGTCTCTTTCACAAGACAGATGTTTTTTATGGATACTTTTACATCGAGTTAAGATGTACCCGGGGCCCACAACTAGCTAGTGCCTAGGGGTGTTCCCATGACTAGTGCTCAATGACTATATGATACTCACCATTGGTATATGATGTGTTTGTCTAGAAAATTCAGTATCATGTGTGTTTTATTTAAAAGTTTACATTTTTAAAAGTATCCCTCTTGAAAATTGTTTTCATTTTAAGGTTGCATCTCTTTGAAATTATTGTTGGCATTTCTTGTTTATAAAAACTTGTAAGATTTTCTTCTTAAAATGTTTATCACATGGAATATAATTGGGTGGAACCCTAATGGAATTAGGCTCACACCCTACTTATACCTTTGGGTGTAAGTAGACTTGGTAATTTTTATTTTAGGTCTGGTTAAAGCTTTTAGAACTGGTTGTTTTGGTTTCTAGTGGTCCTTCTTAGTGTGGTGTCATGGAGATGGCTTGAGGGTGATGCCCCCTTTCCATGAGGTGGTTCTTGGGATATTATTTTTGGATTTCTTACCTTGTGGTAGTCTTTAGGTTTTTTATAAACCTATGTATTTCAATTCTTAATTTTTGTAAAGTTTGTTTTGGTTTAAAAAATTCAAATTCATTTTATTTGCCTTTGTTCGATGTTTTATGATTATAAATTCGGGTAAATCATTCCCAAACTTTATTCATGATACTTGGGAACTTTTTCCGGCCTGTGGGGATCAGGAATTCCCTTTGGGCCTTACCTCAGACTGATTTGGGCACCAGTTTGGATGGCGACCAGATCTGGTTCATGAAAAACCCCCCACACTAGAAGCATTGAAATACACTACAAAATCTCTCCCATGATCATGAATAATTAAAATAGGTGCAGATGTTAGATGAATATTCAAATTCTCAAGAGCACTTTGTAACTTCTCATATTACTCAAAATTTACCCTTTTCTTGGTCAAATTTATCAAGGGACAAGTTTCCTAGATAAGTTCTAAATGAAAAAACCTATAATATTCAGAAAATCCTAGAAAGTTATAGATCTCAAGCACATTCTTGGGATACTCCCAAGACATGATTGCTTAAACTTTCTTTGGATCCACTGAAAATACTGCCTAAAAATCACATTTTCCAAGAATTTTACTTATTGGATCCAAAAAATATAACTTTGATAACTTGGAATTAGATCAACCCCAACTTGGAAGCAACTATTCCTTCCCTCCAATATGGATATCCCACTCACCCTGAAATATGTGAGTGCTCCCATTTAGAGTAAATAACTGGACCCTATGGGAATAACATTAAACTAACTCCTTGAATCTAATCAACCAATCAATGGAGATAATATGGTTGAAAATTTCTAGGTCTGAAATAAGGAATTCCTAAATAAATTCCATGTTATCTAACAAAACATGGTACTTAGGGCACTTGAAACCTTTATTCTTCTTTCTACCCAATGGGGTTATCATATCCCTGAAATAAGGCATGAACCCAGCTTCCATACCCAAAGAATCAATTTGATTAAGTGAAACGGATCAATGGGATGAACCTATGTCAAATAAAAATGATTCCATATAAGAATCAATAAACATCATATCTATAATGGTGGTCACCCAGGATTCTAGCTCCTCTGGCATAACCTATGCTATATAGAGGCACCCTAGCTTAGACCCTCCCTACACCTTCTTACCCTGGTGAGAATCCCCCTTTCCATGAGGGAGAGATCCCCCACCCATGGAATCCTCTTACTTCACCTAAGATTCCTTCTAAAATGTAGATCCCATACCTCTTCTCTATGAATCCAACTGACAGAAACACCGGATATGTCCTAACTGGCCACACTGATGGCACATCCTTTGAGTCTCTAATAAATTCATCCTAGTGTATAATTCCTTACCACACTAATATAAAACAAAGGTTTTTCAACCTTAAGAATCCATAGTAACTGAACCCAAAGACTGATGTACACTCTTTCTACTGCCCCTGTGAGACTCATCATGTTTCGGCTTCTATCCCAATGAAGAACTTTGGATATCGCCCTCTAAAGGAACACTATTGAGAAATCTCTTACCATTCAAATATTCCTCTACCATCATTTTCATGCCAACCACCTCTGAATAGGTCGGTATACATAGAAAAATGAGTATAGACATGATCATTGGACTCAATCCCATCTTGAAACACTAAGCCTTGAGGAAATCATTCATAAAGAGATTCAGAGAGACATGAACCAACTCAGTAAATCTATAGGCATACTCCATCATCAAATGATCACCCTACTCTAGCTTTAGTAACTTATAGGATTTTTACACTCTCAAGTTCACCATGCAGAACTACCAATTAAACACAACTTTGAGAATGGGCCATATGAGATCCTCATAATTCCCCAAAATCACCATAAATTCACACCAATTCCTACCTATTCCTTCAACACATACATGGAAAAGACACTTTCAAGGTATTATGGGTTTTCAAGAACTCAAATATCTGATCAATATGATCCAACCACTCCTTGAGCTCATTGGATCCCATATCTCCATAGAAAACCAGTGGATTCTGCCTTCAAAAATATTGAGCATAGTCCATGGTCTATGTCTATTCACGACCACCCACTTGACCCAAGGTTTGGATCATAAAAATCACATACTCCACCAATTCCAAATCAATGGAAGGTTTCAACTATGGGGTACTCTCCACTGCACCCTCTTTACACTTGGAAGAGGTCCTTCTGGGAGACATTGTCTATAATACACAAAGCACGAGCTTTATCAATCACAATCCAAAATCAAACTACATCAAAAGTACCAAAAGAAAATAATCTAACATGGGAATCATCAAAAATCAAAAACGTCATAAGAAACCCAAAATGAGAAAGGATACAAAAATCAAAAATTTCGAGAATTTCCCACACTGAACAATTTGGCCACATAGTTAGGAAAACTATATTCCAAAAGTGTAGGAGTAACTAAATTTTTAAGGCAAGGCCACATTGGGTGAACACGTTTTCTGCTAACCATTCTCACTAATCATGTGCCTTCTATGGACCTCCCTGTTTAACCCCTAAAACTAAAAAACAGCCCTTGGGATTACCCCAGTACATTCCACTAACAGGGAAATACCTTGAAACATCATAAAAATACCCACAAAAAGGTTCAAAACATCACCAAAATCTTGAAACACCCATGGAAACAAAAGGTTTGACATGAAGAAGAGTGGGACAAAGACACCCTCATTCAAACTTCACAAGTTCCAATGGTTCTACATCCAATATACCACTGACTCCCAAATAAAAAGGGGTCTTATACCATTTTGTAATGAACCAACCTGGGTTTACCCAACCCGTTACCAAATCCATCCTACCACATGGCTCGAAGCATATTCCTAATCACCACAGGATGGAGACAAGCACTAGGAATAACCAACCAAAGCTTGGGAATGATTTATTCAATGGTAAACCAACATGACCCATTCATAAGAGGGGAATCCAAACCACTAGAATCATATTAAACAACATAATATGAACAGATACCATAAAGAATTACATACATCATGTACAAAACATGTCATAACTGAATATATTCATGGTATCTCAAAAACAAACACAAACTCAAAGGAAAAGGGTACAATTCTAAACAAGGACAAGTACAACCCAAAATGTACAAAATACCAAAAATGAATCCACATGATTTCTTCCCTATGAGACAATATCTCATCCACAAAACACTGGATGAAGGTATTCATGAAGAGACACCCTGGTACATAGTGACTTTGCCTTTACCAGTGTCCTGCAAAAGGAAATATACAAACACCAAAAGAACCAAGAAGGGTGTGGGGAAAAATACTAGTATGATACCACCATGAATATTCTTAGATAATTTTTCCATGAAAACCATTAAACCAGTTTGAAAATATTTTTGAAACAAAACCACTTTGAATATATAACATTTTCAAACTTTAAAATCCATTTGGTTTTCCATTTCAACAAAACTAAATTTTCAAAACAATATCTAATATGGATCATTAAATAAAACCATGCACAACATGATTATAAACAAATGAGGAATAATAAAAATGATCATAACATCAACATAAAATTATCTTACTAATGTAAATGAACAAATGGGAATAATAAATCTCATCACATCAAGATGGAACTAATCGAATTCATAAAGCATATAAACCAATCCATCATTAGTAATGTGAACATATGTCTCTAAACATCAGACCTATTGTGAGTGAGTAAAAAAATATTCTATCTAACTAAGAAATGGAAGCTCTCATAGTCTTCCCTGATCCCAAAATGGAATCTCTCAAAATATTCCTACCCAAATGCCCTCATGGTCCCTTAGAAACCAAATTTGAGTCTCACACGGTCCTCCCTTTGATGTATCACACAACCACTTAGACAAAACAATATGGAATCTCACATGTTCTTCCCTCCAAAGCATCACATGGCCTCTCGAACAAACTCCTCTCTCACACCCAATTAGCCCATGTGTTACTCCATGACAACACATCCACAAACAAGTTCCCATATCAATCAAATAATAACATAATCCATTTCATAAAAAACATGCCCAATTTTATAAAAATACCTTTTTCATGTTAAAACCATTTCTAAGACAACTTTATAAATCCATTTAGAATCACAAAACCTCTTTAATCTATTTTATCAAACATTTGGGGGGAATACAAGACACGCCCATTTGGAAAACCCCACTTTAAATCCCAAATTTCCAATCCAATCCATGAAATGCATCAATCATGGAATACAAAACAAGTATAAATCATTCAAATTGAAATTTAATCAAAACAAACCAAAGTAAATTATAAATTTAAATGTATTCTATGGAAAAACACACTTAAGTAGAGACACATACCTCATATTAAATCCAAAGCTCATCACCTCCAATAAAAACTACCTGAAAGAGGTATAACAAGGACTCAAATTCCTAATTAATAAGAAATCAAACCAAAAAATCCATTACTTTTTCTAAATTCCTCCAACACCCCCACTAGGGTTCCACATCTCTATGAAAATGGAACAAAAAGGGTAAGAAGGTGGAAAGGAAGAATAAATCAAGAAGTATTTGACTTACCTCAAGCCAAGACACCAAGATCTCCAAGAAGAATATGACAAGTAGAAATAATATCCAAGACAATAGAGAGGGGATGATCATGATGGAGTAGAGAAATAGGTTCAAAACCCTTAAAGATTAATAGGGGAAATGTGAAAATCCACTTTTTAAGTGACCTATAAAGGCTGCAAGATTTGTCCGTATGTTTAGGAAAATTGTGCACCAACCATGTAGGTCCACTGTATAGCCAAAAAGTGCCACACAATTTCTTCTAGATTCCACAGGGTTTGAAAGACCATGCTTGGACTAAGAAAACCCCCATTTTCATTCATTGCAACCCTCTTGCATGATTAGCCACATGTTTTAATAGATCGTGTGCTAAACATGATGCTAGTTTGCTTCTACACAAAAACTCTCAGTTCAAACTCCCAAAACACAGGAACTCCAAGAACAAATCAAAAGATAAATAAAACTTAAAATAATGTGTACTAGTGACTCGACATGTGGCACATGATTTCATATTTCAATTACACGCCAATCCAAATTGCATTGAACAAATCACAAAACCTATGAAATTAAATTCTAGACACCTATATCAAACTCAAAAACACTCCAAAAAAATTTCTAATATAGGGTTTACAACAAACACAACTTACTCAATGATTTAAAGGGAAATTAAATCTCCCACTTTGGATTTCTCATCAACCTGTGAAAATCTTACTCAATGTAAGGTCTTGGTTTTTCTAGGAGTTATATATCCTATTATTTTTAGTCTAAATATTTTATTTTATATAAATAGATATTATTAATGATTTCATACAATTTTTGGGAGCATATAGGCTCAAATCAGGCCTTGAAGTTATAGTTTTTGGAGAAACAGGTAGAGGCGCATGGTTGGCACATGGTTAGTAGTAATTGTACATCTTAGCCATGCATCCTAAAAGTAAAGATCATGGTTAGATTAAAACGATGAGGGAGGATAAAATCTCAGAAAAAAACTATAATAAATTTTAGTCATGAGTATCACTTTTTCACATGGTTAGTACTAACTGTGCACCTAGGTCATATAGGGGTGTGGGCTTAGTACAGCTCTAAATGCATGGTTTATGCACAGTTTTTCTAAATGTGAACATGAACCATGTGAGGTACTAGTTCTTAGGTAGTGTTCCATGTCGGATTAGTGCATGGTTTGGAAAACCATGTGTCCAAACTATGCACTGCTTTAAAAAGGAGTAAAATAACCATTTTTACCTTTGGTAATGTAACCCTTTAACCCTCATTTCTCATCTCCCTTTTACACATATACCCCCCATTTGATAGATATACTCTTCCTCAACCTTGTCTTTGAGATATATCCTCTCTCTAGTATTAAATTCAAGCATTATTTTTCTCATTGGAAGCCTCCCAGAAATTATATGAATTCTCTTGCTTATTTTCTCAGTTTATCTCACTATCTTGGATGTTATTTCCATGAAAGATAATATTCCCTATTTTCAAAAAAAATCCATTTTGTCCCATTATATCCAAAATAATAGGCTAATACTGGTTAAGTATTTTATTACTAGTATAATGTAGGTGGTCTTGTACTTTTCCCTAAAATTTTAGGTGTTTATATTATATCTCTGTTGTGTCACACACTAGAATTTATTGGCATTTCTCCAAAAATTGATAAACCCTTACATTAATTTTTTAAACCTTGATATAGACAATATATGACACCCTTATATTTTTTTAGAGGTTTATGACCTTAACCCAAACCACCCCTTGGGTGGGTTCTATTATAGGCCTTAATGAATTATGTTTCCATTATGAAAAAAACACCACTATGGTGTTTTTGTATTTACATCGTCTAATAAAACATTATGAATTGTTAAATGAAATGTAGGTGGAATATACATACCCAAGTTCCATGTGATTACTTATAAATTAATTTGAAAAAACTGTGAGTGGTAAGATCAAGTCACTTGACCCTTGTTAACAAAGTAGTGGAAAATAGTTCACACTGGGCCCCTTTTTATTACTCTTCAGTTGTATAATTTAAAAGATGGATTGAATTTGATAAACAGAAAGGGTGACATTATTTATTATTTTTTATAATATGGCGTTAAGGTGATTAAAACATTCTAACCTTCTCTAATTGACATGGAATTCCATATTTTTTATTTGAAATTTATATAATTGATGTTCCATATTGTTTATTTAGAATTAACGGACACGATGTTCCATATTTTTATTTGGAATTAATCGACATGATGTTTCATATTATTTATTCATAATTTATCAAAATGGCATTTCTTATTGATAAATTGAGATTAATGTACATGGTGTTCCATATTTGTTATTCAGAATTAATGGGAATGACATTCCTTATTCTTAATTTGATATTAAAGGACATGACAATCCATATTTCTTATTTGGAATTAATAGACATGACGTTCCATATTCTAAACTTAAATTCTTGGGTTGATGCCCCTTATTCTAAATAGTATGAGGCCCTTATGATATTTTAAAAGAACACCTTGGTCATAGGCCTTAGTTACTCACCAGTACTTAGATATGTTTATATATATATATACACACACACATATATTATTTCTCATGTTTACACACATTACGACTTAGGTCAAATCATGTATGTTCATCCAAAGATCCTTTGAGGAGCCTGATCCAGAAATGGATTATGTTTATTTTACTTCCTTACATTGATCATGAATTCACACTATTCATTTTATATTCACATACTGGATATTATTATACGCCTTTGGCAGTGGCCTACTGGTTTTTACTCACATGCTATTTAATTCACTGTTGGATATCCAAACATATTTTTTTGTATGGAGGTAGGGACAAAGGGAAACATCCATCTTTAGATGGTTGATTTATATTATATGGGATATTAGGATCATAGGTTTGATCCAGTACTCAGGATGCTCATGGAGATAGTTTTTTGGGTCTTTTGTTCATTCTTTATACATGTATTGTATGTATTCTTGTTTCCATGTTTTCCTACTACATTTGTGTATAGACATGTCATCATATGTATATTTTTATTTCATATTGGTTATTCTTTCTATTTGATTTTTATTATCTTCTGAATGTTTATTTTCCACTTATTTTTTCACTACTTCATTATTTATTTATTTATTTTAAAAGGTTGGGGTCGAAGCCTCATTTTTATTAATAAATCAAAGCAAAGTCCTCTTTTAACTGGGTAGAGGGAAACCCATTACATAGCCCGAAAGGCCCAGTGGGCTTGTAGCCCATTACATAGCCCGTAGGCCCAAACTCTAATAAATAGGGTATAGTCTCACTATTGTACCATGATAAAATTTTGATACTAATCAGTAGCCTCTAGCATATGGGAGGTGCACTTGTGGGCATGTGGCCAACCAGATTTGGTTAATTATGAGTGATCTGGGAATAATATGTCACAAAGTGGTATAGAGGATTTATTTTTCTTTGTATTACTATTTTTGGATAGTATATAGGAGATTAGGAAGTGCTAGAATTTGTTAATGAGCCTATACCTAGGAGTAGCTAACCCATGTATAGAGAAAATCCAAGTTACTAGGGAAGGGACTTGATTTTCTATTTTTCACTTATTATAGTTACATTATTTCACCATTGGGTGACGTGCATGATTTCTAATTTTTTTATGATTTTATATTTTTAACCTTGTCCTGAAAAGGCATGGAAGAATCAACCATGCATCATTTTAGGCACCTGAGGATTCGCATTCCATGTATATTTCATACCATGTAGATTTTATTATTTAATTTCCTGATACTTAATATAAATACCTTGATTGATATGTCTATTATTTGACTAAAATTTATAAAGGATAAATTAGACAAATAATTTTTTAATTTAATTTTCTACATATACCTAAATGATGTTTTCCTACATAGCTTGAGGGTTTCACCTTAACTAACTAATTATGGCATGTTTGAGTCATGGACCATTGGTTTTATGGGTTAAAATGTTAGCAGTTGAAATTAAATGGATCCTAATTAAAATTTATAAATTTTATGGAAATTTATAAATTGGGAATGGTGATCCATATAATTCAACTATCAAAAAAGGTTGGTTCTAATTACATAAAATTCCAATTATAATTTATAAAGTGTAGGAATTTATAAATCAGGAATCGTAGAGGCATATAACTGAACAATTCTATACATATAATTGATGATTTGAAATTATTAAATGAATTAGTTTCCATTAAATGGGGATTATAATTGCATATTAATGTGTGTTTTCCTCTAGAACTTGAAATTGACATTATATATAATGATGAATTTATTGCAAGATACAAAACCTTGAACCCAAAATCTGACTTGACTTATTAATGGGTTGTTGGGAGTGTCCCTTGTGTTTATTTCTAATATTATAAGTTACCTATAACTGAATTTAGGAGTAGGAATATGGGTATTTACTACTGTATATGAAATATTTGTACCTATCCTATTCTTTTATATAATATAACATTTACTATCAAAACATGTTATGAGGTTTTTATTTGGAATTATAGACATATGCCTCCATGGAGGCCTTGGGTCGAGCGCCAGGAGGGTGGTGATGATCATGATCTGGATGTAGTGAGACCTGAAACACCAGTATTACATCTTATAGTTCCACTTGTAGAACCACCTATTATACCTGATCTCGGTAATGACACTAAGATTCTAGAGGGTTTCCTATAGTTTATGGAGACTATGAAGGGATCCCTCGGACCATCCCTTACTATGGTAGAGTTGATGCGACAATTTTAGTAGTGAAATCCACCTACTTTATTCTCGGATGGTGGAACCCATGCTACTAAGTCATTTCTAGAATCCATTCTATCTATTTTCAAGCATCTAGAGATTCCTCTAGAAAGGAGGGTCAAGCTCACAGCTTACATTCTTCATTATTCTACGAAGAATTGGTGGGATGTTATTACACGGGAAGATCGACATTGGAATATTATTTGGGGGGATTTCCAATCTACCTTCTATGATTACTTATTTATAGAAACCTTGAGAGATGAATGAGATAGTGAGTTCATTCACCTACTTTAGGGTTCTATATCCATCACAGACTATTTATCTTGATTCATGGAGCTTCAACATTTCACACTGACTCTTGCTAGTGAAATTTTTTTGAGATAAATATGGTTTAAGAATGGGCTCATAGATGCCATTAGATCACTACAGAAAACTTTCTGGTTAATAGAAATTTATAAGATAGTTAACCATGCCCTCATATACAAGAATAACCTAAGGAAACTAAAGGTGTAAGTCATGGTGGTTCAGTGCCCAGAAAGGGTGTAAATTATTTCAGTAGTAGAAAGTGTCACTTTGAGTTTTCTCAAGGGGAAATAGTAGTTAGAGTGTGCACCCAAGTAGCCAAGTGACATGTCATCACTGTGGGAAGCTAGGTCATATGAAGACTCAGTGTGATAAAGACCCAGTTGAGTTCCAACCCTATGTTGGAGTGGGTCATCTTCATATATTCTACCTGACTATCTCACTTATTCTTTGTGGAAAAGTATTTGCGTCATCTCTTACTATTAGAGTAGGATATATAGCTCCACATCAGGCCAAAAGTAGGAGTACCATTGGTTTTACAGGTTGAGTAGGTGGATAAGGTCAAGGAATATATACTTATGATATGAAGTACCAACAAATTGGACTTTCTATAGGAGGTTAGGTTGTATCTCAAGGCTATGAATTAGGCTAGTTACATGCAGCACAACCTGTACCTGATGAGAAAAGTGTCAAGCCAACTACAATGTTGTGTATGATCTTAGTATCCTTTAATTTAGTGTCTAATTTTTTTGACACAAGTGTTTCACATTCTTTTTTATCTATGGTTATTCTGGAAAGTCTTGGGATCAAAATTCCGTATTTTTTTTTTGAGTGATGACTCTTGATACTCCATCAGGAGTATGATTCGAGAGTGTATTCCAATATAATGAGTTCCCTCTAGATATTAGAGACTATCATTTCTTATGGAACCTCTTTTTATGTGAGATGATGGGTTTTGATATCATTCTCAAAATGGACTAGTTGGTTTCATATCAATCACATGTTGATTGTTATCATTATAGGGTGTCCTTCATATCACCATAGAGAAATAGATATAATTATAAAGTTGAATGGGATTTCTAGTAAATTTGAGCTGGACCTGAGCATCGTAGGCGGGGCAGAGTATTATCCCGGATTACTAGTATTTTTCTAAATTATCAAGGAACATGTCAAATAGATTTCCATATAGTGGTGGATAATTTTAGGGATATCTTCCCTGATGATTTTTTTTAACTAACTTCTGAGATAGAGGTAGATATCATCATATATTTGATTCTAGGATCTACAATGGTATCTATTCCTCCTTACAATATGGATCCTACTGAGCTTCAAGAATTCAAGAGACAGATGTATGACCCAGAAGAAAACGTGTTTATATGACCAAGTACTTCTCTTTGGGGTTCTCATATCATTTTTTTCAAGAATACAGATGATACCCTTAGGATTTGTGTGGATTATTGAATTTTTAATCGGATTATAGTTAATAAATAGTATCCATTTCCTATTATAGATGGTCTCTTTGATCACCTCCAAGGATTTCAGGTTATATCAAAGATTGATTTGAGGTCAGGCTATTATTAGGTAAAAGTTTGACACTCAAATATACCACATACAACATTCTATAGTAGATATTTCTTGTATTAATATATAGCTAGGTCGTTCGATACCACAAACATGGATTCTGTCTTTATGGACTTGATGAATTGTGTTTTCCACTCGTACTTGGATTCTTTTGTGGAAGTTTTCATGGATGAAATATTAGTGTATTCTTAAACTTGACATAATTATTCCAAACACCTTTACATCATATTGAATACATAGAGAGAGCACTAACTATATTCTAATCTCATAAAATGTAACTTATGGATTAATAAAGTTAAATTTATAAGTCACATCATATCGGAATCAAGGGTATTTGTGGACCCAGAGAAGGTAGAATCAATTTTTTCATGCGAGATTCCTGAAAACAACTTTGATATTCAGAGTTTCTTGGGGATATCTGGACACTGTAAGTTTTTTATTCGGGGTTTATCACAGCTTTTACCACCTCTTATGGGATTGAAAATTAAGGGTGTTAAATTATCATGGTTTGAATCTTGTGAAGAATACTTTCAAGAGTTAAATGGAAGTCTTACCTTAGTGTTGATCCTAATTTTACCTGATCTTGGATGAGGCTATAAGATTTAATGTGATGCATCATACATTAGGTTGAGGTCCATTTTGATGCAAGGGGACTGAGTCGTAGTGTATGGGTCTCACTAACTGGGGCCTCGTGAAAGTAATTACCCAACATGAAATCTAGAGAAGGCGGCAAGGGTTCATGTTTTATGCTTCTAGAGACATTATCTATTGAGGTAATGATTCTTTGTATATAAAGATCATAAAAGCCTCACATACATATTCACTTAGTGTGATTTGAACCTCAGATAGTGAATATGTGTTGAATACCTATAGTATTTCGATTTTGATCTTGATTATATGTCTCGGATAGGCAATGAAGTGGCTAATGTTCTAATCCAGAAGACTCGGACATAAGTTGTTCAAGAATATATTAGTGAGTGGAAGTTTCTAAATCTTCTTTATAAGATGCATATGTAGGTTTAGAAGTGTCAGAGATATCATATTAATATGAATTTATCAGTGACCTCATCACTCTTGGATTTAGTGAAGATGATACATTTTTATAATCCTGAAGGCTTAGTCCTTAGGGATAATTTTTCAATTGGGGAACCACTACCTCGTTGGGTCATTGATGAGGATTAAATCATGTATATTCATGGGTGTGTTTGTGTACCTAAAGACATGAGAGAGGACCTGATGTGATAATCTCATGCCTCTAAATGGGAAGTTCACCTTAGGCTTACTAAGATTTACATGATTTATATAACCATTATTTTTGTCCTGGGATAGAAAAGGTAGATAGTAGGTTTTATCACTCGATGTTCCACTTGTTATCAAGTGAAGGTTAAACACTAGTAGACTGATGGGATTCTATAATTGTTACCCATTATATAGTGGAAATGTAATTATTTCACCATGTATTTAATGATAGGATTTCCAAGATAGCCTCATGGAAATGACTTCATATGGGTTATCATAGACATAATGAAGAATATTACTCACTTCCTACCTATTAGGGATACCTTCTTAGTGGATGAGATTGGGAGGATTTATTTCCAAGAGAATATATACCTCCATGGGGTTCCATGAACCATTATATCATATAAGGATGATTGATATACCTAATGGTTTTGGTAGGGGTTATAGAAGGATTTGGGTTCACATGTACTTCTGAGTACAGCCAATCACTCAAAAACCGATGGTCAATATGAAGATATTATACAGGTTCTTGAGGACATTCTTAGGGAATGAGTCCTTAATTTTATAGTTTCTTAAGATAATCATTTACCATTTTCTGATTTATCTTGTAATAATAGCTTTCAAGAGATGATATAGATGGCTCCTTGTGTGACTTATATGGTATTCCATTTTGTTCACCATTGTGCTGGTTAGAGGTAGGGGAGGAATGCTACTAAAAACTCATATCATTAAGGATATATTAGAATAGGTACAAATTATTAGGTAACATGTAGATACAACTCAGTCTAAGAATAATTATTATGATGCTTTCCATCCACAACCTCTAGAGTTCAAGATCAGGGATCGAGTATTCTTACATGTTTCTCCTAGGATAGGGCGTCAACAAATTAGGAGGAAATGAAAGATATCTCATAGATTTTTTAGAAGTTTTGAGATTATAGAGAAGGTCATACCTGTGGCATATTATATAACACCCCCTCATAGATACAGGGCTATGCACGACATATTCCATCTTTCTTAGTTACATCATTATCATTCTAAATTGTCTCATGTTCTTGAGTCAGATGAGGTTCAATTTTATGTTGATTCTTATTTTGAGGAGTATCTATTTTGTATAGTTGATATCAACATGAAGGATCTTTGAGGAAGGTTAGTTACTCTAGATAGAGGCCTACTTGAGAGAGAGGCCAATATTCTTTCTCATTGGCTAGAGTTATTCTCAAATGATGATTATCCACCCTCAGGGAAACTTGGGGATGAGTTGTTTTATGGATGGGATGTAATGCTCTAGCTTTCTAAAAGGTATGGATCCTATTATTTTTAGTCTAAATATTTTTTAAAACTAGATATAAATTAATAATGAGTGTATAGATATTTTGGGAGTGATTAGGCATAGATCAGGGCCCAGAGTTATAGTTTTCTTAGAAATAGGTAGAGTTGAATGGTTGGTGCATGGTTATTAGTAACCATGAGGCTCAATCATGTGGCCCAAAAGTGAATATTTTAGTTATTTTAAACAATAGAGGGATGAATCACCGCCATGAAAAACCTATAATAAATTAGAGGTGTGAGTCGCACAGTGTGTGCATAGTTAGTACTAATCATGTTCTTAGGATATACAGGGTTGTGGGCTTGGGACAATACCAAATGCATAGTGTTCACATGGTTTTTCTAACAGTGTGCATGAACTGTGCAAGAGGATAGTGCTTGGGAAGTGTACCATAAATGGTTGGTGCATGGTTTTGAAAACTATTTTTAAAAATCATGTTTCCCTTTAAAAAGGGGTAAAATGACAATTTTCCATTTGGGCCTTTAACCCTTTAACCCACATTTCTCTTTCACATTTTCAATAGAATCCCTCTCACTAGAGAGCTCTCCCACTCCTTCACCTAAGAATTGAGAGATATCCTTCATCTTACATCTAATTTTAAGTGTTTTTCATCTCATTGGAAGGCTCTCAATAATGCTATGATTCCTCTTATTTCTTTTCTAAATTTATCTTGTCGTCTTTGATGTTATTTTCATGCAAGCTGATATGTCATATTTTTAGGATGTTTGTATAGTTTTATGTTTTCTTCTATTCTATCTCAAATAAAAGTTTTATAAGTTATTATGAGACTACTACCGTTATAATATAAGCGGTCTTGTAATTTTCACTAAAATTTAGGGTATTTATATTATGTTGTTATTGTTCCACACACCAAAATTTCCAAATGTTGCTCCAAAAATTGATAATACCTTGCATTTATTTTTTAAACCTTGATATGGACATGCTATGAAACCCTTATACTTTACTGGAGGTTGATGACCATATTCCAAACCACCACTTGAGTGGGTTATATTATATATATTAATGACTTATGTTTCCCTTGTGACCAAAACACTACTGAGGTGTTTTTGTCTTGGCATTGTCCAATGAAATGTTATGAATTGGTATAATAAAATTTAAGTGGAATGGAAATACCCTTGGATCACATTATCACTTATAAATGAATTAAAAAATTGTGAATGGTAATAACAAGTAACTTGACCCTTGTTAATGAATTAGTGTCAAGTAGTTCACACTTGGACCCTTTTTATTAATCATCAGTTGTATGATTTAAAAGATGAATTGAATTGATAACTAGTATGGGTGACATTCCTTATACAAGGTTATAATATGAAATGGAGGTGATTATATCATGATAACCTTCTGTAATGGACATGATGTTCCATATTTTTTATTCATAACGTACAGACATGAAATTTCATATTTTTAATTCATAATTAATGGAAATAACATTCCATATTGTTTATTCATAATTAATGGACATGATGCTCTATATTGTTTATTCAAAAATTTATGGACATGAATTTCCTTATTGATAACTTGAGATTAATGAACATGATGTTTTATATTGTTTATTTTGAATTAATGTACAAGACATTATTTATTGTTAATTTGATATTAAAATACATGAAGTTCCATATGACTTATTTAGAATTAATGGATATAATGTTTGGTATTCTAGACTTAAATGATTGGGTTGATTCCCCTTATTTTAAACATTATGAGGCAACCTATGATATTACTTATTGGTTATTATTTATGATTGATTATTATTTTCATTTGGATATTTATTTTCTAATGCCTTATTATTTCACTACTTCATTATTTATTACCATTGTGTTGCACTATTTTAAAGAGAGTATAGTATGTCCACCAGACCATAATAGGCCTTCAATTCTAGTTGGTAGACTTTGGTGTATAGGGAGGCATGCTTGAGGTCATGTGGCCAACCAAGTTTAGTTACTTATGAGTGAGATGGGCTTGGGACATCACACTCAAATTCATCTTAAGAAAAAACTTCTTCTCATTAAAGAGAAATAAAATCTTATCCTTTTTCAAAATTCAAACATCTCGAAACCACACTATGGTTTATAGTAGAGTTTTTTAATGAACTTTATATCTAGGAGATAATAAATATATTGTCCAACTGATAATATTCCACCCTCAATGAGGGAACTCATATATTTAAACAAAAAATCTATCTTTTCACAAAAAAACATAGCCCTTGAATAAAAATATATAAGGAAAGAAACGAAATTTTAAATCAAAGTGTTATGAACCTTATCTCCTACTTTGAAAATGTAATCCATGTCTTATTGGGGGTTTCTCCAAAATATTATTAATGATGATAGGGTTTTCACACCCATGTTCAGCCTTAATGTTTCAAATATATCCTTAGGGATAACCTTGGTGAATATATCTACAAATTGATCAAGGTTGGAATAAATTCCAACTTTATGTTTCTATTTTACACTTTCTCCTTGATAAAGTGGACTCTAATATAAATATTCTTAGACCTTGAGTGTTGCACAAAAAAAATATAAAGTTCTATATCACTTTGATTATCATAGTGAATTTTGAGAGGTTTCTAAACTTTCAACATCAAATAATCTAATTTCTCTTCATATAAATCATTTGAGTGCAAGAAATTATTACAAAAACATATTCAAACTCTATAGTACTCAGTGTGACTGGTTTATATTTATTACAGTGTCAAATCACATAGTTATGTGACTTCGGGTGATGTGGGCATATCACAGATCATGATCTCCTTATTTTTTGTTTATGATTTTTGAATTTTTTATTTCAAATTTAGGTCATTGTTGTTGTTCCCACATGATTTTTTGAGTATGTTGTTCTAGTTACTACTCAACCACAAATTGGTCATTTTGAAAATCCAAAAAAATGATAATTTTCAGTCAACTCACATAGCTATATCCTAAGAGAAAAAATTAAACTTGAAGGGGATCTTTTATCATCACAATCTTATCCCCAGTCTCTATCTATAAATTTGGATATATTTAAATTGTTTCCTATATTATAAAGAGGTCCAAACATCACAATCCCTTTGATATATCTAAGAATCCTTTTTTATCCATAATACATGACTCCTTTGGGTCACTATAATATCTAGCATAAACACTAACAACATAAACAATATATAGTCTAGAATCTATGAGATAAATTGTGATTCCAATCAATATTTTGAATTCTCTTTGGTTTAAACTTCTACCATCGGTGTATTTAGAAAATTTAAACCCCAATTAAATAGGTTTAGATACTAGTTTTTACTCCTCTGTTTCAAACATATTCAATAACTCTCTAGAATAATTTTCATGTGATGATAAAATAAGATTTCATTTTTTCAACACTTATAATCCCAAGAAGTATCTTATTTGACCAATCATGGAAATCTCAAATTTTCACTTCATTTGATTAGAAATTTCATGACAGGTATTCTCATGATCACCTAATAAATGATATCATCAACATATAAAATTATAATTAGTGTCCCTATTTTCATTTTTTTAACATACAGGTTTCTCTCTAATTTTCCTTTAATGAATCTTAACTCTTATAATTAGTTGTACAACCTTAAATACAAGGTCCTCAGGGACTATTTTAAGCCATATAGAGCCTTGTTAAATTTTCACATTATTGTCCTATTAGTATCAAGCATAAAACTGTCAGGTTGATCGTTATAAACCTCTTATTCAAACTCACCTTTTAAGAAGGTAGATTTGAAGTCCATTTGTAAAAAAATTATACCACCTATAAGTTTTCACAACAATAAACATCCTCATTTATTCTAACCTTGGAACCATTACAAAGGTTTTATCAAAATAAAATCCTAAGAGTATCCATTGAATACAAGTCTAGTTTATTCTTGATAAATTTTCATTGGTCATTATGGTTTTTTCCTAAAGAACCACTTAGTACTAATAAATTTTTTATCATCAGGTCTTGCAACATGATCCCACATGGAATTCTTTTCAATCTAACTCAACACTTCAATTATAACCTCAATACACTCCTTATTCTCAAATGATTATTTTATTAAATGTGGTTCAACCAGAGATATAGGTGAAGTTTTAATTTCAAACCACAGTCTTCATCTAGTTGATTCTATTATAGGCTCATCATATCTTAGCTTTATTCTGGTCTATATAGGTGTATAATGTTCTACAATGATATTATCTATCACAAAATATTTCTGTAGACTCTAAAAAAAATTTCATTATTAGTAACCCTTTACTCATCACTGATTTGATCTGATTCATCTTCTTCTACTATTGATTCAACCTCAATCTATTTATCACTATTCCATCTAGAAATTTTCTCATTGGATCAATCAATTTATTCAAAAACTTCTATATCTCACACACCATTTATGGGTTTACCTTCAAAAATATTGACATTATAAAAATTGAACTTATTTTGAAGAATATTTTTTCCAACATCTGAAACCTTTCCCATTATATAGGTACCCAATAAAGATACCTTCCACAACTTTCTCATAATTTTTTTCCAAATTTAAATCTTTAATTTTGATAATGAAAGGGATACCAAAGACTCTGAAGTAACTCACTTTTAAATTCTAATTATACCCCATATTTTATAAGGCTTTATTTGATTTTGGTATCTGGAATAATCTATTTTTTATGTGCACGGTAGTGAACATGACTTATCTCTAAAATAATTTTGACCTCTCAAACTCAACAAGCATAGTTATCTCTATCAGCACAATGGTTTTTTAATTATATTAATAACCCCATTATTTTGGGGTGGGTAAAGGGATCTATATTGATGTTTAACTCTATAACTTATATGATAATACTCAAATACACTACTGATGTACTTATTCCCATTATTAGTTCTCCAACTTCTTGATTTGAATACCAAGTTCCCTTTCAAATCCCATTCTGCATATCTTGAACATATCCATTTCTTGTGACTTTAGATTCATAAATAACACCATTATCATTATTCTAAAGTCTTAAATAAATTTGATAAAATAAAATTATCCTTTTTATATTTGCATCTCATGGGTTCATAAAAATCTAATTGAACATATTCCAAAGGTCGTGTTGATCATGTCTCTACTATTTTTTGTCTCTTTTTAACCATTTTACCTTTTTAATAAGTTGTGAAAACATGTTCTCTATCTAAAATAAGTTTAGGAAAATCTATCACAATATTTTATTTATAGATTTTACTTAGATTATTTTAACTAATGTGTATAATTCTTTTGTTCTAAAGTTTATTTCCTTCCCTAGATATGATATAACAAGAATTACTAATATCTTTATTCTGGAAAAAAATATTATTGGTCCTTTCTCCTATTGTAATGATTCTCTAATATTTAACACTTATAATGAGACATGTGTTCTTATTGAAGATAAATCACTACCCTCATCACATAATTAACTCACACTAAATAGCTTATGCTTGATCCCATCAACAAGTAAAACCTATTATGAATTTAGTCTATTAGGTTCAATCACAACCAAACTAACTCCCTTGATTTTTAATGAAGCTAAATTTCTGAAAACCATTGCACCACCATCATTTTATTCAATTCATTTAAAGATATTGGTATCTCTTATCACATGTGAAGAGTAACCACTATCAAGGATCCTGAGATTTCACCTCTTCTAGCTTTTAGATTTTCCTCAATAATCAAATATTTTTTATTTTTACTTCTATTTTATTAATTTATTCATTTTGAAAACTATTATTGTTTCCTTTTAAGAATATTCATATGCTCTTATATATATTTACAAAAAAACACACTATCCAAAATTTTCTTCAAGATACTCAAATCTGTTTTGAGTAGGTTACCCACTAATATTCTATATATAATTTTATTCAAACCAGATCGATTACTCCTATTTTTATAGTTACTCCCCCTAAAATCTGACCTTATTTGAATACAAGGTAGAGAAATATTATACCAAATAACATAGTCTTTATGTACATATGATCAAAAATTATAGTAAAAACCCATGAAGATAGATCTTACATAAAACTACTAAGTCTTTATTTTAAAATGTGTTTATTGTTTTGGTATTAAATCAGCCTTTTTTCCTATGTTTTGGAGAGTATTTCTTCTTATCATAAATCTCCACCACCTTATTTGTATTATAATTCATATATGGGTTTCTCTCAACCTAGGTTTTCCCAAAATTTATTATGGATCATGAACTATTAAATTTTATAGATTTAAAATTTTCAAAATTAATAAGTGATGATTTTACCTGAGAGAATGAACAAGGCTTCTCAATGTTCTATGATGAATTAACCCTAACTTCAAAAAAAATTCAAAGTAAACCTTTATTTTTCCAAGGGAATTTTCATATTTTAGATACCTTGATCTAACCTAACTAAATTTTTCTTCTTGATCAATCTGATTCATCTATGATACTTTTATATTTCTCTTCTAGTCAGAAACTTTGACTTTGAGAAGTTTCATATCAACAATGTAATCATTATCATTTCTGTTAAATTGTCCTTCAAAGATATTTATCTCATAAATTTCATTCTAAAAATTGTTTCCTTAATTTTTGAGTCCATTATCCCATTCAATAAATATATCAATTTCTATACAAAACATGTGAATCATGTAGGATTCATCTCCTCCTTCCTCTCCACTATGAGAGATATCCTCTTTGATTTTAACACATTCTATAAAGTTAATTTATTTTCTATAATATTAAACCTTTTAATCACCACATAATTAAGATTTGTCTTTTTATTATATTATCATCATGATTCTATTTTTTCTTTTAAATTTTTTCTTTTTTCCTTTTATTAAATTTATGGTGACTTTTAACAGATTTTCCTTTAGATATCCATTGTGGTTTTTCTTCTTATTATTCTTCAATGTCTGACTCAATAGATTTCTTATTATTAGGATATTATATAGAAAAATATACAATTACTACACATTTAAAGCATTTAAGTGAAATTTTTCCTTTATATTTACCTTTTCCCCTTTTAATGTTTTTATATATAAGATCCATGATTTTCTTATGATTCTCATTACTCTCATCATCTTCATCCAAATCACTTAAGGGCTCAAACAGTCCTTCCTCCTTGATCTTAAATTTTTCCATGGATTTGAAATATATCTCCTCTTTATATTTCTTATTTAAATTCAATGATTTTATCATTTCAAAATTTAGGAGCATTTTTCATAGATCATCAATGGATATTTATTGAATTTCTTCAAAATATGAGATCTTTGTGTCAAATCCATCTCGAAAGTACCTTTTTAATTTTTGGACCATAGTTGAATCATATAGATTTTCTTTAAAGTATATTATATGACTAACTATCTTATTCACCCTATTGAAATGGTCATCGATATTCTCATCTTCATCCATTCAGATGTATTCAAATTTTTTCCTCTATATTTGAAATTTTTCTTCTTTATTCTTGATGTTTGTATCATAAATATTCTCAATATTATCCCATATTTCCTTAGTAATATCTATCCCCATCACATTATTGTACACATTGTAAGAAAATTATGATAATATTTTATTTCTTAGTTGTCCATATATCTCAAGATTCATATTTATGTAATTGTCATTGAACTATATCTTATAATTAGTGGATAACCCAATGTGAAAAAATCACTTACTTCAAGTCCTTATGATAGTAGAAATGGAATTATTTTATTATTCCACCCATAAAAGTTATTTCCATATAATAAGATAACCCATATTCTATTAATATAATTTTAATTCTCTATGATACACCATAAATGAGTAGAATCTTAGGGGAACCGGTTAGCTCTGATATCAATTGAGAAGACAAGGTCGAATAGGATACCAATAGAAGTGGTGAATCAGTGGTACCAGTATTTTAAAATTATTCTAAGGAAATTAAACACCCATAAAAGGATAATTTCATGATTCACTCTCTTGAGTCACTTCATTACTCATATTCACAAAAATAAATGGAAGCAACATACAAGAAAATTTATATGGTTTGACCTTGATGTGAGAGCCTAATTCTTATCATGATCAACCTTTGGTTGAGAAATGAATTTTATTATCACTATAAATTATATTGATTACAAATTTCTACAAATTACATATAAGGTTCGATCATGTTTTATCCAATTATATCCTTGGGAATGTTTCATCCACATTCCATTATAATCTGAATGGAATTATTTAGGCTAGAACCACCAGTAGTTTAATTGTTTTTGTATTTTAATCAAATAATTATATTATCGCATGATTATTCAACATAAAAATATAATAATTATTCAATAAATACTTCAAATACTAGATATATAATAGTGTAATAATAGAAGACTGATCTTCCTCTTATTGTTCTTCCGAATAATCATCACATGAAAGAGAACATACATGCATGGAATGAACTTCTTCCTTATCAAAAATAAGTAGAAAAAGTAAATATGGATGATATTTTTGGTATAATATCTTATAAAACCAGTTTCAAAATTTTCAAACAGCAAACACTTCTTATCTATCCAAAATTAATATTCACAAATAGTGTGAATAATATTCCAAATTTCTTCCCATATTAAAGATCCCATTATATATGCCTTGGGAGATTTAATTCTATAGATTCTTAAACTTTTAATATAATTTAAAACTGAAATAATATCCCCCCTTAATATTTATTGAATATTTAGGTTTGTTTTCTCATGTGATATATAAATATCTAAAAGCCCAAAAATCTCCATAAATCTTATACCTTCTATGTCTACATGAATTCATGAAACACCACAACATAGCCAATAGTATATAACTCACTGTGTTATGATTTTGGCATCAAAGACTTCTCAAAATTACCACCATGAATAAACAATGATTTGGTCCATGATATTTTGATTATTACTCATTCTTATTTCATTTGAGACACCATGACCACAAAGAAACACACTAAAATTACACTATGAAATGTAGGAGTATTCATTTATCATAGTTGAACTTGAGGCTCACAATGCTCACCAAAACACCCATTAGTAAGACACTATTATGTGGTGGAATATTCATTTCACAACACCCATAACACAACATCTATTTCATTTATGTGGTTCTCATCTCATCATCATCCATGCAAAGAAAAAAACTTACTCTTTATACTATGAAGGATAATAATTTGATCTTATATTGAATCATAGTAATTTTTATTTATTATGATATTAATTCATTTAAGATTGGTGTGAAATAATCTTCTAAATTTCTCCAAATATTCTCTATTTATTTAGAATTATTTTCACAATATTCAATGATTAGTAATTCTAAAAAAAATTACCAGCCTTACATAGGCCTTAAAACTTAGTATTACCTTTATTTTGGAATTTCTTTTTTGATATTTAGGATCATGAAAATCTAAAATGAGGTAAAAAAATTTCTATGAATATCAACCATGAGGAAAATCGACCATGTGAAGGGACCAAATAAAATGGATTGTTTGCATGGATCGACTGTGAGGTATTCAAGTGACCAAAAACACATATCATAATTTCACTTATGCAACACCTATGACCTTTACATAGGTACTTAGTTACCTTTATGTAGACATTGATATTATTTTGTTACCATTATATAATTCCCAACTGCCTTTACATAGGTAGTACATAGTCTGGTCTTACCTTTATTAAGATTCATAAACTTCTCGTTTCCTTTATGTAACACATGTGACATAGATATTACCTTTACTTAGGTACCTAAATCTCCTTTGTATAACTGATGTTTGTTCTAGAGTACCTTAATGTAGTGATTCTATCACTATACAAGTATTGGTTTGTTTATCATTACCCTTACTCTAGTCACTAGTTTTGTTTTACCTTTATATAGATAGTGTTTCTTTCATATTACACTTACATAATAATCCAAAATTCTTTGAAAATATATCAAAACCTCTAAAATTCAATTCCAACCACCTCCAATAGACTCAAAAAAACTCCAAAAGTATTTCATATATAGGATTTACAATAAATATAACTTATTCAATAATTCAAATTTCACCTCAACCTTCTAAAGATAAAGTTATATTTTGTATGAGAATCAAAATCTATGATTATTTATCTTTAAAATATTTGGAGTTAATAAAATGTGTTTGATATTATTGAGGAACTTATTTGGATTTCCAAATTTTAAACTTGATACCAAACCTTGTTCAACCCTTAGAATCCATGAATTTTCTTATAGTTTTAATCCATATTACAAGATAATTTTTACTTACCTACTTTCAATCTTAATATTTTTATGTGTATATTTAAAGTATGAGTGAGGGGAAGGGTCGTTCATGTGTATTCTCTAGAAAACAACTCATTGCAGGGTTTATAGGGTGTATACCACTATTCTGTGTAAGATTGAGAGTGTGATAATGAATAATTATAATCATTTGTTCTCCATTTCAGTCATCCATTCCTTTAAAAAATAAAAAAAATGAAAAAAATGAAGAAAATTAAAAAATTAAAAAATGAAAAAAATTAAAGATGATAATGAATTATTCATTGTGATTACTTTAATTATTTTTAATATATGTACTTCATTTATTTTTCATCTAATATTCCATGAAATATGAGTTTGGGGTAAGGTTCATTTATGTGTATTCTCTAGGAAACAACTCATTTTAGTGTTTGTAGGGTGTGTGACACTATTCTAGGAAAGAGTGAGAGTGTGAGAATGAATAATTATCATCATTTTTTCTTCATTTCAGTCATCCATTTCATTAGAAACTGAAAAAAAAATGAAAAAAATGAAAAACAAATGAAAAAAATAAAGATGTGAATGAATTATTCATTGAAATTACTTTAATTATTTTTAATTCATTTACTTCATTATTTTATCTAATCTTCCATGAAAAAAAATAAAAGAAATTGAAAAAAGTAGAATTGGTATAAAATCATTCATTAAATTAATTATTTGACTCATAGATCAGGATATTCAAAAAGGGGGTATGATATTTTACATTTGAAAGAGTAATTAATTGAAATATATTTCCCATATTTCCACTTGAATATTCATGTGATTTTACTTAATATTCTTACCTCATTTACATGTCCTTTGTGTTTTCAAAAAAAATTTACTCACTAACCCTTATCCACCTAAATTAAATTGAAAATTCCCTATAATTGAAAAAAAAATTATGTATCATGGTGTGGATATATGATAATTTTCACAAGACTATGATGATACACATATATTCAAAGTATGAGAATAACTCCAAATAAAATTTCTCTTGGGTGAAGAGTTTCATGAACTTCCATGTGAGGTAAGTTGTGATTGGGTCATGGATGGATTTTTTAGGTTGAAAAAATTTTAATGTGAGAGAATAAAATGAAAAGGAATTCTTTTTCATAGATGAGACATAATGAAATTCTATTTTGGAAAAGTTATTATAAATTTTCTCACAATTGATTTAGCTATGAATTTTGATTTGGATATATAATGACCTCCCAGGAGTGCAATGGTTTTTTTGGAGGATTGATAACGATTGTATTTTCGTAAATTTTATTCTTTAATTCCATGTTTTAATCCCAATAATTTTTTATTTTAAGGTTAATTATTACATTTTTAGGTTTTAGGAATATTTTTGACTGTGTTATAAAAATGGATAAATTCTTGATTATTAAGTATTTTAATTCGCTTTCTTATTTTTTTGATAAAATTCTCTAAAAAATAAAAATTGAAAAGATTATTTTTTTTATATTCCATGTTTATTGGTATTCATTTAATTAAACTACACCAATTTATAGATTAAACCATATAAGTCCCAAATAAATCATACAAGTGGGGCCTTAAAATCTATTCATAGATTTTGATGAATTTTAATGTTGGGCCTATCTCTCACAAATGGAAAGTATAAATGATTTGAAATTTTATATTAAGTTATAGGTGTTATAAAGGAACATTTTCATTAACTATGAATTCTTTAGATTTAGCTATTTCTAAGGACATAAATGTATAAAAATCTTGGGAATGAGAATTAAAGAGTCTGTTAAGCTAGAAAATTTTACTTTAGTAATTTAGTCATACATTTTTCTACAATTATCCAATGGATATTATATTTTTTTGGTTGGATAGTAAATACATTTAAAAAAAATTAATATAATCTAACATCTCTATATTTATCCATTTAATGGTCCAAATATGCATAGAATTTTGACAGATAAACTTGGAGGGAAATATACCCCATTTGTTCCTTGTAAATTTAAACCTCCAATTCCATTAAAAAAAGTTATCCATTTCAATAGATAAGTAGGGGGTTTCATATTTTAATAATATTTTTAATTATATATATATATATTAGTTTATCTTTCTCTTTCTCTCATACTAATATTCTATTTTTTTCTCCCTCTATGTGATTCTCATCTCCATTATTAATGGAAAACTAACTTATTTCCTTGTTTGAGAGAGAGATATATGTTCGTTTTGAGTTTCTTGCACTTAAATATGTTCTCATTATTTTATTTTGTGATTTTAGTGGTGACTAAAAAAATAGTTGTGTGTGGTTTACCTATTATCCCCTCCACTAACTTCTTCTTCCAATTCATCTATATTTTACTCCTTCATCATTATAAAACTATATAAAATAGAGTATCATTGCAATGGTGATGTGTAGTAAATAGGTTTCCTATACATATTTTGAGATAAAATTATCTGGTATACAAAGATCTTAGTGTAGGGTAGTTTCAATTCAAATAGGAGGGTGTGGTGTGACATGTGTTTATCTCTGCATTGAATAGAATAATGAGATTATATTTTTAAAGAACAATGATACCATCACTATAAACTCTTAAGAACATCACCTCTTCTTTCTTACTTAATAACTTATTTATGTCTTGACTTATTATTTACATTTTTCATTCTTATATATATATATATATATATCATATTAATTTGTAACCTCTCTTCCCCAAATATATTACTATATCATTTAATAGTATATTTTATTAATAAATATTGATAATAGAGATATAGTTTTTGTGAGTTGTCTCCTCATAATATTGACCCTATGGTGTGCACTATATTTCATTCTTAGGTAAATAAAAAATAACAAGTTGGGATCTCTGATAAATTACTCACATCACTTCCCATCTTTTTTATAGTATCCCACATCAATTTATTTATCTTTACATAAATATAATGGGGAATTATCACCTTAAACAACTCCTATTTGACTACTGATAGAATAATTTAGGATTTGATGATATAAAGAGGAAAATGATTTATACAAATGAATCCATAAACTTCCCTATATTTCATTGAAGGAATTTTATTACCAAACAATTATCAATTAAGATCTAGAAAAAAAATACCTAAAATTATTTTTCAATCTAAACTTATAAAAGGGTTTCTATTTACTCTTATAATAACCCAAAATTATCAAATCAGAAGGATCTAAAGTGGATTCCTTTTATTCTAAATAGTAGAGATTATAGGATAAAATGAGTTTGATCCCTAAACCAGTGTCCACTAGGGTGTGATGGATGTTGATGACATTGAACTTTCCAAATACATATAGGGGACTTATGTACCCCTAAATAGCTATTTCCTAGTCTTTCTCCATAAAAGAGATGATTGTAGGCATTCTATAGGTCCAGTATCATCTTGATATGTCTTAGTGGTAACTATTTATATCTCAAATTATTTATTATTTTTAAAGATCTTATTATGACCTCTCTATATTCTTTATACAAACAAAAGTTTTCAAAGATTGATAATCATGTTGAAAAAATTAAGATATGCTTCAAAAATTCATATTTCTATGAAAAGGGATTGTGTCCCTTCAATGAACTTGTTTACAATCTTGTGGCAATGAAGTTTGAGTTAGCTATGAAAATTGAATTATTGAGCCAGAATGTGGGTGCATTTGTATTTATTTTGGGTTAGGAAAACAAAATCCCATAATGTTATGAGGTTAACTAGGAGATTATATTTTAACTTATCAATCCACAATATAGATAAGAATATGTTCAATAATAGAGTGTATAGGATTATATTTATTCTCTTGTTAGGCTCATATAATTTATTTTTACTAGATTGAGTAGTATTTATTTCACAATTATTAATGACTCCTTGAATCCTAGTTTTTTCTTGGTAATTCCATCATCTAGAACATATACTTCCATGATAGTTTTAGATAATCATAATTCAAAATAATTTTCTTTCATTGTATACATATCTATAAATAAAATTATAATGATATAGGTAATCTTGTTCTCCTCATCATAAGATGATTTTTTTTATGGATAGCTTCTTGTTCTCTCAGTGATAAGGATATGAAGTCCATTGGGGTTTGGACATGATTAAAGACTCATGGGTAATCCTATTATTATTTTTTATTTCATTATAATTTATTTCCTATATTCTTGATAAGAAATTAAGCTTATGGTACTACCATTATAGAATCATAGGTAGTTGGGGTTTTGACTTGAGGATTTATTAATTCAATATTGATTGTATATTCATGATTCACTAATTTCAAGGTTATTCTTTAATATATTTTAACATATTCATGTTCAAAACTTTATTCCATTCTCATTTTTATTTTAGAATAATAACTAACTCCCAATAACTTTTACCATATGATTGTCCTGTAAAACTTGGCCTTTATATTTCATCATTTGGAGAAAATAATTAAAGATAAAAAAATATATGGATTATACAACATATCATTAGATAATATGGGAAATAATTTGGGTAATTATTTATCCTTGATTCATTATGTTTCTAAACCCTTTTCAATATTATCAAATTATTCTTGAGGGTAGAAATAAAATACCTTGGAACCTTTTCATTAAAAAAATATATATAATATATTTTTCTTTTTCTTGAAATGACGACACCAATGATCTTATTTTACATCTATATGATTAAATTAGTTCATGTTTATTATTTTTTTTGTGGTCAAGGAGGGGAAATTACATTGAACCTAGTTGGATTCAAGGTTGAGGTTTGCACCACTACTAGTTTAAGGATAATGATAGCCCCCTCTACCTTTCTAAACCCCCTTATTTATGATAGGGGTGTTCAAATATATTTTTTTCTAGTTAAATGGATGGATCACTCCAAATGCAACATTTTTTACAAAACTCTTTGAATCTACATGGATATTTAAATGTAATTTTCATGGTATCCAACTTGTCCTATATTTATTTATGTAAATTTCAAGTAAATTCTCATGGGAAAGTTGTATCTCAAAAGAATATGTTTTACTTGTCTTTATAGTGGTGAAATATTTAACCCTATAATTATCTAATTATTTATAATTATAGAGGTCATGAATTATTTTTCCTCAATATTGATCTGAATTAGTAAAATAATTACCATAGGAGACCCTCCCGATCAATAATGGATCTAGTTGTGAAGTTGATGTGCCATAAAAAATATAGGACCTTCTAGAGTCTGTAAAATATATGTTCTTGATGACCACATATTTTCTAGGGGTCCCTGACATCAAGCCATGCCATGAGGTAAATTGAGTAAGATGATACTCCATGTCACCAATTATATTAATTGTTAATAATTTGGGGTTTTAAATTTAGGAAGTGGATGAGTTATGTCAAACCATTTAGGGTATGTATTTTTCATCATTTGTATCACTATGAACTAATATTTAATAGTCCCTAGTCTATTGGTAATGGAATTGAGTATCTATGTTTATAACATCATTTCTTGTGTTGAGGTTTTTCTTAGATGAATCATGTGATCCTGAGATTGATGAAAACCAAATAGTGGAAACTCTTAAAAAAATTGGTGATTAAGTAGATTGGTAGATTTATTCTTTGGATAATTGTATGGATTGATTTTTCTCTTTTGGTTCGAGAAGATTATTTTTAAATAGGAAGGTTTGTTGAAGAAAGTATAGATTTAAATCAAAAAATATTATACTATCAGTATATTTACCCTAAGTAATTCAGTATTATTTTTCTAGTGTGTTTTTTATTTTTTCCTTCAGTTAGGTAATCAGTTTTTCAAATGAGGTAACCCCAACCATTTTTGGTGGTAGGTGGTCTAAATAAATAACAATTTCATTTCCTTTATCCATGGAATATAGAGTATCATTAAAATCAAAATAATTTGGGGTCCATAAATCTTGGGTATTTCTTTGAAGTCGAGTATGTACTGCTTCTTCACATATCTAAGTATAAGTACCATTCTTCACATATACGTATTAGTTATCATATTCATTATCATTAATAAGTTCTAAAGTGTTGTAAATTCCACAAATAGTGATGTTCATTAATATGAATCTTACAGGAACCAAATCCTCGTCTCCTTCTATAAATTATAGGTCTTCATCAAATTTAAAGTAACTATCAAGGGTCTAGTCATAATCATCCCTTACTATTGTCTTTTAGGAGGGAAAATGGATTTGTATACATTACGAAATTCAATTTTATTATTAAGATACTTACATTGATATAGAGTACTATATTTTTCATGAAAATTGATCTTGAGGTAATTTTATCTAACCACCATTGAGTGTGATATAAGGAGACATGTTGGTTCAAAAACTATCTATGGGTCTACCTCAATCCTTATGAAAAATAATTTTTTAAGAGGTGGGAAAATAATCTAGTTATATTACTGATTGATTGAGGATGTGGAAGGTCATTATATAGGTAAAAATACCCCCATTCATATGGTATGGGATTACCCATGATATTTTGTAATTACAGTTTCATATTTTCTCACCTTCTGTGCTTATATTCTAATGAATGCATAATTTAACGGTCCTAGATGAGAGGTATCCATCAAAAAACATAGTTCTAAATTTATGGGTTATAACATTATCTGGTCTAATGAACTATATACATTCTTATAATTTTGATGAAGGATTCAGATAATTTATTAACCCCATCAAGCATGTCTCTTTATACTTAGAAGATAGTATGGTCATATTGAACTGATCAAATAGTACTTCCATACTTCATATTCAAGGCATGATTTATAATGATAACATTACAACCCACCTCATGAAACTGATCCTATTGATAGATGAGAGGATAAAAAATAAATTCCTTGAATTCTCCCCAACCACATATATGTATAGAAGGGGAAGCCTCCTGAATGATTTGGTTAAGTTCCTTAAGGCTATTTAGGTAATCCCATTAGCGGTTCTCATATTGTTTTCTAGATTTATGGTTATAGGATATTGGGAGGGAGGAAAGTTTAACCCAATACCATTACTCATATTATGATTTGTGATGATCATAATACCCTTCATAAGGTAAGAATTTACATGTGAATTAGTTTAATATCACCCATAGATTTTGTTGGACACATGATACATATCCTTCCTCAATGAACTTAGGAATAACATAACTAGTGGTAGAAAGAGGCCTATACATGATCAGTATTTCATTAATATCCAATTCTGACTATATATTATTGGGACCCCCATTATCTTTAGTGGATATATCATTGAGTTTTTATAACCATAGGAGTCATTTTATGGAAACTTTTTCATGTTGTTAGAGGTTACATTATGCATCTTGATCTTCCCCCAAATTCAAATGGCCCAATAAAGGGGATGATGTCAATCATTTTTTTAGCTCATGCATAGGATTAAACCAAAATTCTTAGGATAAATATGTTATGTTTTATGAATCGGTTCTTTATTTCATGAGTATTTCTTAATAATATAGTGTTTTTTAAATGATTATGAAAAAATAATGACCTTTGTGTTAGTTTTATGTAACATCAGGGGGGACCTCCACAATGGATGATAGGATGAGGGCCTCCATTTATGCATATTTTTTTATTGTGAACAAAGGGAGGTACTCTATAATTATTGGATATTTCTTCAAGGTGAGTAAAACTTCAGTGGAAACCATGGGGAGGACTTCTATGGTTGCTTACTTCTTGACTGTTATGGGGATGACCTCCCCGGTGAGTAGATGTTTCATTCGAGGACCTCTTTAGTGAGAACCTTGGGGAGTACATACATGGTTTCTTAATTATTATTATTCATAGGTATTACCTCATAATATATTTATATTTTTCCATATAGAGGATCTCTATGGTGGGAACCACTGGTAGGACCTCCATGGTTGCATGATTCTTGATCTTCATAGAAAGGACTGCATGGAGGATAAGTATGTCATTGTAGAGAGAAACTCCATTGTGTGTATTAAGTTGAGGTCCTCCATGGTTTACTAGTTCTTTATATTTATTAATATAACCTCCACAGTGGATTTATATTTCATTTTGAGGAAATATTTGGTGGGAACTATGAGAAGGACCTCCATGATTTTATGATTTTTGATCACTATAAAGAGGGCCTTCATAGTGAGAGGATATTTTATTGTGAGGAGGATATTGGTCACTAAGAAGAGGACCTCCATGTTTAATTGTCTCATGTTATCCATATATAGTACTTAAAAGGTTAACATACATGTATTTGTTGGAGGACCTATATAGTGAGTGGATATTTCATCATGGGGAGGACCTTCGTTTTGGGCATCATGGGGAGGACCTTCATGGTTTAATGATTCCATAGTTCTATGGGTGGATCAATGTGGTGGGTGTATATTTCATTAAAAATAGGTTCACTATAGTATAAACCATAGGGAGGAACTATATGGTTACCTATTTTATGATTTATAAGAGAAAACCTCCATTTTGAGTAGATATCTAATCTTAGGGTGAACTTCTATAACAGAAACCATAGAGAGGGCCTCCATGATTAATATATTCATTGGTGAAATGGGGAGGAACATCATGTATATCTCAATGTTATTATGGGTAATACCACTACAATGGATGTTTATCTCAATGGGTGGATCTTATAACAGGATTACCAATGATCATTTTGATTATGGTTGGGGGTTTTAGGTCAAGGTGATATAGACCTCTCCTTGGGTTACTATTGGGATTTTATAAATAACTATGGGGGTAATTGAAATGAAAATAACATAAATATACACATGGGTGGTGGTAGATGATTTCACAATACATTATATCCTTCTCTGTGTCTGATATTGGATGATTCAAGTAAGAAAAATTTCAATAATTTAATAAGAATTAGCAGTTGTGTGACATTGGAAATGGATATGACTAACATGAGTCCTCCTACGAAAAAATTGAGATGTCAAAATAAAAAATAAATTTTTCTAACTAGATTTATTTAGATCAGGTAATAAATCGTTATCTCATTATAAGAATAGTCTCTTGAAATTTTTTTATTTTATGATGGGTTCTGCATACCCCCTACCATATTTTAAACATAGCATTAGCCTTTATGGCTTCAGCCCTTCCAAGTTACCTTGGGTAACTTCAAAGGTTGGGATTGAAGTGTCATTGAATTATTATTACACTAATTTTTTCCCCAAATAGTATTATAATAATTGTGTGGGTGAGTGTGTATATTAATTTATTGGAGCTAGATCAGTTTCAGATGCAATAGAAGCATAAGAATATGGTATGGTCAGTTGGTGATTCATAAAAACACTGGTCATCTTTGGATTTCTCCCAAGATATTTGGGAATCATGATGCCTTATTCCCATTAACTATAGATTCCATTTATATTATATAATAAATTCAAAAATAAAAACCATGCCTATGTGGTATCATAAATAAAGATGCATAATTAATCAATCTATTTTAAATGTAAAGGAATTAATGTCAGGTTCACCATTTTAATGTTTCTAATGTTTCTTGCATACTAAATACTAATTAGGGATGTGTGAGTTCGAATTTTTATAAACCAAGATGTTTAGATTTTGATTCATCCCATAATAAAGCTTAGTGTTTAGTTTGGTAATCTCTTATAGATTTAATTATATTCCTGAAATCCTTCCTAATAACAATTATGTTTACATTTTTATTAAAATTTATTGATCGACACTAGTGTATTTAAAATAAAACTATATAAATAGTATTATTGTTATTATAAATTTATTGTATATATCCATGATAGTTTTTAGTTGGGATATAAGTTAAATCCATATATAAAGGAACTCGGGAGTTTAATGCAACCCATGGAATCACAAAATTCTATAAATTGGTAAAATGTTACATTATGTTGGGATTGGGATTATAGAAGGCTTATTACATACCCTATATAGGGGAATCAATACCCACATACATTGATTTCATATATTAAATACATATGATAAGGAATTACACTTGAGTGTACATGGATTGTAATTTTAGGGTGATCAAGAAGTAAAAACATGCAGATTAAACCCGTTGAATCCATTAGTTATGAACTAAAAACATATGTATATGATACATATGATAGAATATGTTACACCCACCATAATATAGGATTAGTTTATACATATTCCACCTCATTCCCATGTGATTTATTTGATTTACTAACCCATTATGAATGGATTAATTATAGATTTCATGTTCATTTAATGGGTTCATTATATTCCTCTAATGAGAATAAATTTATGTCGATATGCTGAATATAGTCAATGCATTTCATTAAGTTAAGCACATCATTTATAGATATACAAAGGGATAATATCCCTCTTGTTGGGTATGACTGATTGTATATAAGACTCTTAATACTCTCTTCCTCAGGATATTTAGTTTATCACTAGGTGAAGGTGGTGTCACGTATTCCACATTTAGGGATCCAAAAGAGATGTTTTGGGTCCCTTTGGCAAATGTAATCTCCTAGGAGACTAAAGGATTTTTTTCTACTAATAAGGTGGTCTTTATAAAGTGTACAATAAAGATTAAAATATGTATTATGCATCACTTCATTTATTCCTTGATTATATTATTCTTTTCATTACATGTTTATTCTGTCAAGTATATATCAAAAAACAAATATGGGTTTACTTATATAGACTGTATTCATATGAAGAACCCCTAAACCCATCAATAGTATCATAGACTTATTCTTCATCAAATCAGTGTGTTTATTTAACTGTTAAATTAAGGACATGTCTTATGAAATTATAAAATTTTCCCCCACTATAAGTTATGTTATATGATAATGTAATTTTAGGATCACCACTTGAAATTATGTTATTTTTTTAATATAATATGGATTTTAATGTGTGAATTACATTAAGTGGTTAACGTAGTCTATATTGAGGCTATGGGAAAAAAGAATATCAAAGTTTCTTGTCATTTATAAATTTATTATAAATAATGGAATTAGATATTTTGAAATATTTATAGAATTTATAAAACAAATTATAAATTAATTAACTAAAAAAATTCTGGGTTATTATTTTAATATTTTTGAAATGGTTATTATAAATATTCCATTAATATTTAAGAGTTAATTTCAATAATTTTTTGTTCTTTATCAAGGATTACGCATTGAGTGAGGGGATGGGTGGATCAGAGTATATAAGTTAAAAATGGTTATTACTTGATTATAGATCTTATTCTCTCAACTCAAGGAACACCTCAATCTCACCCTTTCGTTGTCTCATTATAAAATAAAGTAGTAAATTAAATAAAGAATTTTACTTTGTTCATCAACACTGGGTTATGTCCAAGGATAATGCACAGAAATATGCATGTGTACCAATCACAATAAAATCTCAATAAATCAACATTTTACAAGTTTGGAGCGGTTTCACTAACCCTCCTGATTTACTACCATGAATATTTAGAAAGCTCGCTGCACTTACACACCAAGGAACCCACTAATCCTCATGATGCATCTTTCTTCTTCAAACAATTTGGATATAAATGTTTATCGAAAATGGTGTTTATTCTTCAACATAATTGAGTTGGACTTCCAGTGAGATATTGGAACTCCTGGATCACCCTCTTTTTTGAATTCTCCCTTATATAAGAGATCTGGAATGCCCTCTTAATTTCTAGAGAAATACGGAATATCTATTAGCTCTTCCTCTTCTATTTTTTTTCACTCCATCTATCCCTCAGCTAGATCCTCTTCTTAAATAACCTCTTGAATGATGATCCCTCCTCATAATGAATGCATAAAGTAAAGGCCTTTAAAAATTATCTTGAAACTGCCCATTTATTGATGGTTACAACAACCATAAAGTCCTAAGGGTGTTGTAATTTGTTTTTCTCGATATATTAACCCAAACACAGAAACATCATGTACAATAGAATAGTGTAGAAAATTGGCCATATTCCATTCAACACACTGAGCTCCACTATCATATCCTTCTACTGTAAGTCATTTTTAATAGGTGAATTTACAAACCCCCATGCCTTACTCCACTACTGTAGTTTACTTCTTGTAGATAGCTATGGAACACCTAGAATACCATGCCTTTATCTATACCCATAGGAGACTACCCGTAGTTCACAGTTGAATGCCCATATTTCCATTCCTTGCTCCATGTACTAGTCTCCTCATGTTTCCCATGTTGATTCCATTTCACATGTTTTCCATGACTTACATAGACCACTATCATGACCATGTTAGATCATCCCATGTTTCATAAGGTTACTCAATCTCCCCCACACTAGGTGAAAAAAAATGCTATCACCCTTGTTGGGAACCTTCATCTAAACATTACATAGGGAATGGATGTGGTATCTATAACTCTAGTTGTATCCACCTACACCATGACTTTCAATTGGGTGCGGTCATAGCCGTATTGATGTCCTACTTCACCAAATATGAGAATATCTTTCCTTCAACTTCCCATAAAGCATCATTTGTCAATATTGTTAACAAACAAAACCCAAAAATTCCTTTATGTGGGATTTTTTTTCTAACAATATCCCCCTTTGGGTTTGCTGACAACACTTAAAACACTCTAAGAACTGAATTAATTTCCTTGGAAAACAACACTATTAATATTTGTATCAATGAGCCACCAATCACTAATTATAAACTCTCATGATCCATGTTCAGTGTGAGAAAAATTTTGAATGGAATTTTTTTCATTGATACATGCATTAAATTATTTTAACATGTCTCCCCAAAAATTTTCATGGACATACTCTCCCCCTTTTCACTTTCCCCATAAAATTATCTCCCTTTTAAACACACTTGGACCCTTTCAAACACACTTGAAAATTTCTCCCCCTTTTTAATTGAATCCAAAGAGATCACTAATCTGAAAGTTTATAAGATAGGATTATAAATTCAATAATTAGAGGTGAGAAAACATACATTTCTTAGGAGTGAAATCAATAGAAGTGGGGTTTCTATCCCAAAATTTATTAAGTGGATGGATGTAGTTGGAATCCGATATCCAATCGATGCTTATCAAAAACCACTTTAGATAGTGCATTTGACATGATTTCTTCTACTTTATGTTGAGTTGATAGATAATATAGTATTAAAATTCCTTAAATTTGGGAATACTCCTTGCATGTAATCTATACTTTGTGACGAATCACCTTTCCATCTTCATTAAGCAAATTTCAGAACACCCATTTGGTTCTGATAACATTTTTGTCACTTGTCCTTGAAACAACTTCTCATATCTCATTATTCTCTATTTGATCAATATCTATATTCATATAATTGAACCAAATTTCATCCTTAGAATATTCTTCAAAATACTTTGGTTCTACTAAATATAATAGTGACACATATTATTGTGACTTTATTCTTCATGTTTGGATTGGGGTTGGATGATCTCCAACAGTGTTGTTTTCATTAATTTTATCCCTACTTGATCTTCTTCTTAAACCTATTATTCCATCTATTTTTTCTTCATCATTGGATATATTATAAGATATATCAACATCCCTCATAACTCCCCCTAATATATACAATTCTTCATTGGTTTTAACTTCAAAAATTGGATATTTTACATGTGAAACTTGCTCACCAAAAGTCATATTATATTCAATTTTCATTATCAAAGGATAATTTCAAATATAATAACACCATTAATTTAAATCACTATATAAATACTTTTTTGAAGCACTGATATTCTCTACTCTTTGAAGAATATCCAAGAAATATCCCTTCATCGCCACGATCTTCAAACTTTTTATTCTTTTATTTATTTATAATGGAACACTTAATTATAAAAAACCATAAGTATTTAATTATATGATTCTTCCCATATCATATTTCATATGATTTTTTTTCTTCATTAGGACATAATAAGGCTCTATTAGAGATTTAAATTGTTGCTAGCACTGCCGATTTTCAATATTCCTCTGGAAATCCTTTGTTAGTAAGCATAGTCGGAGCCATATTGTTTATAATTTGATTCATTCTCTCAACATCTATGTTCTACTGAGGTGTACTAACCACTGAGACTTGATAATGAATCCCACCTTCTTCAATATATTCTTACACTTGGGTTTTTTATATTCCATACCATTTTTAGTGTGAAACTTTTTAATTTTTACACCAAGAATATTTTCAACCAAACTTCAATATCATGTGATACACTTAAACACTTAATATTTGGGCACTATAAATATAATCCATGTCATTATACTAAATAATTTAATAAATAAGACATATTACCTTTTACTATTCATGGTTTTGGGTGTCAATGTTCCACAAACATCCACATGCATGAGATCAATAAGTCTTGATGACTTCCACTTCTTCGACTTGTGAGTATTTCGAATAATATTACCATTTTGAAAAGAATTGCATGTGTGAGTGTGATCATTTATAAGATTTTGGATGTCTCAAGCTACATTAGATTTCACCATATTTTCCAAGGACCTTTGTCTCAATTGTCCAAGTTGTTTTTGCAGTAGTCTATTTTCATCTTTCTTGGAAATCATACACCAATTATCCTTACAAACAAGTTAAAAATACTCTTTTGTTCATCTTACTTGTATAATGAATGAAATTTATATTTCTCTAATTGTTAATACCTTCATTTTGAAATACAAAACATTTCCTAAGGCACATTATTGACTAACACTAAGTAGGTTATGACTAAGTCTTTCAACAAATATCACATCAATTCACCAGAGATGTTTACTACCAATTTTATCTTTATCAAATAGAACAATCTTATGGCCTTCATCATTGAAAAAGTGATCAACTTTATATTAATTATATTTTATGTGCATGAAAAGGTATTCATTTCCAGACATGTGAGATGTATATCCACCATCCAAAATCCATAAACTTGATTTGTCTTTTCTCTTAAATAAATATCAGCTACATTGTCCTTATTAGACTTTCTTTTCTTCACCCAATATTTTTGTTCCACCTATATTAATGATGAATAGAAAAAAATTCTTCAGCCTCTAATGAATATTCATCATATTTCAAAACTTAGAATCTATTTTCTACTTTTATCATATTATATGAAGATTACAACTCTCATTTTCCACACTTTTGAGATTCATTTGGCATTAATCACTTTACTCTTGATGCACAATGGATAGATTTGTGCCCAAATCCTTCACAAATAAAGTAATTGTTATTAAAATAATAGGAAAACGTAGAAATAATTTTTGCCTATTTTTTTATTCATATGATCAGAGATATATCTTGGAAATATATTACACATATTGAGTGTGTTCCATATTTCCATAATAGAAACATATAATTCTTGGCATCTTCTTGTTCGTATGAATTACTCAAAAAGTTTCTTGCTGAGTGATGTGAAGATCCACCTTATTCCAAGGTGTTGATGCTTGAGGTTTAGCATTAACCATGGTTTTATTCTTCATGATAAAATTCTCTATAATATATTTCCCCTTTTCATAATTTTTTTACTTGTGGAAAGGTAATATGTTCCTCAGTGAATTACTTGGAAAAATTTCCATCCTTGAGATAGTTGATGTCATACTAGGTGTGTGAATCTTTTCTTGAATCTCACACTTGTGTAACCATTTAATAACTTGTACTTATAGGTATAATATATTTTATTTGTATTTCACTAATTTAGACAACTCATAAATTATTCAAGCTTGTTCCTTAACTTTGATTTTTTAAATTTTAGATTTTAATTATAATATTTCCTTCTAAGTATTGAGGAGAGAAAGGACTTCATTTCATCAATTTCTTATTATTATGAAAATTCCTTCACCACAAGTTTCTTTATAGAATTAAAATCCACATCATGAGAATTTTTTTTAACTTTAACTCATTATATTTTTTTCTCATCTCATATTAAATGTGAGTTTTATGCAAGATATCTACAAATATTCCCTTCAGTCTTTTGTCTTCTAAAACTGTCACTTTTTTATTGAACTAAGGAGGAATAATTATCATGATTCTATTCACAATATTATTATATTTAAGATCCTCACTAAATCCAATAATTTATTTAATAAGAGTTTTTAATCAATAAAAAACAGTCATCGACCAACTCATTTAGACTAATTATAAAGTCTTCATATTTATTCCATAAAACTTATAACTTTTCCTCATGAACCTTTGAGTATCATTCATAGATATTCAAAAGTTTTTCTCTCATAACATGAGAGGTTTTTCAAGATATTACCTTTGAGTAAATTGTATTTTCTAATGTGATTCCTATGTAATTAATCTCCTTTACATCCATATCCAATTCTCTATGACCATTCTATGATAAATAACCACTATAAATTCACATATAAATATCATACATGGAAGACACATAAATTTCCATTCCCAATGATTGGAAATAGTGTTTCATATTGATATTACATAATTTAAAATTACCTCCTTCAAATATAGGAATGCCTTTGTGGTTTAAAATTGTCAGCAATCCTTCAAGATAGAGAAAGTTGCCCTAAAAATCAACCATCTAATGCCACTTGTTGGTTCTTTATTAATGATTACGCCTTGAGAGGGTGGAGATAAATTAGTTTATAGAAGTTAAAAATTATTCTTCCTTGATTATGTATCTTGTTCTCTAAACTTTAGTAACACATCTATGTCTCCCTTTATTTCTCTCAAAAGTGAATAAAGAAGTAAATAGTTTAAATGATTTTACTCGATTCACCAACACTGGGATACATCCAAGGAGTATGCACAATAATCTTCCTATGCACCAATCATAAGAAAATCTCACCACTTAAATTTTTTACAAGTTTGGAGTAGTCTCAATAACCCTCTGATTTTTCTGCCATGAACTTTTGGAAAGATCACTACCCTCCCACACCAAGGAAATCACTTATCCTCATGATAAAACCTTCTTCTTAAAATAATTTTTATAGAAATTTTTACCAAAAATGGTGTTTCTTCTTTAGTGGAATTGATTAAAACTTATAGTGTGATATTATAACTCCAAGATTACCCTCCTCTTCAACTTATTTTATCCAGAAGCGATCTGGAATACCCACTTAATTTTTAGAAAAATATATAATATCTCTTTACTCTTACTCTTGTTTTTTTTATGCACCCTGTATCCCTTATATAGATACTATTCTTAAATCACCTCTTGAATGAACATACCTCTATGTCATAAATGCACAAAGTAAAGGCCTTTAAAAACTTACTTGAATTTGTAGTGAATTTTGTTTCAGTGTTCGAGTTAGAAGATCTCCACAGCCATATCCTCCTTATCTAAGATATTTTTCATAGGTGAAAATCCAAACCCCCACACATTTCTCTATAAAAGACTTTAGGGGAATTCCCATGGCTCACAGGTGAATGGCCATATCTCCACAACTTGCTCCATGGTTGGGTTTCCTTCTGTTTCCAATTTTGATTCCATTTCACATGTTGAGCATGACTTTTATTGACCATCACCGTGACCATGTTGGATCATGTCATGTTTCACAGGGTGACTCAATCTCCACCACACTAAGTGAAATGGAATGTTCTCACTTGTATTAGATACATTTATATCAACATGCCATAGGAAATGGGTATGGTCTATCCAACTCCATCCATAGACACTTACACCACAACTTTCAATAGGGTGTGGTCCTAGCTGTGTTGATGCCTTACTTCACCAAACATGAGAATATCTTTCCTTCGACATCCTGTGAAGCATACGTCATCAATATGGTCAAAAATCAACCCAAAAATCCTTATAAGTATTTTTTCTAATAAGAATATTTTTTTTCAAATTTATATAGTTTATAAAAATTTTATAAATCATATTAAAACGAATTTTACCTTTTACCTGATTATATATCATGCCTTTTATTCTTGAAATATATTTTTTATTTATATATTTTAAGGGTAATTTATAAAGAATTCATAAATTACATAAATAAGGGAAAAATATAAAATAGTTTATAATTAAAATTATGAATTGTTCATAATTAATTTATCTGAATTGTTTGAATTAAAAGGGACTTTAATTAAGATATTATTTAGACCAAGTCAAATTTTTTTGATGATATATTTGTTTTGGGTTTAAATAATTTTTAGGTATGTGATAATTAAATCATGTAAATATTTTAAATAATATAAATTGGATTATAAAATGTTTATAATTCATAATAATGTCATATATTTAAACTGAAATGTCTTATAATGAATATTATGAAATATATCATAATAAAATTGGATATAAAATGTTTATATCCAAGATAATATAATATCTATAATTTTTATCTTAACTATAAAATTTATATAGTAATATTTTATTTATAAATATTTCACAAAATTTTATCTCATGTTTAAATTTATTAAATTTTAATTTATTTAGATGTTTTTTCTTACTTTATTCATGTATATAAATTTTTTATAGAATTTGAATATTTTTTATGGTTTACTTATGTGATAAATTTCTTCTAGGAGATAGATATTTTCATTAATTTCTAAGTACGACTCTATAAAATTTATTTTTTTATATACCTTGACCTTGGTTTTTAATTAAAGTAATGATATTAAGAATAATTATTGAATATAGTTTGTGATTATTGGGTGTTAAAGATATCAAGAATTGAATTTTCTTTTGAGTAAAGTCTCCTCGGGGAGAGGGACTTAGAGTGAGACTACCTACCATCCTAGAGGATTATTCCTTATTCTAGGAATTTGAGGGGGTTGTCTATCTATCACATCAGTCTTACTCATGTAGAGATTATCAATATCATATATCTTTATGAATTTTCATGAAGATTTTATGTACCTTATACATGATGTTTACACAGATATGTATGAATATACTTGGGTTTTATTTTTGTGCGAGTAGCACAGACTGTGGGTTGTGTGAAGAGTTTCACATTAATGTGGTGTGAACACATTAATTTTTTGGATGGAATAGGAATTTGAAAATTAAATAATTATAAGCATGAATACATAAAGGAATAAAACATGAGAAGATAAATATTTCATGAGGTAGAATAATTATGAATTTAATATATATATATATATATATATATATGATGTATGTTCAATTAATGGGACCTTGAAAGAAAACCCCTCAAATACTAAGTGTGAGATTCCTTCCAAAGAGACACTTTTCAAAACCTTGATCACTCAACCAGGTAGGTCATCCTAAAATAGGGTTCCTATGGATTATCTTGTGTAAATCAAGAAAGTGATGAGTAACTCTAGATTATCATGTTGGGTGGGTCATACTAAAGATGGGTGCCCCTTGATTTTCCTTTTTTGGATTATTCTTGTCATTTGATTTGGGTAACACTAGTTAGGTGAACCTAAAATTATTTGGTTACAATATGAATATAGTTGAGTATATCCATATAATGGGTTTGGATAAAGGTGTATCCACTCAACTATCCAATAATCTTAGTTGTTATGATTGGAAATTAAGCCTTCATAAATAGATAATTGATTAGAGAAACTCTAAAGAATCCCAAAACCTAGTGAAATATGGATATTATCTCACTAAATGGGTATGATTTAGAGGTAATAAATTTTAGAGGAATAAATTTCATTAAAAGTCCTTGATGAAAAGATATAAAACATGATACTCACCCAATGATATGTTATTGTTGTAGATTACGGTATACTACATATTAATCATATTGAGATCACTTATATTTTTTACCTATAAAATAGTTTGAGACTGGTATTTAGGGTTTATAAGTGTTCTCAAATTGCACTACTATAGTTTTGGGTTTATTCAGTGATAACTTTTATCAACACTCAAAAAAACGTTGATAAAGGGTACCTTCATTAGTGCTTTTTTTAGTGCTGATAAAGGGTAACTTATATATATATATATATATTAAATTTGTTTTTTTTATTTTTAATTGTTTAATATTTTTTAAAATTTATTCATTTTTAATATTTATTTATATTTATTCATTTTTTTATAATTAAATTCTTATTTTTATATAAAAATATATATTGATGTATATAAAAATATATTGATATATATTAAATATTGATATATATTATAATATATTGATATATATTCATAAATAGTATATTAATTATTTAATTATATATATATAATTTATTAAATTTAATATATATATAGTAATAAATAATTATTAATTATTTAATTAAAAATAAGAAATTAAAAAGTTATTATATATATAATTAAATAAGTAATATTTATTTATACATGTTTATTCATTTTCATTTAATGTTTTTAATATGGTTTTAATTTATATAATCTTTTTTGAAAAGGTAAGGTCAAAGTCGTTTTATTAATCCTCAAAAAAACAGGGAAAGGGAGAGATGACTTCAGACAAAACAAAGTTTCCCTCATCATAGAAGCAACCAAATACCTAAATTTTTTCTAATATCTGCCCCAATTCGATGTTCTTTATCATGAATATCATTCCAATTAAAATGTATGCACCCACAACTTTGACTCTGAGGATGTTGGCCTCACCTCCAAGTCTCCACTTGTTTCAAGAGACCTTCAATTTCACTTTCATCTGAATCTATTCTCCCATCATCTGATTAACCTCTACCATTTTTAATGAGTCGTAAATCAAGGTATCTTTAGTGATAATTTATTTGGGGGGATGAACCACATTTATATGTCCTCTTCCTTCTTGAAAATCAAAATTAGAAACCACCCTCACATCCCCTTTCTCCGTGGGTCGAGAGTAGATCTCTTCTTCCTGAGATTGAACACAAACTTCATTGAGTGTACCAAGCACTCTAAAAAGTTTTGAAGTTGTCACCTATACCTTGCTTGTGTTTCCCAATCCATGAACACTATTGATATCAGGGTCACCCAAATCATCTAGTCGTGCAGCATTAACCTGCCTACATGTGTGTATGCATAATAGAGGATCCATCTTAAGAGGTATCATGATAGGGTCCAAGACCATGTCACTTGAAGAGTTAGTAAGAGAGACCTACCCAGGATCAAAAAATTGAGTCTAGAATTCCTAAAAGGAACCATATAGAATCCATCTTCATCCACTAATGTTACCTTGGATGAAGGTTTTTCCTTGCCTTCTGGATCACTATCCCTATGGGCCTCCGCACTGCTGATGGGAGAAGCAACTGTACCACTAACTTTGTATTGAACCAATTTGGAATCAAAATGATAGGAAGAAATAGGGGAACTAGCCAATTCTATGTGTCTCTTGACTTTAAAACTTTCCAAACTTGTCTCCTTAGATACAACCTCTTTGGTCAGACCTTTGTGTAAAGGGGTGTAAGTCAAATTCGAGTCTTGTAAAACAATTTTATACTTTTCTCACAAAGGATACTCAACATATAATTTTTTATTACATTTCCTAGATCTTGAAGTGATAAATTTTTCTTTTAGGATTTTTAGATCAGTGATCTCTTATTTCAATGATTTATCAGATGATTTAGCCTCATCATCCAGCCCTTCTTCTACTATCTCCACCCATGGCTTAGGGGCATGTTGTCCATCCAAGTCTATAGTTTTTTCTTTAGTAGTAGTAGGCCAACCATGCATCCCTATATCATCTAGAGAATCATAAAATTCCTTCTAATGAGGGTCACTCTTCAACTACAGTGACCCATCCCTATTTAGAGTGTCAGTAAAACCATTAACATCAATCATGAGACCATTCTTCCTAGTCGAGTTCATTCCTTGAGTACTAGGATCACAACCTGCTTCCAAACCTACCTCCATGGGCTGTACATGTACATCACTCTTAAATCCACCTTGAGAAGTGGTTTTTAGATAGGGATCATAACCTTATATACCTACCTTCATGGGCTTTACTTTTCCGGCACTTTCTGGTCTACCTTGAGCAGTGGATTTCAGCCACATCATCTTTTTAAAACATGATTTTTCATCATGTCCTCGAGCAGAGAAAAATACACAAAATAAAGACATCTTGAAATTATATAATTCATTACCAATGTCCTTTCATTACAAAAAGAATAGAGGGAATTTTTCATACTCAATTTTGAGATCAAACTCTTCATCATAATTTTAAAGCATGACTCTATCAAAAAAGGTAGAATATAGGTCTACTTCAACTAGAAATTGAGTATAGTGACCAAATCTGACCCTTTTAGTTTCCTGATCCATTTTAATAGGGACCCCAATGGACCTAGCAATGTCATATATAATTATAAGATGCCAAATAATACAATTTAATTCATAAAACCTAACCTATAAATGAACCAAAGAGTTACCTGCCACCAAATGATTGAATTTTCTATCCTATTCCCGGATGTGTGGCAAGCCCGAATTGAGAGAGATCGAACTAAAACCCCAAACCCTCATCCTCATATATTTTGAGGGGAAGAGGATGCAAAAAAATACACGACCCAATGAGAAATAATTCCAATTGGAAAATTCCCAAATTTCATAGAGGTGATCCTTGAGGTCCCTGATTCTTCACAGTTTCAAGCCTCTTGGAGATATAATACATGTAATGATCAAGTGCTCACAAATTTACATTCATTATGAAATACTAATAGGATCTTCCTTTATATGAGGCAAATTTCCCTTTTGAGGAATACCACCAATAGCAGCACCCTTGAAGAGAGATAAGGATAGACTCATCATGCTATCATCAAATGAGGTCGCTGCAGCATTTCCACCACCATTGGATTTTCGATCTTCCATTTTAGCACCCACGTGCTTGTGGGAATTAAAGCACCCTTGAACAAGAAAAGAACCTACCATTTCTTGAGGAGAGGAAGTTACCATGGACATCGATCCCTAATCTCCATCGCAAGTTAGAGAAAGAAGCTCTCACAAGCCCTACATCTCCCCTTATTCATTCTATATAATCATAATTAGTATCTATTCATTTCCATTTTAACATATATAAATATTCATTTTTAATTTTTTTTAAAATTATCTATATAATTAATAATTGTTATTCATTTTTAAATTTATTCATTATTATTAGTATTTATTTCATTAATATAAGTTATATATTATATAATGTCATTATTCAGTTTAACACATATCAATGTTATATATATATATGTATATATGCACATTAATTTCACACACACAAATATTTACGTAATTAATGAAATCTTATATAGATTCACACACACCTAATATTTATGTAATTTATTCAAATTGTAATATTTATTTTATAATTTCATTTAGTAACATAATATATTTAATATATTATGTTTTTAATCAGTAAAGTTTACTTATTTATTTTTAATATTATTTCAGTTATTATTATTTTTTATTTTTTATTTTTTTGGAATTTAATCACTTTCTAATATTTATTTACTATGTTTTAATATTTTCAATACGTATTCATCATCATTTCAATATATATCCATTTTTTTATAATTTTTATAGTCAATAAAACTTATCCATTTTTTAAATATTTTTAAAGTCTACTCATTTTTAATTATTCAATTTCCAAGATTTTTAACATTCATGCATTTAAGATTATATATTGATTAATAATAATAATAATTTATTTATGAATAAATATTTATAAATATATATATTTATAAATGTATATTTACTATATTTATAAAAGTATATATTTATAATTATAAATAAATAAATATAATTTTTTAATCATTTATATAATTATATATTTATGTAATTATATATTTAAATAATTATAAAATTATAATAAATATATTTATATAATGAATATATTTATTATATTAATAAATAAATATTTATAAATATATATATTTATAAATATATATTTACTATATTTATAAAATTATTTATTTTTAATTATAAATAAATAAATATACTTTTTTAAAAATTATTTATATAATTATATATTTAAACAATTATATAATTATTATAAATATATTTAAATAATAAATATATGTACTATATTTATATTTATATAAAAATATTTATAAATATATTTAAAAATATATTTATTTATAATTATAATTATAAATATATTTATTTATAATTATAATTATAAATATATTTACTTATATTTATAATTATAAATATATTTATTTATAACTATATTTATAGTTATATATCTATAATTATATTTATTAAATACATATTTACAATTGTTTTAATATTTTTTTTGAAAATGTAGGGTCAAAGCCCTTTTATTAAAAATAAGAAAAACGCGAAGAAGATAGATGGGCTAGACAAAGAAAATTGCCCTCATCAAAAATAGTCAAAGGACTTAACTTCTTTCTAATATCAACCCTGATTCAGCACTCCTCATCTCGCATTGAATTCCAATCCGATCACCCACTCCCATCTCCTTGAACTTTGGGATGATGGACTCTTCAACAAGTTTTCACTTGTTGCCAAAACCCCTCAATGCCACTATCCTCTGAGTCAGATTTCACAAGCTCTAATTATTCCTCCTCCTTGTTAGAAGTTACAACAAGCAAGGTGACCACATTGACTATCTATGTGATTTTCTGATCCACATCCAACTGTATTTACCCTTTAAAAAAATTGGGACAACAACATCACAGCATGCCTCTCAACCAGTCTACTCTCCACCATCCTGCCCTTCATTAAGAGAATCAATCACTCCATAGGGATTATGAGTACTTATCTATGATTTTAATGTCTCGTGTGATATTTGAGTATTGAATTCCATAAAATTCACATCTAAAGTGGATGAGCTCCTTGCACTTGAAGAAAAAGATCATTTTTCAAGCAAATAAGCTTCACTCTCATCCACTTTTTTAAATTCTAAGAACCAAGGTTGCATTTCCAAAGGGGAAGTACTAATACTTGAGACATCAATATACAAAGGTAAAGGATAAAATTCTTGTCAAGTATCAGATTGAAGCACAATTATTTTCTTACTATTTTTAAATTTCATAGGTGTTTCAACATTCATTTTTTATTTACTTTTGCGATCTCTTGACCCAATAATTTTCTCTTTCTTTAACTACTAATAAACCAAATCATTTATAGTAACTTCATTAATAGATTGATCATTCCTTGGTTCCACAACAAATCCATCATCCATTACAAGTTGTTCCATGTTATCCATTAATGGAGGGTCCATGCTTATGACATCCTTGTATAATCCCTCGTTCACAAAATATTCCACCACTATACCCTGCACTACATCATCCCAAGATTCTAACAAGCCTACAAGGTTGGTGTTTAAATTTTCATCAGAATAAATATAGCCTTATTTCACACTCCCAAACTTGGAGCCCAAATCAATACACCCCTTCCCTCTCAAGGATCCAAAATCATTTGATAAATCTAATTCAACAACAATATCTACCCATTACTTCTTAATGAAATCAAGACATTTATCAACATTTGGAGAAAAATACTAGACGTCAGCCACATCGTGTTTTTATGAAGCCAATACTATACCAGAGGTAGAGGATTGCATCTCCACAACGATAGGGGAACTGATAGAGGGAGATATCTGTGACAACTGAATGTTACCATCCCCAATAGGAGTGCAACAGGTTCCTCATGAACCCCCCCCCCCCCCATGGATCATGCTCTTCTCAGTAGCCAAAATAGGACTAGAAAATTTTAGGCTCTTTTTTTAAATAACATTAACTATACCATTCCATCTAGAATAATAGAAAGAGAAAGTTATTTATTTTTTATAGTTCAAATTTTCATGTCTAGTGACTCTACAGTTCAAACAAAAGTGATGGATTTTCTTATACTCAGTCCATAATTCAAATTCATCATCCTCAGCAGAAAGAAACACTTTATCAATAAGTGTTGATCCCAAATAAACTTCAACCAGGAAGCATGCATAATGGCCAAATCCAGCCAATTATGTCTCCCTATCAATTTTAATTGGGATGCGATGGACAATGCAATTTCATGTAGAATGCACAGGTTCCAAAGAATCTAGTTTTATCCATAAACCTTGACCCGTGTTTGAAAGGATGAATTGCATACATCTAGAGTATGGAAATTGAGATCCCATTCTTAGATATGGAGAATCCTTGGCTTGAGAAAAACCAATCCAAAACCCCATGCTTCCATCTTTAATTCCTCAGAGGGGAACAAGATATGAAAAAAAAAGTGGCCTAAAGGAACACATTTCCAACTTGAGAAACCCCAAATCTCATCAAGACGTGCTTCTAGATTGGAAATTCTACATGGATTGGTACCCCTTGGAAAAATGAGTCGATCGATAATAGAATACTTACCGATCCCAAATCATTCTGAGATCGTAGAAGGATCTGATTTCACATGGGTGATGTTACCCTTACATAAAATACCTTTTAAAATGATGTTCTTGAATAGTGAAAGATTATATGGACCTAATCCAAAAGAGTGGATCATCCTCTTTCCCACCTCGAGCAAGCTTCTTACCCTCCTTGCTAACAAAATATTTATGACTATCACAGTGTCCTTTCGAGAAGAAAACATCAACTAGTGAAGAATTGATCGAGGCTTCCATAGTATCAAAGCCCTAATCGCCATCAAGATGCTAAGAGAGAAACTCTTTCCCTAATCCCTATATTCTCCCCACTCTTATTTTAATATATTTGTAATTATATAAATAATTATTTTTTTATAATTATGTATATTTATTTTTATTTATAATTATATTTATAAATACATATTTACCATTTTATAAATATATTTATAATTATATACATTTATATTTTTTAATTATATTAATTATATTATTAAAATTAATTATATAGGTATTTATTAGTGCTAAATAAAAGCATCGATAAAATGAGGTTTTTATTAGCGAGAAATTAAATCGCTGATAAAGGTCACATTTATCACCACTTAAATAAAATCACTGATAAAGGATAACCTTTATCAGTGCTTTTATTTAAGTGTTGATAAAGGATATAAATAGTTCCCGCATATGCATGCATCCCACGTCGATTTTAGGGAAGCGATCCACGGTTCTTTATAAGAAAACCACTGACACTATAGTTGAAATAAAGTAAGAATGGTATTGGAGGATGCCTAACGTCATCAGTTCTGCCCCACTCTAGTGAAGCTCTCCTCTCATTATCGTGTGGAATTGACCACCACATGCTGACGTGTTCTCACTACCATAGATTAACCCTTTAACAACGTTTAAAATGATATTTAATAGTGAAAAAAAAGCATTTTTTCCTAACTTTCCTTAAAAGGGGACCCATTTATCATCACTTTCATTAGAACTGATAAAGGCCCTACTACTACAATGTTCTATTTGAATTACAACACACTACAGTAGCAACTTGAATATGGAAATTTCAAAATTTTATTTGAAATAAAAATTACATCAAAAATAAATAAGAAACACTATATTATAGACATTTCAAACAATTTTTTTTATAATTACATTAGCAAGTACTATCACAAAAAATCAAAAACATTAATGTCTCATTGTCTTTGGCACCCAACCCCCCCCCCCAAAAAAAGAACGATCATGGTATCAGTTGTCAAATAAATCACTCCAAATCGAGCAAAAAAACACCTATATAAGAAAACAATTATTATGTTAGTAATACTATAAATAAATTAATTAAACATAATATGAAACAATACATGAATAAAATGTTGATTTTAAATAAAAGGACACACTTAGAGTCATACCAGTCACATTGTGTGTCATATTGAGGTGGGGATGATTCCTACACATCAAAAATGAATTATGGATCATTTTCCTAAAGTATTAAAGTAATACAAATATTTTTTCTCATTTTTGAGTATGTCACTTTTATTTTTAACTAAAATGTCATTTTAAACTGAAAACACACACTTTGAGTCATACCAGTCACATTGCATGTCGGCTTGATGTGAGACTGATTCTTACACATCAAAAATTACTTATAAATCATTTTCATAAGTTATCAAGACAATATGAGTGTGTTTTCTTAGGTTTTAGTGAGGGACATGCATTTTGAACTAAAATGTCAATTTTAGACTCATAACGGACACTTTGAGTCATACCGAGCACACCGTGTATCCTATTGAGGTGTTTCTGATTCTTACACATCAAAAATGACTTATGGATCATTTTCCTAATGTATCAAAATAATATTAATGGTTTTTATCAGTTTTGATTATGTCACTTATCATTTTTACTAAAATTTCAATTTTAAATAAAAAGATACACTTGGGTTCATATCGGTCACACTGTGCGTCGGATTGAGGTGCAGCTGATTCCTACACATCAAAAACTAATTATGGATAATTTTACTAAATTATTAAAATAATAAAAATGTTTTTTCTCAGTTTTGAGTATGTGACTTATGTTTTTTACTAAAATTTCATTTTAAACTGAAAACACACACTTTGATCCATACTGATCATATCATGTGTAGCTTTGATATGAGACCAATTCCTACATATCAAAAATGACTTATGAATAATTTTTCAAAATTATAAAGATAATAAAATCATGTTTTCTTGGTTTTTAGTGAGTGACACACGTTTTGAAATAAAATTTCAATTTTAAACTAATAATGGTCACTTTGAGTCATAGTGGTCACACCATGTATCGGATTGATGTGTGGTTGATTCCTACATGTCACAAATGAATTATAGATAATTTTCCTAAATTATAAAAATAATTCAAATATGTTTTCTAAATTTTGAGTATGTCACTTTTGGTTTTTACTAAAATATAAATTTTAAATAAAAAGATACACTTGGAGTCATACCGCTCACACTGTGTGTCGGATTGAGGTGAGGATAATTCATACATTTCATAAATGACAAATGAATAATTTTCCTAAAGTATCGAAACAATTTGAATGATTTTTATCAATTTTGAGTATGTCACTTATGTTTATTACTTAAATTTCATTTTAAACTAAAAACATACACTTTGAGTTATACCATTTACAATGTGTGTTGGTTTGATATGAAAATGATTCATGCACATAAAAAATGACTTATAAATCATTTTCCTAAATTATCAATAAAATCATAGTATAATTTATTGGTTTTCAGTGAGTGACACGTCTTTTGAACTAAAATGTCAATTTTAAACTGATAACGAACACTTTGAGTCATATCGGGTACATCGTGTATCAGATTGAGGTGTGGTTTATTCCTACACATAAAAAATGACTTATAGATTTTTTTTTCCTAAATTATAAAAACAATTTAAATTATTTTTCTTGATTTTGAGTATGTTACTTGTGTTTTTTACTAAAATGTTATTTTAAACTGAAAAGGTGCACTTTGAGTCATACCAGTTACATCATGTGTCAGTTTGATGTGAGGATGATTCTTACATGTCACAAATGACTTATGAATTATTTTACTAAATTATCAAAAAAATCAGAGTGTGTTTGATCAGTTTTCAGTGAGTGACACACGTTTTTAACTCAAATGTTAATTTTAAACTGATAACAGACAGTTTGAGTTATACTGGTCGCATCATGTGTCGGTTTGACATGATTTTGATTCATACATGTCATAAATGACTCATGAATTGTTTTATTAAATTATAAACACAATCGGAGCATTTTTTTCTCAGTTTTATGAGTGGTTTATGTTTTGAACTAAAATGTCAATTTTAAAATGATAACAGACACTTTGAGACATACCGGACACAAAATGTATCGATTTTAGGTGAGGCTGATTCCTACATGTCACAAATGAATTATGGATCATTTTCCAAAAGTATAAAATCAATCCAAATGATTTTTCTCATTTTTGAGTATGTCACTTATCTTTTTTACTGAATTGTAAATTCTAACTAAAAATACAGACATGGAATCATACCAGTCACACTGTATGTTAGATTGAGGTGAATATGATTCCTACATGTCAAAAATGACTTGTGGATATTTTTAATAAAGTAAAAAACAATTAGAATATGTTTTCTTGGTTTTGAGTATGTTACTTGTATTTTTTACTAAAATTTCTTTTTAAACTGAAAATATGCACTTTGAGTCATATCATTCACATCATTTATTATTTTTATGTGAGACTAATTTTTATAGGTCAAAAATGAATTATTAATTGTTTCTATAAATTATCAAGATAATCAGATTGTATTTTCTCAATTTTTAGTGAGTGGCGTAAGTTTTGAACTAAAATGTTAATTTTAAACTGATAACAGACACTTTGAATCATTCCATAAACACCGTGTATCTGATTAAGGTTTAGATAATTCCTATACATCAAAAATGAATTATGGATCATTTTCCTAAAGTATCCAAACAATCCAAAAAAAATCTTAATTTTGAGTATGTCACTTTTTCTTTCTTACTAAAATTTTAATTTTAAATAAAAAGACACACTTGGAGTTATATCAGTCACACTGCAAATCATATTAAGGTACAGATGATTCCTACATATCAAAAATTATTTATGGATCATTTTCTTAAATTATCAAAACAATCCGAATTTTTTTCTGGGTTTTGAGTATGTCACTTGTCTTTTTCACTAAAATATCATTTTAAACTGGAAACACGTACTTTGAGTCATACTGATCACATCATGTATTGGTTTGAAATAATACTAATTCCTATAAATCAAAAATTAATTATTAACCATTTTCCTAAATTATCAAGATAATTTGATCATGTTTACTTGGTTTTTAGTTAGTGGCACATGTTTTGAACTAAAATGTCAATTTTAAACTAATAACGGCCACTTTGATTCATACCGAGAACATTGTGTATCAGATTGAGGTGTGGATGATTTATACATCTCGCAAATAAATTATGGATCATTTTATTAAAGTATCAAAACAATATGAATTCATTTTCATGGTTTTGAATATGTCACTTTTCCTTTTTACTAGACTTAAAGTCAATTTTAAATAAAAAGATACACTATGAGTCATACCGATCACATAGTGTGTTAGATTAAGGTGTGACTGATTCCCACACATCACAAATGACTTATGGGTCGTTTTCCTAAAGTATAAAAAAATCTGAATGTGTTTTCTTGGTTTTGATTTTGTGATGTGTGTTTTGAACAAAAATGTAAAGTATAAACTAAAAACATACAGCTTGAGTCATACTAAGCACACTGTGTATTGGATTGAGGTGCGGCTGATTGAGTATGTGATGTGTGTTTTTTCTTTCAACTATATAAAAAAATATATAAAAGATATAAAATCTTCCATTTTTATGGAAGAAGAAACCCCATGATACCTAAAACACTTCACATTTCAGGAAGCATAGGGTTTCCATTTCCATCCAAAAGGAACATGTTCTCTATATTTCAACTTGTTGTAGATAGCTGAAAGAAAAATATGAATTCCCAAAATATTTGTAAAAAACTAAGTATTAGATAAAAATTATATAGAAATTAACTTAAAAATAGTAGATAAAATTGGGACATAATTAACTAAATGAGTATGAGGAATTCAACTTTGTATGATGTCTGTATAAATTCTAGACCCATTTCCTTGTTATCATTATCTTAGTTGCAGTATCAAAGTTAAATCTATCATGAGCATGATAATCTTTGAACAAATAACCCCAACTCAAGAAAAATAATCCAACTATATAAGAAAAAAATGTATGTTAGTAATACTATAAAGAAATATATTAAACATAAATATGAAATTATACTTTAATAAAACATCAATTTTAAACTAAAAACACATAATTTGAGTCATACTGAGTACATCGTGTATCATATTGAGGTATGGTTAATTCCTACACATCAAAAATGACTTATGGATCATTTTCCTAAAGTATCCAAACAATATGAATGTGTTTTCTCAGTTTTGAATATGCCACTTATATTTCTTACTAAAATGTCATTTTAAACTCAAAACACTCACTTTGAGCCATATCGGTTACATCATGTGTCAGTTTTATGTGATACTAATTCCTACATGTCAAAAATGACTTATGAATCATTTTCCTAAATTATCAAGACAATGTGAGTTCATTTTCTTGGTTTTTAGTGAGTGACACATGTTTTGAACTAAAATGTCAATTTTAGACTCATAAAGACCACTTTGAGTCATAACGGTCACACCATGTATCGGATTGAGGTGATACTAATTCTTACACATCAAAAATGACTTAGGGATCATTTTCCTAAAGTATCAAAATAATATTAATTCATTTTCTTAGTTTTGAGTATTTCACTTGTCCTTTTTACTAAAATTAATGTAAATTTAAAAAAAAATCACACTTGGAGTCATACCGGTCACACCAGGCATCAGATTAAGATGATACATAAGAATCATTAAGTAGAATATAAGAGTAACTTAGACTATTCATTGGATATCAGTGGCTAGGTGCAGATTTATATAGAAAATCAAAGGTTGATAAGGTGAATTGAAGAACTTCCATGAATATCAGAAGTCAGTACTACTTGTTGACAGATTGCTTTGATAAACCATCGTTGATCGGGTTGTCACCCTCTAGGATGCTCTGACATCTCGGCTGGAAACGTCTTCTTCCTCGGATGGGGCTCTACCTCAGGGTAGTGACCTCTTCATGGGTGAGGGTGGTTACCATGTGTGGAGGGTTCGAAAAATCCACACATGGGAATTCCCTTTTACAGAAGAGAGAGTTGACCACTTGGGGTGCACTATAAGTGGGTGATACCACTTGTATATGTATGATGATGTAATTATCATTAAATTACTTATTATTATTTATCTAATTGGTTAAATTGATCAAAGTGATTGTAATACTTGTAACTTTTAAAGAAATTAAAATGTATAGGTGTTTTTCCTGGAATATTGAATATATTGGAGAATAAAAAGAAAATCGCATCATCATGAGTGCATCATCCTTTTTGATTTCATGATCATAGTAGATGAATGAATCATCCTTCTTGATGAATTCAATGCTTCATGATCGCTGTGAAAATTAAAAAAAATAAGTACCAAATAAAAATAATAATGAAATTAACTAAAAAAAGTAGATAAAATGATGAGAAAAACAACTAAATAAGTTATTGGAAGTCACATCTTCAAGATATATGTATAAATTATAACACTAGGTATGTTTCACATTAATTTTTAAACAAATCTATTTCCTATTGTGAATACAAGAACTTTCTCAAGTCCTAGTATTACTAGAAAAATATAAATACACAAAGGATTGATAAATATTTTAAATGAAATTATAATTATCTTAGAAAATACCTCTTTGGGGATGCTAGTTTGTAAATGGTATATTATATATTTAATAAATTTTCAAACATAATAACTACAATATATTCTATTGGTTTTTTTTTTGGAAACTGTAAAAACATTAAAAAAATAAGTAATTTGTTTTTATATATGTTTTAATATTAAAATATTATTATATATACCCTAATACTTATCCACTTGTAGAAGTCGATAGGCTCCTAGTGCTCATGGACTATCCTCATTCAATGATTTTTATGATATTTAAGCATCACCCTATCATATAATAATTCTCATTAAAACATAATATAAAATATATATAACTTAAAGTTTAGTTCTAAAACATTGCATGTAGTGTATTATAAATTGAAAACATCATCACGAGTGGTCGGTTTGTTGGATATCCATACGGTGAATCTATAAAATAAATCTTTGGAGTATCCAAATTGAATGTAATGAGTAACCAATGATGCTTAAAAAATAAAAAGGAATAAGTAATTAAAGGAATGAAAATATATTTGATATGATTAAATTGTAGATTTCTACCCTTACATCATTGGTAATAAGAAGAGTCTATCATATGTAAGTTTTCATTCAAAAACTATGGCCGGTTTGTTCACTATTACATCAATTTGATTTTATTTCAATGATATTTCTTGTTTAGAATTGATGTGAGGACTAATGAGTCCATATTTTTGTTCACATGTTTTTCCCTTTAAATAGTATTGATATATATGCCTGTAAAAAAAATATGAATTGTATTTAGTAATAATTAATATAGTAGATCAATTATTGGAAAAACAAATAAATGAAAACACACCTCATGTGTATATTTATAGATAAGACTCCAAGCCATTCATACTTGATGATTTTATTTACATTCTCGAGAAAAATATACTTTTTAATGGCCTCTCTATATATTTGTTCTTCAAAGTCAACCATGACATTACTATCAATTTATAACCTTGTATCCACAAGAACCTTTAATGTTAGTAATTATGGAAGTTGAATGGGTGTGGTAAACATACTTTTTGAATATATTTTTTACTGGTTGGTTGATTATTTAGATCATTTTGATTTGACCTTCTATTTCACCCCTTACCTTTGTCCATCTTTAATAACATTCATTGGTTCAAAACTTTTTTCAGTAATTGTTAAATTTTTTTCAAAAAAAATAAATTGTAAATGAATACCTCCTTACCAATATGTTTTTTACAAGATTTAACATCCATTATACAAAATTTCCAATAGCTTGATGAATTGTATGAATATCATCATCATCAAGTGGAACAGGTAGCTCAGCACTCAACTCATGAGGTATGCTAATACCCATTATAACATGACCTATTAGAAGTTTTCTATTGTGTAAAATATCTTCTTGGATATTGAACAAGGAATCCCTCACAACAAGTTGATGGTATGTGTTTATAGATATGAATCAAATTCATTTTCACCCTATAGAATATCAGTATGGGAAAGGTATTAGTGTCTGCCTGATTCAAAATTCACATAAAAAAATATGAGAATATTGATTACCTCATCTAAGACAGCTCTTTGAGGGTAATGTCTCGCCTCAAAGATGGTGGGGTTTGGGGGGGTCTTTACATAGTGGTTGTTCTTGTGTTGTTAATTCTCTTTGATTTCTTACCATAACATTTCCTAAAAACTCTAAATACCAATTAAATTCTTCTTCAAGAGTAACTAATCATGCTTGAAACTCTTCTATTTTATTAATTGTATCCTCCTGATCATTTCTTTTCAAAAAATATGTTTGGGGTGTCACCCTAAAATCCGCAACTCTGACGTTTTCATACTGTTCCGACCACTTTAAGGCCATTAATAGTAGTTATTCATCAAGTACAGTTGATGATTATTTTTGTATCTAAGTCGGGTAAAATGTATAAGAAAATAAGTAATAATTATTATATAATAGTGATTTAAAGAAGAAAAAAAGTTATTATTTCATACTTACACTTGCTTCCAGCTATTTTTGTGTATTTTCATCTATTAGTGTCCCTTATTTATTTACATATTCCTCCTTCTATAACACATGACATGGGATAGAAGTGGCTTTGGATTTTTATTAATAAATCTACATATAAATAGAGTAAAATAATTATTTTGTTGTTTCATAGAACATAAAGTATTATGGTAGATTTAAAATACATACCATTTTTTCAAGTGAATCATACCCCATCCTTGCTTTACGATAGGGGTACGTTGGTTATGTTGCTTGTTGCTTATTTTCAACACTCAGTTTTTGTTTCATAAATTAACAATTCTTAATCAAAGTGATTAATACATGTATTTCTAAATAAATGTATTATCAGTTACAATGTACCTAAAAATATGTCTTCTCGTGACTACTAATAAACACATCCCATGCTTATTGTATTATCATGTGTGCATATATATATGGTGGGTGTTGGTTTATTTTCCCATCAATATATTTGAGATGAAACTTCTTAAGAATTGTGTGAAATACTTTATAAGACTTTTTAGAAATAATTAATACAAATTTCATTCAGGATTCATCTACTATAAATGAACTCTGTAAGGTATAATTAAGATTAATTCAATGTTTAATTATTATTTTTTAGTAAAATAAAGAAATTATATCATAATGTTACCCTAATATATTCCCAAATCAATGTTTTAAGTGTGGGGACAACATTGTTCCATGAATCTATATCAATTAGCTCACGCTTATGAGTGGGTATCCCAATGTAACTACTAAACATGGCCTTTTTGGATTAATAGGTTGGCCATGTGCATTTTATCCAACCTCAAATTTGATTCCTTTTCCTCTCACCTTAATAATTTTTTCTAACACCATCAGGATACCAAACTCATGTTTCTTCTAAGACACTAGTTGTTCACCATCTACCATTTCCTCATCTCTAACATCATCATTATATTGTTCCTTTGGATTGGTATCATCAGCATGTGTAGAAGTTTCTTGTTCCTCTATATTAGGAGTACTATCAGCTTAAGAAAAAAATCCTCAGTATTGGGAGAATCATCACATTTAGAAGTAATTATTTGTAGAAGTGGTTGAACATTTAATTTATACTATGTAAATATAGTATTGAACAGATAATAATATGAGGTAATGTGATGTATATTACAAAAAATATATAACTTGATTATTAAAATCTCTTTTTTTTAAAGTTTGAAGGGATTTTACCCCTCTATCGAGTATCCAAATCCATTCATTATGGTCTCCTCTGACATAAAATACCCCATCTACATTGGGGATATTATGAAATTATTGAAATGTCCCAATGAAAGAGTCATCCATAGTTTAATTTTGATCTGACCCTTCAGTGGTTTGGCTCGATAACAGAATAATTGACCACTTTCAGTATGTGGGATCTAGAACATAAAATACTTATACTTCCTTCGATTCCATTATAAATGGTTTATATTTGTACCATTCCTTACTAAAATACACGTTCAAGAATAAAAATTCATCTATTTTCATAGCACTCCTGTTATCAACCCACTTGAATTGAAAAATTTACACTTAGAATGTTGTATAATCCAACTCCCATATTTGTTTAATGATGCCAAAGTATGACATATTCACATAAATTGGATTTCTATCCTTGGTACTAGATACTTTCATCACTTTAGCCACAAGTGTAACTCCAATATTTTTCATGGTGTTGTATTCATCATGTTCTTTTGTATAAATCATATAACCATTAATTACATAAACATTATAAGATAATACATGCACACTTGGCCCTCTGTCTATCCCTTAAATTTTTTCTAAAATTGAATCTATATTTTTAGTTGACTCCTTAAAAATATGGTCTCAAAACCATCCTATAAGTTGTTTACTATGTTTATTTTATATCCAGATTTCAACCCTTGATGAATTCAAATGCCTAATAATTTCTCTATGAGTTTCAACATTTGGGGAAACCTCTAAATTTTTATACAAAATTTAAAGTTGTTCCTTATCCTAATCAGTAATAATGATTGTGGAAACATATATTCCATAAATTTCTTTACCCATAATCCACCCTGTGGGATGATATTTCTATAGACCAATGCTTTCTACATTGAACAGGTAGACGATATAGAATTAAATTGCTTCTTTAACAATATATCACTCTGCAATACAACCTTATGGATGACTTTTATTTTTGGAATACCCTTTCAAAATATTCATATATCATTCAATGGGGTGCATCCCTCTATAATGTACAAGACCACATATTTGAATCTCTCTTACCAAGTGAACCATCAAGTGAACCATTATAAAAAATAATTTCAGTGGGAAGAACATTTATAATTCACATAATATAACAATAATTTCATTTTCCGTAGTTGGAAATTTTTCTGAGTCTATAACTTTACTTCATATAGATTTAAAAAATAAATAAATCTTGGTTAATGTATGGCATATATTCTTAAGAAAAATGAAATGAAAATCTATAGGCATTAGATCTTGCATCAAAAAATGACATTCATGTGATCTTAGACCCATTAACTTTAAATCAGTCATTGACATGATATTATTGATATTGAATGAATACCCCTATGGAACCTTTATTTCATTCAATAAATCACAAAACCAATATATATACTACCTAGAAATAATGTAATAAGTTTGAGGAAGAAAAGTTTTTTTTTCACCCTTTACTAGAACCAACTCTTCCTGTATTCCCATGTCAATCATATCCAACAAAGCCTTAATTACATCCTTTGTTTTTTCAAGTGCATTTAGTAACATTCCAATGACATTATCACATACATTTTTTTAAATGTAGAATATTAAGAAAATTCCTGAAATAGAAACAATTCCAGTCAGGTGATTCAAAAAAATAATCTATTTTCCAACCATTTTTCTTATGGTTTTTCAAAAAAAAGTTTTCCCAAAATTAGTGTCCATATCTTTTGCTTTCTCAAATAGTTGATCACCTATTAGTGGAGATAGTGTTGTATGCTCTTCTGAACTACCATTGAATGATTTCATCCAAGATCATTACTTATATCTCTAGGGTAAAAATCTCTTATGTCTTAGAAAAAAATATTCAATGAATGCTTCAACATAATTAATTGTTCACCTTGTTCAAAAATGGGACACCCTTGAGTTTCATTAATTATATATCCTGAAAAATTTTCATAATAAGAAAAGTCATTTATCTAGCCATACAACATGTCTCTCAATATGAAATATTTATTTTTGTAAGCATCATACAATGTAACACCTAAATCCCACAATAATTTCAAATCTTTGATTAATGCATCCAAATAAACATCAATATCATTACCTGTTTATTTTTATCCAGATATAAGAAGAGATAACATAATGTATTTTTATTTTATGCATAACCATAGTGACAAGTTATAATTTACCAACATAACTATCCATGTACTATGAGTGATACTTTGAAAACCAAACAGATTCACTCTATATGTAGATAGTGAAAGATGAATGTTCTCAGCTTGTTTCTAAATTTAGGATACTCATGGCCAATTAAGTTCCACTGAGGAGAGTCTTCCAAGTAATGAAGTTTATCATATTTATTTCTTTTATCTATGTGCCACGTCAATTTCCTTGTATTATCCTCACTTCCATATAGGCACCTAAACCTTGTAATGGTTGGAAAGTACCATGAAACTTTCATAGGACCCGATTTATCTTTATTGTATTGAGAAGCACCACACTTTGGGCATTCTTTAAGTGATTTGTAGTCCATGATAAATAGTATGTGGTAATTTGGATAGGCATGTATTATTTCATAGATCATACCCATTGAACTTAGAATTCTTTTAGTGTCATATGTTCATCTTGAAAGCTAATTATCCTTTGGAATCATGTCATTCAAGAGATCAGTTAGTTATATGAAACTTGTGTCACTCCATCCATTGCAGATTTTAAAATTATATAGCTTTAGTATGGATTAAAATGTGGTATATTTAGTATGACCAGCATATAATGGTGTCTTTGCACGACTCTTTAACTTCTCAAACAATTTTGTAAAATCATGAAGTTTATCTACAATTTTCATTATCATTCCCTCAATATGATATTTATCATAGTTCACACCTGTAATCACATCCAAAATATGGTCATCTTTATTTTCTAAACTTTTAATCATATCACATGATCTATAAAATGCAGTGTTATCACAATCACTAGCTACATTTCTTTTTTCCCAATGTTTAGTCCAACATTTATAGCTTTGATATATTCTGTGATAGATCAATTGTTCTTCTAACTCCTCTAGACTAATAAGTATTGAATAACAACAGTTTAAACATAGAAAATGATTTAAGAAGGGTCATATGCATGATCTTTTTCAAACTTGGTGAACTCTTTCACCCCATATTTATTCTCTTTTGTCATTTGATTGGAATCCATCCATTTTTTTATTCATATCCATCATATTCGATTCAATAATATTAATATTTAAAAAAAATACACAAAAAAGAGGCCTTTAAAATAAGGTTAACCCAACATTTGAATATTTCAAATAATTTCATCATGCTTTAAAGGAAATGGGTAATTAAATTTAAGAAAATAATTAGTCTACTGGTGGTGGGTGTTATCCTCTGAATTCATGAACAATGGTCATTGGTACCTGGTATGGGATGACTACTTCTCAGAGTATATCAAGCAACATAGGTTCATGTCTAAAAGAGATGATGGATGAGTCTCAGACAACAAAATATCCTTTCCATGGTGTTATTATCAATATATATTATATAGAAGGTGATATTATGTGTATCTATGAGGTCTATAAAAGTTAATATGACATGTTTTAAAAAAAATTACGGTTTTAATCCATGAGAGTGGGAGGGATACTTGGAAGAAAATGGGAATATTGAGGATAAATAATATTCCTTACGCACGTTTTGTTCAAACCATTTGGTAAAATTAAAAACAAAGTTGTTCAAGGGGGGGAAATAGATCACAAGTGATCACATACCTTGATTTTAATATATCATTATAATTTAAATAAAACAAAATTAGATAAATTTTAAACTAAGAAAAATATATTAATATAAATTTTAAAATTTTAAAAAAATGGTTAAACAAAGAAATGGTTGTAATTTTAATTTCTATTTATTTTGTTTCGATGTGAAATTTAATAAAATAAAATAAATGACAGTAATTTCTCTACATCTTGTTTGGTAAAAATTTTAAAATAAAAAAAAATATTTTGTAAATATGGAAAAAATAATTCTTATTAAAATTATAGCTTTCCAATACTCAATTATTCCAAATAAAAAAAATTATAATTTGTATATTTGATTTTTAAATAAATAAATATTTTATTATTATATATATATAATTATAAATATATATATTTATATAATTATAAATATATTTATTTATTTATATAATTATACATATATATATTTATAAAGTTAATATAATATATGAGGTAAAAATGTTCATTATATTGTTGATTGAGCAAACAATATGTGATTGAATGAATCATGGTAGTTGGGTACTAGATACCTGATAGAAGTAACCATTATTGTTAACTTTTATAATATGGATATTAAAAATATAATACATTATTTGTAGATGATAAATGGTAATAGTGTATATGGTGAGTATAAAAAAGGGTAATCACATTATGAAATTTATATAGAAGGATGAATTTATGGAATCAAGAAGTAGCAACATCCCATATGAGGAAAATTTGGTTAAGATTGGGAATAAGGTAGAACCACTAAGGTTTGTCTTATACTAATATTAAATTTAACTCCAATAGGTGTGGTTGGAACAAAATCACATGTAGGATAAGTTCATGTTAGTGGAGATCCTTATGAGATCCATGTTAGCTAAATCACCACTTGAAAGTACCACCATGGATTATATCACACTTTGGTCTGATATAGATGTATACAGGTGTTAAGTAACTAAAATTTAGGGAGTTATTTATGTGTAAATATTTATTAAATAAAATTTTCTTTTAATAATTATAAAATTTATTTTATAGGAAGTCGTTATTTTTATTAAATTAATATTTTTAATTAAAAATAAAATTTATTATAATTAAATGGTTAATTTTAAAAAATAGATTATATATGTTTATATACATATATATAAGAAAATAATTAGTAATCTAGAAATAATAAAGAATTTCTGAGAATTTAAAATAAAATATTTTATAACAAATAATTATTCCTAAAAAAATTAAATTTAAAATACATTATATGTTTTAAATTGATAATTCATTTATATATATTTAGAGTTTTATTTAAAAAAGTCATTCCATATTTTTAATCAATATATCGAAATTTATTAAGAGATTAAACATCATTTATTGGTAAAAAAATATATTACATGTGAGAATAGTTAAATATGTCAATGAATAGTAAATACTATAAAATATGGTAAACGGTAAAAATGATGTATAGAATTAAAAATATATATATATATTAATAATTTATTAATCTAATTCCCAATTTGTAATGCCCCGACCCTAGTTACCCAGAGTCGGTGTATTATTTTAATATATTGGCATGATTACATGGAATCAAGTCCCGAAGGACCGATCAGTTTAGCAGTCTTGGAAATTAGATTACATACATGAATGTTACAATACATTATAAAATGAAGAACAACAACAACATTGTCTCCATTGTCCACATTCATATCCCTTAGACCATCCCTGTAGGTTAGTCATAATATACTTCTTCTCATCCTGGGAAAAATAAAACATAGAAAAGGGTGAGCTCAGATGCTCAGTAAGGATAAAAATATAGCGGAAACATTCATAAATAATCACAAACATTTAAGGCAATGTATAAGACTAAGAAAATCCTTTTAAACTTAAACTTAAGAATAATATGGTAAATATAAATCAAATAATTCCATTTACTTATTCACATGGATATTCTACTAGTCGAATAATCACATATAATATCAATATCCAATTTCATAATGATGGAATGCATAATGTCAGACTTCATAGCCACATATTCAAGGCCTCATGCCAAGACTACAAATAAGATTTTGTCAAGGCCTCATGACAAGAAACTAGTTTGTCTCATTAGACCTATCGAGGCATCAAGGAGCTATAGCAGGCTCCACCTGTCACTTACTAAGTCCAATGCATTCCTCATATGAAAAGTTTTAAGCATAACATAAACATTCTTATTAAAACTAGCATAAGAAATGTCAATACTATATCCATAAACTATGAATGGTAAAAAAATAAAACATCCACATTCAAATATATCATAAAACCTTCAATACAATATGGATGATTTGTATCATAATAAATCAACCTCGATCAAGAATAATATCCTGTAAAGGATGTTGACATAGTTGAAAATGATCAGTAAAAATCTTTGAGAGAAATATCCCTTTTTCATGAAATAATTTAAAAGTCACATAATTTATAAAGGAATCCATTTAAAAGATAGTTTTGAATCAAAGTGTACCATACCACTTTGAAACTTTTTAAAGGAATTAACATTTTAAAACATTCATGTCCATATAAATAAATCCTTAAAACCATTTTGAAAACATGAACATTAATGAGAAAGGTTTAGAGGAATAAATCTTTAAAACATTTAAAATGATTTTTTAGTAAAATATTCCCTTAAAAATAATTCCTTTGAAAACTCTTTTATGAAACATGGACATGGATAATAAATATGTCCCAGAAGATACTCACGTAAAAACAACCTCGGATAATAAAGAGATTGTGAAATTAACCCTTACCTTGTAATTTTCCGTAGTCGAGGGTGGGTTAACCTCCTGTATAATGGTGAAATAATTGTTATTAAATTATACAAGAACCATATACATTAATATGATATCATATATGATCTTCTAATATTGCTTTCTTAATGATATTTCAGTAGTATCATCATTTTAGGTGTTAACTGATTCGTTTTCCTTTATATACTTTGTTACGCAAGTCATGTTTGTTATGGATAGGATGTATCTTATTCATATACAGGAATGATATCAAGTATTTAAACATTATTTTTAATCATCAAATGAAAATTAGTCTTGAATTGTTATGATGGGGAATGACATCTCATCGCGTCGTGGAGACGGTAAGTTGTACGTATGCACGAGCGACAATATCATTCTTTTGATGGTGAAATCATATATAATTGGATGTTATATAATATATACATAATAATTAACATGTTATATTTATTATTTAAATCATTTATAATCATTATTATACCCATCCAAATAATTAAGTGTTTGAATAACAAACTACACCACGACGTGGAGATGGTAAGTCGTACGTACGCACATATGGTGACTTTGTCATTTATAGGATGGATAGAATAAAGAATATGGTTGTACCATATTTATAATAACATCAAATTAAGTATAAGTTACTGGATTTATTATTCTGGTATGGAAACAACAAAGAAAGAGTAAGTGTAAGAAGAAAAGAACTTGAAATAGGGTGGTGAAATTATTACCTCTTCTTCGGGTGTTTTCTTTTCAGTTGATCAAAAGGGATCCTTAGGTTGGCTTTATGATCAAAGTAAGGACTCTAGTTTGATTTGAGGGAAGTCATTAGAATATTTTTGTAGGGTTAGGCCAATCCAAATGGCTTCAAAGGTGTGAAATTATGAGAAGGGTAAGTACCCTTTTATAAGAGAGGTGAGGGTCACTTTAGGAAAAGTTTAAAATATTATTTTATTATAAAATCATTTTCAGTTTATAATGGATCCAAATTGATTTATTTCAAAACTAGGGTGGGAATGGGTTTAAATCTTCTCAACCAATAGGTTTTAGACAAGTTTAGGTTAGCATATTAACCTTATGTTTTAGATTTAACTATTAGTTAAATAGTTTAACTTTTACCGTGTCTTCTTGTATTCTTACGCTATATGGTTAATAAACTTACTCTAAACTTTCAAGAGAACATTAAGTGGTTCATTAATGAAATATATATTATTATTTAATCCCTTTGGACAAACCTTATATTTTTATGAATATTAAATAATTTAATAATATAATATTTGTTTCAAAAACTCATTTATGTCAATTTTGACACTATTTAGTATTTGGTTTTTTGTGAAAGTCGTCACAACTTTATTACTTCGAACAATATACATTGAATCAACCCTAACATGTCATATTCACCTATAAAAAATTTTTATGTCATAAAAACTTTGAAATTATATTTATTTTAATATTTATAATACCATTTATTTGATTCTTTCATTAATAAGGTAATTAGTGCATCACCATTGTGTCATAAATAAATTTAATTATTTAACGTCTAAAAATTATAAAAAAATACCATGATGTAGGAAATATTTTTATATTTATAATTAATATTTATAGTCGAATTTATCTTATGTATAACCCTATATTAAAAATTGTTTAGTTAATAAACTTTGAATTAAACACTTTTAACTCTACTTTAAATAAAATAATAATAAATGTCCTAATCTAATTAAAGTGTACCAAAAGGATCATATTTTATTCCTAAGTTTTTTTTTCGAATTACACTTATCCAATACAATTAGGACATGTGTTAGGGTGATTATAATATCATTTTTACCTTCAATTACCCTATTTACTTTTAACCGTGGTAAATGAAAGTCAAAAATAACTATTCACCAAAAATTATTTTCATCTTATTGAACCACATTTTACTTACTGATGTCAAAAGTGTTTCTCAGATTTTTGAAATTCAACTCACAGAAGCGGTAAAATTTAGTGTTATGCAAATTTTCAAATGCTCCTAGAACGTAGGTAAACGACGGTGAAAAGTTCAATAAAATTTTATATATCTAAAATTATTATAAAATGACTCTAATAAATTACATTGAACATAGATAGGTATTATGTATCTATTTTGACCTAAAATAAATTAAAATGAAATAACTATTTATTTAAATAAAAAGTCGGTTTTAAACAATAACGTAGTGTTTTTCACTATTCATCAAAAATTGAAAGTTTTCAGAAAAATACCAAAAATTCACCATAAGATAATTTTGATATTCCAAATTCAAAAATTAATTCTATTTTACCAAATTCAAAACATATAAGTTTCACTAATTAATTTAAAATTAATTCCCGCCGTCAAAACCAAAAGGCGTGTTTTTAAAAAGTAAAAACTATCAAAAGATTGACATGTGTTTATGTCAAATTTAATTGTGAAATTACTTATAATGACCTAAATTATATTAAATGATAAAAATATAATCTAATTATACTTCTAAAGCATTAAAATTCATAATTTAACACTATAAATTATTTCGATTAAAAAATTTGTTTTCAATTAAAATTTAGTATTTTTAACTATTCATCAAAATATGAAAGTTATCAGAAAATTACCAAAAATTTATCCAAACTAAATTTTTATTTCTCTCTTCTAAATAAGAATTTAATTTCATGAAATTGAATATATAAAATTGTCAAATATTGTTTTTAAAAAGCGTTCGCCATTAAAAGGCGGAAAAATTGCATTTTCTGAAAAATACTTCCTTTATCTAAAAAATTGAATTTGTTATTATATTATGTCTAAGAAACAAATAATATAGATTCTAAAATTATACAGAGTATATAAAATTCAAAATTCAGTTAATACTATTCATAACTACTTTTTGAACGACTAGTTTGGTAAGTCGTGGTGCGCTCAAACTCGGTGTTGTGTGTAGCGCAAGTTATTGAATTACTTTGAAGAAATAATGTACTATGAAATATTGGGTTGTTACATTCTCCCCTAATTCAATAAATTGTGTCCTCACAATTTTAAATTGTTCTTTGAAAAAAAAGTTAAAAATAGAAAAATACCATTGTGGAAAACCTACATCGGAAATTGGTTTAATAAAATTTAGTCTTAATAAGAGGGAAATAGAAATGAAAAATTCACCACCAAATTATGATCTCAGTTAGGAGAATATTGGTGGAAATTATAGACACATAATTGGAGGAAAAATGTAAATATTTATATGAAGTGATTGAGGTCATCAATCACCAAAAAATGTAAAATTAAGGGCCTCAAAGCCACCAATCTATGGTGATTTAAAATATCATCGATTCAACAAAACATAAGGTATTAGGATAGCACATTTTTGGTTTTATGATCCCTTCCCTAAAGTTTAAGAATTAATTTATTCATATACTAAGAGGAAAAATATACTTCACAAGTAGAGTTTCATCCTTCAACTAATTCCTACCACAAACTCATCTTTCATTCTAAAAGATAATAGAATTCAAAAATATTATATTTATCCTAAACGTATAGGGTTCCAATAATAATTAATTTATAATTCATTTGTCAGACTATTTAAAAAACTACACTATACAAACCAGGACGTCAAGTAGGCCAGTGGTAGGTGATGCACCCTTACCGCCCTTCGGTTGCAGGTTCAAGTCTTGCGGCCTTGCTGGACGCGACGAGTTGTTGCCTGACCTCTGGGTTGTCCTTTTTATAACAATACCAAAAATAATATTAAGAAGTTTTTTTAACCTTAAATAATAGTATCCAATGTGTAACTTAATCCATTCCAACCTTTAGACTTATCCAAAATAGTTATGTCCAAACTCACAGTCCAAAATTTATAAGGAAGGTAAACACAATGAAGATCCTTTTTTCTATGTAATAATATGTGAATACCATCATTGTATATTCTTTTAAAAAATGGTAACACCCTAAATTACCATAAAACTTTATTGATTACATTCACTCTCCCTTATTCCTTTTATAATATTGGATATACTCCTTATATCAAAAAAAATGTTGTAAATTCCAATAATGATGGAATATACAAATCATTAATCAGTTTCAATGTAGTCAAGAATATCTGATATAATTTATCAAAATCAATCATACCTTATTCCAAAATCACTACCTCAGTATCAAAACCATATTAAGGTTTATCTTTCCCTCAACAATATATTTTTCAAAAACTTCAACCTGATATTGAGTCACTTTTCTTGGTTCCACACAATCTCAAGTCCTTAATGAAATAGTACTGCAGTACAATCCTTATATACTCTATAATTCTTATAACATGTACATCATTAATACAATACTCAAATGATACAATAATTTAATAACAACATAAAAACTATAATCATTCATCTTCATCTTTGGTAGTATTATAACTTGATTATTATCCAATAGCATCATTTTGGGTTATACTCTGATGATTTCGACATTGATTCCCGTAGTGTCCCAACTCCTTGCAGATGAAGCATTGTACACTTGAAACCTTTTTCTTACCCTTGAAATCACGTACTTGGTGTCCTTTTTCTCCACACTTATAACAAACTCTCATTCCCTTCAAGCATTTACCAAGGTAATTCTTTCCACGGTTATCACATATAGGAAAATCTTTCTTTTCCCTCTTCCCTATACCCATCTTTCTCTCTTCCATCCTTTTCTTCTCTTACTTCCCTTCAAAGACATAGGACTCAGAGAATTATTTACTTATCTTATTAACACATGATACTATTTCTTCATATTATGAGAATATGTGGGAGACTATTTCCCTTTTAAATGTTGGCTTAATACCATGAAATATATGATCCTTCTTAATCTTTCGATCATGCGTATTGCTGGAATTCGCATTCCTTCTACTAGGCGCCATTTCTAAACAATGGCATACACTATGTTAGTTTATGAATCGCAATGAAAAATTCCAAACTTTTAAAATACCTAACGTAAATTGAAAAGATTATGCATATAATCTATAATCATAAAATGTTTTCTTTGAGTAAGAATTTACTCCTAAATCCTTCATAATGGATTGTAATGAAAATGTGAATTATCCTGAGCATATCCCCCAGGAGTGTCGTAACCAAGAGTGCAGTAAGGCCCATTTTCGTGTACCAGGAAACCCCGAGTCATGCCCAAAACTCCTTGTCGGATATTTCACTCCTAGGTACATCTGTGCTAGATCCGTCTCTACCTTCTCGTATCCAGACAGGGATATATTGCTTGTAAAATACACAAAATCTCTACATTACCAAAATTCTAAGAAGTTATTCTATACTAATCCGCATTTATCTTATGGTAATGTGCAATAATCAGAGTTTATCTAAATCTAGTTTTAAGGTTTGTACTAAACTTCCTCTGATACCAACTATAACGCCCCGACCCCAGTTACCAAGAGTCAGTTCATTATTTTAATACAATGGCATGATTACAAGGAATCAAGTCTCGAAAGACCAATCAGTTTAGAAGTATTGGAAAATAGATTACATACATGAACGTTACATTACATTATAAAATAAATAACAACAACAATATTGTCTCCATTTTCCACATTAATATCCCTTAGACTATCCCTATAGGTCAGTCATAATAAAATTATTCTCGTCCTAGGAGAAATAAAACATAGAAAGGGGTGAGCTCAGATAATCAGTAAGAATAACAATATAGCGAAAACTTTCATAAATAAGCATAAACATTTAAGGAAATGTATAAGACTAAAAAAAGCCTTTTAAACTTAAACTTTAGCATAATATGGAAAAGATAAATCAAAAAATGTCATTTACTTATTCACATGGATATTCTACTAGTCGGATAATCACATGTAATATCAATATCCAATTTCATAATGATGGAATGCATAATGCCAAACTTCATAACCATGTAGTCAAGGACTCGTGCCAAGATTAAAAATAAGATTTTGTCAAGTCCTCATGCCAAGACACTATTTTTTCTCATGAGACCTACCGATTCATCGAGTAATTATAGCGGGCTCCACCCATCTCTTATTAAGTCCAATGCATTCCTCATATGAAAAGGTTTAAGTATAACAAAAATATTCATATTAAAACTAGCATATAAAATGTAAATACTTTACCCATAAACCGTGAATGGTATAAAAATAACACATCTACAGTAAAACATATCACCAAACCTTCAATACGATATGGAATATTTGTATCATAATAAATCAACCTCAATAAAGAATAATATCACGTAAATGATATTGACATAGTTGAAAATTATCAGTAAAAATCTTTGAGATAAATATCCCTTTTTTATGAAATCAATTAAAAGTCACAAAATTTAAAAATTAAGTCATTTAAAATATAGATTTGAATCAAAGTTTCCCATACCACTTTTAAACTTTTGAAAGTAATTAACATTTTAAAACATTCGTGTCTATATAAATAAATCCTTAAAACTATTTTGAAAACAAGGACATTAATGAGAAAGGATTAGAAGAATAAATATTTAAAACATTTAAAATGATGTTTTATTAAAAGAGTCCCTTAAAAAGAATCTGTTTGAAAACTCTTTTATGAAACATGTACATGGATAATAAATATGTCCCAGTAGATACTCAAGTAAAAACAACCTCGGATAATAAAGAGATTGTGAAATTAACCCTTACCTTGTAATTTTTCTTAGTCGGGGGTAGGTTAACTTCCTGTATAATGGTGAAATAATTGTTATTAAATTATACAAGAACAATATACATTAATATTATATCATATATGATCTTCTAATATTGCTTTGTTAATGATATTTCAGTAGTATCATCGTTTCGGGTGTTAACTGATTCGTTTTCTTTTATATGTTTTGTTAAGTAAGTCATGTTTGTTATGGATAGGATGTATCTTATTCATATCTAGGAATTATATGAAGTATTTAAACATTATTTTTAATCATCAAATGAAAATTAGTCTTGAATGGTTATGATGGGGAATGACATCTCATCGCGTCGTGGAGACGGTAAGTTGTACGTACGCACGAGCAAAAATGTCATTCTTTTGATGGTGAAATCGTATATAATTGGATGTTATATCATATATAAATAATCATTAACATGTTATATTTATTATTTACATCATTTATTCTTGTTATTATACCCATACAAATAATTAAATGTTTGAATAACAAACTACACCACGACGTGGAGATGGTAAGCCTTACGTGCGCACGTATGGTGAATTTGTCATTTATAGGATGGATAGAATAATGAATATGGTTGTACCATATTTATAATATCATCACAGTATGTATGAGTTACTGGATTTATTATTTTGATATGGAAACAACAAAGAAATAGGAAGTGGAAGAAGAAAAGAACTTGAAAGAGGGTGGTGAAATTATTACCTCTTCTTCTGGTGTTTCCTTTTGAGTTGATCAAAATGGATCCTTAGGTTGGCTTTCTGATAAAAGTAAGGACTATAGATTGATTTGAGGGAATTTGGGAGGATATTTGGGCAGGTTTTGGCCGAGCCAAATGGCTTTGGAGGTGTGAAATTAAGATAAGGGGAAGTACCCTTTTATAAGAGAGGTGAGGGTCACTTTAGGAAAAGTTTAAAATATTATTTTATTATAAAATCATTTTCAGTTTCTAATGGATAAAAATTGATTTATTTAGAATATAAGGTGGGTATGGGTCTAAATACTCTCAACCAATAGGTTTTAGACAAGTTTAGGTTACCATATTAACCTTATCTTTTAGATTTAACTATTAGTTAAATAGTTTAACTTTTACGGTGTCTTCTTGTATTCTTACACTATATGGTTAATAAACTTACTCTAAAATTCCAAGATAAACTTAAGTGGTTCATTAATGACATATATAATATTATTTAAGCCCTTTTGATGAACCTTATATTTTTATGAATATTATATAATTTAATAATATAATATTTGTTTTAAAAACTCATTTATGTCAGTTTTGACACTATTTAGTATTTTATTTTTGTGAAAGTCATCACAACTTTATTACTTCTAAAAAGATACATTGAATCAACCCTAACATGTCATATTAACCTATAAAATTTTTTTATGTCATAAAAATTTTTAAATTATATTTATTTTAATATTTATAATACCATTTATTTGATTCTTTCAATAATGTGGTAATTAATGCATCATCATTGTGTCATAAATAAATTTAATTATTTAATGTATAAAAATTATAAATAAAATACCATAATTTAGGAAATATTTTTACCTTTCTAATTAATATTTATAATCTAATTTATTTTATGAATAGCCCTATATTAAAAATGGTTTAGTTAATAAACTTTGAATTTAACACTTTTAACTCTTCATTAAATAAAATAATAATAAATGTCCTAATCTAATCCAAGTGGACCAAAAGGATCATATTTTATTCCTAAGGTTTTTCTTTGGTCTAATTAAAATTATCCAATACAATTAGGACATGTGTTAGGGTAATTATAATATCATTTTTACCTTTAATTACCGTATTTACTTTTAATCATGGTAAATAAAAGTCAAAAGTTACTATTCACCAAAAATTATTTTCATCTTATTGAATCATATTTTACATATTAATGTCAACAGTGTCTCTTGGATTTTTAAAATTCAACTCACAGAAGAGATAAAATTTATTTTTCTGCAAATTTGCAAATGCTACTAGAAGGTGGGTAAAAGACGGTAAAAAGTTCAATAAGATTTTATATATCTAAACTTATTATAAAATGACTCAAATGAATTATGTAGAACATATTTAGGTATTATATATCTATTTTGATCTAAAATTAATTAAAATAGCATAACTATTTATTTAAATAAAAAGTCGGTTTTAAACACTAACGCAATGTTTTTCACTATTCATCCAAAATTGAAATTTTTCAGAATAATACCGAAAATTCACCCTAATATAATTTTGATATTACAAATTCAAAAATTAATTATATTTTACCAAATTTAAAACATATAAGCTGCAGTAATTAATTTAATATTAATTTCCGTTGTCAAAACCAAAAAGTGGGTTTTTTTAAAATAAAAACTATCAAAAGATTGACATGTGTTTATGTCGAATTTAAATGTGAAATTACTTATAATGACTTAAATTGTATTAAATTATAAAATATAATCTAATTATACTTCCAAAACATTCAAATTCATAATTTAACACTATAAATTATTTCGATTAAAAAGTTGTTTTCAATTAAAATTTAGTATTTTTAACTATTCATCAAAATATGAAAGTTATCAGAAAAGTACCAAAAATTTATCCAAACTAAATTTCTATGTCCCTATTCTAAATAAGAATTTAATTTCATGAAATTCAATATATAAAATTTTCAAATATTGGTTTTAAAAAGCATTCGCCATTAAAAGACCGTAAAATTGCATTTTCTGAAAAATACTTCCTCTATCTGAAAAATTGAATTTGTTATTATATTATGTATAAGAAATAAATAATATGGATTCTAAAATTATATGAAGTATATAAAATTCAAAATTCAGTTAATACTATTCATAACTGCTTTTTGAACAGCTAGTTTGGTAAGTCATGGTGCACTCGAACTCGGTGTTGCGTGTAACGCAAGTTATTGAATTACTTTGAAGAAATAGCATACTATGAAATCTTAGGGTGTTACACAATTTAAATTCTTTTAAAATAAATATTAATTAAAAATATTTTATAAACTGTTTATATAAATTATTAATTCAAAATAATCAAAATTATGTACAATCAAAATTATCTATAATAAAAATTATTTATAAATTATTTATAATTATTTATATACACGTAATCTACAAAAAAACATCCAAATATCAAAAAAAATAAAAAAATGAGAAGGCTCGTACTATTTTAACTCTTTCAAAAAGATGCAGTCACGACCTATTCATCTCTAACAAATGGTTGAACTCAAGAAATAATTTTCAGACATAAAACAAGAAGAGAGAAGGAGAGATTAAACACTAGCTTCATAGGAACCTCAGCCACTAGAAAACCAAAAACTAGACTAAGATGGGATCTAGAACGCAATATGGGATAATTGAATGATGGATTCAACAGGGAGCCATTTCCATATAAAAAATCCAAGTAGAATCAAGTTCCACCTCCAGTATATCCCAAACCACCGTGAACTCGGTTGAGAAAGGCCAAAACTTGCAATTCATATAGTAAGGGAAACAAAGAATTAGGAATGAAGCCCCAGCATCATGAAACTAAAGATCTAAAACAAGGTTGGTTCGCGTCGTTCTTGGTAAACATCCAAAACAAGGTAGAGGTCAAAGGGGTTAAAGAACTATATGGAAAAGATCGTGATTAAAGAGGAGAATAAATAATCACATACCTTAGATCTTGAGAGGATTGATTCATTGAGAAGCTTGATGAATATTGGTGGTGAGGGTTTGGTTATGATAAATTTTAAAGGCGTAAAAGAGGAGGACTCTATTGGGCATCTATTTAGTCTGCATTCTCACTCTAGACACCCTGTGCGATCCTAGGCCTTTGGTTATGAGGGATTCTGAAGGGATATGAAGTGATTATAATCTATTTTTTTCAGAAAATCATGATAAAAGGGGATATAGAGTTCATGGAATTTACACCTGGTATTCTCTCAGAACGGATTAATGAATGTATGAACTCCATTATCGCTCATCTTTCTCTGTCAAGAAAAGAATCCTAGTTGAATCTATCTACACTCAGGAAGCGACTTTTTGATTGTTGGGTCTTAGAAGGATGGATAATGTCCTCTCTGGTTAGGGTTACTTTCACATTATCTTTGCATTGGAAGCTCTGATGGCCAACGCCTAGGGATATGGATTCATAATCCTTAATCCTAAAGTCCTTATAATCCAAGACTGGGATCCACAAATTTATCCCTGAAATTTCAAGAACTCAATCACCCAAATTTGGATATGTGTTCTTGGTTTGATTTGGTTTCTTTATCATACCCAAATTCTATAGGAAATTTCATCGGTTGTTAGAGTTCCCATTATAATGGATAAAGAAACCAATAAATCGAGGTGTGGTCACTTTTATAGGCTATAAGTTGAAGTTTATCTCAATTCCCCTTTGGTTAAGTCCTTTTTTTACAGCGTATGGACACATATTCAATTTATTGGTTGAATATGAAAAATCCCCTAACTTCTGTAAAGGATGCAACAATCTTGGATGAACCTATGATAAGTTTCGTATAAGTATGGTTAGTAGCTCTTGTGGTATGAAAGTCCACTCCATTGATCTTTTCAAAAATAAATCCAGCACCAAATTCCCCACACTGATGAATAGGGAATTAGCACCCATGAATATAGTGGAGAGGAATCTCTACTTGACTTGCTTCAAGATCCAGTTGAGTTTCATCTTCTCGGGTATATAAAAAAAGGGAAAAATTTCTTTATGTTAACTCAATTTCCTTAGCACGTTTTGATCCAAGACATAGGGAAAGGAAATTCACCCTAGGAATAAATTCACCTCCAATCTATGGACAGTTCTTAGAGTTTGCAAGGGTAAGCAATGTCATATATCTCTCGGTTGTAGAGGAAACCACTAGGGCTACCATCGGTGTCTACTGCCCCCAAGGTACTGATGTGCTAACTCCTAGAAAGGTCATTGGGGTCTTGAATGATATTGGGGATACTAATAAAGAAGCTGAAAGAGGCTTTGAGAGAATGAAAATTTCACCTCAACCCAGAGGTGATTCTACTCCTTAGCTAAATGTGTAGTTACAGGTCACACCGCTGGACATTTGGTTTGGTTTTAATAAGGTTCCTCTTGAATCATTAAAACAGGTTGGAAGACCTAATTCCAAATATGGTTTTGATGATTAGAGGGACTCCCCTTAGAGACCCAAACGAGCTACAGTGTGTGAGCACAATTTTGTGGGTACAGGGGGGCTAGAAACTGTGGAGGGAAACCAAGTGGCTGCTACCAATAATCCCACCTTGACCTAGATCCAACTGAATGTATGGGAGAACTCACCTCCTGGTAAAAATAGTGTCTTTATTCTGCTTGACATCCTAAATAGATAAAAGATCAAAGAGTTATTCTTTGAGTAATTTTGCAATGCTCATGGAATCAATGGACCAACCTCAAACATTGGGACTGTCAATGTTAAGAGCAATCCTAAATAAAATCCGGTTGGAGAATGGGACCCTAAAACTCTTGAGGTTCCCACCCCACTAGATAACAACTTAATTGATGATGACAAGACATGGAAAAATCCCAAAACCTAGAAGAGGGTCCATAATCCATGAGGGAGGGGCGATGGATGATCTTATTCTAATATATGAATAATTTTTTCTATTTTCATGAGCAATTGGATGCTTTTTTTCTTTGTGGTAGTGGTTTGTCACTATTTTCACATTGCTTCTACCCTTGTTCTTTGTACTTGTTTTTTTAAATAAATTTTGGGAAAATGGGCTAATACTTATGGTTCATGTTGTCTTTGGTATATTTTTATAATTATATATATTTATTAATATATTAATATATATAATTATAAATATAATAAATATATTTATAATAATTTTACAATTATTTAAATATATTTATACTTATATGTATTTATATATTTATATATATTTACAAAGGGTCTGCTACTGGGGTAATCCTTCAGAAGGGAAGCATCACCCATGTAAGAGATGATGAAAGAGTGGTCTTCGAATGCTTGAAGTTAGGTAATCATTAGATTATTGAAAGTTTGATTTTACCTAGGGGTTTAAAACCTTGTAAAGTTGATGATTTAGTCATGTGATTATCATCAATATAGGGATTTGATAAATAGAGATTCATCTCACTAGGAAAAGGGTTCTTCTACATTCTCTTTCCCTTGTTGGATTTGAAATTGCAAGCATGGGGATTTGGATCCATTTTCCTCAAGCCTGGTGTTCTAAATCTTCATGAATGGGACAAAGGATTTAATCCATTGGTGGTATGTAACTCATCTGCATAATTGTGGGTCAAATTCTTTGGTCTCAACTGTCTTTTGTGGCACCTGAAGATCGTGTATGATCTTGCACATACAATTGGTGTGCCTATCAAACTTGATAATGAAACTGAGTGTGCTCACTTTGGTCACTATGTAATATTTCTAGTTGAGGTTGATCTAGGTACTACCATGGTTAACAGAATTTATCTCTCCACTAAATCTGATGAGATTGATCTTAAAATTGAATATGATAAAGTTCCAAATTTGTGATCAATATGCAAGATAATTAGACATGAATCTATGAATTTTAGAAGATCTTCTACTTGTTTATTTTGTTCAGTTCATGGGAATATTTAAAGTAATTACAATAAGAAGTATTGGATTAAGGCATCTACTCAAAATCCGACAAGGATCAAGAAGGAGAGATTATACGCAGTTCTCCTCATTCACATAGAGGATGTGTGCATTGCGTGGATTCTTTTCTTAAAGGGTATGCTAGTTTGGATAGGGGTAACTTTTCTAATTTGAATGTTAATATTGTAAAGGATTCCTATTCCTCCCTATGGAATAAATCATGGGATGAAATTGTTGCAGAGGTTCCAATAATGCATCATGATGGGCATGCACCTGGTTAGATAGGTGAGCAGGATAACAATAAGGATGATAATATTAATGATTCTGCTGAGTTGGAGAAGCTTGAAAATGATATCCAAAATGAAGTGGACAATGAACTGCTCCAAGATCAAGGTTTGATTACCTATCGCGGGAAGGATAAGTCCCCTATTACTTCTAATAGGATTGTGGTGAGTAACACTACTTCTCCCGAGAGTGGGGGTTTGGTGCAGGTTACCACCTCAAATACATTTGATGTGCTTGATCTGCTGCAGGCAGTTCCTATTTCTATTAGATGTAATGTAGTTAATGTCCCATCTTTGGACATTGAGACTACTAATGTAAATGATCAGATTCTCTTGGAGAATGGTATTTTTGAGTTGGGGAGGAATGAGCTGGAAGGGGATTGGCAACATACTAAGACTTAGAAATAAGGTCTTCACCCAAAAAATTGTGGTCAAGGATGTGGTTGGGAGGACTGGGTTTTAGCACGAACGCATGGTATATATGTCTTCCAAGACTTAGCTCACCCCATAGATGGATAAAATTAAGGAGAAGTATATTGCGCTCTTCAATCAAAAGAACACTCAGTCAGAGTGGGAGTCTGTTGATGAATTTGGAGATTTTGGTCATGATTTTGATCATGATTATGGTAATTTTTGAAATATTTTTTCTTTCAATGGATGAGGGTGTGTCTCTTTGTTTGACCACGTCCTTCTTTTCTTGTGTTGCTTTATTTTTCTTTTAATTTTAATAAATGATCAGGCGCATCAGCTTATGACTTGACCTTTTTTCATATAATTATATATATTTATATATATTTATATAATTATATATATATATTAGTGTATAAATATATATAATTATAAATATAATAAATATATTTATTATAATTTTATAATTATTTAACTATATATATTTATTTATAATTATAAATAAATATATTTATAAATATTTGTATATAATTATAAATATATTTACATATTTATATATATTTATATAATTATATATATAATAAATATATTTTTGTGCAGGTGGGGACCTCGAGTGAGGTCGTTTGATGAGGGGATGGTCGATCGGCTTTGGTCAGCTGATGTGTGGCGGAAACGCAAGTGTGACCTATCAACAGGGTCACTAGCGACAACTCCAATGATGTGGGAGGTGATATTGCAATGACGGCATGAGAATAGGCAGGTGACCGAATGGGGGCGGCGGTGTACACCTGTTGCGATGGAAGGAGCGCTGGCGGTGAACGATCCCTCTGGCAGTGAGAAGAGGCAATGTTGCAGTGAGCATGGGTGTAGGCAGGAAACTATTTGGGTCTATGTGGAGTAGAAATGCTAGTTTCTTTGGGTGGTGGATTGATGAGAGAAGCAGTGATGAACCAACGGGTGATGAAATGATTATGGGTTGCGACTGTTTCAAGGCAAGAAAGGGAATTCGACGGCGTGTGGAGGTGGCGTTTTGATGTTGAGGGCTGCAACAATGGAATTCTGATGTGAATGAGATTAGTAAACCCCTGTTATACTATGGGGGTGGTGGTCCAGTTGTTGTCAATGGAAATTCCATGGCATCTGGTGAGGCAATTGTTGGGGTAAAACACTTAAACCCTAAAATACCCAAGACCCACTGTCACATATGATGGATTAATTATATGATGAGTTTGATTAACCGGTTGATTAAAAACGAACATATGAATACAAATTTTCAAATCAGATTACTGGAATAACAAAACAGTGAATGCGTAAAAATAAAAGATACAGGAGATGTAACATGCTTCGGTCCCTTTGGGACCTACGTGCATGGCGAGAACACCACCCAGGTAACAGATTTATTAAGAAGTAATAAAACACACAAGGTAATTATAAACTCAAAATTAAGACAATGAATGACCACAGAAACTGCCTGAGGAGGTCGGCATTACTGAACTAGGTGGAAGTGTTGAAGCCTTTCACATAGAGTTAGCCACATCCACTCCTGTATGGACTCACGCACACACCCAAAAAGGATACATAAGAATACATGAAAAAGAAATTAGATTGTTACAGATCCAAGAATCTATAATGAAGTTTGGTTATGATTAAATATGGGTCAAGATTGAAACCTTATTAAAGCGTAGTCATCCGGAACCCAAAACCAAGTAGATTCCCCACTGAGTCTCCACAAGAGAAGTACTCTAGTTACAGGAGATGGCACAAACTTGGAAGAGGGGAGTGGGGGTGGCTGGAATCCCTGGATCTCTTCCTTCTTCTCCACAAAATTGAAGTAGTGCCTCACATACGGAGGAACCCTCGATGAACCAGGTGAGAAACCCTGAGAACCAGAGAGACTGCAACTCACTCAAATGATGCCTCGCCAAACCAAACAGGTGAGGAGAAATGATGGAAAGCCAGAGGGTGTCAGGCGGTTCAGATGAAGATACAGGATGTTATCTACATAGATGGTTCAAATCAGCATGATGGTTCGCATAACAATTGGTGGGTCATCTCACAAGACAAGTGGCATGGCTGGATAGGAATAGCGGCAGCACAATAGATCGAGGTTGAACGAAGAAACACACCCAGAGCAATACTGGTCCATTGGATCAAAGCTTATCAATGGTCCAGATCACGGGCTGCTAAATAAGTAAGGAATCCAAACACAGGATCCAAAAAAGAACTAGGTAAATGAATAAAAGCCACGTTAACAATGCCCATGAACCATGAAACATATATAATCCCATTCAAAACTAAATACCTTAAACATAATAAGAAGAACTCACACTACGACAAAATGCGTATTTTGAGGCGGTTTTTTTCTGTTTTGCGGCGGTTTAAACCGCCACTAAATCGATTGGCGGCGGTTTTGAAAACCTGCCGATAAATTGTGCGTCGGGAAACTATTCACAGCGGTTTTTTTATTTTTTTTATTTTTTATTTTTTTTATTTTTTATTTTTTTTATTTTTTTTATTTTCTTAATTATTTTTTATTTATTTTTTATTTTTTTAATATTTCTTTATTTATTTATTTATTTATTTATTTATTTATTTATTTATTTATTTACTTATTTATTTATTAATTAATAATAAATAAATAAATAACTCAATAAATAGCTAATAAATCAATAAATATTAATTATTGATTATTGATTATTAATTTTTGATTATTGCTTATTGTTTAATTATTATTAAGTTTATATATATTAGTTATGTATTATTTATTTTTTCAATTAGTATATATAAGTATATTAAATTCTGTTTATTAACCACATGACGAGCTTGTTGGAGTGGTAAAGTCTTTGGAAAATATGCAAGAGGTTAGGGGTTCAAATCTCACCAAATGCAGTATTTCTTTATATTGCATGGGCAGGTGCATGGGCATGTGCATGCATAGATAAAGTAAATAAAGTAATGCGAAATAAGTAAAATAAATAAATAAATAACAAATAAATTATAATAATATTTACATAAATTATAAAATTATGAAAATAAAATAATAAAATAATAAAATTACGAATTTTAAATAATAATATAATAAAATAATAATACAATAAATAATAAATAATAAATAATAAATAACAAACAATAAACAATAAATAACAAACAATAAATAATAAACAATAAACAATAAATAAGAAACAATAATAATAAAAATAATAAATAATAATAAATAATAAATAATAAATAATAAATAATAAATAACACATAATAAATAATAAATGAGAAATAATAAATAATAATAAATAATAAATAAAAAACAATAAACAATAAAAATAAACAATAAGTAATAAATAATAAATAATAAATAATAAACAATAAACAATAAATAATAAAAAATAAAAAATAAATAAAAAATAAACAATAAAAAACAATAAATAATAAATAATAAATAATAATAAATAACAAATAATAAATAACAAATAATAAACAAATGATAATTAATAATAAACAAATGATAAATAATAAATAATAAACAATAAATAAAAAATAAAAAACAATAAACAATAAACAATAAACAATAAATAATAAATAAATTATAATAAATAAATAATAAATAATAAATAAATAACAATATACAATAAACAGTAAACAATAAAAAATAAACAAATGATAAACAAATGATAAATAATAAATAATAAATAATAAATAATAAATAAAAACCAATAAACAATAAACAATAAACAATAAATTATAATAATAATAAACAAATCTTAAAGAATAAATATTAAATATTAAATAATAGATAATAAATAATAATAAATAATAATAAACAATAAATAATAATAAATAACAAATAATAAATAATAAATAATAATAACCAAATAATAAATAATAAATAATAAATAATAAATAATAAATAATAAATAATAAATAATAAATAAAAATAAGTAATAAATACTAAATAAAAAAATATTAAATAATAAATAACACATAATAAATAAATTATAATAAATAAATATAAATAATAAATAATAAATAATAAATAACAATAATAAATAATAAATAATAATAATAATAAATAATAAATAATAATTATAATAAATAACACAATTAATAATTATAAATAAATAAATAATAAATAAATAATAAATAATAAATAATAAATAATAATAATAAATAATAATAAATAATAAATAATTTATAATTTATAATTTATAAAATAAGTAATAAATAATAAATAATAAATATAAATAAATATAAATAATAAATAATAAATAACCAGTAACAAATATTATTATTATTATTAATATTTTATTATTATTAATAATAAATAATATATAATAAATGATAAATAATAAATAATAAATAAATATAAATAATAAATAACCAGTAACAAATAATAGATAATAAATAAATTAAAGTATATTATAAATAATAAATAATAAATGAAACACATGAAAAAGTATGAAAAGGCGTGATAAGAGATGAAAAATCATGAAAACGGAAGGGGAAGCGTGAAGAAGGAAGCATGAGAACGCATGAAAACTCATGAAAACTCTGGAAAACCCCTTAAGAATTCAATATAATCATCATAATAACCCATAAAAAACCGTTGATAAAGATAATAAGTCATGGAAACCCAAAATAACAGTAATAAATGGAGCAACCGTTAAAACCCGTCAAAACAGTCATAAAGTGACAAAAATATTGGACTCACATTAACGGAGATAACTTATGATCTGAGAGTCCATTTCAGATCTGTGATTAGTCAAATCAAAGATCCTGAAATGAACTTTGACCTGATAGGTGAAAGAGACCGAATGGACCAGTGGATCGGAAGTTACGACCATTTAAAAAAAAGCTGACGGGGAACAGGTGCTAGAAACGAGGCATCAAAAAACATAACAAACTCGATACCCACTAAAAAGGCCATAACTTACGATCCAGGAGTCCATGTGGGCGCCGCGACTAGTCAAACTAAAGATCATGGAACGAAATACGATCTGGCAGGTGGAGGAGTCCGAACTGACATGCGGATCGAAAGTTAGGTCTGTTTGAAGACAAGTTCGACGGGACACCGGTGACGGAAACGGGGTTTTGGAGGCCTTCAGAGGGTTTTTTGTGGTCAAAAAACATAACATAGGGTTACTTTTGTTTAACCGGTGCATAGACCTCTTCACTGGCTTCGATTTTATATGTGGTAGAGCCCAAACGGACACCTGGAGCGAAAGTTATGGTCGTTTGAATTTGGAGAACTTTTTTCAACTTTCTTATAACTCTTATATCTTTCGCACCTTAGACCTTCTTATGGTTTTGATTATACGTGCCTCTAGATATCTTCATGAGCTTCGATTTTACTGGTCGTGGCACTCCAACGGATGCCCAGATCAAAAGTTATGGTCATTTTAGTGATTTCGGGGTTTCTCATGTTTTTTTATTTTTTTTCTTTTCATTTCGCGGCGGTTTTACCCAAACTGCAGCTATTTCATGGTGGTTTTTTAAAAAACTGCCACTAATCCTCAAAAAAATAAAAATAATAATAAAAAATTAACACATTTTGTGGCAGTTTTTAAACCGCTGCGAAATACCGACCTGTAAACTATTTCTCGGCGGTTTTAAAAACCGCCGCAAAACACCCATTTTCATGTAGTGTCGTATAAATACATGCTTAAAGGAATTTAAATACAACATGAAAGAGATCAATTCAAAAAATCTCCACCTTTCAATTAAATGAAATTTAAGGATGATGTTCTCGTAATATAAGTTATAAAATTGGGACTAAATTCATTAGCTTAAGGCAATGCATGAATTTTGACAATAGAACGACCTTAGTCAAACTATCAGTCAAATTATCTCTAGTGGGTATCTTTGTGACACTCATTATCCTAGATTCTATAATATAACAAAATTAAGTCCAATAACAATGTGCTTTGATATACCATTACATTCATAGTTTTTAGATAAATTTAAAGAAGATTGGATATCACAATGAACTACTATCCTATCAGAAGATAACAACAACTCCTAAAGGAAACCTTTCAACCATATAGCCTTTTTTATGGCTTCTTTCAAGGAAATATACTCTACCTCGGTAGTGGAGAGTGCAACCACTGATTTCATATTTTACTTCTAGGAGATCGGTCCTCCATATGTAAGAAATACAAAACAAGTAATAGAATTTTAGGTGTCAATATTTGCAGCATAATTAGATTCAACATAGCCATCTTTATCAATATCATAACTACTATTTAATACATATCAAATACACAATTTATCATACATAGAAACATACTTAAGGATCCATTTCAATACATGCTAATGAGGCTTACCAGGTTTCCCCGTAAACCTACTCAAAGTACAAATAGCAAAGGAAATATCTATCCTAGAATAGACCATTACATACATAAAACTTCCTACTATATTAGCAAAAGTAATATTACTTGTGAAGGAATCCTCATCATCATTACTAGGGGATTGGTTCAAGTAAAACTTAAAGTGTTTTCCTAAAAGAATAATAATAGGTTTAACATGCTCAAACATGTATCTTTTTAAAACCATTCTAACATATGCCGATTGAGATAGGTACAAGGTTCTGTCCTTCCTATATCTTATTATATCCATTCCTAAAATTTTATTAGCATGACCTAGGTCTTTCATTTAAAATACACAATTCAACTGATTCTTGATAGAATTTATAATCCTCATGTTTTTACATATTAGAATCATGCCATCAACATATAATAATAGACAAACATACTCATGTTTAACAGTTTTATAATATACACATGCATCAAATTTACTTCTAGAAAAAAATAAATCATAAATGAATCAAATCTTTTATTCCATTGTCTTGAATATTTCTCAAGTACAAATAAATATTTCTTAAGAAGATAAACTTGATTAGGTTGAACTATTTCAAAAATCCTTTAGGATGAGTCATATAAATTGTTTCATCAACAGTACCATGTAAAAAACAGTTTTTACATCTAATTGTTTAGCATGAAAATCAAATTTGGCAGAAAAAGCAAGAAGAATTCTAATAGATGAATTTTTAACAGCTGGGGAGAGGATTTCACTATAATCAATGCCTTCTCATTGAATAAAGCCTTTAGCTAACATTCGGGATTTGAACTTGATTTAGTTTCTCCTACATTGTTTTCTTTCTTCTTATAAATCCATTTAGAACCTATGAACTTTTGGTTATTAGGTCTAGGGACAACAACCCAAGTGTTGTTTTTAAGAAGATAATTCATCTCTTCTTGCATTTCACCCATCCATCTAGTGGCTTCCTTGGTTATATAGCTTGCTTATATGTTTTAGGATCATCACTAAATGAATATTTTGCTACATTAAACACATAGGCAGCAATGTCTTCCTGATTGAAATGGGTTGGAGGTATAATAACTCTCATATCTCTATCCTAAGTGAGCTAATAATTTCTCAGATCATCGGGTTCCTCAGTTTCAGGTTCAGAATCCAAATTGGAATCAGATTCAAGTTAGTTCTGGGCAATGGGGGTGCAGGACCAGTTGTAAACTGGGAGTGGTCACTAGATTCAAAAGGGACTTCAACACCAAGAGGACTTGGTGTTGTTTAAGGTCCTGCAGTGTCATCAGGAGTCTCTATAGGTTCAGGTCCCTTATCTTTGGAAAGACCATATTCATAAAACACTACATCTCGGTTAATGATACAATTCTAATAACCCGGTTTGTCTAACGATAAATGATACCCCTTAACACACTCTAGATAACCCATGAATATACATTTAACAACCCTAGGATTTAGATTATCAATACATTTATGGGTATAGGCTTTGGATCCAAAGGTCCTAAGGTGTGATAGAGTCAGGAGTATACCTTTCCAAAGTTCCTCAAGTGTCTTAAAGTAATTAGAAGAAGATGGGAAATGTTTAATAAGGTACATTGTTGTCGAAGCAGCTTCGGCCCAGAAGGAATTGAGGAGTTTAGAGTGGGACAACATACACCTCACCCTCTCAAGAACAATCTTATTCCTTCTCTCTTCTAACCCATTTTATTGTGGGGTTTCCACAACTGTTCGCTATCTCTTTATAATTTATTAATGTAATACCCAATTTTCATTCTTCTAAAATAAATATTAATTCAAAATTATTTATAAACTATTTATATAAATTATTAATTCAAGATAATCAAAATTATGTATAATCAAAATTATATATAATCAAAATTATTTTTAAATTATTTATAAATTATTTATAATTATTTATATACACATAATCTATAAGAAAAACATCCAAATATCCCAAAAATAAAAAAAACTGAGAAGGATCATACAGTTTTAACTCTTTCAAAAAGATGCAATCAGGACCTATTCATCTCTAACAAATTTTTGAACTCAAGAAATAATTTTCAGACATAAAACAGGAACAAAGAAGGAGAGACTAAACACTAGCTTCATAGGAGCCTCATCCACCAGCAAACCAAAAACTAGACTAAGATGGGATCTAGAGCGTAGGATAGGATAATTGAATGATGGATACAACAAGGATCCATTTCCATATAAAAACCCATGTAGAATCAAATTCCACCTCTAGTATACCCCAAAACATTGTGAACTCAGTCAAGAAAGTCCAAAACTAGCAAGTCAGATAGTAAGGGAAACAAAGAATCATGAATGAAGCACCAACATCATGAAACTAAAGATCTAAAACAAGGTTGGTGCATGTCGTTCTTGGTAAAGATAAAAAATAAGGTAGAGGTCAGAGGGGGTAAAGACCTAGATAGAAAAGATCATGATTAAAGAGGATAATAAATAATCACATATCATAGATCTTGAGAGGATCGATTCACTGAGAAGCTTGATGAATATTGGCGGCAAGGGTTTGGTTATGGTAAATTTTGAATGTGTAAGGGGGGATAACTCTGTTGGGGTTCTATTTATTCTACAATCTCACTCGAGAGACCCCGTGCGATCCTAGGGATTCGGTTATGTGGGATTTTTAAGGGACATAAAGTGATTATAATCTCTTTTTTGTAGAATATCATGATAAAAGGGGATATAGAGTTCATGGAAGCTACACCTGGTATTCTCTCTGAATGGATTAACGAATGTAAGAACTCAATTATCCCTCATATTTCTCTATCAGGAAAGAAATCCTAGTTGAATCTATATGCACTTAGTAAGTGACATGTTGGTTGTTGGGTCTTAGAAGGATGGAGAATGTCCTCTCTGGGTAGAGGTTAATTTCACATTATCTATGCATCAGAATCTCTAAAGGGAAAAGCCTGGGGATATGGATTCATAAGCCTTAATCCTAAAATACTTAGAATCCAAGACTGGGATCCACACATTTATCCATTAAATGTCAATAACTCAATCACCCATATTTGGATACATGTTAGTGGTTTGATTTTGTTCCTTTAGAATGCCCAAATTCTATAGGAAATTGCATCGGTTGTTAGAGTTCCCATTAGAATGGATAAAAAAACAATAAATCTAGGTTTGGTCACTTTTTTAAGCCATAAGTTGAATTTTATCTCAACTCCCCTTTGGTAAAGTCCATTTTTTTACAGCATATGGCCACAGATTCGATTTATTGGTTGAATATGAAAAATCCCCTAACTTCTGTAAAGGATGAAATAATCTAGGATGAACCTATGATAAGTGTCATATAAGGATGTTTAGTAGCTCTTGTGGGATGAAAATACACTCCATTGATCTTTTCAAAAATAAATCCATCACCAAATTTCCCACACTGATGAATAGGGAATTATATCCCATTAATATAGTGGGGAGGAATCTCTACTTTACTTGCATCAAGATCGGGCTGAGTTGTATCTTCATGGGTCTGTAAAAAAGGGAAAAATTCCTTGATGTTAACTTAATTTCCTTAGCACATTTTGATCCAAGACATAGGGGAAGGAAATGCACCCTAGGGATGAATACACCTCAAATCTATGGACAGTTCTTAGAGTTGGCAGAGGCAAGCAATGTCAGATCTCTCTCGGTTGCAGAGGAAATCACTAGGGAAACCATTGGTGTCCCCATCCTCCAAGGTACTGATGTGATAACTCCTAGAAAGGTCATTGGGGTATTGAATGATGTTGGGGCTACTAACAAAGAAGTTGGAAGAGGCTTTGAGAGCATGCAGATTTCACCTCAACCCAGAGGTGATTCTACTCCTCAACTAAATGTGTAGTTATAGGTCACACCATTGGACATTGGGTCTGATTTTAATAAGGAACTTGTTGAATCATTAAAACGGGTTGGAAGACCTACTGCCAAATATGGTTCTGATGATCAGAGGGACTCCCCTTGGAAACCCAAAAAATCTACAGTGCGTGAGAACAATGTTGTGGGTACAGGGGGGCTGGAAACTGTGGAGGGAAACCAAGTGGCTCCTGTCAATAATCCCCCCTTGACCTAGATCCAACTAAATGTAAGGGATCACTCACCTCCTCATAAAAATATTGTCTTTAGTCTGCTTGACATCCTAAATAGATCAAAGATCAAGGAGGTCTTCTTTGAGGAATTTGGCAACACTCATGGAATCAATGGACAGACCTCAAACACTAGGACTGTCAATCTTAAGAGCAATCTTGATTCAAATCCGTCTAGAGAACAGGACCCTAGAACTCTTGAGGATCCCACGCCACTAGATTACAACTTAATTGATGATTAAAAGACATGGAAAAATCCCAAAACCTAGAAGAGGGTCCATCATCCATGAGGGAGGGGCGGTGGATGATCTTATTTCAATAGATGAATAATTTTCTCTATTTTCATGAGCAACTGGCTATTTTTTTATTTGTGGTAGTGGTTTGTCACTGTTTTCACATTCCTTCTACCCTTGTTATTTGTATTTATTTTTTTCAATAAATTTAGGGACTATGGGATAATACATATGGTTCACACTATCTTGGGTAAATTTTGATAATTATATATATTTATTAATATATTAATATATATAATTATAAATATAATAAATATATTTATTATAATTTTACAATTATTTAAAAATATATATATAATAATATATATTTATATACTTATATATATTTACAAATGGTATGCTACATGGGTGATCCATCAGAAGGGGAGATTCACCCTATGAAAGATGATGAAAGAGCGGTCTCTGAACGCTTGAAGTTAGGTAATCATTAGATTATTGAAAGTTTTATTTTACCCAGGGGTTTAAAACCTTGGAAATTTGATGATTTAGTCATTTGATTATCATCAATATGGTGATTTTATAAATGTAGATGTGTCTCACGGGGAAGAGGGTTCTTACACTTTATCTTTCCCTCATAGGATTTGAAATTGTGAGCATGGGGATTTGGATCTATTTCCATCAAGACTGGTGTTCAAAATCTTTGTGAATGGGGAAAATTATTTAATCCATTAGTGTTATGTAACTCATCTACCCAATTGTGGGTAAAATTATTTGGTCTCAACTATCTTCTGTGGCACCTGAAGATTTTGTATGATCTTGCACTTACAATTGGTGTGCCTATAAAACTTAACAGTGAAACTAAGTGTTCTAACTTTGGTCACTGTGAAAGATTTCTGGTTGAGGTTAATATAGGTACTACCATGGTTGAAAAAATTTATCTCTCCACTAAATCTAATGAGATTGAGCTTAAAATTGAATATGAGAAAATGCCAAAATTGTTCTCAATGTGCAAGATAATTGGCATGAATTTGTGAATTTTAGAAGATCTGCTTATTGTTCATTCGGTTCAGGTCATTTGAATATTTAAAGTAATTACAACAAGAAGTCTTGACCTAAGGAATCTACTAAAAATCCAACAATGATCAAGGAGATATTGTACATTGTTCTCCTCATTCACATAGAGGATGTCAGCATCAGGAGGATTCTTTGATTAAAGGGTGTGCTAGTTTGGATAGGCGTAAATTTTATAATTTAAATGTTAATGTTGTAAAGGATTCTTATTCATATCTATGGAAGAAATCATGGGATGAAATTGCAATGTAGGTTCCAATAATTCATTTTGATGTGCATTCACCTGGTGAGACAGGTGACTAGGATAACAAGCAAGATGATAATATTAATGATTCTGATGAATTGGAGCAGCTTGAAAATGATATCCAAATTGAAGTGGACAACAAACTGCTCCAAGATCAAGGTTTGATTGCCTCTCACAGGAAGTATAAGTTCCATATTCCTTCTAAGAGGATTGTGCTGAGTAACACTACCTCTCCCAAGAGTGGGGGTTTGGTGCAGGTTACCGCCTCAAATACGTTTGATGTGTTTGATCCAGTGCAAGCAATTCCTATTTTTGACAGATGTAATGTAGTTAATGTCCTCTCTGTGGACATTGAGACTACTAATTTCAATGATCAGATTCTCTTGTAGAGATGTATTTATGAGTTGGGGAGGGATTATCTGGAAGGGGATTGGCGTCATGCTAAGACTTAGAAATGGGGTCGTCACCCAAAAATTTGTGGTCGAGGAAATGGTTGGGAGGACTGGGTTGCAGCACGAGGGTATGGTCTATATGTCTTCCAAGACTCATCTCACCCTAGATAAGGATAAAATTAATGAGAATTATATTATACTCTTCAATCAAAAGAACTCTCAGTTGGAGTGGGAGTACAATAATGAAGTTGGAGATTTTGTTCATGATTCTGATCATGATTATGGTGATTTTTGACATATTATTTCTTTCTATGGATGAGGTTTTGTCTCTGTGTTTGACCACATCCTTCTTTTCTTGTGTTGCTTTATTTTTCTTTGAATTTTAATAAATGATCAGGCGCTTCGGCTTCTGGCTTGACCTTTCTTCGTATAATTATATATAATTATATGTATTTATATAATTATATATATATATTAGTTTTTAAATATATATAATTATAAATATAATAAATATATTTATTATTTAAATGTATTTATTATAATTTTATAATTATTTAATGATATATATATTTATTTATAATTATACTTATAGCTATAAATAAATATATTTTTAAATATTTATATATAATTATAAATATATTTACATATTTATATATATTTATATAATTATATATATAATAAATATATTCGTGTGTAGGTGGGGAGCTCGAGTGAGGTCATTTGATGAGGGGTTGGACGATCGGCTTTGGTCAGTTAATGTGTGGCGAAAATGCAAGTGTGACCTATCAGCGGGGTCACTGGAGACAACTCCAATGATGTGGGAGGTGATGTTGCAGTGATGGCATGAGCACAGGAAGGCGGCCAAATGGGGATGACGGTGTATTCCTGTTATGATGGTAGGAGCACTGGCGGTGAACGATCCCTCTGGCGGTGTGAAGCGGCAGTGTTGTAGTGAGCATGGGCGTAGGCGGGCGGGTCTGTAAGGAGTAGCGACGCTGGTTTCTTTGGGTGGAGGATTGATGACAACAACAGTGATGAACCGACGAGTGATAAAATGATTGTAGGTTGCAACTATTTCAAGGAAATATGGGGAAGTCAGCGGTGCGTGGAGGTGGCGTGCTAATGTTGAGGGCTGCAATAATGGCATTCTGATGCGAATGAGATTAATGAACCCCCACTCTACTATGGGGTGGTGGTCCAATAGTTGTCAACAACAATGCCATGGAATCTGATGAGGCAATTGTTGGGGTAAAACACTTAAACCCTAAAATACCCAAGACCCACTATCGCATATTATGGATTAATTATATGATGAGTTTGATTAACCAGTTGATTAAAAACGAACAAATGAATACAAATTCGCAAATCAGATTACTGAAATAACAAAATTAAAAATGCATAAAAATAAAAGATGCAAGAGAATTAACGTGCTTTGGTCCCTTTGGGACCTACGTGCATGGTAAGAACACCACCCGGTAAAAGATTTATTAAGAATTTGGAAAACACACAAGGTAATTATAGACTCAAAATTAAAACAAAGGACCATAGAAACCACCCAAGGAGTTCGGGTGTAAGAACCTAGGTTTTTTTATGAGGTATTGTTCCTTTTATTTTTGGTTCAGATACCTTGTTATGGCCTTATGTGAATGCTTAACTTGATCATGGGTGTTTTGGAGGTGTTTGGGGCTTGTTTGGAGGCCGAAACCAAGTTTGGGGATAAATATGACATGGTGCACGGTTTGCGCATGACCTGTGCATGGTTATTCTAAACCGTGCGAGAGGTATGAAAAGTGAAGGGTTTTGGGAAGAGTGGTTCCACGTGATTAGTAAAACCATGTGAGGTAACCGTGCGAAGTGCCCCTCCTAGGTAGGGAGTTGTGTATGGTTTCCGCACGATTTGGGAAACTGTGCGGGTAAACCATACGACCCTGTTGTGTGTTTTTTTTAAATTAAATTAAAGCTCAATTTCATTTTTAAACCCAATTTTTGGTTTTCTCCTCTACACACAAAAGCCACTCCATGGATCTCCCTTGAGGCGCCTAACATAGGATTTGAGCCCTACTCTCCGTATGATCTATGTTTTGATTGTTGGTCGTCTCATTGGATCCGCAACGGTAAGTCCTCAATTCCTTTTTAGTAATTTTTTATTCTTCGTAACAACGAATGTACTATTTGGATTTAGGCTCATATTCCCTAATATCCCATTCTTCTCATGTTCTTCAGATTTCCTATAAACCGGGATGAATCAAGACATGATACAAGATGAGTTGTCTACTACCGAGGTGAGATAGGTGGTATGTACCTTCTTTCGACTTTTCTTGGTGTTTTTCAGGCGTTTGGCCATCACGCCATCCATCGGACTTTCTGAAGAGGTCTCATTTTTTAGCGAGTTTCTTTTAGTAGTTGTAGTCAGACCTAGCTAGTGAGGATGCTTGTAGGTTCCGTTTAGGTGTGTTGGTACCCATTTCTCATTTCAAGGTCATCCATGGGGTGTTCCTTTTGGATTTAACTTTTTTATGCCTATTTAAACCATCCAAGGGGTGTTTTCTTCTGATTTCCTAGTTATAGGAAGCTCATTAATGCCTTGATAGCTTGAATAGCTTGTTTAGGAGATGTACTGCCTCCTTGCATATTGATATCTTCTACCACCATACCTATTTTGATAGCTTTTCTTAAATGAAGTGTGTTGATATGGGTGGGTATACCTATATGAAATGGTTAATGTCAAGTTAAATGGATAATGTGGGAGGGTAGTCTCATATAAATGTGAATGGTAAATAGAATTCTTGGGTGGTTATACTCATGGATGTGCTTGGTTATGTGAGTGGGTATACTCACATGGTTTTGAATTGTTTAAATTTTCTAAATTGTATGAATTGAATGAATGGTTTTAGAACATATCAATGGATGCCTTGGGTTGACTCTCCCTCTTGGATCTTGATTCTGTGGGATGCCTTGGGCCTTGTTACCCCTTGGATACGGCTTTCTTAGGCTCACATAGGACTTCCTATTTTTATTCTCCTGGGACCCCAACCAGTTCCTAACTGAGTTTCCACCAGGGATGCCCATGGGACTCGATGGGATGACTTGGACAAGATCCTTGTATCCGGCCCTCCGTGGTCTAGATATATTTTATGGATGCCTTGGTCTACTGACAACTTGGATCTGGCCCATGCGGTCTGCTCTTCACTATACGGTGTGCCCTTGGGATGCTACTTTCATTATACGGCGTGGTTGTGGGATGCTACTTTCACTATACAGTGTGGTCATGGGATACTTGACTTCTTTTTACAGCGTGGTTGTGGGTTTCATATTACAGATAGATGTAGGACTTGGTTGTGTGACTTGCTTGTTTACTTGTTATAGCTGCCTTATTATGAGCTAACTCTCTTTTATGGGTATCCTTGAGGGATAGTTGGTTTTGTTTATTTTAGTAAACTATGCCATGGACATATGCACTTCACTTTACTACTTGTTTACACTTTATAGCACTTTGGTATAATTGTTGTTAGAACTGTATGGACATGGGTGGTTTCCTATTGGGATGTTTATCTCACACCCTATTTGGGGCTACTTGGGGACCCAAATAGATTATATGGTTTCATGTAATGGTAGGGGAAAGTTCCCTAGTAGAGGTTGTTGACTGTGGCTTTGGAGTAAGAGAGCATAGGACCAAGCTAAGGCTTATGATGCTGGGATACCTTTTTGGTATTTTTTTCTTTTTGGATACATGTACTGTATTACATTACCATGTAATATTCTGGACGCTTTCTAGATACTTGTACCATATGCATCATTTTATATATGGGACACTTTTGGTTATTGATATGTAATCCTGTCTTGTCTTACTTTTAGTTGTCTGTTGTTTATTTTGCTTCCACTATTGTATATATCTGAATTCCATTGTGATACTCTAGTAATGAGGGAATATTCTCCCCACTGACTCACATAGTCCCTTTCTAGTAGTCGGTAGCCTCTGACATTTGGGGATATGCACTTAAGGCCATGTGACCAACCGGGTTCGGGGCACCATTTCGGGTGGCATCCGGGTCTAAGACATTACAAAGTGGTATCAAAGGTGTTTCTTTTTATTTTTTGACTTAATATTTTGATACATTAGATATGGATAATAAGGAAATGGATTTTGGTAATAAACTGTGCCTGGGAGTAGCTACCCCGCGTATAGGGAAAATCTAAACTGCCTCGAATTGAGTTCTAATTTTTTGGATTTTGATTATTATATTTGATTTTATTTCACCATTGGGTGATGCACATGATTTTTTATATTACTATTGATGAAATTGTGGGTTCTATTTCAGTTGAAACCTGATGATATGAGTGTGTGATATCTCATGCATCATATAGAAACTTTTTAGAATCACATTCCATGCATGATTCCATGACATCTAAGATTCATTAGATATTTCATGTTGTTGTGATAGTTTATATGATAGTTTTTCATGATGTTGTGTTAGTTGGGTGCAGTAGATGTAAAGGAGTGACATCGTCTTTCAATTCTTAAGGAGTATGGGCCCTTATGAATTGGTAAATGACGCACCCATGAAATGTAAATGTTGAGTGAACTTGTTACATGTATGGTTTGAAAGGGAACCAAGTTTTGGGTTCATGAGGTGTTATGGGACCTCATGGATTTGGAAATTGGTAAACCCTTGGTGGAACTTCCTGGGTAACTAAATGATAACTCGAATGGAAATGGAAACTTGAATAGAAAATGGAGACTTGACCTAGACCCGTCTTTTGAGTGGAAAAGAGGAATAGTTTCTAGTGGTTCGTTGGCTATTCTTTATATAGTTCTGGCTTTAGGAGAAGGTTGTGGGTTTGAATTGGTTTCTAGGAGGTTTTTGACCTGTCCTTCGCTTTTGAGCTTTGTGATTTGATGTTTTTCTCTACTAAGGTGTGTGTTTTACATTGTAGAGACATGCCACCACGACTACCTCTAGTGGTACGCCGTGATGGAGGAGATGACCATACTTCAGAGATGGTGAGCCACGGGCTACTACTTGATCCTCCTATAGTTCCATCTACGGCACCTGAAGCTGTTCTGGACACAGGTGATGAGGCACAGTTCTGCGTGGGTTTCTTTGTCTATATGTAGACTTTCCAGGGAGCACTACAGCCATCCTTGACTATGGATGAGTTGACACCGGTCTTCCAGTAGTAGCATCCTCCTACGTTTTTAGGAGATGGAAAACCACAGGACACAGATCTATGGATAGAGACCACGTTAGTGATTTTTTAGCATTTGGATATGCCTCCGAAGTAGAGGTTCAAGCTTGTGAATTATATGATATGATGAGTGGCAAAGCGCTAGTGCGACATTTTGAACCAGGCTGATGGGCTGTGGAATATGGGTTGAGATGAGTTCCAAACCTTCTTCTATGACTATTTTTACCCCATGACTCTGTGAACGGATCGGGCTAGTGAGTTTATGCATCTGAAGTAGGGTGTGATAATGGTTCTGGAATACTCAACATGATTTAAAAAGCTACAACATTTTGCGCTTATGTATCTTACTGATGAGCTTTCGAGGGAGAGGCACTTAGAGAAAGGTCTCAACCATGCTATCAGATCTCAGTTCAATGTGTTCAGGTTGCCTTCTATCACTGATATTGTGAATCAGGTGCTAATTACAGAGCGGAACCTGAGGGAATCTAGGCGTACAGAATAAGGGAGTGTTGTTTCTCGCCCCAGTGGATCTACGTCGTTAGGCAGGAAGTGTTGTTTTGCGGCTTTCCATGATGTGAGTTCTAGTCAGGATGTTGGTACAGTAATCTTGGTATATTTCCATTAGTTTGGTAGGTGAGGACATATGAAAAATCAGTATGACCACGACCTAGTTGAGTGTCGATCTTGTGGTAAGATGGGGCACATGAAGTGGTTTTTCAAAACCTTCCTTCCAACAGTGAGTGGTAGGGGGTCAGCTCCAACATTGGGTTTAGGAGAAGGTTCTTCAGCTCTATGTCAGGCTAGGAGCTGGAGAAGTGCAGGCCGGTCAGTCCAGGGTAGTGGTGGTCGTGGTTGTGGTAGCCAGACACCGGGTTCTCAGAGATAGCAGAGCGGATCATATTACGGTAGTCAGGCAGGGTCACAGGGTCGCGGTACAGGCCAGACTTATGTAGTGAAATAGACCCAATAGGAGTAGGATCCTAGACCATCTATAGTGAGAGGTACAATCTTAGTAGCTTCTACTATTGCATATTCTCTTTTCGATACAGGTGCCTCTCACATTTTTATCTATGCACGAGTGGCAAAAAGCCTTGGGATTTTGGTTTTTCTTTCTGAGGGTGTTTTGATTCTAAACACACTGTTGGGAGTTAAAATAGGTGATGTACCCTAGTGCATGGGGTGTCCCCTTGAGGTTGGTGGGGTCCATATCCTCTGGATTTTATATGTCATCAAGATGATATGGTTTGATTTCATTCTCAAAATAGACTGGATCATGGATTATCAAGTGTACGCTGACTTTTATCGCCAAAATGTGACTTTCACATCACCGAAGGGTGCAGTGTTTATTCACAAGGGTGAACGGGATGTCCAAGAAAGAAGATCTAGACTCGAGCATTGTGGGCTTGGCAGGATGAAAACCTAGATTTCTAGTTTGTTTCTATATGATCTGGTAGTGAGTCAGGAAGACTTTCCTCCAATAGTGGAGCGATTTAGGGATGTCTTTCCTGATAACTTTTCTGGTTTACCTCTTGAGAGAGAGGTGTAGTTCTCCATCTATCTAGTGATGGGAGCTGCATCGGTATCCATTCCTCCTTACAGGATGGTTATGATGGAGTTTCATGAGCTCAAGAGGAAGCTAAAGGATTTGGAGGCGAAGGGGTTTATTAGACCTAGTACTTCTCCATGGGGTTCTCCGGTCCTTTTTGTGAAAAAAAGTGTACTGAACTCTTAGGATATGCATGGATTATCGAAAACTGAACCAACTAGCGATTAAAAACTAATATCCTTTTCCATGGATAGATGACATGTTTAATCAAATTTGAAGAGCTCAAGTGTTTCTGAAGATTGAATTGAGGTCTGGATATCACCAGGTGTGGGTTCTACCTACAGACATACCTCATACATCCTTTCATATCAGGTATGGGTTATACGAGTGTTTGGTTATGCCATTCGGTCTCACGAATGCACCAGCGGTTTTCATGGATTTGATGAACTGAGCGTTCCATCCTTAATTGGATTCTTTTGTGGTGGTTTTCATGGATGGTATCTTAGTGTATTCTCACAATCGACATAACCATGCCAACCATATTGAGATTGTTTTGAATACACTGAGAGAGCATCAGTTATATGTTAAGCTTCTAAAGTGCCACTTTTGGATGGATTAGATTCAATTCCTGGGTCACATCATCTCAAAGACAGGAGTATCAATGGACCAAAAGAAGGTGAGAGTTGTAGTTTCCTAGGAACATCCCAAGAAATTTTTTGAAATATGAATCTTATTGGGGTTAGCTGGTTACTATAGGCTTTTTATATAGGATTTTTGATGCTTAGCAGTACTGTTGACAGGCTTAACTAAGAAGGGTGTGAAGTTTGTGTGGTCAGAATCTTGTGAGACAGCCTTTCAGGAGTTGAAAGGGAGGCTGACATCATCACTAGTTCTGATATTTCTAGAGTAGGGAAAGATCTACATGGTGTACTACGATGCTTTAGGTATTGGGTTGGGGTAGTGCTGATGTAGGGAGATCGAGTCATGGCGTACGGGTCTCGAAAGCTGAGGCCTCACGAGAAGAACTACCCTACGCACAATCTCGAGTTAGCTGTAGTTGTTCATGCGTTGCGCTGTTGGAGGCACTATTTACTAGGAGAGTGTTTTTTTGGTGTTCAAAGACCACAAAAGCCTCAAGTATATCTTCACACCGTGTGATCTAAATTTGAGGTAGTGAAGGTGGGTGGAGTACCTACAGTCCTTTGACTTTGATCTTTCCCATATTCCTGGTAAAGGCAATGCAGTAGCCAATGCACTGAGCGGGAGGACTCAGATACATGCAGTGAAACAGTTCGGTAATGAGTGGAAGTTTATGGTGTTGTTCTCTGAAATGCATCTGTAAGTGCATGACAGATAGGGTCAGTATTTTTTTCATCCTTAGTTATTACCTCTACCCTGCTAGATAGAGTTAGGATGAGGCATATATTGGACTCTAAAGGCCCAGTTCTATGGGAAGGTTTGGTAGTTGAGGACCCTCCTCCTAGTTAGATGGTAGGAGATGATAAGATCTTGCGTATCCATGGATGTATCTGGGTTTCAATGGATATACATGAGGAGTTGATGTGGGGTTTTCATGCTTCATCTTGGGTAGTGCACCCCAGGGTTGCCAAGACATATCGTGACTTGCGACGTCAGTACTGGTGGCCGGGAATGAAGCATGAAGTAGCTGGTTTTGTTACTAGGTGTTCCACCTATCAGCAAGTAAAGGAAAAAAAATCAGTGGCCAGTTGGTCTTTTATAGCAGTTACCTATCTCAGAGTGTAAATGGGATGATGTCGCATTGGATTTTGTGACTGGTTTTCCAAGATCGCCTCGAGGTAACGATGCTATGTGGGTTGTTGTTGATAGGCTTATGAAGGTCACTCATTTCTTTCCGATCAAGGATACCTTCAATGTTGATGATCTTGTAAAGTTGTACATCTGAGAGGTGGTACAACTACATGGGGTCTTGCACACTATTATTTTAGATAGGGATTACTGCTTTATGTCATGTTTTTGGAAGAGTTTTTAGAGGGAGTTGGGTACACAGGTACTTCTGAGCATAGTATACCACCCTCAGACTGATGTCTAGTCAGATTGTATGATACAGGTGCTAGAGGACATGTTTCAAGAATGTGTCCTAGATTTTGGGGGCTCTTGGGATAGGCACATTCCCCTATTTGATTTCTCCTACTATAACAGTTATCAGGAGACAATGCATATGGCACCTGACATGGCTTTATATGGTAGTCCATGTTGTTCTCCCCTGTGTTGGTTAGAGGAAGGAGAGGCATCTTTACTAGGACTATGTCTCATGCAGGAGACTTCTAAGCAGGTCCAGTTGATTCATAAGAAGATGGTTACTACATAGTCTCGTCAGAAATCATACGCAATCACTACAGACGACCTCTAGATATCAAGGTCAGGGATCGAGTTTTCTTACGTGTTTCACCGAGGTTGCAACAAAGACGGATCAGGAGATAGGGTAAACTTTCACCTAGATATGTTGGGTCGTTTGAGATTCTAGATATTCGAGTTGGTTTCCTATCGGTTTCAGTTAACTCAGAGGTACCGAGCTATACACAACATCTTCTATGTATCTCAGCTACACCGCTATCACTCAGACCCATCTCACATTTTTTATCCTAAGGAGGTTGAGCTTCAGGTTGATGCATCCTTTAAAGAGAATCTGATTCATATCGTTGACATGAGTACGAAGGTTTTATGAGTTCAGTCAGTTCCTCTAGTATGGGTGTTATGGAAGCATGACCATTTATAGGATGAGACTTGGGAGAGGGAGGTCGACGTACGTGCTCAAAGCTGGAGTTGTTCTCAGATGAATCTTAACCACCCTTCAGAGATAAATTTAGGGACGAATTTCTATAATGGTGGAAGATTGTAAGGACCCATGTTTTCATATGAGGTAATATTTCTTTTCTTTTTAGTTTAAATACCTTGTTACGGACTTATGTGAATGATTAACTTGATCACAGGTGTTTTGGAGGTGTCTGGGGCTTGTTCAGAGGCCAGAACCAAGTTTTGGGCTGAATATGACCTGGCACATGGTTAGTCTAAATCATGTGAGAGATCTAAAAAGTGCAGTTTTTTGGGAAGAGTGGTTTCGCATAGTTATCGTATGGTTATTCAAACCATGTGAGGTAATCGTGCGAAGTTCCCCTCCTAGACAGAGAGGTGCACACGGTTTCCACATGATTTGGGAAACTGTGCGGGTAAACTGTACGACCCTACTGTGTGTTTTAAAAAAAATAAATTAAAACTCAATTTCCTTTTTAAACCCAATTTGGGTTTTCTCCTCTATGCATAGCAGCCCCTCCGTGGAGCTCCCTTGAGGTGCTTAACATAGGCTTTGAGACCTACTCTCTGTCTGATCTCTATTTTTACTACTAATCGTCGCATCAGATCCACAATGATAATTCCTCAATTCCTTTTTAGTCATTCTTGATTCTTCGTAACAATGACTGCACTATTTGGATTTAGGCTCATGTGCCCTAATATGTTGTTCTTTTTCCATTCTTAATATTTCTTCCAAACTAGGATGAATCAAGATTTGATATTGGATGATCTTTCTACTACCGAGGTGAGGTAGGTGTTCTATACCTTCTTTCGTCTTTTCTTGGTGTTTTTCAGGCGTTCGGCCATTACGCCATTCGTCGGACTTTCCAACGAGCTCTTTTTTTTGAGCGAGTTGCTTTTAGTAACTATAGTCAGACCTAGTGAGGATGCTTGTAGGTTCTGTTTAGGTGTGTTGGCACCCGTTGCTCGTTTCAAGGTCATCCATGCGGTGTGCCTTTTGGATTTAACCTATTTAGGCCTGTTTAAACCACCCGAGGGGTGTGTTATTGTGCTTTCCTAGTTAGAGGAAGCCTGTTAATACCTTGATAGCTTGAATATCTTGCTTAATAGATGTACTGTCTCCTTGCATATTGATATCTTGTGTCATTATACCTATTTTTATAGATTGGTTTAAATGAAGTGTGTTGATATGGGTGGGTATACCTATATGAAATGGTTAATGGCAAGTTAAATGGATAATATGGGATGGTAGGCCCATATAAATGTCAATGGTAGATAGAATGCATGGGTGGATATACCCATGGTTGTGTTTGGTTATGTGAGTGGGTATTCTCACATGGTTTTGAATTGTTTAAATTGTATGAATTGAATGAATGGTTTTGGAACGCGGCAGTAGATGCCTTGGGTTGACTCTTCCCCTTAGGTATTGATTTTGTGGGATGCCTTGGGCCTTGCTGCCCCTTGGATCCATCTTTCTTGGGCTTGCATAGGACTTGTTATTTCCATGCTCCTAGGACCCCACCCAGTTCCAGACCAAGTTTCCACTAGGGATGTCCATGGGACTCAATGGGACGCCTTGGGCAAGCTCCTTGGATCTGGCCCTCCATGGTCTAGTTATATTATATGGATTCCTTGGTCTGCTGATACCTTTGATTCGGTCCATGCGGTCTACTCTTCACTATATGGCATGGTCGTGGGATGCTACTTTCACTATATGGCGTGGTTTTGGGATGCTACTTTCACTATACGATGTGGTTTTGGGATACTTGACTTCTTTTTACAGCGTGGTTGTGGGTTGCATATTACATATGGATGTATGGCTTGGTCCTGTGACTTTCTTATTTACTTGTTATAGTTTCCTTATTAGGAGCTGACTCTCTTTTGCGGGCAGCCTTGAGGGCTGGTTGGTTTTTCTTATTTTAGTAGACTATGCCATGGGCATACGCACTTCACTTTACTACTTATTTACACTTGCTAGAAATTTTGTAGAATTGCAGTTAGAACTGTATAAACCTAGGTGGTTTCCTACTGGTATGTTTATCTCACACCCAGTTTGGGCCCCCTTGGGGACCCAAATAGATTATATGGTTGCAGGTGATGATAGGGGAAAGCGCCCTAGTATAGGTTATTGATTGTGGCTTTGAAGCAGGGGAGCATAAGACCAAGCTGAGGCTTACGATGCTGGGATTCCTTTTTGGTCATTTGTTTTTTTTGGATACTTTTACTGTATTACATTTCCATGTACTATTCTGGATTCTTTCTAGATACTTGTACCATCTACATCATTTTGTATATGGGACACTTTTGGTTATTGGTATGTAATAATGTCTTGTCTTACTTTTAGTTGTATGATGTTTATTTTTCTTCTGCTATTATATATATTTGACTTCTGCTATGATACTTTGGTAATAAGCGCATAGTCCCCCCACTGACTCACCTAGGACCTCACTTCTAGTCAGTAGTCTTTGTCATTTAGAGATATGCGCTTGAGGCCATGTGACCAACCAAGTTTGGAGCATCGTTTCGGGTGGCATCCAGGTCTGGGAAATTACATTAGGCTTGCTGAACTAGGTAGAATAGGTGAAGCCTTTTACGTAGATTTAGCCCCATCCACTCTTGTACGGACTCATGCACACACCCAAAAGATACATAAGAATAAATGAAAAAAGAAATTAAATCGTTATAGATCCAAGAATATATATTGAAGCTTGGTTACGATTAAATATGGTTCAAGATCTGAAACCTTATTAAAGATAAATCATCTCAAACATAGAACCAAGTAGATTCCCCACTGAGTCTCTACTTGAGAAGTACTCCGGTTATAAGAGGTCGCATGAACTTGGAAGAGGGGAGTGCGGGTGGGCAGAATCCCCAGATCTCTTCCTTATTCTCTGCAAAATCGAAGTAATGCCGCACATATGGAGGAACCATTGACAAACCAGGTGAGAAACCCCAAGAACTAGAGAGATTATGCCTCACTCAAATGATGCCTCATCAAACCAAATAGGTGAGGAGAAATGATGGAAAGCCCGAGGGCATCAAGTGGTTCAAACAGATATACAGGATGTTATCTGCATGGATGGTTCATATCAGCGTGATGGTTTTCTTAACAATTGGTGGGACAGCACACAAGACAAGTGGCATGGATGGATAGGCATAGTGGCGGCATAAGGTATCGAGGACGAATGAAGAAACACACCAGAAGAAACATTGGTCCATTAGATCATATCTTATCAACGGTCCAGATCATGGGCTGCTAAATAAGTAAGGAATCCAAACACGAGATCCAAAAAAGAACTAGGTAAACAAATAAAAGCCACATTAATAGAGACCATGAACCATGAAATATATATAATCCCATTCAAAACTAAATACCTTAAATATAATAAGAACTCATATAAATCCATGCTTAAAGGAAATTAAATGCATCATGAAAGAGCTCAATTCAAAAAATATCCACCTTACAATTAAATGAAATTTAAGGATGATGTTCTCATAACCTAAGTTATATAATTGGGACTAAATTCATTAGTTTAAGGAAATACCTAAATTTCGACAATGGCATGGCCTTAGTCAAACTATCAGTCAAATTGTCTCTAGTGGGTATCTTTGTGACACTCACTTTCTCAGATTCTATAATATACCTAACAAAATGAAGTCTAATATCAATGTGATTTGATATACCTTGAAATACATAGTTTTTAGATAAATTTATAGAATATTGGCTATCATAATGGACTATTATGCTATCATAAGATAATGAAAACACATAAATCAAACATTTAATCCATATATCTTCTTTTATGGCTTCTGTCAAGGAAATATACTCTGCCTCAGTAGTGGAGAGTGCAACCATTGATTGAATATTTCACTTATTGGAGATTGGTCCTCCATATACAAGAAATAAAAAACCAGTTATAGAATTTCGGGTGTCAATATTTGCAGCATAATCAGAGTCAACAAATCCATCTATATCAATATCATAACTACTATTTAAGACATATCAAATACAAAATTTATCATAAATAGAAACATACCTGAGGATCCATTTCAATGCATTCCAATGAGGCTTACCAGGTTTCCCCATAAACCTGCTCAAAGTACAAACAATAAAGGAAATATCTCTCCTAGAACAAACCATTGCATACATAAGACTTCCTACTATATTAGCATAAGTAATCTTACTCATGAAGGAATCCTCATCATCATTACTAGGGGATTAGTTCAAGGAAAACATAAAGTGTTGTCCTAAAGGAATACTAATAGGTTTAACATGCTCAAACAGGTATCTTTTTAATACCATTCTAACATAAGTTTATTGAGATAGGTACAAGGTTCTGGCCTTCCTATATCTTATTATATCCATGCCTAAAATTTTATTAGCATGCCCTAGGTCTTTCATTTAAAAGACACAATTCAACTGATTATTGATAGAATTTATAATCCTCATGTTTTTACAGATTAGAATCATGCCATAAACATATAATAATAGATAAATAGACTCATGTTTAACAGTTTTATAATATACACATGCATCAATTTTACTTCTAGAAAAAAAAAATCAATCATAAACGAATCAAATCTTTTATGCCATTGTCTTGAATATTACTTAAGTCCAAATAAATATTTCTTAAGAAGACAAACCTGAATAGGTTGAATAGTTTCAAAAATCCTTTAGGATGAGTCAAATAAATTGTTTCATCAAGAGTACCATGTAAAAAATAGTTTTTATGTCTAATTGTTCAACATGAAAATCAAATTTGGCATAAAAAGCAAGAATAATTCTAATAAATGAATGTTTAATATATGGGGAGAGGATTTCACTATAATCAATTCCTTCTCGTTGAATAAAGCTTTTATCAACCATTCGGGATTTTAACTTGATTTAGTTTCTACTACATTATTTTCTTTCTTCTTATAAATCCATTTGGAACCTATGACCTTTTGGTATTAGGTCTAGGGACAACAACCCAAATGTTGTTTTTAAGAACAGAATTCATCTCTTCTTGCATTTCACCCATCCATCTAGTGTCTTCCTTGGATATATAGCTTGCTTATATGTTTTAGGATCATCACTAATAAATCTTTTTCTACATTAAACACATAGGAAGAAATGTATGCTGATTGAAATGGGCTCGAGGTATAATAACTATCCTCTCTCTATCATGAGTGAGCTAATAATTTCTCAGATCATCGGGTTCCTCAGTTTCAGGTTCAGAATCCAAATTGGAATTGGATTCAAGTTAGTTCTAGGCAATGGGGGTGCAGGACCATTCGTAAATTGGGAGTGTCCACTAGATTCAAAAGGGACATAAACACCAAGAGGACTTGGTGTTATTGAAGGTCTTACAGTTTCATCAGGAGTCTCTATAGGTTCGGGTCCCTTATCTTTGGACATACCAGATTCATGAAACACAATATCTCAGTTAATTATACATTTATTATAACCCATTTTGTCTGACCATAAATGATACCCCTTAACACCCTCTAGAAGACCCATGAATATACATTTAACAACCCTTGGATCTAGCTTATCAGTACATGTATTGGTATAGGCTATGGATCCAAAGGTCATAAGGTGTGATAGAGTCGGGAGTATACCTTTCCAAAGTTCCTTGGGTGTCTTAAAGTAATTAGCAGAAGATGGGAAATGGTTTATAAGGTACACTGTTGTCGAAGCAGCTTCGGCCCAAAAGGAACTGGGGAGTTTAGAGTGGGACAACATACACCTCACCCTCTCAAGAACAATCCTATTCCTTCTCTCTACTAACCCATTTTGTTGTGGGTTTTCCACAACTATTCTCTATCTCTTTATAATTTATTAAAGTAATACCCAATTTTCATTCTTCTAAAACAAATATTAATTCAAAATTATTTATAAAATATTTATATAAATTATTAATTCAATATAATCAAAATTGTGTATAATCAAAATTATCTTTAATCAAAATTATTTTTAAATTATTTATAAATTATTTATAATTAATTATATACACATAATCTATAAGAAAAACATCCAAATCTCCCAAAAATAAAAAACTGATAAGGATCGTATAGTTTTAACTCTTTAAAAAATATGAAATCATGACTTATTCGTCTCTAAAAAATGGTTGAACTCAAGAAATAATTTTTAGACATAAAATAGGAACAAAGAAGGAGAGACTAAACACTAGCTTCCTAGGAACCGTAGCCACTAGAAAAACAAAAACTAGACTAAGATGGAATCTAGAACGCAGTATTGGATAATTGAATGATGGATACAACAGGGATCCATTTCCATATAAAAACCCAAGTAGAATCAAATTCCACCTTCAGTATATGCCAAACCATCGTGAACTCGGTCAGGAAAGTCAAAAACTAGAAAGTCAGATAGTAATGGCAACAAAGAATCACAAATGAATCCCAAACATCATGAAACTAAAGATCTAAAACAAGGTTGGTTCATGTCATTCTTAGTAAAGATAAAAAATAAGGTAGAGGTCATAGGGGTTAAAGACCTAGATGTAAAAGATCATGATTAAAGAGGAGAATAAATAATCACATACCTTAGATCTTGAGAGGATCAATTCACTGAGAAGCTTGATGAATATTGGCGACAAGGGTTTGGTTATGGAAAATTTTGAAGGTGTAAGGGAGGAGGACTCTGTTGGGGTTCTATTTATTCTACAATATCACTCTAGAGACCACGTGCGATCCTGGGGCTTTATCTATGAGGTATTTTGAAGGGATATGAAGTTATTATAATCTCTTTTTTGAATAAGATTGTGATAAAAGTGAATATAGAGTTCATGGAAGCTACACCTGGTATTATCTCAGAATGGATTAATGAATGTAAGAACTCCATTATCCCTTATCTTTCTCTATCAGGAAAGGTATCCTAGTTGAATATATCTTCACTTAGGAAGTGACTTGTTGACTTTTGGGTCTTAGAAGGATGGAGAATGTCCTCTCTGGGTATAGGTTACTTTCACATTATCTTTGCATCGGAATATCTGAAAGGCAAAGCCTGGGAATATGGATTAATAAGACTTAATCCTAAAATCCTTAGAATCCAAGACTGGGGTCCACACATTTATCCCATAAATTTCAAGAACTCAATCACCCATATTTGGATACATGTTAGTGGTTTGATTTGGTTCCTTTAGCATGCCCAAATTCTATAGGAAATTGCATCGGTTGTTAGAGTTCCCATTAGAATGGTTGAAAAAACCAAGAAATCAAGGTGTGGTCACTTTTTTAAGCTATAAGTTGAATTTTATATCAACTCCCCTTTGATCAAGTCCATTTTTTTTACATCATATGGCCACAGATTCGATTTATTGGTTGAATATGAAAAATCCCCTAACTTCTGTAAAGGATGCAACAATCTAGGATAAAACTATGATAAGTGTTGTATAATAATGGTCAGTGGCTCTTATGAGATGAAAGTCCACTCCATTTATCTTTTCAAAAATAAATCCATCACCAAATTCCCCACACTGATGAAGCCGTCCCTTCGAGAATACCCCATGGGAGTTCGGGGTATAATTGAGATACGGTAAGGTTGGTTTGTGCACGAAACCAACCGGGCCCCTGGTACTAAAAGGCTAATAACTCACAGATCGGGCGTCCGATTGACGCACCGTCTGTTGCGTTGAGACCCCTATGATGTGGAGGACCTTTTAGATACTTCCACATGAGACTTCATGACACTTGGAGTATTGAACAGTAGATTGTGGATCAGATCCTCATGGAGAGGAGCAGGCAGAGTGCGGAGACCTATTAGCTGACAGACCTGACGACTGCTTGACCGATTCGACTCTGAGTGATTCAACTAGCCCCGTGGGGAGAGCTCGGTATTTTGTGGATGGAGCGCTTGTTAGTTGGAAGCATACCCACGGTACATGACAGGAGGATTACCTCTGTAGGCTATTAGGGGGAGCGCCCGGTATTTGGCGGCAGACCCACATCGGATGGAGCACCCGGTATTTGGCAGCAGAGCCGCGGTACTTGACAAGAGGAGTACCTCAGTAGTCCAAGGTTGGTGAGAAACGCCTCGGTGTCGCGACAGGCCCACTGTTCTCGACAGAGGATGATTTCTCCAACAGCCATGGTTTCAATAATGAAAATCCTAATTTGAGCTGAGTCAATTACCTTTGTGTTTTCCTCATAATTGAGATGGGTTACTTGATAACTTAGGTATATGTATGGGAATATACCTAAGTAATGGTTATCCTTTGATTTCATACTTTTTGGTTTATCCTTGTTGGAATTTGTGAGACCTTGAGGGTCTCAGGGTTCCTACTAAGTATCGTTATACTCACCCTTGCATGGGCTATGTCTATACCTCGTTGTGTTGGATGCAGACGACGGACAGCGCTGACAGAGGCCGAGAGCGCCAGGACTGGACGGTACTCGGAGGAGGACCTTACGACGTATCGGTACACGGTGGGGTCTGACAGATGTGGAGTGTTGTGGAGGTCATCTGTACCTACCCCTCCGGTAGGAACCTTGGAGGACGATCCAGGAGTTGCTTTCACCTTTCAGATGTTTGTCCTTTTTTAGTTGTACTTGCTTTCAGTTGTATTTGTACTTTACTATTGGGCTTGTATTCTGGCCCCCTTTACTTTCAATACACTTATTATATAGCTTTTACTTAGTGTTTTCTTTCGCTTGTACTCTGGTTGTGTGAGTTTACATTTTTTTTAAAGGCAATGCCTTCCCATTTTTAGGGATTTACGCCTTTGGTGCTAGTCGTCTGCCCCTGGCCTATGAAAGGCGGGCTTGGGGTAGTCACGATATGGGACCCGGGGGATGGTTCATGACAAATTGGTATCAGAGGAGTCGGTTATACCACAGAACTTAGGACTCTGATATTTCTTTCTGTGAAGCAATAGTGTTAAGCATACTGAGTGTGGTTTTCAGTTCAGGGAGTCCAGTGTTGGTGCGGCAGCTGACGTATCCATACACCAGGACCCTGACTACTGATTTCCGAATCAGTGCACAAAAACACTGATTGCATGTGTGTTTTCAAAAATTTTCTTTAAGTCATCTCACCAGGTATAGTCTTTTGACCGTGTTGCATCTGTTTCTTTCAGGATGCCTCCCCATGGATGACCAGCTAGAGCCTCGAGAGTTTTACGTACTGACAGCCCGTCGAGCGACGAGGCCTTAGTACAGATCCATCTTCCAGTTGAGGCACTAGAGGAGGCACCAGTGGTACTACTTCCCATTGGGCCACCGATGCCACTAGCCCCAACAGTAGAGAGTGCATGCCTCTTGAGTGCAATGCACGAGTTTCAGTGCCAGAGGCCACCCAAGTTCAGGGGAGAGACAGACCCACAGGCGATTGAAGATTGGCTGGAGGCTATGTTGAGAGTTTTCAGGATAGTAGGGACACTAGTCGACTACATGGTGATCCTTGCTACCAGTCTCCTTCAGGCAGTAGCAGGCAGATGGTGGAGCCTGATTCTCCAGATGCATGATGAGGCGACACTTCTATAGGCAGACTTCGAGAGCCTGTTCCGGGTGGAGTTTGTACCAGCCACCCTTCGAGCGGTGTGGATACAAGAGCTACTTCATCTGCAGCAGGGCACCATGAGTGTAGCTCAGTACTCAACGAGATTCACTGACCTCTCATGTTACTCCACTGATATGGTACGGGACCCATTCTTCAGGGCCCGGACCTTTGAGCAGGGACTTAAGAGAGAGATCAGAGCTTCAGTTATCTCCCACAGCATCCCGAAACAGACGAGAGTGGTGGACTGAGCCCTCCTAGTGGAGAGTTTCCTTGTTGAGCAGTTTCCAGTAGCGAGACCCACCACTAGTTGACTTGTAGCGAAGTCTTCTGTAGCTGGCAGTAGACAGATGACGCAGAGGTCCAAGAGGACCAGACCCACAGGTGGTCGACTGCATGACTCAGGATCGGTTGTGTGGGGAACCCAAAGTGGTGACAGAGCCAGACATGCCAGGAGCGGACAGTGTTACTCATGTGGCGGGCTTGGTTACATGGCACGTGACTGTCCAACCCGTCGTACTGACGATCAACAGTCAGTTGAGGTGTGACGCCCCAGGTTTTATGAACTGTTTTATGTAAGAAGTGTTATGCCTTTAATAATGCCTCTTGTTTTATTTGTTTTGCTAATAAGGAATTAGAAATGAAATAAAACATAGAGAATAAGGTAAACTGACATTTATTAAAACATTACTTTACAACGAGACCCAACTAGTTGAATGTACCATGCACAAGACCTAACACGGCCACCGCAAGACTACAAAGAACCACAACGCGGGCAATCAGATAGTCGTCATCTTCAGGGTCCATCAGCGTGAAAAGTATAATCGTCAGGGCCACGGCACACATGCTCAACGCCAATGGTATGAGGAGAGCCATCCTTCCTGTTCAAGTGTTCTGTTTTAAGAGGTACCCCACACCCCTGCATTTATATTAGTTCTTTGAGTTATGACCGTTATGTTTATATATCCGTTGGGTTTTCAAAATGACCATTGCGTTTCCACTAATAAATTTTACTTTAAAAGAGAACTCGATTTTTTTTCCCTCATTCTTAAAAACATTCTTCCATAGAAGATCCTTTGTTTTAAAATAAAGAGTATTCTTAGAAGTAAATCTCCTCGTTTTTAAAAAATCCCGATGAATACCTAGGTAGTTGAAAACTTGGTATTCTTTTTATAAAAAAATATATATATGTTTAGAGGGAATTGGTAATAATTTTATCTTTTGATCTCATAAATTATGAAATTTGTGGGAAACTTTTGGTCTTTAAAATAATTTTATAAAACAAATAGTAGAGTATTTTAAAAATACTAACGATTATAATAGTATTATACAAAAGGTATGTTTTTTTTATATACCAAGAGTTAAAATATTTTATCTAAACTTGAAATTGGTTTTAACATTTTGAGTTAAAACTATTTTTTTTTACTAAATTCCTACATTTCACTCTATATTGAGCTAAGTATATAATAAAACTAATTTTTTATAAAAAAAATTGAGTGGGACCCAGCCAGCCAGGGGCATCCTCAAGGGACAAGCCCACAGGCCACGGCCGAGAACCCGTAGGGACCCGAGGTACCGCCATCGGGCTCCCCATGTGCGCGTGTAAGGAGTCAGCTAGAGTAGAGGCTCGGGGTGGGCCGAGCCTAGGTTACCCACGTCGCGCGCGGGCCCGTGTATAAGGCCACGGCGCGCGATGCGTGAGGTTAGGCCAAGGCCCGCGGGGGGGGAGGGACCCGTGTGTAAGGCCCCGGGTGCGTGTGTGTTGGTGTTATTGAACCGAAGGCCGCACACTTTGGTTTATAAGCCGCGCCACAAAATCCTTCTGTTTCGATGTGGGACGAGCCCCCTGCGACCGGGACCGTCCGATCAACTCTCGTGTCGATCTCAGTCGTCCAGCCCGTTTTTTTTAACGCGAGACCTCTCCCACGTCTCCGTAGCCGCCCGATCTCTCTCGAGATTCGATCTTGACCCTCAGATTCTTTTAAATGATCATCACATCTTCCACGCTCTAGCCGTTCGATCGCACCAAGAACGAATCGGCGCTGTCTGTTTCTTTTCGCGCCAAGCAGTCCATGTCGCCCCATCGTCTTCTTCCTAGCATCGAGGTCCTGCGCCTGTAGACCTGCACCAAGGACGCCAGGCCCCTCCCTTCGCACTGCACTGCTGACCCCCGAACACTTCCCCTCCTAGCTCACTGTGCTCTCGTCCTTCTCCCACGACGGCCTACCCATGGGTCGAGACACCCTTCCTGCACCGAGGCTGTACTTAATCCCCCCTGCTTCTTGAAGTTCTGGCAGCTTCTTCTTCCTCCTCCTTCATCTACCTCGAACTCCCAGCAACCCAGCATGGTGCACCTGTCCAAGCTTCCTCCTCAAACTCTGTAAGGGTTCCAGCATGCTTGTCTTCCTTTAAAGAAACATTCGGTTTATACACAACTTATATTTACATATATACACTTGATATATATATGCCCCTCGGTTCTGCCTTCAAGGTGTTGGCCTTCGTGTTTCCAGTGGTTGTATATGTGAGGGTGCGTATATACCTTGTTTCCAGTTTTTTTTTTTCAAAACCTGTATATACTGCTCACATGTGTATATAAAAGTCCATCGGTTATTATATATTGTGTATATATGGTTTCACATATATGTGAACGGTATATACACTTTGTATAAGCACGTTTACAAATTCCCCAGGTTGTTTATTTTTTTTTTATACAATTTTATATTTCGGTTTTCAAAAAAAAAATCTCAACCTCGTATTTAATGTATATGGTAGGTATATATATATAGTTCTTGAATGTTTTCTCCTAACTTAACCCGACCTGTTTTGGGAATCAATGTTTAGATGAAATTTTTAGATATATATTTGTAAACTATGCTCTTTTGGTTTAAGTGAAGTTATGTTTGTAAAACCTTAATCTTTATACACATGGTTACATTTATAAAAAACCTTATATGGATTTAGTTTCAACCATGTAATTGAATTATGGTTGGAAACTTTGAGTTACCTAAGGAATTTAATGAACTTTGTTTTGAATTATGTAAAACCCATATATACACTTCGGTTATATATATGTGCACATGTCTATATATTTATAAGAATATTTTCTTTTATAAATAGCAGGACTTAAACTATTCTTGGATGCTGGGATGATTTTATTAAGATATGAATTGTGTGATTGCTAAACCAACATGTTTTTAAAATACATACAAATGGGCATGTTTTATTAAAAAGGCTTATCTAACATTGCCCTGATGAGTTTTATGATAAAATATGTATTTTGGTTCAAGGGCCCGTTTACCACCGTAATTGATTTCATGTGTTTTTCTTAAGATTTCCCCTTTTCCAAAGATTTATAATGACAAAGATTCATCATTTAGTATATCGCTGTTTTATATGCCTTAGTGAAAAGGATGTTGTACTAAACTATGTATGTCATTAATTTGTCCTTGCCTTTTTTTTACAGTATGAACTGTCACATCATGTATTAGTAAAGTGTGTAATGATTCATTAATTATGTTAGTTATTATTTACATAATGCATTTTTATGACATATCACTAAATAAACTAAGAAATTGGATTACCCAAAGTGGTATGGGACACCTTGGGTAAAATTAAAATGAATGAGATATTCAAGGTGGTATGGGACATCTTGAATATACATAACCATTTCAGTAAAGCATGAATGATGCGGCTCACATGATAATAAAGGCAAATTTAAGGGTGCGCCCTGATAGCGCTCCAATGCATTGGGTAAAGACTTAATCTCTAGAGATGACCATTTTAACGACGCCTTGGTGAATAACCTTGGTAATTTTTAATGACACCTTGGGGATGGACCTTGGTGATATGTTCATGATTGTCTAAGTTAAATGTTGATGCCACATAATTCAAGTTATAAGTTCTTTCCAAGATAAAATTATTACACGACCGATGCCTTTAAAGTTTTCATAAAGTTCTTATTTCCCTAGCTTTAAGCTTGAATCATGACTAGTGTCATCACTTAATAGAATGGTAACCAACATCTGAAAATTTAGTTGTTTCCTTGTGCGCAACTCTGATTATTCATTACTTTTAACTGTTTAAATTTATGCTCAAGTAAATCACATGTAGTACTTGTTTATAACAACCATTATCACTCCTTCAAGAATTGACGTATTTGTTTCATGTTTTTCTTGAAAACTTTGATTAAAGCATTGTTATGTTTTGTATGTTAAATCTTTCTTAGTGGATGTTCAAATTCTTTTAAAAGAATGTTTTCAAATGTTACAGTATTTTAAATTCTTTTTAAAACCCCCTTACTGAGTATTTCAATGCTCACCCTACGTTTTGATTTAAAATTTTCAGGTATCAGCTTTTGAAAGATGAATTGTTTCAGAAGTTGCCGGTTTCCCAGAACCCGAACCGCACACGATCCTCTGTACGGGACATGATGTGTTGTTAATAAAGTGTATTTTATTTTAAGATAACACATCATGTTCAAAAGGCACCGACTCCTGGGTTTCTGGGGTTGGGGTCTCTACAGTTGGTATCAGAGGTTCGGTTTGGATAACTCTGGAAAGCCAGAAACTGAAACAAAAATAGATATGTATATGTGTTTTCAATTTTATTAAAAACTGGGTTTTCTTAATTTTCAGATGGAAAATGAAGGCACAAATCTCTTATCCCTCCCCACAGAGGCCCTAGAGACCATTGTGTCTTTAGCAAGCCGTGAGGACTTTCTAAACTATGTCCATATCCGCATGACATGCAAATACCTTTACGATGTATCCAATTCACCACGGGTGCTTCAGCTACACCAAGGGGTAGGAATAGATTACCTCCTTATGATAATAACCCAATTTCCCTCCTATGTACGTCGAGGAAGGTACTACGAGGGACTTTTCCGGATTTTCACGGTGGGTGAGAACTTTGGCACTATGCTTGATAACCCCTTTCAAGAAGCTGCTGCTGACGGAGACCTCCGAGCGGGCTACCTTTGTCAGATTTTAAACTATGGCTTCTAGGGTCAGTTGTTGGACTTCGGAAGGTTAGAAGATGAGTCCACCCGATTGTCTTACAGACGAAAAGTGTATGAAGATGTCTCTCAACTTCATGCCCCCCATGCTAGACTCATAAGACGTCATAGGTGTCCTCATGAGTTTTTCCCTGAATGCTCTGCCTGTGTTTGGTTCGAGGAGTTAGGTAGTTTTGCTTCTCTGTGTGGAGTTCGTTTAGTCAATGAGTAAGGGAAACTCAAGCACTAATAATAATAAACGTATGTTTATTGAAATGTTGTCTTTCTCCTTTCCTTGTCCTTACTTTGTATTTGTCCTTGAATGGTTTTCAAGTAATGGAACTCCTGTCTTAAAACTTTCAGATGGAAGGACAAACCCACCTGTTATCTCTTCCCACTGAGATTCTGGAAATAATTGCAGTCAAGACGTGTGAGGACGAGTATGACCCCTTCGCAAATTTGCGAAGAACGTGCAAGCAATGGTTTGAGATAACAAATGGTCCGGAGATTCTCCACACCTACCAGGGGAATGCCTCCATCTATTACCGCATTGGATCTGCTCAGCTAGCCGGACGTGAACGAGGAGGAAGTTACCACGAAGGGCTCTTTCTTTGTTTCACCCTAGGCTGAAACTTCACGGCCAGAGTGAAATTCCAGGAGGCTGCGTTAGAGGGAAATCTTTATGCGGCTTATATGCTCCAACTTCTCAGCTTTAGCCTGTTTGACCATATCTATGGCTTCGATATCCTCGACCGAGACATAATTCGGCAAGTTCTTCGTACATTGGTCTGCAAAGACATATCAGAACTTTGTACGGTCCGAGCTTCCCTCTGGAGGCCTGAAGGCCTGGAGCATAAGTGCAACCCCTCCTGTCTTAGGTGTATGTGGATTAGGGAGCTGGAAGAAGTGAGCTTCGCTATGGGGATCCCTCTAAATGCACCTGTTGACCCTATTCGTTGGTGGAGGTGGTAGGAACGTTTCTGAACCTTGCAGTGTCATGAAATAAATTGCGAGGATGCAATTTTATAAAGGGGGGGATAATGTGATGCCCCAGGTTTTATGAACTGGTTTATGTAAGAAGTGTTATGCCTTTAATAATGCCTCTTGTTTTATTTGTTTTTCTAATAAGGAATTAGAAATGAAATAAAACATAGAGAATAAGGTAAACTGACATTTATTAAAACATTACTTTACAACGAGACCCAACTAGTTGAATGTACCATGCACAAGACCTAACACGGCCACCGCAAGACTACAAAGAACCACAACGCGGGAAATCGGATAGTCGTCATCTTCAGGGTCCATCAACGTGAAAAGTATACTCGCCAGGGCCACGGCACACATGCTCAACGCCAATGGTATGAGGAGAGCCATCCTTCCTGTTCAAGTGTTCTGTTTTAAGAGGTACCCCACACCCCTACATTTATATTAGTTCATTGAGTTATGACCGTTATGTTTATATATCCGTTGGGTTTTCAAAACGACCGTTGCGTTTCCACTAATAAAGTTTACTTTAAAAGAGAACTCGATTTTTTTCCCTCATTCTTAAAAACATTCTTTCATAGAAGATCCTTCGTTTTAAAATAAAGAGTATTCTTAAAAGTAAATCTCCTCGTTTTTACAAAATCCCAATAAATACCTAGGTAGTTGAAAACTTGGTATTCTTTTTATAAAAAAAATATATATGTTTAGAGGGACTTGGTAATAATTTTATCTTTTGATCTCATAAATTATGAAATTTGTGGGAAACTTTTGGTCTTTAAAAGAATTTTATAAAACAAATAGTAGAGTATTTTAAAAATACTAATGATTATAATAGTATTATACAAAAGGTATGTTTTTTTTTATATACCAAGAGTTAAAATATTTTATCTAAACTTGAAATTGGTTTTAACATTTTGAGTTAAAACTATTTGTTTTTACTAAATTCCTACATTTCACTCTATATTGAGCTAAGTATATAATAAAACTAATTTTTTATAAAACAATTGAGTGGGACCCGGCCAGCCAAGGGCATCCTCAAGGGACAAGCCCTCAGGCCACGGCCGAGAACCCGTAAGGACCCGAGGTACCACCATCGGGCTCCCTAGGTGCGCGTGTAAGGAGTCATCCAGAGTAGAGGCTCGGGGTGGGCCGAGCGTAGGTTACCCAGGTCGCGCGCGGGCCCGTGTATAAGGCCACGGCACATGATGTGTGAGGTTGGGCCAAGGCCCGCGAGGGGGGGGAGGGACCCGTGTGTAAGGCCCCGGGTGCGTGTGTGTTGGTGTTATTGAACCGAAGGCCGCACACTTTGGTTTATAAGTCGCACCTCAAAATCCTTCCGTTTCAATGTGGGACGAGCCCCCTGCGACCGGGACCGTCCAATCAACTCCCGTGTCGATCTCAGCCGTCCAGCCCGTTTTTTTTAACGCGAGACCTCTCCCACGTCTTCGTAGCTGCCCGATCTCTCCTGAGATTCGATCTCGACCCTCAGATTCTTTTAAACGATCATCACATCTTCCACGCTCCAGCCGTTCGATCGCACCAAGAACGAATCGACGCCGTCCGTTTCTTTTCGCGCCAAGCAGTCCGTGTCGCCCCATCATCTTCTTACTAGCATCGAGGTCCTGCGCCTGTAGACCTGCACCAAGGACGCCAGGCCCCTCCCTTCGCACTGCACCGCTGACCCCCGAACACTCCCCCTCCTAGCTCACTATGCTCTCGTCCTTCTCCCACGACGGCCTACCCATGGGCTGATACACCCTTCCTGCACCGAGGCTGTACTTAAGCCCCCCTGCTTCTTGAAGTTCCGACAGCTTCTTCTTCTTCCTCCTTCATCTACCTCGAACTCCCAGCGACCCAGCACGGTGCACATGTCCAAGCTTCCTCCTCAAACTCTATAAGGGTTCCTGCATGCTTGTCTTCCTTTAAAGAAACATTCGGTTTATACACAACTTATATTTACATATATACACTTGATATATATATGCCCCTCGGTTCTGCCTTCAAGGTGTTGGCCTTCGTGTTTCCAGTGGTTGTATATGTGAGGGTGCGTATATACCTTGTTTCCAGATTTTTTTTTTCGAAACCTGTATATACTGCTCACATGTGTATATACAAGTCCATCGGTTATTATATATTGTGTATATATGGTTTCACATATATGTGAACGGTATATACACTTTGTATAAGCACGTTTACAAATTCACCAGGTTGTTTATTTTTTTTTTATACGATTTTATATTTCGGTTTTCAAAAAAAAAATCTCAACCTCGTATTTAATGTATATGGTAGGTATATATATATAGTTCGTGAATGTTTTCTCCTAACTTAACCCGACCTGTTTTGGGCATCAATGTTTAGATGAAATTTTTAGATATATATTTGCAAACTATGCTCTTTTGGTTTAAGTGAAGTTATGTTTGTAAAACCTTAATCTTTATACACATGGTTACATTTATAACAAACCTTATATGGATTTAGTTTCAACCATGTAATTGAATTATGGTTGGAAACTTTGAGTTACCTAAGGAATTTAATGAACTTTGTTTTGAATTATGTAAAACCCATATATACACTTCGGTTATATATATGTGCACATGTGTATATATTTATAAGAATATTTTCTTTTATAAATAGCAGGACTTAAACTATTCTTGGATGCTGGGATGATTTTATTAAGATATGAATTGTGTGATTGCTAAACCAACATGTTTTTAAAATACACACAAATGGGCATGTTTTATTAAAAAGGCTTATCTAACATTGCCCTGATGAGTTTTATGATAAAATATGTATTTTGGTTCAAGGGCCCATTTACCACCGTAATTGATTTCATGTGTTTTTCTTAAGATTTCCCCTTTTCCAAAGATTTATAATGACAAAGATTCATCATTTAGTATATCGCTGTCTTATATGCCTTAGTGAAAAGGATGTTGTACTAAACTATGTATGTCATTAATTTGTCCTTGCCTTTTTTTTACAGTATGAACTGTCACATAATGTATTAGTAAAGTGTGTAATGATTCATTAATTATGTTAGTTATTATTTACATAATGCATTTTTATGACATATCACTAAATAAACTAAGAAATTGGATTACCCAAAGTGGTATGGGACACCTTGGGTAAAATTAAAATGAATGAGATATTCAAGGTGGTATGGGACATCTTGAATATACATAACCATTTCAGTAAAGCATGAACGATGTGGATCACATGATAATAAAGGCAAATTTAAGGGTGCGCCCTGATAGCGCTCCAATGCATTGGGTAAAGACTTAATCTCTAGAGATGACCATTTTAACGACGCCTTGGTGAATAACCTTGGTAATTTTTAATGACACCTTGGGGATGGACCTTGGTGATATGTTCATGATTGTCTAAGTTAAATGTTGATGCCACATAATTCAAGTTATAAGTTCTTTCCAAGATAAAATTATTACACGACTGATGCCTTTAAAGTTTTCATAAAGTTCTTATTTCCCTAGCTTTAAGCTTGAAGCATGACTAGTGTCATCACTTAATAGAATGGTAACCAACATCTGAAAATTTAGTTGTTTCCTTGTGCGCAACTCTGATTATGCATTACTTTTAACTGTTTAAATTTATTCTCAAGTAAATCACATGTAGTACTTGTTTATAACAACCATTATCACTCCTTCAAGAATTGACGTATTTGTTTCATGTTTTTCTTGAAAACTTTGATTAAAGCATTGTTATGTTTTGTATGTTAAATATTTCTTAGTGGATGTTCAAATTCTTTTAAAATAGTGTTTTCAAATGTTACAGTATTTTAAATTCTTTTTAAAACCCCCTTACTGAGTATTTCAATGCTCACCCTACGTTTTGATTTAAAATTTTCAGGTATCAGCTTTTGAAAGATGAATTGTTTCAGAAGTTTCCGGTTTCCCAGAACCCGAACCGCACACGATCCTCTGTACGGGACATGATGTGTTGTTGAAAAAGTGTATTTTATTTTAAGATAACACATCATGTTCAGAAGGCACCGACTCCTGGGTTTCTGGGGTCGGGGTCTCTACATGAGGGACCTCCCACGCAGAGGCAAAGGTTTGATCGAGGCGGTCCGTAGGGAGCAGGCGGACGTGGAAAAGGAGCTGGTCGAGCAGCTATCGGAAGTCAACGATATGAGGTGCTACCGCCACCACCACCAGGAGGTTCACCTTGACCACTGGGAGCGGGTGGAAAGGGGAGAGCTCAGCTTCAGGCAGGTGAGTCCTACAACCATGGCACTCCAGAGATGATACAAGGTACGATCTGTGTCTAATCCACCATAGTTGCAGTTCTTATAGACACAGGTGTTAGTCACTCTTTCATTTCCACTACCCTTGTTCGAAGCTCAGAGATTCCGATGGAGTCGTTGGCTCGATCCTTGCGGCTAGAGACTCCTACAGGAGCAGACTCGACGATTACGCACTGGTGCCGACAGTGTGATCTTACTCTAGGAGGCGAGATCTTCGTCTAGGATCTCCCCGTAGCAGCATCGAGGCCTTACGATGTCATCTTGGGTATGGACTGGTTATCTACATTCCATGCTTAGATTGATTGTATTAAGCACAAAGTGCGGTGTGTCCGCACGGATGGGACCAGGTTCACCTTCACCGGTGATAATGGAACCTTTGCAACGCAGAACAGACTTACTCAAAGGAGGGTGCAGCCGATCACTCACCAGTTGTCTTGACTTACCCTCAGAGCAGTTGATGTGGAGATTCCAACTTATCCTGTAGTGGTGGACCTGTATGCAGATGTTTTCCCTGACGATGTTCCAGGACTACCTCCTTGCAGAGAGGTGGACTTCTACATTGACATGTACCCCGTGACAGCACCGATATCTACTCCAGCATATCGGATGGCTCCTACTGAGCTTCACGAGCTGAGGGTACAGCTGGAGGACTTGCAGGGGAAGGGATTCATCTGGCCCAGTGTTTCTCCCTTGGCAGCCCCGATTTTGTTCGCCAAGAAGGCGGATGGGAGCTTGAGGCTCTGTGTCAACTACCGTTTCTTGAACTAGGTGACCGTGAAGAACAAGTACCCACTCCTGAGGATGGATTACTTTTTTGATCAGCTCGAGGGATCATGATGATTCTCGAAGATAGACCTCAGGTCAGGCTATCACCAGCTCAGAGTTAGAGATGAGGATGTGCAGAAGACAGCCTTCAGGTGTCGTTATAGGCACTACGAGTTCTTGGTTATGCCCTTCGGCATAACCAACACTCTAGAAGTGTTCATGAGTCTCATGAACATGATCTTCCAACCTTACCTCGATCGTTTTGTCATATTCTTCATCGTCGACATTATGATATACTCGACTACTGAGGAGGAGCATGCCTACCATTTGCAGTTAGTACTGGATACACTCCGAGAGAACCAGATTTATGGTAATCTCTCGAAGTTCCAGTTTTGGATTCGAGAGGTTCACTTCTTGGGACACCTCATCTCGGAGGCTGGAGTTGCAGTGGATCCAATGAAGATTGAGGCAGTTCTTGCTTGGGAGCCACCCAGGAGTGTGACGGAGGTTCGGAGTTTCCTAGGCTTGGCTGGATACTATCGAAGATTCATTCCAGACTTCTCCAGAGTTGTAGCACCATTATCATCCTTGACGAATAAGGGGCAACCATTCGTGTGGTCGGAGAGATACCATCAGATCCTTCAGGAGCTGAGGTAGAGGCTGACTAGTGCCCCCATTTTGAGGCTTCTAGAAGAAGACGTAGGGTACATAGTCTACTACGATGCATCAGGGAATAGACTTGGGTGTGTCCTAATGTAGGAGCGATCTCTAATCACGTATGGTTCTCGGCAGTTGAGATAGCACGAGCAGAACTACGCTACCCATGACCTGGAGTTAGCAGCAGTGGTATTCTCCTTGAAGATGTGGTGGCACTATCTAATGGTCGAGCGTTTTACTATGTAATATGATCACAAGAGTCTCAGGTATATCTTCTCTCAGAAGGACCTGAACCTAAGACAATGGTGATGGCTTGAGTTCCTCCAGGACTATGACTTTGAGATAGTCTATACTCCTGGGAAGGGGAACGTTGTTGCAGATGCACTCAGCAGGAGGTCTGGTATACAGCTTCTAGGAGAGGCGATAGAGCAATTGGCCGCTTTACAGATATCCTTTGTGGATAGGGATGGAGTATCCTATCTACACTCTCTTACAGTCACCCCCCCACTTCTTTAGTGAGTTAGGGAGGTGCAGCATGGGGACGCTGATTGCGAGACGAGACATGCTCAGATATCCACAGGGCGAGCACCTGATGGATTTTCTGAAGGTGGGGAGCACGTCATCCTCTTTAGAGGACATACCATGGTACCAGTTTCACTTCAGGAGGAAGTTTTGATGGAGTTCCATACTTCCCCTTTAGCGGTACATCTAGGAGTGGCGAAGATATACCAGGACCTTCGACGACAACATTGGTGGCTAGGTATGAAGAAGGAAGTAGTAGAGTTTGTCTCATGATGCCTCACTTATCATCAAGTGAAGGTGGAGCACCAGGTACCAGCAGGCTTGGTACAGCCTTTAGAGGTCCCAGAGTGGAAGTGGGATGAGATATCCATGGACTTCGTGACGATTCTTCCATGTACATCCAAGAGTCATGACTCGATTTGGGTGATCGTCGACCGACTCACCAAGTCGGCCCACTTCCTACTGATCAGGTAGTAGGGTTCAGTAGAGAGCTTGGGACGCCTCTATGTGCAGGAGACAGTACATTTTTATGGAGTACCTTCTTCTATTGTCTCCGACCGTGACGTACGGTTTACTTCCCAGCTATAGAAGGGGTTACAGGAAGCTTTCGGGACCCAGCTTCACTTGAGCACCGCCTTCCATCCTCAGACTGATGGTCAGACCGAGAGGACCATCCAGACCCTCGAGGACATGTTTCGTGCATGTTTCCTTGACTTCAGTCGCAGCTGGGAGGATCACTTGCCTTTGGTGGAGTTTTCCTACAACAACATCTATCACTCCACCATCGGTATGGAACCTTTTTAGGCCTTGTATGGCCGACCTTGTAGATTGCCACTGTGCTGGGCAGGCCTAGGGGAATCAGCACTAGTGGGGCCAGAGATGGTATAAGCTACCATAGAGAAGTTGCAGATCATCCAAGAGCGAATGAAGACTGTACAGAGCAGGCAGAAGTCATATGCTGATAGAATACAGAGACCTCTAGAGTTCGAGGATGGCGACCATGTTTTCCTACGGGTCTCACCTCGACGAGGTCTACGGAGATTTGGCCGTGGAGGAAAGTTATCTCTGTGGTTCATCGGACCTTTACCGGTCCTCAGCAGAGTAGGTGAGGTCTCTTACTGCTTGGCTCTTCCACCTCAGATGCATCGGGTGCACGACGTCTTCCACGTAACTCAGCTGAGGAAATACGTGCACGACCCATCCCACATCATCGACCACAAGGAGCTGAACATTGATTACGAGGTGACTTTCATGGAGGTTCCAGTGGAGATTGAGGATCAAAAGCAGCAGTTCTTATGTGGACGGTCGATACCTCTGGTGCACGTTCGTTGGCAGCACGGGAACCTCCAGGAGAGCACATGGGAGCGGGAGGCTCAGATGTGTGCTCAGTACCCCCATTTATTCCCTTAGTTCGAGTTATAGCTTATGAGGACGTAAATCCCTGAGGTGGGGAGAATTTAAAGACCTGGAATTCCCGTAGAAATATTTTTTTTAATACATGGGAATTTTACGAGTCCGCAGTTTCTGATGGCACTTGATTCCGAGGCCCGGTGTGCCCAGAATCAATTTTAAAAGTTTTGCTCGGGTACGTTCAGTAAATGTGCAAGCAGGATTTTATAAATCTTTAACCGGTGCTTGGAATCGAATTCCAAGGGCACCGTTGAACATGCATCATCAGCAATTTCTTAGTGATACCTTCACCGCAGTTGCGTTCTGTTGAGAATAGAAGTTAGTTTTGGGGGTTTTTAAATTAAATTAAATAAAAATAAGGTGTTCACCTTATTTTTATTTTATGGTGGTTAATTCCTCCAAGTGGAGGTTAGTGGTGGGGTCCACCCGCACATAACCTCCCTTGGGAGGATTTTATTTAATGGGGCCCACATGATTTTCTTAACACTTCTAACTCCCCATTAATTTTGGAACACCTCTAACCCCCCATTTATATGGGTTAAACTCTCCACCTTCCTCCAATACTTTAATGTGACAACTCTCACACAATTAATTAATTAAACCCTTTCAATTAATTAATTAGCTCCTTTTTGAATTCTTTTGAATTCTTGCCAACCATTAAAAATAATAGCTTGTCTATTATTTTTGGTGTTGGCATAATATTTGGGTGGAGCTTGAGAGAGGGTTTGGAGAATTGAGAGAAATTCATCCTCTCAACGAAGAATGCGAAGAACGCTCCTTCCACCGAAGAACAATGAGCATCGTCTTCTCCCTCTTCAACCAGAGAAAGTTGAGGAAACACCGCCGCCCACGAAGAACGTTGATGCCATCCTCGGCTTCTTCTTTCCCAACGTCAATGAAATGACGCCGCCTTTTTCCCACGACGTCATCAATGAACAATCGTTAAGCAAGGCATGGGGTTTGAATTGTTTTGTACTCGATCTTTGTCGTTCAAATTTATGGAATGAGGACCGAATGATATCACCATAACAAGGAGGGTTCGGACCGCACGAACATGGCCCGACCTTCCCCTTTTGTTAGTTCTTGTTTGATGATGATGGAGGTGGTACACACGGCGACCGACAATGAGCCGGCCGCAAAGAAAGTCGGCGGCTCAAGGCCGCCGAGTCGCCACAAGGGCGCAGCACCGCAGTGCCACGTAGTGAACCGAACCATGGCCAGGTGGGCTATGGTAATGTTGGAGGGGCGTGTATCATCGCACCGTGCCGAAAGAAAGGGGCCGTGGCCAGGAGGGCCACGACGGTCGGACGGAGGCGCGACGCCGTCGCGCTGCGTGGAGAAGCAGGGAGCCGCGGCCAGGGCAGGTCGAGGCGGAGGGGCGCGGCGCTGTCGCGTCGTGCCAGTGGTGTCGGACCGTGGCCTTAGGATGTGGTGGAGGGGAGAGGGCGGTCGGCTGAGCCGACCGCCGGTGCGTGCTGCAGGCGGGACCCTCTGGGTCACATGCTCACCAGGGGTCAGCGCCTCACGCCGGCCATTTCAGACAAAGGGGGGCACGACACTCCCCTCCCACACGTGGCCAGCCAGGCCACGTGGGCCGGCCAGCCAGGCCAAGCAGGCCGCCACCTGGCCTCGCGGGCCGCCACCAGGCCACGCGGGCCGCCGGGCCAGGCCGCCCCTTTCGGGTCGGGCCGCCCCCACGGGTCGGGTCATAACTTCGGGTTGGGCCGCCCCATCAGGTTGGGCCACCCCTTTGGGCCAGGTCAAATTCACGGATCGGGTCGGGTCGGTCCAACTGGGTTGGACCGGACCCGAACCCGTCCGACCCGTTTACACCTTGTCGCCCATATCTTGGGCTACGGGCGTCCCTTTGACGAACCGTCAATGGTGTCGATATTCTTGGAACAAAGTCGTCCCTTCGAGAATACCCCATGGTAGTTCTGGGTATAATTGAGATACGGTCAGGTTGGTTCGTGCATGAAACCAGTCGGGCCCCCGGGACTAAAAGGCTAATAACTCACAGACCGGGCGTCCGATTGACGCGGAGTCTGTTGCGTTGAGACCCCTATGACGTGGTGGAACTTTGAGATACTTCCAAGTGAGACTTTGTGACACTTGGAGTATCGACCAGTAGCTCGTGGAGTGGATCCTCCTAGAGATGAGCAGGCAGAGTGCAGAGTCCTAGTAGCTAACAAACCTGACGACTACTTGATCGATTAGACTCGGAGTGATTCGACTAGCCCAGTGGGGAGTGCCCGGTATTTTGAGGTAGACCCATGGAGGACGGAGCTCCTGGTAGTTGGCAGTAGACTCGTAGTACTCCACAGGAGGAGTACCTTTGTAGGCTATTAGGGGGAGCGCCCGGTATTTGGCGGCAAACCCGCAATGGACAGAGCGCCCGATATTTGGCAGCAGACTTGCAGTACTCGATAGGAGGAGTACCTCAGTAGTCCAAGGTTAGTGAGAAACACCTTGGTGTCGTGACAATCCCATTTTTCTCGATAGAGGAGGATTTCTCCAACAGTCATGGTTTCGATAATGAAAATCCATGTTTGAGCTAAGTCAATGACCTTTGTGTTTTTCTCATGATTGAGATGGGTTACTTTATAACTTAGGTATATGTATAGTCATATACCTAAGTAATGGTTATCCATTGATTTCATACTTTTTGGTTTATCCTTGTTGGAATTTTTGAGACCTTGAGGGTCTCGGGGTCCCTACTGAGTATCGTTATACTCACCCCTGCACGGGCTATGCCTGCACCTCGTTGTGTTGGATGTAGACGACGGATAGCGCTGACGGAGGCCGAGAGCGCCAGGACTGGATGGTACCCAGAGGAGGACCTTATGACGTATCAGTACACGGTGGAGTCTGATGGACGTGGAGTGCTGTGGAGGCCATCTGTACCTACCCTTCAGGTAGGAACCCCAAAGGACGATCCAGGAGCTGTTTTCACCTTTCAAGTGTTTGTCCCTTTTTAGTTGTACTTTCTTTCAGTTGTATTTGTACTTTACAGTTGGGCTTGTATTCTGGCCCCCTTTACTTTCAATACACTTTTTATACAGCTTTTACTTAGTGTTTGCTTCCGCTTCTACTCTGGTTGTGTGATTTTACATTTTTTTTAAGGCAATGCCTTCCCAGTTTTAGGGATTTACGCCTTTGGTGCTAGTCACCAACCCCTGGCCTATGGAAGGAGGGCTTGGGGTAGTCACGATATGGGCCCCAGGGGATGGGTCATGACACTAGCTACTTTCTAGATACTTGTACCATCTGCATCATTTTATATATGGGACACTTTTGGTTATTGATTTGTAATCCAATCTTGTCTTACTTTCTGTTGTTTGCTATTTATTTTTCTTCTATTATTGTATATATTTGAATTCCACTATGATACTCTAGTAATGAGGACATAGTCTCCCCACTGACTCACATAGTCCCTCGCTACTAGTCGGTAGCCTCTAACAATTGGGGAGATGCGCTTAAGGCCATGTGACCAACCGGGTTCGGGGCACCGTTTTGGGTGGCATCCGGGTCTGAGACATTACAAAGTGGTATCAAAGGCATTTACTTTTCTTATTTGACTTAATATTTGGAGACATTAGATAGGGATAGGAAGGAAATAGATTTTGGTAATAAACTGTGCCTGGGAGTAGCTACCCCGCGTACAGGGAAAATCCAAACTGCCTCGAATTGAGTTCTGATTTTCTGGATTTTGATTATTATAGCTGATTTGATTTCACCATTGGGTGATGCACTTGATTTTTTCTATTACTATTGATGCAATTGTGGGTTATATTTCAGTTGAAATCTGATAATATGAGTGTGTGATATCTCATGCATCATATAGAAACTTTTTAGAATCACATGCCATGCATGATTCCATGCCATCTAGGATGCATTAGATATTGCATGCTGTTGTGATAGTTGATATGATATTTTTTCCTGTTGTTGTGTTAGTTGGGTGCAGTAGATGTAAAGGAGTGACATCATCTTTTAATTCTTAAGGATTATGGGCCCTTATGAATTGGGAAATAACGCACCCATGAAATGTAAATGTTGAGTGAACTTGTTACATGTATGGTTAGAATGGGAACCAAGTTTTGGGTTCATGAGGTATTATAGGCCCTCATGGATTCAGAAATTGGTAAACCCTTGGTGGAACTTCTTGGGTAACTAAATGATAACTTGAATGGAAATGGAAGCTTGAATGGAAAATGGAGACTCGACCTAGACCCAACTTTTGAGTGGGCAAGAGGCATAGTTTCTAGTGGTTCATTGGCTATTCTTTATATAGTCCTGGCTTTAAGAGAAGGTTGTGGGTTTGAATTGGTTTCTAGGAGGGTTTTTACCTATCCTACACTTTTGATCTTTGTGATTTGATGTTGTTATCTCCTGAGGTGTGTGTTTGGAATTGTAGAGACGTGCCACCATGATGATCTCCAGTGGTATGCCGCGATGGAGGAGATGGCCATACTTCGCAGATGGTGAGCCACGGGCTACTACTTGATCCTCCTATAGTGCCAGCTGTGGCACTTGAAGCTGTTATGGACATAGGTGATGAGGCACAGTTCTTCAAGGGTTTATTTCTCTATATGTAGACTTTCCAGGGAGCACCACAGCCAGCCTTGACTATGGCTGAGTTGACACTGGTGTTCTAGCAGCAGCATCCTCCTATGTTTTTTGGGAATGGAAGACCACAGGCTATAGAGTTATGTCTAGAGACCATGTTAGTGATTTTTTAGCATCTGTAGATGCCTCCAGAGCAGAGGGTCAAGCTCGCGACTTATATTCTATGAGGAGAAGCAAAGAGCTAGTGCGAAATTTTGAACCAGGATGATGGGATATGGATAATGGGTTGGGATGAGTTCCAAAACTTATTTTATGACTACTTTTACCCCATGACTCTGTGAGTAGATAGGGCTAGTAAGTTTATGCGTCTGGAGTAGGGTGCGATAATGGTTATGGAATACTCAACACGCTTTACAGAGCTATCGCGTTTTGCGCCGATGTATCTTACTGATGAGATGTTGAGGGTGAGTCACTTTGAGGAATGTTTTAGAAATTATATCAGATCTTAGGTCAACGTGTTCAGGTTGCCTTTTATCACTGAGATTGTGAATTAAGTGCTGATTACAAAGAGAAACCTGAGGGGATCTAGGGGTACAGAATAGGGGAGTGTTGTTTCTCTCCCCAGTGGATCTACGTCTTTAGGAAGGAAGTGCTGTTTTGAGGCTTCCCGTGATGTGAGTGCTAGTCAGGATGTGGGTGCATGCAGCTTGGTATATTTTCATCAGTGTGTTAGGTGAGTCCATGTGAAAAATCAGTGTGACCGCGACCTAGTTGAGTGTTGAGCTTGCGGCAGGATGGGGCACATGCAGCGGTTTTTTAGGACCTTCCCTCCAACTATGAGTGGTAGGGGGTCAGCTCCGACATCGGGTTTAGGATAAGGTTCTTCATCTCTACGTTAGGCTGGGAGATGGAGTAGTACAGGCCAGTCAGGACAGGGTAGTGGTGGTCGTGGTTGTGGTAGCCAGACACCGGGTTCTCAGAGATAGCAGGGCGGATCAGCTCAAGGTAGTTGGGCAGGGTCACAGGGTCACGGTACAGACCAGACTTATGTAGTGAAACAGATCCAACAGGAGAAAGATCTTGGACCATCTATAGTCAGAGGTACAATCTTAGTAGCTTCTACTATTTCATCTTCTCTTTTCTATATAGGTGCCTCTCACAGTTTTATCTCTGCATGATTGGTAAAAAGCATTGGGATTTCATTTTTTCTTTCTGAGGTCGCTTTGATGCTAGACACACCGTTGGGAGTTAGAACGGGTGATGTACACTAGTGCATGAGGTGTCCCCTTGAGGTTGGTGGGTGCCACTTCCTCTGAAGTGTATATGTCCTCGAGATGATAGGGTTTGATTTCATTCTCGAAATAGACTGGCTCATGGCTTATCGAGTGTACATTGACTGCTATCACTGAAAGGTTACTTTCACATCACCAAAGGGTACAGAATTTGTTCACAAGAGTGAATGGGATTTCCAAGCAAGAAGAGCTGGACCCGAGCATTGTGGGCTTGGCGGGATGAAAACCTAGATTTCTAGTTTTTTTCTAGATGATTAGGGAGTGAGTCATGAGGAATTTCTTCTAGTGGTGGATCACTTTAAGATGTCTTTCCTGATAACTTTTGTAGTTTACCACCTGTGAGAGAGGTGTAGTTCTCCATCGATCTAGTTCTAGGAGCTGCACCGGTATCCATTTCTCCTTACAGGATGGATACGAAGGAGTTTCATGAGCTCAAGAGGAAGATAAAGAATTTTGAGGCGAAGGGGTTTATCAGACCCAGTACTTCTCCATGGGTTCGCCAGTCCTTTTTGTGAAAAAAGCAAACTAAACTCTTACGCTATGGGTGGATTATCAGAAACTGAACCAGTTGACGGTTAAAAACCGATATCTTTTTCCATGAATAGATGGCATCTTTAATCAGCTTTGAAGAGCTCAAGTGTTCTTGAATATCGACTTGAGGTTAGGATGTCACCAAGTGTGGGTTCTACCTACAGACATACCTCATATAGCCTTTCTTAACAGGTATGGGTTATACGAGTATTTGGTTATGTCGTTCGGACTCATGAATGCACTAGTAGTTTTCATGGCTTTGATGAACCGAGTGTTCCATCCTTACTTGGATTCTTTTGTGGTGGTTTTCATGGATGATATCTTGGTGTATTCTCACAATCGACATGACCATGAAAACCATCTTGAGATTGTTTTGAATACACTGAGAGATCATCAGTTGTATACTAAGCTTGCAAAGTGCCACTTTTGGATGGATCATATTCACTTCCTGGGTCACATCATCTCAAAGGCAGGAGTATCAGTGGACCCAAAGAAGGTAAGATTTGTAGTTTCCTAGGAACATCCCAAGAACGTTTTTGACATATGAATCTTCTTGGGGTTAGCTCGTTACTAAATGAATTTTATATAGTACTTTCCAGGCTTAGAAGTACCGTTGACGGGCTTAACTAAGAAGGGTGTGAAGTTTGTGTGGTCAGAATCTTGTGAGATAGTTTTCCGGAACTGAAAGGGTGGCTGACATCAGCACTTTTTCTGATATTTCCAGAGCAGGTCAAGAGCTACACGGTGTACTATGATGCTTTAGGTATTGGGTTGGGGGTAGTGTTGATGTAAGGAGATCGAGTCATGGCGTACGGGTCTCGACAGCTGAGGCCTCACGAGAAGAACTACCCTAGACACAGTCTTGAGTTAGTTGCATTTGTTCATGTGTTGCGCTGTTGGAGGCACTATTTACTGGAAGAGCATTTTTTGGTGTTCACAGACCACAAAAGCCTCAAGTATATCTTCACACCGTGTGATCTGAATTTAAGGCAGTGACGGTGGGTGGAGTACCTACAGTCCTTTGACTTCGAGCTTGCCTATACGCCTAGTAAAGGCAATGCAATAGCTGATGCACTGAGCAGAAGGACTCAGATATATGTAGTGTAATAGGCCAATGGCTAGTGGAAGCTTATGGTGTTGTTCTATGATATGCATCTGGAGGTGCATGACAGACAGGGGTAGTATTTTCTTTCATCCTTAGTTGTTACCTCTACCCTGCTAGAAATAGTTAAGATGATGAATCTATTGGACTCTAAAGTCCTAGTTCTATGGTAAGGTTTGGAAGTTGAGGACACTCCTCCTGGTTAGATGGTATGAGATGATGAGATCTTGCGTATCTATGGATGTGTCTGGGTTCCAATGGATATACGTGAGGAGTTGATGCGGGATTTTCATGCTTCAGCTTTGGTAGTGCATCCCGGAGTCACCAAGATGTATCGTGACTTGCGACGTCAGTACTGGTGGTCGAGAATAAAGTGTGAAGTAGTTGGTTTTGTTACTAGGTATTCCACCTGTCAGTGGGTGAAGGTAGAACATTAGCGGCCAACTGGGCTTTTATAGCAGTTACCTATCTTGGAGTGGAAATGGGATGATGTCATAATGGATTTTGTGACTGGTTTTCCAAGATCACCTTGAGGTAATGATGCTATGTGGGTTGTTGTTGACAGGCTTATGAAGGTCACTCATTTCTTTCCGATCAAGGAGACCTTCAATGTTGATGGTCTTGGAAATTTGTACATCCGAGAGGTGGTACGACTACATGGGGTCCCACGCACTATCGTTTTAGATAGGGATTCCTTCTTTACGTCGCATTTTTTTGCAGAGTTTTCAAAGGGCGTTGGGTACACAGGTACTTTTGAGTACAACATACCACCCTTAGACAGATGGCCAATCAGAGTGTATGATACAGGTGCTAGAGGACATTTTGCGATCATGCGTCCTAGATTTTGGGGGCTCTTGGGAGAGGCACATTCCCATTGTTGATTTCTCCTACTATAACAGTTTTTAGGAGAAAATTCATATGGAACCTGACGTGGCTTTATACGGTAGGCCATGTTGTTCTCCCCTATGCTAGTTAGAGGGAGGAGAGGCAGCTTTATTGGGACCGCATCTCATGCAGGAGACTTCTAAGCAGCTCCAGTTGATTCATTAGCAGATGGCTACTACACAGTCTCGTCAGAAATCATACGCAATCACCGCAGATGACCTCTAGAGTTTGAGGTCGGGGATCGAGTTCTCTTACATGTTTCACCGAGGTTGGGACACAAGCGGATCAGAAGATAGGGTAAACTTTCACCTAGATATGTCGGTCTGTTTGAGATTATAGAGAGTCGGGTCGGTTTCCTATCAGTTGTAGTTAACTCAGAGGTACCGAGCTATGCACAACATCTTCCATGTATCTCAACTACGCTGCTATCACTCAGAACCATCTCACGTTTTTCAGGCTGAGGAGGTTGAGCTTCAGATTGATGCATCCTTTGAGGAGCATCTGATTCATATCATTGACATGAACACAAAGGTTCTCTGAGGTCAGTCAGCTCCTCTAGTATGGGTGTTATGGCAGTACGACCATTTATAGGATGAGACTTGGGAGAGTGAGGTCGACGTACGTGCTCAAATCCGGAGTTGTTCTCAGACGAATCTTGACCACCCTTCAGAGAGTAATTTGGGGATGAATTGTTATAAGGGGGGAAGATTGTAAGAACCCATGTTTTCGTATGAGGTAATATTACTTTTCTTTTTAGTTTAAATACCTTGTTATGGCCTTATGTGAATGTTTAACTTGATCACGGGTGTTTGGGGCTTGTTCGGAGGCCGAAACCAAGTTTTGAGCTGAATATAACCTGGTGCATGGTTAGTCTAAATCATGTGAGAGGTATGAAAAGTGCAGGTTTTGGGCAGAGTAGTTTCGCACAGTTTTCACATGGTTAGTCAAACTGTGCAGGGTAATCGTACGAAGTGTCCCTCCTAGGTAGAGAGGTGCACACAGTTTCCACACGATTTGGGAAACTGTGCGAGTAAACCATGTGACCCTGCTATGTGTTTTAAAAAAAACTCAATTTCCTTTTTAAACCCAATTTGGGTTTTCTCCTCTATGCATAGCATCCCCTTTGTGGAGCTCCCTTGAGGCGCCTAACATATGATTTGAGCCCTACTCTCTATCTGATATCTATTTTGATTGCTAATCATCTCATTAGATCCTCAATGATAAGTCCTCAATTCCTTTTTAGTTGTTCTTGATTCTTCAGAACAATGACTGCGCTATTTGGATTTAGTCTCATATGCCCTAATATCCCGTTCTTTGTATGTTCTTAAGATTTCTTCCAAACCAAGATGAATCAAGATTTGATATTGGACGAGATTTCTACTACCGAGGCGAGGTAGGTGTTCTATACCTTCTTTCATCTTTTCTTGGTGTTTTTTGGGCGTTCGGCCATTACACCATTCATAGGACTTTCCAACAAGGTCTCGTTTTTGAGCGAGTTGCTTTTAGTAGCTATAGTCAGACCTAGTGAGGATGCTCGTAGGTTCTGTTTAGGTGCGTTGGCACCCGTTGCTCGTTTCAAGGTCATCCATGGGGTGTGCCTTTTTTATTTAACCTATTTATGCCTATTTAACCCACCTGAGGGGTGTTTTCTTATGCTTGCCTAGTTAGAGGAATCCTGTTAAAACCTTGATAGCTTGAATATCTTGCTTAGGAGATGTATTGTCTCCTTGCATATTGATATCTTGTGTCACCATACCTATTTTGATAGCTTGGTTTAAATGAAGTGTGTTGATATGGGTGGGTATACCTATATGAAATGGTTAATGCCAAGTTAAATGGATAATATGGGATTGTAGGCCCACATAAATGTGAATGGTAAATAGAATGCATGGGTGGGTATACTCATGGTTGTGCTTTGTTATGTGAGTGGTTATAATCACATGGTTTTGAATTGTTTAAATTGTATGAATTGTATGAATTGAATGAATGGTTTTAGAACGTGGTACTGGACGCCTTGGGTTGACTCTGTCCCTTAGGTCTTTATTTCATGGGATGCCTCGGGCCTTGCTACCCCTTGGATCCAAATGGCTTGGGCTTTCATTGGACTTGTTATTTCCATGACCCTAGGACCCCAACCAGTGCTTAACTGATTTTCCACCAGGGATGCCCATGGGACTCAATGGGACGCCTTGGACAAGTTCCTTGGATTTGGCCCTCCATGGTCTAGATATATTATATGGATGCCTTGGTCTGCTGACACCTTGGATCCGACCCATGGGGTCTGCTATTCACTATACGGCATGGTCGTGGGATGCTACTTTCACTATATGGTGTGGTTGTGGGATGCTACTTTCACTATACAGTGTGGTTGTGGGATACTTGACTTCTTTTTACAGTGTGGTTGTGGGTTTCATATTACAGATGGATGTATGGCTTGGTGGTGTGACTTTCTTGTTTACTTGTTATAGCTTCCTTATTAGGAGCTGACTATAAGGACCCGCACTTATTTCATACATAATCTTGAATTTAATCAAGGAAACACTTCATTTTACATTGAGGATCTTTTCAAGTTTATAGCTTTAGAGAATTAAGACAAAATATTCATAACATTACACATTGTTACATAGTGGATACCATAAAATCAGTTTCCATTTTCCTCATAATATAAAACATTAAAACACAAAACAAGACTCCTTGACAATTCTTCAACATTTAACATGTCTTCCTTCCTTGTATTACTCATCATTAACCTGTGAAAAATCATTTAAAAACTTGGGATGAGCACAAAAGCTCAGTAAGGTATGAAAAAGAAGGAAAAATCACATTAGTCCATGAATACGCATGACGTATGAAAACATTTTCAAAAGACATGCTTTCCACCCATAAAATCTTACTTAGCGTAACATGAGATTTACACAAGATCCACACAAACATAATTATAATCATAGAGGTATATTGGGGCATTACTTACATAATCTTGTAACCATCTTGGCTACCTTAAAATTTGTAACCCTCACGGCTACCTTACTTTGTGTAACCATCACAGTTACACTTGGAGTAACCATACGGCCGACCTCCAACTTACTCATACCCAATGCATTGGAGGGAAATATAGGTCCCAACCTTCATCATAAACAATTCCCAATAACAAAACATAATCATACAACATAAACAATAGCATAAAAACATTGCCTTTGAATCTTATAAAACAGAATTTTAAAAGAGGATTTTTAGAAGAAAAGTCCCTTATAAACATCATATACTTGAAGTGAGACTTAATTGAGTGGATGGAATATGTATATACTCTATAAATACACATAGTGAAACATAATATAAAAAAAACCCATCACACAAACAATTTAAATAACACATAAATTATAAAGTAGAATGTTAACCCAAAGAATGGAAATCGGGTTAAGAATTCCCTTACCTTGGGCTTGTATTACTTCAAAATTGTTTAAACCTCCTGTATAATGGTTAAAATAGTGTTATTAGTACTTTACAGAAACATATTAATGTTTATAACATCTTATATGGTCATTTCATAACCTCATTTCACCCCTTAATTGTTAGGATTTTGTTCCTTGCATTATTTTGGGTGAGTTCTTTTGTGATTTTCACAATCGGTTCATGATGAATCTTTCTTGTTGATTGGAAGTGAAAGTCCAGAATTGGAAAGGAGTGGTATTTACATATTTCCAGTACCATAAATTTTATCATTTATCACTTTGATGCTTTATATGATGATGATTTATAAGTTAAAACATTAATTATGTTCGTTTAGACCATTTAAGTGGTTCTTTGATAATTACAACTTCATTTAGTCTTATAAAATTGAATCATGAGTACAAAAGAATTCCAGAACCTTATATGATTCATAAAACATATATTATAACCTGGTTCAACCATATAAATGGTTTCATGACCAGACTTGAAAGAATTAATGGAGATTGAAAATACATCGTCCACGATATCGGTAATTCGACACAAATGGACAATGTTTTTTGATTCTTTAAATAAGTGAGAGAGGAGAGGAATAATGATTTGTAATTTTCCATAAACATGACAACATCCAGAATATACATGATTCTGGAGATTTCATGCCTCTTGGATAAGAGGGGGTGAAGAACGAAGAGAAGGGAATCTTGAAATGAAGAAAACATGAGAAATTTCTTACAAAAATTCGGCAGCCTAACGGCGTCTCTTAAAATTTCATAAAAATGAGATTGATGAGAGGAATGAAATATATCATCATTGATACAAAATTTGGACAGTAAGGGGAAATATTAAATGAAATATCCCAACAAAAGACAAAGGGAAAGGAAGAGAATAACATAAAATGGAAGGAAAGAATGAAAATGAAAGAGGATGTTTACCTCTTGATCTCTTCTCCTTGAGATCCTTCTTAAGGGCTTTGATTTTGGTCTTTTGGTGAGACCAGCAGCTCTAGGACGTGGGGAAGAAGATTGGGGAGGGAATTTTGCAGAAATTAGACAATGCTCAAGGCTTGAGAGGTGTGAGAGGAAGAGGGGAGTGAGGGTGGTATTTATAGTGGAGGAGGGGAGGTTTTTTAGATTATTTTAATCATTATTATAAGATTTTTATCAAGACTATGAATAATCTCAAAACAAGTGGCCCTAAATAGTGATAATATCATGTGATTTCGAAGAAAGTGGCCTTGCATCACTTATGATGTCATAAATAGTGCATATTTACTAATAAATTGATTATACGGTATTTTATCGTATTTCACTATTCACTGAAAATTCAAGAGTTTCAGAAAAATACCAGAAATTTACCCCTACCATTTTTCGATGTGTAGAATTCAAAAGTGAACTCCATTTTTCAAAAATAATTTTCTAAATATTATTAATTTAATTTTTAAATAAGGTCACAGTTAATTCAAAAAAATAACAATATTGAAGTGCAATTAGTTTTATGTGACATTGGAAAATTAATTAAGATCCCATTATCCTATTGCCATGGGAAAATAAAATATTATTATTATTTACTATTCATGAGGTCATATTACTATTCATATTACTATTCATAAGGGCATGTTACTATTCACCAAAAAAAAACAAGTTTGTTTCATCAGACTCTAAATAACATACTGAACACAATTGTAGATGAGAGTTTCTTGAAATTCAAATCATAGAAGAAATAAAATTATGTTTAAAGGATACTTATAAATATATACCACAAAATTTCAAGAATTTTCAATTTATTTTTAGAAAACCTTGGGATGTTACACTGACTCTCTTTTGCAGGCAGCCTTGGGGGCTGGTTGGTTTTTCTTATTTCAGTAGACTATGCGTTGGGCATACGCACTTCACTTTACTACTTGTTTACACTTGCTATAAATTTTGTATAATTGCAGTTAGAAGTGTATAGACATAGGTAGTTTCCTACTGGGATGTTTATATCACACCCTGTTTGGGTCTCCTTGGGGACCCAAACAGATTATATGGTTGTAGGTGATGATAGGGGAAAGCGCCCTAGTACAGGTTATTGATTGTGGCTTTGGAGCAGGGGAGCATAAGACCAAGCTGAGGCTTGCGATGCTAGGATTCCTTTTTGGTCGTTTGTTTTTTGGATACTTTTACTGTATTAAATTTACATGTACTATTCTGGCTTTTTTCTAGATACTTGTACCATCTATACCATTTTGTATATGGGACACTTTTGGTTATTGGTATGTAATCATGTCTTGTATTACTTTCAGTTGTATGCTATTTATTTTTCTTCTGCTATTATATATATTTGATTTCTGCTATGATAATTTGGTAATAAGGGCATAGTCCCCCCACTGACTCGCCTAGGACCTCACTTCTAGTCAGTAACCTCTATTGTTTTGGAGAGATTTGCTTGAGGCCATGTGACCAACCTGGTTCGGGGCATCGTTTTGGGTGACATCTAGGTCTGGGACATTACATTGGGCTTGCTGAACTAGGTGGAAGCAGTGAAGCCTTTCACGTAGAGTTAGCCACATCCACTCATGTACGGACTCATGCACACACCCAAAAAGGATACATAAGAATACATGAAAAAAGAAATTAAATCATTACAGATCCAAGAATCTATACTGAAGCTTGGTTACGATTAAAGATGGTTCAAGATCTGAAACCTTATTAAAGAGCAGTTGTCTCAAACCCAAAACCAAGTAGATTCCCCACTGAGTCTCTATTGGAGAAGTACTCCGATTATAAGAGGTGGCATGAACATGGAAGAGGGGAGTGCGGGTGGCCATAATCCCTGGATCTCTTCCTTCTACGCAAAATTTAAGTAGTGCCTCACATACAGAGGAACCCTTGATGAACCAGGTGAGAAACCCCAAGAACCAGAGAGATCTTGCCTCACTCAAATAATGCATCACCAAACCAAATAGGTGAGGAGCAATGATGGCAAGCCAGAGGGCGTCAACTGGTTCAAACAGAGATGCAGGATGTTATCTGCATGGATGGTTCAGATCAGCGTGATGGTTTGCGTAACAATTGATGGGACAGCACACATGACAAGTGGCATGGATGGATAGGCACAGCGACAGCATAAGGGATCGATGTCGAACAAAGAAACACACCCAAAGAAACACTGGTCCATTGGATCAGAGCTTATCAACGGTCTAGATCAAAGGATACTAAATAAGTAAGGAATCCAAAACCGGGATCCAAAAAAAAGGTAAATGAATAAAATCCACGTTAGCAGTGACCATGAACCATGCAACATATATAATCCCATTCAAAACTAAACACCTTAAATATAATAAGAAGAACTCATATAAATCCATGCTTAAAGGAATTTAAATGCAACATGAAAGAGATTAATTCAACAAATATCCACCTTATAATTAAATGAAATTTAATGATGATGTTCTCATAACCTAAGTTATAGAATTGGGACTAAATTCATTAGTTTAAGGAAATACCTAAATTTTGAAAATGGTTTGGCCTTAGTCAAACTATTGGTCAGATTGTCTCCATTGGGTATCTTTGTGACACTCACTTTCCCAGATTCTATAATATACCAAACAAAATGAAGTCTAATATCAATGTGCTTTGATATACCTTGGAATACATAGTTTTTAGATAAATTTAAAGAATATTGGCTATCATGATGGACTATTATGCTATCAGAAGATAATGAAAACTCATAAAGCAAACCTTTCATCCATATATCCCCTTTTATGGCTTCTGTCAAGGCAATATACTATGCCTCGATAGTGGAGAGTGCAACCATTGATTGCATATTTCACTTATAGGAGATTGGTCCTCCATATACAAGAAATACAAAACCAGTTATAGAATTTCGGGTGTCAATATTTGCACCATAATCAGAGTCAACAAAGCCATCTATATCAATATCATAACTACTATTTAACACATATCAAATACACAATTTATCATGCATATAAACATGCCTGAGGATCCATTTCAATGCATGCCAATAAGGCTTACCATGTTTCCCCATAAACCTGCTCAAAGTACAAACAAAAAAGGAAATATCTGGCCTAGAACAGACCATTGCATACATAAGACTTCCTACTATATTAGCATAAGTAATCTTACTCATGAAGGAATCCTCATCATCATTACTAGGGGGTTAGTTCAAGGAAAACTTAAAGTGTGGTCCTAAAGGAATACTAACAGGTTTAACATGCTCAAACAGGTATCTTTTTAATACCATTCCAACATAAGCCGATTGAGATAGGTACAAGGTTCTGGCCTTCATATCTCTTATTATATCCATGCCTAAAATTTTATTAGCATGCCTTGGGTCTTTCATTTCAAAGACACAATTCAACTGATTCTTGATAGAATTTATAATCCTCACGTTTTTACAGATTAGAATCATGCCATCCACGTATAATAACAGATAAACATACTCATGTTTAACAGTTTTATAATATACACATGCATCAAATTTACTTCTGAAAAAAATCAATCATAAACGAATCAAACCTTTTATACCATTGTCTTGAATATTTCTTAAGCTCAAATAAATATTTCTTAAGAAGACAAACTTGATTATGTTGAACAGTTTCAAAAATCCTTCAGGAGGAGTCATATAAATTATTTCATCAAGAGTACCATGTAAAATAGTAGTTTTTACAACAAATTGTTCAACATGAAAATCAAATTTGGAAGAAAAAAGCAAGAAGAATTCTAAAAGATGAATATTTAACAACTAGGGAGAGGATTTCACTATAATCAATGCCTTCTCATTGAAGAAAGCCTTTATCAACCATTCGGGCTTTGAACTTGATTTTAGTTTTTCCTACATTGTTTTCTTTCTTATTATAAATCCATTTAGAACCTATGACCTTTTGGTTATTAGGTCTAGGGACAAAAACTCAAGTGTTGTTTTTAAGAAGAGAATTCATATCTTCTTGCATTGCACTCAGCCATCTAGTGGCTTCCTTGGATTTATAGCTTGCTTATATGTTTTAGGATCATCAATAAATAAATCTTTTGCTACATTAAACACATAGGCAGCAATTTCTGCCTAATTGAAATGGGATGGAGGTATAATAACTCTCCTCTCTCTATCCTGAGTGAGCTAATAATTGCTTAGATCATCGGGTTCCTCGGTTTCAGGTTCAAAATCCAAATTGGAGTCGGATTCAAGTTAGGTCTGGGCAATGGGGGTGCAGGACCAATCGTAGACTGGGAGTGGCCACTGGATTCAAAATGGACTTCAACACCAAGAGGACTTGGTGTTGTTGAAGGTCCTACAATTTCATCAGGAGTCTCTACAGGTTCAGGTCCCTTATCTTTAGACATACCAGATTCATGAAACACTACATCTCAGTTAATGATACATTTCTGATAACCTGGTTTGTCTAACCATAAACGATACCCCTTAACACCTTCTGGATAACTCATGAATATACATTTAACAACCCTAGGATCTAGCTTATCAGTACATGTATGGGTATAGGCTATGGATCCAAAGGTCCTAAGGTGTGTTAGAGTTGGGGGGTATACCTTTCCAAAGTTCCTTAAGTGTCTTAAAGGAATTAACAAAAGATGGGCAACAGTTTATAAGGTATACTATTATTGAAGTAGCTTTGGCCCAAAAGGACCTGGGGAGTTTAGAGTGGGACAACATACACCTCACCCTCTCAGGCCCGACTGACAAACAGGTTTCTCATACTCTAGAGGATCCCAACCCTGGGATGATGAAGTGGAGGATGCGACATGACAACAAACCAAACATGGAGGAGGGACCGTCACTCGAGAGGTATGGGCGATGATCGATCTCATAGATGAAATTCTGCTCTTTGTGCGGTGGTTTTTTTGGCTTTCATTTCCCATCTCCTTTTATACTTTGTACTTGTCTATTTTTCAATAAATTTCAAAACCATGGGCTATAACCTATGGTTCGTGCCGTCTTGAGTATACATACAGTTACACATGCACATGTATTTTAAATTATTTAATATCAATAAAAATATATATTTAAATAAAAATATTCATTTATATATTATATAATTGTTTAAATAAAATATTAATATATTATATTTATTTTAATTATATGCACATTTTGTAATTAATGTATATAAATAAACAATTAAACATTTTGACTGATATAAATTTGATAATTTTTTTATATATAAAATTATGAATATAAGATTCATTTTTTATTAAAAGTTATATAAATCGCATTTATATATTATATTTACATATATATAATTATTGTAATATAAATCTTATTTAAAAATATATAAATATTTATATATAAATTAAATTACTAACTACTACCTTTATCAACACTAAAAAAGTCGGTAAAGGTGACACTTTTATCAACGCTAAAAAACGTTGATAAATGGGGGATCATTATCAGCGTTAGAAAAAAAGCACTAACAAAGAGTACACTTTTATCATCGTATTTTTTAATGGTGATAAAATGTAACTTTATTTGCGTTTTTTGCGAGTGCTGATAAAAATCACTCATTTATCAACGCTTTTTGTTCAGTGCTCTTAAAGGTCAGCGCTGCATAAGGCATGATTTGTGGTAATTAATAAACGAGTCGGGCTTGGGTTAGTCTGGCTAAGCCCGATTAATAAATTGGTCGGGTTTTTTTCCGGGTCTGAACCCAATCAGCCCGGCCCATGTACATACAAACATAGTTATATACATATTATTCATATATATATTCTCAAATTTTGATTTTATTAGAAAAATTCTTTATCAACGCTAAAATTAGCGGTGATAAATATTTTATCACCAGACACAGTGCCGATAAATCAATGCAAATTTATGAAACTAAATTATTTTTAAGTCAAATATAAGGAGAAAAAAATCACTTGAATGATTATTTCATGTCAAGCTAATTATAGAAAATAAATTATTTTTTTTTGCAGATACGTAAAATTATTTTAAAATACTAATAATGAAATAAAACATATAATTACGAAACATCAGATACAACGCATTATTTAATAAGGGTTGAAAGTTTCAAAAAATTAGATATTTTTAGTGATTATTATAAATATTATTTATTTGGTATTAAAAAATATGTAATTGATAAGGTTTGGCTTGACGTTGGTAATTTCGGTGCCAGCCTTTATGGATTGTTCCACATTTATTTGCTATTCATTATGTCGTACGTTTCCTCTGCACCTTCCTCGATGTTTCATGTGAGAATGTCGCGCCACCCAATGCTTTGAATAATTTGTCTATTTCTGCCCCCTCCATTTCATTTGTATTTTATAACACCTTCCTTTTATATTTAAACTCACCACCACATTAAATAAAGTTAATATCGTGTCCAATTAAATTAATTATTATTAGTTCATTAACTATATTAATGAAAAAGATTATAAAATTAAAAAATATATTTATTAAATTCGATATCCTTTCATTTTAAATTTATGAACAAATTTTAAAATCTTCAAATTACACTATAATACAAATGGTGCCTAGCAGATGTTTTTTTAGCGGTGGTTTTCAAAACCCCTGTTAATTATTTTGTTTTTCTTTTTTTTAGCAGCAGTTTTAAAAACTCTGCTAAATTATAGTGGTTTATGAAACTACTGTTAAATCTGAAAATTTTAATTTTAATTTTGCGATAGTTTTAAAAAAACCACGGAATTAAAAAATGTTAATAATAATTATTAATTAAAATTTTAACTATTTTTTAATAACTAATAATCAGTAAATAATAAGTCTAAATTAATTAATAATGATAAACTCAGATCATCAACCATGTGTATATTTAAAGCAAGGCTATAAGGCAATTAACCATAAAAGCGCTATTAGAAAAAATGGGACATTTAATATCCAAGTCACCACTTGCCAATAGTTATTAGTTTTCCAAACCATAAGGGATTTGTGTGCAACATTTTCTTTATTTGTCCAAATAAACCTCCTATACAAAGCACTCAACATCATGATAATTTTGGGCGCTTTTTGTGGTAATTTATGGAGTTTTTTGGAAAATTCTAGTTTTCTACACAGGCAACCACGCCATGGAGAGGCTTGTTGCAGCATAGGACATGCTCGTTGTGGTGTGGTCAAGAGGGCTACGATGTGGAGTCTAGGAGATGTGTTTTTTGGGGATGCTGCCTTTTTTGTCACAGTTGCGTTGTGGAGCAGGGGCTGCGGCGGAGCTCCTCTGTTCGGGTGATCCCTACGACGTAGTGACTGAGGTTGCAGCGTCGAGTCTTGCAGGGAGTTTTGGTCGGTTCTGCCAAAATGGCACACCTGCAGCGTGGTGTATCTGGTAGTGACGTGCTGCCTCCCTGAAAAAATAGGATTTGTGACCATGGAACTCAGACGCGGTTTTGGCCAATAGGGCTGCAACGTGGTCTGAGAGGCTACGCCATGGTCTTCTATTTTACGGTCTGGGTATAAATACTCAAAAAACCCTCCAAATTGTCTCCTCCACTTCTTCAAACTTAATGTGCCCAAGAGAGCGCTTTGAATCCCTTCTTGATTGAATTCAATCCCAAGGTTTGGGAGACCAATCTTTGGTGTTTTCACTCCGTTCTCGAGGTAGGTGTCCCTATACAATGGTTCTAATTATTGAATAACTTGATGTTCTCATTCAATTCCTTGGTTCGTGTCGTGAAAAGGTTGGATTTGATATCAAGGTGAGTTTCCTTCATGAGATCAATGTTTTTAAAGGGATATTCTTTAAAAACATTTTGGACACACTGTGTGTGTATGAAATTCCTTAAAATGGGGTTTTGATTAAAAATGGGTTTTCAAATGTGGAAGCGGAGATTATTTGCTTTGAAAAATGATTTATAAATTGTGAGCAAGTTTTTCAAATGGTTTTTTGGCAAGCATGACACATTGGGGACCTTGGGTGCACTAGGAAATGGACATGTCACTTTAGTGTGTGTAATGCCACTAGAGGTTTTGTGATATTGACATACCGTTAATGGACTCAATATCGGTTGGATCCACATTATGCCCGATTTAGGTTCATTTTTATGTTTATCATGTATTCCCATAGGTTAGAGCCCAATCTTGTGCTTTTTCATTTATTGTCACGACCCCTCCCTCCAAAGATACCGCAATGAGGGGAGAGAAATAATGACCCCCCAAGTCCCGCCTCCAATAGGCCCCGGGTTGGTGAGTAACACAGAGGGTATAAAAATCTTGTGATATGTGAGACATTACCCTCTATAATAATATGGGATCGGGAGATAAGATGGATCATCTACAAACAACTCCAATATATAATATAAAAGAAAGCCAAAACCATCCCACATGCATGTAAAAATAGTACTAATACAAATAAAAGTCTTCAAAGTAAATACCTAAAAGTAAAGCTAAAGCAGCGACACAACAACTGTCAAGGATATGAGCTAGTAATGTCCATCACGGTCTATGCAGTCCTCCTGGAAACCTGATTTTTTTTATATACATAGGGTGATCATATAAATATACTCAGTAGGAAAACCAAAGCCTCTCGCGTACATGTGAAAAAAGCACACCAATGTATCTACGAGAAAACATCAGAACCAAACAACACCAAGACACGCTCACCAAATAACGCAAACTAAGTAATATAATACAGTAGGAATCACATCTATAAGGGCATCCACACCACTTTCCCAACCTCACCAAGGCACGCTCACCAAATAACGCAAGACATACTAAACATCCCAACCTCACCAAGGCACGCTCACCAAATAACGCAAACTAAGTAATATAATACAATAGGAATCACATCTATAAGGGAACCCACACCACTTTCCCACTAGTATGCTTCTCTCACACCCAACGTCGTACGTCCCAACCTCACCAAGGCACGCTCACCAAATAACGCAAACTAAGTAATATAATACAATAGGAATCACATCTATAAGGGAACCCACACCACTTTCCCACTGGTATGCCTCTCTCACACCCAACGTCGTACGTCCTAGCACTCCCATCTCTTCTGTATATCACACTACCCCACAAGGATGGTCACAACACACCTTTCTCGAAGACACCTGGGCTCGCCGCCCCACAAGCACGGGTACAACACATCTCGCCCAAAAACACCTAGGCCAAAACACAACCACTGACATGACCAACATAGTAGGGTATCGTGAACATGTAGGACATCAAACTCGAGCCCTCCTCCTACCATGAACGACCCAAATCGAAGCTATCCCACAAGAACGATCATATCACATTCCACCCGAAAACACCCAGACCACCACCCCACAAGCACAATCACGTCTCGCCTGAAAATGCCTGGGCCATCACACCTTGCTTGCAAACACATGGGTTATCACAACCACCATATAATGCACTAACATACCTCCAACCATCACAACCTGTGCAATACCTACCTTTCATGGAAGAGAGAGCAAAAAAGAGCGGGTACCCAGCCATCCGTACTCCTCATCAGATGTCAGAAAAAACACCCCCATGTGACTATGCGGGTGTCGGCACATAGTGCTCGACGTGGGTGGGGTGCGTATAGAAATCATAAGAATATAAAAGTATATATATATAGTATCAAACACTCAATCCCAACTTACGAGTTCACCAACTAACTAACCAACTCACAACACTGCCACCTTTGTTGCCACCTTTAAATGCATAACACCACACAACAAGCCGCAACCCCATTCCACACTTCAAAATAATTACATTTAATCATTTCATTGTATTAATTATTGATTGGCCACTAAATGAGGATAATATTCATTGTTAATATATATAATATTCATGTTCTTTATTATTCATAAACTCCATTTTTAGTGCATTTTACACTTTGAACATCATTTCACATTATGATTGTAATTCCTTCTTAAAATGCACTATTATGTGGTACATTTTTGAACATCATTTAAAGTGACCAATGATCTTGATTTTATTTTCATATTTTATTTTCAGGTTTATAATTATATTGGGAACAATTCATACTTGTGGAGTGTTGGAATATTCACATTGGAAGACCACCAAAATGGGATTTCATGCAAATAATTCTGGAGAAGGCATATTGGACATCAGACCACTGATGAGAATGTGGGGCCCAACATACGGGCCCAATGAAACCCAAATTTCATGGGATTCTATAATAAATATATAGGAACAAATCATTATTCAGGAGTCAGTGCTAATTCGGCCTCCATTGTAGTTATTCAGGTGGCCCAATTTGAATATCAAAATCTGGGCCAGAATCTGCGGCCCAGAATATTATCTCAATACATCGGACATAACTCCTGATTCACAACTCCAAAAAGGCCCAAAGTTTACAGGAGGTTAGGAGACATCCGGGGATCCATTTTCTTCTGCTATGGACCACTCTAATTCTACCATATAGAAGGTCTTACAAGTGCGTCTGTTCGGTGGTTGCAAGTTGGCTGCCACCTCGGGTCAAGAGTGAAAAAGTTCAAGTTCCACAAGCTTTCCACCACCCTAGGCCTACCATAATCAAGTAGGATACTTTTTATTATTGGAGGCTCGACCCAAGGCTTCCAAAATTCCTATTTAAGGCAGTGGTGATGGAGGAGTTTTTCATCTTTGGTGCTTGGTTTCATTGTAGTGTTATGCTGCCGCTTTGTGTTTGTAATCGCATTTCATTCTCATGTAAGTTGTTTAATTCACCTTAGTTTCTTAATAAAAGTTATTACTTTAATCTTATTATATTCTTCTACATATCACCTTGATACCGTTGGTTCAAGGTGTGAATTTATTCACACTATACTTTGTGATATTTATCACACAACGGTGGAGTGATCGATTTTGTTGTTGTTTTTACTTCTTCAATTCCACCTTCGTAAGTCTACTTACCGCTTCCGTTGAAGACATGTCATCAATGGAGGGATAACTATTTTATGGGTTGATCCAAGGGAGTAGAAAGGGGATATATTGGATGTTATTTATCACTCCATTAATGGATAATAACTTCTTTTAAATGAGATTTTTATTTGATGAATTTAAAACCTCTTCATCTTTATTGAATTTAAGGTCACACATTTTAAGTGCTAATACGAACCTTTACATTGGAGTGCTCAAAACATTGATCCTTCAAGTGTATAAGTGATTAGTATTAGGGTGTGTAGGAATTAAACCAGTAAGTGATGATTTTTTTTGATCTTCTTAAATGAACCCATCTCAAATATAAGAAATTGAAATCATTAAAAAAGGAATTCATCCTATCCACCCCGAGCGATAACCTAGGATCAAATCATTAACTTAATTTTAATTAACTTAAATCTATTAGTGATCCTTTAAAAACATCTTAAATCAACCCAACTTGGCCACTTCATATCCAAAAATAATCCATAGAATGTACCTGTCTATAGGTACTTCTTAGGTCTCTAAGGATTCGACAACCCAAGCTAGACTACAAGGACCGTCCTACCTTCTTATTTTGGGTAAATTTGAGCGTGAATCAAATTTTATAATTGTTTCCAGGGGCCCAAGTAAGTCATCTAAACACCCATTCTATTCTCCCCCATTTCTTCTTTTCTCATCCAAATTCTCTTATCTTGTCCCTTCCTCATTTTTTTTCTTTTGGCGCATGTCCGCCTACACCCGTGATCAATCAAACCATCTAGTTAGGGTGGATAGTCCTGGGGTCGGGGAGTCAAGTACACCAAGGTAACTCTTTCCATTAGATCCTAATCTTCCTAATACTATAGAGTCAAAAATTGATCATATTTCAATGGAAGTTCTTCAAAGAAACCAACCCATAAACCCGAGTGGGAACCAAAATGGAAACCCAAATGAGGCAGCCCCAAACTTGGGGAATGCGGTTGATCAAACCATGAATGACTACCTCACACCTTCCTAGACCAATGCCCCCTCATGAATTAGACACAATTACCTAGGAGATGCCAACTACATCTTTAAACCCCATGTCCTAAACCATCATCCCACATTCCATGGAATGGAGTCCGAGATGCCCTACCTTCACATTAAGGAGTTCAATGACATTGTAGAAACCATGTGTCCCCCACATCAACTAGAATCTGCTAAGATGAGGGCATTTACTTTTTCTTTAAATGATCGAGAAAAAAATTGGCTAAACAATTTGATACCGTCATCCATAAACTCTTGGAACCAATTACAAAGAGAATTCTACAAAAAATACTTTCCCCACCACAAAATAGTTGCACTTAAAACGAGCATCCAAAATGTTTTTGAACAAGAGGGAGAATCATTCTATGAAACATGGGAGAGGTTCAAGGACACTATAAACATGGTTCCACACCATGGTTTTTCTATTCCAAAACAATTGAGAATTTTTTATGAAGGGTTGGGTCTGGGGAACAAACAATTCATTGACATGATGTGTAATGAAACCTTTAAAAACAAAGCCCAAAATGATGCTTATGAGTATCTAGAAAGCCTTGCTGAACAAAACCAAACATGGGGAACTTCAACTTATTCTGAAAAGCCACAAAGAACCACTGGAATTCATACACTTAGAGAAGAGGAAATCCTTAGGGCTAAACTCATAGCACTCTCTATGAAGGTTGAAGAGATAGACCTTAGGAAAGTCTATGAAATCCAAACTGTAGACCCTGTTTGCACAATTTGTGACAAACATGACCATAAGACAGACAACTGCCCAACCATTCCATCCATCAAGTATGTTATTTTAGTAGGACCCCCAGCAGAAGTAAATGCTTTGAACTTTCAAAAGCCTCAAACCCAAAACAACTTCAACCCAAGGTATAATGACCACCCAGACTTCTACTGGAAAGATAACAACAACCTAGCCAACCATAGGTACAAAATACTTACCCCAATCAGAACTACCAAACCCATAACCAATTCCAAACCCAACCTATCCAATACCAACAACCACTGGTCTATTTTCAACAAACCATCCCACCTCCAAAATATCCCCCTAGGATAAACCAATCTTCTCAAGCACCAACCCAAACTTTTCCACAAAGCCTACTAGAACAACTGTGCAAACAAATGGAAAAGATGAACTTGAAAGTCTCTTCCCTTAAACAAGAACTTCAAACCATCAAAAATAGAAAGGCACCCATGCCTAATCAGGCAGTACCATCCTCAACTTTAAGGGGAGAGTCAAGTTGCACTCAAACAACCCATGAACAACTAAAGGCTATGACTGTTTTAAAAAGTGAGAAATAAATTGAGAAACCTGAACAAATAAGTTAGAAACCATGTGAAGCTTCAAACTCTAATGAAAATTCAAATTAACCACAAGATCAAACTGAGGAAACTGATAACAATGTGAAAGAAACAACTCTTCAATAAACAACCCCACAACCTGCACCATTTCCTCAACGCATGAGGGGGAAAACCAGGCCTGAATTGAGTGAATCATTGAGGGAAATATTCTCACAAGTCAACTTGAACATTCCCCTTATCGATGCCATCAAAACCATACCTGCCTACTCAAAGTACCTTAAGGACTTGTGCACTTTTAAAAGAAAATTTTCACATAAAAACCAAGTCCTTTTGGCTGCTAATGTGAGTACCACCATTCAAGGGACCATTCCTCCTAAGTTGAAAGACCCGGGTTGCCCTTAAATAAATGTTTAACTAGAAGAGAGAAAAGTTTTCAAGGCCTTGTGTGACCTAGGTGCTAGTGTCAATCTCATCCCCTATGTTGTGTACTTCCAGTTGGGTCAAGAAGAGCTCCAACCCACATCTGTAACACTTCAACTTGCTGATTGTAGCATTAGGGTTCGAAAGGGGATTTTAAAGGACGTTCTGGTAAAGGTTGAAAACTTCATCTACCCTGCTGACTTCATTATCATTGACAGCCATCCAAACTTAGGAAATAATAAAAAAACCCCAATCATCCTTGGTCATCCTTTCCTTGCAACAATCAACTCTATTATCCGAGTCCAAAATAGGAGCATGACCATCACCTTTGGAAACATGAGTCTAGACTTGAACATCTATAATGAAAGCTCAAAAATAGGGGATGATGAGGACATTCATGATGTAAATATGATAGGAAGCATTGATAATGAATCCATAAAACATCAAAGAATATTTTATAGATATTTAAGTTAGGATGAGATTGATTTCCTTTGTTCACATGAAGGAAGTTTATCTCCTTAGATTGAATCATTTTCAAATTAATCTTATGATGAAGTCTTAGGTCCAACAATCAGCGAAACCTTTCAGGAAACCACATTCATAGAGACCAATCAAACATCCTTCCCTAAATCTGATCAAGCCAATATAGTAGCTGAAACTTATACATGTGGGGAATCAATCTTATCTAAAACACTAGGAAATAAAATTGATCTTGATCCAATGTACCAATCTTCTGTTGAAATTCTGAACCAACCTGATCTTGAATTGAAGGAACTTCCCACTACACTCAAGTATGCCTTCCTAGGGGACAATCAAACACATCCTATTGTCATTTCTTCTTATCTTGAATCCAATCATGAGAGGATGCTTCTATATATCCTTAGAAAACATAAGAAAGACATTGGTTGGACCCTGTCTGATATTCTTGGTATTAGCCCACTTATCGGGACTCATAGGATTGTTTTGGAATCTAATTCAAAGCCATGTCGTCAACCTCAACGATGACTCAATATTAATCTCATGGAGGTAGTAAGGAAGGAACTTATGAAATTGTTAAAACTGGTATCATATATCCCATAGCTGAGAGTGAGTGGGTCATCCCAATCCAAGTGGTTCTCAAGAAGGTAGGAATCATAGTGATAACCAATAAGGATAGAGAGATTTTTCCAAAAAGGGTGAGTAGTGGCTGGAGATTCTGCATTAACTATAGGAATCTAAACTCATTCACCAAGAAGGACCATTTCCCCTTACCATTCATTGACCAAGTCCTTGAGAGAGTGGCAGGTCATTCCTTCTACTGTTTCTTAGATGGGTACTCGGGGTACAATCAGATTGAGGTATCCCTAGAGGATCATGGGAAGACTACATTCATCTGTCCATTCGGCACCTTTTCCTTTAAACACATGCCCTTCGGGTTATGCAATGCCCCTGGAACCTTCCAGCGGTGCATGATGATAATATTCTCAGACATGGTAGGGGATTTTCTTGAGGTCTTCATGGATGAATTCTATGTGTTTGGGGATACATTTGAGGGATGTCTGAGGAATGTGAAGAGAGTCTTATCAAGATGTGAAGAAAATAATCTGGTCCTAAACTGGGAAAAATGCCATTTCATGGTTAAAGAGGGACTATTTATAGGCCATATAGTCTCATATAGGGTGATTGAAGTTGATAAATACAAGGTTGACATCATTCTTCACCTTCCACCACCCAAAACTGTCAAGGAAGTGAGGTCTTTCTTAGGACATGCTGGTTTCTATAGAAGATTCATCAAGGACTTTAGTTCAATCTCTTGTCCCCTTTGTGCTCTCCTAGTAAAAGATGCTCCATTTGTTTGGATAGAAAGGTATTAGGGTTCATTCTCAACCCTAAAATCCTCTCTCACCTCTCCTCCCACTATGAAATCTCCAAATTGGAACCTTCCTTTCAAACTTATGTGTGATTCCAGTGACTTTGCTATAGGAGCAGTGTTAGGACAATGTTGTGATAAAACTTCTTATGTAATTTATTATGCAATAAAATCCTTAAATGATGCCCAAATCAACTACACCACTACTGAAAAGGAGTTACCTGCTATTGTGTTTTCCTAAGAGATGTTTAGGTCCTACCTCTTAGGATCCCCCATCACTGTGTTCAATGACCATTCTGCACTAAAATACCTCTTCCAAAAACAATATTCTAAGGCTAGACTGATTAGGTGGGTCCTTCTCTTAGAAGAATTTGACCTCACAATCAAGGATAAAAAGGGTGTTGAAAATTTTGTAGCTGATCACCTCTCTAGGATGGAATTCGAATACAACTCAAATCACCTTTCTGTGTCTGATTCATTTCCTAATGAACACCTATACTTTGTGAGTGACTGCCCTTGGTATGCCGACATAGCCAATTTCTTAGTTATAGGAGTCATTCCAAAATTCTTAGGGACTCAAGCTTGAAGGAAATTCCTTTATGATGTTAGAAACTATGTGTTTGATGATCCATACCTCTATAATTTCTGCCTTGACCAAGTCATTAGGAGGTGTGTCCCAGAATCCGAACAAGAGTCCATCCTTAAATTTTGTCATAGTGAGGCATGTGGAAGTCACTTTTCCTCTAAGAAAACAACTTCTAAGATTCTTCAGTGTGGTCTCTTCTGGCCCACCCTCTCAAGGGACTCCTGCACATTTTTTCAAGGCTGTCCTAAGTGTCAAAAATTAGGGTCAATCAAAAAAAGGAAGCAAATTCCACTCACTCCCATCTTAGTGATTGAAATCTTTGACTGTTGGGGAATCAATTTCATGGGTCCCTTCCCAAACTCTAGGGGATACCTCTACATCCTCTTATATGTTGATTATGTCTCAAAATGGATTGAAACCATTCCCACCAAGTCTAATGACCATCATGTTGTGATCTGATTTCTGAAAGAGCACGTATTTTCTCGATTTGGAATTCCTAGGGCTATAATTAGTGATCGAGGAACCCATTTCTGCAACCGTCCATTCTCTTCACTCATGTATAAGTATGGGATTTCTCACAAGGTTTCCACTGCGTACCATCCTCAAACCAATGGTCAAGATGAGTGAGCCAATCGAGAAATCAAACAAATTCTCGAGAAAACAGTTAAACCATCTAGGAAAGATTGGTCTAGAAAACTCCTAGATGCTCTTTGGGATTATCAAAATGCATATAAAACCATTTTAGGAATGTCCCCATATAGGTTGGTTTATGGTAAAGCATGCCATTTTCCAGTGGAGATTTAACATAAGGCTTTTTGGGCAATTAAGAAAATGAATTATGACCTCTCATTGGCCGAAACAAAAAGGAAATTAGATCTCAATGAACTTGAGGAACTTAGGATAGAGGATTATGAAAACTCAAGGATCAATAAAGCTAATGTACAAGCCTAACAATATCAAAATATTAAAACCAAACACATTGTGACGGGTAAACCTATTCTTTTGTATAGTTCTAAACTTCATTTACACCCAGGAAAGTTGAGGTCTAGATGGTCAGGTCCATACATAGTGCATAAGGTGTACCCCCATGGGGCAGTAGAAATTCAAGATCCCACCAATGGTCAAACCTTTAAAGTTAATGGTCATAGAGTCAAACCATTCATTGAACCATTCCAAAAACATGAATTTGATGAAGAATTGTGTGAACCTACCTTAGATGATGAAAATAATTAATCAATTAGGGGTTCAAGTCGGGCTAACGACGTTAAACAAAGTACTGCACGAGAGGCAACCTGTGGTTTTCATGTTTCCAATTTTTTTGGAATCATCTTTATTTTTCAAATAGGATCAATGAATCATTTTGATATTTAAAAATAAAAAAATAGACTGTTGACCTGTTCTTCTATTATGAGTATGGATGGGTATGAAAGGGGAGCACCATATTCATTCGTGTCACGTGGTGTGATCCTTGAGTAATACCTTACCCAGAAATTTAAAAATAAGACAATGTATCATCAGTTTATTTTATTTTATTTTTATGTGTTTGTAGGTTAAAATAAAAATAAAAATAAATAAATAAAAATATAATAATAAAAAAAGGCCACATATTAGGTCGTGGGGAAAACCCCGTCACAACCGGCGAAGCCGCGAGGATTCGAATCCGGGACCAAAGGGAGACATGGGCACACAGTTACCACTGACCTATGACTTTTTGTGCTTCCTTATTCTATAATTTTTATATATATACTTATATTTCACTTTCTAAATTATATATATATATATAGTTTTTTTTTTGTTTTTTTTTCACTAGGGAATTCTCAGAGTGACATCGAGATCAAGGGACTAAATAGGTGCAACAAGAAATTCAACTTCAACCACCAGGTGACTTCACTCCATGATCCTCATTTTCAATTTCCTTTTTGAACTCCCATTCTATGCCTCTTAACCCTTCTAAATTTTCTTTTCTTTAAACATTGGGGACAATGTTATTTTAAGTTTTGGGGGAGATAATAAAAAATGATTTTGTGTAAAAAAAATGAATGATTTGAAAAAAAGTGTGTAAATGGAAGGAAAAAATCCTTTAACTTTGAACATGGTAATACACATTTCACACTTTGAAACTGAATATAAAATAATTTATCATGCCCCAATTTTGATTTTAATCCTTGTATAATTTCATGAGTATAGATTTTGGAAAGTGTGACTGTCCAATGTGATATTTCATCGTTTATATTTTCATCCAAATAAAAAAAAGATCACAATGAATGTCCTTTGGATAGTGGGGTATTAGTTTGAGTTCATGGGGTCCCCCAAATAAATAACATAGGTTTGGTGATCATTTTAGTTTTAATATTAGTATTCAATTAATTTTTTTTTAAAAAAAACAATAAATTTGCACGTAGAGCAATGAAATGACCTAATGCGTGGCTTTCAGTACTTGGGGATCACGACTCCATAACTGTCTAGCCCAGAGTTAGTAACTTTATCTCTATTTTTGGTAATTTGAATTTGTTTTTGACTAATTTAACTCAATATGATTCCCGAGTATGTGGGCTTCACTTGGTGCCCTAAGGTCTTTGAGCCTGGCAGTCATCGACAAAGTCTCACTATAGGGGTTGACTCTTTTGAGTGCAATTTCAATTATCATGAAAAAATTGCAAAAACAAAAAACAAACAAAAAAAACAAAAAATACAATAAAAACGATCTGATTATGAAAATATATTGTATTAAAATATTTTTATGGGTTTCATGATTGTTTGGTATAAGTGTTTTTGGTGATCATTGTGTATTAAAATGTTTTTGGAAAAGGGAGTTCGAATTTCATATTGTTGAGATATATTTTGATCAGGACTAGAAAAACTCAAGTTGGGGGGGTGTGATTGGACACTAAATGAGGCTAATATTCATTGTTAATATATATAATATTCATGTGCTTTATTATTCATAAACACCATTTTTAGTGCATTTTACACTTTGAACATCATTTCACATTATGATTGTAATTCCTTCTTAAAATGCACTATTATGTGGTACATTTTTTAACATCATTTAAAGTAACCAATGATCTTGATTTTATTTTCATATTTAATTTTAAAGTTTATAATTATATTGGAAACAATTCATACTTGTGGAGTGTTGGAAGATTCACATTGGAAGACCACCAAAATGGGATTTCATGCAAACAATTCTGGAGAAGGCAGATTGGACACCAGACCACTGATGAGTATGTGGGGCCCAACATACATGCCTAATGAAGCCCAAATTTCTCAAGATGCTAGAATAAATATATAGTAACAAATCATTCTTCAGGAGTCAGTGCTAATTCGGCATCCATTTTGGTTATTCAGGCGGCCCAATTTGAATATCAAAATCTGGGCCAGAATCTACAGCCCAAAATATTATCTCAATACATAGGACATAACTCCCGATTCACAACTCTAAATGGGCCCAAAGTATACAGGAGGTTAGGAGACATCCGAGTATCTATTTTATTCTTCTATGTTCCACTCTAATTCTACCATCTAGAAGGTCTTCCAAGCGTGTCTTTTCGTTGGTTTCAAGATGGCTTCCACCTCGGGTCAAAAGTGAAAAAGTCCAAGTTCCACAAGCTTTCCACCACCCTAGGCCTACCATAATCAAGTGTGACACTTTTTAATATTGGAGGCTCGACCCAAGACTCTAAAAATGCCTATTTAAGGCATTGGTGATGGAGGAGTTTTTCATCTTTGGTGCTTGGTTTCATTGCAGTGTTATGCTGCCACTTTGTGTTTGTAATCGCATTTCTTTCTCATGTAAGTTGTTTAATTCACCTTAGTTTCTTAATAAAATTTATTCCTTTAATCTTATTATTTTCTTCTACATATCACCTTGATACCTTTGGTTAAAGGTGTTAATTTATTCACACCATACTTTTTTATATTTATCACACAACGGTGGAGTGATCGATTTTATTGTTGTTTTTACTTCTTCAATTCCACCTTCATAAGTCTACTTCCTGCTTCTGTTGAAGACATGTCATAAATGGAGGGATAACTCTTTTATGGGTTGATCCAAGGGAGTAGAAAGGGGATGGATTGGATGTTATTTCTCACTCCATTAATTGATAATCACTTCTTTTAAATGATATTTTTATTTGATGATTTTAAAACCTATTCATCCTTATTGAATTTAAGGTCACACATTTCAAGTGCTAATACAAACCTTTACCTTAGAGTGCTCAAAAATTTGATCCTTAAAGTATATAGGTGATTATTATTAGGGTGTTTAGGCATTAAACCAGTAAGTGATGATTTTGTTTGATCTTCTTAAATGAACCCATCTCAAATATAAGAAGTTGAAATCATTAAAAAAGGAATTCATCCTATCCACCCCGAGCGATAACCTAGGATCAAATAATTACCTTAATTTGAATTAACTTAAATATATTATTGATCCTTTAAAACCATCTTAAATCAACCCAATTTTTCCACTTCATATCCAAAAACAATCCATATAATGTACGTGTCTGTAGGTACTTCTTAGGTCTCTGAAGATTCGACAACCCAAGCTAGACTACAAGGACCATCCTACCTTATTATTTTGGTTAAATTTGAGCATGCATAAAATTTTGGAATCATTTATGGGGACCCAAGTAAGTCATATAAACACCCATTCTATTCTCCCCCATTTCTTCTTTTCTCATCCAAATTCTCTTATCTTGTCCCTTTCTCGTTTTTTTTCTTTTGGCGCATGTCCACCTACACCCGCGATCAATCAAACCGTCTAGTTAGGGTGGATAGTCCTGGGGTTGGGGAGTCAAGCACACCAAGGAAACTCTTTCCATTAGATCCTAATCTTCCTAATACTCCAGAGTTAAAAATTGAGCATATTTCAATGGAAGGTCTTCAAAGAAACCAACTCATAAACCCGAGTGGGAACCAAAATGGAAACCCAAATGAGGCAGCCCCAAAATTAGGGAATGCGGTCGATCAAACCATGAATAACTACCTCACACATTCCTGGACCAATGCCCCCTCATGCATTAGAAACAATTCCCTATGAGATTCCAACTACATCTTTAAACCCCATGTCCTAAACCACCTTCCCACATTCTATGGAATGGAGTCCGAGATACCCTACCTTCACATTAAGGAGTTCAATGACATTGTAGAAACCATGTGTCCCCCACATCAACTAGAATCTGCTAAGATGAGGCTATTTCATTTTTCTTTAAAGGATCGAGAAAAAAGTTGGCTAAACAATTTGATACCATCATCCATAAACTCTTGGGACCAATTACAAAGATAATTCTACAAAAAATACTTTCCCCACCACAAAAAAATTGCACTTAAAAAGAGCATCCAAAACTTTTTTGAAAAAGAAGAAGAGACATTCTATGAAACATGGGAGAGGTTCAAGGACACTATAAACATGGTTCCACCCCATGGTTTTTCTATTCCAGAACAAGTGAAAATTTTCTATGAAGGGTTGGGTCCGGGGAACAAACAATTCATTGACATGATGTGTAATGAAACCATTAAAAAAAAGCCCCAAATTATGCTTATGAGTATCTAGAAAGCCTTGCTGAACAAAACCAAACATGGGGAACTTCAACTTATTCTGAAAATCCACAAAGAACCACTGGAATTCATACACTTAGAGAAGAGGAAAGCCTTCGGGCTAAACTCACAACACTCTCTAGGAAGGTTGAAGAGATAGACCATAGGAAAGTCCATGAAATCCAAACTGTAGACCCTGTTTGCACAATTTGTGACAAATATGAACATAAGACAGAAAATTGCCCAACCATTCCATCCATCAAGGATGTTATTTTAGGAGGACCCCCAGTGGAAGTAAATACTTTGAACTTTCAAAATCATCAATACCAAAACAACTTCAACCCAAGGTATAATGACCACCCAGGCTTCCGCTGGAAAGATAACCAACAACCTAGCCAACCACAAGGAAAAAATACTTACCCCCATCAGAACTACCAAACCCATAACTAATTAAAAACCCAACCTATTCAATACCAACAACCACCGGTCCATTTTCAACAAACCATCCCACCTCCAAAATATCCCCCTGGGATAAACCAATCTTCTCATGCACCAACCCAAACTGTTCCACAAAGCCTACTAGAACAACTGTGAAAACAAATGGAAAAGATAAACTCGGAAGTCTCTTCCCTCAAACAAGAACTTCAAACCATAAAAACTAGAAAGTCACCCATGCCTACTCAGGCGGTACCATCCCCAACTTCAAGGGGAGAGTCAAGTTGCACTCAAATAACTCATGAACAACTAAAGGTTGTGACTATTTTAAGAAGTGGGAAATCAATTGATAAACCTGAACAAATAAGTCAGAAACCATGTGAAGCTTTAAAATCTAGTGAAAATTCAAATGAACCACAAGTTCAAACTGAGGAAACTGATAACAATGTAAAAGAAAAAACTCTTCAACAAACAACCCCATAACCTGCACCATTTCCTCAACGCATGAGGGGGAAAACCAAGCCTGGATTGAGTGAAACATTGAGGGAAATCTTCTCACAAGTCAAGTTGAACATTCCCCTTCTCGATGCCATCCAAACCATACCTGCCTACTCAAAGTACCTTAAGGACTTGTGCACTTTTAAAAGAAAATTTTCACATAAAAACCAAGTACTTTTGGATGATAATGTGAGTACCACCATTCAAGGGACCATTCATCCTAAGTTGAAAGACCTGGGTTGCCCTTACATCAATGTTGAACTAGGAGAGAGAAAAGTTTTCAAGGCCTTGTGTGACCTAGGTGCTAGTGTCAATCTCATCCCCTATGTTGTGTACTGCTAGTTAGGCCTAGAAGATCTTCAACCCACATCTGTCACACTTCAACTTACTGATCGTAACATTAGGGTTCCAAAGGGGATTTTAAAGGACATTATGGTAAAGGTTGAAAAATTCATCTGACCTGCTGACTTCATTGTCCTTGACAACCATCCAAACTTAGGAAATAAGAAACAAACCCCAATCATCCTTGGTTGTCCTTTCCTTGCAATAATCAACTATGTTATCCAAGTCTGAAATGGGAACATGACCATCACCTTCGGAAACATGAGTATGGACTTGAACATCTATAATGAAAGCTCACAAATAGGGGATGATGAGGACATTCATGAAGTAAACATGATAGGAATCATTGATAATGAATCCATAGAACATCAAGGAATATTTGATGTATGTTTTAGTTATGATGATATTGATTTCCATTGTTCACATGAAGTAAGTTTATCTACTTGGATTGAATCATTTTAAAATTACTCTTATGATAAATTCTTAGGTCCAACAATCAGTGAAACCTTTCAGGAAACCACATTCATAGAGACCAATCAAACATCCTTCCCTAAATCTGATCAAGCCAATCTAGTAGCTGAAACCTCTACATGTGGGGAATCAATTTTATCTAAAACACTAGGAAATAAAATTGATCTTGATCCAATGTCCCAATCTTCTGTTGAAATTATGAACCAACCCGATCTTGAATAGAAGGAACTTCCCACTACACTCAAGTATGCCTTACTAGGGGACAATCAAACACATCCTATTTTCATTTATTTTTCCCTTGAATCAAATCATGAGAGGATTCTTCTAGATGTCCTTAGGAAACATAAGAAAGCCATTGGTTGGACCCTATCTGATATTCCTCGTATTATCCCACTTATCGGGACTCATATGATTGTTTTGGAATCTAATTCAAAGCCATGTCATCAACCTCAACAGCGACTCAATCCTAATATCATGGAGGTAGTAAGGAAGGAACTTATGAAATTGTTAAAAGCTGGTATCATATATCCCATAGCTGAGAGTGAGTGGGTCAGCCGAATCCAAGTGGTTCCCAAGAAGGTAGGAATCACATTGATAACCAATGAGGATGGAGAGATTCTTCCAACAAGGGTGAGTAGTGGCTGGAGAGTCTGCATTGACTATAGGAAGCTAAAATCATTCAACAAGAAGGACCATTTACCCTTACCATTCATTGACCAAGTCCTTGAGAGAGTGGCAGGTCATGCCTTCTACTATTTCTTAGATGGGTACTCGAGGTACAATCAGATTGAGGTATCCCTAGAGGATAAAGGGAAGACTACATTCAGCTGTCCATTCGACACCTTTGACTTCAAACGCATGCCCTTCGGGTTATGCAATGCCCCTGGAACCTTCCAGCGGTGCATGATGGGAATATTCTTAGATATGGTAGGGGATTTACCTGAGGTCTTCATGGATGACTTCTCTATGTTTGGGGATACATTTTAGGGATGTTTGAGGAATGTGGAGAGAGTCTTGTCAAGATGTGAAGAAAATAATCTGGTCCTAAACTGGAAAAAATGCCATTTCATGGTTAAATAGAGACTAGTTCTAGGCCATCCAGTCTCAGGTAGGGGGATTGAAGTTGATAAAGACAAGGTTGACATCATTCTTCACCTTCCATCACCCAAAACTGTCAAGGACGTGAGGTATTTCTTAGGACATGCTGGTTTCTATAGAAGATTCATCAAGGACTTTAGTTCAATCTCTCATCCCCTTTGTGCTCTCCTAGTAAAGGATGATCCATTTGTTTGGACAGAAAGCTGTGAGGGTTCATTCTCAACCCTAAAATCCTCTCTCACATCTCCTCCCATTATGAAATCTCCAAATTGGAACCTTCCTTTCAAACTTATGTGTGATGCCAGTGACTTTTCTATAGGAGCTGTGTTAGGACAACGTTGTGATAAAACTCCTTATGTCATTTCTTATGCAAGAAAATCCTTAAATGATGCCCAAATAAACTACAACACTATTGAAAAGGAGTTACTTGATATTGTGTTTTCCTTAGAGAAGTTTAGGTCCTACCTCTTAGGATCCCCCATCACTGTGTTCACTGACCATTCTGCACTAAAATACCTCTTCCAAAAATAAGATGCTAAGGCTATACTGATTAGGTGGGTCCTTCTCTTACAATAATTCGACCTCACAATCAAGGATAAAAATGGTGTTGAAAATTTTGTTTCCGATCACCTTTCTGGGATGGAATTCAAAGACAACTCAAATCACCTTTCCGTGTCTGATTCATTTCCTAATGAACACCTATACTCTGTGAGTGACTGCCCTTGGTATACCGACATAGCCAATTTCTTAGTTACAGGATTCATTCCAAAATTATTTGGGACTCAAGCTCGAAGGAAATTCCTTTCGGATGTTAGACACTATGTGTTTGATGATTCATACCTCTATAAGTTCTACCCTGACCAAGTCATTAGGAGGTGTGTCCCAGAATCTGAACAAGAGTCCATCCTAAAATTCTGTCATAATGAGGCATGTGGAGGTCACTTTTCTCTAAGAAAACAACTTCTAAGATTCTTCAGTGTGGTCTCTTCTGGTACACCCTCTCAAGGGACTTCTACACATTTTGTTAAGGCTGTTCTAAGTGTCAACAAGTAGGGTCAATCACAAAAAGGAATCAAATTTCACTCACTCCCATCTTAGTGATTGAAATCTTTGACTGTTGGGGAATCGATTTCATGGGTCCCTTCCCAAACTCTAGGGGATACCTCTACATCTTCGTATCTGTTGATTATGTCTCAAAATGGGTTAAATCCATTCCCACCAAGTCTAATGACCATCATGTTGTGATCTGATTTCTGAAAGAGCACATATTTTCTTGATTTGGAATTCCTAGGTTTATAATCAGTGACCGAGGAACCCATTTCTACAACAGTCCATTCTCTTCACTCATGTCTAGGTATGGGATTTCTCATAAGGTTTCCACTGCGTACCATCCTCAAACCAATAATCAAGATGAGTTATCCAATCTAGAAATCAAACAAATTCTTGAGAAAACAGTTAAACCATCTAGGAAAGATTGGTCAAGAAAACTCTTAGACGCTCTTTGGGCCTATCGAACCGCATGTAAAACCATTTTAGGAATGTCCCCATATAGGTTGGTTTATGGTAAAGCATTCCATTTTCTAGTGGAGATTGAACATAAGGATTTTTGGGAAATTAAGAAAATTAATTATGACCTCTCATTGGCCCTAACAAAAAGAAAATTAGATCTCAATGAACTTGAGGAACTTAGGATGGAGGCTTATGAAAACTCAAGGATCAATAAAGCTAAAGTACAAGCCTACCAATATTGAAATCTTAAAATCAAACACATTTTTCCAGGTAAACCAATTTTTTTGTATAGTTCTAAACTTCATTTACACCTGGGAAAGTTGAGGTCTAGATGGTCAGGTCCATACATAGTGTATAAGGTGTACCCCCATGGGGCAGTAGAAATTCAAGATCCCACCAATGGTCAAACCTTTAAAGTTAATGGTCATAGAGTCAAACCATTCATAGAACCATTCAAAAAACATGAAGTTGATGAAGAAATTGTGTGAAACTACCTTATATGACGAAAATAATTAATCAATTAGGGGTCCAAGTCGGGCTAACGACATTAAACAAAGCGCTGCACGGGAGGCAACCCGTGGTTTTCATGTTTCTAATCTTTTTGGAATCATATTTATTTTTCAAATAGGATTAATGAATCATTTTGATATTTAAAAATAAAAAAATAGACTGTTGACTTGTTCTTCTATTATGAGTATGGATGGGTATGAAAGGGGAGCACTATATTCATCCGTGTCACGTGGTGTGATCCTTGAGTAATACCTTACCCATAAATTTAAAATGAAGACAATGTATCATCATTTTATTTTATTTTATTTTTATGTGTTTGTAGGTTAAAATAAAAATAAAAAATAAATAAAAATATAATAATAAAAAAAGGCCACATCGTAGGTCGTGGGGAAAACCCTGTCACAACTGGCGAAGCCGCGGGGATTCGAACTCGGGACCGAAGGGAGACAGGGGGGTGCACTTACCACTAACCTATGACTTTTTGTGCTTACTTATTCTATAATTTTTATATATATACTTATATTTCACTTTCTAAATTATATAAATATATATATATATATATATATATAGTTTTTTGTTTGTTTTTTTTCACTATGGAATTCTCAGAGAGACATCGAGATCAAGATACTAAATTGGAGCAGCAAGAACTTCAACTTCAACCACCAGGTGACTTAATTCCATGATCATAGTTTTCAATTTCCTTTTTGAACTCCCATTCTCTGCCTCTTCCCCCTTTGAAATTTTATTTTCTTTAAACACTATGGATAATGTTATTTTAAGTTTGGGGGGAGATAATAAAAAATGTTTTGTGTAAAAAAAATGAATGATTTGAAAAAAAAGTGTGTAAATGGAAGGAAAAAATCCTTTAACTTTGAACATGGTAATACACATTGCACACCTTGAAACTGAATATCAAATAATTTAGCATGCCCCGATTCTGATTTTAATCCTTGTATAATTTCATGAGCATAGATTTTGGAAAGTGTGGCTGTCCAATGTGATATTTCATCGTTTATATTTTCATCCAAATACGAAAAAGATCATAATGAACGTCCTTTGGATAGTGGGGTATTATTTTGAGTTCATGGGGTCCCCCAAATAAATAGTATAGGATTGGTTATCATTTTAGTTTTAATATGAGTATTAAATTAAAAAAAATTAAAAAAAACAATAAATTTGCGCTTAGAGCAATGAAATGACCTAATGCGTGGCTTTCGGAACTTGGGGATCGTGACTCCATAGTTGTCTGGCCCAGAGTTAGTAATTTTATCTCTATTTTTGGTAATTTGAATTTGTTTTCGACTGATTTAACTCAAGATGATTCCCGAGTATGTGGGCTTCACTTGGTGCCCTAAGGTCTTTGATCCTGGGAGTTATCGGCAAAGTCTCGCTACAGGGGTTGACTCTTTTGAGTGAAATTTCAATTACCATGGAAAAATTGCAAAAATAATAATAATAATACAATAAAAAAATTGAATACTCATCTTAATATTGAAATGTGATTCCACCTAGCTCTTCCGTAATTTCCCCCTTGAATAAAGATGAACCCCCATGTCTATTATGATACACAACACATCCTCATACTTAATTGATATTGGATGAAATATGGAAATGAATTTTAACAAAGGAACGGGCTTGGGATTGAGATCTGATTTTGAAAATATCTTGTATTAAAATATTTTTATGGGTTTCATGATTGTTTTGTATAAGGGTTTTTGGTGATCATTGTGTATTAAAATGTTTTTGGAAACGGGAGTTCGAATTTCATATTGTTGAGATATATTTTGCTCAGGACTAGAAAAACTCATTTTGGGGGGTGTGACTAGCCACTAAATGAGGCTAATATTAATTGTTAATATATATAATAGTCATGTGATTTATTATTCATAAACACCATTTTTAGTGCATTTTACACTTTGAACATCATTTCACATTATGATTGTAATTCCTTCTTAAAATGCACTATTATGTGGTACATTTTTGAACATAATTTAAAGTTCCCAATGATCTTGATTTTATTTTCATATTTAATTTCAAGTTTATAATTATATTGGGAACAATTCATACTTGTGGAGTGTTGGAAGATTCACATTGGAAGACCACCAAAATGGGATTTCATGCAAACAATTCTGGAGAAGGCAGATTGGACACCATCCCACTGATGAGAATGTGGGGCCCAACATACAAGCCTAATAAAGCCCAAATTTCGTGGTATTATAGAATAAATATAGAGGAACAAATAATTCTACAGGATCCAGTGCTAATTTGTCCTCCATTGTGGTTATTCAGGTGGCCCAAGTTGAATATCAAAATCTGGGCTAGAATCTGCGGCCCAAAATATTATCCCAATACATCAGACATAACTCCAGATTCACAACTCCAAATGGGCCCAAAGTTTACAGGAGGTTAGGAGACATCCGGATATCCATTTTCTTCGTCTATGGACCACTCTAATTTGGCCATCTAGATGGTCTTACAAGCATGTCTATTCGGTGGTTGCAAGATGGCTTCCACCTCGGGTCAAGAGTGGATAAGTCCAAGTTCTACAAGCTTTCCACCACCCTAGGCCTACCATTATCAAGTGGGATACTTTTTACTATTGGAGGCTCAAACCAAGGCTCCCAAAATTCCTATTTAAGGCAGTGGTTATGGAGGAGTTTTTCATCTTTGGTGCTTGGTTTCATTGTAGTGTTATGCTGCCGCTTTGTGTTTGTAATCACATTTCTTTCTCATGTAAGTTGTTTAATTCACCTTAGTTTCTTAATAAAAGTTCTTCCTTTACTATTATTCTATTCTTATACATATCACGTTGATACTATTGGTTCAAGGTGTGAATTTATTCACACCATACTTTGTGATATTTATCACACAACGGTGGAGTAATCAATTTTTGTTGTTGTTTTTACTTCTTCAATTCCACCTTCGTAAGTCTACTTCCCGCTTCCGTTGAAGACATGTCATCAATGGAGGGATAAATCTTTTATGAGTTGATCCAAGGGAGTATAAAGGGTCTAGATTGTATGTTATTTCTCACTCCATTAATGTCTAATCACTTATTTTAAATGAGATTTTTATTTGATGATTTTAAAATCTCTTCATCCTTATTGAATTTAAGGTCACACATTTCAAGTGCTAATACAAACCTTTACCTTGGAGTGCTCAAAACTTTGATCCTTCAAGTGTATAGGTGATTAGTATTAGTGTGTTTAGGCATTAAACTAGTAAGTGATGATTTATTTTTATCTTCTTAAATGAACCCATCTTAAATATAAGAAATTGAAATCATTAAAAAAGGAATTCATCCTATCCACCTTGAGAGATAACCTAGGATCAACTCATTACCTTAATTTTAATTAACTTAAATCTATTAGCGATCCTTTAAAACCATATTAAATCAACCCAAGTTGTCCACTTCATAGCCAAAAACAATCCATAGAATGTACATGTCTGTAGGTACTTCTTAGGTCTCTGAGGTTTCGACAACCCAAGCTAGACTACAAGGACCGTCCCACCTTCTTATTTTGGGTAAATTTGAGCATGAATCAATTATTTAGCATCAACCACATTTAATCACACAACCCACCATTTAATCATTCATTAACCAATTTCACCCTATTAACCAAACCAACCCAATCCATTTAAAACATTATCAAACAATTATTTATTTATTCCATCACTACTTGATCATCTAACACAAAGCAACCACCACCTCACAACCCCAAAATCACAACCAAACAAACCAACTCATATCCCCAAAATCACATCCAAACAAACCACCTTGCCTCCCCAAAAGTAGGGAAAAAAACCACCTCACCACCCGAAAAGCACGGCCAAACAAACCACCTTTTTACCCCAAAATCACAACACATGAACCGTCAACCCCACATGCCCCAAAAACACATCACTCTCCCAAAAGCATGTCCAAACATCACAACACATAAAGATCATTTTGAAGATTTAGAAAGGGGATTTTATCACATTTCACTTTATTTGAGGGGTGTTATCACACAATCCATAATATTGGGGCAACCATTTTATCATCCAAATATAAGTGGTTAATGAATTTCCATTTTAGGGTGATATCACAACATTCACAACCAAAAAATCAATCTCAACATATATATCCAATGAAAACAAAGCCCCCAATAACCACAAATTTCAGTGAGGCCACAAGCCCGTATAATCCATAATATCACAAATAAAATCAAAGCTGTAAAAGAATGAAAATCAAACCCCACTTACCCATTTCAATTTCAATTTAACCATTTTTATCTTTAATTAAACCAGAAAAACCATAACCCATAGGTAAAAAAAAGAAAACCCCTCCCACATGATACACAAAAAGAGAAATGTAGGAATCCCTACCTCAAATAAGATTTACGGACTCGCTGTGCACTGCAGGGTGAAGAAGAACACCTGAAAACCATAACCGCACCATGAAAAAACACATATTAACCTAAACCGCAACCAAATACCATCAAAACACAACCCAACACACACCTTAAACCATAAAAACATCACCAAAGTGAATCCCTAAGAGAAGAATGAAAGAAAACCTACTAAGAAGAAGGAAGAGCTCACCATGAATTGAAAACAAACAACCACCAGGACCAACAGATAAAAGAGGGAAGAAGAGGGATTGGAGAACTCCTCAGGGCACCTAGGGTTCACCCAAAATGATAGGAAGAAGAATCCATGGACGAATGAATGAAAATTCGGTTGGAAGGAACTTTTAAAACATCACTACATCAGGGATTTACACGTCGTATAATCCCCTTTCACGTCATGTAATCCTCAGGATTCGATTTCACTAAAAAACATGTCACCTTTTTATTATTTAACCCCAAAAATATACACGTCATGAACTATCCTCACACAAGTTGTGAACCACGATTGTACATCATGTTTACACGATGTGTATTTTCTATATCAGTTCTGCTGCACCTCCAGCTTCCACTGAAAACTCCTGAAACCTACCCCAAAAACCTTTAAAAAACAAAACTAAAAAATAATGGATCGAGAGGGCATAGACCATTACATCAGATACCTCTCAAATGATTCTACCCCTTGAGAATCCAAAACCAAGCCCAGAAGAAAAGGGGTCCGAACAACCACCCCGCGAGATACCTCTCAAGGGTCTCTTCATACCTCAAACACTACCACAATCCTAACACACCAAACCAAATGACCAAAAAACACATTTCACAATGACATCACCACAACCACAAGTCACCTCCTCTCTAACAACCACACTGCCACACAACCATCAAAAAAAATCTCAACCTCCACGCATCCCAAACCAACAACCACTATAACCAATGAACCACACCGTCCTGAACACATGAATCGAGGAATCCCATATTCCATGTTAAGATACTATCCACTCTAGGAGGCACTAACTCACCCAAACGAGTTTAATCGCATCATATTTAATGTGTCTCGATTAGGAATCAGGTCTTACCCTTTTTATATGTCAGGACTTCATCTCACATCGCACCACACACATCACAAACCAAGGAAAACAACTCATATCATAAAACAAAAGGATACAAACATTACATCACAAAGTAGAACAAAGCAAAGAAAAACTCAAAACAGCTCTAGGTACTGGGTAAAAATATGCATCTCTCACTCCCAAGTACTCTCCACTAGGCCACCATGCCTCCACAACACATGAACCAAAGAAATGGTCTATCCATGAAGTGACTTCTCTTAGAGATCCTGGACCTCTACTAGACATTCAAAAAATGTCACATCATCCTCAATATTTAAATCTCCCTATTCAATGACATGGGAGTCATCATGAAGATACCGATGATATTGATAGGCATGGAAGACATCGTAGATCCTCTCCTACTGCAGTGGCAACACCAATCGATACACCACCTCACCAACTCACCCCAATACCTCAAAGGGCCCAACAAAATTGGGGGAAATCTTACTCTCTCTTCCAAAACTTTGCTTCCCACATTAAGGGGAAACCTTTAAGAACATGTGGCTCCAACCTCAAAATCCAATGACCTCATTCTGTGATATACATAAGACTTATTATAGTCCTGCACTGATTTCATCCCCTCACAAAAAAGTTGAAATTTATTTGTCGTGATCTACACTACATCGGGACCAAGAATGACCATCTCCCCAAACTTTGTCCAGTACAATGGAGAATGACATGGTCTCCTGTACAAAGCCTCAAATGGGGCCATTCCAATAGAAGCGTGATAACCATCATTATAATAAAACTCCTCCAAGGGTAGGTGTCATACCAAAGATCCACCAAAGTACAATACACACACCCACAACATATCCTCCAATATTTGAATAGTCCCTTCCTTTTGCCCATATTTTAGAGGGTGGAAAGTAGTGTCGAGGAATAAATGAGTGCTAAAAGTATGCAACAATACCCTCCATACTTGTGAGATAAAACATGTGTCTCGATCCAAGAAAATGGACCTCATAACTCCATGAAACCACACCACCTCATCCACGTACCTCTTAGCTAAACCATCCACTCCATTCGACTCCTTGATCACTAAGAAGTGGACCAATTTGTCAACTGATCCATGATCACCGAGATAACATCACAACCTCCTTGAGTTCTGGGTAAACCTGTGAAAAAATACATCAATATGTCATCCCATTTATACTCAAGAACATCTAAGGACTGCAACAAACCACCAAGAACATGATGACCATCCTTTAATTTATGGAAAACCAAGAAATTTTACAAAAACTCCAAAACTTATCATTTCATCCCGGGACACCAAAACTGCATCTTAAAGCCATGATATATCTTAGAAACTCCTGGGTGTACCACCAAAGGTGAGTTATGAAAATCACAGAGGAATCCCCCACACATTACTACTGGAAAAAACAACCACCCATGAAACAACATCTGGTTCCGACCATCCTCTGAGCATCCCTCTAGAGCATCACCATAACCAAAAAGACCACGCATCACCTATGCCTTTGAGTCTACCCATTGAGACTCCTCCAACTTCTCTATTATAGAATACTATACCATCATCTGAAATAAATATCCTATATCACCATCCACTCTTGAATCTATGTGAAAGCCTTCTAACTCCTCTATTTCTCTCTAAGCATCCTCAGACTCCTAAACAACACCCTTCCATGACTTCCTACTCAAAGCACCAACCAAAAAATTCTCCTTTCCTGAGGTGTAGAAGATCTCAAAATCATAATACTAAAGAAACTCCATCCACCTCCACTGATACAAGTTCAAATCATGATGGGAAAATATATAAATCAAAATTTTATGATCTATGAAGACCACAAAGCTCTCCCCAATGAGGTAATGACACCAAAAATTTAGTATAAAAACAACTGAAGATAGCTCCAGATCATGGGTGGCATAGTTATTCTCATGGGGATGTAACTGCCTAGACTCATAAGAGATCAGTACCTGCTATTACATTAGTACGCATCCTAAGCCTAGATGAGAAGTGTCACAAAACACCTCAAATATCACCCCTTCCTTAGGAATCTGGAGCACTAGATCCCTAACAAAATTCCCCTTTAGGCAACCAAATTCTTCCTGACATTGATCAATCCACACAAAATCTTGGTCTTTCCTAGTTAAATATGTTAAAAGGGCTGTAACTCGAGAGAAATTGGGTAAAAACCTTTGATAATAGCCTGAAATACCAAGAAAACTATAAAACTCTACCACGTTCTTAGGTGCTGCCCAAGAAAAAATCACTTCAACTTTTGACAGGTCTACTACCACAACCTGTTGATACGCCACATGCCTGAGGAAATTCACCTCTCATTTCCATAACTTACACTTAGAAAAATTTCCATAGAACCAGTGGAATCAAATAACATGCAAGACATTTCTAAGATGCTCGACACGATCCTCCTCTTACATTGATTATATTAAGATATCATCAGTGAATATAATGAAAAATCGATCTAGGAACTCACGAAACACAGAGTTCATAAGCCCCATGAACACAGCTAGCACATTTGTAACACTGAACGACGTGACTAAAAACTCAAAGTTCCCATACCGGCATCTAAAGGTAGTCTTTGGGATATCACCCTCCTTTACCCTCAACTAGTGATATACAGCCTGCAGATCGATCTTAGAAAACCAACTCACCCTTTTTAGCTGGTCAAAAAGATCGTCTATCCTTGGAATAGGGTAACAATTTTTGACCGTCACCTAATTCAACCACTGGTAGTCTATACACAACCTTAGACTACCATCCACCTTCTTAGTGAACAATAATGGATCACCCCATGATGACACACTGGGATAGGTAAAAACCTTATACATTAGATCATCTTTTTGAATCCTCAACTTCTACGACTCATAAGGTTCCATTCGATAAGGAGACATCAAAATCAGAGAAGCGCCAGGATACAATTCTATCCCAAACTCAACATCACGTCGAGGGGGTAATGTCACAACCTCCTTGGAAAAATCATCCAAGAACTCCCCAATGACCCTGAGAACCTCTACCATCTCAGTATCCACATATTCCACTAACAACTCATCTAATAAGGAAATAAGGGCCTCAACATGCCGACTTCCCTCCTGAAAACCCTGCTTTCTAATGAAAACCACACCTTGGCCATTCAAATTTGAAAATATGAATCTCCTCAGGAAGTAGTCAATAACAACATGTATGGAATACAACCATTCTATGTTAAGGATTACATCATATGGATGCATCTGTAGTAAGAAAAGATCCCCATAGGAATTATGTGGCCCCATCATCTGTCTACACCCTCAAAAGACATCAAACAAGACGATCCGACCTGTGACTGGAATAGTAAACATGATGGAAACATGAATCCTCTCCACATATAGTCCCAGAGAATGGGAAATATTGGGTGAAACAAAGGAGTGAGAAGCTCCTAAATCAAACAAGGCACAAATAAGGGCAATAAACAAACTGATCATACCTCTAACAATATCTGAACCCTCTAAAACTGTTGTCTCCACTATGTGAAACTGGCCATGCCTAGCTTCTATACCTATCTACTGATGAAAACCTACATGGACACACTTGGGTTGTGGTCCTTGAATGTGAGGATTATATAGGGATTGGCCTTTACTTGGTCTATCTCCCCTTGGAAGAGAAAAAACTTGATACCCCTACTACTGAAACTGTCTCACTGAAAACTACTACTGAGTTTGGTGCTGAACCTATCCAACTCCACCAAATTGAGCTCAAGGAACCACTGGTAACTGGTTCTATAAATTTATACAAACCCCACACCCAAAAAACACTGGCACAAAACTCTTAGGGAAATCATGGAAACCACTAGCCCCGTAAGGCCTTAAAGGAAGCTACTGAGGTCAAATCCTTGCTAATAAAAACCTCAAAGGTCCTAGTAACTGAGACCTTCCACTGAAAAATCTATTCCTCGAGGAACCCTGCCGGTTCCCCTCCCACGACAAACCTTCTTATGAGTGAATCTTCTCGATCAAATCCACCTTCTTCTAAACCTATAGATACATCGAAAATATAAAACGAGTAACTACATACTGGATAGAAGGATGGAGTGCCTCCTCAAGACATCTCACATGAGGCTCCTCATATAGAAAAATATTTGGGGTAAAATTCAGAATGTCCTTGAACCTGATTCCCAACTCCCACACTAAAATGATCCCTGCTGAAGTGAAATAATATCCTACATCTTTACTACATTCATGGTCGATGAAAGGAAATCTTCTTAGAACTCATTATGGAATTCGACCCACAAAAAGTTTGACTCCTTCCACTCTCCCAGATACAACATCCACCACTGATGCACAACTCTCCACATTTGACTAACTTCCAAAGGGACCTAATAATCTATTGGGGCCCATATCAAACTGATAGTGATCTTGAGATTCTCCATCTAACTCTCTGTCTCCACATCTGAGACACTTCCCTCATACTTCCCAAAATCTTACCACTGGAAAACATAAAACATCCTCTACCATTGATTATCCTCCTCAACAAGATGAACCCTAAGAAAATCAACCGGATCATCCTATTGCACATCAATTGCCTGATCCACATGCAAATGATGAACATGATCCATATATGAAAGGGAAAAAAGGAACTTCATAATCCTGATAGTGTTTCATTTTATTAATATTCATTTTACCTAATTTAATTCAATTTGGTATCCATTTAAAAATTTCTAAAACAACCCAATTAAAATGATAACACAAGTCACCATGATTCATGTACCACTCCTAGTTCTCTAACCTTAAAATAGGTCCACCTCACTTGGTCGTTCAATAAGCTCAGAGTCCGTGCACTGGATCACGAGTGGCCCTAAAATCTCATGTCCTAGTCGGTCTCCCTAGCCTATGTCACACAACAATTTCAACTGGTATTGTTGCCATACTACCCTATGAAATCCTCACTGTAACTAACTCCAAACTCCATCCTATCTCTCAACCACTCCTCTGATACCACTACATCATGACCCCCTCCCTTCAAAGATACGACAATGAGGAGAGATATATAATGACCCCCTGAGTTCCACCTTTAATTGGCCTCAGGTTGGTGACTAGCACTGAGGGTATAAAAATCTCATGATATAGGAGGCATTACCCTCTATAATAATATGGTATCAAAAGATAAGATGGATCATCCACAAAAACTCCAATACATAATATAAAAGAAAGTGAAAACCACCCCACATGCATTTATAAATAGAACTGATACAGATAGAAGTCTCCAAAGTAAATACCCAAAAGTAAAGCCAAAGTAGCGACACAACAACTGTAAAGGATTTGATCTAGTAATGTCCATCATGGTCCATGTAGTCCTACTATAAATTTAAAAATAGTTTTATATATGTAGGGTAAGCATACAAGTATACTTAGTAGGAAAACCAAAGTCTCTCATGAACATGTTAAATAAGAATACTAATGAAACAGTGAGAAAATAGCAGAACCTAACAGTACCTATCAAGGTATACTAACCATCCCAACCTCACCAAGGCACCCTCACCAAATAACGCAAACCAAGTACTATAATATAATAGGAATCACATCAATAAGAGTACCCCACACCACTTTCCCACTAGTATGTCACTCTCACACCCAATGTCGTACGTCATGGTGCTCCCATCTCTTTCGTATATTACAATTCCCCACAAGAACAATCACAACACACCTCACCCGAAGAAAACTGGGCTCACTGCCCCATAAGCACGGGCACAACACATCTCGCCTGAAAACACCTGGGCCACAACACAACCACTGCCATAACCAAAGTAGTAGGGTATCGTGAACATGTAGGACATAAACCTCATGCTCTCCTCATACCATGAAATACCCCCACCAGAAGCCACCCCACAAGAACTATCATATCACATACCACCTGAAAACACCTAGGACACCACCCCAAAAGAACGATCACGTCTTTCTTGAAAATGACTGGGTTGTCGCACCTCACTCGCAAACAATTAGGGATATCAAAACCACCATCTAATGCACCAACAGACCTCCAACGATCATAACCTGTGCATATAGAAATCATAATAATATAAAAGCATATATATGTAGTATCAAACAATCAATCCCAACCTATGGGTTCAAAAAGTAACTAACCAACTCCCAACACCGTCACCTTTGTTGCCACATCTAAATTAATAACACCACACAACAAGCTGCAAACCCATTCCACATTTCAAACCAATTCCATGTAATCATTCCATTATTTTCATTATTTAGCATCAACCATGTTTAATCACACAAACCATCATTCAATCATTCATTAACCAATTTCACTCCATTAACCAAACCCACCCAATCCATTTCAAACATTATAAAATAATTATTTATTTATTCCATCACTACTCAGGCATATAACACAAAGAAACCACCACCTCTTCACCCCAAAATCACAACCAAACAAACCACCTCACCACCCCAAAATCATGACCAAAGAGACCACCTTGCTACTCCAAAATCACAGCCAAACAAACCACCTCGCCGCCCCAAAATTACAACCAAACAAACCACATTGACACCACAAAATCATGACACACGAACCATCAAACCCACATGCCCCAAACACACATTTCCATCCCAAAAAATGACCAAACATCACAACACATCAATATAATTTTACATATTTACAAAGGGGATTTTAGCACATTTCACTTTATTTTAGGGGTGTTATCACACAATCCATAATCACGGGGAAACCATTTCATTAGCCTAATACAAGTGGTTAATCAATTTCCATTTTAGGGTGATATCAAAAAAATCACAACCAAACCATCAATCTCAAAACATATATCTAGTGCAAACAAATCCCCCAATGACCATAATTTTTAGTGGGTCCATAAGCCCATACAATCCACAACATCACAAATAAAATCAAAGATGCAAAAGCATGAGAATCAAACCCCACTTACCCCTTTCAATTTGAATTTAACCAATTATTTATATTTAATTAAGACAAAAAAACCATAACCCATAGGCAAAAAAAATAAAATAAAACCCCTCCTGCATGATACACAAAAAGAGAAATGAGGGAATCCTTACCTCAAAGAATCTTTGCTGACTGACTATGCACCGCAGGGTGAAGAAGAACACCCACAAACCACAATCGTACCATGTGAAAACACATATCAACCTACACCGCAACCAAATACCATCAAAATGTAACCCAACACACAACCCAAACAATAACAACATTTCCATAGTGAATTCCTAGGAGAAGAATGGAAGAAAACCTAATAAGAAGGAGGAAGGGCTCACCATAGATTGCAAAGAAAAAACCACTGAGAGAAACAAATCAAAGTGGGAGGAAGAGGGCTTGAAGAACTCCTCAGGGCACCTAGGGTTCACCCAAAATGATAGGAGGAAAAATCAAAAACCGAATGAATTAAAATTCAGCTGAAAAGAACTTTTAAAACTGCATTGAATTGGGGATTTACGTGATGTGTAATCCCCATTCACGTCGTGTAATCCTCAAGGTTTAGTTTTACTGAAAAAAGTGTTTCCTTTTTATTATTTAACCATAAAAATCTACACATCATTTTTATTATTTAACCATAAAAATCTACACATCATGAATCGACATCACATAATATATGAACCACCATTCCACATCGTTTAATACACTTATAAGATGTGTATTTCCTGTATTAGTTCTGCTGCACCTCCAGCTTCCACTGAAAACTCTCGGGACCTCCGCTGAACAACTCCAACAACCAAAAATAGCAAAGTAACATACCAAGAGGGAACAAACCATTACATTTATGCTTAGTTTTACACATAATGATTTATTTCATGGTTAGATTTTTGGTATTGGGGTGCGCATGGGAAGCCTATGGGTTGAGAATTTTAAAATTTCTAGAGTGATGAAACTTCATCATCTCTAGTGATACGTACCCTAGTAAATGTATTAGGATCACACATGAATTTAATTAAGAAAAAAATTAGATTGAATGGTTACCTCATTCAGATCAAAGTCATGTTCGACTATCACACCTTTCTAGTGACCATTTCTTGAATTATCTAAGATTGAACCTCTCTATATTGTCCTCACACGCTTCAAGAGTCCACGGGAATTCCATTCATTGGAATCTGAGTGCTAGCATGGAGGTCCAAAAATTCCTTCAATGTCTCGATGATCACCATGAATCTGTTCCATCGATCCATGAAGGTTTTATTGGATCAATCACTTGGAAAAAATATTTCTCTCTCTAGGATGTGGGACGAAAGAGAGAGAAGATCTCAAATTTTTGGGTATAAGTAGTACCCAAAATATGAACTCCCTCCTACTTATATAGTGGAAGTTGATTACCTGAAAAGGGTTCCCTGGCTCCCGTATAAGCAGAGACCACTAAATTAGTGATAAATGAAACTTTATAACAAACTAAATGCATCATAAAATTCATTTATATTTTATCACCTACTTATAATATATAATAAATATATTACGTGATAAAACTGATTCATTAACTTGACTTGTAATTCTCGCAATATTAAATGAACCAAGAAAATTAAAATAATATTCATTCATATAATATTTTTCCATGTATTAGCTTAATACGTCCTGAATAATTTTAATAAATAAATTCAACTTTAAATATTCTATACTCAAATAATAATGAATGTATTTATTCTTTAGTGATCATTAATACCGGGACATATCTAAAACCTTACGGTGGAGCCCACTATGTCCTATACTTATATACATCAGAATAAGGTAGACTTTTGAATATTCTATTGTGTGTGACTATCTAGGACCTTATTTCAATAGTAGTGAATTCTATTAATAGACTAAGATCAGATTCTATCAACCCATCAAGGCCCATAAGGAGATAAAGAATATTCATAACAATGATAACCTTTCCTACAAACACTTGTAGTATAATATAATATATTTTTCTCATGATATCTCATAAATGTTGGGGATTGGAGCCTGAAGAAACAAGGGTGGAACTTGCTCCAAAATATCCCCCATGACTTTGGTGTCTGGAACTGGGAAGTCCAGACACCCCAACCATTGCATCGAGTCATCCTTGCATTTGGTTCTGGTCCTCCCAAGGTCTCCATTCACAACAACAAAAAAAGAGCACAACAAGCAAACACACATGCAAGAATAAAGTACAAAACAATGCACAACGAGATTACATGGTTTAGACTCTCATACTACATCCACAGGAGAAAGATAACATCAATTTCATTTAATGAGGATAAACATCAAGGTTTCACGAATTTCCATCATTCATGACTCTACTTAGATCACTGGGAGATGTTCCACCAAAATCGTTCAGTCGACGCATCTTATGGATCCCTCCTTTTGGTCTCCACCCTTGTGGGTATCGACCTACACCTTTGGATCTGGTGCCTTTGGCTTTGTGTGTGCCCAGTTTGGCTTCCCTGGAAGGGGATACACCTATACCTTTGTCATAACTTGTCTTCTGCTCATCATTCATACTCAAAAATGTAATCTCATCCATTTATATAGACCCCAAGTCCATATCTCCAATTAATGTAGTCAACATTAAATTTTCCATCCATTAATATTGAGAATTGATTCTCCATTAATGTTGGGAGAAAATCCTCTATTAATGTTGAGATAAATCTCTCCATTAATGATTTTCTCTCTCTTTAATAAATGGGCTGGACTAAAATCAATTATGTATTGACAATTGTATTTGCAGGTTGCATCCAAGAATCTCCCACTTGAAGACTATTCTCATTCTCTCACCAATGTCGAAACTAGTCCAAATTCCATTAACCATTCTTCTATAGTGACTACATGGTTTTCCACACCATGATGCTTTAATCATCCAGCCTCCCTCTAAAGTAGTTCCTACTTAGTATTTTAGAACCATGACATGATCATTCCACAATCTATGTGAAAATCATCTGAATTCCTCCATGAAAATTTCTCCAAAACAATCAGGAATGAGTTTTCATCCTCTGATTTTGTTGAAATTATCAATAACAAGATGCGTCGTGCATTGTATCCATGGCCTCACTCTATTGGTATTTATTTTACTTTTTAATAATCTTCTACCGATATTCTTCACCACCCAAGAGATTTTTGTTACACCAAACTCTAGTGACACCATTAGAACTAACCTTCATCTGGTAATCATATCTTCCAAGAAGTTTGATGTCATTGGCATGAAAAAATCCCACTAAAACTTACTCCATTACAACCCTGGAAACATGGTCCTTTTCTCCCATTGCTTCCATCCTAGTTCTGACTCTTTGAGATCCCACATTAATTACAGAACTTACTTTAGTTTCTCTATCAATCCTCCAAAATATCATTGTCATAGTGAGAAAAACTTCAAAATTCCTTCTCTATCCACAACGTTATACAGAATAGGGGAACCAGATGAATCTTCCATTGACATGAATTAAAAACCGACAGTTTCATCTGACATCTCCTTCTGGGAACTCGAGTAATCTGTCACATGAATTAAACTTCCAAAATAATCCCCAAGTTCTTGCTATCCTGCTCTTCCAATTCTCTTGCCTTCCATAATTTTAGTATCCTTGCACCAAGCTCCAAATGTCACCTAATGAATGGAACATGCTGCATGACACCTGTAGACAAGAAGACTTTCGATATTCCAACAACACCATTAATACCGCCACAATCTTTCAGTGACATTCTTCTAGATTCCCGATAAACCATATAACCTGAGGAACCCCTGCATTCTTCTTCCAATCTCTGACTATCACCAACAATTGAAATCACCTCATGAATCATGCAGGTCAATTGGAATTTCGATATTCAAAAGGCACCTCTAGTACTGCCACTGTCTTCTGGTAACATTCTTTGAGTCCTTAATAAACTGCTCCACCATATTCCTTCCATCACATTCTGCAATCAAACACTTCAACCTCCCTCTGATACCACATGTTGGGGATTGGAGCCCGAAGCAACAAGTGCCAAACTTTCTCCAGAAGATCCCCCATGACTTTGGTGTCTGGAATTGGGAAGTATAGGAACCTAAACCACCGCACTAATTCATCCTTGAATTTATTTATGATCCTCCCAAAGTCTCTATTCACAACAATGAACAAAATCACACAACAAGAAAACACATATGCAAGAACAAAGTACAAAACAATGCACAATGAGATTATATGGTTTGGAATTTTTTCCTACATCCACAGGAGAACAATGACATCACTTTCATTCAATGAGGAGAAACATCAAGGTTACAAGAATTTATATCATTAATAACTCTACTTAGATCAACAAGATATGTTCCACCAACATCGTTTGGTTGTCACATCTTCTGGCTCATTCCTTCTGGTCTTTGCCCTTGTGGGTCTCAACCTCCACCTTTGGATCTAGTGCCTTTGGCTTTGTGTGTGCCCAAGTTGGATTCCCTGAAAGGGGAGACACCTCTGCCTTTGTAAAACCTTGTCTTATTCCCTTCAATCATACTAAACAAATGTCACCACATCCATTTATATAGACCCCAAGTCCATATCTCCAATTAATGCAATCAACATTAATTTTTCCATCCATTAATATTGAGAATTAATTTTTCATTAATGTTGGGAGAAAATCCTTTATTAATTTTGAGATAAATCTCTCCATTAATGATTTTATCTCTCTACAATAGATGGGATGGACCCAAATCAATTCTGTATTGAGAATCGTATTCACAGGTTGCATCAAACAAAAAAGTAGGATGCACACTTCATGTCACCATCCTTTCTTGCTTTATTATTTATTGACCTAACTAGATAGACTTACCTTCTTCTACCATGTTCATGTATTTAATGGAGGTACTACCATCCTGGTCAATTAGGCTCGAGATATCACTTCCTTTTAGAAGTGAAAAATTATATCTTGATTATTAAATCAATGTCATACTACCAATGACACACCCAACACAAGATACCTCGCCATGACTTCAATTCCATAGTTTTTTCCTTCCATCAAAGTACATGATCAAGTAGTATAAACTGATAATAATATCAAGTCATTAGGTCATTACATATGTTCATAGATTATAACTACTAATGACACCTGAAACATGTTGTGCTCTTATTAGCGGGTTAGTCCTCATGATCTCATCTACTCAAGATCACTAAGTGTGAAATTCCTGAGAAGAAGACTCAATACTCTTGAGCCTCCAGCATTTGATAATCAGACATCATTTATGTCCAGTCACTATGATGTATATAGACCATAGGAAATATGTTTAATATAAATGTTATAGCATAACAAGGTTCTCATTATAGCTCGAGAACTGTTACAACCTTTTGATACGATAATTAATATAAGGAAATTTCTATATATACAATGGACTCATAAATATCAACACTATTATGGTAAGTGTAAATAGCACATAACTCATGGTATACATGATATGGTAATAAAAAATTATTATTTAAGTTGGGTATATGGAACCCACTATTACAAAACTCCAACTTTCACTAGATCCAACTTGCTAACAAACCCTGTTATGTATCACATGATAAAATCATGCTTCTGTTGAGTTAAGGTTGTAGTCGTTGGGCCTGCCACATCTCTACCACATGAATACTTTGCTATCTATGACTTTAACTATAAATAACTCAACTCCAGTAGCCCAGATATAGTGGTTAATTTATTAAATTGTCATTAAATACAAGAAATCACATCCCAAAGGACTGAATAGTTTATTAGTCTTGGTAAACTAGATATATACTTGAAAATAATAATACATTTTATAAAAAATATAAAAAATATACAAATTATTTTATTTGATAATTCTATTATTTCCCTTATCATATCTATTAATATCAATCATAAAATACTTCCTGATATCTTGGGGAAAATAAAGCATAATAAAGAGGTGATATCAAATTCTCAGTAAGGGTATGTGTACAATAGAAGCTATCATGAATAAATAAGCATAAAAAATATGGAAAGTTAAATAATTGAAACACATACCATTTAAATAATAAATTGAGAATAATATGGTGAGAATAAAGGATGATCAAATAATCCATATAAACAATCACACGAGTTCAAAACTTATCCATGGATATTATAACTAATTGACCAATCACATGACCTGCATGGTGTATAAAAGTAATGCATGTATAGTTTTATTTTGAGAAATGGAAACATGTTTATTATGTTTTGAAATTATTAAATAATATATAATTTAATAATGTCAATAATTATATATGAGGATAAATTATGTGCATATTTTAATTGAGAGAGAATGCCTAAATAAAATTGTTGAGGTGTTGAGCATGATGATTATTCTAAAAAAATTTAATTGAAACTAGTGTTTCTATGTGAAATCATTTAACTATTAACCTTTATTTATCCTTTATATCTTTCTAGTAGGATCATTATTATTTTATGGCCAGCTTCCCCAATATTTTGATCTTGGAGATTTTTGGAGCATGTTTTAAGTTCCCCTTCCTTCTTTGGTGGTGATTGTGTTTTATTTATAGCGATGTTTCTCAGAGGTATCATATGGTTTGGTTGTTTGAAACTTTACCCTTACTTAAAACCAAAAGTTTCTTTTATTATTGAGGAATAGAATAGTTTTATAAGTATATGGTGTAATATCTTGGACCCTATTAGACCATTCCTTTGTGTTTTCCTGAGGCTCCGAGGTGTTGTGAGGGAGTCTGGAGATGTTCTGGAAGCTAGAGAAGAGTTCTAGCCATCCCAATGGGAAATGAACCACAAAAATGAGTGTAGTGCTATTTGTTTTGAGTGTCTTGAAGTTTAAAGTTAGGTTTGGTAGTTTTGTGTTTTCCATTTTTGGTGTTTTGAAATTTTGGTTTGGCTGCATGGTGCCAGGGTGCACAAAGGGGAGTGAAATGAACAGGGTTTCCATTTTACTAGGAATTTCAACTAAGAGTTTCAACTGTGTAAAATGGGAGTGAGGGAAAAGACCAAGTATTTGTCTATGTCAGTGTGTTAGGGTTTGGTTAGGTTGATCATTTTATTGATGTATGAAATAAGTGATCAAGGGTCCCCCACATAGTGGTATTTTGTGTAGTGGGTGAAAGAAGTGAGGGATTTGTCTATACACTATAGCACAAGGTGTGGTGGAGATCAGAGGTACATTTCCAAGAATCTATGAGGGTATCCTCACATCTATATAAAGGTAGTTTTCCTTTGTTCCTATAGGTATGTGAGGGTATTACCAAACCTATGTAAAGTTTAGCTCGTTTTTCTAAACCCCACATACATCTAAGCTCCAGCTTCTTAAGCTTGTGTCAGGGTAGACATGGGTTCTTCACTACATCTAGGAAGCTGTGTCAAGGTGCCTTTGAGTTTTTAATCCATTTAAGTGTTCTTATAAATTATTAATACCTATGTTAGGTTATCAAACCACATGAGTGTAAGACCATGTTACCCTTAATTAGTGTGTATAAGTCATCTATGGGTAGCTGATTTTGCATAAAATCCATATTTTCCTCCATGTTTGACTTGCAACACTCTTCTTTAAAAAAACAAGGAAAAATTAATGTAAATTTGTGGTCTTTAAATATATTATGAAATGATTTAATTAAATCAATCACTTCCTAAATTATAGGAGTCTTAAAAGGGTCATGTGAGGGACTTAAAATCAAAACTAATTAATATGAAATAAAACAAGAAATTTTGATGATTATTCTAGGAAATATCATAAAACCATATATATTATCTTCTAAATCCTAGATTCCATCTCATTTGAGTTCCGTAAGTTCTTCTTTAAGTCTTCTCAATCCAAATTCCTCCATTCAAGTCTTGCGAGCCTTCTATGACCATTCAAAGCCCTTCCTACAAGTTTCCAGAACTACAATCAGTTTCTCTCTCCTAATCTTAGAGTATTTCATAAATCATATCTCTAGGTAGGGGATTCAAGACTAGATCCTTTTATTTATGTGTAAATTATAAGACTACCATAAATTTTTCCCATTGGGTAACTATAATGAGTTAACTTAAAGAGATAAATAAGCTAGGATGATGAATATTAAAAAGAGGGTTATGAAATACCTTTATTTATATATATATTTTTCATTATTTCATATGTTTATTATATTTTTATTTTTATATAAAAATAAATAGCATGATTTTTTAGAGATAAATATGACAACAAGGTAACTGATAATTTCAATAAAATTTATTGTATGATATGTTGTTTTTATGCACCCCTTGTTTTCTATAAAATTACATTTCATTGAAATTTTGAATTATTGTCATATTTATTAGTTGGAATCATATTAAATAATTAAATTATAATTAAATCTAGTAATTAAATGTGTCACGAACTGTCCTAATGGGGACCATGATGTGACTCCCCAAGCCCGCCTCCAATAGGTCGGGCTGGCGACTAGCGCTGAGTAGGCATATCACTAACATGAGAGACCTTTTCCTAAGTACCTGTACACGTGAACACATCTCTAAGACTATACAATGATGAAATGTAAAAACAACTAAACAACTGTGCATGCATACCTCTAAATCCCACAACTAGAGTATGATAGGAAGTAAAAGAAACTAAATAGGACCAAATACAATCCCACCACAAAGAGTCTAAAGCATAAGTCCAACATGAAAGGTAATTAATGGGGATTGTTGTAAAAAATATGTAGGAACACACCTCGGTCTGTCTGGTCTCACTAAGCACTATCTGGTCCTAGTCCATTTAGGACTATCAAAAGGTTGACCATCTTCCCAAGACACAACACGAGCAGGCAAAGCACATGTAGGGGTGAGTATAACAATACTCAGTATGACACCCCAAAACCAAAAAGCATACAACAAAGGAAATACAGTCATCTCTATATAGGTATATGTATACAACACATATAATAAGAATATATAGATATACTCAACAAATAAACATAGTCTAAAGGTAAGTCACAGTCATAGTATACCAGCCTAGAATTCCAGTTAGAAGATTCCACAAAGCACTCATCCAAAAGAATATAATCCCAAGTCTGATAGAACTAATGAAATTCGTCTAAGAGGTAGTGATCATAGGGTCTCATAATTAAAGTACATGCCAAAGGTATAAAGATATTATTATACACAAATGAGGACCACTCCCAAGGTTGTGGGGTGATACCAATAACTAAATCTGGATTAACCTGCTAAGTAGAGGATTGACGCTCATGTAGTGTTTCTCACAATGATACTAAGAACTCCACCTAGGACATGGAGATGAACAGAGGATCTAACTATGGGCCTCTCAGTGGGATTCCAAAGAATCTATCCAATAAGTCCTACTGAAGGGATTGTAGTCCTAGGATTTGGATACAATTCTATACTAACCACTAAGGAAGGATAATGGAAACTCTCCCTAATTAAACTTGTTAAATATATATAGGAAAAGGTCACTAATCCATGTATAAAAAAGTATATGGTGTGTAGTAGGGGTTACACAGCATGTCATTTGACCCCGAGTTCTACTCGGGTAAATGGACCGTGTCTCTTGCTCATGTCTGTGTAGAAGTACAAGGTGTGTATGCTACCTATATAGTCTACCCATGTTCTAGTACAAAAAAAATCACCTATGTACATGTTCTATTGTACTGGTACACATCTTATCCCATGTACTTTGTACATGATATATCTCTGTGGGGGGAGTACACGACATGCTCCAGCCCATGTACTTCAACCCGTGTCCATGTACCCTTCAATGTACATTCCAAGTCTCTAGGGATATACCACACATTGTGTGATAGTTTCACACACCGTGCGATACTTAAGTTTCTCCCAAAACCCTAGCTACTGCATAGGGGGGCCCACATAACATGTAGATATGGTTTACATGCCGTGTACTTCAAGAATTTCCAGAATCCCAGATCTGGAATCCACACATCTTCTCCTTCATTAGTTCTTCAATATAGTGACTTTCTTTTTTGAAAATCATGAATCTAGGCCCAATGAAACTTTCCATATCTGAACAACATTATTAGGCCCTTCGATCCGATCGAAAAATAGATTTATATGATGTTCTTCATTGAGTGTCAAAGAACACGAAATCAAGTATCTACATCATCCAATCTTCTGCTGCTACCATCGTTTCACCTCCTTCATGTCATTAAAATCATGGATCTAGGATTTCAGATCATTTTACAAAGAAATAGGTTCACAATTATTGATTTAGTGGGATATGTCGAACTGCGGGCCAAACAAAGAACACCTACAATGAATGGAGAATCGGGGGAGAAAATCCCCAAAATGATCCATAGGATCAAACCTTGATCGATGTTCATGTTGATCTTGGTTCATTACCTTTATAATGATAATAAAATAATTAATAATTTAACTCAAAATGAAAAATTCTCCCAAACACCAATTAAGCTAACCCATCCTGCAAAACGCACTATCCGTGAATCAATTCGCTAGTCGATTGATTTGTGTTCATCACAAGAATCAAGAACAAGGAAGGAAAAAATAAAATAACCACCCTACCTTGATTCATATTAATTTATGATGAAGAACAAGGATGTGTTGTGATCATTGGTGAGATCCTTTAAATCCATTGTGAGTTGATTGTCAATCCATGATCCTGTCGCCGTCCATTTGATAGAAATCCTCCAACGTTCTCTCCAGCAGATCTCCAATGGCTCCAGGGTTATGCGGCTAACCTTGGGACTTTTCCATAGTAGTATATTTAAATACCAACCAAATTACTACATCAAGAATTAAAAATAAAATAATTTTATTTAATAATTTTATTTATTTCCACTCCTGTGATGATTTTTTCACAAATGAACTACTTCAGTAATGGTTATGCCGCAGCTAGGGTAAACCTCGCATTATAAACTCAATGTTTCCCTTGGATTTATGACCCGAGAACCCGTTTAGAATTTATTCCACTTTTTTAGGAAAACTGCATGTATATTCTATTTAATATATTTAATACATTTCAAACATTTATTCAGAGAACACTGGTCCTAGAAATCACATGTTGTATTAGTGCCTTATCTCACAAATAATCCATACAATATCAAAAAACAATACATGGAAAATATGAGTCATTACATAGAAAATATGATTCATTACATTATCCCCACCTTAGATATTTACATCCCCAAAAATACTAAACAAGGTAAACTCAAAAAGATGTGGGTACTGAGCATGAATTTGAGCCTCCCACTCCCATGTTCTATCATAAATATTCCTATGCTTCTAGTATACATGCACTAAAGTAATCACTCACCCATTGAGGATCCTCTTATGTTAATCCTTGATCTCTATTAGGTACTCAGTAAAGGTCGCTCCATCCTTAATGTCCATCTCACTCGAGTCGATAACATGAGATGGGTCATGCATGTACCTTCTTAACTGCGACATGAAGAAGACATCGTGTGTCTAGTCTAATTGAAAAGGTATATCTCAACAGTACTCCACCTTTCCAAATATACGAAGTATCTATAAAGGGACAATGAAACTCAAATATATCTTACCTCCCCAACCAAATATTTTTAATCCACATCGAGGTGAAACTCATAGGAACACGTGTTCTCCTTCCTCGAACTCCAAAGGCCTCTTTCATCTATCAGCATAAGACTTATGACAGCTCTATGAAGTCTTCATCCACTTTTGGATGATTTGCACCTTCTCGATAGTTTCTCACACCAATTATGGGACCATGAGTGCCAACTCTCTTGGATTGGTTTAGCAAAGTGGTGACCTACAAGGTCGCCTATAAAAAGACTCGAATGGTCCCATACTGATGGTGGAATGATAGCTGTTATTGTATGTAAACTCCACCAATAGTAGGTGATCCTCCCAACTATGGAAAAAGTCCAACACGAAAGCTTGAAACATGTCCTCCAGAACCTAAATGTCTAGTCTATCCGACTGTTAGTTTGGGGGTGAAACTCTATGCCTAAGCGTAACTGAGTCCCAGATGCCTCCTGTAACCCCTTCCACAACTGGGATGTGAAGCGATAATCATGGTAAAGAATGATCATAGATGTAAATCTATGGTGTTAGACTATATATTGAACATAGAGGCATCCAAATCCCTCTACTTAACTCTACTCTTCTATATATAAGAAGTGGACCAACTTGGTGAGTCGGTCTACAATCACCTAGTTGGCATCATGTCTCCTGGACATACATGGTAAGACTATCATGAAGTACATGGATATCCCATCCCAATTCCATTTTGAAACCTTAAGGGGTTGAGCTAAACCCATTGGAACTTGGTCCTTAGCCTTCACATACTAACAACTAAGGCATCTAGAGATAAACTCTGCAAATCCTTTCTTCATCCCCAACAACTAAAACTGACGTTGAAGGTCTTGGTACATCTTTTCCACACCTGGATGTACCTCTAAAGAAGACATATAAAATTCTATCAGAACCTCCTCCTGAAAAATCACTGGTACCATCATGAATCTTCTTAAAAGAAATAAATGCTCCCCATATTTAGAAAACCCATCAAGATTGTGTCCAGTGGATATCTGAGTATGTAGGGTCTCACATTTGGTATCTCCAAGTAGTGCCTCCCTGAATTGCTATAAGAACGAATGGGTGATAACCATAAACTGGAGGTAAGCTGCTCCATCTTTATCCACAAAGGATAACCACAATGAGGTAAACTACTCTGACACCTCATTTAGTAACTACAAACCATATCTCCTACTGAGATAATCTGCTACTGAGATAATCTGTTACCAATTTCCCCTTCCTAGAAGTATAGAAAATTTTGAAGTCATAATCTTGGAGGAACTCTAGACATCACCTTTATCTCAAGTTAAGATCCTTATGAGAGAATATGTATTTGATACTCTTGTGATCATAGTAGATAATAAAACAATTTCCCATCAAGTAGTTCCACCACATATTTAGTGAGAAGACTACCGCTTCTAACTCAAGATCGTGGGTCATGTAGTTATTCTCATACGGTCTCAACTAGAGTGAAACATAGACAATCACCACTTTCCTTCACATTAGAACACAACCAATCCTAGTTTCTAATGCATCTAAGAATAATACATACTCAAAACCCTCCTTTGGAAATATCTAGATGGGGGAACTCGTGAAACTCTACCTTAAATACTAAAAATCCTATTGGAACCTCTCTGTTCACATGAAAGGTTACCCCTTTCAGGTCAAAGCTATCATGGGTGATGATATTCTAGATCAGGTATGAATCTTCGATAATACCATACCAACCCAAGGGAGTTCCGCACCTCTGTCATTATCTTAGGTGGTTCCCAAGATAACATTGCATCAATGTTGGCTGGGTCTACTACCACTCCATCTGATGAGATAACGTGTCCCAGAAAGTGGACCACATAAATTCATAACTGGAACTTTGAGATCTTTCTATAAAGCTAGTTCTCTTAGAGTACATATAGAACTATAATCAAGTGTCTCACATGCTCCTCCTCGAATGACGAGTACACAAGGATATCATTAATTAAGACCACCAAGAAAAATTCTAAGAAATAATGAAAGATATGGTTTATGAATCCCATGAACACTGTTGGGGCGTTTTTCATGCCAAAGGGAATCACCAAGTACTCATAGTGACCCTAGTGACACCTGAATGTTGTCTTCGGTATATCCTCATATCGTACTTGAAACTGGTGATAACATGACCTAAGGTTAACCTTTGAGAACCATCATGCCCCTCTCAACTAATCAAAGAGGTCATTGATCCTTGGTAGCATATAGTTTTACTTCACAATCAACTGGTTCAAGTGTCGGTAGTCCACACATAATCTCAAGCTTCCATCTTCTTTCTTGGAAAAAAACTAGGTCTTCCTAAAGTGAAACACCGGGTCTAACAAATCCCTTACTCTATAAGTCCTCTAACTACACCCTCATATCGTGAAGATCTAGGGGAACCGTAGGATATGCTGGCATAGAAATTGGTGCCATTCTAGGGTTTAGATCAATACAAAAGTCTATATATAAGCTTGGAGGTAAACCTATAACTTCCTTAGGGAATATGTCCTCATACTCTTCCACCACTTCAAGAAACCGGGAACTCATAAAATCCACTACACCAAGAGTTAAGCTATCCAACTAATAGGTAATCAGCTACAACCTCCTATGCATGAGTCCATCCTACACTGCATGGGTTTCCTTTTCACTAATAAAGTAAAACCTAGTTCCATCACTGCAGACACGCAACATCCTTCGCCTAAAATAGTCAATATGTGCATGAAATGTAGATAACCATTCCATGCCAAGAATGAAATTGTAAGGCCTCGATGATAATACCAAGAGATTTCAAAAGAAACTCCCACCTCCAAGAGTTGGGTTACACTGTTATCACAAGTGCGTGATCATAGAGTATTCTCCAGTAGAAGTCTCCAAGCATAAGGGTTGAGCCAAGGGATAAACCAGAATATCTAAGTCTCATACAAGGTATGTGGAAAGAAAGGAATGGATAACACCTGTGTCTATAAATAATACATCTAAGGTAGAAAATACACATACCATACCTTGAATCATTCCTAGAGCCTCTAGGTTGTAATATTCGATCGCCTGCAGCTGTCCCTGCCCATATCATCCAGCTCCCTGAGCTTTCCATGGACCACCTAGGGGTGGTGGTGGTAAAAAGTTAAAGCATCGACCACCTCCCACTACTCTCACATCTCATATACCACGTCCATTTCCCTACTAACCTACCCAATCCTATTACTACCTCTTCCTAAGTGGAGAATCTATGATGTATCTATCAACTATACAACATGTCATACAATCTCAAGTAAGATGTCCCCTTCCATCACATGAGTAACACTACCTCTCTATGGGCTGACTAGACCCACCCTGTGAGCCCTGAACCACACACCCTCTATCACGGGACATCCTCCTGAAACATCTCGAAAATCTAGGTCTTAGAGATTGATGTTAGATACCTATTTCCAAGGTCTCTACTCCTAATTTCCCATTTCTAGAAACCACTAGCTGTATCTACTCATCCAAGAAATTCTCTACCACTAAATCTCCCTCAAGAACCTCAGCATAAATAGGAATAAATATAAGGATAACACCATCTCATATGTATCTATGTAGACCTTGATTGAATGTTTAAGCCCTGAATAACTATTCATAAACCATATCCATCAAGTACTTGGAGATTTTGGTAAATCTTGATGAATACTCAGCTACTATCGCACTATCCTTCTAGAGATACAGAAGCTCATGGATATGAAAATACCTCAGTGTACCTAGTGATAAATCCTCTCTAAAAAGGAACTCAAACTATAACCATGCTAGAGTAGCCTCATTGTAAGACTGAGTCACTAACCCCTAGCATCACCCTGCTGAGCTATGAATAAGGCTCTCTACTAGGACCACCATATGATCTATTGTGTCCTGACTAGATAGAAAACTCAGGTCACCACCTCAATCTAGTCCTTAGCCACCTATGGGTTGGGCTTGTCTCGAAACTTGAGGGGTATCTATCGCTAAAACCCATGAATCATGCTCAGCATGTGAACCTCATCCTCTAGTACTCTGGTTACCACATACTGCTCTACCGGTGGTGGTATAACTGGAGCACCACCTGGAGGTAACACCATGGGAACTGGTCCCTGTATCGATGCCTCATCACGGAGGGGATCATTTTCATGATCATGCTGAATCCTAGATGGAATATGTTGTGGAATCATCCTAAAAGTAAACAATATGTACTATGGTTAATGATTATATCTAGAGATATGACTCAAGAAGGACATGGAAACCACCATCCATTCCTATATGATGTATGTACCACTGTTTTCCCTATAAATGGTGTTCTCGTATACCGAGTTGAAAATCAGGTGATCAGTGTCTTGGTATATAGATACATTGGCTACCACACCAACACCGGAGTCCCTAGCCTGAAATTAAAACTTGAAACACCTAACACCATTTCCCCAAACCAAACTCACATACTCTGGTCCTAAGGTAGAACCGACCTCTCTAATACCACTCTATCATGAACCGTCCTAATGGGGCCTATGCTGCGAATCCACAAGCCCACCTAAAATTTTCCAGGGGATGATGACTAGTGCCGAGTAGGTATATCACTGACATGGGAGGCCTTATCCTAAGTACATGTACACACACACACAAATCCAAGACTATACAATGCTGGAATGAAAAAACAACTGAACAACCATGCATACATACCTATAAATCCAACAACCAGAGTATGATAATAAGTAAAAGAAAGTAAATAGGGTCAAATAGAATCCCACCACAAAGAGTCTGAAGCATAAGTCCAAACTTAAAGGTAAGTATAAGGGACTGTAGTAAAAAATCCACAGGAATACACCTCAGTTTTTCTAGTCTCACTAAGCACTGTCTAGTCTTGGTCCATCTAGGACTCTGTCAAAAGGTTGATCATTTTCATAAGAAACAACACATGTAGGAAAATTCCATAAAGGGGTGATTATAAAAATACTCAGTAGGAAACCCCAATACCAAAAATCATACAACAAAGTAAATTCAGTCATCTCTACATAGATATATTTCTATAACACATATAACAAGAATATCTATATATACTGAACAAAGACACACAGTCTAAAGGTAAGTCAAAAATGTAGTATACCATCTTAGAATTATAGTTCGAAGATTCCACAAAGCACTCGTCCGAGAGAATACACTCCCAAGTCTGATAGCACTAATGAAATTTTTCTAATAGGTAGCGCTCACCAGGTCTCATCATTAGAAGTACACATCGAAGGTTTGAAGAGATTACGATACATAGATGGGGATCAATCCCAAGGTCGTGGGGTGATACCAACAACTCAATATGGATTAACCTACTAAGTATAGGATCAATGCCTTTGTATTGTTGGTCACAAAGATACTAATAACTCTACCTAGGGCATGAATATGAACAGAGGATATCACTACAGGCCTCTTAGAGTGATTCCAATGACTCTATCCAAGAAGTCCTGCTGAAGGGATCATAATCCTAGGAGTAGGAGATTATTCCATAATAAACCTCAAGGAAATGATGATGGGAACAAACCCTAATGAAAATTTTCCAAGATACATAGGACAAGGGATCTATTCCATGTATAAAAAATTACACAGTGTGTAGTAGGGGTCACACACCATGTCCCTTGAACCCGATTTTTTCTTATTTAAATGACCTGTGTTTCTTTCCCATGTCTGTATAGAAGTACATGGTGTATAGGATGCCCATGTATTCTACCCATGTGCCAGTACACGACTCTCACCCATGTACATGTGTCCATGTACTAGAACATGACTTAGACCGTGTACTAGTAAATGACTTGGCCAATGTACTTGGTCCATGCCATGTTCATGTGGGAGAGTACAGGGCGTGCTCAAACCTGTGTACACTAACCCTTGTACTCCAGACCATGTCTGTGTACCTTACAAGGTACATGCCAAGTTTATAGGGAGATACCAAATACTGTGTGATAGTTTCACACATCATGTGATACTTAAGTTTCTCCTGAAACTCTAGCTGCCACACAGGGGGTCCCACATGATGTGTAGATTCGGTTTACACACCATGTAATGCCATAATTTCTAGAGTCCCATGTCTGGAATATGAATGTATTATCCTTAATTCATTCTTCAATACAGTTACCTCATTTCCAAATAATCATGAATCTAGGAACAACAAACCTTTCCATCACCAAACAATATGATTCGACCCTTCTATCCACTCAAAAAATGGATTTATACACTGTTCTTCATTGCATGCTGAAGAACGGAAAATCAGGTATCTATGTTGTCTAATACGCTATTTATACCATAGTCACACCTCTTTCACATTATTCCAATCCCAAATCTTTTATTTTGGGTCATTGTGTGAAGAAATGGGTGCACAATGATTTATTGAGTGGCAAATGTCAAACCGCGGTCCAAAAAATGAACGCCCATGATGAACGGAGAATTAGGGGAAAACCACCAAAACAATCAAGAGGAATGGACATCAATCTATATTCATATTGATATTGGTTTGTTTCTATTAAAATGACAATTGAATAATCAATAATTTAATTCATGAATAAAAATTATCCCAAAACCTGATTAATCCACCCCACCCCACAGAACGCACGATCCACGAATCAATCCATTAGTCAATTGATTCACATTCATCATAAGAATCAAGAACGAGGAAGAAAAAAATAAAACAACCAACATAACTTGATGCATATTAATTATTGATGAATAATAGGGTTTCACCATGATCATTAGCGAGATCCTTTGAATTTTCCATGAGTCGATCATGAATCCATGATCCTGTTGTTTTCCGTCTAAGAGAAATCTGCTAATTTTCTCTCCAGTGGATCTCCAATGGATCCAAGGTTACGTGGATAACCCTATGATTTTTCCATAGTTGTTTATTTAAATACTAACCAAATCATTGCATCAAGAATTAGAAATAAAATAATTTTATTTATTTCTGTGACCTCCATGAATTTTTCATAAACAACCCATGTCGAAAATGGTTATGTGGTGCCTAGGGTAAACCTTTCATTCTAAACTTTAAAGTGCCCTCATATTTCTAATCCAGGCATCCATTTATATTTTATTCCACTTTTTTAGGAAAACTATGTGCACGTGCTATTTAATATATTTAATATATTTCAAACATTTATTTCAAGCACTTTGAGACTCGGAATCGCACGCCGTCTTATCACCTAGTCTCAAAAAACAATCCATACAATATCCAAAAATAATAGATGAAAAATCTGAGTCATTAAAAAATGGTTTGTATGGATATTTATGATTTTAATGATAGTGGACCATGTATTATTTCTACTTAGTATATAATTATTGATTGTTTCTATGTGGATTATAAAATATGAGGTGGTTGGTATATAATTTTTGGTTTGTTAGTGATGCTTCATAGCATGGTATGGCATGAATTAACAAATTTAGAAAGTGGGTTGTATCTAGAATTTTTTTTTGGGATTTTAATTAAATTTTTAAAGTTCCATGAGTTGAAATTCAATAAGAACATATTGTAATTGGAATTTAAATAATTGAAATGGGTGAATAATGGAATCAAATAAATTCAGGAGATGGATGAGTATGGTTTATCAATAAATATGGGATAAAATGGATAATAACCCCAATTTCAAGTGAATAAAAGAATAAAATGGGACAAAAAATGGTTTTTATGGTTGTTTTGTGTAGTTTGGGCAGTTGGTGTTTTAGAAGCAATAATGGCTATGAATGGGTAGTAGTGATGAAGTGGTGGATATATAAATTATGATCAAATTGTTTGTATTCCCCCTAGGTTGTAATTTTTGTGCATCTATTATACCATGTATTTTATTGTGATTTCTAAACAGAGCCCATATGAGTCATGTATTTTATACTAACACCAAATATTTTGGTTCTAGGTGTTTTCCCAAACAACCAGGTCGGTGATGGAAGATGGTTGACTACCCCTTCTTCCCTACCCTCACTTTAGCAGTAGACTCAATACGATGGATCGAGGTTGGTATGATCATGCAAGGTGTGGGAGTGGCATGTGGTGTACCCGATGATGTGATGATGATGGTTATGTGGCAGGGGTTGTGCATGGTAGGAGGAGGGAATGGGATTGATGTACTTTATGTGCATGATACTCTAATGATATAGTTTTTAGGTGATAGATATGGATGTGATATGAATATGATGTGATGATGTGATATGTGGTTTTCCTAATGGAAACATGAGATGTTGGAACCTATGAGAGTTTTGGTAGATAGGGATGCATCTTGTCCCATATCAGGCAGTAAGGGATGGGAGAATTTTTTTTTGATGTTTGGAGTGTGTGATTAGATAATTAGTGGGAAAGTGGTTATGGGGAACCTATGATTATACTTGTATAAGATACTTGACGAGTAAGCCTTGGTGAGGTTGGGAATGGATAGTTAAACTATTAGGTTCTTGGCAGTTCTACTTTTTACTCACTAGAGCATTAGTATGATTTTCTCACATTTTCATGAAAGGTATTGAGAAGGATCCTATTGAGTATATCTGTTATGATCACCCCTATATATCTTCTAGGAAACCATGAGGGTTTTGGTGACCGAGGTGGATCAGGCTATCTTGGGGCTAGAGTTTCTGTTTGGATCTATAACTTAGGAATATTTTTCACTTTTATTTTGGAGATGTATTTAATATGACATAACATGCATTATTTTATTTATTTATATGGATCTTAGTTTATTTTAATTATTGTGGTGTTGATTGGAATTTATTCTCTTATCTATTTCTCTAAACATTTAAATCATGGGTAATGCCTCCCATTGTGTGTTATACACCATCATTGCTAGTCGCTAATCTTGGATCTATTAGAAGTGGTCTTCTGGGGTCACTCCTCTTCACTACTAGCCTGAGAGGGGTACCGATGGATGGGGGAGTCGTGAAAAAAATCCTTCTTATAATAATTGAATAAATTAGTACATTTTTCCTATAACAATTTTAAATCATCAATAAATGGCAACAAGTAAGCATCAATATCATTTCCAGACTGTTTTGGTCCAAAAATAATTAATCTCAACATAACATATTTTCACTTCATATAAATTTGAGGGGGAAAGTTATAAATTACCAACATAACAAGCCAAAAACTATGTTTGATACTAAGGCTACAATATAGATTCATTCCATCTGTGCCCAACCCAAGACAAAGATTTTGAACTTCATTTCTGAATATAGGGAATTATTAATCAATTTTCTTTAATTATGGGGAATTTGATGGATTATATAGTTTTCCATAATATATTCACTCTTTTTCTCATCTTAAACTTTTTAAATATTTTGAATTTGTAAATAAATTATTCAAACAAGTAATTATAGGAAAATTCTAAATTTCCTTAGTGGGAGGTACTTAGAATAACACATGAATCAATACGTGATATTTCTTTTAACTTATACCATGATGTCCTACATTTGGGTCACTCTATACCTTCACATTCCTTTTTATACAACACAATGTAATTGTGTTATACACATATCTTATCTTACCCTAATCCCATTAAACATACTATTTTTTACATCATAATTTGAATCTTGTAGACTGTTGTCTTATAGAAGTATGTCTTTCAATAACTTAAGAAATTACTTAAAACTTTCATCACTCTATTAATTCCTATTTTTCAAATCAACCATTCTTAACACCATGTATAAAAATATAAATTTGATATAAACTAGTTGTTAGAGTTGGTGTCTTAGAACCAGCTATTTTTACTTTGATTACATGATTATTTGATGTATTAAATATTAAATTAAACATCTTATTATATTTTGTTCATTGTTATTCATAAATTTAATGTAATGATTTTCTAAAGTATTTTTCACATTGATAAGGTCATAGTAGTTACCCTTTATGATGAGAAACTTGAAGTTCTATGACAATATTCTTAATATAATTATGTTTTGGGATAACATACTATGATAAGACACATAGTATATAGACTATTAGGTGTGAGTACTTGTAAGAAGATGATACTTCTTCTCATAAAGTTCTAACTTTGTAATCTCCAAGATAGGAGATTATGAGAATAGAACTTCCAGTAGGAATTCAGTATGTTTTGGTGTCATCAGATATTTCTATCTTTGAGCATGTGTAATGGTCCTTAGACTTTAAGATTATCATTAATGCATGTCACGACTGTAACACCCCAACCCTAGTTACCCAGAGTCGGTGCATTATTACATAACATTGGCATGATCACAGGAGATCAAGTCTCAAAATACAGATTAGTTTAGTAGCCTTGGAAGTACTAGATACATACATAAGTTTTACATTAAATTATCAAATGGAAAAACAACAACATTGTGTCCCCTATGAACACACTCATATCCCCTAGCCTATTCTTGCAGGTTAATCTTAATATACTTCTTCACATCCTGGGAAAAAGAAAACATAAGAAAGGGGTGAGTTCAGATGCTCAGTAAGGATAACAATATAGTAGAAAATATCATAAATAAGGATAAACATTTAAGAAAATTTATAAGACCAAAACAAAATCCTTTTAAACTTAAACTTCAGTATAATATGCCAAAGATAAATCAAATAATTCCATTTAATTATTCACATAGATATTCTACTAGTCGAATAATCACATGTAATATCAATAGCTAATTTCATAATGATGGAATGCATAATATCGGACATCATAACCATATAGTCAAGGCCTCGTGCCAAGAATACAATTAAGATTTTGTCAAGGCATTGTGCCAAGATACTAGTTTTTCTCATTAGACCTACCAATGCATCGAGGAGCTATAGCGGGCTCCACCCGTCACTTACTAAGTGCAATGCATTCTTTATATGAAAAGGTTGAAACATAAAATAAACATTTGTATTAAAACTAGCATATGAAATGTTAATACTTTAACCATAAACCATGAATGGTATAAAAACAACACATCCATAGTCAAACATATCACAAAACCTTCAATACAATATGGAATATTTTATCATAACAAATCAACTTCAAACAAGTGTAAAATCTATCAAAGGATGTTGACATAGATGAGATCAAAAATATTTGAGAGAAATATATCTTTCTATTTTGAAATCATTTAAAAGTTATGAAATTATAAAAGAAAACATTTATTTTGAAAATATTCTTATAATCTTTTAAGGGAAGCTTCGAAGGTGTTATAACAGTGGAAAATAGCTGCACCCTCCGTATAAGTTAAAAAAATTATTACCTTAATTTGTTGAAAAGGTCATAAAGTACCTTGTTTAGATAACAACAGAAAGATTCCTTTAATTTTTTTTATAAAAAGTAAAACAAGGGTATAAATTACTTTAACCAATATTCTAGGAAATAGTAAAAATGTTTTGAAATACATTTTTAAGAAACACGGATGTGGATGATAAAGAAGTCCCAGTAGATAATTACGTATAAACAACCTCAGATAATAAGAAGATTGTAAAATTAACCCTTAACTTGTAATTTTCCTTAGTCTAGGGTAGGTTAAACTCCTTTATAATGGTAAAATCATTGTTATTAAATTATAAAATTACCACATACATAAATTTGATATCATATATGATCTTCTAATATTGCTTTGTTAATGATATTTTAGTAGTATTATCATTTCGGTTGTTAACTGATTCCTTTTCCTTTATATGTTTTGTTAAGTAAGTCACGTTTTTTATGGATAGTATGAATTTGATTCATATCCAGAATGATATTAAGTTCTTAAACATTATTTTTAATAATAAAATGAAATTTATTCTTGAATGGTTACGATGGGGAATGAATCTCATCGCGTTTGTGGAGATGGTAATCCGTACGTACGCATGAGCGACAATATCATTATATTGATTGTAAAATCGTATGTAATTGGATGGAATATCATATATAAAGAATAATTAAAATGTTATATTTATTATTAAAATCAATTATACTCATTATTATACCCATCCAAAAAATGAAGCGTTGAATAACAAACTACACCACAACATGGAGACAGTAAGCTGTACGTATGCACGTATGGTGACTTTGTCAGTCATATGATGGATAGAATAATGAATATGGTTGTACCATATTTATAATAACATCAAAGTATGTATAAGGTATTGGAGTTATTATTTTGGTATGGAAACAACAAATAAAGAGGAAGTGGAAGAAGAAAAGAACTTTGAAAGAGGTGATGAAATTATTACCTCTTCTTCGGGTGCTTGCTTTTGATTTGATAAAAAGGTCTCCTTAGGTTGGATTTCTGATCAAAGTAATTCCTATATTTTGAATTGAGGGTAGTTGGGAGGATACTTGAGCAGGTATTGGCCGAGCCAAATGGCTTTGGAGGTGTGATTTTGAGAGAAGGGGAAAATCGTTTTATAAGAGAGGTGAGGGTCACTTTAGGAAAAGCCTAAAATATTAGTTTATTATACAATGATATTTGGTTTATAATGGCTCAAAAAGGATTTATTTATAGGATAAGGTGGGTCTGGTTCGAGAACCTCTCTCCCAATATGTTTTATACAGGTTTAGGTCACCATATTAACCTTATCTTTTAGATTTAACTCTTAGTTAAGTAGTTTAACTTTTACCATGTATTCTTGTATTATTACAATAAATGCTTAATTAAATTACTATAAAAATCCAAGAGAACCCCAAGGGGTTCATTATTAATATATATATCCTTATCTAAGTCCTTTGGTTTAACCTTATATTTTTAGGAATATTATATAATTTAATAATATAGTATTTATTTTAAGAACTCAATTATGTCAATTTTGACACTATTTGGTATTTTGTTTGTGTGAAAGTCATAAAAACTTTATAACTTTAAAAAAATTTATTTAATCAACCCTATCATGTCATATTAACCTATAAAATTAGTTTAATGCATCTAAAGTCACAATTTACATTTATTTGGATATTTATAATATCAATTATTTTAATCTTATATTAATAAGGTAATTACTGCATCATCATTGTGTCATAAATAAATTTAATTATATAATCTCTAGAAATTATAAATAAAATACTATTATTTAGGAATTTTTTTTAGATTTATAATGAATATTTATAGTCGAATTTACCTTATGTATAACCCTATATTAAAAATATTTTAGTTATTAAAATTTGAATTTAACACTTTTAACTCTTCTTTAAATAAAATAATAATAAATGTCCTAATATAATCCAAGTGAATAAAATAGGATCATATTTTATCCCTAAGGTTTATTTTGGTCTAAATACACTTATCCAATAGAATTTTGACATGTGTTAGGGTAATTATAATATCATTTTTACCTTTAATTACCCTATTTACTTTTAACCGCGGTAAATAAAATCCAAATGTTACTATTCTCCAAAAATTATTTTCATCATATTGAACCACATTTTAATTACTAATTTCAACCATGTATCCTGAATTTTTTAAATTCAATTAACAGAAGCGGTAAAATTATGTTTTATGCAAATTTGCAAATGTGCCAAGAAGGTGGGTAAAAGATGTTAAAAAGTTCAATAAAATTTTACACATCTAATTTTATTATAAAATGACTCCAATTAATTACATTTAACTAATATAGGTATTCTGTATCTATTTTTACTTAAAATAAATTTAAATAAAATAAATAATTATTTAAATAAAAATTCGGTTTTAAACAATAACGTAGTGTTTTTGACTATTCATCAAAAATTGAAAGTTTTCGGAAAAATACAAAAAATTCACCCAAAGATAATTTTCATATTCAGAATTAAAAACTGATATCTATTTTATCAAATTCAAAACATATAAGTTTCATTAATTAATTTAAAATTAATTCCTGTTTTCAAAACCAGAAAGCGGGTTTTTGAGAATTTAAAACTATCAAAAGATTGAAATGTTTTTATGTCCAATTTAAATGTAAAATTACTTCCAATGACCAAAATTAGATTAAATGATAAAAAAATAATCTAATTATACTTCAAAACCATTCAAATTTATAATTTAACACTATAAATTATTTTTATTAAAAAAGTAGTTTTCAATTAAAATTTAATATTTTTCACAATTCATCAAAATATGAAAGTTATAAAAAAAAACACCAAAAATTTATCCAAACTAAATTTTTATGTCCCACTTCTAAAGAAGAAGTTTATTTTGTCAAATTGAATATATAAAAGTGTTAAATATTGTATTTCTCCATTAAAAGGCGGTAAAATTGCATTTTTTTTGAATAATACTTCTTTTATCTGAAAAAATGATTTTGTTATTATATTATGTATAAAAAAACATAATATGGATGTTAAAATTATATGGAGTATATAAAATTCAAAATTCAGTTAATACTATTCATAATCGCTTTTTAAATGACAAGTTTGGTAAGTCGTGGTGCACTCGAACTCGGTGTTATGTGTCCCACAAGCTATTGAATTACTTTAAAGAGATAATGTACTATGAAATCCTGGGGTGTTACATTCTCCCCTCTATCAATAAATTTCTCCCTCGTAATTTGAAATTGTTCTTCGAAAATAAAAGGTTGAAAATAGAAAATACCTTTGTGGAAAACCCACATCGGAAATAGGGGTACTAAAATTTAGTCTTAATAAGAGCGAAAGGGAAATGAAAAAGTCACCACCAAATTTGGGTTTCGAATATGAGGACATTGATGGAAATTATAGACACATAATTGAAGGAAAAACATAAATATTGATAGGGAGTGATTGAGGTCATCAATCACAAACATGTGAACAATAAATTCAAAATTGAGGGCCTCAAAGTCATAAATCTATGATGATTTGAAATATCATTGGTTCAACAAAACATAAGGTATTAGGATATTTTTTTTTGGTTTTAATATCCCTTCCCTAAAGTTTAAGGAAAAAAGAATACTTGACAAGTAGAGTTCCATCCATAAATAGTTTCTACCATAAACTCATCTTTCACTCCAAAAGATAATAGAACTCAAAAATATTCTATTTAACCTAATTGTATGGGGTTTCCAAAAAAATGAATTTATAATTCATCTGTCAGACCATTTAAAGAACAAAACTACATTATACAAACTAAGACATCATGTAGGCCAATGGTAGGTGATGCACCCTTGTCTCCATTCAGTTGCGGGTTCAAGTCTCACAGACTTGTTGAACGTGATAGGTTGTCACCCGACCTTTGAGTTTTCCTTTTTATAAAAATCAAAAAATAATATTAATAAATGTTTTAAAATTAAACCATAGTATCCAATGTCCTACTTAATCCATTCCAACATTTAGACTTATCCAAAATACTTGTGTACAAACTCATAGTCCAAAAATTTATAAGGAAGGTCCACATAACATAATGAAGATATCTTTTTTCCACATAATAACATGTGAGTAACTTCATCATGTATTCTCTGAAAACATAGTAACACCCTGAGTTACCATAAAACCTTATTGATTACAATATGCTCTATTATTACTTATATAATACTATATATATTCCTTATATCCAAAAAATTTGAATACTCCAACAATGACGGAATAAACAAACCATTAACCAGTTTTAAGGTAGTCAAGAATATCCAATATAATTTATCCAAATCAATCATATGTTATTCCAAAATCCCAAAATCAATATCAGGACCATATTAAGGTTTATCTTTCATTCAACCATGTATTTTCCAAAAAGTTTAACTTACTATTGAGTCACTTTTCATAGTACCATATAATGTCAAATCCTCAATGAAATAGTACTGTAGTATAACCCATATTTATTTCCATAATTAATATAACCAATAAATCATCGATACAACAATAAAATGACATAATTCATTAATAAAAATATAATAACACTAATTATTACTCTTTATCCGTGGTAGTATCATAACTTGATTATTATCCAAAAGAATCATTTGGGGTAAAATCTGATGATTGGTACATTGATTCACGTAGTGTCCCAACTCATTATAGATGAATCATTGTACATTTGAAACCTTTTTCTTACCCTTGCAATCACGTACATGGTTTCCTTTTCCTCCGCACTTATAACAAACTCCCATTACCTTAAATCATTTACCAAGGTGATTATTTTCATAGTTATTACATATATTAAAATCCTTCTTTCCCTTCTTCCCTTTATCCATATTTCTCTCTACCATCCTTTTCTTCTCTGGCTTCCCTTCAAAGCCATAGGACTCAGAGAATTATTTACTTATCTTATTAATGCATGATACTATTTCTTCATATGATGATAATACATGGGAGACTATTTTCCTTCTAAATGTTGGATTAATACCATCAAATATATGATCCTTCTTACTCATTGGATCATGCGTATTGTTGAAGTTCTCATTCCTTCTACTGGGAACCATTTATAAACAATGGAATAAACTAGGCTAGTTTATGAATTAAAATGCATAATTCTAAACTGGTAAAACACTTGACATAAATTGAACAATTTATGCATATAATACATAATCATAAAAATGTTTTCTTTGAGGAAGTATTTACTCATAAATCCTTCATAATGGTTTGTAAAGAAAATGTGAATTAACCTAAGCATATCCCCTGAGAGTGTCGTAACCAAGAGTGAAAAAAGTCTCATTATCATGTACCAGGATACCCTAGGTCAAGCCTGAAACTCTTTGTCAGAGTTTTCACTCCAAGGTACATCTTTTCCAGAGCCGCCTTTACCTGATCATATCGAGACAAGGATGAATTGCTTGGAAAACTCACAAAATCTCTACATTACCAAAATTCTAGGAAGTTCTTATATACGAATCCTCAAATTTTATCTTAGGGTAATGTTTTATAATAAGAGTTTTTCTAAATCTAGCTTCCAAGGTTTGTGGTAATATTCTTCTGATACCATCTTTAACGCCACAAACCTTGTTACCCAGAGTCGGTGCATTATTACGTAACATTAGCATGATCACAAGAGATCAAGTTTCTAAAGACCAATTAGTTTAGTATCCTTGGAAGTACTAGATAAATACATAAGTTTTACATTATATTATGAAATGAAAAAACAACAACATTGTGTCCCATTTGAACACACTCATATCCCATATCCTGTTCTTGCAGGTTAATCATAATATACTTATTCACATCCTGGTAAAAAGAAAACATAAGAAAGGGGTGAGCTCATATGCCCAGTAAGGATAACAATATAGTGGAAAATATCATAAATAAGCATAAACATTTAAGGAAATGTATAGGACTAAAAACAAAGGACTTTTAAACTTAAAATTCAGCATAATATGCCGAAGATAAATCAAATAATTCCATTTACTTATTCAAATCCATATTCTACTAGTTGAATAATCACATGTAATATCAATAGCTAATTTCATAATGATGGAATGCATAATGCCAGACATCATAACCACATAGTCAAGGCCTCGTGTTAAGACTACAAATAATATTTTGTCAAGGACTTGTGCCAAGACACTAGTTTTTCTCATGAGACCTAGTGATGCATCAAGGAGCTATAGCGAGCTCCAACTGTCACTTACTAATTCCAATGTATACCTCATATGAAAAGGTTGAAACATAACATAAACATTCATATTAAAACTAGCATAATAAATGTTAATACTTCAACAATAAACCATGAGTGGTATAAAAACAACACATCCACAGTCAAACCTATCACAAAACCTTCAATATAATATGGAAAATTGTATCATAACAAATCAACTTCAAACAAGTGTAAAATCCATCAAAGGATGTTGACATAGATGAAATCAAAACTATTTGAGAGAAATATATATTTCTATTTTGAAATCATTTAAAAGTCACATAATTATAAAAGAGAACATTTATTTTTAAAATATTCTTATAAGCTTGTAAGGGAAGCTTCGAAGGTGTTATAACGGTGGAAAATAGCCACACCCCCCGTATAAGTTAAAATAAACTATTACCTTAATTTTTTGAAAATGTCATAAAGTACCTTGTTTAGAAAACAACGAAAAGATTCCTTTCATTTTTTTTATAAAAAGTAAAAAAAGGGTATAAATTAATTTAACCCATATTCTAGGGAATAGTAAAAATGTTTTGAAATAATTTTTTAAGAAACAAAAATATGGATTATAAATAAGTCTCAGTAGATACTTATGTATAAACAACCTCAGATAATAAAGAGATTGTAAAATTAACCCTTACCTTGCACTTTTCCTTAGTCGAGGGTAGGTTAAACTTCTGTATAATGGTGAAATAATTGTTATTAAACTATAAAATAACCACATATATAAATTTGATATCATATATGATCTTCTAATATTACTTTGTTCATGATATTTTAGTAGTATCATCGTTTCAGTTGTTAACTGATTCCTTTTCTTTTATATGTTTTATTAAGTAAGTCACATTTTTTATGGATAGTATGTATTTTATTCATATCTATAATGATATTAAGTTCTTAAAAATTATTTTTAATAATAAAATTAAATTTATTCTTGAATGGTTACGTTGGGGAATGAATCTCATCGCGTTTGTGGAGATAGTAATCCGTACGTACGCAAGAGCAACAATATCATTCTATTGATGGTAAAATCGTATGTAATTGGATGGTATATAATATATACAGAACAATTAACATGTTATGTTTATTATTAACATAAATTATACTCATTATTATACCCATACAAATAATGAAGTGTTGAACAACAAACTACACCACAACGTGGAGACGGCAAGCTGTACGTACGCACGTATGGTGACTTTGTCATTCATATGATGGATAGAATAATGAATATTATTGTACCATATTTATAATAACATCATAGTATGTAGAAGTTACTGGATTTATTATATTTTTATGGAAACAGCAAAGAAAAAGGAAGGGGAAGAAGAAAATAACTTTGAAAGAGGTGATGAAATTATTACATCTTCTTTGGGTGCTTCCTTTTGATTTGATAAAAAGGTCTCCTTAGCTTGTATTTATAATCAAATTAAGGCATATATGTTTAAGTGAGGGTAGTTAGGAGGATACTTTAGTAGGGGTTGGCTGATCCAAATGGCTTTGGAGGTGTGATTTTGAGATAAGTGGAAATACCCTTTAATAAGAGAGGTGATGGTCACTTTAGGAAAAGCTTGAAATATTAGTTTATTATACGATCATATTTTGTTTATAATGGATCCAAAAGGATTTAATTAGAGGATAAGGTGGGTATGGGTCGAAAAAATCTCACCCAATAGGTTTTATACAGGTTTAGGTCACCATATTAACCTTATATTTTAGATTTAACTCTTAGTTAAGTAGTTTAACTTTTACCATGTATTCTTGTATTATTACAATAAATGCTTAATAAACTTACTATAAAAAGACAAGAGAACCCCAAGTGGTTAATTATTGACATATCTAAATTTATATAAGTACTTTTTATGAACCTTATATTTTTAGTAATATTATATAATTTAATAATTTAGTATTTATTTTGAAAACTGAATTATGTCAATTTTGACACTATTTGGTATTTTGTTTTTGTGAAAGTCATAAAAACTTTGTAACTTTGAAAAAAATTTAATTAATTGAATATATCATGTCATATTAACCTATAAAATTAGTTTAATTCATCAAAAGTCTCAATTTACATTTATTTTTATATTTATAATATCAATTATTTTAATCATTCATTAATAAGGTAATTACTACATCATCATTGTGTCATAAATAAATTTAATTATTTAATGTCTAAAAATTATAAATAAAATATCATTATGTATGAAATATTTTTATCTTTCTAATGAATATTTATTGTCGAATTTACCTTATGTATAACCCTATATTAAAAATATTTTAGTTATTAAAATTTGAATTTAACACTTTTAACTCTTCTTTAAATAAAATAATAATAAATGTCCTAATCTAATCCAAGTGGATCAAATAGGATCATATTTTATACCTAAGGTTTATTTTGGTCGAAGTAAACTTATCCAATAGAATTAGGACATGTGTTAGGGTAATTATAATATCATTTTTACCTTTAATTACCCTATTTACTTTTAACCGTGGTAAATAAAATCCAAAAGTTACTATTCACCAAAATTGTTTTCATCACATTGAACCAAATTTTAATTACTTATGTAAACCTTGTGTATCAGATTTTTGAAATTAAATTAACAGAATTGGTAAAATTAAGTTTTATGCAAATTTGCAAATGTGCCAAGAAGGTGGGTAAAAGACGTTAAAAAGTTCAATAAAATTATACACATATAATTTTATTATAAAATGACTCCAATTAATTACATTGAAATAATATAGGTATTATGTATCTATTTTGACTAAAAATAAATTTAAATAAAATAAATAATTATTTAAATAAAAATTCAGTTTTAAAAAATAGCGCAGTGTTTTTCACTATTCATCAAAAATTGAACGTTTTCTGAAAAATACAAAAAATTCACACTAAGATAATTTTGATATTCAGAATTCAAAAATGATGTATATTTTACCAAATTAAAAACATATAATTTTCATTAATTAATTTAAAATTAATCCTCGTTGTCAAAACCAGAAAGCGGGTTTTTTGAGAATAAAAAACTATCAAAAGATTGAAATGTTTTTATGTCCAATTTAAATGTAAAATTACTTACAAGGACCAAAATTGGATTAAATGATAAAAATATAATCTAATTATAATTAAAACCATTCAAATTTATAATTTATCACTATAAATTATTTTATTAAAAAATTTGTTTTCAATTGAAATTTAGTATTTTTCACTATTTATTAAAATATGAAAGTTATAAAAAAAACGCCAAAAATTTATCCAAACTAAATTTTTATATCCTGCTTCTAAAGAAAAAGTTTATTTTGTCAAATTGAATATATAAAAGTGTTACATATTGGATTTAAAAAGGGTTCGCTATTAAAAGGCGGTAAAATTGCATTTTTTTTTGAAAAATACTTCTTTTATCTGAAAAATTGAATTTGTTCTTATATTTTGTATAAAAAAACATAACATTGATGTTAAAATTATACGAAGTATATAAAATTCAAAATAAAGTTAATACTATTCCTAACCACTTTTTAAACGGTTAGTTTGGTAAGTTGTGGTGCGCTCGAACTCAGTGTTGTGTGTGCCGCAAGCTATTGAATTACTTTAAAGAGATAACGTACTATGAAATCTTGGGGTGTTACATTATCCCCTCCTTAAATAAATTGTTCCCTCACATATTGAAATTGTCATTTGAAAATAAAGGTATGAAAATAGAAAATACCTTTGTGGAAAACCCACATCGGAAATAGGGTTACTAAAATTTAGTCTTAATAAAAGGGAAAGGGAAATGAAAAAGTCACCACCAAATTTGGGTTTCGAATAGGAGAACATTGATGGAAATTATAGAAACATAATTTTAGTAAAAAAATAAATATTTATAGGGAGTGATTGAGTTCATCAATCACAAACATGTGAATAATAAATTCAAAATTAAGGGCCTCAAAGCCACAAATCTATGATGATTTAAAAAATCATTGGTTCAACAAAACATAAGGTATTAGAATAAAACATTTTTGGTTTTAAGATCCATTCCCAAAAGTTTAAGGAAAAAAGAATACTTGAAAAGTAGAGTTCAATCCTTTAACTAGTTTTTACCATAAACTCATCTTTCACTCCAAAAGATAATAGAACTCAAAAATATTCTATTTAACCTAATTGTATAGGGTTCCCAAAAAATGAATTTATAATTCATATATGAGACCATTTTGAAAACAAAACTACATTATACAGACTAGGACATCACGTAAGCCAGTGGTAGGTGATGCACCCTTGTCTCCATTCAGACTCGGGTTCAAGTCTCGCGACCTTGTTGGACGCGACGGGTTGTCGCCCGACCTTTAGGTTGTCCTTTTTATAAAAATTCAAAAATAATCTTAAGAAATGTTTTAACCTTAAACTATAGTATCCAATGTCCAACTTAATCCATTCCAACCTTTAGACTTATCCAAAATACTTGTGTGCAAACACATAGTCCAAAAATTTATAAGGAAGGTCCACAAAACATAATGAAGATATATTTTTTCCACATAATAACATGTGAGTACCTTCATCATGTATTCTCTTAAAACATGGTAACATCCTAAATTACCATAAAACATTATTGATTACATTCATTCTCCCTTATTCATTATATAATACTAGATATATTCCTTATATCCAAAAAATTTGAATACTCTAATAATGATGGAATAAAAAAACCATTAATCAGTTCCAAGGTAGTTAAGAATATCCAAAATAATTTTTCCAAATCAACCATCTCCTATTCCAAAATCACTACCTCAGTATCAGGACCATATTAAGGTTTATCTTTCCTTCAACCATGTATTTTCAAAAAAAATTTAACTTACTTTTGAGTCACTTTTCATAGTACCAAATAATGTCAAATCCTCAATGAAATAGTACCGCAGTATAATCCTTATTTATTTCAATAATTAATATAACCAGTACATCATCGATACAAAAATCAAATGACATAATTCATTAATAAAAATAAAATAACACTAATTATTCCTCTTCATCTATGGTAGTATCATAACTTGATTATTATCCAATAGAATCATTTGGGGTATACTCTGATGATTGGTACATTGATTCGCGTAGTGTCCCAACTCCTTATAGATGAAGCATTGTACATTTAACACCTTTTTCTTACCCTTGCATTCACGTACTTGGTGTCCTTTTCCTCCACACTTATAACAAACTCCCATTCCCTTCAGTCATTTACCAAGGTGATTCTTTCCATAGTTATCACATATGAGAAAATCCATCTTTCCCTTTTTCCCTTTATCTATCTTTCTCTCTACCATCCTTTTCTTCTCTGGATTCCCTTCAAAGCCATAAGACTCAAAGAATTATTTATTTATCTTATTAACACATGATACTATATCTTCATATGATGTGAATACGTGGTAGACTATTTCCCTTCTAAATGTTGGATTAAGACCATAAAAGATACGATCCTTCTTACTCTTTGGATCATGCGTATTGCTGGAGTTCTCATTCCTTCTACTGGGCACCATTTCTAAACAATGGAATATACTAGGTTAATTTATTTATCGTAATGTATAATTACAAACTTGTAAAACACTTAACATAAATTGAAAAATTTATGAATATAATCCATAATCATAAAAATGTTTTTTTGAGGAAGTGTTTACTCATAAATCCTTCATAATGGTTTGTAAAGAAAATGTGAATTATCCTAAGAATATCTCCCGGGAGTGTCGTAACCAAGAGTTAAGAAAGTCCCATTATCATGTACCAGGATACCTTAGTTTAAGCCTAAAACTCTTTGTTTGAGTTTTCACTACTAGGTACATCTATACCAGAGCCGCCATTACCTGCTCGTATCCATACAAGTATGTATTTCTTGGAAAACTCACAAAATCTCTATACTACCAAAATTCTAGGAAGTTCTTCTATATTAATCCTCAAAGTCTATCTTAGGGTAACGTTTTATAATTAGAGTTTTTCTAAATCTACCTTCCAAGGTTTGTACTAAAGTTCCTCTGATTCCAACTTTAACACCCATACCCCAGTTACCCAGAGTCAGTGCATTATTACATAACATTGGCATGATCACAAGAGATCAAGTCTCTAAAGACCGATTAGTTTAGTAGCCCTGTAAGTACTAGATACATACATAAGTTTTACATTACATTATGAAATATAAAAACAACAAAATTGTATCCCCTTTTAACACACTCATATCCCGTAGCCTATTCCTATAGGTTAATAATAATATACATCTTCACATCCTGGGAAAAAGAAAACATAAGAAAGGGGTGAGCTCAGATGCTCAGTAAGGATAACAATATAGTGGAAACTATCATAAATAAGCATAAGAATTTAAGGCAATGTATAAGTATAAAAAAAGTCTTTTAAACATAAAATTCAGCATTATATGGAAAAGATAACTCAAATAATATCATTTACTTATTCACATGGATATTCTACTAGTCAAATAATCACATATAATATCAATAGATAATTTCATGATGATGGAATGCATAATACCAGAGATCATAACCACATACTCAAGGCCTCGTTCCAAGACTACAAATAAGATTTTATCAAGTCCTTGTTCCAAGACACTATTTTGTCTCATTAGACCTACCGATTCATCAAGGATCTATAGCGGGTTCCACCCGTCACTTTCTAAGTCTAATGCATTTTTCATATGAAAATGTTGAAACATAACATAAACATTCGTATTAAAACTGACATAAGAAATGTTAATACTTTAACCATAAAACATGAATGGTATAAAAACAACACATCCATATTCAAAAATTTCACAAAAACTACAATAAAATATGGAAGATTGTATCATAACAAATCGACCTCAAAAAAGTGTAAAATCCATCAAAGGATGTTGACATAGATGAAATAAAAACTATTTGAGAGAAATATCTCTTTCTATTTTGAAATAATTTAAAATTCACGTAATTATAAAAGAAAAAATTTATTTTGAAAATATTCTTATTATCTTATAAGGAAATCTTTTAAGGTGTTATAATGGTGGAAAATAGCCGCACCCTCCGTATAAGTAAAAAAAATATTACCTTAATTTGTCGAAAAGGTCATAAAGTACCTTGTTTGGAAAACGACAAAAAGATTCCTTTAAAAACATTTTATAAAAAGTCAAAAAATGGTATAAATGACTTTAACCCATATTCTAGGAAATAGTAAAAATGTTTTGGAATATATTTTTAAGAAACACAGATGTGGATGATAAATAAGTCCCAGTAGATACTTACATATAAACAACCTTGGATAATAAAGAGATTATAAAATTAACCATTAACTTTTAATTTTCCTTAGTCGAGGGTAGTTTAACCTCCTGTATAATGGAAAAATAATTTTTATTAAGTTATACAAGAACCACATACATAAATATGATATCATATATTATCTTCTAATATTTCTTTGTTAATGATATTTCAGTAGTATCATTGTTTCGGGTGTTAACTGATTTGTTTTCCTTTATATATTTTATTACATAAGTCACGTTTGTTATGTATAGTATGTATTTGATTCATATACAGAATTATATTAAGTTCTTAAAAATTATTTTTAATCATAAAATGAAATTTATTCTTGAATGGTTACGATGGGTAATGAATCTCATCGAGTTCATAGAGACGGTAATCCGTACGTACACACGAGTGACAATATCATTCCATTGATGGTAAAATCATATATAATTGGATGATATATCATATATAAATAATAATTAACATTTTATATTTATTATTAACATCAATTATACTAATTATTATACCCATCCAAATAATGAAATGTCTAATAACAAACTACACCACAACGTGGAGACGGTAAGTCGCACGTACGCACGTATGGTGACTTTGTCATTCATGGGATGGATAGAATAATGGATATGGTTGTACCATATTTATAATAACATCACAGTATGTAGAAGGTAATAGAGTTATTATTTTGGTATGGAAACAACAAAGAAAGAGGAAGTGGAAGAAGAAACGAACTTTGAAAGAGGTGATGAAATTATTACCTCTTCTTCCGGTGCTTCCTTTTGATTTGATAAAAATGGATCCTTAGGTTGGATTTCTGAACAAAGTAAGGCCTATAGGTTGATGTGAGGGTAGTTTGGAGGATATTTGAGCAGGGTTTGGATGATCCAAATGGATTTGTAGGTGTGATTTTGAGAGAAGGGGAAGTACCCTTTTATAAGAGAGGTGATGGTCACTTTAGGAAAAACTTGAAATATTAGTTTATTATACAATAATATTCAGTTTATAATGGATCCAAAAATATTTATTTCAAATATAAGGTGAGGATGGGTCTAAAAAATATCACCCAATAGGTTTAATATAAATTTAGGTCACCATATTAACCTTATCATTTTGATTTAACTCTTAGTTAAGTAGTTTAACTTTTACCATGTATTCTTGTATTATTATTATAAATGTTTAATAAACTTAATATTGAAAGCCAAAAGAACCCAAAGTGGTTAATTATTGAAATATATAACCTTATATAATTCCTTTGGCCAAAATTTAGATTTTTATAAATATTATATCATTTAATAATATAGTATTTTTTTTAAAAAAACTCAATTATGTCAATTTTGACACTATTTGGTATTTTGTTTTTGTGAAAGTCATAAAAACTTTATAACTTTTAAAAAAAATTATTTAATAAACCATAACATGTCATATTAACCTAAAAAATTAGTGTAATGCATCAAAATTATCAATTTATATTTATTTTTATATTTATAATATCAATTATTTTAATCTTTCATTAATAAGGTAATTACTGCATCATCATTGTGTCATAAGTAAATTTAATTATTTAATGTCTAAAAATTATAAATAAAATTCCATTATGTAGGAAATATTTTTATACTTTTAATTAATATTTATAGTCTAATTTAACTTATGTACAACCCTATATTAAAAATGTTTTAGTTATTAAAATTTGAATTTAACACTTTTAAATCTTATTTAAATAAAATAATAATAAATGTCCTAATCTAATCCAAGTGGATCAAAGAGGATCATATTTTATCCCTAAGGTTTATTTTTTTCTAAATGAACTTATATAATATAATTAGAACATGTGTTAGGGTAATTATAATATCATTTTTACCTTTAGTTACCCTATTGACTTTTAACCGTGGTAAATAAAATCCAAAAGTTACTGTTCACCAAAAATTATTTTCATCCTATTGAACCGAATTTTACTTAATGATGTCAACTGTGTCTCTAGGATTTTTTAAATTCAATTCACAGAAGCAGAAAAATTACGTTTTATGAAAATTTGCAAATGTGCATAGAAGGTGGGTAAAAGACGTTAAAAAGTTCAATAAAATTTTTTACATCTAATTTTATTATAAAATAACTCCAATTAATTACTTTTAACTAATATATGTATTTTTTATATATTTTTAAATAAAATATATTTTAATAAAATAAATAATTATTTAAATAAAAAGTCAGTTTTAAACAATAACGTAGTGTTTTTCACTATTAATCAAAAATTGAAAGTTTTTAGAAAAATACCAAAAATTCACCCTAAGATGATTTTGATATCAAGAATTAAAAAATGATATATATTTTACAAAATTAAAAACATAGAAGTTTCATTAATTAATTTAAAATTAATTCCTGTTGTCAAAACTAGAAAGTAGGTTTTTGTGAATTAAAAATTATCAAAAGATTGAAATGATTTTATGTCCAATTTAAATGTAAAATTACTTCCAACGACCCAAATTGGATTAAATGATAAAAATATAATCTAATTTTACTTCAAAACCATTAAAATTTATAATTTAACACTATACATTTTTTATTAAAAAATTTGTTTTCAATTAAAATTTAGTATTTTTCACTATTCAACAAAATATGGAAGTTATAAAAAAAAACACCAAAAATTTATCCAAAGTAAAATTTTATGTCCCTCTTATAACGAAGAAGTTTATTTTGTAAAATTTAATATATAAAAGTGTTAAATATTGGATTTAAAAAGGGATCACCATTAAAAGGCCGTAAAATTGCATTTTTTTTTGAAAAACACTTCTTTTATCTGAAAAATTTATTTTGTTTTTATATTATGTCTAAAAACACATAGTATGGATGTTAAAATTATATTGAGTACATAAAATTTAAAATCCAGTTAATACTATTCATAATCGCTTTTTAAACGGCTAGTTTGGTAAGTCATGGTGCACTCAGACTTGGTATTTCCTGTGGCGCAAGCTATTTAATTACTTTAAAGAGATAACATAATATGAAATCCAGGGGTGTTACAATGACTTGTACACTTAGAATTGCTAATGAAAATCATCATGCCATATTTTGGAAAGAAGTAGGGTATATTGGGTGTGTCACAAATGACCTGTTATTAATAGATAAGTCAAGGGAGGATTTTTTTCCTTCTATCTTTATGGAAGTTGATATCTCGACCCTTTGATTGAAATAGAACCGTCACCCTAAATTCCAAGGACATGGTGTAACAATGAGTTTATTTCAGATAGTCAAAAAATGATGTATCGATCAGGTAGGTTGATTGTAGAGACCCAAGCTTGATGTACATGGACATTACATTACTTTTGAGGAATAATTAATACATAACAATAACCAACACTCAAGGACTGTAATAGTTTAGTGTCTTTGGAAACTCAGAACATAATCTTCTAATCATGGTGAAAGATCTTCAATATCTACCATAAAGATCTCCCCCTTTTGTTTTCTTACCTAAAACCTTTCTTTAAATTCATGGGAAAAGAAAACATTTAAAGGGTGAGATCAAATGCTCAGTAAGGGTAAGCATGTATAAAATAAAACAAATCATATACATTTGAACTAAAAAAATGAACATAAAGTTTAAACATCAAAATCTTGAGAAATAAATCTTGGCATTACATAAGGTTTAGATCATAAAGGAACATTAATAATGATAAAATAGAATGGGAATAAAACTTGTAATTGTGGAAAACCATTAAGTACTTGATATTATTTCCATAGTAGCCAAGGCATTGCTTCCAAGACCATCTTAGTGGACAAAGTCCCTTACTGAATCGAGTTCACTCCTCGTTCCAGTCCTGTATCACTGAACCAGATTAAATTTCCATTCCAGCCATGTCTATCTCATGGGATATAAATCTTTACCCAATAAATTGGAGGGAGATATAGGCCCCACCCATCTCATAATGAAATCATTCTTACTTGTGCCACAAAATAAATATAAAACATTCATCATAACCCAAAGAATAAAATGGGTTTCATAAACATCATACCATCATCACATAATACATATAAAACAAATGGATATCATTTCATCATAAGAAAAATCACACAATGTAAATAATAGATACATTATACTTGAAACATAAACATTCTAAATAGTTTCATCTTAAATAGAAAATAGTTTTGATAAAACACTTGAAATGAATTCTTGAATAAAATATCCTTTCTTATTCAAAATCATTTTCTTTTCACAAAATGACACACAATTTTAAAAGAAAAGGATTTTATTGAAAATAACCATGAAAAATTATACAGGAATCTTCATGAAAATTAGGTGTTATGAAACTGTAAAAATACATTCATTCCGTATAAGTTAAAAAAAATATTCTCCTCGTACTTTTTCCGGAAAAGCCAAAAAGTTCATCATATGGTAAACAAAAAAAAGATTCTTTCCATAACACAATGTAAAAGTCAAAGAGGGGTAAAAATGACTTTAAAAATACATGGAAGAATATTAAACACTTTATGAAAAACATTTTTATGGACATGGATAAAAAATATAACCCCAGTAAATACTTACATCTAAGCAATCCCGGATAAAATTGAGATTGGAAAATTATCCATTACCTTATGTCCGATATGATTAGTTTGTATCTGAACCTCCTGTATAATGATTTAAATAATTTAATTGAATTATTAAAGAATCATATTCATTGTTATGATATCATATATGGTTCACTTATGACTTTATATTACCTGTTCTTTTGTAAATTCCATGTTAAAGCAACGTTTTGGGTAAAATCGTTTCATTTATCGTACGTGTTTCGATTTGTTGTTCTTGATATTATTACTCATATCTAGATTTAATCAATTCAATAATGTAATACATGATTTATAATATATATTCAGTATATAAATATATATGATAGATCGATAAATGGAATGAAATACACCGTTCATGGAGACGGTAGGCCGTACGTACGGATGAACGTTGTTTTCATTTCCTTATTGAATTGAATGGAATCAAGTAAATGAAACATATATATACATAAATACAGAATAATTATTATGTAATATATTTCATGATTATTTTTTATATATATACTTTATAATCATACTTTAATGGTTAATCATGAAAAATAAATCTCATCGCGTTCGTGGAGACGATAGTCCGTACGTACGCACGAGCGATGATATCGTTCCCATAATTATTGAATAGAATTGGAGTGGGTGATATAATATCTCCAAATCAGTATTATGTTATGATAACCATATATAGTTATTCTTTACACCATTATACCCATCCAAGTAAGGTGGTGGTGGAAAAACTAATTACACCACGGCATGGAGACGGTATTCCGTACGTACGCACACGCGGTGATTTCATTTTCCGTAGGACGGATAGAAGGTGAAATGGCATTGTTTCATATTTTTAATATAATATCAGTATATTAGTGATACTTATTGTATTACTTTACAATTAAACTACTAAATAAGAATAAGTTGAAGAAGAAAGAAACTTGAAAGAATCAGTAGAAGAGATTACCTCTTCTTCGACGCACCTCCTTTAAGCTTCCTCTTAAGGGACTAGAGTTGGTCTTTTTAGAAGAATAGAACCTCCAGAATGTTACTAGGGACGTGTAGAAGAGAAATGGTCAGGGGTTGGCCGAGATTTAAGGCTCAAGGTGTTGTGAAGAGGAGATGGAGGAGGTTCCCTTTAATAAGGGAGGAGAGAGGCACCTTTGGAAACCTCAAAAATATTAATTTAATATAAATTCAAACCCCACTTAAAAACTTCCAAAATGACTCAAATACGAATCTTAGATTATATAGGGTTGTAATATCATCAACCAATAAAATTTATAAATGTTTTTAATTTATTTTAAACCTTATCAATTTGATTTATCCTTATTTAATCTATTTAAATTTATTTGTGGTAATAATGTTATAAATTTTATATGGTTATAAATACTTACTTATGTGTTTTTAATTATACATAATTTGAAACTTTATGAAATTTTAGATCATATAAATTTTAATTTTTAATTTTTAAATATTTTTTGTGATTTTTAAACAATTTAATAATATAAATATCAATAGTGTCAACTTTAACACAATTAATTTATTTGAATTTAAATAAAATACAAAAAGAATATATTTTCGAAAAAAACTATTTCATAGATTAATAAAAAGTTATATTCATCTAGAAAATTCGTGGAGAACATTAATTAGTTCATATAATATTTATTTTAAAACTTTTAAAATCATTTATTTGATAATTTTCTTAGTAAAATAATTAATACAACATTTTGTATAATTATTTAAAATACATATAAATTATATAAAAATTAAAAATAAAATACTATGATGAAGATAAATTAATATATTTCATAAGAATACTTTTAGTCTATTTTATCTTCTAAAACAAAAAACTTTTAAAATTTTATCTTTATTAAAGTATGAAGGTGACAACTTTGACATCATTTAAAATAAAATAATATAAATGTCCTAATCTATTTTATAAGGATCCAAATGGTCCATTATTATACCCTTGTATTATTAGGGTATGTATATACTCGACCAATAAGTTTTTGTCAATTTTCTGGTCCTTTTGATGGGTATTATTATTGTAATAAAAACTATATTATTGATTTTTTACTAAACAAATAATTCCTGCATCATTAATGTATATGCTATTAAGGTAATTAAATATCTCTTAAAAATTACAAATAAATTACCATAACAAATAAAAATATTTTATCTTTCAAATCATTATTTATAATCGAATTTATATTCTGTATAACCTTAAATTAAAAATACTTTAATTATTAAATTTTGAGTGAGACATATTTCACTTTCTTTAAAATAAAATAAATTAAAGGTCTTAATCACATACAAGTGGGTTACAATGGATCCCATTTCGACCCAAATATGACTTAGGAAGAAATACAATCATCCAATTATATTAAGACAAGTGTTCGGGTAATTTTATAATATTATATTTACCCTTAATTACCCGATTTACCTTTAACTATGGTAAATAAAATTTACCGTAGTTACTATTCTTAGTGCCCAAAAATAAAAAGTAGCCTATTAACATAATTTGGACATACTGATTCTAAATATGGAATCCATTTTTCCAAATTCAAATTACATAAGTTGCAGAAATTAATTTAAAATTAATCCCGTTGTTAAGAAAACGGGTTTTAAAAGTTAAAACATTACACAAGATTGAAATGATTTTATCTATGAATTCAATATAAAATCAATGATAATGACATAAATTATATTAAATGGTAAAAATATATTCTATTTATACTTTAAAACCATTCAATATTATAATTTAACCATATAAATTATTACGATGAAAAAAGTTGTTTTTAATTAAAATATAGCGTGTTTTTACTATTCATTAAAATATGAAAGTTATCAGAATAATATGAAAAATTTATCCAAAGTAAAATTTCATATCCTGATTAAAAAGAATAATTTTATTTTGTCAAATTTAACTTATAAAAATGTAAAAAATTATATTTAAAATGGGTGCGCCATCAAAAGGCGACAAAACTGTTTTTTTTTGAAAAATACTTATTTTACCCGAAAAATTTATTTTGTTCTCATACCTCATTCTATAAAATTTGTAAGATGAATTATAATGTTATAAAATTCAAAATGCGGTTAATACTATTCATAATATCTAGTTCATAATAATATTATAACCATATATCGTTGTTTAGTGAAACCCGGTATTGTGTACAACACACTTTATCGAGGAAGGTCGCGATTGCGTGTAATGTAAGCCAAGTCAGGGTTGCATGTAGTGAAAGAATCCTTTTTTGTTGCATATAAAATAATCCTACCATATTTCATTTATAAATTGAATATATATATATATATACACTCAATTTTGCGTAGAATAACTACTATCAAATGAACTTGAAACTGTGTGTAACACGATCCAAGAATAGTGTTGCATATACTGCAAGCTAATATGGTGTTTCGTATAGTGAAAGATAATCTTGGTGTAGTGTACAAAATAATATATGAAGGAAATTAAAAATAATATATCTCATAAAATCTCGGGGTGTTATATTCTACCCCCCTTAAAATAAATTTCGCCCTCGAAATTCGTTGAGGTTATAAATGGTTTATTACTTGAGAGTTTATTTCATAGAAACCCACATCATAAAAAGGAATACCAAAAATTAACTTTAAAAACTAAATTATGAAACATAACTGTTACCCAAATTAACTAATCATTGGGTTTCCACATAGGAGAATATAGGTGAAAATATGTATATCGAAGAGAAATCTAACTATCATGTTCTGATGGAGAGTGGTAGAGAAAATGGATTTTAAAAATCCAACAATCACAAAGCCATAAATTTGTGATGATCTAAGGTACCATCTGATTCATCAGATATGAGGGCAATAGGAAAAAAATTTTGGTTTTCAAGATCATTTCCCTAAAGTTGAAAAAATTGGAATTAGAAGAAATACTTTCTTGATTTTGGTACAATCTCACCGTTGGTTGTTCCTTGAACAATTTCCACTTCATCTCTTAAAGAAATGAAGTTGAATTTGTCATTTGTGAAGTGTTAGCAGATCATGCAATATAATGATAGGTCATTCCATATATCTCAAAAAAAGGTTAACAAAAGTTATTAAATATATATAAGTCCATCTAAAGTGAGATTAATCATATATGGTTCCTAAAATGGACTTATACTTCATATACCATACCACTTAATAAATTAAAACTAATTTATACTAACCAGGGACTTTCTGTAGGCCAGTGGTATGCGATGAAGTCCTGTCACACTTCGGTTGTGGGTTCGATTCCCGCAACCTTGTCCGACGTGATGGGTTGTCGTCCGTCGTGCATGTTGTCCTTTTTCTAAAACTACACTATTATAACATTCTAGAAATAATATCGAAAAAGGTTACATCCTTAAATAATATTATCTTATGTACAACATAATCCATTTCAAATCTTTAGTCTTATCCAAAATACTTCTATCCAAGATCATAGTATAAATAAAACGATTACTAGAAAGGTCACATAACAAGCACGTGAATACCATCATTTACCCCCCATATATCATAAGATATATCCTATTGGTCATATTCCAAAAATGTGAATACCTTAATCATGTATTCTCTTGAAACATAAATTACCATAGAACTTTAGTGAAAACATGAATGCTGTAAAAAGTTAACTCTTTCCACATACCAAAATACCAAAATTTCGATATACTCAAACCATGATATCACTTTGTCCTTATACCAGTCATGAGCTCATGAATACTATCATACATATTATTTTCTCCTTATCCATTCATTATGCGCATTTCATCTGCTTTCCAAAAATATTTCAATCACTTTTCATGGTTACAAGTACCATATTTTTATGGAAAACCACAATGGACCAATACCTAGATATTTCAATATACCATAAAAGTACCTCAACAAAATTATTCTTGAATTACAATACATAAGACCTTAAGTACATCCTATTCAATGATTGGCATGGAATTTGTCCTTCCTCAATTTAGAAGTAACCTCTTAGGTCAGGGCATTGAGTTGGGTAATGCCCATGTTCTCCACAAATAAGACATTGAACTCCATAACAGTCTGTCACTCTATGACCCTTCTCCCCACACAGATAACATCTTCCCCTCCATTTGATGTATTCATCAAGGTTCTTCTTCCCTTCTTTAGAAATCTAAATCTTCCTTTCTCTATGCTCCTCACCATGCGAACATGCATAAAAGTCCATCTTCCTCTTATTTGATGAATTAGGAATACCACTAAAGTTCACCTTGTTAATCATATATCGCGATGACTGATTCGGCATAATCAAAATATCTCTCTTTCTAGGCATACACAATTTCGTTGCTCATAATCACCAATTTTTCCATTAGATTAAACATCGACCCAATTACTTATGGTTCTCTCCATTGACTAAAACCAAAAAACATGGTGTTAGAAACAGTTAAAATAACGAGGAACCAGATAATCATAAAAAGGCACTTATGGGATGTCTAACATATCACACATTATTTAATCCTTGAAAACTTAGGTTCAACCTAGGTTATTCATGATCGTCAACATTATTCTAGGACTGTAACCTATAGTTAGACTAAACCTTAGGGACATCCCTATACATACCGTAGAAATATCTCTAGGGATCTCACTAAAGTTTTCACATCCTAGTTCCCAAAGGTTAACTAAACATTTCCTCTGATACCAACTGTAGAGACCCAAGATTTACGTACATGGACATTACATTACTTTTTTGGAATAATTAATACATAAAAATAAACAACACTCAAGGACCATAATAGTTTAGTGTCTTTGAAAACTCGGAACATAATCTTCTAATCATGGTGAAATATCTTCAACATCTCCCATAAAGATCTTCCCCTTTTGTTTTCTTACATAAAACCTTTATTTAAATCCTGGGGAAAAGAAAACATTTAAAGGGTGAGCTCAAATGATTATTAAGGGTAAGCATGGAGAAAATAAAACAAATCATATACATTTGAACTAAAAAAAATGAACATAAAGTTTAAACATCAAACTCTTGAGAAATAAATCTTGGAAGTACATAAGGTATAGATCATAAAGGAACTTTAATCATGATAAAATATAATGGGAATAAAACATGTAATTGTGGAAAACCATTAAGCACTTGATATGATTTCCATAGTATCCAAGGCATTGCTGCTAAGACCATATTAGTGGACAAAGTCCCTTACTGAATCGAGTTCACTCCTCATTCCAGTCCTGTATCACTAAACCAGATTAACTTTCCATTCCAGCCATGTCTATCTCACAAGATATAAATCTTTACCCAATTAATTGGAGGTAGATATAGGTCCCAGCCATCTCATAATTAAATCATTCTTACTTGTGCCACAAAATAAACATAAAACATTCATCATAACCCAAAGAATAAAATGGGTTTCATAAACATCATCCTATCATCACATAATCCATATAAAACAAATGGATATCATTTCATCATAAGGAAAATCACACCATGTAAATAATAGATACATTATACTTGAAACATAAACATTCTAAATAATGTCATCTTAGATGGAAAATAGTTTTGATAAAACACTTGAAATGAATTCTTGAGGAAAATATCATTTCTTCTTCAAAATCATTTTCTTTTCACAAAATACCACACAATTTTAAAAGAAAAGGATTTTATTGAAAATAAACATGAAAACTTATAGAGGAAGATTCATGAAAATTAGGCGTTATGAAACCGTAAAAATCCGTTCATTCCATATAAGTTAAAAAAACATTCCCCTTGTACTTTTTCCAGAAAATCCAAAAAGTTCCTCGTATGGTAAACAAAAGAAAGATTCTTTCCATAACACAATGTAAAATTCAAAGAGGGGTAAACATGAATTTAAAAATACATGTAATGATATTAAACACTTTATGAAACACATTTTTATGGACATGGATGAAAAATATAACCCCAGTAAATACTTACGTCTAAGCAATCCCGGATAAAATTGAGATTGCAAAATTATCCCTTACCTTATGTCCGATATGCTTCATATGTATCCGAAACTCCTGTATAATGATTTAAATAATGTCATTGAATTATTATAGAATCATATTCATTGTTATGATATCATATATGATTCACTTATGACTTTATATTACTCGTTCTTTTGTAAATTCCATGATAAAGCAACGTTTTGGGTAAAATTGTTTCATTTATCGTACGTGTTTCGATTATTTGTTCTTGATATTATTAATCAAATCCTGATTTAATTAATTACATAATGTAATAAATGATTTATAATATATATTAAGTATATAAATATATATGATAGATCGATAAATGGAATGAAATACACCGTTCATGGAGACGGTAGGCCGTACGTACGGATGAACACAATTTTCATTTCCTTATGGAATTGAATGGAATTAAGTAAATGGAACATATATGTACATAAATCCAGTATCATTATTATGTAATATCTTTAATGATTATTTATTATATATATACTTTATAATCATACTTTAATGGTTAATCATGGAAAATAAATCTCAACGCGTTCGTGGAGACGGTAGTCCGTACGTACGCACGAGCGATGATATCATTCCCATAATTATTGAATAGAATTGGAGTGGGTGATATAATATCTCATAATAAGTGTGATTTTATAATAACCATATATAGTTATTAGTTACACCATTATACCCATCCAAGTAAGGTGGTGGTGGAAAAACTAATTACACCACGGCATGGAGACGGTATTCCATACGTACGCACGCGCGGTAATTTCGTTTTCTGTAGGATGGATAGAAGGTGAAATGAGGTTGTTTAATATTTATAATATCATATCAGTATATTAGTGATACTAATTGTATTACTTTACAGTTAAAAAACTAAATAATAAGAAGTTTAATAAGAAAGAAACCTGAAATAATCGGTAGAAGAGATTACCTTTTCTTCGACACACCTCCTTTAAGATTCCTATTAAGGGACTAGAGTTGGTCTTTTGAGAATACCAGAACCTCCAGAATGTTTCTAGGGAAGTGGATAATATAAATGGGCAGGGGTTGTCTGAGCTTGAAGGCTCAAGGTGTTGTGAAGAGGAGATGGAGGAGGTGCCCTTTTATAAGTGAGGAGAGGGGCACCTTTGGAAGCCTCAAAAATATTAATTTAATATAAATTCAAAACCCACTTAAAAACTTCCAAAATTACTCCAGTACGAATATTAGATGATATATGGTTTTAATATTATCAACAAATAAAAGTTAGACATGTTTTTAATTTATTTTAAACCTTATCAATTTGATTTATCCTTATTTGATCTATTTAAATTTATTTGTGGTAATAATGTTATAAAATTTATATGGTTATAAATACTTACTTATGTGTTGTTAATTATACATTATTTGATACTTTATGACATTTTAGATCATATAAATTTTAATTTGTAGTTTTTAAATATTTTTGTGATTTTTAAACAATTTAATAATATAAAATATCAATAGTGTCAATTTTAACACAATTCATTTATTTGAATTTAAATAAAATCAAAAAAGAATATATTTTCGAAAAAAACTATTTAATAGATTAATAAAAAGTCATATTCATCTATAAAATTCGTGGAGAACATTAATTAGTTCATATAATATTTATTTTAATACTTTTAAAATCATTTATTTGATAATTCTCTTAGTAAAATAATTAATACAACATTATGTATAATTATTTAATATACTTATATATTGTATAAAAATTAAAAATAAAATAATATGGTTAAGATAAATATAATAGATTTTATAAGAATACTTTTAGTATAATTTATCTTCTAAAACAACAAACTTTTAAAATTTTATCTTTATTAAAGTATGATGGTGACAACTTTGACATCATTTAAAATAAAATAATACAAATGTCCTAATCTATTTTATAAGACTCCAAATGGCCCATAATTATACCCTTGTATGCTTAGGGTATGGATATACTCTACCAATAAGGTTTGGTAAAGTTTATGTTCCTTTTGATGGGTATTATTATTGTAATAAAAACTATATTATTGATTTTTTACTAAATAAATAATTTCTGCATCATTAATGTATACGCTATTAAGGTAATTAAATATATCTTAAAAATTACAAATAAATTACCATAAAAAAGAAAAACATTTTATCTTTAAAATGAGTTTTTATAATAGAATTTATATTATATATAACCCTATATTAAAAATACTTTAATTATTAAAGTTTGAGTGAGAAATATTTCACTTTCTTTAAAATAAATTAAATTAAAGGTCTTAATCAGATACAAGTGGGTTCCAATGGATACCATTTCGACCCAAATATGCCTTAGGACGAAATATAATCATCAAATTATATTAATACAGGTGTTAGGGTAATTTTATAATATTATATTTACCCTGAATTACCCGATTTACCTTTAACTATGGTAAATAAAATTTACCGTAGTTTCTATTCTTAGTGCCCAAAAATAAAAAGTATCCTATTAAAATAATTTGGAACTAATGATTCCAAATATGGAATTAATTTTTCCAAATTCAAATTACATAATTTTCAGAAATTAATTTAAAATTAATCCCGTTGTTATTAAAATGAGTTTTAAAAGTTAAAACATTACGAAAGATTGAAATGATTTTACCTATGAATTCAATGTAAAATCAATGCTAATGACATAAATTATATTAAATGGTCAAAATATATTCTATTTATAATTTAAAACCATTAAATATTATAATTTATCCATATAAATTATTACGATGAAAAAAGTTGTTTTTAATTAAAATATAGTGTGTTTTTACTATTCATTAAAATATGAAAGTTATCAGAATAATATGAAAAATTTATCCAAAGTAATTTTTTATATCTTGATTCCAAATAATAATTTTTTATTGTCAAATTTAACTTATAAAAATGTCAAAAATTATATTTAAAATGGGTGCGCCATCAAAAGGCGGCAAGACTGCTTTTTTTTTGAAAAATACTGATTTTACACGAAAAATTTATTTTTTTCTCATACCTCATTCTAGAAAATGTGTAAGATTAATTATAATATTATAAAATTAAAAATGTGGTTAATACTATTCATAACAGCTAGTTCATAATAATATTGTAACCATATATCATTGTTTAGTGAAACCTCGTATTGCGTACAACACATGCTATCGAGGAAGGTTGCGATTGCGTGTAATGCAAGCCATGTCAGGGTTGCGTGTAGTGCAAGAATCCTTTGTTGTTTCGTATAATATAATCCAACCATATTTCATTTATACATTGAATATATATATATATATATATATATACTCAATGTTGTGTAGAATAACTACTATCAAACGAACTTGAAATTATGTGTAACACAATCCAAGAATAGTGTTGCATATAATGCAAGCTAATACGGTGTTGCGTATAGTGCATGATAATCTTGGTGTAGCGTACAAAAGAAGATATTAAAGAAATTAAAAAGAATATATCTCATAAAATCTCGGGGTGTTATATTGATGACACCTTCATGCAACCTAGTTTATGAGATATTGTGATAAAGGGATTATTTTACAGAGTGAGAATTCGTATGTGGTTTTTTTGTTGTGACTTTAAATTATTTCTCTTGGGTGCCTTGAACCATTCCTAGATATTAATCATGGACTTTAGGAAATCCCACCTAATGACAATGAGAAAAAATCCTGGAGGGCCACACACAAAGTGTTTCTGTTGGTCTCGATTAAATTATATTTGAATTTAATTAATGGAATAAATATTATTCTCAAGAGAGAGGAATAATTTTCTTCAAGTTATATTGATCGTGTAAGTTAAATAAATATTTATTCACCAAATTATGAATAAAATTTATTTATATATTTTATTGAATATTTAATAAATATTTATTTACTTGTTTGTGAATAAAATATTTATTTAAGAGAATAAAATATTTATTCGGGTGTTCAATAAATGAAAGAGGATTTCGAACGGACCAAGACCGTGTCTGGTGATAAAATAATTATTTATGAGCTGGTAAATATTATTTATCCAATTTTCACATGTTGGAAGACCACAAAATTATAATAATAATTTTATTATGCGGGATGAGATTTCATTAATGGTTATAATTGTAATTAATGGTTGTTATGCAATTAAATTTTTTAATCGAAATCGCAGCTCTATAAATAGACGACTATGTATATTGTTTAATTTATTCAAAACCAATTCCAAGTTTGGGAATAGAGATTTTTTGTGCACAACAAAGTCTCTCTCTAATCCTCCTCCTCTCTCCCTCTCCAGAATGAGAAACCCAAGAGAGAATTTCTTTAAGACCGAAGAATGAGTGATCAATAAAGAATAATGAAAAAAATTTGATTCACCATGATAGAACCTGAAGAATGAGTGGGATTGCTCAAAAACCATTAGAGCATGTGTGGATCACTACTAGAGGGATTCTACCCTTGGATCCTCACAAAAAGAATGAAGGAAATATGGAAGGGCCTTTTCGGATGATCAACAATCATCAATGAAGAAAGTTAATAAGACCAATTATTTATTTCTTCGTATATTAAATAAATTAATTATAAATTTGACATGAAATATCCTTGCTCTTAGTTTCAAGCAACGATTATTAAAAGAAATTTTAATATATCACCCTCTACTATAATGCTTGTGCTACGCCCAGAACCAACAAGTGGTATCAGAGGGGTCACGTTTAAATTTACAATTATTTATTTGATTATTGATCTATACACGATCATGGTTAGATTTTAATTTCATGTTATTCATTATTTAATCCTATTTAAATTAACATGTTATCGACATATTAATCATGTTCATTCAGTGTATTATTTTCTTAAAGATTTAAGAACAAATTAAGAATGACTGGAGATGCCATCGAAAAGTGCCAAATCTTTGGTCGGTAAAGATGGGTTACACAATGTGCATCTAGAGAACACATCGTATACCTATATGCATTGTATCTAGATGCATCGAGAAATTTAAAACATTCGGTACTTTTATTGCACACCGCGTGTTGACCGGGACAACCTAGAATGTGGTAAGAAGATATAGGATGTGTTGCTGGAATGTACACACTGTGTAGTCTGGCTGAGTTAACACATTGAATCCACATGCATGTGACTTGGATATATGGAAACTGAGGTACATGGAATGTAGCTGGATGTACACTCCATGTAGTCTCCCATTAATGGACAAAATTAAAATTACATTAAATTTGAAAAATTACAACATTAAAACCTTATTTTATTGATCGGAACACCATTGTGTGTTCGACAATTTAATAATGGTTTTAAAGAATTTTAAATGCTCAATTAATTTACTGTAATAAATATATCATTAATGGTTCTTCCATTTATTTTCCATAAATTCCAAATTGATGGGAACCTCCAATTATGTTCGGATGATCATTAAAATGAAACTTAATTAATTAATACAAGTTTATTCATTTTAAAAATAAAGAATGGATAAATAAATGAATGATGGCCCATTACTTTTTATGTATTCGTTGCATGTACGACCAATCAAAATCTTGATGAAGACCTATGTATGTTTTGGAATTTATTTAATTAAATTTATTTCATGGTTTTTCAATTATTTAATATTAAATTAAAATATGGTTTGCGAGTCATCCATCCCTGCATTATTATGTAGGACATTCATGTCTAAAGATATTTATGTAATTCCCTTTAACCAATACTTTGGTTCCACTCACCTGCATGTGAGTAATACATATTTTTAATTAATGGAGCATCCCAAGGCGTGTGGAGATGGTTCAAGATAGAGCCATAATGAAACCAATTCGATGATACATAGGTGGACATATATAATGTTGTAGATCATGCCAAGTCCTACATAAGGAGTTATTTCCCCTAGGTCATAGGTTGATTTAATGTACGTTCATTAAATCAACTATCAGATAAGATCATGGATGGGTAATTTAATTGTTTATTTATTTTCTATATAACTCATTAAAATTATATTTATTGATGCAAGATCGTGATTACATAAATGAATGAATTAATATACTAAGATTGAATTTAAATAAAATTGATTATGCATAATTTTTTTATTCAAACATCTTTAATTAATTAAGTAAACATCCACTTAAATATTAACAAGATATGTAAAGTATAAAACAAGATAAAAATTTATGCATAATAAAATAAAATCCCTCAATAAAATATTAAGTCAGACTAAGCCTTATGTTACTTAATTAGGAAGAAAAATAAATAAAACTGTGTGTTTGACCAATCCTTTTTGGGACACTTACTTTTATAAGGGGAGTTATTATGAAGGTTTTAAGTTGACTTAATGATTTTACATCAAGAAAAGTAGCCCTTCTAGACTTGGTGTAATTTGGAGGCACATGTTGAGAAAATCCAAGTCAATATTTCTGGATTAGGGAGTCTACTCAACGGATCAAGGAGCTTCAATCCTATAGTTGGAAAATACTTTCCTACCTATATACCTTCAAAATAGATTGACCAACCCTTATTGGGGTTATGCGAAAGGGAATTTGGATCCTTGACACTATAATGTCCTAGTAAATAGAAATTACAAGTTCAATGGTGTCCTGAACCAACCTGGGTCGACCCTGAACTGATCACCCAAGCCGGTCCACGACATGGCCCGAGGGCATTCCAGATCCTCTTAGGATGGCGACAAGCACCAAGGCATCAATAGAGGACAATTGGGAATGATTTCGCCCAGTGAAAATAAATAAAGCAGTGGAAAGAAAATTAGAATAACGCAAAGTAAATAAATGACACCAAAAATAAAGAAAGATCAGTGACAACCAACAAACCTGAGCATGACCAAAACTCCTCGCGACTCTGAGAGTTTCTCACCAGTCCACAACCAACTCTCACCCATAATGAGCAAGCTCGAGTCAAACCTACAACAAAACTAAAAACAGGAAAACACTATTGACGTAAGTATTAAAACTTAGTAGGCGTTCCCAACAAACTATTCCCAATGCACTACCTTTAAATAAAGAATTTACCAATCTCAGGTTTGAACTAGATTATACAAAATATGGGTTTCCGCACACACACACTTTCATTTCTAAAACAAATAACAGTCCATTGTCCCTTTTAATTTAAAAACTAGTTTAATATTTGAAAGGAGAAGGTACATTACATTACTGAAAACATCTTCATGAAAAATTTAAAAAATTCAAGTTTCAGTTATTATCCAGAAGGAAAAACACATATAACACAGAACACACACTAAGGGAAATGAAAAAAGTGGCACAAAGGGGCCAGAAACCGAGCTAGACCTCTCAATCGTCCGCCACATACAAATAAACACTAAAGGGAACTTGGGTTGAACCTAGGAGCTCATGAACAATCCATAACGTACTATAAATCTGACTCATCCTGAAGGCATGCCTACTATTGGTGATTTCATAACACCAAAATGCTCAGGAACACCCTACCTGGCCTAACCTAGGGGCCTAATCCCCTAGTAGAGTGTCATCCGTACTAAGGGACACTAGCCAGTGCGTAATCTAAACTAGTGCAGTAATCATTCTCAGAAGATTCACTTACTATGTCAGGTTACCATATCAACATGTATAATAAACAGGAATGGGGTGAGTCAACAAAGTCAATCAAGTAGCACAAACATCACACACAACTCATGCAGTCAAAATACACAAAATATCACCCCTGAGTCACCCCAAAAAGAGTTTTCCAAAATAATTTATTTTATTAAAGTGACAAATGGGCCTTCACTAATTTAAAAAAAAATCCTCATTTCTCAAGAGAACCAAAATACTTGTTCATGATTCAAAATAAATCATTTATCAATAAACCAGAACTACATTTGAAATTCTGTGAACTATCTTCGAATGTCCAAATGGGCATTCTTTCAGTACTGGGTGTTTGTTAATCAAGAAAATATTCCAAGTGTCATGTATAAAATAAATGGATATTTTTACAAAAAATATTCATTTAAAAATTAATTATATTATATTATTACCCATTTATTAAAATTAATAAAATATCAAGAAATTAATAAATTCTGAATTTAAAGGTGAGTGCAGTGGGGGATCTACCTTGGCTCGCTGTCCAAACACAATGGCGCATCATGCCTCGCACAAACGAACAACCACGCATAAGTCGACGATCGTAGTATCGCAGGTTTTCCTCCCCGACACACTGCAACAACCACACAACTAAAATGCATAAGCACAGACATAAAACAATTGAAATGAAGAAATAGTGCAAACACCAACTTGGCATGTTTTCAAAACATAATTCGCACCAGAATAATTCTTCACAAAACAAGCCAAAAACAATAATGTTGGTGAAACAATTAACCAAACACAAAGTATCTTCAATACCAGATAATTTCTCCTAAAATAAGTATAATCAAAACTAAAAATAATTAATTAATATTTAATAAGTGTAAGTCATGCAATAAATAAAATAATACCTCTAAATTTAAAGGGGCAGGGGTCGGCGCAGGGTGCGCGCTGCTGCTAGCTGGACGATGTAGGGGTGCTGCGCCGCTGCTGGTTGGCTAGAACAGGGGAGGGGGCCGGCAGAAGGTCAGTGTAGTGAAGGGGAAAGGTCGTTGGGGGTCGCGCTGGAGACAACCAGAGAAGAGGGGGTTTGCGAGGTGTCTTCTAGAAGATGGAAAGGGGGATTTGGCATCAAGGTTCCACCAATACATGGCAGGAGGTCGGCTGGTGCGTTTCTGGTGCGGTGACCACCGACAAAAGGCAGGTACTAGATGGGTGGTGCGGACTGTGGTCGTGCAGCAAAAAGGAGGATGGCAGCTAGGTGATGGAGACGGAGCAGGGAAGGGGAGTCGAGGTCAGCTGGAGAAGGGAAAGAAGTCCGAGCATGCCGGATAGAAGGGCGACACTGGTAGGGGAGGTCACTAGAGGTCACGCGTGGCTGGAACGGGCTTTGTCTGTGGGTGCATGGCTAGGGCGGTGCTACACCGGTCGGAGGAAAACGAAGGGGAACAACCTGCTCTTGCGGGTTGGAGGTGCGGAAAGAGAGGTCGGGACCTATGCAAGATGGAGGGTGTGTGGGAAGTTGGTACGCAGTAGCTGAAGGATGGGGTGCTGCAGGTTCGAGCGAGGGAAGACCGGGGCGCGTCCGGGGAGCACTGCGGGCAGAGGGGAGGTTGGTTCCGGGGTGTTTTCGGTGATGTTGCGGTTGAAACAGGGAGAGGGAGAGGAGCTTTGGGGTGGTGGCGTGTAGGGGGAAGGGAGAGAAGTCGCATGGAACAAGAGGAAAAAAAACCTATCCAAAGGGAAAAAAATTAAAGGAAATATTAAAAAAAACAAAACCTAATAGTATTAATAATAATAGTAGTAATAATAATAATAAGTACCCTTATTAATGATAATAATAATAATTTTAATAATAATTTTTTTAAATCATTTAATTTATTTTTATTTCACTGACTCAACTCTGCAACTGCATGGTACTCGGGCTGACAGCACGACTTCTGCTAGCCGTACAGTGCCCATGCACCGGCCTATAATAATAATAATAATAATAATAATAACAACAACAACAACTACAACATAAAAAAATAACGATATCAATAATAATATTATTTATAATGATTTTAATAATAATAATAATAATTTTAATAATAATAATAATAGCAATAGAAAAATTCAGTAATAGTATTATTGTCCGCCTCATTTTAATTTTACCTCATTTTTCTTTAATTAGTCTTATTAATTGGATACTGCAATATCGCGGCCTACATAAAACTCAAGCACTCATGTGCGGACCGTGCGGTAGCTTCTGTCTGATCCAGAATCAGTCGCACGGGTGCCCTGGATGACCGCACGACCTTTACTAATCATGTGGTGCCCGTGCACCAGCCGGAATAATAATAATAATAACGATAAAAATAAAAAAGGTAAAAATATTCATTTCATTTTAATCATAATAATAATAGTTAAAATTATCAACCACAAAAATTTTAAATAACGTAATAAATTGAAAAAATTTATTCTTTTCAACATTCCTAAGACAGGAAGACTATGCTATTGTATAGGCGAAGCTGCATGGGGTTTCCAAACCGCGCTCCGCCCATACGCCCAATGACGTCAACCCAAAAACATGCGTTTTTTTGATATAACTCAAAATTTTTTCATCCAGGACTCAACCTGAACCCCAAGAAAAAATTAAAAGCCAAAGAAAAAAAATAAATAAATAAAATAAAATGTTGGTCAGGGTGTGACAATTATCCCCACAATAACACTTTCTGCCCTTAGAAAGCCAAAACAAGATCTATTCCCACAGATAAAACTTATCAAGTGTCACCCACCTACAAAATTTTAAGCGCCTCCAGTTTATCGATCCAAACATAGATTGAAAACCCATGACACACAACTCATCCTTAAAACACGATCAACTTAATCATCACCAAGAAGAACCCCACCATCAATTTCAACCAAGGAATGAACCTAAACCACTTCAAACATTTAATCCCATAATTTTAGTCCAATGGAACCATTAGGTGTATTCCAATCCCAGCGTTTACTCAAAAGGAAGAACTTAGGATTAGGTGGTTACACATGAGACCACCTGCCACCAAATGATACATGAAAAGAAACTTTGATACTGAAACGGGGAGGCCCGAACGGACTCCCCACCATAAGGATTGGGCTAACTCTAAATTAGTTCAGGTGTAACTTTGCGAAACCTGGTGTGAGTCTCCCCACCATAAGAACTAACGAGATTAACCAAACTTGAAATCTTTCCACACGAACCAAAAACACCCACCATGAGGGGGGAGAAGGGAAGGTCCTGACTAATAGAACATCAAAACTATTGTCATTTCCCCATCAACAACTTCACACCCTTGGAAGAACAAAAACCATTCCACATTAAGGAAAAAGGTTAAACCAAGGCCCTTTTTCACCATTGGGGTTCTCCTGACTACGCGCCAGCTTCACTTTGGGACCTATGGTTGGAGCACCAATGATTGAAGCATCTCCTACCTTGCAGTCAGGGTTCAGAAATTCCCAAACATAACACACAAACCAAAATTTCACCAAACAAACTTCCAATAAAAACAAAGGTTTCAAATAGGTTCAACCACAACCATTCTTACAATTGAAAGAAAAGAAACATCGCAAAACTCTAAAAGAGATGATTTCTACATCCAAGAAACACTACAAAGAGAAAACCTCAAACTGGTCCCCAAACATCGCCCTACTCCTGCTGATGGGCTGAGGTGACCTTCAACGAGCCAGGTTTGGTTTCAACACACTTCTTTGAAACAGCTCGACAGAATCATTTCAAGTGACCCAGACGTCCACAGGCATGGAAGGGTCTCAGAGCACTTGGTCACATCGACCTCTTGTGACCCTGCCTACCACACTGGTGATAGATCACAACGTTTGGCTCCAAAGGTGTCTGAAGGCCTATTAATTCCTCTAGTAGACCCACCAGCATCAGGCAGTTTCTCATTCTTCTTATTTCCATCTTCTATACTGCTTCCCAAGGCTGGAGGATTCGCCACCTCAAGTCCTCTTACTAGCCCAACTTCAGTAAGAAAGGCTTTCCCCACAACATCTGAGAAAGTGGTTAGGTTGAGCTTTTCCACTTTCGATCGTAGTTTAGGTCGGAGTCGAGACTCAAATTGTTGAGCCTTACCAGGATTGTTTCCAACAAACCATTGGTCGTATGAAACTAGGTCTGAGAAACATCGATAGAATTCTAGTAATGATTCAACACCCCACTGAAGACAACACAAATTCATCCTATTCCTCAGCTTTGTCAATTTAGAGAAATATTGTTATACAAATAAAGACTTGAAGAACTCCCATGTTAAATCTTCCCTAGGCTTATTCTGAGACACAGACTTCCACCATTCCTAGGTTGGACCTTCAAGAACAAATGTATCCAACTTCACCTTCAATGGCTCAGGAAACCCAAATGAAACTGAAGTTCCTCTTAATCTTCTGCAACCAATCCTCTGCCTTAAGTAGATATTCTTGGACATAAAATAGGGGAGGGTTCAACTTTTGGAATTCTAGAACATAGTCTATAGGTTTATCAACTTGAGTATTTCTTAAGGATGCACCACCCAAAGCTGCACCTTGGTCATCCATCGAACCTTTGTAGGGGTGAACACTAAGGAACAAGAAAACAAGGAGCATGATCAAAACGTGGCCATTACCATTTTTAACTCAACTTTTCACAATTTTCAAAAAGAAACTTTATAAAACAATTATTAGAAGTAAAGAAGACCCAAACAATCCACAAGGAGAACTAGTGTCGATGGGTGACTCAGACATATGGTTGACATCCATATGCCAGTCATGCCACCATCACAAGGAGCACTCTAGGGTAATATCCTCAGATCCACATGGCTTTCCAGACCATGCGATCTCACGGAGGTCACTTTCCCAACTCCCATTTCATTTCCCAATATAAAAAAACCCATAAGAATCAAAGGACATCGACAAACCCGAAAATCCCATGGTAACTCAAGGTTCGGAACGAGAAAGGGTTCATGACGTCCTTCCTGTTCCTACACCTGAGTCTCGACAATTCTACTCCTTCTACCATGAAAACCCCAAATAATGATGGGTGCTCTGAACTACAAGGTCCGCTCAAGAGCCGAACCTTCCTTTGATACCATTTTGTCACGAACCAACCCAGGTCAACCCTGAACCAATCACCCAATCCGGTCTGTGACATGGCCCAAGAGGCGTTCCCGATCCTCTCGGGCTGGCGACAAGTGCCAGGGCATCAATAGAGGACAATTGGGAACGATTTCGCCCAGTGAAAATAAATAAAGCAGCAGAAAGAAAAGTAGAATAACGCATAGTAAATAAATGACACTAAAAAAAGAAGAATAAGTGACAACCAACTAAACTGAGAACGACCAAAACTCCTCGCGACTCTGAGAGTTTCTCACCAGTCTACAACCAACTGTCACCCATGACGAACAAGCTCGAGTCAAACCTGCAACAAAACTAAAAACAGGAAAACACTACAAGCGTGAGTATTAAAACTCAGTAGGCGTGCCCAAAAAACTATTCCCAATACACTACCTTTAAATAAAGAATTTACCAATTTCAGGTTTGAACTAGATTATAAAAAATATGGGTTTCTGCACACACACACTTTCATTTCTAAAACAAGTAACAGTCCATTTCCCTTTTTAATTAAAAACTAGTTTAATGTTTGAAAGGAGAAGGTACATTACATTACTAAAAACATCTTCGTGAACAATTTATAAAATTCAAGTTTTAGTTATTATCCAGAAGGAAAAACACATATAACACACAACACACACTAAGGGAAATGGAAAAAGTAGCACATAGGGGCCATCAACCGAACTAGACCTCTCAATCGTCTGCCACATACAAATAAACACTAAAGGGAACATGGCTCGAACCTAGAAGATCATGAAAAATCCAGAACGTACTATACACCTGACTCATCCTGAAGGCATGCCTACTCTCGATGAGATCATAACACCCAAACGCTCGGTATCACCCTACCTAGCCTAACCGAGGGGCCCAAACCCCTAGCAGAGTGTCATCCGTACTAAGGGCCACTAGCCAGTACGTAATCTAAACTAGTGCATCAATTGTTCTTAGAAGATTCACTTACTATGCCAGGTTACCATGTCAACACGTATAATAAACAGGAAAGGTGTGATTCAACAAAGTCAATCAAGTAGCACAAACATCACACACAACTCATGTAGTCAACATACACAAAATATCACCCCTGAGTCACCCCAAAAAGAGTTTTCCAAAATAATTTATTTTATTAAAGTACCAAATGGGCCTTCACCAATTTTAACGAAAATCCTCATTTCTCAAGAGAACCAAAACACTTGTTCATGCTTCAAAAGAAATCATTTATCAATAAACCAGAATTACATTTGAAATTCTATGAATTATCTTCAAAGGCCAAATGGGAATTCTTTCACTACTGGGTGTCCGTTCACCAAGAAAATATCCCAAGTGTCGTGTATAAAATAAACAAATATTTTTACACAAAATAATCATATAAAATTTAATTATCTTATATTATTACCCATTTATTAAAATTAATAAAATATAAAGAAATTAATAAATTCTAAATTTAAAGGTGAGTGAAGTGGGGGACTTACCTCAGCTCTCTGTCCAAACACAATGGCGCGTCACGCCTCACAAAGACGCACAACCATGCGTAAGTCAATGATCATAGTATCACAGGTTTTCCTCCCTAACATGCTGCAACAACCGCACAACTAAAACTCATAAACACAGACATAAATTATTGAAATGAACAAACAATGCAAACACCAACTCTGCATGTTTTCAAAACATAATTCTCACCAGACTAACTCTTCACAAAACATGCAGAAAACAATAATGCTGGTGAAACAATTAACCAAACACAAGGTATCTTCAATACTAGATAATTTATCCTAAAATAAGTATACTCAAAACTAAAAATAATTAATTAACATTTAATAAGTGTAAGTAATGAAAGAAATAAAATAACTCTAAATTTAAAGGGGCAGGGGTCGGCGCAGGGTGCGCGCCGCTACTAGACGGATGATGAACGAGCACTGCGCCACTGCTGGTCAGCTGGAATAGGGGAGGGGGCTGGTAGAAGGTCAGTAGAGTGAAGGGGAAAGGTCGTCGAGGGTCCTACCAGAGACAATAAGAGAGGAGGGGGTTTGAGGGGAGTCTGCTGGAATATGGGATGGGGGATTTGGCGTCAAGGTTCCACCAATTCAAGGCAGGAGGTCGACTGGTGTGTGTCCTGTTCCGTGACCACCGACAGAAGGTAGGTGCTAGATGGGTGGTGCGGACCGTGGTTGGGCAGCAGAAAGGGGTATGGAAGCTAGGTGATGGAGACAGAGCGGGGAAGGGGAATCGAGGTCAGCCAGAGCAGGGAAAGAAGTCCGGGTGTGCCTGCTGGAAGGGCGGTGCTGGCAGGGTAGGTCACCGGAGGTCACGTATGGCTGGAAGGGGCTTGGTCTATGGGTGTATGGCCAGGGTGGTGTTGCACTGGTCAGAGGAAAATGGAGGGGCGTGGCCTACTCTTGCAGGTTGGAGATGTGATAAGAGAGGTCGGGACCTGTGCAAGATGGTGGGTGTGTGGGAAGCTAGTACGCAGTGGCTAAAGGGTGGGGTGCTGCAAGTTCAAGCGGGGGAAGACCAGGGCGTGTCCGGGGAGCACTGAGGGCAGAGGGGAGGTTGGTTCCGGGGTGGTGTCGGCGGTTTTGCGGTCAAAGCAGGGAGAGGGAGAGGAGCTAGGGGGTGGCCGCGTGCAGGGAGGAATGGAGAGAAGTCGCGTGGAACAAGAGGAAAAAAAACCCTAGAAAATTGGAAAAAAATTAAAGGAAATAATTTTTTTTAAAAATAAAACCTAATAATATTAACAATAATAGTAGTAATAATAATAATAAGTACCCTTCTTAATGATAATAATAATAATTTTAATAATAATTTTTTTAACTCATTTAATTTATTTTTATTTGACAGACTCAACTCCGCAACTACGTGGTACTCAGACTGACCGCACGGCTTCTACTAGCCGTGCGGTGCCTGTGCATCGACCTAAAATAATAATAATAATAATAATAATAGTAATAATAATAATAATAATAATAATAAAACAACAACAAAAACAACTACAAAATAAAAAAATAACGATATCAATAATAATATTATTTATAATTATTTTAATAACAATAATAATAATAATAATTTTAATAATAATAATAATATTAATAGAAAAATTAATTAATAGTATTATTTATCACCTTATTTTTCTTTACTTAGTCTTATTAATTAGATACCGCAACCTCATGGCCTGCGTACAACTCAAGCACTCATGTGCGGACTGTGTGATAGCTTCTGTCTGATCCAGAATCGGTCGCACAGGTGCCCGAGTTGACCGCACGACCTTTGCTAGTCGTGTGGTGCCCGTGCACCGACCGAAATAATAACAATAATAATAATGATAAAAATAAAAAAGATAAAATATTCATTTCATTTTAATAATAATAATAATAATTATTATTAACCACAAAAATTTTAAATAACCCAATAAATAGAAAAAATTTATTCATTTTAACATTGCTAAGATAGGCAGACTGTGCCGTTGTATGGGTGAAGCCGAGCGGGGTTTCCAAACCACGCTCCACCCGTACACCCAAAGACGTCAACTAAAAAACGCATGTTGTTTTGACATAACTCAAATTTTTTTCATCCAGGACTCAACCCGAACCCCAAAAAAATTTTAAAAGCCAAAGAAAATAAATAAATAAATAAATAAAAGATAGGCCGGGGTGTGAGAAATGGTGAGGGCTATTGGGACTTGATAAAATAGTGGGAGATTTAATAAAATTGATTAATTTATTATTTCTCACAAAATTTGTAATCAATAAAAGTACTGATAATATGGTATTTTAGTTATAGAATAAAATTAAAATCTCTTAATCTACACTATCGCTATGATTGATTTTAGATAAATGCAATCTATGTATTGGCGGTAACTTCCAAGAGTGGTTTAGATTCCATTGGATTGTTCTACACCATGAACGGAAATCTTATGTGCTAGAATCCTCAATTCCCGATCCACCTACTCAAGAGGTGAGTGATGAAGAGTTCATAGTCTATGAAAAACATATGAATGATGTATTCTACATTCAACATTTTATGCTTTCATCTATGTCTAGTGAACTCACGAAGTCTCAAAAAAAGGATTCCTATAGCATGATTGATCACCTATGTGGTCTTTAATAGTAGAGAGATAGAAATGAATAGTTTGAGATTTCCAAGGAACTCTTTCAGAGTAATATTGGAGTGGTTACCCTAGCTGGGCCTCATGTAATCAAGATCATGGGCTACATTGGGCGCCTAGAGGTTATAGGGTTTAAACTCCCTGAAGAACTGGGAACCGATCTCATTATGGCATCACTCCCTCATATATTCTCTAGTTTTATTGTGAATTTTAATATAAACCACATTGCAAAGACTCTGCTAGATCTCCTTATCCTCCTTCACCATGTAGATAAAGATATGAAGCCCAAAAAATCCTTCTATCCTTATGGTGAACAAACGGAAAGGGAAAACAAAGAGCTTTAAGCCTAAAGCTTCTTCACGCCCTTCCAAGAAGAAGAAGATCAGAGGGGAAGCAAGGGAACATGATGCTATCTATTTCACATGTGGTAATAAGTGCCACTAGAAGAAAAACTGCACCTAGCTAAAGAAGCAAGGGGAATCTTCAGGTGTATTTGTTATCAAATGAAATTTATCTATTTCTAAAAATTTGGTATTAGATACAACTTGTGGTGCTCAAACATGTATTAAAATATAAAAAGAAAGTAGATTCAAAAAAATTGACTGAGGGGAGGTGGATATATGAGTATCCAATAGTGATAAACGTGCTGTTGTAGCTATCAGGGACTACCACCTCACATTACCGACCAGAATGATCTTGGTTTTAAAGGGTTATTATTATGTGTCTTCAGTTACCAAAAACATTATTTATGTATCTAGACTAGATACTGATGGATTGATTCTCAAATTTTGATTTTTTTATTTATTTTATAAAGAAAACAATTTTTATGGTAAGGCACATTTATATAATGGTTTTTACGTGTTGGATTACATAAACCAAGTAATGGAAATCAATAACAAAGTTACTTCACATGACTCATACCACACCTAACTTTGGAATCACCAGCTAGGTCATGTAAATAAAAAATGCTCGAAAAAATTACATTAAGATGGATATTTAGATTTTTTAGAACTAAAACCACTTGGTGTATATCACGCATGTTTACAAGGAAAAATGACCAAAACCCTATTTAGTGGGAAAGGTGAAAGGGATAAAGATATTCTTGAATTAGTTCATAAAAATGTGCGTAGATCATTTCCTGTTGAAGCAAGGGGTGGGTACTCATACTTCATAACTTTTACTGATGATTTTAGTAGATATGTTTATATTTACTTAATGAGGTATAAGTTAGATTCTTTTGATAAATTCAAAGAATACAAGAATGAAGTTGAGAACCATATTGGCTTGAAGATTAAGAAACTCCACTTAGATCATGGTGGTGAGTATCTTAATCAAGACTTAATTGATTACTTATAGGAGTATGAGATCCTATCCCAACTCACTTTTCCTTACATGCCTCAATGGAATAGTGTAAGCAAAAGGAGGAACCACACCTTGTTAGACATGGTGAGATCAATGATGATTCATGTGAGTCTTCCATTATGCTTTTAGGGATATGCATTACAAAAAATGAAACACATACTAAACCAAGTACCAACTAAATTGATAAATGTTATTCCATACAATTTTTTTAGTGGAAGAAAAACCATGTTATAGAATTTACATGTGTGGGGAAGCGAAGTGTTTGTTAAGGCCTTTTTAGGTAACAAACTTGCACTACAAAGAACAAAGTGTCCTTTATAGGATACCCCAAGAAAATAAAGGGATATTACCTATAAGAACCCTCATAAAAAAGGTTATAGTGGAAAGACATTCCATATTCCTTGGGAGAGATCAAATCTCCAAAAGAGATAGTGTGAGAAAGATAAACTTCGATGAAGTCAAGGATCAAGGCACACAAGAGTTGGTACAAGATCAGATTCCACAACGCCCCATGGAAGAATAAATTATTATAGAGACATAAGTACTATGTAGGAGTACAAGAGAGGTTATAGAACTATAATGTTATGGTTTTATAGTTACCAAGGATGGTGACTCATTATTAGTTGATAATAATGATCCGATAAGCTACAAGGAAGTAGTAAGTGGAACAGATCTTACCAAGTGGTAAGAATCTATGAATACTGTAATGGATTCCATGTACCAAAACCAAGTCTAGATTTTGGTAGATCCTCCAGTGGATGTAAAGCCCATTGGTTGAAAATGGGTAATCAAGAAAAAACTGGAAATGGAAGGATAAGTCAATACCTATAAGGCACGACTGATTGAAAAAGGGTTTAAATAGCATCAAGGCATTGACTATGATGAAACATTTTCACTAGTTACAGTGATAAAATACATCAGAACTCTAATTTCCATTGCATATTTCCATGACTATGAGATTTAGAAAATGGATTTCAAAACAACCTTTATTAATGGGAACCTTTAGGAATATGTTTACATGACATAACCTAAAAGGTTTGTGACTCCAATGGATTCCAATAAGATATGCAAGTTTTAAAAATCCATTTATGGATTAAAGAAAGAATCCAGGTCATAGAAAATTTATTTTGATGAATCCATAATGGAATTTGGTTTTATAAAGAATGAATGTGATCCTTTTGTCTACAAACGGTTTAGTGGGAGTACAATTTTCTTCTTAATAGTATATGTTGATGACATATAACTTATTGGAAATGAAATAACAGTCTTACAGTATGTTAATTCATGGTTGAAGAAATGAATTTCCATAAGACTTGGGGAAGGTTGTATATATTCTTGGGATCAGGATCCATCATGATGGATTCAAGAGGTTTCTCAACCTATGTCAAAGTAAATACATTGACACGATACTAAAGAGATTCAGTTTGGAACAATCCAAGTGGGTATTATTGCCAACATCACATGGAATTCACATTTCCAAGAAAATGTGTCTTCAGATAGATGAGTAAATAAATATAATGTAAAGGATTCCATATGCATCAGTGATTGGGTCAGTCATGTATGCTATTCTATGTACTAGGATATATGTCTCCTACACATTAAGTGTGGTTGGAAGATATCAAGCTGATCTAGGTGACCACTATTGGATGGCAGTCAAGACTATACTTAAGTATCTGAGGTTTAATAAGGATATGTTTCTAGTTTATATAGTAGATGAGAAACTAGTCTTCATAGGATATGCATATTCCATTTTACAAACTGATCAAGATGACATGAAGTCCCAAACGGGATACATATTCACTTTGAATGGAGGTGTTGTGAGATGGAAGAGATCAAAGTAGGTTTTGGTCGTAAATTCTGTAGTATATTCTGAGTATATTGCATATTCTGAGGTAGCTAAAGAAGTATTTTAGATGCTCAATTTAGTCCAAGAGCATGATGTCGTACCTATTAGTAAAGATCTCATAACACTCTATTGTAATAATACTACAACGGTGGCTCTCACAAAAGAGCCAAGGTTACATCAGCAGATGAAGCACATACTTTAGAAGTATAATCTCTTGAGGGATTTTTATCATAGAGGTGAGGTTGTAGTAAGAAGTATTTCAACTGAAGACAACGTGGAGGACCCCTTAACTAAATCCTTGACTCAGTAGAAACATGATTATCATGTGTGGTCTAGTGGACTGAAAGTCATAGGCTGTTGGCTCTAGTCCAAGTGGGAGTTTGTTAGAGTTTGTGTCCTAGAACTATCTTTTTGTAATTTTATTGCATGAATATTTGTTGTATTAAATATTAAATTAAAAATATTATTATATATTGTTCATTTTTATGAATGACTTTAATGTAATAATGTCCTAGAGTATTTTTTTCATTAATAAGGTAATAGTAGTTCTCCACTATGATGAGAACCTTGAGGTGCTATGAAAATATTATTAATATAGTTCTGTGGTTGGATAACATACTATGATGGGACACATAGTATATAGACTATTAGGTGTGAGTACTCGTAAGAAGATGAGACTTCTTATCATGAATTTATCACTTGGTAATATCCAAGATGGAAGATTATGAGAACAGACCTGCTAATAGGAATTCCGCATGTTTTGGTGTCATCAGATATTCTTATCTACGAGTGTGTGTAATGGTCCTTAGAATTTAATATTATCATTAATACATTTCACGACTCGTGCACTTAAAATTTCTGATGAAAACCATCACACCATATGTTGGAGGGAAGTAGGGTACATTGGGTGCACAATAAATGACATGTTATTAATGGATAATTAAAGGAAGGATTTGTCCCTTCTATCTTTATGGAAGTTGATATCTCAAAACTTTGATTGAAATAGAACCGTAATCCTAAATTTCATGGCCATGGTGTAAAGACAAGTTTATTTCAGATAGTTAAAGAATGATGTATCGAGCATATAGGTTGATGACACCGTCATGCAACCTACTTGATGAGATATTATGATAAATGGATTATATTACACAATGAGAGTTCATATGTTGTTTCCATTGTTGAAACTTTGAGTTATTTCACTTGGGTTCCTTGACCTTTTGCTAGATAGTAATCATGGACTCTAGGTAAGCTCACTTAATTCCAATGAGAAAGAATCCTAGAGGGTCACACACTAATTGTTTCTGTTTGTCTTGATTAAATTCTATTTGAATTTAATTACTGAAATAAATATTTTTCTCAAGATTAAGGAATAATTCTATTCATGTTGTATTGATCACATAAATTAAATAAATATTTATTCACCTAATTTTGAATAAAATATATTAATTTATTTTATTGAATATTTAATAAATATTTACTTACTAGTTTTTGAATAAAATATTTATTTAAGATAATAAAATATTTGTTCAGGTGTTAAATAAATGCAAGGGGAGTTCGAACATACCAAGACCAATTCTGGTGATAAAATAATTATTTACGAGCCGATAAATATTATTTATCTATTTTACACAAGTTGGAACACAGAATAATAATAATAATAATAATAATAATAATATGTGGAATGAGATTTCATTAATGGTTATAATTATATTTAACAATTTCTTCAAGAACAGAGAATGAGTGATCAAGAACGAATAATTCAAGACATTTGATTCACTGCGCTAGCACCCAGAGAACAAGTAACATTGCTTGGAGACCATTGGAGCATGTGTGGATCACCACTAGAGGGATTATACCATTGGATCCTCACAAACACAATGAAGGAAATATGGAAGGGCCATTTAAGACGATCAAAAATCACCAATGAAGAAAGTTACTAAGCCCAGGCATTTATTTATTTATATATTAAAAAAATTAATTATAAATTTAACGTTCAAGATCCTCGCTCTTGGTTTCAAGCATCAATTATTAAAAGAAAATTTAATATATCTCCCTCCAGCACAACACTTCCGTTGCGCCTGGAACCAACACTAGATACAATGGATTTTCAATATCACTATATACTCACTCAATCATCTGTGTTTTGTTAATTTATTCCACTTTAACATTATATATAATTTTATATATTTGAAATAATTTATTAATTTGAAAACATGAATCATCATTAGATCCTAAATTATTTTCTATTTCCCCATTACAAACTAAGTGATATTTGATTTATCTGAATCCCAGTTTTTTCATATTTAAATACTTCATATAGTAAAATAGGTTTTGTTCGAAACATTTAGTTTAACGAATTCTAAGAAATCATCAAACTATTTATCATATTCATCACTTTTTCATCATTCACCAATTCAACTAAAATTAATTATATCCTATAGAAACTATCAAAAACATAACACAAGTTATTTTATACTGTAATAGTAAATTCAATGGTACTTTGAAAAATCACAACACAAAATATTCATTTTAAAAAATAACAACATTAATAATAACAAATTTAATAATAAAAATAACAACAATACATGAAAAAAACATTTGAAATTTTATAAATTACATACAGGTTCTAGTTTTTAATTATTCATTAAATTATAAGTTTATTAAATGTTCTTTATATATGTATATAGTAGTAATATAAAACATATGTGTACGTTATGTTAAAATATATGTTGTAAAATAATAGAAGCCTATGTATGCATATCTTGTACTAAAATATATTTAATTTATAAAAAATATAACATTTTTTTTAAATATATAACATCAATTTTAAAATTAATAGTCATATTAAGAATTTATTATACATATATATTTAATAAAACATAAATACATTAGTTACATCAATTGAAATTATAAACAAAAACATTAATCAAATACCAAAAAGTAAATAAGATAAAAACAAAGATAAAATTACAAATTAACTAGACCAAATACTCATTTGTAAAAACTACTCCAAAAAATATAAGAAGAATACAAATATACAATAATTAGAAAACAACATTACCGATAAGTAAACAATCTAGATTTGAAATTTCAAAATTCAAGAAAAAAATTGATTGAAAATTATTATGATGGATTAATCAATAATAAAACTATATATATTTCAATAATTGGATTACAATAGTTAAGATATCATCAATTTTTTATAAAAAAATATTTTAATGTTTGAAAACCATAAATTATGTTTGATAGAAATAAATTTACAGTAGTTGGGATTTGAGATTGAAAGTTAGTGCAGTGATGGAGAAGGGACAACGACAATGAAACAATGGTGGAGCATGTGATGGAAGACAGAGCGGGGTTCTCATATGAGTGAATCAAGGTTAAAGTTACAGAAACATGATTGAAATATTGGTTGGGAAACTGGTTTATTAAATTGGTCAACAATTTTAATTTTTTAAAGGTTTTTGACATCAATTGTAAGAATAAACAATGTTAAAGACCATTTTTTCACATTGTTTATATTATAACTAAGATTAAAAATATAATTTATTTTTTTATAATGTCAGTTATATCATAGTGGATGAGATACTTTTTTTTTCACGTTGGTTATAAAATAATTGATGTTGAATATCTGACATTGTAAATCCTTTATTTACTAGGGACACACACACACACACCCACATATATTCAATAAATCATGAAATTTAATTTAAAAAATATTCAAATTTAAACTAAATCACTTAAAAATTAATGACCACATATATTTTTTGAATTATAATAATACTATATGAATCCATTGAATTAATATATATATGCATAAATATAAACATACATACATACATATATAATATTTAAAAATTCATTTCAAATTTAAATTTACTATAACATTATATATTAATATAGATTATTTAATAATATTTTATTGAATATAATCATTGATATATATATATATAATATTTATTAAAATTAATTTTAATACATATATATAGACCTATATATGGATGAGGGAACCAATCGACTTGATAAGCCTGATTAGATAAAATGTTTTTTGGCATAATTATTTTGGATCAATTATTAAACACACATAATTTTAAAGCCCGATTAATAATAAGAACTACTACAAAAGTGGATTTTAAAAGCACTATAAAAATATTTTTTCAATACTAAAAAATCACTATTAATCTAAGCACTGAAAAATGTCAAAAAAAATTAAATTTTATTTTCTATAAATTCAGAAGGGGGGATCACCCCCTTTTATCAGCGCATGTCTAGCCATCCCTCTACCCTTTTATCAGTGCTAGAGGCCCTTACCCCTTTTATCAGTGCTAGAGCACGTGCTTCCCACCCCTGCATGCCCCTGCCTTCACCTAGTTTCGAATCTAAGACCTCCCCTTTAAGGATATCCACCTTTACAACTATAGTTCATTGTTTAGTTTTATATTTTTTGATATATATATATACATATATTTCATCACATTTTTATCCATATATTTATATAAATGTTTATAAAATTATTTTTAAATACATGTATAAAATATTTTTTTTTGTGTGTGTGTGTTTATAAATACATACATATACAGATATATATATATATTTATATATATTTGTGTGTCTATAAACATAAATATAATTATACATATTTATATTTATTTACATATATTATATATTAATATTTATATTCATATATTAGAATATATAGAGAATATATAGAAAATATATATCATTATGTTAATACAAACACATAAATAAATAAATAAATAAATATATATATATATATTATATAGGTATATAAATATTCATAAATTTTTATTTTAAATAAAATAGATATTATTTTTTATTTATATTTGGTTTATATATTTAGAAAAATATTTTATATGTAAACATGTTTACATATTTATTTATAAAATTAAATTTTTATGTGTAAATAAATATAAATTTATATATATGTGTATATATTTAATTATAAATAATAGTAAAATATGAAAAATGATAAAATTTGAATGTCACAATATCCATATGAGTGTAAACCTTGAGAATAAATTGAGTCTCCAATAAAAAAATATAAGAAGACTCCCTTAAATGGGGAATAAATTCCGTAAAATTTTAAAAAATAGGGGTACCCCGACAAACAAACTCAGTTTCAGAGGCCTTTCAAGCCCTTTTTGACCCCAAAAAAATGATGATCTGGTTTTTAGGGTCACCACAACATAGATATTTTCAAAATATTGGATTTGATATATGGTGGAGTTCAAACAAACACCGTATCAAAATTTATGACCGTTTGAAGTTCGAGTCATGTTTTCAACTTATTTAAGATCATTTATTAATTTATTGATTTTTTTATCTTTAAATTGTTATTAAATGACTATTACTCAATAATAATCAGAAAACTTTAAATTAATATTATCTTTTAATTATTTTATAAACCATTTTCTGCTAAATATCTTATATATTAAGTGTGATTACATATTTCGTATTATATAAGCCATATTTTATAAAATATATTATGTTTATATAAATATAATATATTTATATATCAATATATTATTTTTAATGATATATAATTTTTTTTATAAAATATACCTTTTATCAGTGCTAAAACAGTTGTTTTTGCACTGATAAAAGACTTGCTTTTATCAACACTGATAAAATTACCCTTTATCAGCGCTCAAAAAAAGCACTGATAATGGAAACTCCTTTATCAATTATTTTTTTAGCACTGATAAAGGATAGTATTGGATAAATTAAAATATGTGGTAGTGTCTCCTATGCACTAGATGTCCCTCTTACCATGTGGTGGGCTCTCCCTATCAGGTTTCCTGGCTGGTGGGCCCAATTCGAGACAGTTATGTGGTAGGTTTCCAATTGGGTTGAAGGCTTGTCCATTGTCCTATTTATCACCTATAAAATATTTAACTATTTATTACTATATATGTATGATAAATTTATTCACTCTTACAAAAATTAATATACTATAAAAATACTAAAAATTAATATGTTAAAAAAAATATTTAAAATTTTATTAATGAAATATTTATTAATTTTTTTGTTATTTTTTGATATTTAATTAAATAATTAATATACTAGAAAATATTAAAAATTTTATTAATGAAATATTTATTAATAAAAATGAATAAAATTATTACTTTTTTTACCTAAAAAATAATTAACTCTTAAAAATAATTTACTCTTAAATATATATAATTAAATAGTTAATATACTATTTATTGTTATATATATATATATTAAATCTATTCACTCCTAAAAAAATTAATATACTACAAAAATATTAAAAATTAATATATTATAAAAAATATTAAAAATTTTATCATTAAAATATTTATAAATATATTTATTAATTTTTAATTTTTAATTAAATAATTAATATAATATTTATTACTATATGTATATTAAATTTATTCATTTTTATTAATAAATATTTCATAAATATTTTTTTAATATTTTTTTTAATTTATTCTTTTTCAATTTTTCATTGTTCAATATGTTTGTAATTTTATCCATTTTCAATATTTATTTATACATGTTTATTTATTAACATTTAATTTTTTTAATATGGTTGTAATTTATATAATTAATATGTATTTATTTTACTTTTTATATGTGTATTTATAAATATTCATGTTTAGTTTTTTTTAATAATCTATATAATTAATATCACTTATTCATTTTTTTATAAATTTATTCATTCTTCTTATTATTTACTTCATTAATAGATGTTGCATATTATATAATTTTATGGTTTAATTTTTTTTTGAAAAGGTTGGGACTGAGAGACCCCTTTATTAAAATGTAAAAAGTAAAAAGAAAAGGAGGAGGAACATACAAGACCAAATTTGTCCACAGTAAGACAATAGACGGAAAAATTCATTAAGCTCGAGATCAGGTATTCATATTACGATGTGCGGGGGCATCCACCCCTGCCACAAGGATGTCATCCCCTCCTCCATGTCTCTACTCTCTTCCGTGGAATTCCTCCATCATTTAGTGGCTCAACATTAGTATCATCCCTTGTATCATATGCTACACCATCATTTTTTTGGCCATCTTCCTCGATGGTTCCAGAAGCAAGTAACTCAAAAGAATTATGCATGATTACCTTCGTGATCACCTTATTGTCATGTTTAGCTGGAGAAAAATTCATTATATAAGGAACATCATTTAGTGAATATTCTTATATCTCACCAGCAATTACGTGAACCATGATCATGGGCAGTTTGAGGCCCACAATATTTTTCTTATTCCTTTTTGGTTCATCCCACATTGATGCTAGAGTTGATACAACCACAATAGGAGAACACTCACTTCCATGAGCAGTGGCTATTACCATTCCAGCTCCTTAGTGGTCTCTTTTTGTAGAGTCAATGGGTGCTTCCCGAGATTGCTCCTTACCACTGTCCTTAGATTTTGAATAGCTAAAAGGCAGAAATCTATCCAAAGACCCTGTAGAGGCTTCATCAGATTGAGATGTGGTGGATTGTTTGGGAGGTCCTATCATTTCGGTTCCTTTGTCAGTTCCAGAACCATGATTTCCAGAAACAACAAGGGGAGAAGCATATAGAGATACACGAACCAAAATTATGGGCATCATAGAACCCGCAACATTCCCTAACCCTTTTAGAGACATCCAACCTTGATGCTAGAGGATCAATAGTGACATGAGAGCTGTCCCTACCATGAGCAGTAGCACCCAACATACCACCTCCTAGAAGATCCCTTTTAGTAGAATTAGAAGGTGTTTTCCCATTTTGTTCATTTTCCACTATCTATATATTAAGAGGAAGTGGACTGGTTGAAAGGTCCTCACCCCTACTTTTCTTTATCAAACTTGTGTTGTACACACACACACACATTAATTTCACACACATTTAAGTAATTAATACATTCTTATATATAAACACACACACATAAGATTTATGTAATTTGTTTAAATTTTAATATTAATTTTATAATTTCATTTAATAATATAATATATTTAATATATTATGTTTTTAATCAGTAAATTTTATTTATTCATTTTTAATATTTATTAATTTTTTTTTGGAATTTAATAATTTTATTATATATATATATATTTACTATGATTTAATATTTTTAATATGTATTCATCTTCATTTCAATATATATCCCCATTTTATTTCTTTTAATAATTTATCTAATCAATAAAACTTATTCATGTTTTCAATATTTTTAAAGTATACTCATTTTTAATTATTTAATTTCACTCATTTTTAATGTTCATGCATTTAAGATTATATATTCATTAATAATTTTAAAAAATATATTTTTAAATAAATATTTATAAATATATATATATATATATATATATTTACTATATTTATAATTATAAATAAATAAATATGTTTTTTAGAAAGTATTTGTATAATTATAATTAAATAATTATATATTTAAATAATTAAAAAATTATAATAAATATATTTAAATAATGAATATATTTACTATATATATATATTTATTAAATATATATCATTATATAAATATATATAATGATATAAATATATTTATAAATGTATATGTACATGAGGGTGTAACTAATTGGTTCAGCACACCCTCCATGCATCAAGGCGGGTTGGGGTTCAATCTTTACACACCATGCAATTTGCCCCCATTCCATTTGGGGGGTGGCTATGGGCTGGCGTCATTCAATGCCAACATGATTTTGGCCCATGCAGGTGCATAGGCATAGTGCTACTAGACCCCTACTTCATGATGGGGTGGATCTTGTCTCTGCCAGTGACATCCTTGGTTGGCAATGCTACTTCGGCCTCCAGATGGTGGTTGTTTTCCGGACAGTGACTAATGGCAGAAGAGGAGATCTTGGAGGCTTGCTGCGGGGGGTATGAATTCTATATGATAGATTGCAGCAACGTGTGGTGGTGATGCAGGTCCCGACTGTAGTGGGGTCGACGTCGCGGGCGGGTCTGATGACACCGTCTGGCTGGTGGTGCCCCCGTCTGACGATGGGGGATGGTGTTGTTCGGACGAAAGAGGGTGCCCTCAAAGCATGGGATGACCCCAGATCGATATACATGTTGAGTATGCTTCGCTCGATGGTAGGGGTGACATACTAGTCCTTCAGGGATCGACATTCAGCAGGTGTGGCCGACCAGCATCAATGGGCGCCAGCATGAGGTGATTCCCCTCCCAACTGAGGGGGTGATGAGTGGGGGTATCATACAAGTGCCCCAATATATATATATATATATATATATATATGATGTATAAATAAGTCGAGGGCATTCATGATCTATCCCTGGGGGGCTATGGACGGGGTTTGATCATGATGTGTATGTGTGTGTGTGTGTTTCATGTAATTTTACCCCCAAATACATACCTAATATATAAATGTATATTTACTATATTTATAAAATTATAGATTTATTATTATAAATAAATAAATAAATATATTTTAAAGGTATTTATATAATTATAAATTAATAATTACATATTTAAATAATTATAAAATTATAATAAATATATTTAAATAGTGAATATATTTAATATATTTAAATTTATATTTACTTATTAAATATATATATATATATAATGATATAAATATATTTATAATTATAATTATATTTATAAATACATATTTACAATTCTTTTAATATATTTATACCAAGATGGCGTGAACCATGAGCTAGTCCATTGTTATGAAATTTATTGAAAATAAAATAAGTATTGAGTACAAGGGTTATTTTAATATATATATATATATATAATTATATAAATTTATATTTATTTATTTATAATTATATACATTTATTTTTCTAATTATATTATAAATAAATAAATATATATTTAAATACAGTTTGGGTTACAACTGAGTGGTAAGCCCCGTAAGCATATATCCAAAAGACCAAGGTTCAAATCCTAGCAAGCTCCTTAGGGAATTTATGATGTTGACGGTGACATAGGCACGATGCAGGCCTGATGGCGCAGACAAGATGGGACAGGCATGATACAGACATGACACTACCTTGACCCTTTGGGCCATGTTCATAGGCCTCTTGACCTTGGGCCTAAGAGCTATGCAACGAGTCTCCTTCTACCCAGATAAAAATATTTATTTGTTTTAATAATAAAAAGAGGCTTCAACCCTATTTTTTTTAAAATAAATGTATATTTAAATAATTATAAAATCATAATCAATATATTTATTATATTTATTATTATATATAATTATATAAATATAGATAGTTTTATAAATATATTTAATTCTATAAATATATATAAATATATAATAATATATAATTATATAAATATATATAAATATATAAATATATATATAAATATATATATAAATATATATATATAAATATATAAAAATATATAATTATATATAAATAATTTTAACCATATTTATTTATATTTATAATTATAAACAAATAAATATATATTTAAATAATTATAAAATTATAATAAATATATTTATGTAATAAATATATTTATTTATAATTATGAAGATTTATTTTTTAATTATATTTCTTATATTATTAAAATCAGGCCTATCAGCACTTTGTTAGTGTTGATAAAGATTTATTTTTATCAATGCTAAAAAAGTGATGATAAGGCATAAATATATCAGTGTTAGAATTTCAGCGCTGATAAAGATCTATTTTTATCAACAATTACTATTTTTAAACTAATAAAACTACCCTTTATTAGTGCATTTTTTTGAAACCATTGATAAAATTCTTCCTGATCTTTTAAATAGAACCCTAATAGACTCCTCTACACTCATGCTGTTCAAGATCTCACGGAACCGAATCACTGCCACCACTCTCCATTAATCTCCTTGATGAATTGATCCTCTCAAAAGCTAAGTTATGTGATTATTTCTACCCCTCTTTAATCTCGATCCTTGAACTTTTTCATTGCATTCCAAACTACACACCTGATCCGATTCCTATCCCACAATATCTCATCACACAAAAAACAACTGATAGAACCTCCATTGTCCGACCCCTCAAAAAATGCCCAACTTTAGCCACTAACACACTATTCATTTACCCAAATCTAATGCCTTCACTCTTGGAGGCACCCCAAGATTGTTCCCAAATACTCACTGAAGTCTCAACCCAACTACCAATGGGATTCTATGGCTGAATCCCCAATTGACCAGAACCATAATCACTCTCTCCTGCCCGCACTGTTACTACCCCACCATTTATGAGTGGTTTCAGTCGAATACCATTATCGATGATACATAAATAATAGTTTTCATGGTGTTTGTCTATTTTTCATTTTATGGTTCATGTCATTATTATGATCAGTAGTCATTTGGGTGAATGAATTGAATTAGAAGCATTTTTTGCATGGAAATTCTGATCTTATTCATAGTTTTTAGGTGTTCATGAATGTCAACAATGCACGTAGTGGTCCCCATTATAATCTTGTTAATTGATGGGGTGATGCATCTAATTTGATGACCATCAACGTAATTTATAAATAATTTTAATTTTATGTTCGTAACTAATTTGTGTGTAAATATTTTAAAAATTTTATATAAATTTGTTTGATTGTTGTTGAAATTTAAAGGTTTAAAAATTAATTTATACTAATGATTATGTATAAATTTTAACTATATATTTTTAAATAAATAAATATTTTGATTATCTAAATGAGTTTAATGAATATGGGCAATCACTTTTGTTTAAATATTTTTTTAAATTTTAAAATTTGTATTAATATATTTGTCTTAGTTTAAATTTTATCATTTTTTTTGTATTGAAATTATAATGATATATTAAAATCAAGGTATGTTATCACTTGTGATCTGTTTCTCCCCTTTAAACACATTTGTTTATTTTTAATTTTCCCAAATGGTTTGAATAGTGGGCGTACAAACGATCTTATTTGTACTTGATCTATCTCACTGATTCTCCACCTAATCTCTCTTTCCTTGAGCCATTGTTGGTTCACCCTCTCTCTCACCTTCACATTCATTTTCACTCATTCATAATTATTTCTCACTCTAATTTCATGGAGATCCTAACTATGCACTGAAAAAACCCTACCCACTTATCATGTAAGGTGGTGACTATAAATGATAAGTAGGTTGAGTTTTTATGGTACTCAAATGGTAATCGGCTCTATGTTCCAAGTACCCCTCATGATCCCATTGATTAAAATGAAACAATTCTGCCCATTTTCTTCCAAGTATCTCTCATACTCCCATGGATTAAAACCACACTGTATTTTTAAAACTTATCCTTACCTTGTGTATTTTATTTTTACTAACCATTATAATATCATATTTCAATATTTTTTTCTTTTTATAAAACAAAAAATTTGTTTTAGTGTTTTAATAATTTTAAATGTGATAACATTGGGTTAAATTGAGACAGTTTTTGGTAAACTATTTTCAATTTTTTTATAAAACCTTTTTGGAAAAAGTGATCAATTTTATTTGAATTACCACACTGGAATTGTTTATATGTCAGACATTTTATTGATGTCAGGATTATAGAAAAAATGTATTTTCTAGTGTTATTGGAATGTTATTAAATGTTTCTATAAAAAAATAGCTTCAAGGATAGGTTGGACAATATTGACATAGGGATAAGGGAAGAGTTGGTACCAATGAAGGGTAAAAGTCAGACTTTTCTTCCTCCAACAGATTACACGCTATCCATTTTTTTTTAATTTTACATTTTCCTTAATGATGTAAAAGTTCTAGAGCTTTATTCATCAAATATCAAGAGTTTTTTTCAATGAATAATTTGATTCTATAGAGACTAAAATCAAACTACTTTCATGTTTTGATGTAAGATTTTATGCCCGTCGCTTTACATTGTATTCTATCTAAAAATGTATAACATACATTAACCAGACTCTGATTCTTTTTCAAATACATATGTAGTAAAGTTATAGACCTGAAGAAGTTTCCAATAATGAATAAGGAGGTTTCAATAATATTATGTGAATTATATATGTTCTTACCACCATCATTATTTAATATAATGGTCCACCTAATGGTTCACATGGTTAGAGAGGTTAAACTATGTGGTCTTTTACATTATAGATGGATGTAACCCATTGAACGGTATATACTAATTTTTAAAGGGTACATCAAGAATCGCAGTAATCCAGAAGGTTTCATTAGAGAATGACACATTATTAAAGAATCTATTGAATTTTGTACAAATTACCTATCGGATGTTAATAGCATCGATCTCCAAAAGTCTTATCACAATAGACACCTTATAAGAAAATGTATTTTTGGAAGAGATGTTATTAAAATTACCATCATAAAGTGGGAGCGATATCATATTTACATTTTACATAATAGTGAAGATGTTGATACTTATGTAGAACCCCACAAGGAAATTCTTAAAAATTTGAATCCATCAAGGGATGGAGGATGGATATCAAATACACATAATCAACAGTTTGTAGGATGGTTCCAAGATCATATTTATAAGGAGTTATCTAAAAATATAAATTCAATTTCTGAATGACTTCGATGGGTAGCTAGGGGACCGAATGAAAATGTTATATCTTACAACAGTTTTTTAATTAATGGTTATATGTTCTATATAGAAGAACACGATGACCGAAGTATAATGAAAAAGAGTGGAGTTAGGATTATGGAGGAAGTGATGCACATATATGGTTACAAGGATATAAATCCAATTGATGAGAAATTTCATATTTCAACATCATAAAATAGATAAACGAGTTGGATTATAAAAAATTTCAAATTTCAATTTTCTATTGCAAATGGGTTAACAATAGGAGTGCAGTGAAAGTAGATGAAATGGTCTTCGTGAAGGTGAATTTCAATGTGGAAGGGGAAAATAACAATCCATTCATAGTGAAATCACAAGTAGTGTAAGTATTTTATTTCTTAGATCCAACAAACAATAAATGGTAAATTATCTCACTGGTGACTAAAATAATTGTAGGGTTGGATGAAAATTTAATTGAGGATGACTCTTTCATTGGAAGATCACAATCATTTAATAGTAGTCCTAATGTAGACAATGTCTTGTACGTGAGAGGGGACCAAAAAGCGGAGATTCAAATTATCTATAGAGGATCCAAATTCCTTTAACTTTTAAAGAAAATAAAGATATTTCAATGAGAAGATTAAATGTTTTTTAATATATTATGATTTTTCTCATAATATTATGTGTTCTATACTCTATTAACAAAATATAAATTAAATGTTTGACTACTCATGTATACAATGAATTTTACACATGATGATGTTACCGATCTCAGGGAAGAACAAATGGTTGATGATAAAACTGTAGAATTATTAAGGGATCAAGGACATGTTGATGAGAAAAACAAGAACAATGTAGCATCACTATGTTGACTAAATTTATCAAGACTAAAAGAAAGGGAATAAAATTTTAGTTTGGATGGAATCAATGCAGCCGACCTGTTGACCCTAACAAGTCATTATTCATTAGTTATGCTAGGGTCACAATGATAAGGAATGTGCCAATTGATATGGATTTATGAAAAAATGTCTAGCCTATAATAAAGGAAACCCTTTGGGAAAATATTTAGTTAATGTTATGATATACTTTCTCTATTTTATAAAAAAATTATATAATGAAACATTGATTTAATTTTCATTATCCCTTGTATAGTTCATTTATTTTTAATAAATTTTGTAAGAAATATGTATTATTGTCTGATGGAAAATACCATAGAGGTTTCCAAACACTTCTAACCAAGTTTCATCTTAGGGATGTTGAGGGGAAAGTAAAGCCCCACCCACCAGTTACTTATGAATACATTATAAAACAGGAAACATGGAATGATTTCATTAGTTTTCATGATGAGAAATCATTTCAGGTTAATTTTTGTCGATAATGTATTATTTGAAATTATTTATTTTATTTAATTTGATTCAAAAATTTTAATTTATGAAATAGTAAAGGAGTGCTGAAAATAAAAAACATTAATAAAAACCAATATACCCCTATCACAAATAAACGATGGGGTACACTTCATTAAAAAAGAAATTTTTATTTATTTTAAATCAAAAATATAATTTTTATGTGATATAAAAAAATATGTTCCTTTTTTATATGCATATTAATTAATCAAAATCTGAGGACACTTCCATCCCATGTCATGTGCTATCTAAGGAGGCCCATGTAAATAAGGAGGGTAAACTAGTTGATGAAAGCACAAAAACAGTATAAGAAACATGTGTAAGTATGAAATAATAGTAATTAATTATGATTTATAATACTATTACATAAAAATATCTATTTATGTTCATATGTAAATTATACGGTTTATACAAAAGAATTGGCAGTGACCATACCAGAAGAAAACTATATTCAGTTGTTTTGAAGCGGCTGGAACAATTTGGTCGTATTTGTGGTGTAGGTTTTAGAGTGTCTCTTAAATAATATTTTGAGAATAAAAAAACACAAGAAGAAACATATCATATGATAAAAGGATTTTTGGCATAAACAAATGCTTTGGAAGATATTATTGTCTGACCTGGTTTAGTAGACCAATACATGGGAAAGGATCAAAGTAAACCAACAGTGGAACAAATATCATCACACGAACAACCAAATGGCCTAGCTATATTTGAGGCTAGTCATTACTCTCTATAACATACCTTACCTGAGGTAATCAATTTTGTTATTATTTTTTCTACTACATATAAATAAAATAACTTCTGATAACTTTATATTTCTAAAATTTTATACAGAAAAGTTGTATGTGATTTCTATATATCAACACCCATGCACCACCTTGCTATGTTGAGTACAATATATAATATCCCAGGAGACATGCTATATAAAAAATAACTCCCAAAATATCACATGAGAGTGGGGATTAAAGTAGTACAAGATCTGAGCATTGAGTTTCATGTTCCACTTAATGATCCAGATATTACAATAGTCAATAATTCTATTGGAAAATTTGTAGCATGACTGTTTAATCTTATAAAGATACATGAGGTATGTCCTTAACATTTTTTATCAAATGAAAAACCTATAAAAATTGATGAAAAAAGTTTTTAAGTGAGTTATGTTATTAAATATGGATAAAATGATGAAGAAATGGAAGGTCAAATCAAGAAAATACATTGAATTTACCAAAAAAAAAGATATTCTGGGAGTTTATTCTCCCCACCAGTTTCACTACAACATATATTATCATTAAAAATTCATATAGGAAACAGATTTAAATATGGAGATATATTCTATATTCAATATGAATAAAAAATATTTGGAACTTTCATTATATATGTGGTTGGTCTCAAGAGTATAAATGAGATTCCCAAGTTTGAATGATTGAGAGTATCAATTATGAATACATAAATAAGGTACATTTTCATAATATTTTAGTACAAAAAATGATCTAATATGTTCACTAAAGTTAATATTTATTCATATTTCTACAAGCATTTATATTATTACTATATAATAGGAAAACCCTACGAAGCACGGTTTAGATTCATTAATCCCTATATCATTTCTATAGATGAAATTTCTTTGGAGTTGAAATAAATTAATAAGAAAAAATATGAGCTAAATGAGGTGTTTGGGAAGAAAATAATAGATAATAGACTCTTTTTTATGCATATAATACAAGGGTATAACTCTTCAATATAATCAAATAATTTTTTATTTTATTTTTTAATTACTTATTTTTTTTTATTTTTTAAGAAGAACTGAATGTGATCACAATCAATTTGGATACCCCAAATATTTATTTGTTGGATCCAATGCATGGATTTACATCAAACTGACCACACATAATGTGTATTGTGAATTTTTAATTCACTACAATCAACATTTTATAGATAAAATATAAATTATATGTTTTAGTTTGTGCTTTAACAAGATTTTTTTATGATAAGGTGATCTATATATATAGGATAAATCATGGTATGAATCTAGTGACTTAAAATAAGGTTCATATGGATTGATTCAAATAAAAATAGATTAAGTCATACATAAAAATATTTAACTATCAAAAAATATTTCAAAAAAATTTACTTATTTTGGTCAATGTTTCTGCAATGTATAAAGCAAGATATCAACAATGATTATGAATATTATGTTTGAAAATTTATGAAATAAACCATATACCATCAAAATACTAGAATCCCCAAACATGTAATTTCCCAAGGTAATTACAATTTCACTAAAAATATTTCTTAATCGTTTGTTTGTCTATATTTTCTCTCTACTACCAAGATTTCCAAAAAATGATGTACTCAAAAGAAGAAGTAAATTTTTTAGAGATGAGTGGGCAACATACATGGTGTCAGAATGTTTTCTGACATCAAATTTAGGTGATTACCTACTATGTTTCTGATCTATAATGGTTTATGACCTTAGAGATACACTTGGGTTGTGAATTATTTTTATCAAAATGATTATATATTATTTTTTATCCATTTCTCAAGGAGAAGTATAATGGAGGAAATTGATTTGTTTGGAAATTATTGGGAAGAATACACGATGTCAAAATATATACAGACATCATGAACATGTGACTTACTACTACTTATTAATTTAGTTTCTCAATATTTTATCTATTTTTTAGTTAATTTACTTATCATTTTTGTCAGATACTTATTTTTTTAAATTTACATATTAGTTCAAAACACACATCACATGATCAAACCCAAGAAAAAAAATTAAACTATTTTGATACTTTAGGAAAATGATATATAAGTCATTTTTGATGCGTATGAACCGACCGCACATCAATCTGACACATGATGTGGCCAGTATGACTTAGAGTGCGTGTTTTCAATAGAAAGGTGCCATTTTAGTTTAAAACACTTTTCATATCACAAAAAATGAACAAACAAGGTCATATTGTTTTTAAAATTTTATATAATGATCCATATTTCATTTTTTATGTGTAGGAATTGACAACATATCAATCTAAAACCTGATGTGGTTGATATAACTTGAAGTGCCTGTTTTCAATATAAAAGTTTCATTTTATTTTAAAATGCACATCACATGACCAGAACAGATAAAATGAGATTATATTGTTTTCAAATTTTATAAAAAAGATCCATAATTCATTTTTGATGTTTAAGAATTGACCCCACATCAATCCAAATTGTAATGTGGTTGGTATGACTCCAAGTGCATGTTTTTAATATAAAAGTGTGATTTTAGTTTAAAATGCGTATCACATAGCCAAAAACAAGAAAATGAGCTTGTATTTTTTTTCTTCAAATTTTTGGAAAATGATTTATTATATATTTTTGATGTGTAGGAATCAACTGCATGTCAATATGACACCCGATGTCGTTGTTATGACTCTAAGTATGTGTTTTCAATATAAAAGTGTGATTTTAGTTTCAAACATGCATCACATGCTCAAAATCAATAAAAAAGATCATATTATTCTTAATATTTAGGAAAATGATCCATAATTCATTTTTGAATTGTAGGAATCAAACACACATCAATTCGATGATGATGTGGTCAATATGACTCAAAGTGCGTGTTTTTAATATAAGTTTCATTTTATTTTAAAACATGTATCACATATCCAAAACTGATCAAATGAGTTTATATTTTTTTTAAAATTAAGGAAAATGTTCCATAATTCATTTTTGACATGTAATAATCAAACACATGTCAATAAAACACATGATGTGGTCAGTATGAATCGAAATTCTTGTTTTGAATATAAAGTGTCATTGTAGCTTAAAACATGCATCACATAACCAAAACCAGTCAAATGAGATTGTAATATTTTCAAACTTCAGGATAGTGATCCATAATTAATTTGTGACATGTAGGAATCAACCACACCTGATTTCAATAGACGATGTGGTTGGTATGACTCAAAGGGAATGTTTTCAATATATAAGTGTCATTTTAGCTTAAAAAGTGTATCACATAGCCAAAATCAATAAAATGAGATCGTATTTTTTTCAAGATTTATGAAAATGATCTATAATATATTTATTATGTGTAGTATGTTACCGTACATCAATCCAACACATTATGTGGTCGGTATGAATCAAAGTGTGTGTTTTCAATATAAGTGCAATTTTGATTTAAAATGCTCCTCACATATCCAAAACTAATCAAAAAAGATTGTATTGTTTTTAATATTTAGGAAAATGATCCATAATTTATTTTTGATGTGTATGAATTGACTGAACATAAATTTGATAGACAATGTGGTTAGTATGACTCAAACTACATGTTTTCAATATAAAAGTGTCATTTTAGTTTAAAATGTGGATCACATATCCAAATCCAATAAAATGAGATCATATTGTTTTTAAAACTTAGTAAAATGATCCATAATATATTTTTGATATTTAATAATCAACTGCACATCAATCTGACACCCGATGTGGTCGATATGACTCAAAGTGTGTGTTTTCAATATAAAACTATCATTTTAGTTTAAAGTGAATCACATTATCAAAACTGAGAAAATGAGATTATATTATAATAAAAATTTAATACAATGATCCATTATTTATTTTTGATGTGTATTAATCAACCGACCATCAATTCAACAAATGATGTGGTCAGTATGACTCAAAGTGCATGTTTTTAATATAAGTGTCATTTTAGTTTAAAATGTGCATCACATAACCAAAATCAATAAAACAGGATTGGATTATTTTCAAAATTTATAAAAATTATCCATAATTCATTTATGATGTGTAGGAATCTAATTCACATCAATCATACACATGATGTGGTTAGTATGACTCGAAGTTCATTTTTTTCAATATAAAAGTGTCATTTCAGATTAAATCACACATCACATAACCAAAACTGAGAAAATGAGATCAGATTATTTTAAAACATTATTATAGAGATCTATAAATCATTTTTTATATGTAGGAATCAACAACATGTCATTTTGATAGATGATGTGGTTGGTATGACTCAAAGTGCATGTTTTTAATATAGAAGTATCATTTTATTTTAAAAAGTGTATAATATAGCCAAAACTGATAAAATGAGATCGGATTGTTTTAAAAATTTAGAAAAATGATCCATAATATATTTATGATGTGTAGGAATCAACCAAATTTCAATTCGACACATGATGTGGTCAGTATGACTCAAAGTGTGTGTTTTTAATATTAGTGTCATTTTAGTTTAAAATGATCCTCACATATCTAAAACCAAGAAAATGAGCTCAGATTGTTTTTTAATTTTATAAAAATTATGCATAATTCATTTGTGATGTATAGGATTCGACTTTATTTAAATCTGATAGATGATGTGGTTGGTACAACTCAAAGTGCATGTTTTCAATATAAGGGTGTTGTTTTTAGTTTAAAACACATATCACATAGCCAAAAGCAATAAAATGAAATTATATTGTTTTAAAATTTTAGGACAATGATCCATAAAATATTTTTGATGTGTAAGAATTGACTTCACATCAATCCAACACCTGATGGGGTCGATATAACTCTAAGTATGTGTTTTCAATATAAAAGTGTCATTTTAGTTTAAAATGTGCGTCATTTGCTCAAAATAAAGAAAAAAACTTCATATTGTTTTGAAACTTTAGGAAAATGATGGATAACTCATTTTTAATATTTAGTAATTGATCTTACATTAGTCTAAAAGATGATGTTGTCGATATGGCTTGAAGTGTGTGTTTTTTATATAAGTTTCATTTTCGTTTAAAATATGTATCACATATCTAAAACTAAGAAAACAATTTCGGATAATTTTCAAAATTTAGAAAAATGATATATAATTCATTTGTGACATGTAGGAATCAACCTCACATCAATATGACACATTATGTGGTCGGTATGACTTGAAGTGTTTGCTTTAAATATAAAAGTGTCATTTTCGTTTAAAACATGCCTCATATAGACAAAACTAAGAAAATGATCTCAGATTATATTCAAACATTAGGATAGAAATCCATAATTAATTTTTTATGTGTAAGAATCAACCTCACATTAATCTGACACATGATGTGGTTAGTATGACTCAAAGTGTGTGTTTTCAATATAAAAGTGTCATTTTAGTTTACAAAACACATCACATTTCCAAAATTGAGAAAACAAGCTCATATTATTTTTAAAATTTAGGAAAAAAATCCATATTATATATATGATATGTAGGAATCAACCACACTTCAACCCAACACATTATTAACTAATAATATCATTAATATATATAACAATTAATAATATAATCTATCACATGTGGATTATATAACCTTAAAATTAAAATTTGTTTATTTCTAATTTAATTTTACTAAAATAAAAATTGGTTTTATTGTAAGGATATACTTTTATACAGAGGTTGACCATTGTAAAGAGTATTCTAATTTTAATTTTGTATATGAGTTGTAATTTTTTGGGTTAATTGTAAATATGACATTAATGAAAATATTTTGTTTGTAAATTTTAAATTTAAATGATAGTGCAATGTGATATTTGTATTCCAATATAGTTTATTGTATATTTATATTCTTTTTTATGTATTCTGATTGGGTTTTATTTTACAAGGTTGTTTCAAGGATGCTGTAGGGCTATAGCTTTGTAGCAGCTGAAATTGACTTTATTAGTGCTTCATCTAGCACTGATAAATGTTACCCTTTATCAGCACATAATTTAGCACTAATAAATATAACCTTTATCAAATATTCATATATCTTTGATTAATGATACCCTTTATTAGTTCTAAATAAAAATCACTAATAAAGGGTACCTTTATCAGTACTTTTTCTAGCACTTATAAATGATGGGGGATTTTAATATCTCTTAGATTGTTAGTGCTTTTAAGCACCGAGAAATACCATTTTTAGAAATTTTAAAATCCCATTTTGTATTAGTGTAGATGAATTATGAGATTTTGAATGTAAATGTTATAGAAATTAGTTTCACCAACTCTGACTCATGGGTATTATACATCGGGTGCGCCTTACACATTTTTCATGACAAACAAAAACTTTAAGATTGAAGGGAATTTATTAAGGGTTAAATAGATATTTATGTCGATAATGTAGAAATATTTACTATATTATAGGTCAAAACTTATGATATAAGTTTTCCTAGTGGATTATTTATAGAATTATAGAACTATTATTATCTTCCCACCATAAATAGAAATTTTATTTTTGTATCTTTTGGGGACAAGAAGGGATTATCATTCACTATTAATAATAAGAGTTTTTCCATATATATAAATGAAATGTGTTATGGAATTGGGAATATAATAAATGGTGTATATATTATTGATATGGATAATACTATTTATAATGTTGAAAATAATAACGGAAAGTTTGATTCTAATCCCACCTACCTTTAGCATAGGCGCGTTGGACATATAAGTGAGAAACACATTTAGAGACTTCTTAAATATGGATTGTTGGACTCAGTTGATTATGAATCATTTCAGATTTATGAATCTTATTATTTAAGTAACATTAATAAATCACCTTTTAGTAAAAAAAGGTTAAAGGGCTAGTGGACTATTAGATATTATACATAGTGATGTTTTTGGAAGAATGAGAACATAAATAAGTGGTGGTTTTAGGTAATGGTTACTTTTTACACTAACTTTAATCTTCCTGATTATGTGTTTCTGATGAGACAAAAGTATTAATTGTTTGAAAAATTCAAGTTGTTTCAAAATGAAGTATTAAATCAAATAGGAAAGAGTATGAAGATCCTTCGATCAAATAAAGTCAGTGAATACATAGGCCATGAATTCATTGATCATCTCAAGGATCGTGGAATTAATTCACAACTCACTCCTCCTAAAACACCATAATGGAATGGTGTCTCTAAAATAAGGAATCATACTTTATTGGATATGGTTTGATTTATTATGAGTTAACGTGACATTCTTATTTCATTATGTAGTTATTCTTTAGAGGTTGATTCATTCTTACTAAACTGAGTTCCATCTAAAGTAGTCATGAAGGAACCATATGAGATATAGACTAGGAAATGTCCAAAAATGGATTTTATGAAGATTTGACATTATAAATAACTCATATGATGATTATATTACAACAAGATATGTCCTAAGTTATAAAAATATTTATTTTTTGTTTATCCTAATAAATTCATGGGATATTGTTTCAATAATCCTACTGAACAAAAAGTATTTGTTTCTTGAATTGGTATATCTATTCAGAAAGAATTTATTGATCATCTATTTAGTGTGAAGAATGTTAAAATTAGAGAAGTTTAAGACCAATAAACATGAATTATTCTTGATATGGAGGTTGACCTGATTGCATAAAGAGTTTTGGAATGAGTAACAACTCAAGTTACATAAGAACCTCGATGGTTAGGTAGGATTTGTTAGTAACTTAAGAGATATGGATTTATCATGGTGAATAATAATGAAGTAACATTCATAGGTGATGAACCTACTTCCTACGATGAGTCCATTGAGAGTTCTGATTCTAAGAAATAGTTAAAATCCATGGAATATTAGATGGACTCTATGTAAACTAACCATGTTAGAACTTGGTGGATGTACATTATTGGGTGAGACCCATAGTGTGAAAGTGGGGTTTTCACAAAAAATTGTCATATATGGTAGAATGTCTACCTATAAATCTCTTTTAGTGGAAATTTTTTTACAAAAAAGATTCATGGTATTGACTATAGAGAAACCTTTTCACCGGTTACTATGTAAATCCTATTCAGATTTTTCTAGCTATAAAAACCCATTTTTCTTATGCAATATATTAGATAGATATTGAAACCAATTTACATAATGGTAATTTTGTAAAGTACATGTATATGATACAACCAAAAGGTTTTGAAATTCAAAATGAGACTATTAAGGTATGAAAGCTACAATAGGACATTTATAGATTAAAGTACGATTTTATGAGTTGGAATATTCAGTTTGATGATGAAATCAAAGAGTTTGGTTTCACTAATAATGTGGATGATTCTTGTGTATATAAGAGTATTAGTGGTATTATAGCGGTGTTTCTGATTCTGTATATAGATTAAATACTTAACAGAAATGATATATCAAAACTCCACTTGATAAATATGTGGCTGAGTAAATGATTATTGATGAAAGATATGGGTGAAGAAACTTACATACTAATTATTAATATCTATAGGGATATATCTAAGAGGCCACTTTGAATTAGTCAGGATACATATATTGGTAAATTGATAAAGTAGTTTAGAATGGATAACTCCAAGAAGGGGTATTTACCAGTGTTAAATGGCACAAATCTTAAGAAGATTAAAGATCCTTCTAAAGTGTTAGAAAGGATGAATATAATTCCATATGCATATGTCACATGTTCTATCATGTATGGAATGTTATCTACCCAACCTGAAGTATCCTATTCTCTTATAATTATGAGTAGATACCAATCCAATCCTATAAAGAGTCACTATATTTATAAGAAGAACATCTTAAAGTACTTGAGAAAGACTAAGGATATGTTGTTGGTCTTTGAAGGTGAAGATGATATATTTTTAAGAGGTTAACAAAATTTGTGTTTTCAATCTAAAAAAGATGATATGAAGTCTCAATATGGTTTTATGTTTTACCTAAATGATGGAGCTATCATTTGAAAGATTTTTAAATAATCTACCACAATATACTCAACATCATAGATAGAGTACAAAATTGTATCAAATTCCACAAAGGAAGTTGTTTGGATCAGGAAGTTCATCTATGGTCTTGTGATAGTTCATATAATTCAAGGAGAAATCAAGATCTATTATGAAAATATCGGAGATATCACTTAGGATATGTAACCTTGGTCTCACCAAATAACCAAAAACATTTTTTTTCTAATACCATATCATATGAGAGATCATTGTGAGGGATATTGTAAAAATAATTTGGGTGGATACAAAGGACAATATTGCATGTCCTTTGATAAAACCATTACTAGAAAAAGCACATAGGGGTCATGTGCGGTCTCTCAGTATTCGATAATTAATATATTTATGCAATGGTTATCTTATATATCATGATTTTATAATAAATGAATCCTCTATATGTCATTCATTCATGCATTATTCATTTTACCTTATATGAAAGATCAGATGATAATATCCCATCAAAGTATGAATTTGAGTTATCCCTAATTTATGATCCTCACCAAGTATTATTGATTGTGGTGATATGTTAATATTATCATGAATATTATCCTATACTCATTGAAAAGGGTTTCATATGAGATATGAATATTAGATTCATGAGGTAATAAGTAGAGGCATATTACTTGTATTGACCCCAAAAAGTAAATCTCATGGAATTTTATATGACCATCGATATAATTAGAGGTGCATACTTCCCATAAATCCTTATTACCTGAGGTTAGTGTGATACCTAGCATGTGAAAATTCATACTTTAATACCCCAATTATGCAATTAAAAATCAACCTATCTAATCAGAGGGTGGTTGTGTATATTGCTGATCATGTCATTAGTTAGAGTGAAACCAAGAAGGGATTTGTCCACTTATATGATGATTAAAGACATCTGAACTTTGATGTAATTATACCAATAAAATGAATTACCATGCATAGTTAAGACACATATGATGTGTACAACTAATTAGATGAGTGATATGTGATGTACTCATCTATTAGATGTATGACATGTGATGTATTCATCAAACTAGCCAGTGTTTTTCTAAGAATCAAGAAAATATGAGTTGAATTATACTATATTGACATGTTATATTTCTATTAATTACTCTATATCATATAAAAAGGTATTATATAGGTTCATATATGATTTATATGATATATCTTATGGTGGACATGTTCATATAGAGATATGAGTATGTTTGACGGAGTTCTCACTAGACCCCTTAGAAGCTTGATAGCATTGCTGATTTTCTAGAGGCCTATTTTTTTTACATCTATAAAATATAGATTTCATTTTTTTTAATGCCATTAAGGCCCATCAGGTCACATAGTTATTCCTTTGGATAAGGGTTGAGTTTTGGATGAAATGTTTGTTCCAAAATGAAGAGAGTTCTATGAAAGCATGTCCAAAATGAGTTTTGGATAGAGTCAAGAAGAGTTGAATAGTTTTATATTAAGTACTTATGGATTTTTTTAAGTGGAATATTATTGGTTATTCACTAAAAAATATGAATATGATACATATGATAGAATATATTGTAACCAATTTAATATAGTATGGTTGTATGCGTCTTACACCTACTTCCCACATGATTTCTTTGATTTACTAATCCATTATGAATGAATTAATTATAGATTGCATGTACATTGAATGGTTTCATTATATTACTCCAATGAGAATAAATTTATTCCAATATATTGTATATGGAAAACAAATTTTATTTAATAAAATGTGTCGAGGATGGCTATATAAATTAATAAGATCCCTTATATTTGGTATGAAATATTGTATAAAATCCTCCTGATACTCTCTTCCTCTCGAGAAATAGTTTATCATTAGGTGAAGATGATATAATACCTTCTACATTTAGGGATACTCAAGAAACATTTAGGAATCCTTTGGTTGGTCTAATCCCATTAGAGGTAGGAGGATTTTATCTACTACTATGGTGGTCTTTATCAAGCGTAAAACAGAGAGTAGAAGTTGGATTACACATCACTTCAGATATGCCTTGATTATATTCATCTTTTAATTATATATTGATTCTTTAGAGGATATATCAGTTATATATATGGATTTTATTCTAATTACTTTATTCATATCATGAACACCTAAATCCAATTATGATCATTATGTAATTAAATGTAATGTTATAAGGATGTTATTTTAATACTTTTATATTCTTGAGACATGGAGAAATTTTGTTCCTTTTAAGGTCATACAACATATAATAATCTTGTGACTTTTAATTCTATTAAACTAGGACCAATGCATCGGGTAGTTTAAGTAATAAGACTTGGATAAATAGGTGAGAGGTTTCATGTGATAGATTAAGTGCAGGGAATATGCATTAGTATCAGTAATAGGTTTTATAGGTGAATGAGTTAGGAGAATGTGTGGGGTCTTACACCAAGTAGGTAAACCATAGTAAGGATTTCATAGTGATGGTTAGGGATAAAGGAACTTGAAAATACACAATGGAAGGGAATTAGTGGTTAAGAGATATGAAAGGAGTCCATATAGAAGCTAGAGGTAGGTGTTGGACTTACAACAGGGTGGAAACCCAGGAATATATATTTCTATATCAAAAAAATTTAGTTATTCATAACTGAGAGGAATTCCATGGGGGTAATCATGAAAAAGGATCTTCTTTATCTTTGGGTGCATAATTAACCACACTTAGATGATCCGTGGTAAGAATAAGAACACCATGATGGAAATATTTTTCAAGAAGCATGACTCCCATTATGAAAGGGGTACATAATTTTATAAGTCACATGAATACAAAAATGGTATAATCATAAAATTGGATTTGTAATAGTGGAGATAAAGAGGGTGATACCATTTTTGGGGAAGGAATTGGTAAAAAATGGACCCATTGATTTTAGAGGGACCACTTAAGTAAAATAATAGGGCTTTGCATAGGTTCATGTCCTAAGCTAAGGTTTATCCCTTGAATGAAAGATTTGAAAAATTACTTTTGATTAAAGTGATCATAGTTCCAAAACCCTTAACTTATCTTATTTCATAATATTTCTAAATGTTTTTTCTATCAATGTGGTTGAGATGTAAGATTAACACTATAGAAAATTCAGTATTTTATGATTTATTATTTGTAACAGACTAAGAGTTCATTATGAATAATTTTCCAAAATGATTTTTTAAACCAAAAATATTATTCCATAACAAATAATATTTTTATTAATTCACAATTATGTTGGAAAATAAATCTATCACTAATAGTTTTGGAAAAAATACACGTGTTGCGGTGGGAGAAGCATTTTTGTGATAGACTTTATATTACATCGTAAATGATTATTTCTTGATAAAGTTATTTACAACATATTATCTATTTTTTCACAAATGATCATTTCATGGTAAAGTTATTTGTGATGAAATTTTGATTCTATCAAAAAAATAACTTTTTACCAAGGTTATTTGAGATGGAATGACCATTATTTCGCAACTAATCCTTTCTCAATAATGTTATTTTTTATGGGTTGTGTATTACTTCACAAATAACCTTGTCTCAAAAGATTATTTGTGATAGAATAGAGATTCACTCATAGATAACCTTAGCAGGAAAGGATTATTTTCAATGAAATGAGGAGTTTATCAGAAATAATCCTATGAACAATAATATATGTGAAAAAATAAAGAGTCCGTTGTGAATGGTGTGTCAGTGGATTATTTGAAATGGGATCGATCCATCATATATATTTTTTGAATAAATGGAAAAAGATTTTATGTCATACACTTTTTAAGTTAGATATTAATTCTATTTCAAATACCTATCATAAAATACATATTCTATCATAAATATCCATCCCAAATAGTTTAAACAATGTAATAATATATCATAAAAATTATGGCATAATAAATTAAATTATAAATATAGCCACCCCTCCCCCTACTCAATCTATTATTTAATCAAATATATATTTTTTTAAAGTTTATTTTTTAAATTTATTTTTTTGACAGTTATTAATTTTCTACATATATTTTTTAATTAAACTTTAATTATCTTTTAATGACACATTATTAATTATATTTTATTATTATTTTATTTAATTAGTTTTTTTGTTGTTTATTAAATTTATTATAATTTTAACAAAAATAATTTGTAAATTAGTGTAATATAAAATTTTTATTAATATTTGTTGTAACCAAAAGGATATTTGTTGTATTTTTTTAATAATAGTAGTTGAAGTAGTTGTATGCAATATAATTTTTCTTATAAAGTGCTTCATAATACACGACAAACCAAGGTAAAGTCTCACATATAAAAATTTCTTAGAAAATTAGGATGTTGAATTAAATAAATATTCAAATGCAGAACTCTAGGAATGAAGTTCAAATAAACCACTAGTGAAAGTTTAATGGTATGTTCAATTTTTCTTAGAATGAAGTTGGAATATAGAGAGTAAAGATATTTTTGTAATATTAAAGTATCAGTAATAAAAATAATGATGTTTCCTAGAATTTTATAATTTTTTGAGTGAAAAAATTAGGGGATTTTTTATTATGTAAGTACCTGAATGTTCAAATAAAAAGGAAAGGTTTGGTGAAATTTTAGATGTTTTGATGAATTTGTAAAAAATATTAGAGTAAAAGGAAGTTTTTTTTGTATAGAAAGTACACAGATCTTATAGAAATATGGAGCTAATATAGGAATGGGTTCACGATTGATGGGTTGTGATGGAAGTATGTGATTTCCAAGGGCATCTCATAAAGGCCATCATCATTTTCATATGAATGATGGTAATAGTACAAAACCTGCATAGGAGGAATCTCATTAAAGAAGTTTGAGGCAAGGATTTTATAAAGGATGAAGTTGTTTGTGGAGAAGAGGGAGAGGTTTGGTGAGTATGTCATATGAAGTAGGTGGTGACTGGTCTGCAAAGGAGATTCATAACACACAGTTCATGAAGTTGCATTAATGGGATTTGGAAAAGGGTTGGAAAATAATTTTAATAATTAGAAATTTTTTTGGAGGAAGTTTCCAATTAATACACTAATGATACATTCATTAAGCATAAAAGGTGATTTAGTGAAATGTTAGGGAATTAATCATAGTATTTTGTGTAAGGATGATCTTTTCGCAAAGGGGTATCACTGTGGATTATATATGTGAAAATGTTTGTGTACCAATTTATTTATGAAGGATAGTTATATAAAGTACTTCATGAGGGGGAGTTCTTTAAGGTATCTTGTAAATGAGTGTTATCACAAAGCACTTCATGAATATGTATGTGAAGATAATAACATGAGGTATGTTTTCAAGGATCTAGTACATGCGAAGTAGTACATGATGTAGCTACGTGAAGGGGCTACTCATGTAGGGATCCTCTAAAGGGTGTTCCATACTAGTTTGTGAAGCAAGATTGTACTGTGAAGAAGTTTGTGGAGGACACCAAGAAGTTGGTAAAGGCAGTACACAGTGAACAGTGTTCCACATAGGATTTGTGCAAGGAAGTTCACGAAGGAGTATTACCACAAATAATAGTTTACAACAGGTAGTTAATCAAGGTAGTACACAAAATATAATACACGGGGAGAGGAGATTTCATTAATATACCAGTCTAGTGGTGTTAAAAGTGCTATAGGAAAATTCCAGTGCATAATTATCCTCATCTGGAGAAGGAGTGCTACAACCATGATTTTGTGGGAGAAAAATACTCAACTCTCACACTATAGAGTTGACTTATCTGAATTTAAAGAATAAGAGAATAGTAAAGAAAATCACAACGAAGCATATATTTGGGAACTATGAGGTTAGTAGAGCCTCACACTAAAGAGAGATAGATCATAATTTCCCTAATATTTTAAAGAAACCTTAAAGTCACTAAATTGAGGAAGAATTAATCTAAAGTATTGAAAAAGGATAGGTTGATGGAAGTGATATGAGGTATCCATTGTGTTATATATAAATTTATTGTAATGGAAGTGCATATGAAACAAAGTGACCACAACCAAAAATTATATCACTCGAACTAGTGAATCATAAGAGATTATGGTATATCAACACATCATTGGGGCATGATCCTTGGATATAGACCAGTGTAAGTGAACTAAGTAAAATCATTATGTTTTGTGCATGTATTACTTTGCTGAATATCTTTTTATTGTTTAATGGGGATGTGAGTAAGAAAAACTAATAAATAGGTTGATCATAGTTCCTTCTAACATGGGAATAAGATCCTAAAATAGTTCAATAAGTAAAAACGGAAAGGGATTAAAATTTTCCAATACCCTTATTCACCCCCTATCAGGGTGTCTTTGTCTGTAATACTATTATTTTTCAAAATAAATAATGTATTTATTATTTATTTATAGTAATTTTCAATGAAATTATAAATGTGTCACAAATAACGTGTATATACGAATAAGTTTTACGCTCTAATTTTGATTCCATAAAAAAGTGTATCAGTATGTGGTTATTTATGATGAACTATGGAAAATAATTATAATTTTGATTTGAATTTCCACAAAAAACTTGTTTTGAGGGATTCCAATTGAAATTAACTATTTGTGATGGACATCTATCATAAATAACACATCACAAAAAATCACTATTTTTATAGTTCAAGGTTAAGTGGTATTTAGAAATTTTACTCAATATAAACCCTTTTAATAACTCAAATCCACCCATCTTGTATCTATTACCTTAGTTTCTAATCTAAAAATCACTTATAAGAGTTCATAGAGCATGAAATGATAATATTGGAGTTTTTCTCTCTCATATTCATTATATTGGCCCATTGTTTCCTATGTATTTAATGTATACTTAAAAGATTTTATTTCTATAAAAAATTATCCCAGTATTTAAACCTTAATCTCAATACATGATATACCTGAAGTAGGATTAATGATTATCCTGGTGTAGGGTGTATTCTTAGGATTTATCATGGGACAAAACTTTCTTTCTATCCAAAATTCCTCAAAATTTTCCTTAGGTTTCATATAATCATGTTCAAAACTAATTGATATCCAATAATATAATTTTCCCACATTTTAAAGCTAGTTTCCTTGAATGAATATACTAGGTATAATATTATTATCTCCTCTACTTATCTTCATTTTTTATATATTTGTTGGATGATGTTAAAAAATAGGTGGGACCTTGCTAGCCCATATCCTGGGAGATTGGTAGAAATTAGATAAGTTGATATTCATTTGGAGTTGTCTGATTTGGGTATTTTACTTGGATTATTTTATATTGTATGAAATTACATGTATATTTATATTCCTTTTTTGTATTTTGGGTTTATTACATTTGTGGTCTTTAGTGTTAATTAGTGTGCTTTAATTTATTCTTGGGATCAAAGAGGGTATACCTGTACATGGGTTAGGGTACCTACTCAGGCCAATAAGCCTGACTTGATAAAAAGTCCTGATAGGGCCCAATTTTTTTGACATGATTATTAAATGAGTATAAATTTAAAGGATGATTAATAATAGGGTTGGGTTTGGACTTTTAATAAGTATCCTGTTATGCGACCCACCTGACCTGATTAAGATATATTATATTTACATTTTTCTAAATTACAATATCATGTATTAAATACTTTAAATTAAATATTATTATATATATAATAAATTTAATTTAATAATACATTAAGGATTTATTATAAAATTAATTTTTTAATGCTTGATTAATAAATGAGATTTTGTTTTTTCAAAACTTAATTAATAAAAAGGTTGGGATAGGGTTAGTCTGACCAGACCCAATTAATTAATGAATTGATTTTTTTATCCAAAAACCAATAGGATCAGCCCATTTATAGGTCTAAAATAGGGTAATGACTCCCATATATTATTTTATATATAACCATGGTGCTAGTCACCAACCCATAATGTGGGATTTAAGAGTCTTACATGTGGGATTGGTTAGGTATTATCACTAGTGATACCCAAGTATTGATTATTCATTTAGGCCTATGTGATGGATTAGTTCAGATATTGACATAGGACTTTAGTTTTAATTAGGATTTAGTTAGATGATATTGGACTTTGGTGAAGATATTCACTATAGTCACATAGCTTGGAATTTAACTTCAACCATGCTATCTCCTTGACTTTTTTCATGAAGATCAGGATCAATGCTAGACTTTGATCACATTCACTCTATAACTATGATCCTGAATATTTTATTTGGAGTTTTCATAGTCTGGATCTTGTTATTCCCAACCATTGGTAGATGATTTAGGTACATTGGAGATTTTTTGTATTGACTTCAACTGCAACAATGTTGTTCATCACAACTAGTTTTCTAGTTTATTACTATAGAAACACGTTTATTCAACATTACCCTTTATCAACATTAAAAATATTAATAAATGGGGAAATTTTATCAATGTTAACTAAAAGAGTTGAGAAAAGTACCTTTTATCAATGTCAAGAGAATTTCTTATAAATGGGTACCCTTTATCATCATTTTTTAGCATTGATATAATTTTTCCCTTTATGAGGGCTAAAGTTCTTTTTAACACTGATAAAAGTCAAAGTTTATAAAAGAAACTTTATATAATATTAAATTTCTTATTTTAGTATAATTTTTTTATATTTATATATATGTAATATATGTTATTAAATATGATTTATATAATACTAAATATGTATTTATGATTAATATGTAATCGATTAAGTGAAAAATGCTTTATAAAATAATTAAAAATTAATATCAATGAAAAATTTACTAATTATTATTGAGTAATAGACATTTAATAATAGTATGGTGATAGAATAAATAAATAAATAAATATCTTAAGATAAGTTGAAAACATTACTTAAAATTAAAACTGAGATAAATTTTAATCCGAGTGTTTTTTTGGGCTCCATGAGCTGTTAAATCAAATATAACACCCTAAAAATTATAAAAGAGTAACTTTTAATCAATAGCGTGTATGACACACAACACCAAGCATATAAAGGAATATAACCTCTCAAGAATTTATGAAATATTTAATATTTTAAATAAATATATTCTATATCTTGTAATGCATGCAACACTAAGTTATCTTGTATTACATGCAAGAACGAATTTGTTCGGTAGTTTGCATTATATATAAGACCAAGTTTTACTGAACAACAACATATTATTAAAATATTATTATTTAATATAATAAGAAAAAAATAGCTGTTAATTATATGGTTATAAAAAGGAATAAATAATTTATAAATATATTGTTTATTTCATTGGTTAAAAACTAAATATAAGTAAATATCAAAACTAATTGAATATATAGGAAATGTGTTTATGTAGAACTATTTTTATGATTCTGAAGGCATTTTATCACAATAAATTTAATTAATTACTATTAGTGAATTATATTAATAAAAAAAATTTATATATTTAATTAAATATTTTTTATATTAATTCGATAGATTTTATGGGTATAAGATAAAAATAAATCCAGTTTTAAGCTTAAAATTTTTATTTTTCTACAAAGACAATTTTGCCACATTTTAATGATGCACCAATTTTAAAACTGATTTTTGAATTTTTTATAAATTTATTTTTCAAAATAAAATTAATTTTTGAAAGTGAAACATCAAAATTAACTTTGGGTGATTTTTTTTATTTTTCTAAGAAGTTTCATATTTTGATGAATAGGGAAAAGAGGATTTTTAGTTGAAAATGACAATTTTTTCTAATTTATTTATATAATTAAATTTTGTTTTTATTTGGTTTTAAAGTATAGTTAGATAAATTTTATACCATTTAATAAAATATATGTAATTGGAATCAATTTCACATTTAAATTTTATATAAAAACATTTCAAACTTTTGGACATTTTCACTTTAAAAACCCGCTTTGTTGTCCTGTATGTGAGATTAATTTTAAATTAATTTCTACCAATTATATAATTGGAATTTTTAAAAATGAATTCCATATTTTTAATGATAATATTTTTTAATTTATATTATGTTAAACTTATTTTTTTACCAAAAAGATTAGTGAATGCAGTTAAAATGAATCACTGCGATTAAGGTGAAATTAAGCTTAATAAGGGACTCAACCTTAAACTTAAGTGAAAAAATGACCTAGAAACATGTAAAAAACATATTATATGGAAATATTTAGACTCTATACTCCATTTTATTGAATTATGTTGATTATTATAAGCACATGATCTAAGGGAGACCTCTCAATAGTGTTTACCTTTTTTTATTTACAAGAATTCCACTCCTCCTACACTATAAAAAGACACTCACCCATCCCATTTATTTCGACATATCAGGACATTTATATTATCAAAACCTTGAAAAAATAATATACAAACATTAATAACATAAACCTAGAAGCCTCACTTTGGGTACAAAGCAATCCAAGGAGTTCCTTTGGTGAAAACCAAAAGGAGTTACCTAAAAAGAGGTAACATTTTTTAACTGTCACTTTTGTTTAATTTATTTCTCAAAAAATTAAATTATTATTATTACATACTTATATAATAACATAATTATAATAATTATACTGAGATATTTTATTTTAAGGGTTCTACCTATACCTACACACACTTTCATAAAATGGTTAATGAATTTACCGTTCGTGTGTTCGAAAAACTACCGCCACACGAAACGATGTCACTAATTTTTCCGTTACCACCTCTTATGGTTGGGAATTATGATGGAAACACTATTTTTATATGATATATGTGATATTTATGTTTTATTTACACTTTTATAATTTTTTATAACACATACCTTCATGATTTCCATTTTGTGGGAATATGCAACAATCGTTTTGGATGTGTGGACTGCCGCCACCTCAAAGTGATGTGATTCATTTAAACTATAAATGGAATGTATTAAGAATGGTTTAATAAAAATATGTGAAATATATGACATAAATATTATACTATAATTATAATATACATATATTTACTTTTCTTTTAATTCTTTTAAATATGACAATGAAATAGAAGTAGCGTTCATGTGTACGTACAACCTACCGTCTCCATAGACGGTGCATTTCATTTCTTATCTCCAAATATTATGGATTATTATAAAGACATATATAATAAATATATATGATAACTAAATCATGTTTTAAATTATTTATATTAATAAATAATGATCTAATTAATAGTAATAATAAATAAAAAGTCAAAACCTACTCAAGAAACTAGGCAATTAACACCAAAAATAGTAAAAATAATGGAAGATTACTAACAAAAGAGTAATATGATATTATAATAAGATATTATAATAAGATATTATATATTATAATAAATATTAATATGGCTATTCAATAAGTTATTAACATTCTTAAAACCATTATACAGGAGATTAAAGGATGTTCACACAAAAGGAAATGCAAGGTAATGGATTTAATCTTAATTTTTTTCATTGAGGCATATTGTAATGTTATGAACCTATTTTATTTTATATGGTGTTTATACTACCCATTGACTTGTAATATCTTGAATAATTCATTATTAATTTTATTTTTAGTTTCAATTTGAATTATTTAATCAAAGTGTATTTGAACCTAAAGTTACCAAGTGGTAAACAAATTTCATAACTCAATTCCTATTCATTGGGTTATATTACTTCCTCATTGTTTTTAATATTATATTATTATGTGTATAATGAATTTTGAATATATATTTATGTATTTAAACTTATTACATGTTTATTTATATTTGATATAGATAATCAATTCATTGATTAATTCTTACTTCAACGTTATTATAGTTTTAAGGGTTTATTTCAAAATCTCATTCTAATCGAGATTGCTGATTCTTAAAATTAAATTAAAGGAATTTATATGATAATTTTTCAATAAACCATTTAATTTTATTATCCTGTGGTTATTAATCACATTTTACAACTAATATCACTTTTTTTACACTCTTTGGCACTAAATTTTTTTTAGAAAATTATTTTATGAAAACCCGACTTCATTTTTCTTTTCGGCGAGAAATCTATTTTCTCTCAAAACCATGTTTTATAAAAATGTTTTCAAAAATGTTTTTAACTATTTAAAAATTATTTTTTAAAGAACTTTTTACCCCATTTTTCTTTTACAAATGTCTTTAAAGGAATATTATTATCTATTTCCAAATAAGGAACTTTTCTAACCTTTTTTTACCGTGCAAAAAGAATGTTATTTTTACCTTCTACATCATGTATGGAATTACCCATTATCATTTATTTGAAGATTACTTTTCAAATTCCTCAAAGATATTTTGAAGAAAATATTTTTAAAAATGATTTTAAAATAAAAGGTACTTTAAATTTTTTTTCCAAAATGAAAATGATATTTTTGTTTATTTTTTATTTATTTCTATTCATCATCAACACCAACCCTTTATCATTATACCAATTGGGATATATTGTATTGATACTATCCTTATTATTCCTCTATATGGTTTATGATTGAATTTTACAAGGACAGTATTGTAATTCACTTCCATGATTCCTTTTTGTAGTCCCCTTTAAATATTCAATTTCCAATGATCATTGAATAATAAATTTCCCCCAACTATCCATATCATTTATCATAGATATGATTATTTACTAAATCTTATACCATTTTTTCATAAAGTGTTTACTTTTAATTTTATTTGATATCTGAGAAAATATTTCTAAATCCACATATTTTACACAATAAAAATATTTAATAAGGAACATTGTTCATTAATTTAATCAATTATTTAACATATAAGGAATGATTTGGATATGTATGACATGGGTGGAGACTAGTTATAGATAGACCCTTGATACATCAGTAGTCTCATGGGATGATTTAGTTGGCTCGCCTTAGTGGGTTTTTTCACCCAGTATGTTTTAAACTGTATTGTGAAAGGTTTTGATGGTAAAGGAAAAATTTACCTAGGAAACATGGAATCTAATAATTAATAATTTCCTTTATTTAGATTCAGTTATTATTATCTATGATATTTTCATTGTAAAAAAAATCTATGGATGAATTTCATTCTCAATTTATTGATTAAATGGCATGTGTGTTAATTTATTTTTCCTTCCATATTGATTATGAATTATTAAGTTATTTAAGTGGAATGTGTGTTAATTTATTTACCTTTACATATTATTTACACACCCCCTATCCGTTTATTGATTACATGGAATGTGTGTTCAGTTATTTACATTTCCATATTGATTATTCTCATTGATTCATTATTTTTTCTGATGTACTTAACCCTTATTGATAATTTGAGACCACCCTTATTTTGTTTACTTTCCTCAGGAATCCAATAAGTGTAATAAGAAATATATAAAATGATATGATAGAGGGAATAAATTTATCCATGAATCAAAAAAATTACATTGTAATTTGTGTATCCATTTTTAATATAATACTAGTGTATGTATCTGGTTTACTAAGACTATTAAACTCTTTGGTCCTTCATGATTTGATTCCTTGTAATCATGAAAATGTAATGGTAGTATACACTGACTCTAGGATTGATGGTGTTGTGTCGCTACAGTTGGTATCAAAGGAAGTTTAGTAGAAACCTTAGAAACTATATTTAGAAAAACCTACATTTGGGAACATAATCCTAAGATAAACTTTAAGGATTATCATAAAAGCACATATGTGTTCATTAACTTAAGAGTTATGGATACCATCACAAGATTATGAGATTAAGGTTAATTATATGTTATAAGTCTTAAACACCACTTTTTTGTTTTATTTAATTGGAGTTTACCAAGATTAATAACATTTTAGAGAATCTTATGGAAAGTGCATGTTTTAGTGGAGAAATTTATTTGAGAAATAATGCCTTCACATTTTATAGACATAAGTTTAAAGGTATTAATAAAGTTTAGTATTATTATTACCATTAATGTAATTTTAATAATAGTTAAATAATATTATTAGAATTTATAAAAAAGTTGTATTGAAAACCCTTGTAAAAAGTTCATTTAATGATTAATTTCTGTTCACAGATTTCCATCAAACTTTACGAAACTTTATTGGAATTATATTAATATGGTTTTAGAAAAAGGAAAACCTGTATTCTGGGTGACCGCCCATCAAATATAGTGAGGTGGTGGGGCTTGAACCCATGAACTAAGGACGATAAGGGTTTCGATGCTACCACTAGCCTACGTGATGTCCTAGTTAATGTCTTATTTCTTTTAGATAAACAATTTGATGAATATATGTTAATGATGAACCCGTGGTATCACTTTTGAGTTTTATATATCAATGTATTAACCATATTATTTGTGAAAAATATTTAGAGGCAAATGTAAAGACTTGTTTTATGGATCTTACGGTCTAAAAAAAGAAAATTTCAGTGCTTTAGGAATAAAAAAAATTATTTTAGGATATCCATTTCATGGAGTAAGGGATAAATTATAATTTGATCGAAGAAAAACCAAAAGATGAAATTTTTATTCTCAAATTTAAATATATCAAGTAAGTATATTTACTTATATTCTTGGTCAATAAATGAATTCCTCAACATTAGGAAAATAATCTTAAAACAAAAATGTTATCCTAATACCTTCATTTTTGTTGAGCCGATGGTCTTTTAAATCATTATAGATTTATGGATTTTAGGCCCTCAACTTTCCATTTATATTTTAATTTTTTATAATCAACGAACTCAGTTTCCCTTATTAATATTTACTCTTTTCCTCCATGTACGTATCTCCACTTTCCACTAATGTTATCTTACTTAAAGACCTAGTTATATGTTATTACATGCAACCTTTTCACTTCTCATTCTCTCTTATTAAGAGGATATTTTATTAAATCTTCTAAATATTTGGGATTTCAACAAAGTAATTTATAAATATCGAACACTATATTTCCTATATCAAGTTAAAATTGTGAGTATGTAATTTAATTAAGGTGGGAAGAATATAACACCACTAAAATTCTAAAAGAGTAACTTTTATTCGATAACATGTATGAAAAGAAACATTAAGCATAGAAAGGAATATAACCTACTAATACTTTAAGAAATATTTAATATTTTATATAAATCTATTCTATATCTTTTAATTCACACAATACTAAGTTATCTTGTGTTACACACAAGAAAGACTCTGTTCGGTAGTTTGCGTTACACGCCAGAGTGAGTTTTATTGAACAACAATACATTATTTAGATATTATTATTTAATATAATAAGATAAAACCTAGGAATTAAATTGATGTTTATAAATAGGAATAAATAATTTATAAATATATTTTTTAATTCATTGGTTAACAACTAAATAGAAGTTAATATCAAAACCAATTGAATATATATGAAATGTTTTTATAAATAACTGTTTTTATGATTCCAAAGGAGTTTTATCATAATGAATCAAATTAATTACTATTAGTGAATGGTATTAATTAAACAAAAATATTATATATTCAATAAAATATTTTTTATAATCATCCGATAGATTTTATAGGCATAAGATAAGAATAAATCCAGTTTTACACTTAAAAATTATATTTTTCTAAAAAGGAAATTTTGCCACCTTTTAATGGAATACATATTTTAAAACTAAATTTGAAACTTTTATAAATTTTATTTGTAAAAATAAACTTATTTTTTGAAATAGGAACATAAAAATTTACTTTGGTTGGATTTTTTCTTTTTTTTGACCGGTTTCATATTTTGATGAATGATGAAAAACAATGATTTTAATTGAAAATTGCATTTTCATCAATTTTTTTTATATAGTTAAATTATATTTTGATTTGGTTTTAAAGTATAATTAAATAATTTTTATATAATTTAATACAATATAGGACATTGTAAACAATTTTTACATTTAAATTTTATATAAAAACATTTCAAACTTTTGGACATTTTCACTTTAAAAACCCGCTTTGTCTTCCCGTCTGTTGGATTAATTTTAAATTAATTTAATACAATTATGTGATTATAATTTGGAAAAATAATTTAAATAATTTTAATAAAAATTATTTATAATTTATAGTAAGTTAAACTTAGATTTTTTACCAAAAATATTAGTGAATGCAGTTAAAATTAATTACCACAATTATGGTAAAATTAAGTTAACGAGAGACTAAACCTTAAACTTAAGGAAAATAATTACAAAAAATAACATAAAAAACCTATTGTATGATCATATTTATAACCTATACTTAATTTTATATATTTATTTCATTATTGGCTGAACATAATGTAAGTTAGAATACTCAATAGTGTTTACCTTTTTATATTTACATGAATGCCATTCCTCCTCCACTATAAAAAGGCACTCAACAATACCATTTATCAATACCTATAAATAAATTTAGATTGTCCAAAACCTGACCATATAATCTATACACATACCTCATACCAACATATAAGTCTCAATTTTGGAATAATGCAATCTAAGGAAGTCCCTTGGTGAAAACCAAAAGGAGTTACCCGAGAACGAGGTGACATTCATCAATGATGACTTTTGTTTTTTTTATTTCTCAAACCATTAAATTATAATTATTATATTATTATATAATAAAATAATTATACTGAATATAATTTGATGCTGTTATGTAAAGTTTTTAACCTATAACTACATACACTTCCATCAAATGGGTAACAAATTTACCGTTTGTGTGTATGATGATCTATCACCTCGTGAAACGACGTTGTTCATTTTTCCTTTACCACCTCCCATGGTTGGGAATTATGATAGAAACACTATTTTTATTTGATATATGTGATATTTATGTTGTCTTAGTACTTTTTAAATTGTTATATAACACATACCTTAATGATTTCCATTTTTTAGGAATACGATTACATCATTTGTGGACGCGTGGACTACCGCCTCCTCAAAGTGATGTGATTCATTCACGCTATCCATGAAATGTATTAAGAATGGTTTTAATAAAAATATTTTAAATATATGAAATAAATATGATACTTTAATTATAATATACATATATATCATCTACTTTTCATTCTTTTAAATATGATAATGAAATGAAATTAGTGTTCATACATACGTACGATCTACCATCTCCATGAATGGTGCATTTAATTTCCCATCTACAAATATTATAGATTATTATAAATACATATTTAATGAATATATATGATAATTAAATCATTTTTACATTATTTAGATGATTAAATCATGATCTATGTAATAGGAACAAAAAATAACAAGTCAAAATATACTTGAGAAACTAGGAAATTAATACCTGAAATAGTGAAAATAATGAAAGATTACTAAAAAATTGGAAATAATATATTATATGAAGATAATATATGATATAATAAATATTAATATAGTTATTTAATAAGTTATTAACATTATTTAAACCATTATACATGAGGTTAAAATAGGTTCACATAAAAGGAAATGCAAGGTAATGGATTTCGTCTCAATTTATTTTCATTGAGGCATATTGTAATGTTATGAACCTAGTTTCTTTTATATGGTGTGTATAATGATATTTGAAATTTAATATAATTATTAATTAATAATTCATTTTATTTTTAGTTTCAATTTTAATTATTTCATCTACGTGGTTTTTAACTTTAAGTTACCAAGTGGTAAAAAATTTCATATCTCAATTCCTTTTCATAGGGTTATATTACTTACTCATTGTTGTTAATATTATATGATTATTCTTATAACTAATTTGACTATATATTAATGTATTTACACTTATTATATGTTTATTTACATTTTATACCCACAATAGATTCATTTATTAATTCTCACTTCAATTTTATGATTATTTTAACAGTTTATTTCATAATATCATTCCAATTGAGATTGCTAATTCTTGAAATTTAATTAATAGAATATATATTATAATTAGATAATAAAACCTTTTATTTTATTCTAATATATATATTAATGACTTCTTCAAGTAATAGTAAAATTTTCCTACTCTTTGGCACTCAAAATGTTTTAGAAAATGATTTTAGGAAAACCTAAACTCATTTTTCTGTTTGGTTGAAAATATATTTTCTCTCAAAACCATGTTTTATAACAATGTTTTCAAAAATGTTTTTAACCATTTAAAAAGGATTTATTAAAGAAATTTTTATCCCTTTTTTATTTTATAATTTTTTTAAAATCAATCTTCTTGTCTTTTTCTAAATAAGGAACTTTTCTAACCTTTTTTACCATGTAAAAGGAATGTTCTTTTTACCTTGAATGGCATGTATGAAATTACCTGCTATCATTTATTTGAAGCTTCCATTGAAAAATTTTAAAATATATTTTTAAACAAAATGTTTTTAAAAGTGATTTTTAAAGAAAAGGTCTTTTCATTTTTTTTTCAAAATGAAAATGATATTTTGTTTCTTTTTTCTTTATTTCTATTCATCAAAGACTACAAAACTTTATCCTTACACTACTTGGGATATATTATATTGATACTATCCTTATTATTCCTATGGATGGTTTATGAATGATGTGGATAAGGATTGTATTGAAATTCACTTCAATGATTCATTTTTTGTCGTCCCCTTGAAATATTCAATTTATAGAGATTATTAAACATTAAATTTTCCTCAAATATACATATAATTTATCATGGATATGATTATTTCCTAAATTGTATACCATTTTTACATATGGTGTTTACTTTGAATGTTATTTGATATTTGGAGAAATATTGATAAATCTGAATCTTTTACTCAATGTGGATATTTGATTAGGCACATTATTCATGAATTAAATCAATTATTCGATATACAGAGAATGCTTTTGATAGGTAAAACATTGGTGGAGACTGATTATAGATAGCCCCTCGATTCATTACTAGTCTCATGGGATGAGTCAGTTGGCTAGCCTTGGTAGTTTTTTTCACCTAGTATGTTTTAAGCTGTCCTATGAGAGGTATTGAAGGTAAAAGTATAATGTGCCTAGGAAACATGGCATCTAATAATTAATAATTCCCTTCATTTATATCAAGTTATTATTATCTATGAGATTTTCATGATGAAAAAAAATCTATGGATGGATTTCATTATCAGTTTATTTATTAAATGGAATGTGTGTTCAGTTATTTACCTTTCCATATTTATTATTCCTTATATAGTAATTTAAATTTAATGTGTGTTTAGTAATTTACCTTGCCATATTTTTTACGCACCCCCTATTAGTTTATTGATTACATGACATGTGTGTTCTGTTATTTACCTTTCCATATTGATTATTCTCATTGATTCATTATTGTTTCTACTATATTTAACCCTTACTGAGCATTTGAGATCACCCTTTTTTTCCTTTACCCAAGAATCCAAGAAGTGGACTAAGAAAGATATATAAGGATATGATGAGGGAATAAAGTTATCATTGAATGAAATAAATTATGTTTTAATTAGTGTATTCATCTGTAATAAAATACTAATGTATGTATATAGTTTAATAAGACTATAAAAGTATTTGGTCTTTTTGGATTTGATTCATTGTAATTATACCAATGTAATGGTATTTGAAACTGGATCAGAGTTTACTGGGGTTGGGTTGCTACATCAAAGCTAGTGGATCAAGTCACATCCATCCCCACAAAGAATAAGAAGCACCCACTAGAACTATTTTATTACATATTTATATCCTGAAGGACCAAGATATTGTTGGCCAAAAGTCCTAACTAATCATTACCTGAAGGCCACTAAAGAAGATGACCTAAAGTCTTGAGTGATCAGCCTGCATCATCCTGTGTCACCAGTCTGAACATCATGCTACCCCTATCAATAGTTATCATACCTTGTAGAAAGTTTGAAAGTCGTGTCAACCCCTCCCAAAAATCACCAAATCATGATATCATTGGAAACAACATGAAATGGTATACCTTCATCCCACCTTAAAGATCCATGTGGTAAGAGTTTTGGATGATAGATTCCAACACACCATCTCTCTTTCGACTCACCCACCATCAATGCTTGTGTGGTGACCCGCTGTATCACCCACCTATTTCACAAAATTTTTAGACTAGTCCCACTATGTAGATTGTCACGTGGTAGGGAAACCATCCATATCACATTATAAATCTATGAGGATAAATGGATAGTAAATAGATTCCATCATGCTTATCCCTCTTTTGAAGATACCCACTCGGTGATGCCTATGTGTTTCCATAAGGCACCGCTTACCTGTTGTGCCAAGACATTCATCAGATATTTCAATGTCATATACTTATCACTGATGATGGGTTGGAGGACCTATAGAACGAAGGCCTTTTTGATGGTCTGACAGCCCCATGGCCCAAGGGCCTGCTATTTTCTAGCCTAAAGCCTCCTTTGTTCTACGTTGCATCACCGAATTCGTCAGTGTGTACCCGAGTTTATACACTTTCCCGCTTCATCACCTACATCATTGGCCATAAATGTCCTAGAAATCCCTCAAAGGGAGGTTGTTAGGCTTTAAAACTTGGTCATATGTAGAATTATGCAGTGACTTTAGCACTTCAGCAAGATCCCAACTATAAAAACACACACACACACAAACATATTTATAATAAATATGAATTTTATAAATACATTATAAAAAATTATATTTAAATATAAAATTTTATATAAATTTATAAATATATATGTAAATATAAAAATATATATGAAAATATGTAAAAATATTCTATAAATGTATTTAAAAATAATTATAATTATATATAATTATATGAATAAATATATAAATAAAAATATGTATGTAAATATATATATATATATATATATGTCATAAAATATTGAATAAAATGATATGGATCAGTGGTAAGGGCATTCACGATGCACAAAGAGGTCATAGGTTTGAATATACACAGGTGAATGAGGTTAAGCTATTTGTTAGGGATATTATTTGTGGAATAACACAAATACTGGCTTGAATAATTTCTCATTGGGGGGACTACAGATATGGAAACCAAGATGTGTTCTCTAGGAATAAAATAATTTAAAAGTGATCGACACATCAATGATTTTTTAGTGCTGATAAAATGGATTTATAGCTATTAAAATCCCGAACTGTAGTAGTGGTTCTTCACTGTATCAATGCAACTCAATCGATGTAAAATTTGGTTGAAACTTTCTGGAAACACATAGTGTATCATGTTCTATGCAAGAAGATTATCTCATGGTGATGAATTTTGGGTTCTATTTTTACCCTTTTTGTTGTGTTTATAGCTCAAGTAGTGTCCAAGTATCCCTAATATAATTTGTGGTATAAACATTTTTGGATATTGTATTTTAGCGTGTCACTAATGGATGATTTTTTGGCATATGGTGTTGTTTCCCCCATTAATAATATATTTTTCCATTGTGTTTTCAAGGTTTATTTTTTTATAATGGATGGTGAGATATTCCCACCTCATATTAGGAATTTGAGTTCAGGATGTGTTTTTAGCATAAACTTTCCTTTATTCCAGGCCACTAGATTCCTCTATATCATCATTTATCTAGTGATCATTGCTTGTTATTTATGAAACTATTTCATAACATATTTCTTGAAGAATCATGGTTGGAATCCATGCTTTCATCACTTTCAACATTTTGATATATTCTGATGTGTGGGAGAGTTATAATAGTGCTCTGATCAATTCTATTCCATGACATTGTTGATCATCTAATGATCATAATTAGTGCTATTTGTTTTTTCCTCTTTATATTATTTCATAAGAGGGGTTATAAAGTGATAAAATATGGTATGAAGTCCTGATGTTTTTTGATGTTTTTATTTCTCTTTATTTATATGGGAGTAGAAATAGTGCTTCTATGGATACTCAAGTTTCAAATAGCCTCTGGGTCTTTTGTATTTTGTTTGGTTTCCACACCCAGTTTATAGCCTTTTTATAAAAATCCCAAAAATATTTGTTTGAAAAAATTATCTTTTTAATTTTTTATACTAATAATTTTTTTATATGAATAAGGATAATTTATTTATTTTTTATTAAATAATAAAGCTGGAATATTTTTTTAAGAAAATTTATTAAAAAATAGATTTTATTTTTTCTATACAATTTTTTTATTATTGGATGAAAATAATATTTTTTATTTATTTAAACAAAAATTACTATTTTTTAATAAAAATCAGATTTTATTATTTATTGGAAAAGAGATTATTTTATAATTTTTAATTTTATTTAAATTGAATTTATTATATTTTTATTTTTTTAGTATAAGTAAAGGAGGAAATACATTAAAGGAAGATATGATTTTTTTGAAAGGAAAAAGTTTTTTTTCATAAAAGTAGGAAAAAATGTTTTTTAAAAGAAAAAGTTGACTTGTTAAATATTTTTAGTAGAAAAAGATATTGTTTTTATATTTTTAGAAATTGAGAGATTTATTTTTAATTTTATTATAATAAATCCATATTATTCTTATATTTTTAATATTAAAGTGCAAAATATGTTTTATTTTTGAATGGGAAAATGGTTCTTTAATATGAAAACTTTTATATCATTTTTACATTTTAAAAAATAAAAATGATGAACTTTTTTAAAAGTTTTATTTAAAAATTTTTTGTAGTGAAAGATGATTCAATTAATTTTTTAAAAATAAAAAATATTTTTTTTAAAATTGTTATTATTTAAATAGAAATTTTTTTCTTACAAATTTTAAAATAACGAGAACTTTTTTATAAAAAAATAACATTTTTGGAGTTTTTATCAAAGGATTAAAATTTAAAGAATAATATATGTTTTTTCTTTTTAAAATGAAAAGGGAGATTTATTTATTATTTTATTTTACAATTTTTTTATTGGGAAATGAACTTATTTTTTAATTTTTTTAAGTAAATGTTAATTTTTTTGGGATTATTAAATTAAGATGAACATTTTATTATGAAATTAGATACATCTAGTAAAAAATGTTGTAAGGGAAAACTGGTAAATCTCAACTTATGTAATGTCCTCAACCCGGAAGCCACTAAACCGATGCTCCGAGCCGGGTAGTTACATAACCTTAAGCATTCCTCCCCGTACACCAAAAGCTGCCGACTAGCAGTGGGGGTCTTTGTGGTCAAGTGGGGAGACTATACCCCCTTTTTCTCAGAGTAAGCCACAAAAGAAATAAACCAATAGCGGAAACAATAATAAATAAATAAGGAACATGTATAACAACCATTTCCAACAATAAATATACTATGTCCTACTACAAGTGAAAAAATGAACAAAAGCCAAAAATAAAGACAATGACCAAAATCCCCAAAACGGTCCTGACTCCATGTATGGATCCTCCACCAAGTTCTACCCATGTCCACTCAACTATCTAGTAAGGACCCTTTCCCTTCTCCTGACCTGCAAACATGAAGCCTACTCGGGTACCCAATGACGGCCCGAGCAGGGTGTGAGTACAACTCAGTAGGCCACCACCAACGGTGTCTACAAAATATCTAGTATGAACAGGTAATGCATGAAAAAGGAATATGAATGATAACTGCCAAGTAATTATTTAAGGTTCCATTAATCAGTTTAGAGCCAAATCCATTGCCACTTCCAGTACCATTCATTTCACACCAATTATCATCACTTACCATTTCATCACATTTCCATGGTTTAATCACATACATTATGTTACATGGGCCTAAGGAAAATAATCACATGAAAGAGGGTAAACAAATCGTTATCCAATCTCACTAGGACTAACCACCTCATAGAAACCATATCCTCACCTCGAAGACTTATTCCGGGTGGATGCAACCGTTAGGAGAATAGAGCATCAGTCCTCATTCCTAACCCATGCATTTAGGGTGGAGTTCAGAGCATCAGTCTTCACTCGACCTGTGGTGTAGATCCTTAAGTCATACCCCACTCTACCAAGCCATGTGCACATGATTATATATATAAGTAACCATAAAACCACCATTTCATTGTCCTTTTATAAACACCATTCACAACAAACCACACAGGAGTTCACATTATTCCTTAACCCATTAACACATTACCATTTCAAATCATTTAACCATTCAACCAATTCCCACGTGTTATGCCTATCTCACTAATCATTCAACACTAAACCCATAATCTATCCCATTATGGTCTTTTAATTAGTTTACACATTAACTCATTTAACCCATTCATCATTTCCATGAATCAACCATTCAACCCACTCCAAATAAACTTTAGGTTATTGCCAAGTCTATGTACATCACCTAACTTCTATTCTAAGTTCGATCAATCATGTCAACATATTTTTCAATGGCTCTACTATTTATTACAGCAAGGTCACTTGTTTAATAACAATCCCTAAGCCCGGGAAAAGCCGGCATATCCCATGGATGGCCCCAATTTGGTAAAGTCATTCTCAACGAATCCCATGGGGATCGTGAGAGTTCCCATTTACCATTTTTAAGAATCTTTTAAACCAAACACATCCAGGTTAATCAAGCTCATCAAAAGGAAACCAAGAGTAAAGCCACACATGCATAAATCCACCATAAAACTATGGGATAACGATTTTAGACCACCTACCTCGAAACCATGGTTGAACGCACACTCAATCGAGTCCTTAGACCTCAATCCGACCAACCTTTGGAGTTTCAATCTAGAACTTTCCCAAAATATAGGGTTTTAGAGCTTCAGAACAAGAGGGAGAGAAGATACAAACCCTAAACCAAAAAGAGAAGCAAGGATGGGATTAGACTTCCCCGGAGCTTCGATCCACATAAAACGGCACCAAAAACGCCTTTAAAATGAGGGAGATCGACCTCTTGGAGCTCTTGGGCAATTTGGTTCATCCCTAGGGTGAAGATGGAGGAATAGAGAGGAAAACCTGAGTGGGTTCTTAAAATCATGGGGTGGAAATTTTGTAATTTTTCCCAAATTTAAGAGGCCGCACGGTTTAACCGCACAGTTTGACAAACCGTGCGCAAACCGTGGGAATGCTACTGTCCAGAGGGGGAGGGGTCGCACGGTTTACCTGAGTAGGCAGTACGGTTTGCCCTGGCCATGTGCAAGCCGTGTGCCCTGACTTGTCTTGCCCAGCTTTCCTTTCTTTCGTTCCCTGAGCCCCCGAAACACCCCCAAGACCTCACATACTTTCAGAAGACATCCCTTGAAGCCCGAAACAAGGGATTCAACCAAACCATAAAAAAAAAAATACCTTTCCCAAAAACCGGGATCTTACAACCTCCCCACCTTATAACGGATCGTCCTCGAGCCGAGTTTCCAAGCCTCATTGATCCACCAAAGAGAAGAGTTCGGGCCCCTGAGCCCGCATATCCGATTCCTGTTCCTAAGTTTCTTCCTAAAATTTCCCATGCTGCCATAGTAGTCACACTAATTGAACAACCTTGCCTCACAAGATCTTTTCACAATGATCCACCACACGAATCAGATTCTCCTCAAAGGACGCATCAACCTCAATCTCTACATCCTCCACATCAACCACGTGAGATGGGTCAGGGTGATATCGTCGAAGCTGCAACACATGAAACACATCATGAATCCCACCATACCACTGTGGAAGTGCCAATCGGTAAGCCACTGGTCCAATCCTCTCCACAATTTCAAAAGGTCCCACATACCTGGGCACCAACTTACCCTACTTTCGAATCCGACGGTGACCCAGCCTTGTCGACACCTGAAGGAACACTTTATCACCCATTGCAAACTCAAGAGGTCTACGCCTCCGATATGCATACAAATTCTACCTAATCTGAGTTGTAGACACCCACTTCCTGATCAAATTAACTCTATCTGAAGTCCCCTATACGAGACTTAGCCCCAACAACTCAGATTCACCGACCTCTAGCCAACACAACGGAGATCTACATGGCCTCATGCAGAGTGCCTCGAACGGTGCCATATGAATAGTATCCTGAAAAATGTTGTTGTAGGAAAACTCAACTAACGATAGGTGCCTCTCCCAAGAACCACCAATGTACAAAACACATGCTCTTAACATGTATTCCCACACTTGGATCGTACACTCTGACTGCCCGTCCATCTGTGGGTGGAAATCCGTACTCAAAAACACCTGCGTACCAAGCACCTTTTGCAACCCTTGACAAAAACACGATGTGAAATGTGGATATCAGTATGAAACTATGGTCCATGGAACACCATGAAACCTCACTATTTTCTGAACATACATCTCTGTAAAGGTCTCCTGAATCGGTAAGAAATGAGCCACTTTCGTTAACTGATCCACAACCACGCAGATTGGATCATTATTACACGGAATCCTCGGAAGACCCATGACAAAATCCATTGTTACATTGTCCAAATTCCATTCCGGAATGGGCAATGGATGCAACAAACCACCTGGGAGTTGATGCTCGGCCTTCGCTTGATGACAGGTAAGGCACCGTACCAAAAATCCTGCAACTTCCTTCTTCATTCCAAGCCACTAAAATTGCCTTCGGAGATCAGAGTACATATTGGTCAAACTAGGATGTACTGCCCACTTTGATGCATTGAAATCATGCATCAACTCTTCACGCACACAATTTGGGACAACCACATGATCACGAATACGAACAACACCATCCACGCTGACAGACCAACCAGAAGGTAGCTTGCCACCTTTAAGTTTTTCCTTCATGACCAAACACTCAGGATCATCAGGATGACCTTTCTTAACTCGACTCAAAAGCATCGACTCCATCATTAAGGAAGCAAGAGTGACCTGACCACTCTCCTCCTGCACCTCTAGGTGAATCTCTATAAACAATGCCATCACCTTCCACTCGGTGCTGAACTCCTAAACCACCTGGTTCTGAATTTCCCTGCTCAAAGAATCAGCAACACTATTTCCCTTTCTTGGTGTGTATACCAACTCAAATTCAAAAGACTGGAGATATGAAACCCATCTTCACTGCTGAAGGTTCAGATCCTGTTGTGAGAAGATGTACTTTAAACTCTTATGGTCTGTAAACACAATAAACCATTCTCCCAGTAGATAGTGCCTCCAGCACTTCAAGGCGTACACCACTACAGCCAAATCAAGGTCATGAGTGGGATAGTTCCGCTCTTGGGGTCTCAACTGCCTTGACCCATAAGCCACAACCCGCTCATCCTGCATCAAAACGACCCCAAGTCTGACTCCGGACACATCACAAAACATGGTGTACTTTTTACCTGGCTCAGGTAAGATCAAGATAGGTGCGGTCGTCAACCGCTTCTTCAACTCTTGGAAGGTGTTCTCACAAGCCTCAGACCACTCGAACCTGATTCCTTTCTTGGTTAAGCCCGAGAGTGGTGCTGCCAAGCAAGAGAAATCCTGAATGAACCTTCGGTAATACCCAGCCAAACCCAGAAAACTCTAAATGTCAGAAACACTCTTGGGCTACTCACAAGATACAACTGCCTGCACTTTCTCTGGATCCACTGACACACCTACCCCCGAGATGATGTGACCCAAAAAATGCACATCACCTATCCAGAATTGACACTCTGATAGCTTGGCGTATAGCCGATGCTCTCTTAGCGGACCCAAGATGATGTCAAGGTGTTGGGCAGGATCATCATGATTTTTCGAGTATACTAAGATATCATCAAGAAAGACAATCACAAACTGATCTAGATAGGGATGAAATATTTGGTTCATCAAAGCCATAAACACCGCCTATGCATTGGTCAATCCGAAAGGCATTACCACAAACTCAAACAACCCGTACCGACTCTGAAAAGCTGTCAGTGGTACGTCGGAAGACCTCACCCTCATCTATTGATAACCTGACCTCAGATCAATCTTAGAAAACACTGATTCAGCCCTCAACTGATCAAACAGGTCATCAATTCTAGGAAAATGGTACCGATTTTTCACCGTCATCTGATTCAACTTTTGATAGTCAATACAAAGCCTCAACGACCCATCGACCTTCTTTGGAAAAAGTACGGGAGATCCCAAAGGAGATGTACTAGTACGGATAAAACCCTTACGCTCTAACTCCTGAAGATAAACCTTCAGTTCCTAGAGTTATGCGGGTGCCATTCGGTATGGAGGAATAGAAACTGGCTCCTCTCCCGGCAGCAACTCGATCGCGAGATCGACATCCCTCTCGGGTGGTAACCCCGAGAAATCCTCAGGAAACACATCCTAAAACTGATCCACCACAGGAGGAAAATTAGATTGTTCCCCTACCTCATCATCATCAAGCATGAGACATTCCACTTGAGCCGTGAGTTCACTCATCTATTGACAAAACGGCCCTGCACGCCCTGCTCGAATATCCCATTCGCCACGGTGGACATATGCGTCACCCTCCAGGGACCTGAATGATACTCTACGACAATAACAGTATATGTGTTCCTGATACAACACCAACCAATACATTCCCAAGATTAGGTCAAACCCTGACATCTCGAGAATGAAAAAGTCCCACAGAAAATGATACCCACCAAATTCCAAGGCACATCCCTTGCACCGCTTGATATCCTCAACCCGCACTCCCAATGGGGTGTCAATTGACATAACTCCACACATACACTCCACAGGTAAACCCAGCATTACCACAAGTTGAGTAGAAACAAAAGAGTGTGTGGCACCTGTTTCAAACAACGCACTAGAAAACGTAGAAGCTACAAGGATTGTACCTCGATCAGTTGACAGTCCGACCTCGCCATCACCAGGCGCAAACTGAACTGCCTGAAGCTGACCTACCCCTCTACCCTGGGCTCCAGCCTGAGTACCCTAAGATGCACTGCCCTACTGACGTGATCGATCTTTCCCTGGAGTTCCACTTCCACCACCCCTTCCAGTACGGCCCGTGGAGCTCCAAATTCCTTCCAGATGCGGGGCAACTGATCCCCTTCCCGTACCCGGTACCTGCTTTTCATTATCATGCTCACCCGTCTACCGAGGGTTCCTGCATAACCTCTGCACATGCCCCATCCTTCCGCACAATCGACACTCAACTGGAGGTCGAGGACATTGACCCCGCATATGCCCTGACCTTCTGCACTGATAACAGGAAACCTGGTTCCCTCTCTGAGAGGATGACCCTCTCTTCTGACCACCTTGCTGGAAACTTTCCAAATGGCACTTCTGAACTTCAGAAGATTCACCACTTGTCCGACCAGATGGCATGACAATCCCAGCACCCGAAGCTCCCTTCAGGTTCCCTTTAGAGATGAGTTCCAGATCCATCACCTCTACAAACCTCTTCAAGCGGAAGATATTTACTTGAGACCTGATCTCATGTCTCAACCCATCCTGGAAACGCCTTGCTACCGCTGCCTCATCCCCTGCTAACACTAGGAAAAAGTGTCGCAAATTAGTGAAGCGACTAGCATAGTCCATCACCGATAACAATCCCTAATTCAGACTCATAAACTCTGCAGCTCGCTCCTGCCTCAAATTATCTGGGTAGAAATTGTAACGACCCGAAATTTTGAATAAATCTTGTTTCCTAATTTTTTGTGTTATTTTATTTTATTTTTATACTCAACAAAAATGTTTCATTTGATAACATGAGTATAATTAAAATGAGACTATTGGGTTTTGACTGTTATATGACCATTGGTCAATATGACCGCTGGAAACTAAATGTTTTGATTATTGTCTCTAAATACAAGTAATCTGGGTTAATTAATATAGAAAGAAGATTCAATGGCCTCACCCAGTAGTCTTGGACCGATCGAAGCCCATCTAACAGAACTTGGGAAGGAGGTAGAACCACTGGGCTTTGCTCTGGACCAAACCCAAGCTGAACTTCATCGTGTGAAGCTAGAACGGGATCGCCTTCACGAGAAGTTCAAAATGATAGAAATTACTACTCATGCGATGTTGGTCGAGCCTCCCTCAGATTCTCTCACCTTAGAACACCTTACACTTAGGTCCTATGCTGGTGTGATAAGGGGCTATGTAAGGAGATCGTAACTGCCTTGTGTAATCCTTTGTTTTAAATAAAATTGGGATTTCTTCTTATGATGATGTTTATGACTTTTTAAATGTCCGGATAAATATAGTATGCATATTTTTGGTGAATTTTAGAGAAAGGATATTTTAAAAAATGTTTATGTAAACCTTAAATAATTAAAAATGTGTAATGATTTTCAAAAAATGGTCTTCTACAATTATGTTCAGTATGAAATTTAGAGTCCAGTAAGATCAACTTAATTTTTGATGAATAGTAAATTATGAATTGTGATTTTATGCTTAGGATTAGTAATGTGACCAAATGGATTAGTAATCTCACTTAAAGAAAGTATTAATATAATCTAGGCACCTTTATTAAGTAATGTGATTCAATAAAATGGTTAAATAATGGTTTCATAAATTATTATTCAAGTATTAGTTTTTTCGGGTGAATAGTGTTTTTTAATTAAAAATTAAATTAAAAATATTTAGAAAATTATTTTTATAAAATGGATTTCATTTTTGAACTCAGAGCATCGATATTATGTTAAGGTATATTTTGGGGTTTTTTTCTGAAAAAAATGAATTTTCGGTGAATAGTGTATTTATTTAAAAAATAAATTAAAAATATTTAGAAAATTATTTTTATAAAATGGAGTTAATTTTTGAAATCAGAGCATTGATATTTGGTTAAGGTGAAATTTTGGGATTTTTCTGAGAAAGTTGAATTTTCAGTGAATTGTAAAAATACAGTTTTAGGGTTTCAGTATGTTTAATGACATCATAACTGTGTCATGATGATGTCATGAGATATTTTATGGGTTTGCCGACCAAAGGTGATGAATTATTGTATTGGGGGCCCCATGTGGCCTAACTTCATGGGAAATATCTTGGGAGAGCACATGGTTTTGAGAAACCCACTTATGAGGTGTCCCTTGGCCATTAATGCCTTGTCCCCTCACTTTCCCTATAAATACCAATCCATTATCTCATCCTTTGGACTCCAAAATCATTCTCAACGAAGTTCTGGTCTCCTTACCTCCCAAGGAGTCCTCCCAAGGTTCCCCCAAGCCCTCAAGGTCCAAAACTTTTAGTTTTAAGAGTTACGTTTTAAGGTAAGGGATCCGACATCTCTCTTTCTTTTCAAGTAATCTCTTTTAGGTCATTTCTTTTATTATCCATGTTCTTATGTTGGAGGATGTTATTTTATATTTATATTAATTCCCTTTTCATGTTCATATGATGAAATACCCCCTCTTACTCTCATCATTTAATTTTATGAAAGTTTAAGTGGCGCCATTAGGATGCCGAAATTTTTGTAACGGATTTTTTCACCCTTCTCATTTTCAAGTTCTATTTTATTGTCAAGTCTTTCAAGTTCATTTTTATTATGTTAGGGTATGATATCTATATATATCATAATGATATTTTATGATCATATGATGAGAGACCCCATTTGATCTCTTAATTTTAGTATTTTGAAGTTTTAAGTGGCGCCGTTAGGCTGCCGAATTTTTAAGGGATTCTTTCACCCTTCTCGTTTTCAAGATCTATTTTCATGTCAAGTCTTTCAAGTTCCTTTTTATTATGTTGGGGTATGATATCTATATCTATCATAATTAACCCTTATGTTCATATTATGAGAGACCCTATTTTGATCTTGTCAATTCATTTTTGTTGAAGTTTAAGTGACGCCGTTGGGCTGCCGAATTTTCATAAGAGAAATCTTATTTTTGTCTTCCTTTCATGCTCTTCATTTCATATGGTATATCTTTAAAATTTCGTTACCATGTTCTAAAATCCTTTATATTCTGTCCCTCTACTGTTTTATGGGTCATTTATGAGTTTTTGACCCATGTCCCCTCTCTTTTCAATGTTTTCTAAAACCCCGAAACATAGCCGTTATGCTGCAGAATTTCCGTCTCAAAATGTCTCTCTCTTTTTCTAAAGTACTTTTATTTTATTAAGTGAATACTCAAAGATCTTTCTTCAAAAGGGGTATTCACATATATACCAAAATTTTCTATTTTAAATTCTGGGATTTACATACATGAGACCTTCTCTCCCCTTCCGTGGGTTTAAAGTGACGTAAAGATCATGTCTTTAAAGCAGTTTTTAAAACGCTATAATTATGAAATGAAACCCATTTCTTTTATGCTATATGGGTTGTTTATGAAATTATTTATGATGATATATTTGGCTCACATGATAATAAAGGCAAATTTAAGGGTGCACCCTGATAGCGCTCCAATGCATTGGGTAATGATGTAACCACTAGAGATTACAATTTTCACAATATCTTGGTGAATAACCTTGGTAATTTTCAAATGACACCTTGAGGATGGACCTTGGTGATATGTTCATGATTTTATATGTTAAATGTTGTATCCACATATTCAAGTTGTGAAAAATGTTATTTTTATTATGATATATCTCATGATTTATTTCTCATTCCTTAAAGTTATTTTCATGACCTTATTGAAGTATCTCAAGTTCACATGTAAAATGTTTCTCTTGTTTCCCTTACTAGGCCTTCTGCTCACCCTTTCTTTTGATGTATGTCCCTAGGTTATATGATGCAGTAATGAACCTAGGATGAACTTAAAGAGAAGCCTTTCAAGTGTTTAAGAAGAATGTTTTTTTTGTTTCATGTATTAAGTTCCTGGTTTCCAAGACACTAAACCTTAAAGATCCTCAGTTTTGTATAATGTAATGAATGTTTATGTGACAAAAAAGCTGGGATGATATAGAAATGATCCATAAACTTCTCCTGGAAAACCTTCCACGACATCCCCTCAGCCTGCTCGGTCTGAGCCTAAATGTCCCACCAATGACTTGCCTGGCCCCACAACATATAAACTGACATCTTTACTCGCTTTTCAACAGGGATCTCCAGATGATCCAGTATCATCTGGACAGACTCTAACCATAACTCTGCTGCCTATGGCCCACCCTTTCCGGTGAAGGTTGGAGGGTGATGTAGCTAGAACTCCTTGGTCAGCTCAAACATACTTGGTGCAACCCGCCCTGGGTCCCCATCCATCATCTGTATAAGGCGAGCCAAGTTCTCTAGGAACTGGTCTTATCTACCTTCATTGATCACCACATTTTCATGCTCTTCTACAAGAGGAGTGTTCTCAGTAACATCCTCCTGTTTCCCTACTGGCAACCGACGTCGTGGTGGCATCTCTCTACATTTCCAAGCATGAAATTTTGCACGCATACCATAGAACTTTCACGACTTCATCAAAAATCTATTTACTAGTTACAATAACCCATTTTCATATACTAGTTCAATGACATTAACACCTCAAATTCACCACCCCAATCATCCCTACTACGGGCATGGTACACATGGGGTAAACAACCATGCACTACCACCAAACTCACACAACATCCCAAAAAAAATTTTCCACTTCATTTCAAACCCTTATATTTCATTAAACATCATTTACCCACTTGTTTTATTTCATTCTTCTCATTATTTCTGGGTTTCATGAAATGCATTGTAACACCCCAAGATTTCATAATGTGTTATTTCTTCAAAATAATTCAATAACTTGCACTACATGCAACACCGAGTTCAATCGCACCATGGCTTACTAAACAAGCTGTTCAAAAGAGGTTATGAATAGTATTAACTAAATTATAAATTTAATATAATCCTTATAATTTTAGAATCCATATTATGAGTTTCTTAGACATAATGTAAGAACAAATTCATTTTCAGTATTGCACTTTTATCAACTTTTAATAGTGAACCCTTTTTAAATACAATATTTTAAACTTTTTGACTAAATGGGGACATCAAAAATTTAAAATGAAACATCCCAAGCTTCCACGGTACGCTTTCCTTTGAATAATACAGTAGCGTGTGTTGTACGCAACTTCAAGTTCTAACACACACCACAACCAATCAAACTAGCCGTTATGAATAGTAATACCTAATTTTTGAAATTATATATATTTTATATTTCAAAATGGACTTCATTTTTGGATTTGGAATATCAAATTTAGCCTAGGGTGAAATTTTGGAACTTTTCGGATAACTTTAATATTTTGATGAATAGTGAAAATTACTAAATTTTAATTAAAAACAACTTTTTTAATCAAAATAATTAATATTGATAAATTATGAATTTGAGTAGTTTTAAAGTATATTTAGAATATATTTTTACCATTTAATTCAATGTTTGTCATTGGACATAATTTCACAATTAAACCAGACATAAACAAGTGCCAATCTTTTGATAGTTATTATCTCTTAAAAACACGCTTTTTGTTTTAACAACGGGAATTAATTTTAAATTAATTTCTGCCACTTATGTGTTTTCAATTTGGAAAAATGGATTCCATATTTGGAATCAGGATGTTCAAATTGTTTAAATAGGTAACTTTTATTTTTAGACATTTTGAATAATTTGGTAAATATTTTATTTACCATGGTTAAAGGGTAAATCCGGTAAATAAGGGTTAAAAAATAATATTATAATAACAAAAAATTACCCTAAAACGTGTCCTAAACTTATTGGTTGATACATGTCCGACCATGGGCATCTTTGGGTCGATTTTGGGACCCAATGGAGCCACTTGTAGGTGATAGGGACACTTTATTTTAATTAAGTTAAAATGAATACAAAAATGACACAAGCATATATCTTTTAGAAAAACAATTTTTACATAGGGTTATTTATGTTGGATTTTAGACTATAAATATTAATTAGAAATATAACAAAATTTACTACATAATGATATTTTATTTATAATTTTTAGAGATTAAATAATTTAATTTATTAATGACACAATGATGATGCAGTAATTACCATAATAGTGAAAAATTAAAATAATTGATATTATAAATAAAAAAATAAATATAATTTGAGACTTTTAATGCATTAAAATAATTTTCTAGGATAATATGACATATTAGGATTGATTTAATTGACTTTTTTAGAAGTAATCATTCTGTTATGAGTTTCACAAAAATCAACTATTGAATAGTGTCAAAATTGACACAAAAGAGTTTTTAAAACAAATATTATATTATTAATTGATATTAAATTACTAAAAATTTAAAGTTCGTCCAAGGGACTAATGTCATGATATTTATATCATTAATGGACCACTTGGGGGTCGCTTGGATGTATATAGTAAGTTTATTAACCATATAATATAAAAATACAAAGAGACATTGTAAAAGGGAAACTAATTAACTTAGAGTTAATACTTAAAGATAAGGTTAATATAAGTACCAAAACCTGTATAAATTCTATTTTTTGAGTGGTTTTCGACCCATCCCCACCTTAACCTTTAAATAATCAAATTTGGAGCCATTAGAAACCGAATATGAATTTATTATAAACTAATATTTCTCGCTTTTCCAAAGGTGCCCCTCACCCCTCTTATAAAAGGGCACTCCTCCTTCTCATTTCTTTACACCTTCAAAGCCTTTTGGTTCCACCAAACTCTGCCCAAATACTATTCCAACTTCCCTCACTACAACCTAGAGGCATTATTTTTATCATAAATCCAACCTAAGAAGCCCTTTTGATCAAATCAAAAGGAAGAACCCAAAGAAGAGGTAATGATTTCACCACCCTTTTTCAAGTTCCTTTCTTCTTCCACTTCTTCTTCGTTTGTTGTTACCATTATAAAATAATAAATCAATTATCATATATATACTGTGATGGTACAACCATATTCACTATTCTATCCATCCTTTTAAGAACATGTCACCATACGTGCGTACGTATGGCTTACCGTCTCCACGTCGTGGTGTAATTGTTATTCAATAAATTATTATTTGGATGGGTATAATAATGATGTGTAACTCATGTAAATAATAAATATAACATGATAATGATTCTGTATATATGATATAACATCCAATTATATTTTATTTTAATATCAAAAGAATGATATTATCGCTCGTGCGTACGTACGGACTACCGTCTCCACAAACGCGATGAGATTCATTCCCCCTCGTATCCATTCAAGTATAATTCTCATTTGATGATTAATAATAGTATCTAAGGACTTGATATAATTCTGTATATAATTAATATACAACCTATCCATTACAAATATGGCTTACGTAACAAAACATATAAAAGAAAACGAGTAAGTTAACACCCGAAACGACGATAATTCTAAGATATTATTAACAAAGCAATGTTAAAAGATCATATATGATATCATATTAATGTATATGATTATTGAATAATTTAATAACAATTATTTTGCCATCATACAGGAGGTTAACCTACCCCAACCAAGGAAAATTACAAGGTAAGGGTTTATTTCACAATCTATTCATTATCCGAGGTTGTTTATACGCAATTATCTACTGGGATCTCTTTATCATCCACATCCATGTTTCTTCGAAATGTATTTCAAATTTTTTTACTATTTAAAAAGAATATGGGTTAAAGTCATTTATACCCTTATTTGTTTTTAAAGAAATATTTCCGTCATTTTCCAAACAAGGCACTTTTAACCTTTCGACAAATTTAAGGTAAGAATGTTTTTTTAACTTATATGGCGGGTGCGACTATTTACCGCCATTATAAAATCGTCAAAGCTTCCCTTACAATATTATAAGAATATTTTCAAAGTAAATGTTTTATTTTATAATTATGTGACTTTTACATGATTTCAAAGTGAATATTTGAAGAATTTGTGAAAGGTAATCTTTATCAAGATCATAATTTTAAATGTTTTAAAGATTTAGCTTTCTAAATCTTTTAATTAATGTCCATGTTTTCAAAATGATTTTAAGGATTTATTTATATGGACATGAATGTTTTGAAATGATATTTATTTTCAAAATTTTCAAAGTGGTATGGGACACTTTGATTCAAAAATCTCTTTTAAATTACTTCCTTTATAAATGTGTGACTTTTCAATGATTTCGAGAAAAGAGATATTTCTCTCAAATAGTTTTGATTTCATCTATGTCAACATCCTTTGATGGATTTTAAGCTTATTTGAAGTTGATTTATTATGATAGAAAACTTTTGTATTGTATTGAAAGTTTTGTGATATGTTTTACTGTGGATGTGTTATTTTTATACCATTCATGGTTTATGGAGAAAGTGTTGACATTTCGTATGCTAGTTTTAATACGAATGTTTATGTTATGTTTAAACCTTTTCATATGGGAATGCATTGGACTTAGTAAGTGACGAGTGGATCCCGCTATAGCTCCTCGATGCATCGATAGGTCTCATGAGACAAACTAGTGTCTTGGAACAAGGCCTTGACAAAATCTTATTTGTAGTCTTGGCACGAGACCTTGGATATGTGGTTATGATAGTATGGAATTATGCATTCCATCATTATGAAAGTTGTTATTGATATTGCATGTGATTATTCGATTAGTAGAATATCCATGTGAATAAGTAAATGGAATTATTTAATTTTATTTTTTCCATGCTATGTTGAAGTTCATGTTTAAAAGGCTTTTGTTTTAGATATACATTGCCTTAAATGTTTATTCTTAATTATGAAAGTTTCCGCTATATTGTTATCCTTACTGGGCATTTGAGATCACCCCTTTTCTATGTTTTATTTTTCCCAGGATGTGAAGAAGTAATTTATGAATGACCTACAGGGATAGTATGTGGGGATATGAGTGTGGACTATGAAGAAAATATGTTGTTGTAGTTTTCATTTTTATGATGTAATGTAAGACTTTATGAATATATCTAGTGCTTCCAAGACTACTAAACCAATCGGTCTTTCTAGATTTGTTCTTTCTTGTGATCATGCCAATGTTATGTAACAATGCACCGACTCTGGGTAACTGGGGTCGGGGCGTTACATGCATGATAACACAATGCATGTCACCTATCTCCCTAGGTGCCTATAATGATGCATGAATAAAAATCCTCGTGCTGTTAAGGCCAGAAGCCAAATATCATAAAACAATCACATCAAACCACATGTTCATCACCCAATGGTGAAATATCATCAACTTTAGTAACACACAACCAAGAAAAACATTTCCCACCTAGGGTGACTTGGGTTTTACCTCATACATGGGTTATCTACTCCCAAGAACGAAATAATTTACCAAGGCCCGACACATATTAACCCTTGGAAACCTATCCCAAATAACAAGACCTCAGAGAAAGAGAAAAAAGACCTCCTACGATACCACTTTATAACATCCCCAGCCCAGAAGCCACTAAACCGGTGCTCCGAGCCAGGTAGTTACATAACCTTAAGAGCGCCTCCCCATACGCCAAAGGCTGCCAACTAGCAGCATGGGTCTTTGTGTTCAAGTGGGGAGACTATACCCCCCTTTTATCAGAGTAATCCACAACAGAAATAAACCAATATTGGAAACAATAATCAATAAACAAGGAACATGTATAACAACGATTTCCAACAATAAATATTCCATGTCCTACTACAAGTGCAAAAGTGAACAAAAGCCCAAAATAAAGACAATGGCCAAAATCCCCAAAACGGTCCCGAATCCAAGTACGGATCCTCCACCAAGTGCTACCCATGTCCACTCAACTATCTAGTATGGAAACTTTCCCTTCTCCTTAGCTGAAAATATAAAGTCTACTCAGGTACCCAATGGCGGCCCGAGCAGGGTGTGAGTACAACTCAGTAGGCCACCACGAACAATGTCTACAAAATATCCAGTATGAACAGGTAATGCATGGAAAAGGAATATGAATGATAACTTCAAAGTAATTATTTAAGGTGCCATTAATCAGTTCATAGCCAAAGACATTGCCACTTCCATTACCATTCATTTCACACCAATTATCTTCACTTACCATTTCATCACATTTCCATTTTTTTAATCACATACATTATGTTACATGGGTATAAGGCCAACAATCACATGCAAGAGGGTAAACACATTTTTATCCTATATCACTAGGACTAGCCCCCTCATAACAACCATATTCTCATCTTGAAGCCTCAGTCCAGGTGGATGCAACCGTCAGGAGAATAGAGCATCAGTCCTCATTCCTAACCCGTGCATTTAGGGTGGAGTTCAGAGCATCAGTCTTCACTTGACCCGTGGTATAGATCCTCAAGTCATACCCCACTCTACCAAGCCATGTGAACATGCTTATATATATAAGTAACCATCAACCCACCATATCATTGCCCTTTGAAAAACACCATTCACAATAAACCACACGGGAGTTCACATTATGCCTTAACCCATTAACACATTACCATTTCACATTATTTAACCATTCAACCAATTCTCATGTGTTATGCCTATATCACTAAGCATTCAACACTAAACCCATAATCTATCCCATTATGGTCTTCAATCAGTTTACACATTAACTCATTTAACCTATTCATCATTTCCATGAATCAACCATTCAACCCACTCCAAATAACCTTTAGGTTATTTCCAAGTCTAGGTGCATCACCTAACTTCTATTCCAAGTTCAATCAATCATGTCAACATATTCCTCAATGGCTCTACCATTTATTACAACAAGTTCACTTGTTTAATAACAATCCCTAAGCCTAGGAAAAGCCGACACATCCCATGGATGGCCTCAATTAGGTCAAGTCATTCTCAACACATCCCATGGGGATCGTGAGATTTCCCATTCACCATTTTAAGCATCCTTTATATCAAACACATCTAGGTTAATCAAGATCATCAAAAGGAAACCAATATTAAATCCACACATGCATAAATCCACCATAAAACTATGGGATAACGATTGTAGACCACCTACCTCGAAACCGTGGTTGAACGCACACTCAATCGAGTCCTTAGTCCTAGATCTGACCAACCTTTGAAGCTTAAACCTAGAACTCTCCCAAAAGATAGGGTTTTAGAGCTTCAGAACAAGAGGGAGAGAAGATACAAACCCTAAACCAAAAAGAGAAGCAAGGATGTGATTAGCCTTACCTGGAGCTTCGATCCGCATCCAACAACACTAAAAATGCCTTAGAAACAAGGGATATTGACCTCTTGGAGCTTTTGGGTGATTTGGTTCATCCCTAGGGTGAAGATGGAGGAATGGAGAGGAAATCCCGAGTGGGTTCTTAAAATCATGGGGTGGAAATTTTGTAATTTTTCCTAACTTTAAAGGGTCACACGGTTTAGCCGCAAGGTTTAACAAACCGTGTGCAAACTGTGTGCATGCTACTGTCCGGAGGAGGAGGGGTCGCACGGTTTACCTGGGCAGGCTGCACAGTTTGGCTTGGCCATCCACAGGCCGTGTGCTCTGGCTTGTCTTTCCCAGCTTTCCTTTCTTTCATGCCCCGAGCCCCTGAAACACCCCCAAGACCTCACATACTTTCAGAAGACATCCCTTGAAACCCGAAACAAGGGATTCAACCAAACCATAATGAAAAAATACCTTTCCTAAAAACCAGGGTCTTACATCTTCACTGAGACTCTCACTATGATGTAATAAGATGAGTATGAACCCCCCATACCCACCTTTAATTGAAAAGGGGATGGAAACTAACATTGAGTGTATAAATCACACAAATGAGAGACATTAGTCTCAATAAATAAAAAATTCATCCACCAAATATAGAAAAAAATGAAATGCAAATAATTCCTAATAATGATATTTAAAAGAATAATCCTAAAAAGAAACAATGGAGAGACAAGAACAAAACATCCCAAATATATACCCCTAAAGTCAAAACAAGCAACTCCCCTAGGATTAAATCTTCATAAACCTAAGATAATGAACACTAATTACAACACTAACACTCTTTTAATAATCTGAAAAATAGTATATATAGAATATGGGGGAGAATAACATTACTTAGTAGGTTTATCCCCTAGAACAACACATGTAAATGTGTATAGATAATAATAATACATATATGAGATGATAAGATAGAAGGAAATAACTACCAGTAAGATTATAAATTATACTCTTATCTTACCATAAGAACCCTCACAAAAAATTGCATACAATATCGAATAATTCTCACTAAGAAAAGATATGTGAGAATAAAAAAGGGCCCCTATATACTAACTACCACCAAATATCTCACTATATATCACAACATAAAAAATCATAACTTTAAATCCCAAATATATTCTTGGGTGAGGAAAACTAAAAAAAATACTTATCAGTAATCTAGTAACCTACATATTCCACTAGATATTGGCCCTTCCTGACCTTGAGTCTTGATTGGTGGTGGCATAACAGAAGATGAATGTAAATTACTAGTCAAATAATCTAAATATGTAATATACACACAATTTCCCATTAAAATATCTCTAATAAACACAATTTTCTACTCCCCATCATCAAGAAAAGTATGTAGTCATAAATACCTTTAATTTGTACCATTGATTATTAATTTCTATAAAATAAACAAATTTAACCACAATTTTTCCATCACATTCCATCAATAATCACCTAGAGCACCATTGATGAATTTTTAGAATTTCACCACCATAAACCATTGATAGATACTTGGAAGCCCTTTTATTAATTACCCACTAAGTATTATTGTTAAATTACTGAGTAAGTATTGTTGTTGATTTCCTATAAATAATATTCGTAACTAAGATGAAAAATTATTATTAATTAAACCAATAAACTATTGATAATTAATTAGAAGCACTGAATATAATTATCTGGCGTGCTTACACTACCCACAAGGTAACTTTATATTCATATCAACATTAACATAAAAAACCACAACTACAACCACAACCAAATTAATAATAATAATAATCAGCTCTCTAAGGAATTAGATATAATTAAATTTATTCATCTAAAACATACCCACCCTTTTACGAAACCAACCTATGGATCACACTATCTAGAATAATAAGACTTTTCAAACCACATTATCTAGATCCAACTGCTAGATTGAATTACCCTTTATAGTCGGTAGTCAAGTTGTATCACTCTTTGAAACTAGAAACTAATTCACCTTACTCTCTATAACCATATCCTTAGATTCATACTTTTACTTCCAATTATGATCTTGAAAGTAGAATGAAATAAAAAAGAGAATGTCATTTTAGTCTTACCATAGGTCAACCCTTTAGGAAGGTGTTTCCAAAATTCTATAAAAATTCTTCCAAAAGTTACCATTTCTTATATCACAACCTTACACCCTCTAGAATAACCCTCGAGACAATAATTTAGAGTTATTCTACCAATACATTATCCAATTCATACTGAGTTAACTATAAAAATTCGATAGAATTTCACAATGTTTCATAGGTATAAAAAAATTCTAAACACTTTAAATCAAGTAATCACTTATATTTCCCATGAATTGATTTTGATTTATCTTTTTTTAATAAATTTATACCATATATAAATAATATAGGTATGATGTATCCATAAATCAAAAAAAGAGTGAGGGTCTACAACTACCTACCTTAACTATTCACCATCCTTTATTATTTTCTATTCCTCTGTTATTAACCTATTACACCGTAATGAACAATAATAACTTAAATAAATATCTTTGTTATTCCCATTACCAAGCTCTCCATTTATTGAGAGGAATTCCAACTGTACTGTGAATTCCCCCAACCTTCACATTAAAGCACCAATATAACACCCCCAATAAAACATTACAATCAATTTTTTAATTTCAAATTTAACTCTATAAAAACCCATATTTTATTCACCACATAACACAAAAATTAACATAGTCCATTTAAAATTGTCCATGATAATTTTAGCCAGAAAAATACATATTTTCAACTAAAAAAATAATCATTGAGATCACATTTTAACTTATAAAATAACCTCAGAAAAAATGTAATTAAATAAAGAAAAAACATCTTGTTATTATAAATTTTATTAACTATAAATACCAAAAATATGGATCTACACACTACACACCCCTTTAAAACTTTTCATCCTAAAAAATATTTAACCATAACCATAAAATGATTCACATAAACACTTTTATCACCTTTAAAATCATTATAAAATTAATATTTTGAATCATAATACAATGAGAACAACTCAAAATAGTTTAAGATACTAAATCCGTATATAGGTTTCATAATATTATATACTTTTCTTCTATTCCTACATTCCTATAAAAACATATTTCTAGTAAAAATAATAATTTTAATGACAAATTTTTAATCTCAGTTATTTAATAACTGACAAGTAATGTCCCAACCTGACTCTCTTTAAAATAACCATATCATAGTTCCATGCAACCCCAAGAATTAATCCTCATATTCTAGTGGATTTAAACTATAAGTAGGGGTATAAGGGGATACCTTGGGAAGAGTGTACCATCATATTATAGTAGAACAAAATGGTGGAAATAAATTAAAATCGATCATCATAATACCAAAATGAATGAAAAAAATGATATCCAAATCTAGCTAGAAATAAATAGAATAATACATGCTCTAAAAAATGATCTATCTAAAATGGTACATAAGTTATACAGAAACCAACAAGATATTTGATGGGAATATCACATACAACCCATAAAAAAACAAACTAAAAACCATAACCTGATCTTGAGTCCTGACCCAGTCCCATCTCTTTTTTTCTGTACAATCTATCCAAATAAACTATAAAACACAAAGACTCTTCCCAAATTATACCTGTGATAATGAGATATGATTAGGAACCACTATGTCAGGGCTACCCGAGTAGGGTGTGAGTATAACTCAGTAAACCACCACTAATAGAATCCCTAACATAACCAATATATATAGTGCATGTACAAGTGATATTCTTAGAGAGAATAAATAAGAAACTATATATAAAATACATTTCTTGAACATGGGTATTATCTAAGTCACCATAGCATGATTATACCTACTTTTCCAGTGTTGTGGTTTCTATGAACATATCACATAACCAAAATAAAGGTTGGATAAAAACCCATCCATAATATCATCATATGTATATATATCATACACAAGGGGAAATAACACCCTGCTTTGTAACCATATCATATATCATTTGAAAAGGGAGAAATGGTGAACCTCCTTGGATCCATCATATATATCCAAACACATGTGGTAATGGATCTCCTACCTAGTTTCATCACATAATATCAACACAAAATGTGGGAATTATTCCCCACCCTATAACTATCTCATAATATCAAATTTAGGGGTAAATTGTTCCCCTCCTAGGTTCCATATGAGAATATCAATACATAGGGGAGAATTGAACCCCTCCCAGGTTCCATCACATATGTCCACAGACCTGAGGAGAATGGTGCCCCACCTTAGTTCCATCATAAAATATTAAAACATGGGGGGGGGGATTTCATCCCTCCCTAGCTCTATCACACACACACACATCATAAGGGTCACATGGGTTGGAAACTCTCATAAACCTGATTTAAATTTCCTTGGTTTACCTCCAAAGAATACAACTATTTATTTGATTTCATCCACACTACACTACAACCATCAGTCCCCTTATTCTAATACTCTCCAAGATCAATAAAATAATTGGGAACCCAATCTGGTCCCTTATGTCACATTAAGGCCTAAAAAACCCTTATGGGTTCCTTATATCATTTCCATATCAAGGGTCAAAGAGCACCACTTAAAGTGAATAACATCCATCAACATTGCTGAAGTTCCAAGATATGGTTATATCACTAAGAGGGGTGAATCAATGATCACTTTTTTTACGACTCATTTATTTTAATTCAATATATTTTATTGGATAAGATCTCGATATTCTAAATTGTAAGTATCTTTGTCTCACCCAAGTATTATTTAAAGTAAATATCACATGACATAGTAATTTTTACAAGGTTTGTCTTCGATGTGAGAACCTTCTCTTTACTGTGATTGATTAAACTCCCCAATCATAAATTCTATACTATAAATTCAAGTGGTTACACCAAGAACCTATACAATCCTATCAATAAAGAGTCCCACTATGTTCCAATTGTAGGGTCCCATTATAGAATACAAATACCCACTAACCAATAAAAAATGTTTAAATTAAAATAAGAATGATCACCTTTAGATCCTAGTTACTTCTACACAACTTGATATAGATCTTAATCCATGATGCTCTTGGATCAAATAATCTTATCATTCTAACTTCTTAAAGAGATTTAATGTCTAATAATAGGGATCAAAACAATCATTCTTATTCAATGTCTTCAAATCCCCAATGAACCTATTATTCACCGAATTATTGAGAATGTAAGTCTTCTTCTCCTCTTTGAGAATTCCCATCTCCATTATCTTTTATCTATATATCATTGTCCTTTCAATTTCATGCTTTATGCAACTTATTCTTACTTTTCTTTACGATATTTTTAAATGAAAAATATTTGTTTAATTATTTATCATGTAATTATTATTACATGGGAAAATAAATTTGTTTCATGGAAATTAGTACATGGTATAGTTTTTTAGTTAAAATATTATATCATTTTAAACTTTATGTAACTATTCATCCACAGACTGATGCTTCATGTATTGATTCTTAGTGTACCACTTAGTACATGGAAATCACTTCTTCATTCACATTAATTATTCCTATAATAATTTCACATAAAATTTTCATTTTTATTCATATAGAATATTCGTGTAGCATGAATTTTACATATAAATACCCTTAACTATATACTTTTCATAAATACCAATTCGTATAGGATTCTTTAAAAACTAATGAATCACAAGTGATAATTCACACACTAAGAATTCAAGAAAAAATGATTCATGCATTTCCTTAGTGTGTGGGACTCAAGGGGTTCAGGTACTATGATTACTATCAACTCTTGTGATCTCCTCTTAATCTAATTAACCCCACTTTCAACAATGGTAATGGGTAGTTATACGATATAGAAACCTGACATAACCTTTGGTGCATCTGAAAATTATTATTAACCATTTATTACTTCATGAAATAAAAAATCAGGGAATATTTTTTCAAAAATTCACTGCCTGCAACTCATTCTCAAGTCCTTGCCGATATGTGATAGGCAACCTCTCTTTTTTTCATACTACATGTGTACTGTATTGGTTGATCATATACTAACCTCATGAAGCATGATCCAAAAACTACATTCTCAAAATCCTCATAAAAATTGATCATCTCATACCAAAAATTCACAATATAACTTAGTGTATCAAACATCATCACATAAAAACTTCCAAATTCATGAACAAATCATCCCCAAAAAATCATCACAAACTCAAGGTTTTTTATTATCAAACTCATTTTCAAAATTACTTCAAAAAAATTCAATAAAAAATGAAGTACACGAATGACCATATATTTCATCACAAACCTCCTCCTCACCATGAATCCTCTACATGCACCGTGTACTATATTCAAAGAGTTAAAAACAAATTCTGAAACTTCATCATTTTCTGAATTCATGTCCACAAGATTACTTCATGCTAGCTTCATTTGCATACACTACATGATTTCATGTTCAATTTCATATAGTGTCCTATTGAAATTCATATCCAATTAGCATACTAATCATTTTAAAACTGACCCAAAAACTCACATCATGTACAAACTATATGGGTTTTCTAATTCACTCACATACTCACCATGTACTAATATAGAAAATTAAATTTGTGTGGAAACTTTATGCACGTTGCTTAATCTTCACGAACCGCATGCATGCATCACATACTTTCTTTCTTTTCACAACACAAAATTTTACACTATACAATAATAAGATTTTATTAAATCATGTGAATTGAATTCACATACATAGTTCATGGATGTATTGCATAGAGATCATCACATAGTGTCCCTGTTATAGAAGTACCTAACCCGTACTCTTAGACCTAGTGATAAAAAAATAATCTTTACATTTATGGATTGATACCAAAAAACATGACCCAATTTTATCAATACAAAAATTTTAACATCAAAACGAAATATTGGACCACTTATATAACTAATGACCTTTTAGTTTTATTATTTTATAAAATTTAGAAAAAACTATCACATAACAAAACCCATGTCTTTAAGTGATCATTCTTCCACTAAACCAAGTTTTTATTATTCCAAATTAAGTATAAATATCTCCCATGAAATTATTCACACATGAATCCATTCTATATAAATTTAATTTAACATCATTATTTATAACTGAGGGAAAAGGAAACATAAGAAAGGGTGAGCTCAAATACCCAATAAGAGTAAATATTATCATTAAAAATTTAATGTCATCAGCGAGCATAAGATGAGAAGAAGGGTATGATGACATAATAAAAGTACATGGTCATAAAATAAGAGAATTAATACCCCTAAAACATGAATCATAAATCATGATACATGGAATAAAGCATTAACATAATACAAGATTCATATAAGTCAACGATCATGAGCCTTGTGAAAGAGAAAATGATCCATTATAACTCATAGAAAACATAGAAAAAATGTGTTGGTATCTTGGAAAATAATTATAAAATCACTCTTATAATCACTCTTACAAATGTAATAACCTACAATATAAATTCTAAAATTATATTTGGATAAACCTATATCTGGTTAACTTCTTCTTTTCACCTAATTCATTGGAAGGCTATAACAAACCCACTTGTAACATATCAGATAGAGTCCCTTAAGGATTTGGGTCCAATACCCAATCCAAATTATATAAATAATTTCCAAGTAACATATCATGGGAACAAAATTATATTCTTTCACTTTTTAACATAACAATAACCATTTTTCTTTCATAGCTTGATTTACCTGTGGAAAAGAAACGAGTTCCATAAAAATATCACGAAACAGTCTTAATCCATCAAGATTAAGAAATAATATGATATGGATATGTAAATAAAATGAATTAAATAAATTAATATGTCAAAATTAATTCACAGGGAAGTAATTACACCATTAAAATAAATCATGGTTCCCAACATGAAACATGCATCAAGAAAATAAGACCGAGACAAATAAAACCCTTTTAAAGATCATAACTTTAAAAGTGATAATTAATACGTGAAGTGATTATGTTCACATTTGTAAATCCAAAATAAAAAATTGTAATTATATCATAAAAAAATCAGATATCAATTCTCACATAATCATGGCTAACAAAATCAATGAAGAATAGTTATAACCCAATAAAAGGAAATTGAGTTAGGAACCACTTACCATTTGATAACATTTATTCCAAATCAATTTGGATGATTTAATTTGAGTTGTAACATAAAATAACATGAATAATAAAGTATTTATGATATAAAATATAAAAGGGTCAGTATATACACCATATAAAATAAATTATGTTCATAACATTAAAACATGACTCAATGAAGGGAAATTGAGATGAAATCACTTACCTCGAGTACAGACTTAAAATGTATATCCTCAAAATATTATATAATAAACATTTATAAATTATTTAAAACCTTTAACATATTTAATCATTTTTAATTAAAAAATTTATTTAATTTATTTTAATGGAATATTTAATTTCTTAATCAGTTAAGTCCATGTCAGGTATTTTGAGGATGTTCGATTCATAACCTCAAAATGAATTCAGTATGTTGACTATAGTCAATGGAATATTTTTTCCATAATATATAAAATAATAATAATAAGATAATTTTAAATTTTATAAATTAATTATACTTTTAAAACCAACCATGAAATATGATTATGAAAAATTAATTACGTTACAATCATTGAGATGGTAGGCCATACATATGCATGAGTAACATTTACATTTTTCAATGAACATGAGAGAAAAAAGATAAGTATTATTTTATATTTAAAGAATTATTATTGTATGATAAATATAATATTATCAATTTAAATACTTTATATATACCATCCACGATATGTGGTGATGAAAAATAAACCACATCACTTAGTGGTGGTGGTAAACCACATGTACACAGATACGACATTATCATTTTTCAATGGATTGAATGGTTTAAAAATAAATGATATAATATATTTACATAATTATAATTATATAATCAATATCATATATATATAAATATACATTAAATCCATCATTATAACCATCCGTGAGAGGTGGTGATGAAAAACAGTTTACATCATTTCGTAAGGCGGTAGTCCACAATACACACATATGATGGTTTTATTTCCTTTTTAATGGAATATGAGATAGATATAGATTATTAAATTAAATTAATTATATAATTATATGTAATATACTTATATTATTATTTCATAGTGGTTGAATAATATTTTAAGGATGTAGAAGAAGAAATAAAACTAAAACATTCAGTTAAAATCAATACCTCTTCTTCGGACAACCTATTTTTATTTATACCTTAAGACCTATATGGTTGGTATTATAAAAAATATAATACCTATAAGATGTTGTGAGTGATTTTGGAAAGGTATTTTTAAGGTATTTTCTGAAATATAGTGCTTAAAAGGCATGAGGAAGAGAGGATATGAGGTTCCATTTTATAATTGAGGGGAGGGGTACTCTTGGAGTTTCTTAAATTATTAAATTAATATATATTAATTTTCAAGGAAAATTTAAACCAAGTTGATATATTTAGAATATATAATTACGATAAGTTTAAATCATCTCATTAAAAAAAGGATAAGTTTAGGTGATATTTTCACCCTTATCTTTTTTAACCCCCTATTATCCCTTTTGCAATTACCTCGATATCAAAATGTTTTACTCTTAGTGGTCAATAAAGTTACCCAAAAAGGAAAATTAACCAAAAAATGGACCATGGTTGATATATTAAACCATATACCATTCAATTAGCCTATTATTATATTTTTATTAATTTTAAATCATTTAATAAAATATTTTTTATTATAAAATATCATTACGGTATTTTTTGGAACTATTCATTTTCTTTGACGCTAAATTCATAAATAAAAGAATGGAATTAAAATATTTAATTTCAAAATATCTATAATATGTTATCTATATCTATAAAATTCCTGGTATACTATAAATTATGTAAAAGAAAATTACTTTTAGAGTTTTTAAAATCATTTACTTGATTTTTCCACTACTTACTCAAGAATTATGCTAGCATTTCATATGCATTTATGGTAATTATTTCATCACTAAAAATTAAAAATAAATTATCATCATAAAAATAATTTCATTATTCTAAAAATAAAATTTAATATTCATTCAAAAAATATTTTTATATCTATGTGAACATATAATATTATTTTAAAACCAGGAGAGGTACATTTCATTTTTTTATTTACTTAAAATAATATTTCATTTTTAAAGAAAAATGGACCAAATTTTTCATAAAGTTTATTATTGTTTGATTATGGTAGAAAGAAACTCCTAAAATAGATTAAATTCAAGTGTCTGTGTTATTTTTAATCCACATCATATAACTTTTAACCTTAATTACCCAATTTACCCTAACCATGGTTAAAAATATTTACTATATTTACTATTCATAATAACAAAAAATAAAATGGATATATTTTCCAAATTTGAACTTATTGATTCAAAATATGGTATATATTTTTTAATGTTCAATTTCTTGGTGTTTTAGAAATCAATTTTTATATAAATTCAATAAACACAACAAAAAACAGTTTTCAAAAAAAAAATCGTTTTAAAGCCCAAAAATGAACTTATACCAAAATCAGGAATAATGATGATTAAAATGTAATTAATTATATTATATATAAATAAACAATTCTTAATTTAATTTTATTTCAAATTAAAATCATCATGGGACTTTTTAATGAAAGAAAATGATAGTTTTATAAAATCAATATTTTTCACCATTCATTGAAAAATAAATCTTCTCAAAAAAATCTCAAAATTTCATCCTAAGATAATTTTTATTTGATTATTTCAAAAATTATAACATTTTTATCAGATATAATTTCTAGAAGTGGAAATAATTAATTATAATATTTTCTCATAAAAATCAATAAAAATCATTTTTGATGAAAACTTATTTTTAAAGAATAAAATTTATTTACTAAAAATTGAGTGATTATTTACTAATAATTAGTCAATAAATTTTTATTGAGTAAAAAATTATATATATATATATATTTCATATTTTTGTTAATTCTATTCATACCTAACAATTCCATGACTAGTCTATAACCATAACATGTAAATAACAATATTTCATGGTTCTTTTTTGCTCAGTGTTGCGTGTTGTATACACTATCGAATATAGTGTTCTTTTAAAATATCAGAGTGTTACATTATATGACTTTAATTAAAATTTTCCTCATAATTTGAACTTGATCTTGGAAATCAAGGGTTTAATATTTGAAAATATTTTTTTTGAAAATTCTCCTCACAAAAAGGGTTAAAAAAAATTCATTTAAAAAAAGGAAAGGGAATTAGGATGGTAAAATGGAATAACTCCTAAATAGGTTCAAAAATATAAGAATATTAGTTAGAAGTGAAAATATAGACATGTAGAAAAAAAATTAATGTCCAAATAATGATAGAGAGCGACAGAGAACATTGATCACAATAAAGTGAATGATCATGAGAAAGTCAATGATTAAAAAACCATAAATAAATGAGGTGTGAAAATTACCATAGATTTATTATAAATATAGGTAATAGGATAATTTTTTTTGTTTTAAGATCCTTTTTATTTATTTTAGGAATTTATTTACCATATACAACAAGGAAAAAAGGAAATATACTTACTTGATTTTATTCAAATCCCTAAATAAAATTTCTTTATTTGGTTGAATTTTTCAATTAGATTCAAGCTTTATCTAATATTTTACTCCAAATTATGAGTGTTTAAGATGAATATTTCTTGTCTAAAGAACTATAATCAACTTCTAACAGATCAAATAATCCAAAAAAAGATACCAAGTTATTCCTCTTATCTTTAGATATTAACTAAAACTAAAATGGTTAGAACAAGGTTATAAAATGTTCAAACCTTCATATGAAGAAATAATATATTAAAGTAAAAAATTCAACAATAAAACCAATGGATCAAAATAAATAATTACATAAATAAATAACCCTATATCCCAATTAACTTAAATTAAATCAATATTAAATAATATTTTAACCTCAAAGGCTATCTCATAACTTCCATCTTATATCTCTAAAAATGTAATAAAATTATTCTAAAATAACCCTTATAATTAAACCTAAGGGTTATATATTCTTGAATCCAATAAAATTTCTCCCAAATATCATTAATCAAACTTAAAATACCATCAATTAAAACCTCAAAGGGGTGTTAATTCTTTTAAACTTATGATCATCCTTAAAATTATAAACCCGTTATGGTATCCATAACAATAAAGTTAACCTAAAATAAAAACATCCTAATATCCTTGGTTATCTAAACAATCCTATTATGATAACTATAATAGCCCCATACTTTCAATATAGGATCTAGTGTTAGAAAAATAATCTTTACGTTTTAGGATTGATACTGATAAAAGTGACACAATTTTTTTCCATCCAAAACTTAAAAAATCAAAAGGAATTATTGCATTGCTTACATACCCAAGGGCCTTTTAGGTTTATAGTTTTATAGAATTTGAAAAAACACTTACATAACAATACCTATGTCTTTAAGTGATCATTTTTTTCAGTTGAACTAGATTTTATTATTCCACATTAAGTCTATAATATCTCCCATAAAATTATTTACACATGAGTCCTTTTTGAACACAATTTATTTAACATCATTCTCCATAATTTGGGGAAAGGGAACCATAATGAAAGGGTGATATCAAATGCTCAGTAAGGGTAAAAATAAACACTAACAATTGAATTTCATTAGTGATCATAATATGAGAATTAGGGTATGATTACATAATAAAAGTACAAGGTCATAACATAAGATAATTCATATCCCTAAAATATGGATCATAAATCATGATACATGGCTTAAAGATTTAACATAATACTAGTGTCATATAAGTCACCAATCATGATCCACGTGAAAATAATCCTTGAGAAAAGGATCCATTAGAACTTATAGGAAACATAAATAAAACATGTTGTTATATTGGAACATCATTATTATATAACTCTTATAATCACTCTTATAAATAGTATTACCTATATTGTAAATTCCAACAATATCTTAGGAGAAACCTATAATAGGTTAACTCTATCTCTGTACTCAATATATTAGAGGGATATAACAAACCCACCTCTAACATATCATAAAAAGTTTGTTAAGGATTTGGGTTCACTACCCAATACCTCTTATATCAATAATTTCAAATTACTATATCATGAGAAAAACAATTAGATTATTTTACTTTTTAATAAAATAATAACCATTGTTCTTTCATAGCATGATTTACCCATGAAAAATATATGGGTTATATGAAAATTTCTTAAAACAATCATAATCCATCTAGAGAAAGAAAGAATATGATATAGATCTATAAATATCCTTAATTATATAAATTAATTTATTAAAATTCATTAATGTGGTAGTGAGTACACCATTCAAAGAAATCTTTGTGTAATATCCCTCGATTTATCACTCTCTCACGTAGCCAATCCAGGTTGTTTACTAGACCTCATGTGAAAATATACTTATTCCAGAGGCTATTGACTAGTAGTGGCGGTGTATAGAACATAAATGGGAGACTATACCCTCGGTACAAAGTTTTAATATAGTGGAAATAAATAAATATCAGAGTAACGAAACTAATTGAAAAAAATAATCATAGAACTAGAAAATAAAGTATGAACCAAGTAAACCAAATAATAATAAACCATGTAATGTAAGGTTGAAATGTACCTAAATGACATGTTGTAAGTCATAGTGATAAATGAACAAGATGACACAACTAAAGTAAAAAAACCTTGATTGTGAATCCGTAGTCCTTCCCGTCTCTAAAGTCCAACCCATCCAGCATGAAAAAATAAATAACAACTCCCATTTACCTTATCCAAACCTATATCCATGTAATTTTCTCAGGTACCAAATATCTTCTTGAATAGGGTGTGAGTATAAATCAGTAGGTCAATATTACCATTTATAAAAAAACCAGTCTGATAGTAAGTGCATGCAATAAATAAATACAACTTGAGTATTAATTAATTAATTAATACATCAAAACAATCGCCCTACTTTGACACTATGTCATAATATCTATAAGCATGTAGCATTACCATGTTAACCATAACCACATGTACATGGAATAATCACATAACTAGGAAATATATATATATATATATAATCATTTTAGGTTAACTAGTCCAATATCTCTATATAAACATTTCAGCATAACTAGGCCAAGACCTATAAGCATTACATTATAATCAGACAATGCCCCGTATATATGAATTTCAAAAAAATTAGGCCAAGACCTATATACAATAATTATAGTATAACTGGGAAAATCCCTCTATATAAGCACTACAACATGAAACTAGTAAAAGACCTCTATATAAGAATTATAGTATGAATCACAACATAATTCATAATAGCAGGAATAAAACAACATAACATCATAAGAAACAATAGTTGATCCATCCAATTACCATTTTTATTTTAATTACCCCTTCATTCATCAAAGTATATCTTAAGCTGTTATTGTACCTGTGTACACTACCATCTCATATAAAATTATCACCAGTCATTTTAATAAATAAGTAATCCATTTTCCAAGGTGAATCTATCACAAGAAATCACCTGAGGTCTCATGTCATGATAAAATTTATTTTAATCCAAAATACAGTTCATTATTATTCAAGGGTAGGCTCACCCTATAGGTAGCCACAAGATAGGTCTCAACACCCCCAGATTGAAGGGGATATAAGGAGTATCCCAAACACATGATTATCATCACCAATTATTCTATTAGTTAATGCACATGTTGTGTATACAATTTCATGATGTGAACTAGTTTCATAGTGTGTAACTATTTTATGCTATGAAACAATTCACAAAATTTACCTGGAAACATGTTCATGTCGTCTAAACCATTCAAAACGTGAAAGTGTCCAGTAGATAGCTTTCAACCTAGATTCTAAATAATGAACTCAGACCACATCTGAAGCTTTATAAAGTTATGTATAACTCTCATAACCCCCTCAACACATTTATATGGAGACTCAATTAATTCAAACAAACATATATCCCCAACCTTTAGGTCATTTCCCCCAACAAAATCTCTCCACCCCAAAGAAAAGTCCTTACCACCAAGGTTTTAAGAAGAAAATAAAACCGAAATAGAATAATTTGAACCAAAACTCAATAGGGATGTACATGAAAAAAATAATATATTATACATGGTTTATTACATGAAATATGTCTCAAGAAAATGAGACTGGGACAAAGAAAACTATTTCAAAGATTATAACTTTTTAATTGATAATTAATCCATGAGTTGATTATGTACACATATGTATATCCATATAAAAAAATTGAAAATAAATCATAAAAAAATTTAGATATCAATTCACACATAATCATGTTATAACAAAGTCAATGAAGAAGAGTTATAACCCATTGAAAGGAAATTGAGTTTAAAACCCCTTACCACTAGGTAATTTTCAAGAGAAATCCATTTGGATAAAATAATTTGAGTTATAAATTAAAATAATATTAATTATGAATTATCAATGATATAAAATCTAAAATAGGTACTATATACACTATATAAAATAATTTAGCTACATAACATTAAAACATGTCTCAATGAAGGGAAATTAAGGAGAAATACCTTACCTTGAGTCTAGAATTTCCATGTATATCATTTAAATCATGTATAATAAACTTTTATCAATCATTTAATTTAGTAAGAAACTTTCCTAGGTTTAATATTTTTTAATTAAACTATTTATTCCATTTATTTTAACAACATATTTAATTACTTAATTAGTCAAGTCCACGTCAGGTATTTTGAGGATGTTCAGTTCATAACTTCAAAATAACTTTAGTATGTCGAATGAGTTAAGGGGATATTTTTAATCATATCCAAAATAATAATTAAATAATAAATATATTTTTTATATATTAATTATATTTTTAAATCCAACCATGAAATATGGTTATGGAAAATTAATTATGTTACAATCATGGAGACGGTAAGAGGTATGTATGCATGTGTAATGTTTCCTTTTTTCAAAAAACATGTATAGAATTATTATCATATTATAAATATAATATTATCTCTTTAAATACTTTATATATCCTATTCATGATATGAGGTGATGAAAAATGAATCACATTGCTTTATAGAAGTGGTAATCCACATGTACGCATGAACAACGTTATCATTTTTCATTGGATGGAATGGTAAGAAAGTAGATGAAATATTATCTTTATATAATTATAATTATGTCTTTAATATCATATATATAAATTAAATACATAATTATAACTATATGTGATAGGTGGTGATGGAAAATGCTTTACATTGGTTTGCAAGGCGGTAGTATTCCATACACATGAAAGAGGATTTCATTTACCATTTGATGGAATAAGAGATAGATATAGGTTATGATATTAACATAATAAAATATCATTAAATGGAAGATAATTATGTTATTATTTAATCATGGTTAATGATTATTTTAAGAAGGTATAATAATAAATAATACTAAAACATTCAGTTAAAAGTTATACCTATTTTTCAGATAATATCTTTTTCTTTATACCTTAATCCATCTAAGCTTGGAATTATGCACAAACTAAGACCACTAGGAAATGTATAGGGATTTTTATAATGTATTTTTTCTAGTATTTTTCAAACTATAGTGATCAAAATATGTGAGTAAGAGAGGAGAGGAGGTTCACTTATATAAGTGAGGGGAGGGGTACTCTTGGAATTTCTTAAAATATTAAATTAATATAAATTATTTTTCATAGAAAAGTTGAATAATATGATTTATTTATAATATATTATTATTATGATTATAAATAATCTCACCCAACATAATTTATACATTTTAGGCGATGTTTTCACCCTTATCTCTTTGTTTTATCCCCCCGTTAACCATTTTGATGATTACCACGATATCAATGTTTTTTACTATTTAGGGGTCAAGAAAGTTACTATAATAGAAAAAGTGAACAATAAATTGACCATGGTTGATATTTGAAATCATATCCCATTAAATTTTCTAAATATATATTTTTTATGAATTTTTGATCATTTAATAAAATATTTTTTATTATAAAATATCATTAATGTCAATTTTCAATCTATTCATTTAATTTGATTATAAATTCATCAAGACAAAAATGGAATTAAAATTAATAATTTTAAAATATCTATTAAATGTTATATTTATCTATAAAATTATTGGTAAACTATAACTTACCAAAAAAATATTTTTATAGTTTTTAAAATCATTTACTTAATTTATCCTCTGCTTGTACAAGCACTAAGTCAGCATTGTGTAAAAATTTAAGGCAATTATTTAATAAACAAAAATTATAAATAAATAAAAAATTAGAATAATTTAATTATTCTCAAAATAAAATTTTATATTAATTCAAAACCTGTTTTTATCCCTACGTGAATATATAACATATATTTTAAATCAAGAGAGTGATTTTTTTTACTTAAAGTAATGCATAATTCATCTTCAAATAAAAATGGAAAAAATTTACATAAATTAAAATATTGGATTATTATGGTTGGAAAAAACCATCAAATCTATTAATTACATGTTTTAGGGTTAATTTTTTTCCTTATCATATTATTTTAACTTCTATTAGCTGATTTACCCTTACTGAGGTGGAAAATATCTACTACGATTACTATTCATAATGATAGAAAATAAAAGAGGCCTATTTATAAAATTTAAAACCATCTATTAAAAATATTGAATATATTTTTCAAGATTCAATTTCTTAGTGGAAGAAATCAATTTTAATATAAATGTGTAAAATGCATTGAAAAATTGTTTTTAGAAAAATTTATTTTTAATCATAAAAATGAACTTTTACCAAAATTAGGTGTAACGATGATTAAATTGAAATTAAGTAGAATATATATAATTAAATAATATTTATTGTTATTTTAGATAAAATTCAAATCATATTGATATTTTTTAAGGAAAATAAATGATAGTTTTACAAAAATTGATATTTTTAATTATTCATTAAAAAATCAATCTTTTCGAAAAAATCCCAAAAATTCACACTAAGTTAATTTTGTTATGATGATTTAAAAAATGGTATCATTTTTATAAAATATAATTTATGAAAGTTTTAGAAATTAATTATAATAATTTCTCCAAAAAACCAATTAGAATCATTTTTGAAGGAAGCTTATTTTTAAACATAAAATGACTTTACTGAAAATTGAGTGGTTATTTAATAAGAATTTATCTATAAATATTTTTTTGAGTAGGATGTATTATATATATATATATATATATTCATTATACTATTAATCCTATTCATAACCTCCATGTAACACCCGAGACTTTTATGGGAGATATTTTGTTTTTTATGTTATATAAATCATCAAAGGAATCTTTCACTACACAAAACACTAGCTTGGCTTTCTTTACACGCAATCATGACCTTTCTCGATAGCTTGCGTCGTACGCAATACCGAGTTTCACTAAACAACGATATGATATTAAAATATTATTAAAACTAGCCGTTATGAATAGTAATACCCACTTTTTGAAATTTTTTAAATTTTATTTTTCAAAATTGACTTCATTTTTGGATTCGGAATATCGAAATTAGCCTAGGGTGAAATTTTGGTATTTTTCTGAAAACTTTCAATTTTTGATGAATAGTGAAAGCACTGGGTTACTATTTAAAAACCGGCTTTTTATTTAAATAATTATTTATTTTATTTAAATTTATTTTAGGTCAAAATTGATACATAATACCTATATAAGTTCAATGTAATTCATTGGAATAATTTTATAATAATTTTAGATATATAAAAATTTTATTGAACTTTTAACCGTCTTTTACCCACCTCCTAGGAGAATTTTCAAATTTACATAAAACTTAATTTTACAGCTTCTGTGAGTGGAATTTCAAAAATCTAAGAGACACGGTTGATGTCAGTAAGTAAAAAGTGGTTCAATGAGATGAAAATAATTTTTGGTGAATAATAACTTTTTACTTTTATTTACCACGGTTAAAAGTAAATAGGGTAATTAAGAGTAAAAATGATATTATTATTACCCTAACACATGTCCTAATTCTATTGGATAAGTGTAATTCGACAAAAAACAACCTTAGCAATAAAATATGATCATTTAGTCCCACTTGGATTAGATTAGGACATTTATTATTAATTTATTTAAAGAAGGGTTAAAATAGTTAAAATCAAAGTTTAATAAGTAAATAATGTTTAATATAGGGTTATAAATGAGATAAATTCGACTATAAATATTCCTTAGAAATATAATAAGATTTAATACATAATGGTATTTTATTTGTAATTTTTAGACACTAAATAATTTAATTTATTTATGACAGAAAGATGATGCAGTAATTATCTTATTAATGAAATATTGACATAATTGATGTTATAAATACCCAAATAAATGTAATTTGAGACTTTTATGAATTCCACTAATTTTATAGGTAAATATGAAATGTTATTATTGATTTAATTAACTTTTTTCGAAATAATCATTCTGTTATGATTTTCACAAAAATCAATTACTGAATAGTGTCAAAATTGACATAAAATAGTTTTTAAAACAAATATTATCTTATTATTTGTTATTTTATTAATAAAAATCAGAGGTTCGGCCAAATGACTTAGATAAGGTTATATATATTAATAATAAACAACTTGGGGTTCTTTTTGCTTGTTATAGTAAGTTTATAAACCTTATAGTGTAAGAACACAAAAAGACACGGTAAAAGTAAAATTATCTAACTTAAAGTTAAATGTAAATGATAAGGTTAAAATAGTAAACTAAACTTCTCCAAATTCTATTGGATGAGAGGATTTAGACCCATACCCACATTATATTCGAAATAAATCAATTTGGAGCTATTTAAAACCGAATATGGCTTTATAATAAAATAATATTTTTAGTTTCTCCAAAGGTGCCCCTCTCCTCTCTTATAAAAGGGCACCTCCTCCCTCTCTTCCTCACACCACTTTGAGCCTTCAAGCTCGGCCAACCCCTGCAAATTTATCCTCTCCACTTCCCTAGAAACATCCGAGAGGTCTTGGTCTTCTTAAAAGGCCAATTTTAGTGCCCTAAAAGGAGGTCTCAAAGAAGCGCTTCAAAGAAGAGGTAATGTCCGTTACCGATTCTTTCAACTTTATTTCTTATTCCACTTATTATTATTTAGTTGTTTCATTATGAATTAATAACATAAGTATCACTCATATACTTATATGTTATTATAAGTATGAAACAACCCTATTTCACCATCTATCCATCCTACGGAAAACGAAATCACCGCGCGTGCGTACGAACAAAATACTGTCTCCATGCCGTGGTGTAATCTATTTTCCACCACCACCTTACTTGGATGGGTATAATGGTGTAAAGAATGAATATATATGATTATTTTAAAGTGATATTGATCCTTAAATAGTATACATACACTACAATACAATTTCACGATCATGGGAACGATATCATCGCTCGTGCGTACGTACGGAATACCGTCTCCACGATGTGATGCGACTCGTTCTACATGATTTTCATTGCATAATGATTAACTAAATTAATTGAGTGAATAAATATGATATATATTACACTAATACCATTCTGTAAATGAGGTATCTATAACCTAAAAATAATAATAAGAATTTATTTGACAAAACACGCATAAGAACAAAAAGTAATAAACACCCGAATAACAAGTAGCAATGAAATATTACTAATAATAAGCTACAAATATGACCATATATGATATAATAACAATGATTATGATTCTGGAATAAGTCAATGACATTATTTAAATCATTATACAGGAGGTTCGGACACTTACGAAGCAAATCAGACCTAAGGTAAGGGAAATATCACAATCTCATTTTTATCCAAGATTGTTTATACTCTGAAATTTACTGGGGTGTATTTTATCATCCACATCCATGTTTCCTTAATATGTAATATTATTTCCATCCACCTACAATTTTTTAAATCCAATTTTACCCTTTGGTGAGTTTTTAGTAAAAGATATGAATGAAATCTTTTGTCATTTTTCGTACGAGGTACTTTTTGACTTTGCCGACAAAAGTATGAGAAGAATGTTTTTTTAACTTATACAGAATGAATGGATTTTTAAAACATTATTTCCAAGAAGCTTCCTTTACAAGTTTTCAAGTTTATTTTTAATGAACTTCTTTTTGTTTAGAATTGTATGACATGTTAAGAAAGGAAAAGTGTTTTTGAAGTAGAAAGGATATTTTCCTCAAGAATGGAGTTCAAGTGTTTTATCAAAATTATTTTCCATCTAAGATATTATAGGGTTCTGTTTCTATCCCTATTATTACATTTATTTGATTATGTTGTGATTGAATTATTTTTATGAATTAATTTATCTTATATGAATTGTTTTATGATGTCACAATGTTTAAGAATCCCATTTTTATTACATGGGATATGCAATGATGTATGATTTATGATTTTGTGGAACACATAATAATGGTATAATTATGAGATGGGTGGGAACTATATCTCCCTCCAATGCATTGGGTAATGATTTTATATCTCTTGAGATAGACATGGCTGGAACGGAAGGTTAAACCAGTTCAGTGAAACAGGACTGAAACGAGGAATGAACTCGGTTCAGAAATGGACTTTGTCCACTAAGATAGTCTTGGAAATGATTCTTGACTAATAAGAAATGATTCTCTATGATTATGTGTGTATGCCACAAAGCTTCATGTTTTAAGTTATGATTATTGTGATTACATTTCACTACCATGATTTATCCCATGTTATGAAATTATGATCTCTTTTGCAGGGTAAGATTTCCAAATTGTTATGTTCTTATGAATATGATGTGATTGAATTTTCTTTTGTTTACCCTTACTGAGCATTTGAGCTCACCCATTTGTAGGTTTTCTTTCCCCCAGGTCAGGAAGAAGGTTATTAAGTAGGATATTCCAAAAGGGACTCTAGATATGATGAAATAAATGGGAGACAATGTAGACGCTTTATGAACCAGTTGTTTATGTTTCCCAGTTTCTAAAGACACTATACATATACGGTCTTTTCATGGTTTTTTTATATGTTGTAATAAGTGTACTTCACTTTTGAAGTACTAACAATGTATGTAAAGTATGGGTCGTTATATTTGGTATCAGAGGAAAGGTACAGTCAACCTTTGGAAACTAGGATGTGAAAGCCTTAGTAAGAATCATAAGGATAAGTCTAAGCATAGAAAACAATCTTAGTGTTTTAGAAATGGCCATGAATAACCTAGGATAAGACCTTAAGTGTGAAATTTTATTCTTGATTATGTGGTTTTCCTATTATAATTAGTGTTTCTCACACTATTCTTCTTGGTTTTAGTCAATGGCTGGAACCCAAAGGAACTGTGTTAATGCGAAATGCGATGGGCAATGCAATGATTGTCTCCCTGAGCAACCAAACGTTATGGGAGCTGGAATGAAAAATCTTGTAGCCATGCTCACACAACTTTCTCAAGCTATGAATCATGCAGGACTTCCAAACGAGAAAAGGAAGGAGCAACATTCTGTTGAATCCTTCACGAGGAAGCACCCACCTTCATTCAACGGGTCTACTGATCCATTAGTTTCTGAACGATGGATTAGTACTACTGAAAAGATATTTTCTGTTCTTCAATGTTATGAACATGATAAAGTCATCCTAGCAGTTTATCATTTGGAAGGTGATGCGGATAAATGGTGGAATCTTATCAAGAATACGAGGCCAAGTGATGAAATTGAGTCAATGGAATGGGATGAGTTCAAGAACTTATTTTTCAATAAGTACTTCCCTCGTATTCTTCGAAAAAAGATGGAGAAGGAGTTTCTTGAACTAAAGTAAAAGGATGATGAATCTGTTGGTACCTACGAAGAAAATTTTACAAGACTTGCAAGGTAGGATTCTGGTATTATTATCCAACCTGAGAGTAAGATCTATCGATTCTTTAGTGGCTTAAAACCAAGTCTTCGAAGGGCGTTAGACATAAGGGACTTCAATAGCTACGAGGAAATCGTTCGATGTGCCCTCAAAGTTGAGATGGAGATTGGAGCAACCCATCAGTCATATGGGTTTGATAAGAAGAGGAAAATGGAATTCAAAGGAAAATCTAAAGAGCACACTAAAAAGAAGATGAGTTTTACATTATGCTCAAAGTGTGGAAAGAAACATGGAGGGAGTTGTCTTAGAGGGACAAGTAAATGTTTCAAATGTGGAAAAGAAGGTCATCGGGCATTTGAATGCCACAATGATGTGAAGAATATGTCTAGTGATGCGAAAAATGAAAAGGCTACACAAAGTGAACCTCCTACACTTCAATGTTACAAGTGCAAGGAGATGGGGCATTATGCCAATCAATGCCCTAATCCAAGGATTTTTTATGATGATCGAAGTCAACAAACTCTTAAGGCTAAAGACAAAGGAAAGTCACATGCAATTTCTATCAGTGATGTGGAGTACGATAACGAAGTGGTGAAAGGTACACTTACCATCCACTCTAAAGTAGCAAATGTTTTATTTGATTCTGTATCCACCCACTCTTTTATTTCTAAAGAATTTTCTAAGGGTATCACCATATTACCTCAACAATTAGATGTTGAGTTAGCTGTGATAACCCCTAATGGCACAACAGTCGCATCAAAAGTTTATAATTCTTCTCCGATTGAAGTTTGTGGGGAAGTGATTCCTGAAAATCTTTCGATCCTCCCTATAGTGGAATTTGATGTGATTCTTGGCATGGATTGGATTTCTCTATATGGATCTCATATCAACTTCCAAATAAGGGAAGTCACATTTCATATTCCAGATCAATATTTGATCGTCTATCGATGGAAGGATGAACATAACCTTCTAGTGGAAATTTCTTCCATCTTATGGGTCTTGATTCCACTAAATGAAGGTTATTTATCTCAAATGGTTGGTGAGAAACTCACGATTAAGAATATGCCCATTGTACGGGAGTTTGATGATGTCTTTCCGAAGGAATTGCCGGGTCTTCCACCAAATCGTGAATTTGAGTTTTCAATATAACTCATACCGGGTGCTTTACCTATTTCAAAGACACCTTATAGAATGACCCCAATTGAGTTGCAGGAATTGAAGAAGCAACTCTAAGAGAATCTTTATAAGGGGTTCATATGCCCTAGTGCGTCACCTTGGGGAGCACCTGTTCTGTTTGTTAAGAAGAAAGATGGATCAATGAGACTCTGCATTGATTATCGAGAACTTAACAAGATCACTATAAAGAACAAATATCCTCTCCCGCACATTGATGACTTATTTGACCAACTACGCAGAGATCAATACTTTTCCAAGATTGATCTTCATTCAGGGTATCATCAATTAAGGGTCAAAAGGGAGGATATACCAAATATGACTTTCCGTACAATGTATGGACACTATGAATTTATTGTGATGCCATTTGGTCTTACTAATGCCCCTGCTATCTTCATGGATCTGATGAATAGAGTCTTTAGAGACTATCTTGATTAGTTTGTGGTAGTCTTTATAGACTATATTCTTGTATATTCAAAGATCAAGGAAGAACATGAAGATCACTTGAGAATTATATTGAAGACCCTGAGAAAGGAGAAGCTTTATGCCAAATTTACCAAGTGTGAATTTTGGCTTCAAAAATTTGCATTTTTGGGTCACATAATCTCAAAAGAGGGGATATGTGTGGATCCAGGGAAAACAGAGGTTATCGAAAGATGGTCGAGACCAACAACAGTAACTGAGATCTAAAGTTTTCTTGGTTTGGATGGATATTATTGACGTTTTGTGAATGATTTTTCATGATTATCTAATCCACTCACCAGGTTGACTCGGAAATGAGTTAAGTTTGTTTGGATGGAGGAATGTGAAGAGAATTTCAAGGAGTTGAAAAGAAGGTTATCCAGTGCACCTGTGCTCACACTACCTTGTAGTAGAGAAAGGTTTGTGATCTAAAGTGATGCATCTAAGAAGGGATTGGGGTGTGTTCTTATGCAAAATGATATGGTGATAGCTTATGCCTCACGACAGTTGAAAATCCATGAGAAAAATTACCCAACTCATGATTTGGAGTTAGCTGCGGTAATCTTTGCATTAAAGATTTGGAGGCATTATCTTTATGGAGAAAGGTGTGACATTTATGCTGATCATAAAAGTTTAAAGTATATTTTCACACAAAAGGAGCTAAATATGCACCAAAGAAGATGGTTGGAGCTGATTAAGGATTACAACTGCTCAATTCATTACCACCCTGGGAAAGCAAACAAGGTGGTAGATGCATTAAGTCGACAAGACCATGCCAGTTTATCCATGATGAGGATCACAAAAGATCCAATATTTATGGATTTACAAAGGATGGATCTTGGAATTATAATGAAAGGGGAAAAATCATATCTTTCTCAAATGAATTTTCAACCATCTATACATGTTAAGATTAAATAGGCACATAAAGAAGATGCAGAGTTACAAAAGAAGGTGAGAAATATTCCTTAATTCAACCTTGATTGTGATGGGATAATAAAGTTCAGGAATCGGGGTTGTGTTCCTCCCATCCCTGAATTAAGGAAGGAGCTGCTGGATGAGGCTCATAGTTATTCATTCTCTATTCATCCTGGAAGCACGAAGATGTATAGGGACCTGAAAGAGTACTTCTGGTGGGATGGCATGAAAAGAGATGTTGCTGAATATGTCTCTCAATGCTTGGTTTGTCAGAAAGTTAAAGCTGAGAGACAGAAGTCTAAGGGGATGTTACAACCATTACCCATACCCGAATGCAAATGGGAAAACATTACTATGGACTTTTTCACAAGACTTCTAAAAACATCCAAAGGCAATAATTCTATCTGGGTCATAGTTGATTGTCTTACAAAGTCTGCACAGTTCATTGCTATTAGAGAGGATTTCTCTCTGGATCAGCTTTCCAGGATATATGTAAAAGAAGTGGTAAGATTGCATGGAGTACCACTTTCTATTATATCTGATTGGGATCCGAGGTTTACCTCAAAGTTATGGTGAAGTCTTCAACATACTCTGGATACAGAGTTGAGTTTCAGCACTACTTATCATCCTCAAACAGATGGTTAGTCTGAGAGGACAATTCAAATTCTAGAATATATGTTGAAAGCTTGCTCTATGGATTTCAAAGGTGGTTGGGATCAACACCTACCTTTGGTGGAATTTTGTTATAATAATATCTTTCACTCCAGTATTCAGATGGCTCCTTATGAAGCTATCTATGGAAAGAAATGCAGGACTCCAACTTGCAGGGATGAAGTTGGGGAAAGAAATCTATTAGGACCTGATCTTTTTGATGAGATGGCAGAGAAGGTCCGACCTATTCAACAACACATAAGAGAAGCTCAGAGTCGACAAAAAAGTTATGCCGACAACCGAAGAAAAGACTTAGAGTTTGAAGTGGGTGATAAAGTGTTCTTATGAATCTCTCCTTGGAAGAGAGTAATGAGATTTGGAAAGAAGGGAAAGCTGAGCCCTAGGTATATTGGTCCTTTCGAAATACTGGATCGTATTGGGAAGGTAGCTTACCGATTGGCGCTTCCACCGAATCTCTCTCAAGTTCACGATGTGTTCCATGTATCTCTCCTGAGAAAGTACATACCTGATCCTTCATATGTACTCAGCTCAGAAGTTGTACCGCTGGAACAAGATCTTTCTTATGAAGAACAGCCGATAGAGATTCTCGATCGTAGTGAAAAAGTCCTACGGAACAAGACCACTCACTTGGTGAAAGTTTTATGGAGGAACCACCAATTAGAAGAAGCTACATGGGATCTTGAGGATATGATGAGGGAGAGGTATCCTCATTTTTTGTTACAAAGTGACGAATTTCGAGGGCGAAATTCATTTTAAGGGGGGTAGAATGTAACACCCGAGACTTTTATGAGAAATATTTTGTTTTTTATGTTATATAAATCGTCAAAAGAATATTTCACTACACACAACACTAGCTTGGATTTCTTTACATGCAATCACGACCTTCCTCGATAGCTTGCGTCGTACGCAATACCGAGTTTCACTAAACAACGATATGCTATTAAAATTTTATTAAAACTAGCCGTTATGAATAGTAATACCCACTTTTTGAAATTATGTAAATTTTATTTTTCAAAATTGACTTAATTTTTGGATTCGGAATATCGAAATTAGCCTAGGGTGAAATTTTGGTATTTTTATGAAAACTTTCAAGTTTTGATGAATAGTGAAAACACTGGGTTACTATTTAAAAACCGACTTTTTATTTACATAATTATTTATTTTATTTAAATTTATTTTAGGTACAAATTGATACATAATACCTATATAAGTTCAATGTAATTCATTGGAGTAATTTTATAATAATTTTAGATATATAAAAATTTTATTGAACTTTTAACTGTCTTTTACCCACCTCCTAGGAGAATTTGCAAATTTACATAAAACTTAATTTTAGAGCTTCTGTGAGTGGAATTTCAAAAATCCGAGAGACACGGTTGATTTCAGTAAGTAAAATGTTGTTCAATGAGATGAAAATAATTTTTGATGAATAGTAACTTTTTACTTTTATTTACCACGGTTAAAAGTAAATAGGGTAATTAAGAGTAAAAATGATATTATTATTACCATAACACATGTCCTAATTCTATTGTATAAGTTAAATTAGACCAAAAACAACCTTAGGAATAAAATATGACCATTTAGGCCCACTTGGATTAGATTAGGACATTTATTATTAATTTATTTAAAGAAGGGTTAAAATAGTTAAAATCAAAGTTTAATAAGTAAATAATTTTTAATATAGGGTTATAAATGAGATAAATTAGACTATAAATATTAATTAGAAATATAAAATGATTTCCTACATAATGGTATTTTATTTGTAATTTTTAGACATTAAATAATTTAATTTATTTATGACACAAAGATGATGCATTAATTATCTTATTAATGAAATATTGACATAATTGATGTTATAAATACCCAAATAAATGTAATTTGACACTTTTTATGAATTCCACTAATTTTATAGGTTAATATGACATGTTATTATTTTATTAATTAGATTTTTTAGAACTAATAATTCTGTTATGATTTTCACAAAAATCAATTACTAAATAGTGTCAAAATTGACATAAAATAGTTTTTAAAACAAATATTATATTATTAATTGTTATTTTATTCCTAAAAATCCAATGTTTGGAAAAATGAATTAGATAAGGTTATATATATTAATAATAAACAACTTGGGGTTCGTTTGGCTTGTTATAGTAAGTTTATTAATCTTATAGTGTAAGAACACAAAAAGACACGGTAAAAGTAAAATTATCTAACTTAAAGTTAAATCTAAATGATAAGGTTAAAATAGTAAAATAAATTTGTCCAAATTATATTGTATGAGAGTATTTCGACCCATACCCACCTTAGATTCGAAATAAATCAATTTGGAGCTATTTAAAACTGAATGTGGCTTTATAATAAAATAATAGTTTTAGTTTTTCCAAAGGTGCCTCTCTCCTCCCTTATAAAAGGGCACCTCCTAACTCTCTTCCTCACACCACTTTGAGCCTTAAAGATCGGCCAACCCCTACCAATTTATTCTCTACACTTCCCTAGAAACATCCTAGAGGTCCTAGTCTTTTTCAAAGACCAATTTTAGTGCCCTAAAAGGAGGTCTCAAGGAAGCGCTTCAAAGAAGAGGTAATGTCCGTTACCGATTCTTTCAAATTTATTTCTTCTTCCACTTCTTCTTATTTAGTTGTTTCATTATGAATTAATAACATAAGTATCACTCATATACTAATATTTTATTATAAGTATGAAACAAACCTATTTCAACATCTATCCATCCTATGGAAAATGAAATCACCGTGCGTGCGTACGTACGGAATACCGTCTCCACGCCGTGGTGTAATCTATTTTCCACCACCACATTACTTGGATGGGTATAATGGTGTAAATAATGAATATATATGATTATTGTAAATTGATATTGATTCTGAAATAGTATACATACAATCCAATATAATTTCACGATCATGGGAACGATATCATCGCTCGTGTGTACGTACGGAATACCGTCTCCACGATGTGATGCGACTCGTTCTACATGATTTTCATTGAATAATGATTACATAAATGAATTGAGTGAATAAATATGATATATATTACACTAATAACATTCTGGAAATGAGGTATCTATATCCAAAAAATAAGAATAAGAATTTATTCGACGAAACACGCATAAGAACAAAAAGTAATAAACACCTGAATAACAAGTAGAAATGAAATATTACTAATAATAAGCTAATAATATGACCATATATGATATCATAACAATGATTATGATTCTGGAATAAGTCAATGAAATTATTTAAATCATTATACAGGAGGTTCAGACACTTACGAAGAAAATAAGACCTAAGGTAAGGGAAATTTCACAATCTCATTTTTATCCGAGATTTTTTATACTTTAAAATTTACTGGGGTGTATTTTATCATCCACATCCATGTTTCCCCAATATGTAATATTATTTCAATCCACCTACAATTTGTTAAATCCAATTTTACCCTTCGGTGAGTTTTTAGTAAAAGATATGAAAGGAATCTTTTGTCGTTTTTCATACGAGGTACTTTTTGACTTTTCCGACAAAAGTATGAGAAGAATGTTTTTTAACTTATACGAAATGAATGGATTTTTAAAACATTATTTCCAAGAAGATTCATTTACAAGTTTTCAAGTTTATTTTTAATCAACTTATTTTATTTTAGAATTGTATGACATGTTAAGAAAGGAAAAGTGTTTTTGAAGTAGAAAGGATATTTTCCTCAAGAATGGAGTTCAAGTGTTTTATCAAAATTATTTTCCATCTAAGATATTATAGGGTTCTGTTTCTATACCTATTATTACATTTATTTGATTATGTTGTTATGGAATTATTTTTATGAATTCCTTTATCTTATATGAATTGTTTTATGATGTCACGATGTTTAAGAATCCCATTTTTATTACATGGGATATGCAATGATGTATGATTTATGATTTTGTGGAACACATAAGAATGGTATCATTATGAGATGGGTGGGACCTATATATCCCTCCAATGCATTGGGTAAATATTTTATATCTCATAATATAGACATGGCTGGAACGGCAGGTTAAACCGGTTCAGTGAAACAGGACTGAAACGAGGAATGAACTCGGTTCAGAAATGGACTTTGTCCACTAAGATAGACTTGGCAATGAGTCTTGACTAGTAAGAAATGATTATCTATGATTATGTGTGTATGCCACAAAACATAATGTTTTAAGTTATGATTATTGTGATTACATTTCACTACCATGATTTATCCCATGTTATGAAATTATGATCTCTTTTGCATGGTAAGATTTCCAAATTGTTATGTTCTTATGAATATGATGTGATTGATTTTTCTTTTGTTTACCCTTACTGAGCATTTGAGCTCACCCTTTTGTATGTTTTCTTTCCCCCAGGTCAGGAAGAAGGTTATTAAGTAGGATATGCCAAAATGGACTCTAGATATGATGAAATAAATGGGAGACAATGTAGACTCTTTATGAACCAGTTGTTTGTGTTTCTCAGTTTCTAAAGACACTATACCTATACAGTCCTTTCATGGTTTTGTTATATGTTGTAATAAGTGTACTTCAATTTTGAAGTACTAACAATGTATGTAAATTATTTGTCGTTATACTCCAATTAAAAAACTAGGTTATAACTGTAACATTTAAATAATAGTATTTCAGGGTTTGTTTAAGAATGGGGTTTCATGTTGTATATGCTATTGAAGATAGCATTTTTTTAAAATATTATGGTGTTAAACCTATAATATAACTTAGAAAACAATTCATATGCCAACTGGCTTTACATATTGTAAAACTAAGTATGTGATCCTAATCCCTTTACCAAATTTCTTTACTGCTTTGAGCCTCGTTTGATTTCTCATGTAATTTTGAGTCACTTATTTCATGTACTTCGTGAAACTAGAGGGTTCATTGAGAACAGTCTACATGATTCAAAACCCCTAATTTATGGTGAGGATGATGACTCATAACTTCTTTATTTCCTTTGTATATTACCATGTTTCTTTAAGAAAATTAATTTCCTTAAATTGGATGAATCCCACATCAGAAATGAGTGTTGGAGTATTGCACTTAATTAAGACACACCTCTATAAATCTCCCAAACAACTCCCATGGAACTGACCCATGCTACGAGCCTTATCCCCATGCCACCTCACATGTAAGTTCTCTACCTTGTGCCTCCCACACACCTATTTCATGTGTTGAACTAAACTCTTCTTCACCCATGTACGTCACTGGTCACCCTCGACTAACCACTTTTCATTCTTGGACCCACCCTAAAGAATTTGGCAAATTCAAGGGTGAACTTAAAGGTTGGACCTATATTTTTTTATTCCTTATCCAAGGTTAATATTTATAGGTATTTGAGAAACATTTCAAATGGTAATAAAATATAATTCTCTTTAAATTTAATTCTTATCATAATTTATATTGAATGGAATTGTTTTTGATATTTAATTCTATAATGAATAGTATAAGCATTGTTTGATTTAATCTTTACCAATATTAGCCTTATAAATACATAATTTATATATAGGAATCTCTATCATCACCTTAATTTACTCTTTTGATCATTTATGTATGAGAAACACCTCATATCTTCCAAACATGTATTTTTAGTACTATCATAATAAAAATGTTCCTTATTGACAACAAATATAGTTCAAACTTAGACTCTTCAAAATACATGATCTAATCATGGCCAAATCAGGTACATAATTAATGTAATTTGAGTATTAAAGGTTTATGGAAACAAAATAAGTAGTTAGACCCATGCCTAACAATGAGTTTTCATCATTTTCTCAGATTTCTCATCAGAACTTGAAAAACAGCAACCCTGAATTCCCCAAAGACAATCCGGGTCCTGCAGGTTGTGGAACCATCTTTAGGAATCCCCTTGGTGAGATATTTGGATGCTTTCTTGGTATCTGCAACATTTCCTCTTCTCTTGAGGCTGAAATGATGAATATGATTCATGCTATTACTTTTTCCAAGCTCTATGGTTGGAATAATATCTGAATTGAAAGTGATTCGACTACCATTATGTAATCGATTTGGAATAGTGTGATACATCTTGTGTGACCGATTAATAACCATTGTATGGATTTCATCCTCTCACTTCTCGACATAAATTACATTATTACTCATGTTTATCATGAATCAAATTTTATTTTAGATGGCCTTGCTAATAAGGGAGTAAATCAAGACATTACCTGGCTCTATGATCTATCCGTTGATCTTATCCATCTTCATGATAAGGATTGTAACATGATTACATATTTTAGACACTTGAAACCTCTTAATTTTAGATTATTTATTCCTTTTACAAAAAAAACATATAATTTATAATTAATTTATATAAATAAGAATTATCATGTCTTGTAATTAGTTCTTCTTTGTCGAATTGGTTGAACTTTTTTATAATACCCTTGCTGCGACATAGGATCTAAGGATGATATCCCTCTAGCTGTGAAACACCCCAATATTTTAAAATAAGAAATTTGGGTTCAATATAATATATGAACTGAAACACCAATATTTTACAAGAATGTAACAACCTGATACTTTATGGTATATTTATTTTTAAATAATTTTTATGTCTTCGATAACTTGTGAAACATGAAACCCCGAGTTTAAATGAACTGTAATATAGTATACCATTATAATATAACCATTAAATTGGTAGGTATTAATAGTACTAACTAAATTATGAAAATTATGGTTATCAATTGATTAGAAATAAAATATGAATCATCTAAATAAAAAATTGTATTTTTCTAAAAGGTGGTTTAGTCACGCTTTGCGTACATAATTTAACATTATTTTTTACCACTTTTAGAAAATTTATGTGATAAAATAAAATAAAATATTCAAATTAGTATATAATGTTTCTCTTAATGTGATTTTTTTTTCATTTTTATTAAATGTTTTATTTTTCGATGAGTAGTGAGAAATAACAATTTTTTATTGAAAACTGCCTTTTCATTTAAATAATTTACAAGGTTAAATTATATTTTAAATTGTTTTTAAAGTAAAATTAGTTCAATTATATTAAAAGTTAACTAATTTAGGTTATTATAATGAATTTAATTTCTAATTTTTATAGTAAAACCTTATATACTTAATGAGAATTTTCTCTTTGGAAATGTGCTTTTTTTGTCACGTTTGCGGGTATAATTTTAAATTGTATTCTTAAAACTATATGAATTGAATTTGAGAAAATTGATTCCATATTTGGAATGATAATAATTAATATTATCTAATATGGTCAACATAATTATTTACCGTAATAAATAGTGAAAATAGTAAAAATTAATTACCACGGTTTGGGTAAAAATGTGTTTATTGGGGAGGTTAAACTAAGATGATTAGGGTTATAAATAACCTAAAAATTAAAAAAACACTTATTTTACATATTTATACCTTATAACATATAATTTTGGATAATTACCCATTTTAAGGTTTTAGAATGGTAAAAATATGGGTGTAATTGATTCTTTCCAAAAATTCTACTTGTGTCATCTCCCCCACTAATAAAAGGCCACCCCCTATACTCACCTCTTCAAACTTAAAAATCAATTTATTTCAGACAATACCTACTCAAATAACATTCTTAACACCCTACCTACATCATAGATTCCTTGGTTTGATCATATATTCAACCTTGGAAATATTTTTGTGGAAAAATAATAATGTTATCTGAAGAAGAGGTAAAGTTTGTAAACGAGTTTTTTTATTTTGTTTCTTCTTCAACATAATTAAAGTATTATTAAATCACAATTATATAATAAAATCAGTATATTATGTATAAAATATGTTATGATGTTATGTTCATGACTTATATCCATATAATATTCCATCAAATGGAAACAAAACCGTCGATCGTGTGTACGATAGACTACCACCACACAAACCGATGTAATTCGTTTCCCCTAACCACCTTTAAAGGATGGATATAATGATGTATTTAAAACATGTATATTATATTTATGATATTAATATATCTATATAATTTTAATATCTCATATACATTCTTAAATTCCATTCCATTTAAAATATGATAACATCGCTTATGTGTACGACATACTACCGCCTTGTGAAGCGACGTGATTCGTTTTTCACTTAAGATTTATGTGGAAAGTAATAAGGATAAATTTAATGAATATATATGATATATATGTCCTGATATTTATTCCTAAAAATAAATATATCACCCACTTCCTTACCCTTTCTCTCATTAATGGATTGATATCGTCTCTTGTACATATGTACGACATACCGTCTCCACGAAGTGATTTAATCCATTTTCCATGTACAACCTTAAAAAATGATTCTAAAAATTTATATAATTATTAAATATGATATCTATAACATTAATATAATTATTTATATGATGTTACTTCATCATATGTGAAATAACCAAAATTTCGTGACAAAACACACATGAGAAAAGAAGGAAATTAACTCCCAAAACAATGAAAATAATGAAATATTATTAGAAAAAGTGTGGTAAAATGTTATAAAGGGATAATATATGATATTATAAATATGAATATGGTACTTTTATAAATTAATAACATGATTAAAGCCATTATAAATTAGTTTAAATAACATTCAACCAAAGTAAATCTTGGGGTAAGAGACTTCATCTCAATTTCCCTTGATTGAGGCATATTTTAATGTTATGAAACTAATTTATTTCATATGGGGCATATAATATAAAATTTTCCTGAAATATCATTAAAATTTCATAATTCATGGTATTTTATGTTTTAATTTGAATTAATTAATCTAAGGGTATTTGACTTGAAAATTACCAAGTGGTAAAGAATTTCATACCTCAATTTCATTTCATTGAGTTATATTAATTCTTCATTGTCTTTGAAATTATAATATTATTTGTGTAAATACCATTGAATATATTATGTTTTATATACACTTGTTTTATTTGTATTTAAATTTTATACAAATAATTGATTCATTTATTAACTCTCACTTCAACGCTATGATATTTGTAAGGGATTATTTCATAGTCTCATTTTAATTGAGATTATTATACTTGAATTTACATTGAAGGAAATTATTTTATCATTATATAATAAACACATTTAGTTTTATTCTCCTATTTTTATTCATTTTTTAAATTTATAGTACCATATTACACTATTTGGAACTTAAAATTATTGAGAAAATGTTTTTAATAAAATACTACATCTTTTATCTCTTCCATAAAAAATCATTTTTCTTCCATTTCTCTGTTTTCTAAAAATGTATTGAAAAATATTTTTAACATTCTCAGAATAATTTATTAAATAAATTTTTACCCGTGTTTGAATATTTATTTATTTTTTAGTAGAATCTTAATTTCATTTTCCAAAGAAGTCCCATTTGTATTTTATCAAAAATTTGAAAAGAATATTTTCTTTAACCTATATTACATGTACGGAATTCCCCACCATCATGACCAATCAATGTTTTAAATATTATTTTATTATTTTAAATTTTTTTTTTCAAATAAAAATATTTTCAAAATATTTTGTGAGCTTTTAATAAAAAAATATTTTCAAAGTAAAAATGTTATTTTTCCTCAAGAAAGTTTTTAACAAAGTTTTTATTATATTTATATTCATCAATGATCTAAACCGCTTATTATACTTATTATACATATTTATTGTGCCTTATCTAATCATGATATTCAAGTTATTAATTAAATGACATGTGTGTTCTTATATTTACCTTTCCATATTGATTATTCCTCATTTACTCATGATATCTTCTACTTTATGTAACTCTTATTTATCATTTGAGCTCAACCTTATTTTGTTTCCTTTCCTCGGAATCCAGGAAGTATGAAAGATATGAAAGGAAATTATAGAGGGGATACTGATATTCTCAAAGAAAAATTTATTGTAATTTGTGTATTAAAATGTAAAAAGGGAATCATGTATGTATCTATTTTACCAAGAATACTAAACTATACAGTCCTTTAGGATGTGATTCCTTATATATTGTACCAATGTAATAAAATAGATGTTGGTCGAAGTGGATACTCAAGAGGGGTGGGGGTGAATTGAGTTCCGATTAAAATTTTTGTTAAAAAATATATGATTAAAATCCCCTAATTCAAAACATCCCAGTCAATTAAGGTAATAGAAATATAATTGTCCAATTGGTCAATAGGTTTCTCAAAGGGTGTTTAATCCTTAGTTGAATTAGTGTAAAACACCAATTCAACTTTTGAAACAAGTTTACTGAATTAAAAAAATACACACAATAACCAAAACTAACTATCAAATTGAATGTATAAACAATTTTCTATTAGTATATGAGTATTTGAACAACAATTTAAACAAGAGGTTCAGTATCAAGCCAAGACCTAATCCTCTCCACACGGTGATCACCTGCCACCAAGAAGTTTATATTAAAACTTGATACACAGCCTGTATCGGGATTTACAACAATTTTCACAAACTATCCTGGGAACACACCCTCTACCACTGTTCTTAATGGGAAAGACAAACAATACAGACCACACACGGTCTCTTCCATAGTTAGACGTGGGAAACAAAAATAGGTGAAGTTTGATGTGAGGATATTAGGTATTCTCCAGTTCAGGCACAAAAGATAGTGTGTTCAATAGACTGACACACTTCTCACAGATATAAAATATAGAAACAAAATATAGAAGTTATGATGAGAAAGAGTTAAGAAGGATCTAGGTGTTTTTAGTTCATCTCTTGACTCATTGGAATGAGAAATTTTGAAGTTCGAGTCAGTATCTGGAAGTTGATTCCAAAACTGAGTATCACAACTCCATGTTCAGGCTTTCAGTGTTCTATTTCTAGTTATGATGTTTGATCAATAATTGATGCACCCTATAAGGAAGTAATTAGTTTATCCCCGAATGATCTTCATGAATCTTGTGGGTATTTTCCTTTTATATTTGAGGTCCGATAATTGGAATGAGTAGATCACGTGCAATCTTTCTCGTACCTCGTACTGTTCACGGCATTGTCTCCTGAAACATTTACAATCAGAATTAATTAATGTCAGAGAATTTATTTTATCAAATATGACCGTTAGAATAATATTGAGAAATTGAAAAAGTATGTAAGAATAAGTGTCAGTAGACTGGCAATGGTAGCCTTCATATCAGTAAGCTTCAACAGTAGGTTCACATCGACAATCTTCAACTGTAACCAACTGTATGCTTACACCGGTGACCATGTAATGATGACCTTGCAACAGTGACCATGTAGCTGTAACCTTGTAATGGTGACCATGTAGTTGTAACCTTGTAATGGAGACCATGTAACGGCGACCTTGTAACAGTGACCATGTAACGATGACCTTGCAACGATGACCTTGTAGCGATGACCTTGTAGTGGTAACCTTGTAGCGGTGACCTTGTAGCGGTGACCTTGTAGCGGTGACCTTGTAGCGGTGACCTTGTAGTGGTGACCTTGTAGCGGTGACCATATAGATTTAAGTTTTGAATATTTTATCCCCCATGACTGACTTCTCCCCTTTGATATTTTCTCCCCCCTTTTGATTAAAAAAAGCATACATAAGTAAAAGAAATAAAGAAGAGGGTTTGTATTAATAAAATAGGAGTACATTATACAAAAAGAGATACACCAATCCCTATCAATTAAGACAGTCCACACTCAATCCACATCAAACATTCCCATTGAAGCTTTGTACTTAGAAACTGAGGATGCAGGTTTTGAAGGTAGAGGGATAGGTTGGGGGATGATAGTGAGTAAGGTAGGAGGAGTATCCACTGAGGCATCACCAGACCTATAATGAGTAGATCTTTGAGTAATCATTGGGGTTAGAATTATGATGGTCTATGCATGAGTCATCAAAGGAGCAACACTGGTGGAACCTGAAGCAGCTAAAGAAGCATGCAGAGAAGGAGGAACTATAATTGGAGTGCAGTCCACATGAAGCAAAGGTAACAGAAGATTCCTAAAGTCCATAATGATACTTCCCCCTCTTTCCATATCAGAAATAAAATCATCCTTATTATCCATGAATTTTTCCAAAGTAGGGGTCAATTCCTTGAGTCTGTTAACCTAATCCTTAAAGGCCTAAGTGACAGGGGGATCCTTAAGTTTTCCAATAGCAATTTAAAGTGTCCATCCATCTGATTCTTGGTGTAAACCCATTTGTAATAGAAGTCAAATTGATCTTTGATGGCCTTTTGATCTTGAGAAGCTTCCCTCAAATAATTTCCCAGAAGGGTATGGATATCTCTGGTAATGGAAATGACCTGAGAGTTTGAAGTACTAGCACCAGATATCCTTTCCACTTCTTCTCTAACAATAGATCTGAAAGCCTCAATGTCAACTGGAGGAGAAGATGAGGTGGAAGAAGATTCAACTAGAGGTGACCGAGAGAAAGCCACTGTCTCCTTGAAAGATTTGGTCAAGCCACTGATGAACCTTTTGACATCATCCTCTTTCCCTTTCACATGTGTTTCCATAGATTTCTTAAAATCCTCAAACACTATGACCATTTTCTGAACTACACTTTTGACACATGCAAGGTCTCTGTCCACCTGAGACCTTGAAGCCATGTAATCATCTAATTTGGAAATAGACTGTCTCATTGAAACCAAAGACTCCGCTAACTCACTGATTTGAATCTGGCATTGCCTTACTTCTTGGAGTAGAGTAGATTGAATACTAGAGTGCATTTTGGCTAACTCAGATGCTAAATACTCATGAGCTAGAGCAATAGCCTTTTCCACCTCTGAGGACCTATCCCTAGATACATTTTGCAGGTCGGATTTTAGGGATTCAAGATCTGCCTTTCTGAAGTAGTCTTGAGGGAAAGAGGTTTTTGGAGGGACAAAAGTGAGGTTTGGCACTGATAGTCTTCTATTGTACATTTCATATTCCGAGTCATCATAGTCTAGTCCCAACACCAGAAATCCAGGATCTTTAGACCAGCCTTCAATATCATGTACAATAGCAACTGAACCTGTAACAGCAGGTTCCTTCCCTTCAATTAGAGAAATCTCTTGATCAGCCATATTCATTTCCTCCATACCTCATTGATCAAATGAAACATCAGGAAGGTTCACTTCCAATTCCAAAATAGGTCCAAAATCAACTGAATCAACAAATTATTCTTCTCCAATTTCTACCATTTCTGTATGTCCTATCAGAGGACTAAGACTTAGAAATTCCTCTACATTTTTAACAACAACTATCTCAAGGTTAGTATGACTTGATTCAGAGTCCTCATCCTCATCTGAGGCATCTCTAACTTCTCTTAAGACAATTTCAGCCCCTTCTACTTCACTGGTTTCCTTGTCACTGTCCCTTAGGATATTATCCCTTCTAGGTAGTCTTTTTGGTTGGCAAGGCTCACCCAAGGATATAGTAGTCACACGAGGATTGGAGGGAAGGTCAGGGTCAATCCTGTCATCTATAGGAGAGTCCTCTCTTTTTTGAACAACAACAACAACTTCCCCTTCTTCTAAATCTGAATAAGCAGGCTCTGCTTCATCAGGATTAAGACCAGGGTCTCTCTTATTCTTAGGCCTAGAAGGATGAGTCACATGATTAAACTCTTCATATACCTTAGCCTCATCATTCACCCATCTCCTTAGCCATGGATTCCAGTTAATCTTCATCATCTTGAAAATCACTTAGGTGATGCAATGTTTTTCTTGCATAAAAAAAATTTATTCCTTATCTCCATCAACTCCTTTCAGCTTCAACATAAGAGATATCAGCTTGGCATGGAATATGGAATTAGATTTGGAACTAGACTTCGTCATATCTTCCAACTGACTCATCAACAACCTACACAGGTTAATCTTATGTCCATGCTTCAGCAAATATAGTATGAATATGTCCTGATACTTCAAAAAAGTGAAGTCCCCTCTCCTGGGACTTATCACATGCTGAATAAATTTGAAAAGAAGATTATCTTCTCCTTCCATTTTAGCAGCAATGACTTTCCTAGGAATTTCATTCCCTGTTAATTCAGTTAAAGTTTCTTTATAGAAAATGTACTCACTAGTGGGGGGAACCAATTTTGAGTAATAGTCATAAATTCCTTCATGGGGTATCCTTAAACAATCAACCCACTCAGTATAGGAGGAACTTACATTTACTCTGGAAGTCATCCAGTGCTCATTCTCAGACTGTCCAAAATTCAGATACTCATAGAATTCCTTCACCAACTTCAGGTAATAGAGTCCATTATTATTTGAAAAACATTAAACCCATCCCTGATCTTCCAGTTCCTTAAGTACTAACGACCGTCTCGACATTAGCCACTCGGAACTTAACTCTTTCTCAACTACTATTTCCCTCTTCGATAAATGCGGGTTCATCATCTTTGCCACTGTCTGAATACCACTACTTAACTCAAATCTAGATCTCTTAGGATCAAGTGCATCTCCTTCATCAGAAACCAACGGCCTTTTGACTCTTTTCATCGATCTTGAGCTGTTCGAGGTTTTAGTAGAGGTTTAGGTTCTAAGATTTGAGAGAAAGAGGTTCGAGAGAGGGTTTTATGTGGATAAAAATGTGGTCTGTGTTTTATTTTTATCATTTAGGGATTGAAAAAGTAAGACGGATAAAATAAATAAGTAATAGCAGAAAATGTTTCAGATCCTGGTTGAGAGCACACAAAATGCAAAGTCCTAGACATCGATTGTCTATTAGTAAGGAAGTATCGGTAAGCTCTGACAGTGAGGTGATAACAGTGAGGTGCTAACATTTAGGTGCTAACAGTGAGGTTCTAAAAGTGAGGTTCTAACAGTGAGATGATAATAGTGTGGTGCTAATAGTGAGGTGCTAACAATGAGGTGCTAACATTGAGGTGCTAACAGTGGGGTGCTAACAGTGAGGTGCTAACAGTTGAAATTAATCATCCCCAATTATTGTTTGATGTAGTTTAACCTCTAGAAATTTAAAGTCTTTGTGAATACATCATCCAATTGATGTTCATTGCAATTGAATTCAAGAGTGATATCACCTATTTGATAATGATCTCTCAAGAAGTGATGTCTTACATCAATATGATTTGTCCTAACATGAGATACTGGATTTTTAGAAATTTTAATAGCACTTGTGTTGTCACAGTTTATAGAGACATGTTTTAATTGATATCCATAGTCCAGAAAAGTTTGTTTTATCCACAAAATTTGAGCACAACAACTACCAGCAGCTATATATTCATCTTCGGCAGTAGATAATGCAACATAATTCTATTTTTTTCTGCACCATGATACTAGTGACTTGCCTAACATGTGACATGTTCCAAAGTTGATTTTTCTATCTATCTTAAAACCAGCAAAGTCATCATCTGAATAACTTAATAAATCAAATGACTATCCTCTTGGATAAAATAGTCCTAAGTTGGGAGTATATTTGAGATATTCTAAAATCCTTTTAACAAAATTTAAATGAGATTCTTTGGGATTAGCTTGAAAGAGAGAACACATGCATACACTGAACATAATGTCAGGTCTTCTAGCAGTAAGGTAGAGAAGAATCTCTATTATACCTCTGTAGTTGGTTTGATCCACTGGTTCTCCAGTTTCAACTTCATCTAACTTACAAGTGGTACTCATAGGTGTATCATTACCTTTACTACCATCCAAACAAAAATGTTTTAAAATATCTTTAATACATTTTGTTTGATTTAAAACAATACCATCTTTATTTTGAAAAATTTGATATCCAAGGAAAAATTTAAGTTCTCCCATTAAAATCATTTCAAACTCATTTTGAATTATTTTTGAAAAATCATTACATAAATAATTTTTTGAATATCCAAAAATAATATCATCTACATATATTTGTACTATTAAAACATCTTTGGAAATCCTTTTAATAAAGAGAGTAGGATCTTCTATTCCTTTAGTAAAACATTTTGAAATAAGAAAGGAACTAAGTATATCATACGAAGCTCTTGGAGCTTGCTTTAAATAGTATAAAGATTTTGAAAGTTTAAAAAAATTATTTGGAAAATGGGAATTTATAAAACCAGGGGGTTGTTCAACAAACACATCTTCAATTATATATCCATTTAGAAATGCACTTTTGACATCCATTTGATAAATTTTGAAATTCAGATGAGCTGCTCAAGAAAGTAGTATCCTAATGGCCTCTAGTCCAGCTATAGTTGCAAATGTATCCTCATAGTCTATCCCTTCTTCTTGACTACAACCTTGTGCAACTAACCTAGCTTTGTTTCTAACTATATTTCCAGACTCATCAACTTTGTTCCTAAAAACCCATTTAGTACCTATTGTCAAAGTGTCCTTAGGTCTTTCAACTAGTTCCATAACTTTTTTTCTTTCAAATTGATTTAATTCTTCTTGCATAGCCATCACCCAAAATTCATCATTGATAGCATCATTAATATTTTTGGGTTCAATCTGTGAAAGAAAACCTTGATGTTCAACCTAGTTTCTCAGAGAATCTCTAGTTTGTGTCCCTCGATTTAAATGACCTACTACAACATCTAAAGGATGATTATTAATAGTTCTAAGACCTCTAGAAAGAGTTGAACTAGAATCATCATGGTTGTCTATTTGTTCAGACTCAATAGGTGCAGATTCTGGAAGATTCCCAGAACTGGTTACATTTACAGGGGATTCACTATCATTATCCTTAAGGTCCATAATTGACATATCTTCCTCAAGGTGTTCCAAAGAGGTTTTGGGTTCATGTGGATCAGTCTCATAAAATTTGACCTGAACTGACACTTCCACACATTTGGTTTTCTTATTGAATACTCTATAGGATTTAATCGAGATTGAGTAACCTAGGAAGATTCCTTCATCAATTTTGGATGAAAACTTGTCGAGATTGTCCTTAGTGTTAAGAATAAATACTTTTCAGCCAAAAAATCTAAAGTAATTAACTTTAGGCTTCCTATTGATCCAAAGTTCATAAGGAGTCTTCTTAAGAATCGGTCTAATCAAGAATCCATTGATAATGTAACAAACTGTATTTACCACTTCATCCTAGAAATAAATAGGAAAATCATACTCATTGAGCATTTTCCTAGAAATTTCTTGAAGGGTCCTATTTCTTCTTTCCACATCTCAATTTTGTTGAGGTGTTCTAGGAGAAGAGAAATTGTGACTATAGCCATTGTGCGACCAATAGGATTTAAACTCTTTATTTTCAAACTCACGCCCATGATCACTTCTCATGGTCTTGATTCTAAGTCCACTAAGATTTTCTACAAACTCGGAGTATTTGATAAAATAAGAACAAGCTTCACTTTTGTGAGCCAGATAGTATACCCAAGTGTACCTAGAAAAATCAACTTCAAGATCATAAACATAGTGATTACCATTTAAACTTGAAACTCTTGATGGTCCAAACAAATCCATGTGAACCAATTTAAGCGGTTGAGAACTAGAAACTTCTTTCTTTGGTTTGAAATAAACTTTGTGTTGTTTTCCCTTTTGACAAGGATTACACACTTTGTTAAGTGGGAATTATAATTTTAGTAAGTCTCTAACTGAACCTTTCCTAGTCAGTTTCCTATGTGAGTGCACATTTCAGTGTCCTAGTCTTCTGTACCACAACCTGGATTCCTTATGAAACACATTTAAACAAGAAACATTTTGCTTAACTAAATAATCTAAATCAACAACATATACATTCTCATTTATGAGAGCAGTAAATATTAAATAATTTTTGGAATTAAAAAAATTTCATGCATCATTTTCAAATTTAACATTAAAACCATCATCACACAACTGATAAATACTTAGCAGATTGTATTTTAACCCATCAATAAGAAGTACTTTTGAAATTAATACAGTATTAGGATTACCAATCTGGCCTAGGTTGAAGATTTTCCCTTTATCATTATCACCAAATGTGAAATATCCACCATAAAATTTAATCACACTTTTAAGACATGAATATTATCCTATCATATGTATTGAACATCCACTGTCCAAGTACCATAGAGTTTTACGGGAGCTCTTTGGGCAACATCCCTGCAAAATAGATTAGACATGTGGTAACTTTGGTACCCAGATTTTCTTGGGTCCTGAGAGGTTAGAAAGTAATACTTTGGGAACCCATAATTGTCTCATATAATTCCAATAATCAATAGATATATTTTGAGACATAAACAATTTGTTTGGTCCTTTAGAGAATTGTTTTTCAAGAAATGGTCCAGAACTTGAACTAGCAGTGAATTGTCCAGATTTTGGAATAAATTTAGTTTTAATGATCCTTCTCTATCCTAGTTTATATCCTAGACCAGTTGTATATTTTGGGGAAATATGTTGTCCTAGAAACTGAGTCAAGGTATATCTACTGGCATTAAAATTTTCCAAATCCCTTTTTAATTGATCATTTGATAATTTGAGTTTAGTATTTTCTTTTAACAACTGAACACATTTTTTTTTTCCAATATCCAAATTAGATTTATAATTAGAATTTAGAGCATTTTGTTTTTTTAATGATTTATATTTATCCTTGAGTTCATTAAAGGTATCCTCAATCATTCCACAGTATTCAAATAGTTCATCCTTAGTCATATTTTCATCATTGTTTGATTCACCTTCACTCCCAGAGTAATAATCATTAGTAATAGGGGAATTAGGATTTACCTCAGATTTTTCCATCATGAAACATAAGTTTGTGTGATTGTTCTGTTCACTATCAGAAGCATCGGATCCACTGGAGCTATAATCTGAAGCACTCCAAGTGGATTTCATAGAATTTTTATATCCTTTGCCTTTATCTTTACATTTCTTCTTAAATTTTAGATTGGGGCAGTCTTCCTTCACATGTCCTTTTCGTTTGCACTCATAGAAGCTTATTTCATTTGAATTTTCATTCCATTTTCTCTCTTTCTTACATAGTCCTTTACTATCATACTTTACCTTGTAGTTTGACTTCCTAAAGAATTTATTCTTTCTGTAGAACTTTTTGAACCTTCTAGAAAGATGATCTATATCCTCATCACTGTCTGAATCTGACTCTTCACTAGTGGAACTGTCTACGGGAACTTGAATTTTTTCTTTGTCTTTGCTCTTTAAGGTTGAAGTCTTGAATGCTAAATATTTATTCCTTGGTTATTCATCTACTTATTGATTCACCTTAAGATCTTCTTCATACATCATAAGCTTTCCAATTAGTTCCTTCACTGGTAGTTTGCCTATGTCACAAGATTCTCGGATAGAAATAGAAGTCCCTCCCCATCTACTAGGTAGGATCGAAGCTATCTCAAAATCTGGTCCTTGCTGTCCACTGGTTTCCCAAAAATACTCATAGTATTTACTATCTCATTGAACATGAGATACATGTTAGAAATGAGTTCATAAGGCTTCATTTTAAAGTTATCATATTTAATAGTGTATGTATTTAATGTCATTTCTTTAACATTAGTTGTTCTGTCATGAGAAATAGCTAAAGTATCCCAAATTTCATATGCAGTTTTAAAAGCAGATATTTATTGAATTCATCATCACCTAGAGAATAGTACAAGGAGCTCATTGATTTATAGTTATTATTATCTGTAGCTTTATTGAACTAAGACCATGTGTCCCTAGCAGTAGCAGACATTGTATGTTGTTCCTCAATTGTGTCCTAGATTTCAGTTCCCATGCTCTCTAGATATATTTTCAATTTTAATTTCCTTTGAGAATAGTTATTACCATTAAAGAAAGGCATCCTGTTAGTAGTAGCACCCTCAACTCCAGTTTTCATTGTTACTTATAATTTAAAGAACTGAAAATTTAGGTATGATAGAAATTTTAAGATCTTTTCGATACAACTAAAATCACTATTGAAAATAATTTGAAAACTTGAAAGTAAAATTAACTCCTTTGATACCAAATTTTGGTAGGAGTGGATACTCCAGAGGGGGGGGGGGGGGAACTGAGTTCCAATTATAATTTCTGTTAAAAACTACATGAGTAAAATCCCCCAATATAAAATAGCCCAGTCAATTAAGGTAGTTGAAATATAAATGTTCAATTAGTCAACATGTTTCTCAAAGGGCTATTAATCCTCAGACGAATCAGTGTAAAACACAAATTCAACTTTTGAAACAAGTTTACTGAATTAAACAAATACACACACTAACCAAAACTAACTATCAAAGTGAATGTAAAAATAGTTTTCTGTTTTTTCAAAATATAAGCAGTGGTTAATATCAAAACAGAGTAAACAAGGATTTGCACAACAATGTAAACAAGATGTAACGCCCCGACCCCAGCTACCCAGAGTCGGTGCATTACTTCGTAACATTGGCATGATCACAAAAGATCAAGTCTCGAAAGACCGATTAGTTTAGTAGCCTTGAAAACACTAGATACATTCATAAACATTACATTACATAATAAAAATGAAAACTACAATAACATGGTCTCCCTAGTCCACACTCATATCCTCATTGACTATTCTTGCAAGTCAGTCATAATACACTTCTTCAAATCCTGGAAAAAATAAAACATTGAAAGGGGTGAGCTCAAATGCTCCGTAAGGATAACAATATAGCGGAAACTTTCATAAGAAAACATAAGCATTTAAGGCAATGTATAACTAAAACAAAAGCCTTATTGAACTTTAACTTCAGCATAATATGGCAAAAGTAAAATAAAATAATGCAATTACTTACTCACATGGATATTCTACTAGACGAATAATCACATGAAATATCAATAACCACTTTCATAATGAGGGAATGTATAATGCCAGACATTCTGAAACATTTTGTCAAGGCCTCGGCCAAGACGTCTAAAATGATTAAGGCCTCGGCCAAAACCATAAATCAAATTGGGAAAGGGCCTCGGCCAATTCCACGTCTAGTTGTCTCATGAGACCTACCGATGCATCGAGGAGCTATAGCGGGCTCCACCCGTCACTTATTAAGTCCAATACATTCCTCATATGAATAGGTTTAAACATAACATAAATATTCGTATTAAAACTAGCATACAAAATGTCAACAGTTTCTCCATAAACTATGGATGGTATAAAAATAACACATCCACAGTCAAATGTTTCACAAAATGCTCAATGGAAGTTTTGTATCATAAATCAATTTCAAATAAACTTAAAACCCATCAAAGGATGTTGACATGGATGAAATCAAAGCTATTTGAGAGAAATATCTCTCTTTTTTGAAATCATTTAAAAGTCCCATAATTAAAAAATAATACATTTACTTTGAAAATATTATTATAAGCTTGTAAGGGAAGCTTCGACGAAGTTATAATGGCGGAAAATAGCTGCACCCACCGTATAAGTTAAAAAAAACATTCTTACCTTAAATTTGTCAAAAATGTCAAAAAGTACATTGTTTGGAAAACGACGGTAAGATTACTTTCAAAAACGTATAAGGGTATAAATGACTTTAACCCATTTTCCATTTAATAGTAAAAATGTTTTGAAAGACATTTTTAAGAAACATGGATGTGGATGATAACGAGGTCCCAGTAGATAATTATGTATAAACAACCTTGGATAATGAAGAGGTTGTGAAGTAAACCCTTACCTTGTACTTTTCCTTGGTTGGGGTAGGTTAACCTTCTTTATAATGGTGAAATAATTGTTATTAAATTATACAAGAATCATATACATTCATATGATATCATATATGATCTTTTAACATTGCTTTGTTAACAATATCTTAGATTTATCGTTGTTTCGGGTGTTAACTTACTCATTTTCTTTTATATGTTTTGTTATGTAAGTCGTGTTTTTCATGGATAGGTTGTATCTTATTCATATCCAGAATGATATCATGTCCTTAAAAATTATTTTTAAATCATCAAATGATAATTATACTTGAATAGATACGACGGAGAATGAATCTCATCGCGTTCGTGGAGTCGGTAGTCCGTACGTACGCACGAGCGACAATATCATTATTTTGATATTAAAATAATATATAATTGGATAGTATATCATATATACAGAATCATTATCATGTTATATTTATTATTTACATGAATTACATATCATTATTATACCCATCTAAATAATAATATATTGAATAACAATTACACTACGACGTGGAGACGGTAAGCCGTACGTATGCACGTATGGTGACATGTCATTCAAATGATGGGTAGAATACTGAATATGGTTGTTCCATATTTATAATAACATCACAGTATATAGAAGATACTGGAGTTATAATTTTATAATTGAAATAATAAACAAAGAGGGAGTGGAAGAAGAAAGAAACTTGAAAGAGGGTGATGAAAATGTTACCTCTTCTTCGGGTTCTTCCTTTTGATTTGATCAAAAGGACTCCTTAGGATGGCTTTATGACTAAAGTAAAGCTTCTAGGATGAAGGGAGAGAAGCTGGGAGAGTATTTGGGCAGAGGTTGGCCGAACCAAAAGGCTTGAAAGTGTGAATAAGGTGGTAGAGGTGGGGGCCTTTTATAAGAGGAGAGGAGGGGCTCTTTTGGAAAGATTGAAATGTTACATTATTATACAATGATTTTCGGATTATAAAGGTCCCACACTTATATAATTCGTGGATAAGGTGATAATGGTTCGAAATATACCCATAAAATAGTCTTTGGTCAAGTGTAAGCCTTGGATTTTACATTATCTTTTCATTTTATTAAAATCATTAAATAATGAGGTAATCGCTACATCATAATGATGTCATAAATAATTTAATTTATTTAATGTCTAAAAATTATAAAAAAATACTATGATGTAGGAAATATTTTTAGCTTTCTAATTAATATTTATAGTCAAAATTTGGACTTGTGTAACCCCACTTAAAAACTATTTTAGTAAAACAACTCATGTTTGTGTCAATTTAATTTTAACATTAAATAAATATATATTAATGTCATTTTCCAACCAAAGTGGCTCCATGGGGTCCCCAAGTTTACCCATGGGTTTTCTTGGTCTTCCATGACTCATAAAATAGGAGTAGGACAAGTTTCAAGCTCATCTCATATTATTAAAACATTATTTTTACCTTAAACTACACTAATTACCTCTAATCGCGATTAAGAACTTAAAAGTTACTATTCACCAAAAAATTATTCTAATCTCATTTAACCACATTTTACTTCTTAATGAAAACCATGTATTTCGGATTTTTGAAAATCAAATCACAGAAGTGGTAATATTTCATTTTAACGAAAAATCAGTTTTTAACAACCACTTAGTGGTTTCACTATTCATCAAAAATTGAAGTTTTTCAGAATAAGGCCAAAATTTCACCCTAAGCTATAATTGATATTCCGAATTCAAAAATGATGTCTATTTTAAAAAATTACAAACATATAAGTTGCATTAATTAATTTTATAATTAATTCCCACTGTTACAATAAATAGCGTGTTTTTAAGAAACAATTTATATCAAAAGATTGGCAATTGTTTATGTCCAATTTCAATGTTAAATTAATTCTAATGACCACCATTGGATAAAATGGTAAAAATATATTCTAATTATACCTTAAAACCACTAAATAGTATAATTTATCACTATAAATTATTTTGATTAAAAAAGTTGTTTTTAAGTATTTTTTACTATTCATAAAAAATTAGAAGTTCTCAGAAAAATACCAAAAATTCAACATAGGCTAATTTCGATATTCCGAATCCAAAAATGAAGTCCATTTTGATAAATAAAATTTATAAAATTTCAAAAAGTAGGTATTACTATTCACAACGGCTAGTTTAATTAGTTGTGGTGTGTGTTAGAGCTCGAGGTTGCGTACAACACACGCTATTGCATTATTCGAAGGGAAACGTACCATGGATGCTTGGGGTGTTACATTCTCCCCTCCTTAAAATAATTGCGTCCTCGCAATTTCTAGGGTATTACTGCATAAAAAGACTCAGGTGGTTCTTCATCATAAGTTCCTCAGGTTCCCACGGTGACTCTTCCATTTTATGATTTCTCCACAAAACCTTTACCAGACGAGTCATCCGGTTTCTCAGCACCTGCTCCCTCACATCAAGAATTCTGATGGGCTCTTCGCAATAAGATATATCGGGTTCCAGTTCTAATTCCTCATAGGTAAGTACATGTGTTGGGTCGGGCATGTATTTTCTCAATAGCGATATGTGGAAAACATCGTGAACTTTGGAGATATTTGGCGGCATCGCCAAACGATAAGCTACAGCCCCAATAAGATCTAGAATTTCGAAAGGTCCGATGTACCTGGGACTCAACTTACCCTTCTTACCGAAACGTATAACTCCCTTCCATGGAGATACCTTTAGGAAAACATGATCTCCCACCTGAAATTCCAAAACCTTTCTTCTGTTATCGGCATAGCTCTTCTGCCTACTTTGAGCTGATTTGATGTGGTTTTGGATTACCTTCACCTTTTCCATTGTTTCTTCCACCAGTTCTGGTCCCACAAGTTTTCTTTCACCAACGTCATCCCAACATGTTGGTGTACGACATCTCTTTCCGTATAACGCTTCATAAGGTGCCATCTGAATGCTTGAATGAAAGCTATTGTTATAGGAAAATTCTACCAGTGGTAAATATTGATCCCACATACCCTGAAAGTCAAGAGAGAATGATCTCAACATGTCTTCTAAGGTTTGAATAGTCCGTTCTGATTGTCCATCTGTTTGAGGGTGATAGGAAGTACTCAAACGAAGTTCAGTATCCAAGTCCTTTTGAAGACTTTTCCAAAATCTTGAAGTAAAACGAGGATCACGATCAGAAAAAATCGATAAGGGTACTCCATGAAGTCTTACAACTTCATTAATATATAGTCTTGCTAGATGTTCAAGTGGTAGATCCTCCCGTATAGCCAGAAAATGTGCTAACTTAGTAAGACGATCAACAATGACCCATATTGCATCATTCCTTCTAGGAGTCTTTGGTAGTCCCATGACAAAGTCCATCGTAATATTATCCCATTTCCACTTAGGTATGGGAAGAGGTTGCAATACTCCACCAGGATGTTGCCTTCCAGCTTTCACTTGTTGACAAACCATACACCTCGACACAAAATCAGAAATCTCCCTCTTCATATTGTCCCACCAAAAATGTTCCTTCAAATCTCTATACATTTTGGTGCTCCCAGGGTGTATAGAGAAATTGGAACTATGAGCATCATCCAGCAATTCCCTTTTTAGATCAGGTATATCGGGAACACAAAGTCTCTTCCCGAATTTCAAAATTTCATCCTTATACACAAAGTCCCTCAATCTTCCATCATTCACATCTTTAATCTTCTTCTGAAATTCTTTATCATTGGTCTGAGAACTCTTAATACTTTATAGTAATGATGGTTTGGAAACCATTTGAAAAAGCATTGATGTTTCACCTTCCCTAGTTATTCCCATGTCCATCTTCACTAGATCCATGAAAATTGGATCCCTTTCAATTCTCATCACATTCAAAACTCCATGGTCTTTTCTACTCAAAGCATCTGCCACCTTGTTTGCCTTCCCCGGGTGGTAATGTATCATGAAATCATAATCCTTGAGTAGTTCAAGCCATCGCCTTTGCCTCATGTTGAGTTCTTTTTGTGAGAAAATATACTTCAAACTCTTGTGATCAGTATAAATCTCACATTTTTCACCATAGAGGTAATGTATCCATATCTTTAAAGCAAAGATCACAGATGCTAACTCAAGATCATGAGTAGGATAGTTTTTCTCATGAATTTTTAGCTGTCGTGATGCATAGGCAATAACCTTATCATTCTGCATAAGGACACAACCAAGTCCTTTCTTCGATGCATCACTATAAATAACAAAACCATCATTCCCCGATGGTAGAGTCAATACAGGGGAGTTGACTAATCTTCTCTTCAGTTCTTCAAAACATTCTTCACAGTCTTTTTTCCAGAAAAATTTAATCCCTTTACGTGTGAGATTTGTCAATGGGTTAGCCAATCTGGAAAAATTCTGGACGAAACGTCGATAATAACCTGCTAAACCAATAAAACTACGTACCTCAGTTATACTTGTCGGTGCTGGCCATTCTTGGATTGCCTTGGTTTTAGAAGGATCAACGGAAATTCCATCCTTAGAGACAATATGGCCAAGAAAAGAAATCTCCTGAAGCCAGAATTCACACTTGCTAAATTTCCCATATAATTCATGTCTTCTAAGAGTCTTCAGGATAATGTGTAAGTGATTTTCATGATCTTCGTGGATTTTGGAGTATACCAAGATATCATCAATAAATACCACTACAAAGTCATCAAGATATTACTTGAAAACTCTATTCATTAGATCCATGAAAACAGAGGGTGCATTAGTCAATCCAAAAGGCATTACTGTAAACTCGTAATGCCCGTACCTTGTTCGAAATGCTGTCTTTGGAACATCTTCCTTCTTCACACACAACTGATGGTATCCAGACGGAAGGTCAATCTTTGAAAAGTATTGAGCTCCATGCAGTTGGTCAAACAAATCATCAATGCGAGGTAGGGGATACTTGTTCTTTATTGTTATAGCATTGATCTCCCTATAGTCGATGCACAACCTCATAGATCCATCTTTCTTCTTAACAAAAAGAACAGGGGCTCCCCAAGGAGAAACACTAAGGCGAATAAATCCCTTTTTACTCAATTCCTCTAGTTGTTTCTTTAGTTCAACTAATTCCACAGTGGCCATTCTATAAGGGGTCTTCGATATGGGCCTTGATCCAGGAATTAAATCAATGGAAAAATCAACTTCTCATTCTGGAGGATGTCCAGGTAAATCTTCCGGAAACACATCAACATATTCTCTCACAATAGGTACATCCTCTATTTGAATATTCCTTTCCTCACCCTCAGTAATTTCCTTCTCTTCCTCCCCAATAATTTAATTTAGTTGAGCTACTGGGGGTGGATCTAGATAAGAATTATGTGGCGACGATTCTACTCTAAAGATAAGGTGTTTCTTATCATCATCATCAAGAATCGTAACCTCTATCCTCTTACAATAAATTTTTGCATCATGGTCCGAAAGCCAATCCATACCGAGGATTACATCAAATTCAATCATGGGTATGACAATGAGATCAGCAGGTAAAGAACATTTAGGTGCTCTAATGGGAACTAATCGACAAAAATTTGTTGCAACAATACTTCCCTTAGGGGTTTTGACCGACAATTCCCTTGTTAAATCAAATTGGAAATATATAATTTTCTTAGCAAACTGGGAAGATATGAAACAATGCGATGATCCAGAATCAAATAATGCATTTTCTAAACTTGAGGAAACCATTAAATTACCTGCCACCACGTCTTTCAGAGCTTCCACCTCAGCAGTAGTGATAGCATAAGCCTGGCCCTGATCCCTTGGCCTCTTCTGAGGTAAGTTCCCCTGACGCTTAGGACATTCATTTGCATAATGTCCCTTCTCTCTACAATTATAGCATTCCACGTTAACAACCGCTTTCTTTCCCTTGCATTCATGAGCTTGGTGACCTTTTTCACCACACTTGTAACATACTCCTTTTCCTTTTAGACAGGAACCAGGGTGCTTCCTACCACAGTTATCACAGGGTGGAAATTCATTTCTACCCTTCTTCCCTGTTTCATTATTTCCTTTCCCAGAGTTTCCAGCGGATCTATTCTTATCTTGCTTTGATTTAAAGTCATAAGACTTAGAGAATTCCTTTTCCGTATTGATAGCGCACGAGACAATACCTTCGTATGAAGAGAAGGTTTGTGATACTAAAGCTAGACGGAGAAATGGTTTTAACCCATCAAAGAAACGATCAGTCTTACTTCTTGGGTTACGTATGTAATCTGCAACACACCTTTCTAACCTTGTAAAGTTAGCCTCATACTTTGCGACATTCTCATCCTCCTTCTGCCTCAGATTCAGAAATTTCCTTTCCATATCCGCTCGATGGTCTCGAGGAAAGTATTTTTCTAAGAACAGCTCTTTGAACTCCTGCCATTCCATGTTTGTTAATTCATCATCTTCCTTTGTGTTTTGAATTAGTGACCACCATTGATCGGAATCTCCAGTGAGGCGGTAAACTGCCATGAAAACTTTCTCCCTTTCACTACTCCCCAAGGCATGGAATATTTTCTCTAAGGAATTTATCCATTGCTCATCTACTATAGGATTTGTACTCCCATTGAAGGTTTGTGGTTGTTGCCTCATGAAACGGTCTAGCATTGATCCTCCACGTTGCGGATCAGGGTGATCCATACGAGTAAGGTTGTTATTCATAACCTGCGTGAGTTGTCCCAGTACGGTGAGAAGCTGATCAGCACCAGTTGTATCACTAGCTCCACCATAATTATCTTGAGCAGGAGGGAAATCCCTACACGGAGTGCGTGTATTGATACAGTTTCCATTCCTTCCACTAGGCGCCATTTCTAAATAATGGCATAAACTAGATTAGTTTATGAATCAAAATACATAATTCCATACTTGTAAAACACTTAACATAAATTGAACTAATTATGGATATAATCCATAATTATAAAAATGTTTTCTTTGAGGAAGTATATACTCGTAACCCTTCATAGTGGTTTGTAAAGAAAATGGGAATTATCCTAAGCATATCCCCCGGGAGTGTCGTAACCAAGAGTGCAGCAAGGCCCGTTGTCGTGCACCAGTTCTCGTTCGAGTCTAGCTCAAAGCGGTGTTTTCGGGTTTTACCCCTAGGTACATCTGTTCCAGAGCCGCCTCTACCTGCTCGTATCTAGACAGGGATGTATTACACGGAAAACTCACAAAATCTCTACAATACCAAAATTTTAGGAAGTTCTTCTATACTAATCCTAAAAGTTCATCTTAGGTCTACGTGCTCTAATAAGAGTTTGTCTAAATCTAGCTTCCAAGGTTTGTACTAAACTTCCTCTGATACCAACTGTAACGCCCCAACCCCAGCTACCCAGAGTCGGTGCATTACTTCGTAACATTGGCATGATCACAAAATATCAAGTCTCGAAAGACCGATTAGTTTAGTAGCCTTGGAAACACTAGATACATTCATAAACATTACATTACATCATAAAAATGAAAACTACAATAACATGGTCTCCCTAGTCCACACTCATATCCTCACTGACTATTCTTACAAGTCAGTCATAATACACTTCTTCACATCCTGGGAAAAATAAAACATTGAAAGGGGTGATCTCAAATGCTCTGTAAGGATAACAATATAGTGGAAACTTTCATAAGAAAACATAAGCATTTAAGGCAATGTATAACTAAAAAAAAAGCCTTATTGAACTTGAACTTCAGCATAATATGGAAAAAGTAAAATAAAATAATGCCATTACTTACTCACATGGATATTCTACTAGACGAATAATCACATGAAATATCAATAACCACTTTCATAATGAGGGAATGTATAATGCCAGACATTCTGAAACATTTTGTCAAGGCCTCGGCCAAGACGTCTAAAATGATTAAGGCCTCGGCCAAAACCATAAATCAAATTGGGAAAGGGCCTCGGCCAATTCCACGTCTAGTTGTCTCATGAGACCTACCGATGCATCGAGGAGCTATAGCGGGCTCCACCCGTCACTTATTAAGTCCAATACATTCCTCATATGAATAGGTTTAAAAATAACATAAATATTCGTATTAAAACTAGCATACGAAATGTCAACAGTTTCTCCATAAACTATGGATGGTATAAAAATAACACATCCACAGTCAAATGTTTCACAAAATGCTCAATGGAAGTTTTGTATAATAAATCAATTTCAAATAAACTTAAAACCCATCAAAGGATGTTGACATGGATGAAATCAAATCTATTTGAGAGAAATATCTCTCTTTTTTGAAATCATTTAAAAGTCCCATAATTATAAAATAATACATTTACTTTGAAAATATTATTATAAGCTTGTAAGGGAAGCTTCGATGAAGTTATAATGACGGAAAATAGCTGCACCAGCCGTATAAGTTAAAAAAACATTCTTACCTTAAATTTGTCAAAAAGGTTAAAAAGTACAGTGTTTGGAAAACGACGGTAAGATTCCTTTAAAAAATGTATAAGGGTATAAATGACTTTAACCCATTTTCCAGTTAATAGTAAAAATGTTTTGAAAGACATTTTTAAGAAACATGGATGTGGATGATAACGAGGTCCCAATAGATAATTATGTATAAACAACCTTGGATAATGAAGAGGTTGTGAAGTAAACCCTTACCTTGTACTTTTCCTTGGTTGAGGTAGGTTAACCTCCTGTATAATGGTGAAATAATTGTTATTAAATTATACAAGAATCATATACATTCATATGATATCATATATGATCTTTTAACATTGCTTTGTTAACAATATCTTAGATTTATCATTGTTTCAGGTGTTAACTTACTCGTTTTCTTTTATATGTTTTGTTACGTAAGTCATGTTTTTCATGGATAGGTTGTATCTTATTCATATCTAGAATGATATCATGTCCTTAAACATTATTTTTAAATCATCAAATGATAATTACACTTGAATGGATACGACGGAGAATGAATCTCATCGCATTCGTGGAGACGGTAGTCCGTACGTACGCACGAGCGACAATATCATTGTTTTGATATTAAAATAATATATAATTGGATAGTATATCATATATACAGAATCATTATCATGTTATATTTATTATTTACATGAATTACATATCATTATTATACCCATCTAAATAATAATATATTGAATAACAATTACCCCACGACGTGGAGACGGTAAGCCGTACGTACGCACGTATGGTGACATGTCATTAAAATGATGGGTAGAATACTGAATATGGTTGTTCCATATTTATAATAACATAAAATTATATATAAGATACTGGAGTTATAATTTTAGAATTAAAATAATAAACAAAGAGGGAGTGGAAGAAGAAAGAAACTTGAAAGAGGGTGATGAAAATGTTACCTCTTCTTCGGGTTCTTCCTTTTGATTTGATCAAAAGGACTCCTTAGGATGGATTTCTGACTAAATTAAAGCTTCTAGGATGAAGGGAGAGGAGTTGGGAGAGTATTGGGGCAGAGGTTGGCTGAACCAAAAGGCTTGAAAGTGTGAATAAGGTGGTAGAGTTGGGGGCCTTTTATAAGAGGAGAGGAGGGGCTCTTTTGGAAAGATTGAAATGTTACATTATTATACAATGATTTTCGGATTCTAAAGGTCCCACACTTATATAATTCGTGTCTAAGGTGATAAGGGTTCGAAATATACACATCCAATAGTCTTTGGACAAGTGTAAGCCTTGGAATTTACATTATCTTTTCATTTTATTAAAATCATTAAATAATGAAGTCATCGCTGCATCATAATGATGTCATAAATAATTTAATTTATTTAATGTCTAAAAATTATAAAAAAAATACTATGATGTAGGAAATCTTTTTAGATTTCTAATTAATATTTATAGTTAAAATTTGGACTTGTTTAAACCCACTTAAAAACTTTTTTAGTAAAACAACTCATGTTTGTGTCAATTTAATTTTAACATTAAATAAATATATATTAATGTCATTTTCCAACCAAAGTGGCTCCATGGGGTCCCCAAGTTGACCCATGGGTTGTCTTGGTCGGCCATGACTCATCCAATAGGAGTAGGACAAGTTTCAAGCTCATCTCATATTATTAAAACAATATTTTTTCCTTAAACTACACTAATTACCTCTAATCGCGATTAAGAACTTAAAAGTTACTATTCACCAAAAAATTATTTTAATCTCATTGAACCAAATTTTATTTCTTAATGACAACCATGTATGTCGGATTTTTTAAAATCAAATCATATAAGTGGTAATATTTCATTTTAACGAAAAATCAGTTTTTAACAACCACTTAGTGGTTTCATTATTCATCAAAAATTGAAGTTTTTCAAAATAAGGCCAAAATTTCACCCTAAGATATAATTGATATTCCGAATTAAAAAATGATGTATATTTTAAAAAATTCCAAACATATAAGTAGCATTAATTAATTTTATAATTAATTCCCGCTGTTACAACAAATAGCGTGTTTTTAAGGAACAATTTATATCAAAAGATTGGCAATTGTTTATGTCCTATTTCAATGTTAAATTAATTCTAATGATCACCATTGGATAAAATGGTAAAAATATATTCTAATTATACTTTAAAACCACTAAATATTATAATTTATCACTGTAAATTATTTTGATTAAAAAAGTTGTTTTTAAGTATTTTTTACTATTCATAAAAAATTAGAAGTTCTCAGAAAAATACCAAAAATTCAACATAGGCTAATTTCGATATTCCGAATCCAAAAATGAAGTCCATTTTGATAAATAAAATTTATAAAATTTCAAAAATTAGGTATTACTATTCACAACGGCTAGTTTAATTAGTTGTGGTGTGTGTTAGAGCTCGAGGTTGCGTACAACACACGCTATTGCATTATTCGAAGGGAAACGTACCGTGGAAGCTTGGGGTGTTACACAAGAGGTTCAGTCTCAAGACGAGACCTAATCCTCTCCACTTTGTGATCACCTTCCACCAAGCCGTTTATATTAAAACTTGATACACAACCTGTATCGGGATTTACAATAGTTTTCAAAAACTATCTAAGGAACACACCCTCTACCACTGTTCTTCATGGGAAAGACAAACAATATAGACCACACAAAATCTCTTCCATAGTTATACATGGGAAACAAAAATAGGTGAAGTTTGATGTGAGGATATTCAGTATCCTCTAGTTCAAGCATAAGAGATAGCATGTTCAATAGACTGACACACTTATCATAGATATAAAATAAAGAAACACAATAGAGTAGTTATTATGAGAAAGATTTTAGAAGGCTCTATGTGTTTGCAGTTCAGATCTTGACTCCTTGGAATGAGAAATGTTGAAGTTCGAGTCAGTATCTGGAAGTTGTTTCCAAAACAGAGTGTCGCAACTCCAGGTTCTAGCTTTCAGTGTTATGATTCTGGTTCTGATATTTGATCAATAGTTGATTCACCATAGAAGGAAAGAATGAGTTTATCCCAGAATGTTCTTCTTGAAGATTGTGGGTCTTTTCCTTTTATATTTGAGTTCTGAAAATAGGAATGAGTAGATCAAGTTCAATCTTTCTCTTACCTCGTACTGTCCATGGTATTGTTTCCTGAAATGTTTACAATCAGCATTAATTAATGTCAGAGAATTTATTTTATTGAATATGACCGTTAGAATAATATTGAGAAATTGACAATGTATGGAAGAATAAGCGTCGGTAGACTGGTAACGGTAGCCTTAATATCAGTAAGCTTCAACAGGAGGTGCACATCGGCAATCTCCAACTGTAACCAACAATATTCTTACACCGGTGACCATGTAACAGTGTCCTTGTAGTGGTGACCATGTAGCTGTAACCTTGTAACGATGACCATGTAGCTGTAACCTTGTAACAGTGACCATGTAATGGTTACCTTGTAACGATGACCGTGTAACGGTGACCTTGTAACAGTGACCTTGTAGCGGTGACCTTTTAGCGATGACCTTGTAGCGGTGACCTTGTAGCGGTGACCATGTAGTTAGATAAATTATGCACTATAAGATTAATAAATCAAGCAGTGAGATTGAGAGTATATGAATATTACTCTATAGGAATAGTAAACATTAATGAAACATAATTAGCATATAATTAAGACATGGTTCTCAATTAAATGAAAACAAGATTTGGGATTATCAAAACATTGATTTGGGATCATCAAAACAATGATTTGGGATTATCAAAACAAGTGAGTACAATAATATATACCAGATCCAGGATACTAGGGTCTGAGTTACTATAGTTTGTATCAAATAAAGTTTTGTAAAAACCTTGAGAACTAAATTTTTGAAAACATAGATTAGGGAATATAACCCTATGATAAAATTTGAGGATAAGTGTAAAAGAACATCCTAAAGTTTTTGTAAGGTTGAGTTTATGAGGGTTTTACTAGAAATAGATCCATATTTGGATAGTAATAGTGGAAATGGTTCTAGTACAGATTTAACTAGGGGTAATAACTAGGAAGAATATGCATCGAGTTTAACTTGATTTCTACCTAGTAATTGAAAATGGGCCTTACTGTGCACCCAATTTTACACTCTCAGGGGATATTCTTTGGATAATTCACATTTTCTTTATAGTACATTATGGAGGATTTGAATAGATGATGAAAATTAATGACCTAGGTTAAACCTAAGGTATATTAGATTAAAAACAAGGGTTATTTATTTAGAATTACTATAAATGATTATATAGTTGTCTCACTATGATTATTGTTTCTCACAGAATGCAGTCCTCCAAATTAAATTTTCTATTATGCCATTTTAGGAAAAATGAAAAAACCTGAGTACACTAGCAGTACACCACTACGTGCTAAAAGAACTTACAAAATGGTTAAACACAAGGCTAATATTATTTGACTCAGCTACTCTGTAAAGTTCTCAGTGCAGCATACCAACGTGGAGGTCAGGATCCTCTCTGATAAGCTCTTCAAGGTGGGTAATCATCCTTTCCATTGTCTGAACAAATTCCTTTGATTTAATTCTATGTTGATTGAAACCTCATGCAAGTACTCTATCTTGTTTATCCAACCACACTTCCTTCTCCTCTGTGGAATAAACTTGTAGCCTTCGTTCATAAATTCTGTTGAGCTCCTCTTTTGAAACATTGGGACGTATAACTGACTCCAGAATTTCCTCCTTGGAGTGTAGGATGAGTTTCAAACACTCCTCGTCCTCATATTTATTAACTCTTGTGCGGATACTTGGACCTTCACGTTCCCCATATTGTATGTCTTTGTTTTCTTTATTCCTTCCCTTCTTGACTGACCTGGTCTCCATTGGTTTTGGCAGATGAGAATAATCCTTGCGCCCCTTAGACTTCTTCCCCTGAACCACAATGCATTTTCTGGAATCTCTAATGCCTTTTTTCCCTTTCTTACATCGAGGGCTGTGAGGGCCTTTCCACCGGTCCTTACTACCCACTTAAGAAATACTGTAGGCATCATCACCTGAAGACGCGTCCTCCTGAGATAATGGAGGCTCCTAAACTTTCAAGCCATCAAAACAATTCTCCAACTATAATTGAGTGCCTGCATTGCAATGACCCGGCAAACACATGGTATGCTTATTATCTGCCTTTTTCTCCAAGCCTTTTAATTCCCCCCCAGACCCAGCCTTTGCACTCAAGGAGTTTGGATTTAAGGGCTTCAATACATTCAATTCTTCCAACTCCTCTTGACCACTAAAGCATTATGTAGCCGACAGGCATGATTTCCCATGGACCAATTCTGCTCTTGTGTATTGCTGAACCTCACTCCCAAAAAATCTTCCCTCACCTTCTTTGGTCGAGAGAGTTGGAACTAAGGGAGGCACCATAGCTGCTGCTAAGGAACATTCCACACCAATGCCATAAACACCCAGATCATGCTTCAGCCAGCCAAAAATAGCAGACACCCTCGGACCTGCCTCCATGTGTTGCCTAGGCTTCACCATCCTTGAAGAAATATCAGGGGGGGGGGGGGCACTACTTCTGCTCCCTCCTTGCACTGACCTCTTCCCCATTCAAATCATGAAAAACAACCAAATCCATCTCCCCTGGAGCCTCCTCGCGAACCCCCTCATGCTCCCCCAAATACTCAACACTGCGCGACTGCTGACATTGAATATGAAGAAAAATACAGTGAAAATGATTAACCAAAGGGGATAATGATTAGAGTGAAAATATCATTATTATTCCTCATACCTTATCCTAAATATTATTAACAGCCTATACTATAACTAACTCTCAAAATCACCAAAAAAGATAAGGATGAAGTTCATTAAGAGCTTGAGTGGTGGAGACCATAGAGGAAATAAGGACCATTTTCCTTTATTATAGAAATATGGAAAGATATACCCACGAAATTGCCTCAAAGGCATGAAAAAATATTTTTATGAGGAAAATAAGGTGATAAATTGATGAATTTTTGAGAAAAAATGTAGAGTACAATGAAAGGAAATAAATTTCAGCATTAGGATTCATTTTTTGATATTTGTCTTAAATGTGGGGAACTTGGGCATTGTTTGAGTCAATGAACACTTCTAAAGGTTAACACCTAGACCAAGAAAGGACCTATCTTGAATTAAAATGGGTGAAGTATTTATGTATTAGGATTGAATAATTAAATTGTATAATTATTTTTATAAATGGTATTTTTGTTATAAGAATCATGAAACATATAATAACCATGTTAAATATAAGAAGCATATAAGTATTCATTAACTTAATAGTTATGGATACCATCATAGGTTTTTGAGTTTAAAGTTGATCATAAGTTAAAATTCCTAAACACCCCTTGTGAAAATTTTTATAGTGGTAATATAATATGATTAAGTATATCTTTGGAAAAAATATATGGGAATATTACCCATTGGTTTATTATATGAAAAATTTATTTGAGAAAGAATTAATTTCCATTTTTTTGGACTTAAGATTAAAGGTATTGGTAACCTTTAAGTTCTATCATATATTTTATGTTGTAGTAATTATAGGTCTCCAAAATTTTGGAAAATTATAGGAATTATACTAATATAGTTTTGAAAAAAGGAAAACCCTCATGACGGGTGATAACCTGTTGCATCTATTAAAGGCCATGGGGCTTGAACCCACAACTAAAGGATGATAAGGGTTTAGTGCCTACCACTGGCCTATATGATGTTCTAGTTAATATGTCATTTTTTTACTTAAACTATTCAAAGAATAAATATTAACAATGAACCATTGGGGTTACTGTATAGGTTAATAGATTAATGTATAACTTGTTCAACCTATATTGGTTTTGGAAAATATTTAGAAATAGGTGGAAAGAGTTGTCACTATTTTATAGAACTTATGATCTATTAAAAGTTAATTTTAGTACTTCAGGCATAAAAATTTATTTTGTATAATCATTTATTGGAGTAAGAGATGAATTGGAAATTGATCGAATCACAACAAAAGGATGATATTGTGCTTTTGAAATAGAAACATATAAATTAAGTATATTTCCTTATATTCTTAGAAATTAAAATAATTCCTAATCTTTTTGAAAAGTATCTTGAAAAAATGTTATCCTATTAACTTTATATCAGATGAATAAAGAGTAAAATAAATCATCACAAATTTATAGTTTTGTCTTCATTAAATTTCTCTTGATCATTCACTTTCTTGTGATCAATGACCTCTACCACCCCCATCATTATTTGGGCATTAAGTTTTTCTTCAATGTCTATATCTTAAATTCCAACTGATGTTCTCCTACATGAAAACCAAGTTATGTGTTATTCCATATAAAATTTCATTTTACTCTTTCCCTCTTTTAAGAAGAATTTTTTTTAACCCTTTAAGGATGTTGGGTTTTCAAAAAATTAATTTTCAAATTTCTAACCCTTGATTTACGAGTGAAAGTTTAAATTGTGAGGATAAAATTTACTGAAGGTGGAGAGAATGTAACACAATTATATTTTAAAAGGAAAATTATGGGTTAAATAACATATGTTACATGAAACATTGATATTAGAAAATAATGTAACACCCCAAGAATTTATGATATATTTCTTTTTAAATAAATTTGATCTCTTAGACAGCTTGCGAAACATGAAACAGTGAGTCTAAATTGACCACCATATAGTATAATATTATAAACTAGCTATTAAATTGGAAGGTATAAATAATAAAACTAAATTATTAAAATTATGGATATATATTGATTAAAAATAAAATAATAATCATTTAAAATAAAAATAAATGTTTCTAAAAAACTATATTTTTTAAAAGGTGGTTTAGTTTTTCTTTGTGCACATAATTTAAAATAAATTTTAACCAATTTTAGATTTTTTTTTGATAAAATAAACTTTATTTTTAAAATAATCATATAAAAATTATCTTAGGGTGAATTTTTGGGTTTTTTCTAAAATGTTTCATCGTTTGACAAATAGTGAAAATTACTGATTTTTTATTGAAAGATACCTTTTTTTTCTGAAATGTTTCCTCGTTATGGACGTGCGGCACGTAGGTGGGCAGGTCAGCCCAATACCTCATTACCCATCAACATGTTTGCCCGTGGGGCACAGGTGAGTTGGTTAAACGTGGTGGCGTTCTAACCCCGAGGTTCCGGGTTCGAGTCCTCACAAGGAAACACACACTATATGCTAGAAAATCACTCGTGGCCCCCTCTACCCTTTTGGGAACTGGCTTAAGCCCAAGGGTTGGCCACCTTGGTCCCCGCTGGGGATGTGCGGCGCGTAGGTGGGCAGGCCAGCAAAATACCTCATTACCCATAAATATGTTTTCCTGTAGGGAACATGTGAGTTGGTTCAAGGTGGTGGCGTCTTGACCCCAAGGTTCCGAGTTCGAGTCCTCGCAAGGGAACATGCACTATATGCTAGCAAACCACTCGTGGGCCCCTCTAACCCATTGAGAACTATCTTAAGACCAAGGGTTGGCCGCCTTGGGCCTCGCTGGGGATGTGCGACATTGATGTTATTAATATTTTCATGACTTATTATATACTCCCTTTACTTATTTTATATGAAATGTGCATAATTTGTGTGAAATATTAATGTTTTAATATTAAGTATAATTTTTGAGCATTTTTAGAAGTAGTCCAATTGAGTTAGTTTAATGTTTTAATACTAACTATCACTATACTGATCTAAATTGTGTGTTTCTTGTTTTTTAGGATTCTCCTTTCAATATAAAACATTTTATTAGAAGGTACCATGAGCCAATTCTTCCATTTGAAGGGTCATATGGTCCTCACAAACAAGACCAAAGAATCTGTGAACAAACTGGACCAGCCTTGAAGATTGATTTACTGGGATCAATCCAGAAGTCCAAAAACATTAAATCTCCACAATAATTTGGGGGACACTACATGTCATCTTGGATAAAACTTTTAAGGCCCAAATCTAAGTACAAGGGGCCCAAATGAAGCATTTAATTCAAGCCCACCATTCTGGCCAATAATCAAAATCAGTATAGTATGCATGACATATCTCATGATTTAAGAATCCAATAGAGCTGAGATTTTTCAGTGTTAAAGAGTAGATATAGGCTGACGACTTTGTTGAATAACCCATTCGTATTTGAAGGCATCTTCATATTCACAAGACCTTTCACATTCTGGACTTCAAAAAGACTGGATTGAAATGGACAGTTTTACTTTGTTTAATAAACTGGCCATAACTTTTGATCCTTAAGTCCAAATGACTCCAAAGTTTGAGATTAGTCTTAAAAATTTATTATCTACAACTTTGAAGAAGTATATTACTCAATATTCGGCTGTCTTGATGTCCATATCTACAAGCCAAGTGGAGGGGTATTTTTGGAATGTAAACAGTCCACCACCTTGGGCTATAAATACATCCCCTCCTCTCCTTTCAAAAGGGTTGGAATTTCAGAGCAAAGGAGGATTGATTGGTAGTACCAAGGAACTTAAAAAGTCTTGGGAGGATCTTCCAAACTCAATTTTTCTCTTGGTAATCTCTTCCTCCTCTCTTTGTTTTCATTTACTTTTGCATTTTTCTTCGTTGTAATTTTGCAAGTGTTTGTCTTTGTAATTCTGTTTTAATGCAATTTTCTTCTTCTTAATTTCTTATTCTCACCCAACTTGTGTAGTTAAATATTAATGTTCTTATTGTAGTTTAAATCAATCTGGAATCCATCATCTTCTTTTACTTTATTATTCAATAAAAAGTCTAGTTTATTTTTAATCTCATCATCGTTTGTGTGTGTGTTTGGTGCACAACTCTTTTCTTATCCCTTTATTTTTCTTCTCTTTGTAATTAATCACCTTAAACATAATAGACAAGATTACTAATAATTTAAATGTCTGAGTAAATATATTATTGGGGTGAGTTATAATTTAGGGATGTTAAGTGATTAAGAGGTTTTTCTCGATGAGTATTCTTTAATTTAACATTTTGTATGTTGGACTTAACATGTCATTGATTATTGACATATTATGTTCAAAGTGTGGTTTCCATGGATTATTGGAACCATAAATACACTTCCACAATCAAGAATTGATTTATATTAGAACCCTAAGTAATGTTAAGGCTTGGATTAAAGGCTTAACACTTGGGAATTCCGATCAACATCAACTTTTGATGTGGGTGTTAATTTAATGCAATTTAAAGAAAAGCTCAGAGATATCACATGCTTAACTCGCTAATGATGAACTCACACCAATATTTATAAATTTGTTATATCAAACATCATACATAAATTATTTCATAAGCTCTGCAAACAAACCCCCCAATCAGAATACAATTAACTAAAAACAAACTACTATTACAAAGTATCATCGCCGAGGATTCGACCCGAGTGCTGCTATACACATTAGCAGAGCACCAGAACCTGGACAGATCGATAGGAGACAATCAGATGCATGTTTCAAATGGCGCCATTTCTAGGGATGTTTCTTTAAATAGTCATTAGTTTCTGGTTATTGTCAAAAAAACCAAAAAAAAAAACAAAATTTAAAAAAAAAATTGAAAAAAAATCACAAAGAAAAACCCGTCTTCTCATAAAAATCATAAAATGAAAAAATACAAAGAAAAACCCATCTTCCTCTTTCTTCAAAAATATCTCTGAATTCCCCATAGCCTTCCAAATAATCCCTCGGATTTTTTTGACCCTAAAATTGAGCGAACACTTTGCCAACTTAGGAGGAAAATAATAGATAATCAAATAATTCAAGAACTAGTCCTTTTCCAACTAGTTGAATTAGATATGGCCAATCCTAGGGAACAAACACTTAAAGAACTCATTGCCCCAGATATGAATTACCAACCTCTTGGTATTCAATATCCAAATATAGAGGCTGACTTTGAACTCAAATCGGGTTTGATTCATCTTCTCCCTCATTTTCACGAGCTAGCCGGTGAGGATCCACATCTTCACCTTAAAGAGTTCCAAGTAGTATGCTCTACCATGAAGCCTCAAGGGGTTTCTGAAGAACAAATCAAACTCCGAGAATTCCATTTTTCCCTAGATGACACTGCTAAGTCATGGCTCTACTACCCACCTCCTGGTTCCATAACCACATGGAATGACATGAAGTGGCTTTTCTTAGAAAAATTCTTTCCTGCTTCTCGTACTACTTGTATCTGAAAGGAAATAAGTGGTATTCGTCAGTTCCCAAGTGAATCACTCCATGAGTACTGGGAGAGGTTCAAAAAGCTTGTTGCAACCTGCCCAAATCATCAAATCCTTGACCAACTCTTGATCCAATACTTCTATGAGGGGTTATTGGCTATGGAGAGAACTCTCATAGATGCCACAAGTGGCGGTGCTCTTGTTGATAAAACTCCTGCAGCTGCAAGAGATCTCATAAGTAACATGGCTGCAAACACACAACAAATCCATACTCGAGAACATGATCAAGTCAAAAAGCCCAATATAATCAATCAATTGAGCCGAACAAAATGACCGAGTGGATGAGTGAACTTACAGGTCTTGTGCGACAACTAGCTGTGGCTACCAAATCCCCAACCTCGTCTTCTGCACAATCAATGTTTCCTGGACCTGTCAAAAACTGTGGAATCTGCAACTCTCCATCTCATCCAACTGAAAAATGTCCACAACTTCAGGAGGATCAACCCGATTCATCTTGACCAATGGAGCTCAATGCAGCATATGCTCAGCGGAACACCAATCCTCAACTATCAGGTTAATTTGTTAGAAACTTCAACCAACCTCACTCTGAGCCCTTCTTCTCTAACTTTAACCAAGGATTGAGGTATGGTAATCCCATCTCTCATCCCCCTCAATTCCATCCTCAAAACCCAAACCAATTCCAATATGGTCAAGGTGGTGGTAACTTCCATCAACCTTATCCTTTTGTTCCTCAACCTCAAAGGAACAATCCTCCTCCTAGATTCCATTATCCTAGTGAGCCTTCCCAATTCCAAAACCAATACAATCGATTTCCCAAGAACCAAAATCAAGGCAATCCCAACCAGGGACAAGCCTCTTCTTCCAAGAAACCATGGGAAAGTGAAGTGGAAGATCTTGCCTCCTTCACCTGTTCTAGCCTTAAAAACATTGAAACTCAAATAGGTCAACTTGCATCCCACCTTAGTCAGCAGCAACCATCCAATTCTTCCCAACTCCCAGCTCAACCATTACCCAACCCCAAGGGTAATGTAAGTGCAATTGCACTTAGATCAGGAAAGCAACTTTCTATGTCTCAAGATAAATCCTCAAACCCTCCTTTGAATGTTGACCTAGAAAATGAAAAGAAAAATAAAATTGAAAAGGAATCTGAATCCATTCCATCACCTCCTTCCATTCCACTTAGGAACCCAATTCCTTTTCCTCAAGCTGTTTCCAAGACAATGAAGTCCTTTGAACCTGATCCTGAAATGCTTGACATGTTTAGATGCATTGAAGTCAACATTCCCATCTTAGATGCCATAAAACAAATTCATAAGTATGACAAGTTTCTCAAGGAGTTTTGTACCCACAAGAGGCAACTTAGGACCTTTGAAAATGTTTCCACCCAGCAGTCGATACCCATTAAGTGAAAATATCCAGGTACCTTTACGATTCCATTCCAAATTGGAAGTTCCAACTTTGACGATGCACTCATAGACCTAGGAGCCTCAATTAATGTCATGCCCAAATCCATATTCTCCAACCTTGTTCTAGGTCCCTTGAACCTAACAGGTGTTGTCATTTAGTTAGCCAATCGAAGCACAACCAGTCCTGAGGGAATAATTGAGGATGTCCTTGTCCGAGTCAATGATCTTATATTCCCTGCTGATTTCTATTTCCTTGACATGGAAGGTGAGACGAACTCTTCTCGATCTCCCCTAATTCTAGGAAGACCATTCCTCATGACTGCGAGAACCAAGATTGATGTCCATTCAGGCATCTTATCCATGGAATTTGGTGACCAACTGGTCAAGTTTGACATTTTCCAAGCCATGCAATACCCATCTAAGGACCACTCTGCATTCTCAATTCATACTTCTGAGGACACTTCTAAGAGTCAATCGAACCCCAATCCACCGTGTTCTTCATGTTCTAATGACAAAGGATCTTGTGAAATATGCACTATGACTAACCAAGTCATAAATGGTGATGTTGATGTGGACCTATCATTCATAGACTCCATCAATCTAGAAGAACTTGAAAACTCTCTTGAATCCCACATCAACTCTGATATCTACTGCTCCACCTTGGACAATATTAAGGAGAATGAATCTGAAGCAACTGAACTCCCTTCATCCATTCCTGAGATGTCTAACCCACAAATAAAAGATGAGACTAATCTGAAACCCCTTCCTGCACACCTGAAATATGCATTCCTCTTCCATGATCACTCATATCCTGTCATTATCTCTGCCACCCTTACTGAAACCGAGAAATCCAAACTTGTTCAGGTGTTAGAGGAAAAAAAAGGCATTAGGTTGGACCCTAGATGACATACCAAGAATCAACCATGTCCTTTTCATGCATCACATCCATCTTGAGGAGTCATCCAAACCAATTACACAACCACAAAAAAGACTCAATCCACTCATCCTTGAGGTAGTTAGGGAAGAGATCACCAAGCTTATTCAAGCTGGTATTATCTACCCAATTTCTGATAGTGAATGGGTTAGTCCAATTAAATTTGTACCTAATAAGGGTGGGATAACTGTTGTCACAAATGAACATGTAGAGGTAGTCACAACTCGAGTGAAGAACAAATTGCGTGTGTGCATCGACAATAGGATATTGAATGTTGAAACCCGAAAAGATCACTACCCTCTTCCATTCCTTGATCAAATGCTAGAAAGATTGGCTGGAACGTCACACTATTGCTTTCTGGATGGATACAATGGCTATTTCAAAATACCAATCGCACCTCAAGACCAAGAAAAGACTACTTTCACATGCCCCTTTGGAACATATTCATATAGAAGAATTCCTTTTGGACTTTGCATTGCTCCTGCAACATTCTAGAGGTGTATGATGAGTATCTTTTCTGAATTCATTGAACACTGCATGGAAGTCTTCATGGATGACTTCACCATTTATGGTGAATCATTTTAATCTTGTTTGAATTCACTCTCTCCTGTCCTCCAAAAGTGTGTCAAGTGTAACCTTGCGTTAAATTTTGAAAAATGTCACTTCATGGTTGCAAATGGGATTGTTCTAGGGCACATAGTTTCAAAAGATGGTATTGAAGTCGATCCTGCCAAAATTGAAGTGATCCAATCACTTCCTGAACCCAACTCTGTTCGAGACATCCGTTCATTTCTCGGTCATGCTGGTTTCTATCGGAGATTCATCCATAACTTCAGTAAAATTTACCTCCGACTCACTCGTTTTCTCCAAAATGATGTCACCTTCCATTTCTATGAGGTTTTCAAGAGAGCCTTTGTTGAACTCAAAACTGCTCTAACATCTGCCCCAATAATCCAACCCCCAGATTAGTCCTTACCCTTTGAGTTAATGTGTGATGCTTCTGATAGAGCTGTTGGGGATGTTCTTGGTCAAAGAAGAGAAAAGATTCATCATGTCATCTATTATGCTTCAAAAACTTTGGATGAAACTCAATCTCACTACACTGTCACTAAAAAGGAAATTCTAGCAGTGGTTTTTGCCTTAGACAAATTCCAGCCCTATCTCTTAGGTTCCAAAATCATAATCTTCACAGACCATTCTGCTATGAAGTTCTTACTCAAGAAAAGTGATTCAAAACCGAGGATAATAAGATGGATCCTAATGCTCCAAGAGTTTGACCTTGAAATAAAAGATAGACCAGGAAAAGAAAACCCTGTTGCTGATCACTTGAGTAGAATTTCTAATTCTTCTCAATCTGAAATCATCGATCCTAAATTCCCCACTGAGCACCTTTCATCTCTCACTCCAAAAATACCATGGTATTCCCCAATTGTAAATTACTTGGTTTCTTGTGTTTTTCCTGAAAAGTTTTCAAAAGAACAAAAAATGAAGTTGAAAAGTGATTCAAAATAATATTTTTGGGAAGAAAATAAACTTTGGAAAACTGGGGCTGACATGGTAATAAGGAGATGTGTCGATGAAAATGAACATTCTTCCATATTAGAATTTTGTCACTCACTTCCCAGAGGTGGTCACTTTGGACCACAAAGGACCTCCCGAAAGGTCCTAGACTCTGGATTCTTTTGGACTTCACTCTTCAAGGACTCACATGAGTTCTGTCAATCATGTCACACTTGCCAAAAGTTTGGAACAATCTCCAAAAGAAATGAAATTCCCCAAAAGCCTTTAATCTTTTGTGAAATCTTCGATGTTTGGGGCATCGATTTCATGGGACCATTTCCCCCTTCCAATGGATTCTCATACATTCTTCTTGCGGTCGATTATGTTTCAAGGTGGGTTGAGGCCAAACCCACTAGTAAGGATGATGGTCATAATATTAATGAGTTCCTAAAGACCCACATCTTCCAAAGATTTGGCACACCACGTGCCTTGATCAGTGACTTAGGAACCAATTTTTGTAATAGAACCATGGAAGCTCTTCTGAAAAAGAATGGGGTTGTACATAAAACTTCAACTGCATATCACCATCAAACAAATGGAATGGATGAACTCTCTAATAGAGAAGTGAAAAGGGTACTTGAGAGAATTGTTAAGCCCACCAGAAAAGACTGGCCTGAGAGACTTGGTGAAGCCCTTTGGGCTTATCAAACTGCCTATAAAACACCCATTGGGATGTCTTCTTTTAGGCTAGTTTTTGGTAAAGCATGTCACTTACCAGTTGAAATCCAACATAAGTCTTTTTGGGCTGTGAAAACCTGTAATTTTGATTGTGAAAAATCTGGTGAAGAAATATTGTTGCAATTGGCTGAACTGGAGGAGCTTCGACTTGAATCCTATGAGAATTCCAATCTGTACAAAGAGAAGGCTAAGGTACTCCATGAAAGACACATCCTGAGAAAGGTATTTCATGAAGGTTAAAAGGTAATTATCTTCAATTCTCGATTTTGGCTTCACCCAGGTAAGATTAATTCTCATTTCTAAGGTCCTTTTGTTATTTATAACATTTACCCATTTGGTTCAGTGCAAGTCCAAGACCCCTCTTCCAAAAGGACATTCACGGTTAATGGACATCAGTTAAAGCATCACCATGAGAGGATGCACAATCCTGGATCAACATCGACCTCCACTGGATCCCCAACTTCTCTAGCCGACCTACCACTAGATGGAGAAGGTGACCCACCAAATCCAAACCAGGGGGCACCTCTTTCCCTATAACTCTCTCTATCTCTTCCTCTCTCCACCTATTTATTCTTTTTCCTCTCTCTTTAATTTTTTTACCACTTTCTTTTTCAAAACCTTTCTTTTTCACTTTCTCTTTTTTGTGGCTGTATCTTTATAAAAAAGAACAAAAAAATATAAAAACCTAAAAAACTAAAAAAACCAAGAAAAAAATCACTTAAAAAAAATTAAAGAGTCATGCTTACTCACCATCGAGTTTTGAAATTTTATACAACCATTTTGGGGAGTTAACAGACATCTTTTCATCTCAAAAATTTTGTATTTTCATTATGACTTTGGATAAAGAATTTTGTGTCAAAACCAACACATTTTGAATGCTCAATTTTTGATTTGGAAAATGCTTTTCCCGAACTGTGAGGAACAAAATTTTCTTTCATGCCAAGGCCACCTATGGACATCTTTTCAAAATGTGTGTTTTTACCCCCATTTGTGAGTCTTGAGTTTGTGGACCTTCGAGCTGAATTTACTACCTTAGTGTGTATTAATATGATAGAGGAATTTTCTGAACCACATGAGAATCACAATGGACAAATAGCCTCCCATTTCCCTTACATTAATCCTCCTTTTGAAAGCCCCTTCAAGCCTATGAAAACATTTTATTTGATAGCCACATTACAATCCCAATACATTTTTCCACCCAATATCAACATGGATTTTCATTGCATAATTTTTTTTGAAATTTAAGTGTAGGGGGGAATGTATTTCATTGTTTGGGTACCCTATTAATGATTTTCACCATGTTATCATATTCTTGAAGGCAAGCGTCCATTTCAGTGTGGGGAAGAGGTTGTCATTAAGTGTGTTTTGGGGAATGTAATGAACTTCCATTTATGTAATTTTGTAAATTTTATTGACAAGTGTTCAAAAAAATGATGAAAAAAAAGAAAAAAAAATGATGAAAAAATGGGTTGTGTCTTGGGTAGGTAAAAAATCACTCTTCCTCAACCTTTGATCTTGTTATAACTATTACAATTAGTTTCGTGAGGAGATCAATCATGGGTTGGTTTATGAGTGTGAGATCATTTCCAAGTTCAACTTTCGAAAAAAAAAGAAAAAAAGGAACACTTGCATTATATTCTTTTTGGGAGAAGTTTTGTGTTTTGTAAATATTTCATATTCTCATTACCTTCATATTTTCTTCCTCTATTGTGTCCTTCTTCACATAATCATTCCCTTGTAAATATGTGTTTTCATTTCCTTCCATGTTTTATTTCAAAAAAATGTGCATTGATTTTTCTATGTTGGTGTTTTACCCCTCTTCTTCTATCTTGGATATTATATTCCTACAGTCCCATAGCCACATAAAAACCCCTTAAAAATACCTCTTGATAATTGTGCACTTTGGATAGGGATTGTAAGCTGAGAGCTCTTTTCAAACTCTATGATTTTCACTTTTGGTTGGTGAAAGAGTGAACCTCCAAAAATAAATTTTATCATCTTGAGAGGTGTGAGTTTTGAGTGTCCACATTTTCCATTTCTAAATTTGAGCATGAAAAAATGAATTAGTTTTGGAACATTGTTTCTGTAAAAACTTGTGGTGGATTTCAAAATGGATGAGTGAAATAGTCTAAACCTCCCCTGATTGGGGAAAACAAAATTTTAATATCTGTTGGTGAGTAAAAATGATTTTATCATGTTTTTATATTTGTTGCACATGAGGACATGCACAAAACGAAGTGTGGGAGAGTTGATGTTATTAATATTTTCATGAATTATTATATACTCCCTTTACTTATTTTATATGAAATGTGCATAATTTGTGTGAAATATTAATGTTTTAATATTAAGTATAATTTTTGGGCATTTTTAGAAGTAGTCCAATTGAGTCAGTTTAATGTTTTAATAATAAATATAACTATACTGATAAAAATTGTGTGGTTCCTATTTTTTAGGATTATAATTTTAATATACAACATTTCATTAGAAGGTACCACGAGTCAGTTCTTCCATTTGAAGGGTCATATGGTCCTCACAAACAAGACCAAAGAATCTGTGAACAAACTGGACCAGCCTTGAAGATTTATTTACTGGGCTCAATCCAAAAGTCCAAAAACATTAACTCTCCAAAATAATTCTAGGGATACTACATGTCATCTTAGATAAAAATTTCAAGGCCCAAATCTAAGTACAAGGGGCCCAAATAAAGCTTTCAAGTCCAGCCCACCATTCTGGACGAGAATTAAAATCAGTATAGTATGAATGAAATATCTCATTATGTAAGCGTTAAATAGAGCTGATATTTTTCAGCATGAAATCAGAGATATAGACGGCCGACTTTGTTGAATAACCCATTCGTATTTGAAGGCATATTCATATTCAAAAACCCTTTCACAATCTGGACTTCAAAATGACTGGATTGAAATGGACAGTTTTACGTTGTTTAATCAACCGACCATAACTTTTGTCCTTAAGTCCAAATGACTCCAAATTTTGATAGTAGTCGGAAAAATTTATTATCTATAACTTTGAAGAAGGATATTGCTCGAGATTATGCTTTATTGATGTCCATATCTGCGAGCCAAGTGGAGGGGTATTTCTGGAATGTAAACAGTCCACCACCTTGGGCTATAAATACATCCCCTCCTCTCCTTTCAAAAGGTTTGGCATTTAAGAGCAGAGGAGGATTGATTGGAAGTACCAAGGCACTGCCAAAGGCTTGGGAGGATATTCCAAACTCAAGTTTTCAATTGATAATCCCTTCCTCCTCTCTTTGTTTTCATTTACTTTTGCATTTTCTTCGTTGTAATTTTGCAAGTGTTTGCCTTTGTAATTATGTTTTAATGCAATTTTCTTCTTCTTAATTTCTTATTATCATCCACATTATGTAGTTAAATATTAATTTTCTTAGTGTAGTTTAAATCAATCTGAAATCCATCATCTTCTTTTACTTTATTATTCAATAAAAAGTCCTGTTTTTTTACTCTCATCATCATTCGTGTGTGTGTTCGGCGCACAACTCTTTTTATATCCCTTTTTTTTATTCTCTTTGTAATTAATCACCTTAAACATAATATACCAGATTAATAATAATTTAAATGGCTGAGTAAATATCTTATTGGGGTGATTTATAATTTAGGGATGTTAAGTGATTGAGAGGTTTTGCTCGATGAGTATTCTTTAATTTAACATTGTGTATGTTGGACTTAACATGTCATGGATTATTGACATATTATGTTCAATGTGTGGTTTCCATGGATTATTGGAACCATAAATACACTTCCACAATCAAGCAATGATTGAGATTAGAACCCTAAGTAATGTTAAGTATTGGATTAAAGGCTTAACACTTGGGAATTCCAATCAACATCAACTTTTGATGTGGGTGTTAATTTAATGCAATATAAAGCAAAGATAAAGGATATCACATGCTTAACTCCCTAATGATGAACTCACCCCAATCTTTATTAATTTTTTAAATCAAACATCATACATAAATTATTTTATAAGCTCTACAGACAACCCCCCAATCATAATACAATTAACTAAAAACAAACGACTATTACAAAGTATCATCGCCGAGGATTCGACCCGAGTGCTGCTATACACGTTAGCAGAGCACCAGAACCTTGACTGGTCGATAGGAGACAATCGGCCACACGTTTCAGGCGTGTAGGTGGGCAGCCCAACCCAATACCTTGTTACCCATCAACACATTCTTCTGCAGTGCACAAATGAGTTGGTTAAAGGCGGTGACATCCTAACCCTGAGGTTCCGGGTTCGATTCCTCACAAGGAAACACATACTATATTCTATAAAACCACTCATGGGCCCCTCTATCCCATTTGGAACTGGCTTAAGCTCAAGGGTTGGCCACCTTGGGCCTCACTGGGGATGTGCGACGCGCAGGTGGGCAGGCCACCCCAATACCTCGTTACCCATCAACACATTTTTCGCACACTATATGCTAGAAAATCACTCGTGGGCCCCTCTACCCCGTTGGGAACTGGATTAAGCCCAAGGGTTGTCCCCCTTGTGCCTCGCTGGGGACGTGCGGTGCATAGGTGGGAAGGCCATCCGAATACCTCGTTACCCATCAACACGTTTGTAGTTAGGGTTTGGCTTAGTGGTAAGCACCTCGTAATCCTACATGAAAATTGTTGTTCAAAACCCATGGGGCACATGTACTATAGTGGTACTGTATCAGTGGTGGTACTGTTGATCGACGGATACTGTAGCGGAAAAAGGGTACTGTAGCAGCAGCGGGCACTGTAGCAGCCGGGTTACTATTCACAGAATGGGCCTTAGGCAAAAAATTTGGGCCTATGGGCTATGTAATGGGATAAAATCCCACTGGGTCTTCAGGCTATGTAATGGGTCTCCCTCTACCCAGTTAATAGAGGTCTTTTCTTTGCTTTAATAATAAAATAAGGCTTAGACCCCAGCCTTTTAAAAAAACCTACTTTTTCATCGCGTCTGTCGGTATAATTTTAAATTGGATTCTATCAGTTTTGTAAATTAAATTTGTTAAAATGGATTAAATATTTTTAATTACAATAATTTATATTATATAATAATTTAAACTTATTTTTTTGAACATAACGAATAGTGAAAATAGAAAAAATTAATTACCGCAGTTAATGTAAAAACGGGTTTACCTGGTGGTTCAACTAAGACAATAAGGGTTAAAAATAACTCAAAACTTATCCAAAACCAATTTTATGGAAATATTTAGAACTTATAACATCTAAGGTTCGATAATAGACCAATTTATAGGATTTTTGAATGATAAAAACACAAGTGTAATGATTCTTTTCAAAACTTCCATGTGTGTCCTCTCCCCATTATAAAAAGACACCCCCTCTCCCATCCAATTAAAACATCCAAAACCATTTGGTTCAGAAAATACCTTAACAAATAACTTCCTTACTCCCATAAAAACATCATATATCCATGTTTTGGATCATAAATCCAACATAGGAATGCTTTTTATGCAAACCTAAAGAAGTTGTCCATAGAAGAGGTAACTTTCTTAAATAATCATTTTTATTTTGTTTCTTATTATACCTCCTTAAAATATTATTAAAACAATATTATATTATAAAATAATTATATTTAATATAATTATATGTTATTATGTTTAGGTCATGAAATATATCCATCTCCTCTTCCATAAAATGGAAACAAATACATCGATTGTGTGTACAACGGACTACTGCCTCACGAATCGATGTAATTTATTTTCTATCACCCCCTTTCAAGGAAAGATATAATGATGGATTTAACACATTTATATTATATTTATGATATTAATATATTTATTTAATTTTAATTTCTCATATACCTTCTTACTTTACATTCTATATAAAATACGATAACGTCACTCGTGTGTGTGGAGAACTACCACCTCGTGAAGCAATGTAATTTTTTTTCAATTACACTTTAAATGGAAGGAAATAAGGGTAAAATTAATAAATATATTTGATATATATGACATGATATTAATTTTTTAAAATTAATATATCAACCAATTCCTTAACCTTTCACTATATAATGGAGTGATATCTTCGCTCATGCGTACATACGACCTACTATCTCCGTGAAGCATTGCGATTAATTTTCTTTTTCCAAATATAAATAATGATTATAAAATGTATATAATTCATAAAAATTAAATTTATAACATTTATATAATTATTTATTTTATGTAACTATATAATATGTGAAAAAACCATAACTTTTATGACAAAACATGCATTAGAAAACAAGGCAATTAACACCTAAAACAATGAAAATAATAAAATATTATAAACAAATTGTGTGGTTCACCTTTCATAGCCACTTACCACCCACTGGATGAACTGCCTTGACTCACCTAGGGATATCAAATACATTGCCACACACGCCTTCTGTGAAGCGAACATGGTTGCTAATGGTATGGAAAATAAGGGAATCAACCAGGGCTTCTCTTGGATTGAGGATCTGCCTGTTGATCTTTTCCCTCTATATGAAAAATATTGTAATAAGATCCCCTCTTTATGACTTTTGTAGTTTTTCTTTTTATATATTAAATTGTGTCTTGGTCTTTGGCCAAGACATCACCATTAAAAAAATAAACAAATGGGTGGTAAAATATTATAAGGGGACCATGTATGATATTATAAATATAAATATAGTAACGTCATAAATTAATTAAAGGATTAAAACCATTATACATGAGATTAAATCACATTCAACCAAAATGAAGCACGAGTTAAGAGACATTATCTCAATTTCCCTTCATTGAAGAATATTGTAATGTTATTCACACAATTTATTTTATATAGTTTTTATAATAAAAAATTTTCATGTAATTTCATGATAAATTAATAATTTATGGTATTTTAGTTTTAATTTTAATTATTTTACCTAAGGGGATTTTACTTGAAAATTACAAAGTGGTGAAAAATTTCACAACTCAATTTATTTTCACTGGGTTATATTACATCTCATTGTATTTAACACTCTAAGATTTTGTGTGTAAATAATTTTGAATATATTATATTTTATATCTACTTTTTTATACATATTTTCATTTTATACAAATAATTTACTCATTTATTAGTTTTCACTTCAACGTTACGATCTTTTTAAGGGTTTATTTCACAATTTCATTTTAATCGAGATTTTTTATACTTGAATTTCAATTGAAGGAAATTATTTTGATCATAATCTAATAGAACCATTTTATTTTTTTATCCTCTATTTATTCATTATTTTTCAAGTAATATTACAATATTCCACTATTCAGTACTTAAAATGATTGATTAAACATTTTTAATAAAATAAGACATCATTTATCTGCTTGATCAAAAATCCCTTTTATTCTAAAACCATTTTTCTTAAAAATGTTTTCAAAAATGTTTTTTAAAATTTCCAAATTATTTATTAAATACATTTTTACCCTTTTATTAATTTTTATATTTTTTAAAGGAATCTTCATGTCATTTCCCAAATAATGTTTTTTTGTATTTTTCCTAAAATTTAAAAAGAATCATTGTTTTAACATGTACTACATGTTTGAAATTTACCCCCATCACGACCACTATATATTTTAGATATTAATTTTTAATTTTCAAAGTTTTTTTCAAGGAAAATTATTTTCAAAATATTTTGTGAAAATTTAGTTAATTTTTTTTTTCAAAGTGAAAAGGTTATTTTTCTCAATAATGTTTTTAATGAAATTTTTATTATATTTCTATTAATCAATGAAATAAAAAATTTATTATACTTATTATCTATTTTTGATATTTTGTTTTGATACCATACTTATTATTTATATAGACAGTTAATAGCTAGGTGCCCTTCCCTTCCACACTTGAAGCATTTTCTCGTCCCCCTAAGGAAATTTCCAGGGTGCTTCTTTCTGCACTTTTGGAAAGTGGGGTGCTGGAACTTCTTAGCGCCGTTGGATTTATCCATCGGCCCACCAGCATTGAAGTCCACCTTACGCTTCTTGTCCCCATGATACCCCTGTGATTCTCTGATCTCCATTTCAACCTTGAGGGCACATCGGACAATTTCCTCATAGCTGTCAAAGTCACGGATCGCTAATGCTTTCCGCAAGCTAGGCTTCAGCCCACCAAAGAAGCGGTCAACCTTGCATTTGGGGGTAACGACAAATCCGGAAGCGTATCATGCAAGCCTTGTGAAGTTTTCCTCGTACGCTCCCATAGATTCTTCATCTTTTTGCTTGAGGGAAAGGAAGTCCCTTTCCATCTTAAGACGGAGGGTGCGTGGAAAATATTTATCGAAAAACATCTTCCGGAATTCCTTCCATTCCAAAGCCTCGATCTCCTCCTCAGGCTTCGTATTTTTGATCAACGTCCACCATTGAACAGCTTCACCCTCCATACGATAAGCCGCCAGGAGAACCTTCTCTTGTTCAGAACATTGTAGGATGGAGAATATCTTTTCAATGGAGTTGATCCATTGCTCAGCGATCGTGGGATCAGATGATCCACTAAAAGTAGGAGGCCTTTGTCTCATGAATCTTTCAATAGAGACTTGTTCTTTCTTAGGGGGGGTTGAACGTTCCTCTTGACTCGTGTTTCTATTCAAAACTTGAGTTAGCTGAGAGAGAAGCGTGACAAAGTTCGCGATTCCCGCTCCCATTGGATTGGGCATCTCATTAGTACAATCATCACACTGATCTTCACAATGGTTGTTAGCCCGAGTTCTCCTATTACCGGCCATTGGCTAGAATAAAAGTAAAGTTAGGGGTAACACATAAAGGGTAATCCAAAGACAAAAATTGATGACTTATAAATACACTTTAATCTCTTTAACTCATGAGTCTATAGGATTCAATCCAGGCTTTTAATGATCTACCTTCTAACATATATTCTTAGGGGCATTTTTCCCTTAATAAGGGTTCATACTAAGCTTTTGAATTTATCAAAACATATCCCCCGGGAGTGTCGTAACCAAGAGTGCAGCAAGGCCCGTTGTCGTGCACCAGTTCCCGTTCGAGTCTAGCTCAAAGTGGTGTTTTCGGGTTTTACCCCTAGGATACATCTGTGCCAGAGCCGCCTCTACCTGATCGTATCCAGACAGGGATGTATTTGCTTGATAAACCACTTACTCAATACTTACCAAAACATAGATATGTTTTTGTTATACTTAGTCTTGTATCTAAGGCTTTACTAGGGTTTCCTAATCCCAAAAATAACTAAACCTATGCTCTGATACCAACTATGACAACCCTGCTTTTTTATTACAACTTAAACATGCTTTATTACATAAAAATTCACTTGATACAACAAAGAAGATCGAAATGTTTAGTGTCTTTGGGGCTTAGGATCATTACATAAAAACATTAAACTTTAAATAAAACATCTTTATTGAAAACTTCCTTTACATGACCACTACATTCCTTCATACTTAGCATTGCATGGGATAACCTGAGGGCATGCATAAGAAAAGGGTGAGCTGTAAAGCCCAGTAAGGGAGTACACATGGAATAACATGAGGAGTAAAATACATGTTAGGCAATAGGCATATCAATAGAGCATAAAAGAAACATGAAAATAAAGGCATGATAAAGCATGATAATCATAACATGGAAATGTGGCAACAACACTTAACATTGAATTAGCATGAGCCAAGGCTCATTGCACATGGAGCATGAGTAAACCCTCATTGCACTTGAATCATGAGTAAACCCTCGTTTCACTTGAATTATCATGAGTCAACACTCATTTCACTTGACGTATCATGATACTATACTTTACCCAATGCATTGGAGCGCTATAAGGGCGCACCCTTCTTAAACATTTCATTTCATGCATAAGTGTGCCACATGGATCATAAAACATGGATTCATAAAACATAATCATTTATTCCACCATAAAGGAATGTGGAATTCATACATGAAACTTTACAATCAATATGTAAATGTGCATAAAGGTGAATACCCTTGATGGAGAAATGGGCATGGTATTCACTACACAATGACATTGGCTTAGAAAATTGGTGCGATTTCGGCAGCGTAATGGCGTGACATAAGAATTCATAAAAAATGGTTGATGAGAGAGAAATGGGTTCCTCATCATATTTAAATGTAATGGACAGTAAGGAGGTCATATAGATACATGTCCCAACAATTGAAATGGAATTTAGATTCATGATACAAAAGTATTGCTTGAATGTAAAAGAAGAGAGAGGAGTTCCTTTCGGAATTTCGGCATAGTAACGGGTGTACATGGGAGGCATTTAATGAGAGATAAAGGGGTCTCCCATCATTCAAACAATAAGAGGGAAGTATGGGGGAGGTGCGAAACCATACCCCAACATTCATAAATGAAATTAAAAGGGCAATACAACTTAAAGAAAATTGAAAAAAATGAGAAAAGGAGAAAAAAACCCTTACTTGGAAGTGTGCTTCCAAAGGCTAGAGAGAGGCTTGTGAGAGGCTTCTTGGGAGCTTGGGGAACCTTGAGAGGATTATAGAGAGAGTAGGTCAGAGGTTGGACAAACTCCAAGGGCTTTGAGTGTGGAGGAAGTGGGAGCTTGGGTGGGTTTATATAGGAAAGGTGAGAGAATTCTTTATTATTTAGGTTTGGGACCCCTTATATTAAAATAATCCAAACCACAAACCATACCATGGTATTTGCCCATGGTTTCTGGAAAAGGAAAGAGGAAAACAATATTTTAAAAGGCCAAGGTCCGAAATTATTAAAAAATTAGGGTTGCTTATGTGGAGGTGAGTCACACTCCCATGGAAATTAATTTAAAAAGGAAAAGTGTTGAATAAGTCTTGAGGGCTCCATTAATGCTTTGAAAAGTAAGTTAAACAAACCCAAAATCAAATTATTTTAATGATAAAACACATATTGGCCGAACATAAGGATTATGGTATTTTATTACATCACCATTGGGTCATTATGATGTCATAAAATACATTATATATTTAAATGGTATTTAATTTTTACCCAAAAATTTGACTGTCTCAGAAAATTATGAAAAATTCACCGTTGGATAATTTCAATGTCCTGATTCAAAAAAAAATATTTATTTTATCTAAATAATTTTATAAATATGTGAATTTTCACTTTTAAAATAAAAACCGACATTTATAAAAAATTCACGTGTTTTGACAGAAATGGCTTTCAAACCTTAATAAAAATTTTAATTGCATTCATAAAATTATAAGGTAATTTATATTTAATAAAAATTAATTTAATATTAATAATAATATTTTATTAAAATATTATTTAATTTAAAAAATCCCTTAATTTAATAAAATATAATTCTTAATTAAATAATAACCAAAAACACCATTTGTACTTTAAAAACTATTTACAATGTATCAAAAATGACTAGAAATTATATTAATTATTATATACAAAAATAATGCACATGAACATAGTAATACTTATTTGTTACATAACCCCTTAAAATAGCCGCATAAGACCTAAGGGCAGGGTGTGCGATGGTGACAAACTCTTGGGGCGGCTCAGATAACATCGCTCGAGTGGTAATCTCTATCAACTTACACTTTTCCCGTAGACGGTCCATTTGAGATTGACATAATGAAGCTCATATTGGGCTTGGTCAAGGGTGAATCCCAAAGACGCCACCTCTTTTCCGAGCTCCGACAAATGGGCTTCGTATGGGGCAATTCTACTGGATGAGGCCATCGCTTCCTTTGTCTAAGTAAAATTGGGTTCGTTAAATCCATATATTTATACTACTCAAGTGATCACTGTTCAACGGCTATAAAAGTAATGGTAAAAAATCTTAACATAAAACTAAAGAAGTTGACATCTTATAAAAACATTTTTCATAAATAAACATTTAACTGGATCAAGAGGGATTTTCCATTAATGAAACTTTGGGTCGTTACATACACTTTGTGTGTGACCTTCTAGGAATATTTCTTAGTCACATTATAATAACTAACAAAAAGTCTTAGATTAGAATCTAGAAACACATCTAGACAACCATATAGATAGAGTTCAAATTTTGTAAAAAAAAAAACCTCTTATGAAATCTCACTATGTAATATAATCACTTTGTCTTGATATCTCATCAAGAAGTTTTCATCACTTGTGACATCAACCTATATGATTGATATATGTTTATTTAAATTTCTTGAAATAAAATTGTCGATAATACCACCATGTTCATAGATAGGAATATCCATTGACACATAAAACATGTGGAACTCCTTCTAGCAGGTATGTTCTAAAATCCCTCTTTATTGGAGATTAACAAGGGTGAAATTCATGGGAAAATGTATCAATATCCTATAGTCCTCCTCCCCTTGACAACTTATATCATCTATATCCTATAAGATTATGTCAACTATCCATATAACATGTATTTAAGAGTATAATCGTAGAAATTCAAGTTTATCATCATAGCGGGTAACTAATTTAACCTTCCAATATGGTAGATAATTTAAGTACATTGTCACATTAAATGTTATACATAAGAATAATCACCATGTTATAATATATTTATTAATATTTTGAACCATGAATACATAGGTAATCAAAATTATGAAGTATTTGGTTCAATGGAACCAAATCCAATTGACTTCCACTTACATTGAATCCAACTATTAATTAATTTTAGTCATATAGATATTAAATGATGTTTATGCTTCTAGTAAGATATATATTTATTCAATGGATTCAAAAAATTCTCCTTTTAGAAAATATACTTAATTTTACCTCAAAAATTTGAAAAAAATATCTCAAGAGGTGATACTTTCAAAGTATATGCTTCATCTATTGTCGCAGCCTTGGATTCTTGGATCAATCCACTACTACAAGATTTATCACAATACAATGTGATATGTAATTTTTTTATAGGAACCACATTAATATCCTAGATTAAGTTTCATATCCAAACAACTAATTTAGATTTATATAAATATTTAATATAATTAGACCCCATTATAGAATCAATAACCACTACCTGCTTTAAGCTCTTCCAACTCATGAATCATCCATTAAAGTTGAATACATATCTTTACTACAATTTTAAATTATTTCAATTTTTCTTGAAACTAGTATATTTATATTTCATGATTACTTTATCCTCATATAATCTATAAACAAGGAACACATTCTTAGTTTTCTTATGATAGTTACTGATATCCTTTATAATAATCCAATGTTATTCTCCTGGGTCTTCTTGATATCTTCCTACCATTATCAAGGAATAAGAAACATAAATCCTAAAACATTACATGGAATACACAATAGATCCTATATTATATGTTTATTAGATTATACTCACCCCACTCTATATCTTGTTGTGTATAAAGAAACATTTTCTTAAAGAGAGAAGTATACAATTTGACACCAGCACCAGTCCCTTTTTGATTATTCTATATAAAATAACTTCCCTATTTGGTCAATGTATATACCTTTAATTAGTACAATAATCCTCTTGGATATATCATGAATGATCTTGATCCCAATAATTTTGGGTGCTTTACCCAATTCTTTCATGAATAATCACTTATTCAACCTTTCCTTAACTGAATGTTAGACTGGTATCTCATTTCTAATAAGTAATATGTCATCTATATATACCACTAGGAAAATGGATGCACTACCACTAAATGTCTTATAGAAACAGGGATCACATTGATTCTTTATGAAAACAAATTCTCTTATGGATTAATCAAACTAAATGTTTCATGACTTATATTGTTACTTTAATCAATAAATGGATCTATTCAACTTTCATACCTTATTGGAATTTTGTGGCACCATAAATCCTTCTGGTTGTGTCATATAGACATCTTTTATAAGGTACCCATTAAGGAAATTTGTCTTGATATCCATATTACAAATATCATAGTCATGGTAAGCTACTATAGAAAGAAAAATTATAATGGATTTCATCATGGAAACTGGTGAAAAGGTTTTCTCATAGTTTATGCCTTGATATTGCATTAACCCTTTAACCAATAGTCATGCCTTATAAATACTAAATTTACCTTCCAAGTCTAGTTTTTTATTGAATAAACATTTGAATCCAACAAGATTTACCTATAATAGAAGATCAAACAGAACCCAAATTTATTTATAATACATTGAATCCATCTCATAACTCATGGCTTCCTTCCATCTTGCAACTTTAGAGATGCTTACTGCCTCCTTATGGGATAAAGGTTCATTATTGTTAATCAATAATGAGTCACTATCATCAATTACTATAAAACCATATCTCTCTATTTCTATTACCTCTATAGCACTCTTATGAGGTACTTGTATCTTTGGAACAACCTCTTCTATGATTCCATACAAAATTTGTACTTATTTCAAAACTTGTGTATGTTTATCATTAACTTCATTAAAGTCAATATTGATTGCAGTATCAATTTCGAATATGTTCTCCCTCTCAATGAAGATGGAATATCTTTATACCATTACCTTTTTATATTATGTTTTTATAGATTATATCCCCTTATTTCCTTAGGATATCATATAATTATACACTTTTTTATTTAGGGTGCAAGTTAGTTTCCATACGCGGACTTAAAAATTCCTTTCATACCAATGCATGTAAAATCAATAATATAGATTTCTTCCAATTCATTAACTCATATGGAATTACATTTTCCACTTTATCTATCACTTGGATTTTTATACATGATGCAGTCTATAATGAATATACCTAAAAGGATAATGAAATATCTATATGACTCATCATTTACCTCACCATATCTAATAGGTTTCACTTCCTCCTTTCACCAACACCATTCCACTATGGAGTATAAGAAGGTGTGAGTTGATATAAAACCCACAACTTCTATAGATAGTTGAAAAAATATTTGTTAGGATATTCTCCACCTCAATCCAATTAAAGATAAATTTTATTCTTACCAAGTTCATTCTCTAATTCATTCTTGAACTCCTTAAATTTATCAAAGGATTTGAAATTATACATTATTAAGTAGAAATATCCATATCTACTCAAGTAATTAGTAAAATCAATAAAGTATGATAATTAAAATCTAGATTTAATAGGAACAGGTCCACACACATCTTTGTATTCCAATTAAAGAATCTCTGTGGAACTTTCAACCTATCCACAAAGGGAGACTTGGTCATATTTTCTTGAAAACAAGTATGAATTATATTAAGTAGTTTTAGTTCAAAAGAATAAAAACCCATCTCAATATAGATTATTCATGAAATTAAAGTTTATATGAGAAAGATAGTTATGTCACAAATGGGTGTGAAATGAGTCATGTAAACTTGCATCATTATCTATTTTCAACACTTGATTTTTTATTATAGTATTTAAAGTTCGTTATTAAGATGTGAAAAACCATAAAAAATGATATATTTGTAAAAGTATAAGATTTTATTCCCAAACCTGAATAAAAATTCCATCCTTATCAAAAATTGAAATGGATATAATATTTTTAGTAACACTAGGCATGTATTAAAAATTATTCAAGGCCATAATTAATCATATTAAAAAATTAATGTTGAATCCTTCTATATCCAAGGTATCCAATTTTTCTTTGTTGGTAACTAGAAGATCCACAATACCTATTAAAAACTTACTAAATCTAATTGGTTCCTATATTTTGATACAAATATGATCACCATAATCTATATATAATACCCAACCAGTAGATATATAATTATTACTATCAACAATGAACTCACTTAAAGATTAACCTTGCTACTCTACTATGGTTCAGTTCATCTTCTAGTATCCCTTATTGTCACATGTAAAACATTCTTCATTTTGTTCCCCTACCTACCTTTGATTCCTCCTCTGTTTGGTCAGGTGGTGTATAAAATCCTTAGACTAAGAATTATTCTTAGGGACATTTTCCTTTACCTTACTCTTTTTCAATATAAGGATTATAGGTTTCTCACACCTTATATCCTAATCTACTTGGTGAATCAAGGTAAGAAGTTTTAGGAGTATCTTCTCATTATTACTCATGCTTTAATTCACAATGAATTTGGAGAAGGTCTAAGTTAGTGAGGATAATATGATATATGTGTACACATAATTGGGTAGCTTAAATCCCAAGATGTCTAAGAACTCAATATAGATAATAATATTAACTACATAAGGCCTAGTTGGAACCCCCTCTCTAAGATTTCAGACAAAGTATTCCCTAGAGATATCATAATTCTCTTATCTTGGATTCTCCTGATAAAGATCACATATATGGTATAATATGTTGTATTCTTCCATTTACTCTTATAGCTTCTGAATCTCATTAGACATGAAACATAAAATGAGGCACTTTACATCCAATTCATCATCAACATGATTCAATAAGATAGCACATTACACTTTAATACCCTCTTTATAAGGATTTTTCTAGGGAATTAGGGACTCTAACACATAGAATGTATGTTCTTGGAATAATACTATGCACAAAAAATTATATAGATCTTGTAAATTCATATAAGTGAGGAAATTATATTTCTACAAAATCGATCACAGTGATGATTTTGTGGTTTTGTTAATTTCCATTTTCTATAATAAAATAAAAGTAGTTTGTATTTCTTTGTATTGATTAACAAATGTGATGTATTAAATTTTATTTATTAGCCTCCCATTATTTTAATAACTACCAATAGCCTTTACCATTAGATTCAGAATATTCTATCACATGGAAATTCAATTATCAAGGATATATATTTCCCTTCTCATAACTTAGATAGGGATTGGTCAATTACTCAAAGATTTTTAGGTGGGTAGGTATTACCAACCAAATCAAATCTTAGCTCATTGATCTGTTGAGTAGAGTCCCCAATATTAAAATCATGGACTCCAATTTCCTCAACAACTTCCTCAAAGTTACACCAGATCCAGTAAGGGATACTTATATTAATGGAAACTTGGTCAATTCAACCTAAAAATTTCATTAAAAATCCCCAATAAATGGAAGAGTCCTTAAAATAAAAAGGCTGGTACTTAGATCTATGGTTTCATCTTAAATCAAGTGATGGGAGGTGATACAGATATAATATTTTCATCCATGGATTTTTATCTTATATGTAATTTTTATTTTATTTTCTCTTTTTACATGATTTTTAATATTATATTGATTACATATGTGATTAACCACATATTGATAAAATAATTTATACATAATCCATTTATTTTATCCTATATTTCATGCCTTCTAATTAATTTAGTTTATTTGATCATGATAAAGTATCCAATAAACATAAATAATTAATGATACATTTGAAAAAAATAAAATAATTATATGTTTCATGATCATAATATTTTCTAATGTCTAGTTTATCAAGTTGAAGATAAATTAACCCTTTAACCTAGGGTAATAACTCCTTGAACCAAATATTGGTTTGAGTTATAGTATTCAAACTAAACTCCTATGTATCTCCATGGTTGGTTTCTCCTTGGATGCACCTTGAATAACCTTGAACCACCATTACCCTTCTGGGAGATCTACCCTGTACATATTTGTATTCACAAGAAGGTGAGGGGAACCTGGGGTATGAGGTTACATAAAAAACTGTGTACATGAAATCCCATACATAATTAATTGGAGGATATGATTCACATATCATAATTTTAATTTAATAATAATTATCAGCAAAATCCATTAAATAATAATTAAATTAAAATAAATATAACACATTCATAGACCATTTGATATCATTATCACCCACACATATAAAAAGAATACATTTGAAGAACTAGTTAACATTTGTTTTAATTTCCACTTCAGTGATGGTGCAGCGGTAAAGGTGAATTTCCAAAATAGGTTGATCTTTGGGAGGTTCAGGGTTTGAATCTTAGGAGTCTTCTTTTGGGGTGAGCCTCTCCCTCAGGATCCACCCACCTTTCCGGGTCACTCAGACTCCTCTGGGCGGGAAAAATGAGGCACAACCTAATTGCTGACTGATCGCTGTGACAGACCATCGCTACCGGGCTGTAACCCTCCAAGATGCTCTGCCATCTCAGCTGGAAATGACTTCTTCCCTAGCTGGGGATATGACTTCGTGTTATACCACTTTGTGGGGGAGGGGGGTTTCTCTGTGTGGAGGGTTCAAAAATTCCACACTGGGGAATTCCCTTTTTAAAAGAAAAAGAAAATTCGTTTTAATTAATTCTTCATTATGATAAATTACCTGAATTAATATTTTATTATCATATTAATAAATTCATTCATTTATATTAATTTTCCATCCAAATAGCCCTAAAGATTTCCATCATATATAATTTTAAATAAATTAATTTAATTTAAAGTTAATTAATCACACAAACTATGCCGAAGGCAACACGACATGTACCCCTATGAAATACTCAACATATTATGTGATCCTTGTCACATATAATGTATTTATTCTGCATGGAGAATACATAGAATTTTGTGTAATTACACTTAGTTTAGTTATATGTGTCAATCCATGTAGTCATATTGGAATTTAAGATACATGATACACATTAATATACGTGTCTTGTACCACTTTTAATGGCCATAAAGCACATAGAATTTATGAAAAACATACATTGTATGTAGTTATGAAATTACATGAAAATTAATTAATTATTTAATATTATGTAAATATCTATCACACAATGTTTATTCTAGATACACATTTTATAGTTTAGTTTAATTTTGTGATTTATTTTCATTTCACATAATTGATTCACATGGTGTATAGCCCGGCTCAACATGTATTTCACATGAACAAGTATGAATTAAATGACATGTACAACCCCCCCAAATTCCTTGTAACCCATTCTATGGTCATATATGAAACATGATTATGGTCTCAAAATGTAATCCATGTGAACGTTTATGAGTTACACTATGTGTCTGCCAGTTACGCGCTATGTGATATCATCTCTCCCGCATTTCTTAACTGGAGATCAACATGTTGAGCATAATAAATACATGCCACATATGTTGAGCACACAAATTTTGTGTTTCCCATGGGATGATACTATGTGCATTACACAACATGTACTCTAACTACATGTTGTATAACCCATCAAGCTACATCCCATCTAACTCGGTCAATAAATGGTGTGTAATGAAACCACGTATTATTCTCCCACATGATGAGCTATGATTTGTGTGAACTCATCCCAGTGTAGTGAACATGGGACATAATGTGTGCATTTCCATCACAAACTGTGTATCCATTACATCTAATTAGACTCTCAAACACATATTGATGAAATATTTGATTGTTCTTCATTTATTATTAGCCATTTCATGGTTATAATAAGGTAAAATAAAAAGTAATATAGACTTTTAGATTCAAGGAAAAATTAATTTTTAAATGAAAAAATAACAACAAATACATGAATTGATCAATTATTAATAAATAATTATTAATTTATATGTGACCACTTTGATACCACTTGAAGGTTCTGTGGTGCATTAGAAGTGGCCGAACCTAAGAAAAACAATAGTTTTTCATCAGTTTCCTTATATTTATCCTAAAAACTTTATGAATAGAAACTTTGGAATCCTTGAATATATTATATTTCACATATAATTTATAATTAATTTATATAAAGAATAATTAACTTGACTTGTAATTATTTATTCATTAAGAAATTGGTTGAAATATTCTTATCATACCATCATTGTGATATAGGATCCAAGGATATAATCCCTCTATTTGTGATCTACAAGTGATCCATGAACCTCAAAATGTCATTTTAGAATCTATCACTACTTATACCTATAGTTTTAAACCATGGGTATAGCCCCAAAAATTGTGGGTATAGGCTATACCCATAGTTTTCATAACCATGGCTGATGGAGATGTGGGTATAGACCTATACCCGTGATTTTTATTCCAACCATGGGTATATCTCCAAGAGATTCCATCATACCCATAGTTTTCGAGAATCGTGAGTATATTTTATCCCAACATAGAACCTATACCCACAACTCTCCAAACCATGGGCATAGGTATTTATGCCCATTTTGCAGCAGTAACAACACCACCTCTTCCCCTAGCTCTTGAACCTATATATCAAATAAAACACACATTAAACATTCAATGTAGTACAAATATTGTATATTCATCATTCAAACAAATAATTTTAATAATTTTAAAACCATATAAAATACTAAAACATATGTATACATCTATAAAACCAATCAATTCAAGTCATTAAACAAGTTCCACATGTCTCATTAATGATAAGTCAAAAATGGAGTGGATTAATATCTACCCTATCGCCAACATCCTCATCCTCATCACCATCACCAATATCCTCATAACCAACAACATCATTTGGAGAAGTAACAACATCATAATCAATATCATCATCATCAACAACATCATCAACATCATCATCGCCACCACCATCAGCTCAAACACCACTAGGAACCTCATTGGCATCACTCATGGCATCATTTAAAGAGATCACTGATTCCATATACAAATCAATATTAGTATAAACATCTAATGGAAGTGATTTAATTATAAATAACATAGCTTTCATGAAGTGTCTGGTGATCAGGTTACTTCTTTCATGCTCATGTTTACTTATTTCACGCTCATGTAAATCTATTTTTTTCCTCAACTACTTCTGTATGAGTGCTTTATATCTCAGGGGTTTGAGAGGTTTAAGAGGATACCAATGAGGACCAATACCTATAGGGGATGATTTTTTTCCTTGATCAATATTGGACTCTCCCTTGGAACTCCTCATCTAATACCTGACTCAAATGATCATTTGGACCAAATTTTTCATCTTCTTTATCATCAAGGAGATATAGGGAATAATTTTAAAAAATAAAAACAAGATATTTAATTATGAATTTCATATAAATAATTTAAATATAAATAAAATTACTTACAATATTTTTTTTGTTCATTTACTACCCTTCCATCCTTTTTCTTCCTACTTAAGAAAAATATTTTTTCTCGAGGCACACAACCTTCGATGCCCAATACCACTTGTGGGATTTTTATCAAGAATTAATTGAATAACTTTTTAGAAAAAAGTTATATAAGAAAAGGAACAATTGAATCACCTTCACCCTTACATTATTGGATAGAATATTCTAGATTTGTCTTGGAATCAATTCACGAAGAAGAATGTGATAATCATGAGTTTTTAGGGATTTTAGTTTCAAATCCTTTATGTTGAATCATTTAGATATGTTTCTGTAATATACATTAGGAACCTTTAAATTATACAATACTTCTAGAAATTGATTTTTATCTAATGGTGTCATCCCATTATAAGCACAAAGAACATTACATTTGTTTTCACTGATACACACACGATGCAATTCTGGTCGAATACCCCAATCCAACAAGCCCCAACATGATTCGAAGTCCTATTTGGTATTCCCATTGATATTTAAAATAATTGAAAGAAAAATTTAATATATATTTTTCTCAATGTTCATTACGTCTAAAAAATTATGTAACAAATTAGTAAACCAATATGGAAACTCAAAAAAGATACTTCTATTTTTCCAATTATAATTGTCTTGAGTGTCAAAATTTTTACTCTTTTTATATTTCATGTGACCTTTCCCTAATAAAAAAATGAAATCTTTCAATTCATTAAGAAAATTAGTTCCTAACAAACATTGAGGTGGTTATTTAGTGTCAAAAATATTGTCAAACCTGTAGTTATTCTTTCTATATTGATAATCCATTTGTAAGAATCATCTATGCCCTATGAAACTAAAACTACAATGATATTTAAGCCTTATTATAATTTATTCTTCATAAAAATAAGAAATGATAGTTTTACCTTTGTGCTCCAACCATACATCATTGTATAACCAAAGAAATCATTTATATTCCATAAAAGGGTATCACACATCTAAATTTTTTTTTGAAGAAGCATCGAATGTGCGCACACCCATATCACAAAGCTGCTTCAACTCTATTATTAAAGGTTTAAAGTAGAAATCTATATCATTGCAAGGATAAGAAGGTCCAGATATCAGTATAATCAAGAAAGGGAAAGTTTTTTTTCCTACACATCCATGGAGGAAGATTATAAATGTGAATAAAAACTAGCCACGTATTGTGAGTAGTTAGAATCTGACCAAATAGATTAAAACCATCACATGATAGACCCAACCTGGCATTATGCACTTCAAATGAAAAATCAAGATGTTTTGCATCAAATTATCTACATGATATTACATATATAGGATGAACCAACTCATCATTACCTTTAACTCTATAAGCATCATTCCATAAGATATTGGCTGATATTTCTATAGACATGAATATATTTTGAAGCCTAGGAATCAATGGAAAGTTCCACATGATTTTCTATGGCAGGTGATATAGTGTTCCATATACTTTTTCCTTCCATAGAGATGTACCAAATTATTTATAGTTATTATGGTCATATGTTTCCTACCAAAATAAACTACAATATTTTAGAAAATCATGAACTTTATTAGCAGAAAATACAAGCTACTTAATTAACTTCCATGACTTATAATGATTTGAGGGAATATCTACACAATTCGGAAAAAATTCCTTAAAAAAGGTAAGAATATAATCAATGGCAGTATTAAAAATTCTATAAATGGTTTTTCCATGATACAACCACATTGTAAATTACAAATTTTCCATTTTATTACATTCCTAATATACCCGAGTTCCCACATCATCCATTAATTTTTTTCAATCTCTTAACATCATCATCTTCACTCTTTTCCTCATTTGTATTGATATCATTGCCTTCTTGCACTATCATACTACCTCTCTCGTGATGATGCATAAATGGAAACTGTTCAAATATCAAATTCTCCATAACATTTTTTTCTTTTTAATCACAAATAGTAGAATATTTTATCATCTCTCCATCATGATACCTAACATAATAATTTGTTTGAAATACATCTTTCATTATATGGTCGCTAAATTATTCCTAGATTAACCATGGTATTCCAACATAATTATAGCATGAAAATTGTATACAACCACCATATAAATCATTGTTAAATAAAAAATATAAAAAAAATCCAAATTATTTTGAAAATATGTTTAAATATGATTGTTATGATACATCCATCTTCTATATATTCTATTAAAGGGGAAAAAAGTTATGTTACTTTCAATAATGTAAACCATAATTAAAAAATTCATTAAAAATAATTTTAATATGAAAGTCATCAAATAATACTAGTAGATAGAAAAACAAAGAATAAGATAAACAACATTTTCTATAAGTAATGACTACAAATAACGAACCAAGGTGGGTATCCCTAAAATTTAAGAATTAATTATCATGGTGGATAAATTGAATAACTTTGAAACAATAAAATTCGTATTATTTGTTTATAATCACTTATGTTTTAATAAAAAAACCCTATATATCTATCCCTATACTCGATCTACTCTACCAGAAGGCTTAAATTTTATTCCTGAAAAATAGGGGATAGTAACAAGTTCTAAGGAAATCAACTTACACCGTGGAAATGATTTCACTTGAATAAAAATAAAACTAAAAAAATAATTCCATTGGGGAACCTAGGATGAAAACTTCATATATTTTTCATTAATACATATTAAATAATGTTTTTTTTGAAATAAATAACATTCAAACATAGAATAATAACATAATGAAATATTAAATGTATTATAATACCTAAATATATAAAATATAAACATAATCACCATGTTTTAAATATATCCAATTATCATATAAAACATCCATAATAATGGAAAAAGGGGATTTTAAGACCAAGTGGCTAGAAACCTAAAAATGTAAAAACATATAAAATAGAATAGAAAATGAACTACGTATACCCATATCCATGTGGTAAGTATGAATATTCTATCTTTTATATCATCTAATCATGAAAGGCAAGTATGAATATCCCATCTTTTATCTCATCCAATCATGAAAAATTCTATGAATACCCATTATCTCAAGGAATATATTTTTCATTGCATTTATAAAATGAGACCAAGTCTATATACACAAAAATCATGTATAAAGGTTTTCATAATTTATTCCCTTTAAGATTCCACCAAAATATCTATATGAAACCTTCAGAAAAAAAGATGACATTTTTTTTGAAATTCATATTATAAAATCAACCATTTAATTATATTAAATAAAATTAATAAAATAAAATCACATATAAATCATGTTTACTCAAAATTCACATTCACATAAATACATTTATAAATAAAGAAATTATATTAAATAATTTATTCCCATAAATCATCAGAGATTAAGCATAATCCCAATGAAAGGATTTCCCCGATCCTTTTAGTCAATAAAAAAAATAAATATAATCCTCTAACCAAAGAATGCTATTAATCTAGAGGTTAAGTAACCATATAGTACATAATATAAACTAGTGAGGTTATACCAAAATAAATTATCCAAATCATAATCCTAAACTAGTGTATCCTAGCATGAGTGTAATTAAAATTATGTAAAATCTATGTAATGTGTAACCTAACCTAGAATGTGTACTTATTTCTAGAACCCCATTGATTATAGTAGTCTCTTGCATGATGTTTTCTAAACTGATTCATCAATAAATACAATAAAAAAATTTAGCTAACACTCACCTCTCTCTAATAACCCTTCTATTAAATATCCCATTTTCATATTTAAATCCAATAATAGTTAGTTTACATAACATTATTTTGTAGGATGATAAATCTTATCATAAAAGGTGAAACAATATATTGGAAGTTAATCATGAAATTGAAACTATATTGAAATAATTAAAATCCTCATATAATTAGAAAACATTTATTAAACAATTGTATTAAATTTTTATAATTATAATTAAATCATTCCATAAATACAATTTGATTTATTTCATGATAACCAAATATTAACATTTAATCAAACACATAGTAGATGAAATTTACTCAAAATAGAATTTATAATAAACCATATCTCCTAAACATATTTTAATATTATTTTAAAGATAAATATACATAAAAAACATAAAAAAATATAGAGGTCTATTGTATTTAGGAAATTAGGCATGTAATACCTCAATTTTTGGGGTTTAGTGGGAACCCGCACAATAATAAAGACATAAAAACGTCCAAGCAAACTCCAAAAAAAATCCAAAATAGCACAAGAATCATACCTATGCTCAAACAACCAAAAACACTACCACTCCACAGAGAAGAACTGAAAACAACATCATCAATGCTATAAAAAAGGTAGAAAATGTCAAGAAACCAAAAAAGAACATCAAATCATATGCATAAAAATTTAAAATTGTTGGAATGATTTACTTATTGTAATGAATGAAAACTCATAAAGTCTAGAATATAAAAATATGAACCAAAAATCACTAAATATATATTTAACCAATATAAAAACAAATATTGTCTTAGATCAATCACATGATTAGATAGATAAAAATTAAAACAATACTAAGAATAAGAGAAGAAATATTTGGAAGTCACTTATGTGATGTTGAATAAGATTCAAATAAAAAAATGATTGAAATAGAGGAGATCACTGGAGGATATGGGTGGTCCCCGCTCACTCGGGTGGCTTCTTTCTCGGATGAGAGGGAAATTAGGGTATGGGAGGGAGGTTACTGAATATCACGTGAGAAGGGGATCTGGGGATGTCGAACATCTCTCAAGAAGGGAAGGGGAGATCTTGGGCCATGAGTTTTTAATAAATGTTGGTATAGCTCAACCTATAACAATGGTTTTTTAAAATATTGGGTATAAGTTTGGAGAAACAATATATACCCATAGTTTCTCTAAACTGTGGTATAGATCCGTGGGTATAGTGTGGTTTTCAAGTTGTGTATGGGTGTTAGTGTGGACAATTTTCACCACTTGCATCATTAATTGTTGATCATAAAAAATTACTTCTTAGCTTGAAGGATCACTCTAGATCTCTCTAGTGCTTGATATGCAGTAGGAGTATCAAGGCTCCCCATTCTTGAGATTAATCTAGAGAAAGTTCTTCTAAGTTCATGATATAAATCCCTAGAGCGAATATTTTTTTACACAACCACATCTATCCCTATAAATGATATAACTAGGTTTATATAGCTGGGTAAGTGAAAAAATAATTACACAAGGTCTCTTTATTATTCTATTAATTATCAGTGAACCCCACATTGAATAATAATAATAATAATAATAATAATAATAATAATAATAATATTGTTATTTCCTTGATGCCTGAAAAACTAATTTATAATTTTAGTATCATTTATTGAATAAATAAATTAATATTTTTGTAAATAACATTAAATATATCATTCCCACTAGACCCTTAAATTAGTATTTATATCCTTCTTGATATTTATAGAACCCCAACTAATTTCTATTTATTTAAATAAATAAATATCATTTTTTTGTTCTTTTAACAAATTAATAAATTCTGTATTCATTAAAATTATGAATAAATATTTATGAGAAATTGAACTCACATATTTATTCATTAGGATGTCTGGTGAGAGAATGTATGTGATCAAATAAAATTGATTAATTATTATTCCATGGAACTTGATAATAATATTTATTTCATTATTAAATTCTGATAGTATCTAACTAAGGTTTTTGATACACTTAGAGTGTAACCCTATAGTCTCATTTCTAAGTGGTATTAGGTTAACTCACAAAAAATAATATGTTAGAATCTAAATACTCTTATAGAACCCATAGATAAATTTGTTAAATGTTACAATGATAATAACCACCTATAAACACTCACTTTGTAATATAACCCCTTTGTCTCGATATCTCATAAAGCTAGTTGCATCACATGTGTCATCAATCTATATGATGGATATATATTTCATTTAATTTCCTCAAATTGTTTTTTTGATAAAACCACCATGGTCATAGACTTAATTATAAATTTCCATTCCAATCAAAGGGCCTCAGATATCTACTTCCATTAACTCAGAAGGGAAAAAATCTTTTCTTAACTTGTTCATTAATGGAATATCACTCATGAAACACCCAACACATACTACATTGAAATAAATATATGGAATCATAGTTTAAATTTTTAAATAAAATTACACGACTCATGATATGCATTAATAATAATCTCAAGTCTAAGGAATAATACGCATGTCCACAGATAGGAATATCCAATGACACATAAAACATGTTGAAATCATACTGGAAAGTCTGTTCTCATAACCACCTCTCTTGGAGATTATAGAATCTAGACATCACGAGAATAAGTCTCAATGTATTATGAGCCTCTTAAACCTATTAGGTTGTATCATCCATTTTTACCCATATGATGTCATTTGACCATATAACATGCATTTAAGAATATCATTATTGCACTTGAGGTTTTCATCATAGTAGATAACTTCTATGACATTTCAATGCCATGGATACTCTAAGAACATTATCACATTAAATGTTATATAGAAAAAATAATCATATGATAAGAAATTAATTAATATTTTGGACCCTGAATGTATAGGTAATCAAAAGTAAAAAGTTATTTGTTCTAGGAAACCAACTTCAACAATCACAATACAGAAATGATGGTATATCAATCATCTCACTTCCAAAGTTAATCTAGGTCGATCTCCACATTTGAAACCAATTAATAAATTATCTATGTGGTATATAAACATTAACACACACCTACCAATGGGGAAAAGAACACTATCCCTACACTCTCATCCTCTAGAAAAATGGGCATTGGGTAACTCAAGGTTCCATATGGCCTACTCCTAGGACAACCATTTCCAATCATTCACACATTCCCACTTAGAGTGAACTAAGGGAATATTTCCATAGGTACAATATGATTTTTTCAATTAAATTTATCACCCTCTAGGTCCTACATATCACATAGAATAAATTTATGGTCAAGCCTTTAGTGATCAGTGATCGAAGCATCATGAGAGTGTTCAAGAGCCCATCATGGCCCAAGACTTCCATTTTACTCATGATGATTAAAGGGAAAATAATTTAATTATAATTCAAAGTTGATCACACACACTTGGATAGATAGAATAACACATATTACATAACATTAATCATAAATATTAGGGAGATTTTTAGGGACCAACAACCTCATTCAAAGTTATTCCCTTTAACCAAATCCTAAAAACCATCACATAATTTTCTTCAAGCCCGAAAAACCATCGCCTACCAAAAAATTCCCTAAATACATAATCAATCATTAAAATTCATTAGAAACCAATTATAATTAATTCAAAAATCATACTAATATTTACATCACAACTAATTCGTTGGGAATAATTAAATAATTACACACTAGATGGTGTAATATTTCCAAAACCTCAAGTATCAAGGTGTAGATAACTCCCAATATACCCTGAGCCCCAAAACTGAAAAAATACCAAAAAACCAATGTTAATTCAACAATTAGACAAATTTTAATTTGATGAAAAATCCAAAATAATTTAGGGTAGTGTATTTCCATAATGAAACTACGAAAAACCTAGTGTGTTCATACTCTTAGGATCTCCTTTAGCCTAGAGAAAATGAAATACCCAAAATACAAGATGATTCCACCATGTCCTGATTATATTTTCATTCCAAACTTAGGTTGGAGAAATTAAAATTCTTAGTTAACAAGGATAATAATAATATCTTAGGATAAGTTGTAAATCATTCCTTAACCGATGAATAAATACACCTCTAATTACCATAAAACAAGGAGGTTGAAAGGGATAGGAGGAATGGAAGAGAAGGTTAAACTCCCATAATTCAAACATCCAAAAAATGAACAATACCTAGGGTTTTCTAATTTTAATATCCCAAAATAACATCCTTCCCATGGTTAAAAAAGGAAATGGAAAATCCCCACCATGATATGACCCCTATGGCTCATGATGTGATTTATTAACCTTGGTTACCCCTCATGGAATGGACCCTATGGATCATGTTACATAACAAATTCACCAACCAAAACCCAAAAACATAACCTCACTACCTAGGATCAGATTATGGTGTGACCATTCACTTCACGATATACCCAACCACCTATAGTAGACTGATGTCACTACCTCCCACGAATCCTCCAGGGCATGAACCATTGTTTTTCAGCATGACCAATTAGTAACACTAAATTTGGAAAATTTTGGATAAAACTTTACTTATTAACCCTTATGTATATCATTGCAGCTCAAAAGTTTCCCAAATTTTCAATTTGTTACATTGAGACACCGTTATGTATCAGAGTAACCTTTACATATTGAGGACTTTACCAATTCTAATAACCCTTACATAACAGTAAGGTAACCATTACATATAAAAGATTTTTCCCATTTTATGCATCATATGTATCACCATACGCTTACATATCATCCTAATACAATATTTACATATCATTGAGATCAAAATTTGAAAAATAAGAAACCCTTATGTATAATCCAGATACAACCTTTATATATCATCCAAAAAACTCTTATGTATTGAAACTTCACCATATTTCATGCATCACAAGGTGACTTATATTTGACCCTTACGTATCCCTAGGAAACTCCTATGTATCACATGATTAACCCTTGCATATTTCCTTTGTTATAGGTAAACACTTATGTATTTCATTATGTAGTTTTTATCATTCATTAGGGAACCTATACACATGAGGACTTATCCATTTTTTGAACATCTAGATGTTGTGAAAGTGGGAGCCCAAGAACCAACTTGAACAATATTTTTTGATTACCATTTAATGTATACAAAGAGTTATTCATGACGTTATCTTACCATAATAGTGTTGATAATTATATGTCTATTATTTACATGGAAATTTCCTTAGATTATTTTTCATATTAACAGGTTATAACAATTCCCAACTCTATTGAGAACCTTGATATACTATAGAAGTAATCTTAAACATATGTCCTATATTTTAAATAAATCATACTAATTAGAAAAAGATGATATCTTAATATCATGTGTTGGGGGATCATAATAATTGCTACTTCTTCTCATGAATTTTTCACTTGGTGATCTCAAGTATATGTGATCATGAGGACTGACCCACTAATAGAAAAACCACATGTTTTGGGTGTCATATGAGGTTCCTATATACATGAATGTGTATTGGTATCTATACTTGATTTCATTATTTATATGTATCATTTGATCACATACTTTGATGTTAGATTAAAATCATTACATTTATGTGGTAGCAATGTAACTTGCATTGGGTGCATCATTAGTTGTATGAAATTGGTTGAATAAGAATGAAATGATTAGTATATTACAAAAGGAGGAGATATGTCGGGCCTAGTTGAACATGATGGTTGTACCTTTATTGAATCCATGACCATGGTGATTAAAGGTAAGTCTATCCAATAAGTTCATGAATAAATAAATAAAGAAAAGATAATGACATGAGTTGTGCATCCTTCTTTATAAAATATCATGAGATAAAGAGATTATATTACACAAAACTTATTCATAGGGGGTATCATAGCTATAAAATTTATAACCTCCTTAGGGTCCATGATGTGCTTCTAGTTACCATTGTCGGTTTTTTTGGTATGGCTCATAGTTATCGGGATAAGGGACTAGATGTTCACACACTAAGTTTATCCACAAGTTCCACATATTTGGATAAATAAGAGTTTAGGACGAAGTGGGTCCCACATGCAGGGGTCGGTGAACATTCAATTATCAATGGTCGTAAGTAAATTAATTAAATTATATTATTAAATCTTATAATAATAATTGTTGAATTTATTTCACAACGTATTCATAAGTTATTTAATTATAAAAGTGAATACATGAAAAATATAATTATTCAAATTAACGTTACATGTTTGAGGTTAGTCAAGTAATAATGGGAGGAACAAGCCAAGTTATTGGATCAAAATACATCATGTAAAATTTAATAATTTTACAAGTCACTGGTTAAATATTCATGACATTTACAACATTTATACTTAGTTATTCATGTCGTTATGGGATAGTTTATGAGGTTAAACTTATCTAGGGTATTAAGTGCCATTTTAGAAAGTATAACATACTATGTAAGGTCATTTTTGATCCATGAATAGTTTTTAAAACCATTTTCATGATTTTTGAGATAGAAGATTTCCTCTCCTCCCCAATCTCATGTTTTAGAGGGAGAAACTACATGAAGAAGAAGTTCTGATCGATTAAGTCTTACAAATTGACATCAAGTTCTTCATGTGATGGAAGAGATGTCATAAAGAATTTAAATTTCCCATTTTATCACCTAGGTATTGAAAAACACAAACTCAAGAGCTGTGGTGCACCAATAGAATTTCTATAGGACGACCCACTTGGCACCTTCGAGTTATGAAATGTTGATAATGAACAAGTCTAATCTACATTGAAAATAAAACAAGGTTCCATTTACAGGTTCTTTTAATTTTTTACTCATTCTTAAATTTGATTTTATTTCATCCATGGAATAATCTATGTAGATATTTCTAGAATCTAAGGTTTGGTATGAATCCAGACCCATTTTGTATGACTTCTCTAATACCAATTATAGGAACTCAGGGATTATGAAAGCATGAAGAAAAGGTATTTTAAAAATACCATTGGGTTGATTTTTTATCTTATATAATTTTTGTAATGCAATATTGTTTCATTGTGACTAATCATGAGCTAATACCGACCTATGCATGTTTGGTATATTTAATTATTTAATTTTAATAATTTTAATGGAATTGCTTTGTAATAATTAGTTAAATATTATTTTTAAATGGTCTATTCACCCTCCCTCCATCTTTAAATGTGTAAGGGCCTATATGTCAACATTTTGAGTGAGAAATATGTAATTTTTCATCAAGAGTACCCCTCACCTCTATGTGATTATGAATTTTAAAAATAGAGGAGGTCCCAATGAAGTGGTTTGAGTTAAGAGCCAATGTGGAACCAAACAAGGAGAATGATTTGAAGTTTGATGGGTTATTATAATTGAGCTGGTGCATATCTCAAGGATTATCCCTAGTTTCTCAATTGATCCATCATCCGCTCGATGGACCAAACAGTAGAAACAACTCTTGATCACATCATTGTTTATTTATTTCATTATACATGGTTCATTTTTTGGGAATTTTTGGATGATACATGATCACATAGAATATTTAAAGAGCATGAACAGATAAAATAAATTAATATTTTAGATACATGTATTCTATTTTTCTATTGTTAAAGTTGTGAGTGTGATCACATAGAACATTAAATATATGTAGAATTAGATTTCAATCACAAACAAAAAAAATTAAAATCCTGCAAATGAAATATTAATGCATTTAACACCTTCCATCAATTGAGTTTGAACAAAACCATACTTTCAAGGTGCTCTTTAGCCCTAATTGAAGGTTACACTTACTATTGGGTGTCCTTATGATAGTGGTGGGTTGACTTAACTAAATTTTTCAGAAAATTAGTATCCATAGATATCTTGTTACAACTTTAGAGGTAAAGAATTGAGTAATTCAAGGTTACATTTTACATGTGATGAGGCTTCAGTCAACACATCAATGATCCACAAGTTAATGTGGTTGAATAACCAAAATCCTACCTTGAAACTCTTAAAGTAGTTATGTAGTCTTATCTTATAGTATGATAAGTGGCTTAAAGGATCATTTCCACTAAAATACTCAAATATAGAAGTATTCTAAATCTATTAGTTTAGGGATATTAATATTTGATGAAATATTGGGAAATAATTAAGATTGATAAATCTATAATGTTTAATAATCAGTAATCAAGGTAAAAGTGCTATTTTTCTTATATTTTATTTAGTATAAAATGAAATGTAATTCTAAAAATTCACTATGATAAATTTTGGACAAGGAATATGTCATAAGTGGAATTTTTTCCCATGATAAGTATATACACTTGCATATAAAAATAGGAGATAAAAGGAATCTGTATATGTTAGAGTTTCCAAAACCCATTGAACCACCTCAAAATAAAGTGAGGGTGAAAAATGTGGTTATAAGAGACACATGGATAGAGAATATTATGTTTAAATCATATTACTATCATCAATGCCTAATGAGTTTCATAAGAAACCAAATAACTTGGATATTATTATTGGATCATTATCGATGAAAAATATGACTAGAGGGGGGGGGGGGGTGAATAGTCTCTTTAAAAATTTAAAGACAAAAACAATTAGAGTTTATAAAATATTAATATGTAATGAGTGAAATGTTCTTGAGTTGAGTTACAATTCAAATAAAAAGGAAAGAACACAAGATTTATCTTGGTACGAATCACAAAGATCTTAGTACACTCCTCAATATCCTATAATCCTCAATGAGGCTGATACCCACAAAGAAACACACTTTTAAAGGTGAGAGAACCTTGCTATATACCCTACCTTTTAAAAAACCCATAGGCATAAACTAGTCATCATAAAAGAGACCAACCTAGTTTGTTATACCTGAATTTTGATCGGGAGTCACAAACCTGATTTCCTTTTAGGAGGTAGAATACCTAGAAAAAGGAAAGAATTTATTTTTATGGGAAAATCATAAACCAAACATGAATAAATTAAAAATAGAAAGAAATATATTACACAAATAAAAAAAAGGAAAAGTAAAATATTATTATAATGTCAATGAAGCTTAAGCTAGATGATATTTGGTCACTTGGAAGAAAAAAATGTCAAAGATGAAGTTATTTGATGAACACACCTATAGTATAGAAGTCATAGAAGATCATGAACAAATTTTAGAGCAGTAAGAATGTCGAATATGTTTCACCACCAATTGTCTTGAATTATCTTCATAGGTATATTTGTTAATTCCTTGAAGATATCTCCCAGATCATTAAAACAATATCCTCTAGGTTTGTGTCCATGTACAATATCTTCACAACACTTATTAGTTTATAATAAAAGAACTAAAATGAAAGTTAACTTTTTTTTATTAAAGCCTCATTGAAAAAATATCAAATTACAAAAGGAATTTATATTTCTTCATAAATTATTAAAATAAAATATTTAATAGTGTACTTAAAATAATTTTAATCAATTTAAAATTATAAAATAATTGAAATAAAAATATAATCCTATATATTATACATATATCAAAAATTAAAAAAAACAAAGCATGGAATAAACTTTAAACTGCATGAATGAAAGTTCAAAAAATAATGTTACAATTATTTTTTACACACTCTACAATTATATTTCAACATAAAATAATAATTCTTTTAATGTAGGAATTATTTTTAATAACATCAATTGAAATAAAAAATAAAATTTTATAAATATAAAATTTTAACTAATGGTGGATCATGACCTACCACTGAAAACAAAGAGTAGTGAATCATGACTAACTATTGGAAAGGTCCAATGGTGGATTAAAAGATCATAAGCTACAATTCCAATTTCAAGAATAAAATAAAAGTATTTAAGAAAAACAAAATTTATTCTATGCCACTAAAAAAATGAAGGATCCATGAGAAGCAATAAATTTTTTGATACCATTGGATAACCAATGGTGACTTATGAGTCCCCATTGGAGATGTACAATGATGAATCATAACTTAATGTTGGAGGTATCCAATGAATACTCATTGGAATTAATTTATATAAAATATGAAGATAAACAGATGAAGAAATCAACTGATAAAATAAAAAATAATTTCGTATATCAAGAATAATGAACTGAATAAAAAGAAACAAGATTATTCTAGTAGAAGAAACTATAATAGAAAACATAAATAAATTACCCGAAGAAGATGAAACAATACCGAATGAAAATAATAAAATAATTAATCTTCTAATAAAATAATAATACAAATTAAAACAACATGAATTAACTACTACATACAATGAAAGAATGAGACGCTTCTGTGGGATCTTGATAAAAATAATATGAATACTTTGTTTAGTAAAGTAAGAATATCCAGTGGAAAAAAAATAACCCACTATTTATGTCTAATTATGAGTAACATGACCCACTATTGATGTAAAATGGTGAGTAATGTGACCCACTATTGATTTCCAATGGTGAGTAAAAAGACTCACTATTGAAATCTAGTGGTATCTCACTGACCCACCATTCTATTCTTCCAATGGTGACTCGACTCATCCACCATTGGTATTTTACAAAGGCAACTTGACTTACCTACCATTGGTATTTTCCAATAGGCGACTCAACTCACCCATCATTGGAATTTTCCAATGGTGACTTGATGAGTAGAAAATATAGAAGTCTTCAAAAAATAAGAACAACCTGAGGAAGAAGATGAAGTGCTTATAGTTTAAAACTCAAAATAATATGCATAATGATATGTTGAAAACAAAGGAGAGTCAACCATAGACTATAAAAAAATCGAAACAGAAAAAAGTGTTGAATATGATCACAAAATAGAAATAAATTAATGTTGAAGTTGAAGGGAATATATGCACTAGTGTACAGATGTCGGTGAAATAGTGAAATGAATGAAATATGAGGAAGAGGATGAGTTTTTAATTCTGGTGTATGGGAGTTCAAAATAATTCATGATATTATAAAAATATAAATCATATGAGATTGAAAGGATTCAATGACTAAGAGAGCATCCATGTTTTTTAAGTTCAGAAGAAAAATAATCATATAACGTTGTCCCATATCAAAATGAATAAGTGGAGGGAGAGTGGTATATCAACTAGGATGGGATGATACTTGATTTGAATTAAAACTCAATGCACAACTATGGGGCCATATCCCAATGGGTGACCTAGAAAAACCTATGTGCCTATGGGCGCACTCTATGGGCCTGCACACAAAAAGCAAACACTATGATTCACTAGTTTCTTAACCTTCTTATGGGATACCATTGGAGGTTTACTCCCATGGGGTTGACCCTATGGGTTGAGGGCTAGCCATGTTTCTTCACTAAGGATGACCCATATTTATTAATGAACAAAATAAAATTAATCATAGAAAAATATAAAAACATTTGTGTCATTAAAACATTTTAACAAATAAAATTATTAAAACAATTACATAACTTTTATTAAAATAGTGTAATTAAAAAGTATTAATTAATTAAAACACATGAGAATTTAATAATATTTTAAAGGAGAGTAATTTATCAAAAAATATAATAGTGAAAAAGTATTAAATCACTTTCAAATACAAACAAAATCCCCCCTTTTTGTAAATTATAAAACAAAACATCTATTAAAATTTAAATTAAAAAATATCCCCTTTTTTAAATTTATCAAAAAGTACATTAATATTTAAAAGAGACATCTTTTTAAATATAAATTGAAAATTTTGAAAGTAAAAAATTAGAAATTTATTAATAGAGTTGAATAAATAGATACAATATTCAAAGAAAGTAGAATTAAGATAGTTTTATAGTTTAACAAATCATTTTTATACAGTATGAAGTAATTACTATTTTTTCAGAGTAGAAAATAATATTTAAGTATAGAATACATGTAAAGACATATTTAAGAATAGTGATCTTACTAACAATGATTTTAATATTCTAACATACCCAATTCAACTTTCTTGTTCCCAAATTTAATTAAATATAAGGGTTTTGTAAATATGTGAGCTAGCTGTTTCTCAGTGGAAAAAAATTCTAAGCATATATCACATTTATTAACACGATCACTTTAAAAGTGAAATTTAAAATCTATATGTTTAGTTATAGAGTTTTTAAGAGGGTTTTTAGAAACTGAAATAGAACTTGATGTTTTAAAGTATATAGTAATTTTATCAAAATTGATACTAAAATCATATAATGCTTATTTTAACTAAATTATTTATGAACAAAAATTATAAAAAAAATATTCAGCCTCTATTAATGATAGTGATTCTGAAAGTTATTTCTTAGATCTCCATGAAATTAAACCTTTTCCTAGAAAGTGACACATACATGTAGTTCTTTTCTGGTCAAGTTTGCAACCTCTAAAGTAAAAAATTTGAGTAATATAGTAAATTAAAATAGTTATCATTAGAATATAATAATCCAGTACAAACAATACCCAAGATTCATATAATTACTCACTTAACAACTTTAAGGTGACTTTCTTTACGGTTTGACTAAACACTAGAACACATGAAAACTAAGAACATGATGTTTGGTCTAGATGTAGTAAGATACATTAGATTGCCTATCATGCCTCTATACAATTTAATATCAATTAACTTACCCGATTCATACAATTCCAATTTAGAATTAGTGATCATATGTGTTTTCGTAGTTTTACTAGAATCAAGTCCAAACCTTTTTACAAGTTATTTAGCACACCTATCTTGATTTTTAAAAATACATTCTTTTATTTGATTAATTTGTAAACCAAGGAAATTTTTTAGTTCTCCCATGAATCTCATGTTAAAATTCACTTATCATTAGCTTAGAAAAATCATTATATAGAGAATCATTTATTGAGCCCAAAATTATATCGTCAATATATATCTGTATAACCTGTATATCCTTTGAAACTTTTTTTATAAACAAAGTTGGATCAAACTTTCCATTAACAAAATAATTTTGTAAAAAAATAGTGTAAGTAATTCATAAAAATCACTTGGAGCTTTTTTAATACCATATAAGAATTTATTAATCATAACAACCTGGTCTTGAAAATTATCATTTTCAAATCCATGGGGTTGTCTTATATATATTTCCTATGAAATAATTCTATTTAAAAAGGAACTTTTTTAATCCATTTGAAGTAATTTGATGTTTTCAAATCTAGAAAAGGATATTAGAATTATAATGGCTTCTATCTTAGTAATATGATAAAAATAATCCTCAAATTCAATTACCACTTCCTAGGAATAACCATGTGCTACTAGTCTTTCTTTATTTTTAAAAACACATTTAGCTTCATCAAATTTTTTATAGAAAATAATTTTAGTTCCTATAATTGGTTTACCATTTGGAAAAGAAACTAAATCCCATACTTTATTCCTTTCAAACAGATTTAATTAAAAATGTATAGAATTCAACCAATTTGAAACAACTAAGTAATTCTCAAAATTTAAAGGAACCAAGTTAGAAACAAAAGAAGAATTGGTACCGTAAAGCAAAATAGTTTTTTTGGTTTGAATTCCAAATTCTACATTACCAATTACTTTTTCAATAGGATTATCTTTAAGAGTTTTCCATTCCATTGGATTAGTTTGATAAGAGATATTCTCTCCCTCAACTAATTCATCATCATTATCTTGGTCATTATATTCACCAAAATTAAATTCTCAAAATTCCTCATTTTCTCTGAAATATTTAAAATCCTAATTATTAGAATTATTTTTATTAAACTTAACATTCATATATTCAAAAACAACTAATTTTTTTTATTAAAAACACTATAAAGTTTACTAGTATTGGAATATTCTAAAAATATCCCTTCATCTGATTTAGAGTCAAAATTTTCTAAATTATATTTTGTATTTAAAATGGACACTTTACAGCCAAATAACCGGAAATAACTAAATTTAGGTTTCAATACTTGTAAATTTTCATAAGTGGTATTATTTATGGAAGGTCAATTTGAAACTCTATTTAAAACTTGTAAATATGTATTAACAACTTTTGCTAAAAAATGTTTATGTACACTAAATTCCATTAGTAGAGACCTAGACATTTCTAAAATAGATATGTCCTTTCTTTCTACCACACCATTATATTATGGTGTCCTAGGGGCTGGGAAATAATATTTATATCCATTTGAGTCAAAAAATAGATGAAATTATAAATTCACTAATTCACCACCTCTATCACTACTGATATAGATTATTGATTCATTTTTTAAATTTTGAAAAAGTTTATAGAAATCACAAAAAATAGATAATGTTTCATTTTTATGGGATAATAAATAAATCTATAAGAATATACTATAATCATATAAAATTAAAAAAACATATCTTTTACCCCCAAAACTAGTTGGTTTAATAGGTCTAAACAAGTCAATATGTATTAATTCTAAACATCTAGCAGTAATAAAAACATTTATATATTTAAATCATTATTTTTTAACTTTTAAATATGAATCACACATGAAATAATTACTTGTATATTACATGGGAAGTTGAAGAACCTATTAATACTTTCAAAATTTGTGTAAGAATTTGAAATTTGCATGCAAAAGTCTCGTATTACATAGAATGTTAGATGATTCTACAACATTTAGAAACTTTACCTTTTTTTGGTTAGATCAGAAAAATCAATAGTATATAAATTTTATTTTATGTTTTTATAAAATAAAACTAATTTATTTTTTAGTACTATATACTTATCATTTTAAAATATAAAATTTAATCTATCATCACATAACTGTGATATTGTTTGAATATTATGTTCTATACCATGTATGTATAACACTTTTGAAATAATAACTATTTTATAAAAAACAACCTCACCAATACCTTTAATATATACTTTAGATTTGTCTCTAAATTTGAAAATAACACCATCACATGAGTTAAATGATAATAATTTTGAAATTTTACCTTTTATGTTCCTGGAGCAACCACTGTCTAAGTACCATGGGTCATTGAGACTTTTATGGCAGATTTCCTGAAATTAAATTGTCAAACCGACTATTTTGGTACCCATGCAAACTTGGGTCCAACTAGATTAGTAGTATAAAACTTTATCACTAAAATAGATTTAATGAATTTATTAGTACTCTGATTAGAAAGTGAATCATTATAAATTATAGTTCAAGTATAACCAAAATGTTTTGTAAATATCAGTGAACACTCATTGTAATAATTCCATTTTATTCTTTACTTAAAACAAGTTACACTTGAAATGATTCCTTTTGAGATTTTAAAAAAGTTAGTTTTATTTAAACTTGGTGTTATACTACTATATCGTAATCCATTCTAATTAGTGTTTAGTTTCATTAAATACATAATATTATTATATTTTTTTTACCTTTTACAAAAGTAGATAATTACTCATTAAGATTAAAAAATCAATTCTCAAAAAAATATTCTACTTTTGAACAATTTTTAAATCTGTAAAGATGTTTCCATTGGATGCTGAAGCTATGTTTATTAATTTTTTATTTTCTTTCTGTAATTTATTACAATCATTTCTAATTTAGTTAGATAATCAATAACTAAGTTAAATATTATGTCTTGATCTTTATCATTTAAATTCTAAATGTTTTTAATTCTTAATTTTCATCTTTATTTTTAGTAATTCATAATTATAATCCTATTTAGATTCATCATTCTGTGAAATAAAAATTTTCAGATTTTCAAATTCCCTTTTAAATTTACAATTTTATTTTATCAATTTATTATTCTTAATTTTAAAGTCAATATAATTTTTAATTTTTATGGATCCATTATTATTTAATTATTTATTTTCTTTAAGAAATTTTTTAAGTTTTTAATTTTCAGAATCAGAATCATAAAATGAATCAGAAAAAATTTCAATTTATTTTCTTGAAAAAGCATTATAATAAAGAATTATTGGAATTATTAACTTTGTAAAGGTAGAATCATTTACCTCACATGTAATACCCATCATGACAATTTTCTCTATATCCTATTCAGTTCTAGAATCACCACTTGAGTTAGAACTATCTGAATAGTTCCAACCTCCAAACGAAGATTGTTTTTCCTTTCTTGTTTTATCTTTGTCTTTATTTGGATGTTTGAGTTTAGGCAAGTGAGTCCTTATGTGTGCTTTCTTAGAGCACTCATAATAGGTTAATTATGAAATTTAATTATTGTTATTAGTATTAACTTTCTTGTAGTCCTTTATGGACTTCCTCTTGAACTATATCTATCCACCATTATTTTTCATGAACTTGAAAAAATTATCACATAAGTGAGACATATTTTTTGTCACTTTCTCAACACTCAGATTTAGAGGCATTATAAGTATCAGTAACATTGTATTTAAATTTAATAACTTTTCTTTTAGTAGCCTCCTCATCGGAAATATTTTTCATCTTACTGCAATAGAGAGCCTATTAGTTAATCTAAAGTATAATCCTAAAAATTCTTATTCTTATCATTGGCCACATTCTTTTCATGTCATTTTTTGGAAGAGTTATTTGTACCATTTCCACTTTATTAGTTTTGTCCAAAAATTCTCCAAGAGAACTCATACCATTGGTTATACTAGTTAACCAATGGATCTTCTGGTTTATAGATTCTTTATATGTTATATTTAAGTCTTCGTATTCTTCTTGGACCATTCAAAGCTTGGTTATCTTCACCTTTTTATTACTTTAATGAGTCACTTGTAGTATCCTCCATATCTCATGACCTGTCTTACATGATGAAACATGAATATAGATGTAACGACCCGAAATTTTAAATAAATATTGTTTCCTAATTTTATGTGTTATTTTTATACTCAACAAAAATGTTTCATTTAGTAACATGAGTATAATTAAAATGAGAATGTTGGGTTTTGACTGTTATTTGACCATTGGTCAATATGACCGCTGGAAACTAAACGTTTTGACTATTGTCTCTAAATACAAGCAATCTTGGTTAATTAATATAGAAAGAAGATTCGATGGCCTCACCCAGTAGTCTTGGACCGATCGAAGCCCATCTAACAGAACTTGGGAAGGAGGTAACTGGGCTTTGCTCTGGACCAAACCCAAGCTGAACTTCATCGTATAAAGCTAGAACGGGATCGCATTCGCGAGAAGTTCAAACTGATAGAAATTACTACTCGTGCGATGTTGGCCGAGCCTCCCTCGGATTCTCTCACCTTAGCACACCTTACACTTAGGTCCTATGCTGGTGTGATAAGGGGCTATGTAAGGATACCGTAACTGTCTTGTGTAATCCTTTGTTTTAAATAAAAATTTCGATTTCTTTTATGAATTTTCAAATGACCGGATAAATATAGTATGCATTTTTTTGATGAATTTTAGAAAAAAGATATTTTAAATATGTTTATGTAAACCCTAAATAATTAAAAATGTGTAATGATTTTCAAAAAATGGTCTTCTACAATTATGTTCAGTACGAAATTTAGAGTCTAATAGGATCAACTTGATTTTTGATGAATAGTAAATTATGAATAGTGATTTTATGATTAGGATTAATAATGTGTCCAAATGGATTAGTAATCTCACTTAAAGAAAGTATTAAAATAAGCTAGGCACTTTGATTAAGTAATGTGATTCAATAAAATGGTTAAATAACGGTTTCATAAATTATTATTCAAGTATTAGTTTTTTTGGATGAATAGTGTTTTTTAATTAAAATTTTAATTAAAAATATTTAGAAAATTATTTTTATAAAATGGACTTCATTTTTGAACTCAGAGCATCGATATTATGTTAAGGTAATTTTTGGGGATTTTTCTGAAAAAAATAAATTTTCGATGAATAGTGTTTTTATTTAAAAATTAAATTAAAAATATTTAGAAAATTATTTTTATAAAATGGATTTCATTTTTGAAATCAGAGCATTGATATTTGGTTAAGGTGAAATTTTGGGATTATTCTGAGAAAGTTGAATTTTCGATGAATAGTGAAAATATAGTTTTTAAGTTATAGGTGTTTAATGACATCATTAAATGATTTATTAAGTATATATTCAATATGGTCTAATTATGAATAGTAAGATAAGGTATGAGGTGTCCCAAGTGGCCAATACCATGGGAAAATACCATGGGAAAGCCCATGGTTTTGCCAAAACCACTAATGAGGTGTCCCTTGGCCATTAATGCCTTGTCCCCTCAATTTCCCTATAAATACCCACCCTTTCCTCCTTTAGTTTTCACTCCCAACTCTCCCCCAACGAAGTTATGGTCTCTTTACTTCCCAAGGAGTCCTCTCAAGGTGCCCCCAAGCCCTCAAGGTCCAAACCTTTGAGTTTTAAGAGTTACGTTTTAAGGTAAGGGATCCGATCTCTCTCTTTCTTTTCAAGAAATATCTTTTATGTAATTTCTTTTATGCTCCATGTTCTTATGTTAAAGGGTGTTCTTTTATACTCCTATTACTTCCCTTTTCATGTTCACATAATGAGAGATCCCATCTTGCTCTCATTATTTCGTTTTATGAAGTTTTAAGTGGCGCCGTTAGGCTGCCGAAATTTTTGTAACGGATTCTTTCTCCCTTTTCATTTTTCAAGATCTATTTTCATGTAAAGTATTTCAAGTTCCTTTTTATTATTTTGGGGTATGATCTCTAAATTTATCATACTTATCTTTTATGATCATATGATAAGATACCCCATTTGATCTCTTCAATTCAGTATTTTGACGTTTTAAGTGGCGCTGTTAGGCTGCCGAATTTTTAAGTGGTTCTTCACCCTTCTCGTTTTGAAGTTCTATTTTCATGTCAATTCTTTCAAGTTCCTTTTTGTTATGTTGGGGTATGATCTCTATATCTATCATACTGGAATATTATGTTCATATGATTAGAGAACCCATTTGATCTCTTCAATTCAGTATTTTGAAGTTTTAAGTGGCGTCTTTAGGCTGCCGAATTTTTAAGTGGTTCTTCACCCTTCTCGTTTTGAAGTTCTACTTTCATGTCAATTCTTTAAAGTTCCTTTTTGTTATGTTGGGGTATTATCTCTATATCTATAATAATGGAATCTTATGTTCATATGATGAGAGACCCCATTTGACCTCTTTAATTCAGTATTTTGAAGTTTTAAGTGGCGCCGTTAGGCTGCCGAATTTTTAAGTGGTTCTTCACCCTTCTCGTTTTGAAGTTCTACTTTCATGTCAATTCTTTCAAGTACCTTTTTGTTATGTTGGGGAATTATCTCTATATATATCATACCGAACTCTTATGTTCACATGATGAGAAACCATATTTTATCTTTTCAAATCATTTTTGTTGAAGTTTAAGCAACGCCGTTAGGCTGCCGAACTTTCATAAGAGAAATATAATTTTTGTCTTCCTTCCATGTTTTTCATTTCAAATGGTATGTCCTTGAAATTTCATTACCATGATCATGTATCCTTCTTATTGTGTCCATCTACTATTTTATGGGTCATTTATGAATGTTTGACCCATTTTACCTCTCTTTTTAATGTCTTCTAAAACCTCGTAACATAGCCGTTATGCTGCAGAATTTCCGTCTCAAAATGTCTCTCTCTTTTTCTAAAGTTCTTTTATATTATTAAGTGAATAATAAAAGCTCTTTCTTCTAAAGGGGTATTCACATATATACCAAAATGTTCTATTTTAAATTCTGGGATTTACATGCATGAGACCCACCTTCCTTTTCTGTGGGTTTTAAAGTGACGTAAAGATCATGTCTTTAAAGAAGTTTTTAAAACGTTATGATTATGAAATGAAACCCATTTATTTTATGCTATATAGGTTATTTATGAAATATTTGATGATGATATATGTGGATCACATGATAATAAATGAAAATTTAAGGGTGCGCCCTGATAGCGCTCCAATGCATTGGGTAATGATGTAACCACTAGAGATTACAATTTTCACGATACCTTGGTGAATAACCTTGGTAATTTTCAAATGACACCTTGGGGATGGACCTTGGTGATATGTTCATGATTGTCTATGTTAAATGATGTAGCCACATCTTCAAGTTAAGAAAAAGTTTTATTTTTATTATGATATGCCTCATGATTTCATTTTCATGCCTTAAAGTTCTTTTCATGACTTTATTGATGTATCTCAAGTTCATATGTAAAATGTTTCACTTGTTTACCTTGCTGGGCCTTCTTCTCACCCTTCCTTTTGATGTATGTCCCCAGGTAATGAGATTTAGTAATGAGCCTAGGGTGGACATGAGGAGAATCCTTTCAAGTGTTTAAGAAGAATATCTTTTTTTGTTTCATGTTTTATGTTCCTTGTTTCCAAGACACTAAACCTTAAAGATCCTCAGTTCCGTGTAATGGAATGAAAGTTATGTTATAAAAAGACAGGATTCTATAGTTGGTATAAAAGGATGGTTTAGTTATTTGTGGAAATTAGGATATGAAAACTCTAGGAATAACCCTATAGAAAAGTTTAAATAGAGGAAATCTTCCTGGTATTTTGGTGAGTATTGAGTAAGGGGTTTCCAAGCAAATACATCCATGTCTGGATAAGAGCAGGTAGAGGTGGCTCTGGCACAGATGTACATAGGGGTAAAACCCGAAAACACCTCTTTGAGCTAGACTTGAACGGGAACTGGTACACAACAACGGGCCTTGCTGCACTCTTGGTTATGACACTCCCGGGGGATATGATTTGGTAAATTCATAAGCTTGGTATGAACCATTGTTAAAGGAACAAAGATAAAATAAAATAAAGATTCACATAAGAATATATGATCATGGATAACCTAGATGGGAACCTAGGGGATCACAAGTTAGGGTATACTTTTCTTCTACAAGTTATCCTTATATGCTTAAAGTTCCTTTTCATGATTATTGGTTAAGTATTTAAGCCTCTAATTATAATTTATCTTCTTAGTTAATGGTGGAAAATAGAATAACGTGTCCCAACAACTAATGTGATAGGAAAAGCGACAATTTCCGTATTAATATGATAGAGATGATTAGGGGATTAAAAGATGATTATTATTTTGGAAGACGTTCACTATTTTGGGGACCCTATATGATCGAGGTAAATAGATTACTATAGTATTTTCATTGAGGTGTAAGGTTGACTTAAATTTTGAAGAATTGATGAATTTAAGGGGACTTATAGTAATTTAGGTTACTTATGGGAATGATTAACCTATATTGGGTAAAATATGTTTAGGTTAGCTACTTTTGTTATAAGATTTTAGGAGTGGTTGATGTTGTCTGGAGATGAAAAATGAAGTTGTTTTGGAAGACTATGTTATCAAATCCTTCTTGTATTTGGGTTTCAATATTAGTTTGGTTTATTTTGAGGATTTTTAAGGACCGTTATTTATGGAATGGTCTATGATGAACTTTGGGTAGTACCATGGAACTTTGGAGATTTAAAAGTAGTTTCCATTCCTATGGGATTATTTATTTTTGAAGAGTCGTTTTACCTTAACCTTTCTGTTTTTGGGATAATGTTTAAAGATAGAAAAATAAATAGTTAATCTTTTGTAGATTATGTGATTCTCTAGAAGATGATTCTTGTGCTTTTATGAGACCAAGTGTTTTTGAATTCTCATCATTTGGAGAAAATATTAGTGTTGGTAGGGACTTATTAAAGGATGAAACTCTACTTGAAGGTAGGTATATTTTCTTATGTTTTTGTTCTATGTAGTAAATGAATTCCTCAAAATTAGGAAAAGAAACGTAAACCAAAAATGTTGTTGGTTTACGTTTCCTACTAGGTAATCAAAGACCGTTTACACAAATCATAAGTTTGGGATTTTCTCATGGTTAACTTTCTCCTAATCATGTTCTCTATCACTCTCCCTCAGAACTTGACCCTTTGTTTTCTCCTCTATGTCCATGTTTTCCTACATGGAATCCTAGTGTGGGTTAACTCGGGTGACCTTTGTACTTCCGTTTCTTTCTTTTAAAGTAATAGTTTTACTGACTCCTTTTCTGATGTGGGACTTTCAATGAAATTTCAAAACCCAATTTTAAAAAATTGCGAGGACGCAATTTCTTAAGGGGGGAAGATTGTAATGACCCGAAATTTTAAATAAATATTGTTTCCTAATTTTATGTGTTATTTTTATACTCAACAAAAATGTTTCATTTAGTAACATGAGTATAATTAAAATGAGACTGTTAGGTTTTTACTGTTATTTGACCATTGGTCAATATGACCGCTGGAAACTAAACATTTTGACTATTGTCTCTAAATACAAGCAATCTTGGTTAATTAATATAGAAAGAAGATTCGATGGCCTCATCCAGTAGTCTTGGACCGATCGAAGCCCATCTAACAGAACTTGGGAAGGAGGTAGCACCACTGGGCTTTGCTCTGGACCAAACCCAAGTTGAACTTCACCGTATAAATCTAGAACGGGATCTCATTCGCGAGAAGTTCAAACTGATAGAAATTACTACTCGTGCGATGTTGGCCGAGCCTCCCTCGGATTCTCTCACCTTAGCACACCTTACACTTAGGTCCTATGCTGGTGTGATAAGGGGCTATGTAAGGAGACCGTAACTGTCTTGTGTAATCCTTTGTTTTAAATAAAAATTTCGATTTCTTTTATGAATTTTCAAATGGCTGGATAAATACAGTATGCATATTTTTGATGAATTTTAGAAAAAAGATATTTTAAATATGTTTATGTAAACCCTAAATAATTAAAAATGTGTAATGATTTTCAAAAAATGGTCTTCTACAATTATGTTCAGTACGAAATTTAGAGTCTAATAAGATCAACTTGATTTTTGATGAATAGTAAATTATGAATAGTGATTTTATGATTAGGATTAATAATGTGTCCAAATGGATTAGTAATCTCACTTAAAGAAAGTATTAAAATAAGCTAGGCACTTTGATTAAGTAATGTGATTCAATAAAATGGTTAAATAACGGTTTCATAAATTATTATTCAAGTATTAGTTTTTTAGGATGAATAGTGTTTTTTAATTAAAATTTTAATTAAAAATATTTAGAAAATTATTTTTATAAAATGGACTTCATTTTTGAACTCAGAGCATCGATATTATGTTAAGGTAATTTTTGGGGATTTTTCTGAAAAAAATAAATTTTCGATGAATAGTGTTTTTATTTAAAAATTAAATTAAAAATATTTAGAAAATTATTTTTATAAAATGGATTTCATTTTTGAAATCAGAGCATTGATATTTGGTTAAGGTGAAATTTTGGGATTATTCTGAGAAAGTTGAATTTTCGATGAATAGTGAAAATATAGTTTTTAAGTTACGGGTGTTTAATGACATCATTAAATGATGTATTAAGTATATATTCAATATGGTCGAATTATGAATAGTAAGATAAGGTATGAGGTGTCCCAAGTGGCCAATACCATGGGAAAATACCATGGGAAAGCCCATGGTTTTGCCAAAACCACTAATGAGGTGTCCCTTGGCCATTAATGCCTTGTCCCCTCACTTTCCCTATAAATACCCACCCTTTCCTCCTTTAGTTTTCACTCCCAACTCTCCCCCAACTAAGTTATGGTCTCCTTACTTCCCAAGGAGTCCTACCAAGGTTCCCCCAAGCCCTCAAGGTCCAAACCTTTGAGTTTTAAGAGTTACGTTTTAAGGTAAGGGATCCGATCTCTCTCTTTCTTTTCAAGAAATATCTTTTATGTAATTTCTTTTATGCTCCATGTTCTTATGTTAAAGGGTGTTCTTTTATACTCCTCTTACTTCCCTTTTCATGTTCACATAATGAGAGATCCCCTCTTTCTCTCATTATTTCTTTTTATGAAGTTTTAAGTGGCGTCGTTAGGCTGCCGAAATTTTTGTAACGGATTCTTTCTCCCTTCTCATTTTTCAAGATCTATTTTCATGTAAAGTATTTCAAGTTCCTTTTTATTATGTTGGGGTATGATCTCTAAATTTATCATACTGATCTTTTATGATCATATGATGAGAGACCCCATTTGATCTCTTCAATTCAGTATTTTGACGTTTTAAGTGGCACTGTTAGGCTGCCGAATTTTTAAGTGGTTCTTCACCCTTCTCGTTTTGAAGTTCTATTTTCATGTCAATTATTTCAAGTTCCTTTTTGTTATGTTGGGGTATGATCTCTATATATATCATACTGGAATATTATTTTCATATGATTAGAGACCCCATTTGATCTCTTCAATTCAGTATTTTGAAGTTTTAAGTGGCGTCATTAGGCTGCCGAATTTTTAAGTGGTTCTTCACCCTTCTCGTTTTGAAGTTCTACTTTCATGTCAATTCTTTCAAGTTCCTTTTTGTTATGTTGGGGTATGATATCTATATCTATCATACTAGACTCTTATGTTCATATTATGAGAGACCCCATTTTATCTCTTCAATTCAGTATTTTGATGTTTTAAGTGGCGCCGTTAGGCTGCCGAATTTTTAAGTGGTTCTTCACCCTTCTCGTTTTGAAGTTCTACTTTCATGTCAATTCTTTCAAGTTTCTTTTTGTTATGTTGGGGAATTATCTCTATATATATCATACCGAACTCTTATTTTCACATGATTAGAAACCCTATTTGATCTTTTCAAATCATTTTTGTTGAAGTTTAAGTAACGCCGTTAGGCTGCCGAACTTTCATAAGAGAAATCTAATTTTTTTCTTCCTTCCATGTTTTTCATTTCAAATGGTATGTCCTTGAAATTTCATTACCATGATCATGTATCCTTATTATTCTGTCCATATACTATTTTATGGGTCATTTATGAATGTTTGACCCATTTTACCTCTCTTTTTAATGTCTTCTAAAACCTCGTAACATAGCCGTTATGCTGCAGAATTTCCATCTCAAAATGTCTCTCTCTTTTTCTAGAGTTCTTTTATATTATTAAGTTAATACTCAAAGCTATTTCTTCTAAAGGGGTATTCACATATATACCAAAATGTTCTATTTTAAATTCTGGGATTTACATACATGAGACCCACCTTCCTCTTTTGTGGTTTTTAAAGTGACGTAAAGATCATGTCTTTAAAGAAGTTTTTAAAACGTTATGATTATGAAATGAAACCCATTTATTTTATGCTATATGGGTTATTTATGAAATTTTTGATGATGATATATGTGGCTCACATGATAATAAAGGCAAATTTAAGGGTGCGCCCTGATAGCGCTCCAATGCATTGGGTAATGATGTAACCACTAGAGATTACAATTTTCACGATACCTTGGTGAATAACCTTGGTAATTTTCAAATGACACCATGGGGATGGACCTTGGTGATATGTTCATGATTGTCTATGTTAAATTATGTAGCCACATCTTCAAGTTATGAAAAAATTTTATTTTTATTATGATATGCCTCATGATTTCATTTTCATGCCTTAAAGTTCTTTTCATGACTTTATTGATGTATCTCAAGTTCATATGTAAAATGTTTCACTTGTTTCCCTTGCTGGGCCTTCTGCTCACCCTTCCTTTTGATGTATGTCCCCAGGTTATGAGATACAGTAATGAGCCTAGGGTGGACATGAGGAGAATCCTTTCAAGTGTTTAAGAAGAATATCTTTTTTTGTTTCATGTTTTATGTTCCTTGTTTCCAAGACACTAAACCTTAAAGATCCTCAGTTCCGTGTAATGGAATTAAAGTTATGTTATAAAAAGACGGGATGCTATAATAGACACTTCTACTTATAGCACAGTATAAAATTTATTAACTTTATAATTCAAAACATATTTTACCATGTCATTTCCTACCAGAGTCTCTAGATCAACATTGGGTAGCTTATATGGATTAACCATGATGGTCAAGTGGTCCACACTTAGTTGTTTCAAGTAAGATTCTATAATGTCTTGCCAGTATCCATAGTCACTCCCATCAAAGAATGGGGGTTTATGTGGTATCCAGCCATCATTGGAATTGACACCTACCATCTTAAAAATAATACCTTTCTTTTTATTCTTAGACTATTAATTCTATGATATGCGGTTAACACATAGTTAAAAATAAGTAGTAGAAACACTAACCTATCAGAGATAATATTTTGATACCAAATGTTTGATATCAGAACCACATATCTATTGACCTACCTAGTATAAAAATTATTGGGTAGTTATCAATGAAAAATATGACTAGGGTTGAATAGTTTCTTTAAAAATTTAAAGATAAAAATAATCAGATTTTATAAAATATTAATTTCTAATGATTACAGTGTTCTTGATATGAGTTGTAGTAGAAATAAAAATGAAATAACATAATATTTATAATGGTTCAGATCAGAAATATCCTAGTACACTCCTTAATCTCCTATAATCCTCGAGGAGATTGGTACCCACTAAGAAAATCACTTTTAAAGGTGTTAGATCATTTTTATACACCCCTCCTTCAAAACAACATGTAGGCATAACCTATGCTTGATATAGGAGACTAACCATATCTATTATACCTATCTTTTGACTGGGAGTCACACCCCCATTCTTCCTTTTAGGAGGTAGAATAATGAAAGAAATGAAATAATTCATTTTTTTGGAAAAGAATAATCCAGGGACAAATAAATTACAAACAGAAAGAAACAAATTACAATAATAAAAAAGATTCAAGAAAAGTAGCATATTATTAAAATGTTTAATAATTTTAACATCAATGGTTGTTGATCACTTGGAAGGAACAAATGTGAATGATTAAGTACTTAGATGATCACAACTAGAGTGCAGAAGTCACATATGATTGTAAAAAAATTTGAGAGTATCTAGAATGTCAAAATGTATCAACACTAATTTTCTTGATGATCTTCATAAGTATATGTTTCTATTACTTTAATAAATATCATGTATTCTTAAAACAAGATCCTATAGGAGAGTTTCCATGTCCAATATCTTCATGATACTTGTTAGTGCATAATAATAGAAATAAAATAATTGTTACCTTTGTTTTCTAAATATTCATTAAAAAATATAGAATTGAAATATGGATTTATATTTATTCATTAAATATTAAAATAAAACATTAAACAGTGTAAGTAATTTTTTTAATCAATTTACAATTATAAAAAATTGAAATAAAAAAATAATCCTATAGATTATACATATAAAAAAAATACCGAAAAACCATAGCATGACATAAACTTAAAACTACATAAATGAAAGTTTATAAAACAGTGTTACAAATATTTTTTACACAGTCTAAAATTATAATTCAATATAAAATAATATTAATTTTAATAAATGAACTATTTTTAATAACATCAATTGAAATAAAAAATAAAATTGTAGAAACCTAAAATTTTAACTAATGGTTACTCATGACCTAACACTGAAAACAGAGAGTGGTGGCTCATGACCTACAATTGGAAATTTCCAATGATGTCTTAATAGGGAGTAAGATACCATTGAAATTTCAATAAAAAATAAAATAATCCAAGAAAAAAAAAGTGTTCTATGACACTAAGAAATTATAGTCTTCAAGAGAAGCAATAATTTTTTTCTTCCTTTAGATAACTAATGGTAAATTATGACTGGCCATTAGAGATGTCCAGTGGTGACTCATGACCTTCCATTGGAGGTATCTAATGGTGGATCATTGAAATTCATTTCCAGACAATAGAAATATAAAAAAAATAAAGAAATCAACTAATAAAATATAAAATAACTTCAAAGATTAAGAATAATGAACTAAATAGAAATAAATAAGATTCTTCCAGTAAAAGAAACTACAACAGAAAATATAATTAAATGAACCTAAGAAGATGAAACAATATAGAGTGAAAAAAATATTATAAATAATCTTATGATAAAATATGAAAACAAATTTAAACAACCATAAATAACTTTTTCATCCGATTAAAGAAGGGGAAGCTCCCATGGGAGATTGATAAACCTACTATGAACAATCTTTTCAAAAAGGGAAGAACAATTAGTGGGTAAAAAAATATCCCACAATTTATTTCAAATGGTGAGTAACAGACCCACCATTGATGTCTAATAGTGCATAATGTGACCCACTATTGATGTCTAATGGTGAGTAAAAAGGATCACCAGTGAAATCTAGTGGTAGCTTAATGACCCACCCTTGGGTTCTTCTAATGGTGACCCAACTCACCCACTATTGTTTTTTTATAGTGACTCGAACTACCCACTGTTGATATTTTCCAATGATGGATCAACTCACCCACCATTGGTATTTTTCCAAAAGTGACTCGATGAGAAACCAATAAAGAATAATTTGTACTAGAAGAACAAACTAAGGAAGAAGATAAAGTTCTAATAGTTTATAACTCAAAATAATATGCATAATGATATGTTGAAACCAAACGAGAAAATATTGTAGGCTAGAAAAAAGTCTAACCACTATCAAGAGTTTAATATGATAAAAAATAGCAATAAATTATAGTTTAAGATGAAGGGAAGAGACGAACTGGTACAAAAACACCGGTGAACAAGAGAAAAGAATGAAATATTAGGAAGATGATGAGTTTTGAATAAAGTTTTTGTGGGAGTTCCAAAGAAGCTTCGAGATTATAAAAAGATAAAATAGATGAGATTAAAAGGATCTGAGGGCTGAGATAGTATTTTAGTTTTTAAAGTTTGGGTAAATAGTAATCATATAACACTGTCCCATAATGGAATAAACAAGCGTAGGGGGAGAGATATATCAATCAGTATGTGCTAATCCTTTGTTTGAATTAAAAAAAACGTACACACATGAGGCCATGAACCAGTGGGTGAGCTATCCCAACCTATGTGCCTACGTGAACACTGTGTAGTCCTTATACATGAGCTCGCATGCTAAAAGCGTGCACTATTCTTCACTAGTGGCTAAGTCTCCTTGTGGTCTACCATTGGCGGGCCTTCCCATGGGGTTGAACCAATGAGTCCCCTATATGGTTTAGGGATATACAAGTTTCCACACTAATTATGGCCCATATTTTTTACTAAATAGAATAATCATAATTAAATTAAAATATAAAAACATTAGTATCATTAATTTTTTAACAAATAACATTGTTAAAATAATTACATAACTTTTTCTATAACTTTGTATTTAAAAAATATTAATTAATTAAAACACTTTAGAATTTAATAAGATGTTAAAGGATAGTAATTTATCAAATCACATATTAGTGAAAACGTATTATATCACTTTAAAATACTAATAGTTATACCATGTTTTCTCATCTCTAAGAAGGTTTCAAGGATAAAGTGAAGTAAGAAATAAATGATATCATGATTACACTAATCAAGTGAAAATTGAAAATGGATTAATATTGAATCATGATCATTAAATAAATCTCATTCTTGCATCCTTTCAACATAGTTACTTTAAATTTATTGAGTTTCATAAAATTAACTATATAGACAAACCACTTCAGTATCTTTTGGGTATAGCTCACCAAGAAAATAATAACTTAAATAAAATCAAATCTTTAGTTCTTACAGTGAAAAATTTTAAAGACAAGGTTAAAAGGCCAATGTAAAGTACACTATCAAAATATCCTTTACAAATTCCTTCTAATAAATGAAATATAAAATATTATAGCATCAAATAAGAGGTTATTTTCACCATACGTGGAAACAAAAGTCAATGGAAGATAAATTTCAATGAACTAAAAAAAATAAAGTGAATACTTTTACTTTAATAATATTAATAACTATGTGTAATATTTCTATTTTATTTTTTGGGTATTAGATACTATATGTGTTTCACACATTTTTATCCAAATAAAAGTACCAATAATGTTCAAAAACATTACTATATGTCAAGGTGAATTCTACGCATGGTTTAGAATGGGTGATTACTACATTAGAATTGAGATGCGCATGATTTTTATTAGCAAGTGAATGATTCTTGTGTAACTATAAAAATATTCTAAAATCCACTATACCATTTATCTCTATATTCTTTGGATATAACAATACATTATTACTTTTGGAATGAATGTTGTTTTTGGTTTCATGTACACAATTAGTATTTTACTAATACTTGAATCATTAGTAAAAAATTATGAATATAAAATATAATACTTAGTATTACCAATTTGTGGAAAGATAATTCTTTGTGAAGTAAAACTAAAATTAGTTGTCAAGGATATACCCAGTATGCTGATTAGAATATTTTGATATAAAAAACTTAGGTATTATCTACAAACTATCTTATCATGTTTTAGATAAATAAACCTTTATAAATAAAGGTAACCCATAATGCGTCTCCAAATAGTTAATTATGATATGTGTGAAATATTTCAAGTATAATATAATAGTAAATTTATAAAATTTATGAGATTCATTAAATTAATTTACAGAATGTAAGATTGAAGTAAGAAACATACATAGTTTTATGATATGTGTTGCTAAAGGCTATTAGTTAAATAATATATTAACATATCATTCATTGATCATGAATATATATTAGATTTATTCATAAACTCACATTTTATTATATACATTAGAGCCATGATGTGATTAAAATTCATATCGATGTTTATTTTTTTAAGTATTCATTGATTAAAAAAATAGAGTGGCATAATTCCAAAAATCAAAATTACTTATACAAATTAGATCCATGATTTTAATAAAATAATGATTAATTATGTTTCTTATATGTTTTTAAAAGTGCTTCCTAATATTTTAAAGTCATGCATTGAAAATAACTGCATTAGCCCTTTACTATATTCCAAATATAATGAAAAAATGGATATAATATGAGTTATAATATGAAATAAATCTATTATTTAATACTCCATGTGTTTAGATACAAAGAGTTTGTGAATGATATGTTGATAAACAAACTTGAATCAAGAAAAACAAAAAGTGAATATAAGGTAATTGTCAAAATTTTTTTAAGGATATTATATGAATCTCTATGAGGGAAAAGATATATTTAAGTGATAGACTATATTTCTATAAAGGGGTACACATCTCTGTTCGAGAAAGTGGGATAAATATTGACTTGGATTATGAAAAATAATGAGATTAAATAATTTTTCTCACATGGACATGTTCAACAAGAGCTCAAGGGATACAAATATTCCAAAGACACATACTCCATAGGATGATTAAAACCAAGAGAGTTGGTTTTATATCCACCGTGGTGGGTGATATATTATTCAATAAGAATAATGATTCGTATAAGTAGTAAGTAAATGGAAATAAGATAAAATTATAAGTTATTTTTTATTCAAAAAAATGGATTCCATGCACCAAAATCTAATTTATAGTTTGGTAGCTTTTCTAATTGATGTAAATTGATTGGTGGGAATTCAAGAGAAGCTATACTTGGGTGGTACGAGCCTTGTAACAATAAGGCTTGATTGGTTTTTCCAACTTATCATTCTTAAATATATTAGAATTATACTTTTTATAAAAACTTTCTGTGATCATTATATTGAAATTAAATGTAAATACCACATTTCTTTTAAGGAGTTTACATGACAAAACCAGAAAGGGTTAGTTATAGAATAGAATTCTAATATGGAGTGAAGGATGTAAAGATCCATTTATAGATTAATGAAAGTATCATGATCATACAATATTCATTTGTAATAAATGTATTCCATGTGGATATAAGAGGTTATTGGGAGAATCATATATTTCCAAGTAAAATATGTCGATAATATAATTTTTTTTGTTAATCATACAATCAGCTAAGATTGGGATGAAATTAACTCTCCAAACATTTAATTAAAGTAGTAACCCATGTTATAGGGAACATTATCTACCATGGTATATCTAATGGGTTACTTGAACCAAGTAAAAATATATACACTAAATATTGTATTAGAAAAATCTGAGAGCGAATTGTTGCCATTTTCACATGGCCTTAATATCTCCAAGAAGGCATTGATAAGACATAATAGTAGTTTAAAATAGTGAGTATAAATCCATATGATTATATGATGGATCTCTCATTTATTCCATGACATATACTATATATGATATTCCAAACACATTTATTATAGTAGGAAAATATTAGATAAATCTAGGAGAACTGCATGGGAAGTAGTCGGTGTTGTCCAATAGTACCTTAGAAAGTACAATGGATGTGTACCTAGTACTTAAAGATGAATTAACACTAGTTATCAACATGAAAAACTAATATTTGTATTGATAAATTCATGTAATATCATAGTATGGATAAGTAAATGGGAAAGAGAATCCCACTAAATCCATTGATAGGTAAATCTATAAATACTTAGTTTGTTACAACTTTTGATGTAACTAAAGAATTGGTATAAAATATACAAATATGTGTCCCAGTTCTTGGAACTATACCCACAGTACTGGAAAATATGTCATGTTTAGAAAGTGGTAAAAAGGAATATAATTGGAAATATCTTCTCTTAAGTGGTTTTAATCAAGGAGTATAATTTGAAAATATTAGAGTATCTATACAGGAAGACATGGAAGGCCTAATGAAAAAGTAATTACTCAGCAGAATCATGATAGTATAATGTCAGAGCTAAAGGGGATACTTAGCAAGTGGAATTTAGTGTAGGTGGGAGTGTTATTAAAGTGGGTTCCCTAGACCCAACTTTAATAGTACTTTTTATTACCATGTCATGTATATATAGATTTATGAATGATGTTGTATTACCACAATAGTATTGGTACTTCTAAATCCACAATTTAAATGGTAATTTCCTTACATTATTTATCATATAAGCAGGTTATAATAGTTCCTAAATATAATGAGAACCACAAGATACTATTCCAGTAATAAAAAATATACTATGTTCAATATATATCACATTGATGGGAAAAATGATATATAACTATCAGGTGATGGGGGATCCTAAGAATTGAGAATTCTACTCATGGAGTTTGCACTTGGTTATCTCGAGTAGAGGAGGTCATAAATACTGAACCACCAATGAAAACACCACATGTTTTAGGTGTCATTTTATATTCTTACATACAAGCATGTTTATTGGTATATAGAATTGATATCATCATCAATATGTATCATTTGATTACACACTATGATGAAAGATGAAAACTGTGACATGTATTTCTGGTGAGGTTGCCTTCATTGGGTGCGACATTAGTGGTATGACATTAGTTGAGTGATCAAGATAATATTTTTCACTTCTAGAAGGAGGAGATATCTCATGCCCATTTTACTAGGATGGTAGTACCTCTATTAATTCCATGACCATGGTGTTTAAATTTAAGTCTATATAGTAAGGTTATAAATAAATAAAGCAAGAAAGGATGATGACACGAAGTGTGTGTCCTTCTTTATTAGATATCATGAGACCAAGAGACTATATTACAGAGAGAATGTTCATATAAGGTCATCATTTCTATGAAATTACTCATCTTCTTAGGGGCTATGATGTATTGCTAGATACCACCCTTGGTTTGTGGGTATGACTAATTTCTATCGAGATAAGGTCTTATAGGGTCACACACTAAGTGTATTCAAAATTTTATTGAATTGAAGTTTATGATGAAGTAGGACCCACATGTGGGGGTAGTGAATGTTTGAGTATGAACTATTATAGGTAAATTAATTTAATTATATTATTAATGTTTAGAATAATGATGATTGAATTTATTTCTCAAGGTATTCACAAGTTATTTAATTATAAAAGTGAAAATACGAAAAATATTTTTTTTCAACAAACGTTACACTTTCAAGGTTCATCAAATTATAATGGGAGGAATGAACTGAGTTAGTGGATCATAATTAACCACATAATATTTAATAATTTCATAAGTTATTTGTGAAATATTTTTGGCATTTATGACATGTATACTTAATTATTCATGTTTTTATGGTTGAATTTAAGAGGTTAAACTTATCTTGGGGATTAAGTAAAATTTTGGAAAGTTTAACATACTTTTTAATATCATTTTTGGTACATTAATAGTGGAACACACTATTTTCATGATTTTAGAGAGATAATATCTCCTCTTATTTACTCTCCCATGTTTTAGAGAGATAAACTAAAGGAATAATTTTTATTTATTTATTCTGTCTTGTGAATCGATCACCTGTTCTTTACATGATTGAAGTGATGTCATGAAGTATTTCTATTTCAACTGATAGCTCATGAGTATTAAAGAATGGTGATCTAGGAGATACAATTCATGTAAAAAATATCTAGATGATACCTCTATTTGTACTTTGAGCTACAATACACAATAAATAAGGGGATATAATTGAAATTAAAAATCAAACAAGGTACCATTTATAGTTTCATTCGATTTTCCCTTAATATTAAACTAGATCGCATGCAATCCATGAGAGAATCTAGGTAGGGGTTTCCAGAATTGATGTTGTGACATGAATTTGGACCCAATTTTTTTTAAAATACTTTTTATTCATGATTTTGCAAGCCCAGGGTTCTTGCATAAGTCCCTTGCACATAAGGACCCTTACACGTTAGATACTTTACCATTTTCCACAACCAACTTTGGTGACCCTTACGTATTAACCCTTATGTATAGAATCACCCTTACACATATCATAATTTTCTATTTTCCTAGTCTAGATAACCCCTTATGTATTATAGGGTTAATTCAGTAGTTTATAAAATCTCACTGCCTTCTATGAACCCTAATGTATTCCATAATATTAAATATTCCTTATTGCATATTCTGTATCAGAGTTTGAAATTTTCCTTTTATATATTGCAAGAAATCCAAAATATCAAACATATGACTTTTCAAATATTCTATATAAGATTTTACATATCAAAATTTATTCCGTGAGAGTTTAATTGTACACAACATTAGATACACTATAAAGACCTTAACATTGTTGAGGTCCTGAACCAGCCTTACTAGTTTTATCACATGTGATCCTTTACACACTATAAAATATCAACTCATGAAGTGACCTTTACTAATTCCAAGGTGATTTATTCTCACATAGGTACATTTCATGATAAAACCCTCCATTTTTGAAGTGTGATGGTCACTTACTCAACCCCCTGCCATGGCACGGACCTCACTTTCCATGGTAAGACAAACCATATATATTAAAAATATTACATAGGGCTAACGAAAATTTAATATGACTCTCATGATTCACATTATATATCTTCTAGGCCTCTAAAAACACCCAAAACCACATTTTAAATATGTTTCAACTCATAAACCCTAATTTGAGTCACAATTTTCAAAACATCCCCGACTCTTTGACCAAAAATTCAAATTTCCCATGATTTTACCAACCCATAATGATGCGAGTCTTTAAAAACTCCCCACCATAACACTTATTATCCCTAATATGTACTATAGTTCATCATCCCCTAATTGTACTTGTCTATGAACCCTAAAGAATTACCCAAATTCTATGTCTCCCACTGGTTATGATCATGCCAACACTGTACCCAAACTAACTCCACTACTCAAAACCCTACCATCTCACATATCATGACACTGATTATCTCGATTCCCCAGTTTTGATGGAATTTATGAATTCTAAATTTATAGATAAAACACTTTTGTTTAGCATCACTAGTCTACACCACACCACCTCTCTCTCAATGTTATACTTGAGCATCACATAACCATCCTTATCAAAATATCCTATCTAACTACCATTTCTATTTCCCTAATACAAGGACCCACCTTAGTGTTCATGTTAGTGTGATTCCCATGAGTTTTGATATTCTATAGACCCAATCACTCTAATGACATATTTACCAAAACACACACCCTGCTATACCATCCAACCATCATTCCATATATAACTAATGTTAGTTACTGAGCATACTTACTTTCGTAATCTTCACTAGTCAATATCCCCATCTTAGGATTTTATACTTACCACACATAAATTATTCACTCATATACAAGAACTATAAAAAACCATAACCTTTTTCGGGTTGGGTCCAATAATGTCATGAGCCGACCCACCGGGGCCTGCCTGGATAGTGGAAGATCGAGCATCCACAAACCTAGTCCCACCTCTATAGGTCAGGGGCTGGAGATAAGCACTGAGAAGGTATTACTAAAATGGGAGGCATTTTCCTAAAGTACCTACACACACACACCTGACCATCCCCATGTAAAAGTGTAGAGGAATAATAATAAAAGACAATAACTTTTAGATTAAATGGAATGCATGTAATAACCTCTAGGGAATACAGAAGAATGTGACAATGAAATATGAAAAGTAAAAAAGAAAAATACATGACCTCCCAAAAAAGATGTCAATCTAAAAAAAATTAGAATAGAAAATATCCTAGAGAGCCAAAATCTCAATATATAGGCCCTTACCACCATACACAGTCTATGAACCCGATTATCTCTATGATTCAAAGAAATCATTATTGACATTTACATCATTTGAAAAGACACAACACACGCAGAAAAATCCCATGTAGGGGTGAGTATAGACATACCCACTTGGGCTCCTAGAAAACTAAAGAGGGAGAAATAAAATACACAATTGAAGTAGTTAGATCAACCCCAAAGCAAGAGGTAAATGAAACCCAACAACATATATATATATATATATATATGATCATATAAGAAACCCAAACAAGAGAGAAAGAGGATATCAATATCACATCCCATCCCATGAAAAGGAGTCTTCCTACAGCTCTAAAACTCTATTATTGATGGATAATATCTTGTTTTTATATCTGAATAAGTCATGATTTGGGCCCACACCTCAACACTATTCTACATCCCAAGGGAGCATGATCTTAATAATATTGAGGAACCATTCCCTAGTAAAAAAGGAGTATTCTACTCATTAGATAGAGGAAAAACACCCATGAAGGGGAGTATCATATTTATATCTATGCATAGAATCTGGGGTACCCATGCCCTGGTTTGACAGGGGAGTACCATCCCCATATATAGAGGAATTGTGCCAATATAGGGAAGTATCATCTCTATGTATGAAATAATGAGTATAGAGGACCCGTGACCTGGTGTGATATGGGAGTATTGTCTCCATGGATAAAGGAATGATTCCATGGTACAACAGAGGAGTGCCACCTCTATTTTTTAAAAAGTATGGGTGATCCATTCCTTGGTGAGACTAGGGAGTACCATCCCCTTAGATATAGGAACCGTACCCTAATACGACATGGGGGTATGAAATATTCTTGGAAAAAAATATAGGGTACTCATAACCTAGTGTGATAGGGGAGTACCATCCCCCTGGATAGAGGACCATCACCCTATTATGACAAGGGAGTACTGCCTCTACCTAGAAAAAGAGTATGGATAACCTTCACCCTAGTGTGATAGGGGAGTGCCGTCTCCATCTGAACTCTTTGATGATCTTGTCTGATCAATTTCATTTTCAAGAATCTCTTAAATAAGTACCATTATTAAAATATCTTTCATCATATCTTAAAATACACTACAAATTCCACCATCACATTCTACATGAAAAAACACTTTGGTTAGGCTACTCGTGGGCCAAAATCCAAGTAAAAACAGAGTATATATGAGAGGTATAAGTTGTAGAGGTAAGTACACAGCTTGTATGGGGGTCCACATTGTGTGTGACCTCGCCTCCTCACCCATATGTGTCTCATATGGACCCAATTAAGAATCCATGTCTCTATACAAGGTGTTTATGGGCCCCACATGGCATGTATCGACCACCCAGGTCCTTTCCATGTGCTTCTGGCCATGCTAGTGTCTTTCAAATCATGTGGTGAAACTCGACATTCACTTGTTCATGCTCGGGTAATAACATATGCCCTTTTACTCCTAGATTACACAACATTTCCTATCACATATGGTCCTAGGCATGTGCAACTGGAACATGGCCCAGGTACCTAGGGAGAGTCACATGGGATGTGGCCTAGCCACACAACGTGCAATCCTTATCCTTTTATTGATACCCTAGACACCACATCTGGGTAACTACACAACATGTGTTCATCTTAGTACATGTTGTGTATTTTGGTTTTTCACAAAAATACAGTTTATTCACACAAAATCCAGATCATGGACCGCTAACATGATTCCTACCATTTGAACACCATAAACTAGTGAGGTTTTCATCCAGCCATCAATATCAGCGATCTAGTGTCCATAAATTGGATCCTAATCACCTGCGGTGGCCCGTTTCATGTCCCACATGACTCCATTTTATTCTTCTTGGTCCTAGATCCTATATCCATGAGAATCACCACTCTCATTCCAAAATGGATCTCAATCCATCCACAAATCACCATCCTGATCATCATTGGTAAAAACTCTACGAATCAGAGGGTTTGATCTTTCTTGAACCCATGTCGGGAAAGTCGAATCATGACCCCATAGGACAAAGAAAAATAAATAGAAGAAATATGGGGGGAAAGTACCATACAAAGGGTGATAAACATCATAGGTCAAAATTTCTTGGGCAATGATTTTAAGGAGGGGAAACTAGAGTGAGATCATGGCATTGAAAAATAATAAATTGTATAAAACCATTCAATTCAACATTGGGCTCATGCAAAGGGTGGGTATATGTATAATAAAAAGAAGATAATCAAATATCCATGCTAAAACTTTTAATCATGTGTGTAAACTAAAATTGAAGAGCCCAACCTTGATTTTGGATCAATCTTTGGTGGAGAACACATTTTCCATTGATGGGGAAGATCTGCTGCATTCATTTTCTATCAATCCACCTCGATTAGATTGTCATTCATCATTCAATTCTGATTCACCAATGAATAATGCTTTGAATATCCTACCAAATATCCTAGGGTTATGTGGATAACCCTTGTTAATTACCATAAGAGGATATTTAAAGAGTAAATTAGGATACAGGTATTAAATGAAGTAATTGAATAAATAAATTAATCAATCCACTCAAGATATCTGCAAATGGATTCCTTATCCGAACATATGGTTTCGACCAAATTTATTTCACACATAGAGTAAAATCCAAATTACATATTCAACTATTGTCTTATATTTAAGATTCAAGACTCCATTGATTATATATTCCATCATTTATAAAAAACTATGCGTGCATGATATAAATATATTTAATATTTTTATAAAATTAATTATGAGCTCATCGGGCCTTGAAATGTTGTGTTGTCTCAATTCATAACTCTGAAAATATTCCTTAATATATTTCTAAGTCTTGCAATAAAAAAATATTCACTACATTGTTCTTTCCTTCATTGCTTTTCATCATCTAAAACCACAAACTAGGAAAAAAGGTGGATATATTGAGCTCGTATCTGGCTCTCCCACTCCCAGTAGCTCTCCTGCATGATTTCATGCCGCCAAAGCACACAAACCAAAGGAATACTCCATCCTTATAGGATCCAAGCCTTCCAACCCTTAATCATCACCAGTTACTTTGTGAAGGTGGATCCATCCTCAATGTCCATATCAACCTTGTCAATAACATGACTAGTATCATACATGTATCTCCTCAACTATGCGACGTGGAAGATTCTAGGCACCTACTACAACTATGGGGGTAAATCTAGTTGGTAATATACCTCTCCAACACTCTGTAGGATCTTGAATGCTTCGATAGACATTGAGGTTATCTTGCCTCCCCAGATGAATATCCACAATCCTCTTCACAGGGAGACTCTCAGTAAAACTTGTTCTCCCTAATTGAACTCCAATGGTCCATGACATCAGTCAACATAATATTTATATCAGCTATAGGCTGTCCTCATCTTCTCATGAATCATCCAGACCTTCTTCATCATCGCTTGCACCATCTCTGTCTCTACAAGAGATGCCTCACTGATCTCAGTCCAGGATAAGGGTGACCTATAGGGTCTCCCATACAGGGCATCGAAAGGTGACATGATGATAGTAGAGTGATAAATATTATTATAAGAAAAATATAATAAAGGAAAGTGGTCCTACTAGATTCAACCTAATTCTAACACAGAATCACTTAGTATATCCTCTAAACACCTATATAGCATGCTCAGTTTTCCCATCAGTATATGGGTGAAAATATGTAATCATCATCAATGGGTTCCCAAATTCCTCCTTCAAATCTCTCTAGAACCATGACATGAACCTCACATCACAGATAGAGATAGAAATTTAGGAAACCCCATTATGGTGGATGAACTCCCATATGTAAAATTTCCTCAAACTCTCCACCAAACTTTTCTCCCTGATAGCAAGGAATCTCAAAAACTTGGTAAGTCGGTCAACTATCACTTAGATGGAATCATGTACTGTTGCTGTCCACAAAACCCGTATCATAAATTCCATGCATATTCCATCCCATTTCCACTCTAGGAACTCAAGAGTCTACAAAAAACCTACCGAAATCCAGTGATCAGCCTTCACCCGCTGACTTGTGAGGCTTTGAGAGATAAATTTGGCTAGTATCTATCTCATTCCAACCCACCAAAACTACCACATAATGTCCTCATACATATTCCCTACACCAAGATGTACAACTGAAGGATATGTGTGAAAATTTATCATCACCTCCTCTTGTAACATGATCAAAACCACCATCCATCCATAGAAAAGGATGATGTGATTTCCTCTTTCAAAGAATACATTGAGCGTATATACTAAGGATATATGGTCAAATAGGACCTCACAGTTGATGTTTACTAATTGAGACTACCTCACATGCTGGAGAAGTGGAGGAGTTTATACCTTTAATTGAAGATAAGATACACCCCTCTCCTTTTTCAGGGTTAGCTACAAAGAATCCAAGTTCTTAGACACTTCCTCCCCAATATGAGAATGAGACTTCATGCTAAGGGAATATTTTACCACATTTCCCTTTATAGTTCTATATAATATCTCAAATTGATAGTCCAATAGTACCTCCAACTAGTGCCTCTATATCAGGTTTAGATCTCTCTACATTAATAAATACTTGAGGCTCCAATGGTATTAGTAAACAACAAAGAACTCCCCCAAAAGATAGTGTCTCCACATACTTAGAGCGAAGACTACCACTTCCAACTCCATACCATTAGTCATGTAATTCTGTTCAGGGGTTCTCAACAACCTCGACCCATATGTGATCATTTTCTATCTCTACATCGACTCACATCTAATCCCAGATCTAGAGGAATCACAATATAATATGTACTCCACACCCACCTTCGGTAGTCTCAAAATAGGACCACTAGTCAGCCTCAGCCTAAAATCCTCAAACGATCTCTCACACTACTCGGTCTAGGTAAATGGATGCCCTTTCCACATCAGCATGGCCAAAAGTGCTGCAATACTAGTGAATTCTTCCACAAACCTCCTGTATTACACATCCAAGCTAACAAAACCCCACACCTCTAACACACTATTGGGTGGATCCTAAGAAATAACTACATCAATCTTCCCCAGTTCTATAAATAATACTTTCTCAAAAATAACATTCCCCAAAAAATAAAACCACATAAATCCATAAGTAGAACATTGAGAGCATATCATAAAGTTGGTGATCCCAAATAAAGTTAAGAACCATCCTAAAGTTCTCTGCATGCTCCTCCTCTAACATAGAGTAGATGAGTATGTCATTAATGAAGTCCACAAAAAATCATCTAAATATGGATGGAAGACCTGGTTAATCAGATCCATAAATACAGTGGGGGAATTCCTCATTCCAAAACGAATCACCATGAACTGATAGTGTCCGTAGCGATACCAGAATTCCAACTATGGAATACCATCCTTGCGAACCCTCGATTAGTGGTATCCAAAATTGAGATCGATCTTTTAAAACCATATAATGCCTCATAAATGATCAAATAGGTCATCAATAATCAGAAATGGGTACTTGTTATTTATCATGGCCTATTTTAGGGGATGGTGATCAATATAAATCTACAATCTTCTATCCACCTTTGTCATAAACAAAACTGAAGTTGAACAGGGGGACACACTGGGTTTGAAAAAACCCTCTCTAAAAGGTCCCCTAACTTCAACCTTAGATCCAAGATCATGGTAAGGGACATATGTGTAATGGTATATGCCTTACTGTCTATTACTTTTCTAGTTTTGGTTGTTATAGGTCTTTATAGGAGGTTTTGAGATTTTTCAGTGGAGATTGGAGCTGCAGAAGAGTTTCTGTAATAAATACACACTATGTAAGTGCATTCTAAGAAATGTAATGGTGGTTCATGGTCTATGTGAGGTTATTTAAAAATGTGTAATAAATCAAGTGTTTAATCCTTTTATTTAATGTTTTTTCTAACTAAACTTAAAAATCACAAAATTATACAATGTGAAAAGGGACTACACATAATGTAAATCCTCAGTACAGTGCAGTTAAAAAGTTTAGAGAACTTAAGATTATCTAAAACCCTATAAACTATATTCCTATCTTGATTCGAGTGAGTCCTAGGTGCCTTAATGATTCCTTGAATCCCTCCTTTATGCCTCTTTGATCTATTGGTTTTGGTGGATTTCTGTTGGCAACCTGTGGTAGGTTCTCCTCCATTTATTGGTTGATTTTCTTCTATTATTCTTCATAGTTTCACTGAAGTGGCATGGTTTGGTTTGGTTTGTGTGTATAAGATGAATTTGGATGATATTTGGGTGTGATGTAGATTGATATATATTTTCTCATTGTGTGGTTGTGGTTTAGGGGTGTTCTTCTTTGCCCTATGGTGCACAACGATTTGGAAAGATTCTTTGTGGTAAGGAATCCATCATTTATCTTTTTTTGTGTATCATGAAGGAGGGGTTTGATTTTTTTACCTATGGGTTAGGGTTTTTATGGCTTAATAAAAGATAAATAATTGGTTAAATTGAAATTTAAAGGGTAAATTGGTTTGATTCACATGATTTTATAGCTTTGATATAATTTTTATGTGATGGATTGTATGGGATTAATGCCCCTACTAAAAATTATGGATGTTGGGGGATTTTTTGTGTGTTGGTTGATATGTTCTATGAACCTTGTGATTGTTTTTATTGTTGTGATATCACCCTAAAATGGAAATTGGATAACCTCTTATATTTGGATAATAAAATGGTTGCTCCAGGATTATGGTTTGTGTGATAAATCCCCTAAAATAAAGTATAATATGATAAAATCATCATTGTAAATTTTTGAAATAACCTTGATGTGTTGTGACATATGACTGTGCTTCTAGGGTGTCTTCTGGCGGGGTTCGTGCATGGTATGGGGAGGTAATGAGGTTGATTTACTATATGTTCACGAAACCCTATACAATAGTTATGGAAGTGGTTGTGTTGTGGAAGAGGTTTTTTTAGGTGAGATGTTATGTGGTTGGGATTTTGGGGTGGTGAACCTAGGTGTCTTTGGGTGAGGTGTTTTGTGACCTTTCTTGTGGGGTGGTGTGGTATACAAAAGATATGCGAGTTCTAGGGCATACGCCATTGGGGTGTGAGAGTGGAATACCAGTGGGAAAGAGGTGTAGGGTACTCTTGTCAATGTGATTATTTTTATATTATATTACATGACTTTTTTTATTTGGTGAGTGTTACTTTATGAGGTTGGGTTGGTTAGTATATATGTTTCGGTGCTGTTTAGTTCTGCTGTTTTCTCATCAATACATTAGTAAGATTCTTTCATATGTGTATGAGATTTTTTGGTTTTACTATTGAGTATACTTGTATGATCACCCTATGTATATAAAACAATTTTCAGGTTTCCATGATGATTACATGGACAATGATTGACATTACTAGCTCAGACCTTTGGATACCTATTGTGTCATTGCCTTATATTTTCTTTTGGGTATTTACTTTTGGAGAATTTTATTTGTATTAGTTTTATTTATACTAGTATTTGGGATGGTTTTGGTTTCTTTTTATATTATTTCATGGAGTTTATTGTGGATGATTCATGTTATCTCTTGGTCATACTTATATCATACTGGGTGATGCCTCCCATACATGATATTTTTATACCCTTGGTTCTAGTCGCCAACCTGGGGCATACTAGAGGCTGGAATTGGGGGTCATTATATCTCTACCCTAATTTTGGTATCTTTTTATGGAGGGGGTCATTAATGAGTGATATCAAAGGAGAGGTTGAGGGATATGATGAGGTTTGGAGTTAGGCATAGTGAGAATTGCATGGGTTGGTATGAAAATAGTTCCAGTTAAACTTGGTGCATGACATAGGTCTGGGAGACCATCTAGGACACGAGATTTTATCCCCCCATGATCCAATGCACAAAATCTGAGCTTATTGAATGACCAAGTGAGATGGACCTACTTAAAGGGAAGATACCTAGGAAAGGTACATGCATCATGATGACTTGTGATCTTGTTTGAATTGGTTTTTTTAGAAAAGTTAAAATGAATGAAAAAATGACTGAAATTAATTAACATTAATCTTAATAACATTTCATACTACATGGTCTTAGGAAATATTTGTTTCCATTTCAACTATGGCTCCTCTTCATCATGAACATGTGGCTCATGAATTTGAAGTTTAGTAGGCTAATATGGTTGATCACCATAGAGTTGATCCCATTGAGGAGGATAAGTCATTATAGAGGGAGTTTCATGCTTTCCAATGGTAGGTTTTGGGGAAGTATGATGGTTGTGTTTCAAATGTGGAGACATGGAGCAGGTTGGAGGAGTGTGAGATTGTTTTCAGTTTTATTTGGGCTCGATGGAGTACTGGGTCCCTTTAAAAGTTAGCTAGATGTAGGGATATACACATTAGTGGTGGATGCTGTATCTTGGAGTGTGGAAGGAGGATATTTTTTGGGGGTCTAATTCTATAAGTAATTTTGGGTAGAGTTCCTTTCTTCGACTACGAAGGTAGTAAATAGGTAGGATCTTCTTTATCTTTAGTAGGGGAGTATGTCAGTGCAGGATTTGGGAATCAAGTTCAAGGACCTTATATGTTTATCTTTAGATACAGTCTCATGTGAGATGTATTGAGGAGGAACTCCATCCTTCTATCCATTATCTAGTGACTCCCTTTATGTTTCCAATAAATTTGGAGCTTTAGAATAAGGGAGAGGTGATTGGACAGATGCACTTGCAACAAGGATTACTACGAGAGGGAAACCAGCAGGGTTCTTTGAGGGGAAAAGTTAGAAGTGGAAGGTCTTAGGCACTAGGAACTTTTATGTTTTGACCAGTAGGGATTCTACCTCAACAACTTACTTTATGGACTTCTAGGTCTAGTGTTTTTTATAGTTTTCATGGGGGATTTATTCTAGTGTGTTTTGGTTTTGGATTTTGTGGCCATCACCAAAACCAGTTCCTAGTGGTTACCTGAGCTTACATTTGTGGAGGTGGATAGGTTCAATGCCTGCCTCAGTAGCAGTTTTGAATGAGACCATTTCAGCAGTTGGAGAAGTAGGATTTTACTCCTCTAAGGGGAGATGAAGTAGGTAGAGGCTGACCTCAATATATTCCTTGTGTTCAGGGACCTTGATCCGAGTGTGGCCATGGATGTGGTCATCATCAGAGAGTCATAGGAGTTGGGAGTGGTCAGTTTCATGTAGTGGAGGTGGAAGTGCCAGTGGGGCTAGATATAGTCATAGGTACGATCAATTTGTTTAGTACCCTTGTTTGTGCCTTATTTGATTTAGGAGATTCACACTCCTTTGCTTCACCAACCATTGCCTATGTTCTAGGACTATATATAGAGAGGATTCCCATTACCCTAGGGTTTGACTATGCTAGTTAGAGGGTAGATCAGATTGTTTGATGTGTTCCAGGGGTGTAGACTGAGGATTAGACAACATCAGTACTTTGGGGATAGTTTCTCGCTACAGATGAAACCATACAATGTTATCCTTGGAATTGGCCAGTTTTATTCTATACATTATGTTATCAAATGTTTCAATAGGAGAGTCGTGTTCTTGGATGTTGATGAACAATGTGTGGTTTTCATTGGCGAGTGGGGTTTTCTGTTGTGAAATCACCATATTGATCCACTTCTTTCTTTGTTGGTTGAGATGATAGTGGAATTAGTAGATGCTAGGACATTAGAGGTTCCCAAGGTAGTTGGGGAGTTTATGGATGTTTTTATTGAAGAGGTTGTGATGCTACCCCCTCATCATGATGTTGAGTTTTGGTTATACTTGGATCCTAGTGCTTCTATGATTTTTATGGGTCCTTAATGGATAAAACCTTCTGAGTTGTGGGAGATGAGATTTCAGATTGATGATTCGAGGCAAAAGGGTTTTATCTAGACGAGTGTGTCACCATTGAGAGCCCCAATGTGGTTTTCCAAGAAAGAGGATTGTAGTTTGAGGTTGTGTATAGACTAACAATAGTTGAAATAGGTTATTGTCAAGAACTGTTACCCTCTTCTGAGGATAAATGTTCTTTTCAACCAGCTGAGAGGGGAAAGTCAGTTTTCTAAGATCACTCTGTGATTTGGATATCACCAGTTGAGGGTGAAGGAGGGTGATATCAGGAATAATGCCTTTAAATGAAGGTATATGAACTTAGAGTTTGTATTCATGCTATTTTTTGTAAAAATCACAATCCGTGTTCATGGGGCTTAGGAAATCTGTGTTCTGTGAGTTCTTGAACTAGTTCATTGTAGTATTCATCAATTATATCTTGAACAAATCATAGTCAGATGAGGATCCTTTTGAGAATACACTACTGGAAACATGATCTTTCCCAACACTTCTATACCAACGGTTTGTAAAAACCGTTGGTATAGCTACTCTTTCCCAACGGTTCATCAAAACCGTTGGGAAAGGGCCTAAAAACACACCCTTTCCCAACGGTTTTGGTGAACCGTTGGGAAAGAGTGACCTTTCCCAACGGTTCACCAAAACCGTTGGGAAAGGGTACTCTTTCCCAACGGTTCTCAAGAACCGTTGGGAAAAAGAGGGAAAAAATCCAGCATACACCCTACTAAAAATACACCCACCCAGAACCTATCCCAACGGTTTTGACAACCGTTGGGATATGTTCATTGATTTTTTTCCAGATCTACTAACAGAGAACATTATATAAATCAAAAATTTAAATAATTATGATAATACATATATATATTTATGAAATTATGTTTACAAAGTGATGTTAGCCTAGTGGTTAAGTCGTTCGATTATAAACGAGGGGTCCTGGGATCAAATCCCAGCGGTGATTTTATTTTTGGAATTTATATACCAACGGTTCCATTACCGTTGGTATAGATTTCATATTACCTATACCAACGGTTTCCAAAACCGTTGGTATAGGTCTATACCAACGGTTTTCGGAGAACCGTTGGTATAGACCTATCCCAACGGCTTACTTGGCTACGGTTCTCCAAACCGTTGGTATAGGCTATACCAACGGTTTGGAGGCCTATACCAACGGTTCCAAACCGTTGGTAAAGGTTAGTTTTCCAGTAGTGATATCAGATGTGTTTTTCAGGTTCTTCAACATCCAAATCTTAATGTAAAGTTTTCCAAGAATAAGTTTTGGATACTTGAGGTTAATTTCCTTCGGCATGTGGTGTCTCAGTAGGGTACGATAGTAGAACTGTTGAAGGTTGAGGCAATTTTTCTTATGAAGAACCCCCGAACATGGCAGAGGTTCATATATTTTTTGGAATTTCTGTTTATTATCTTAGTTTTGTACCCAATTTATCTTGAGTTGCATCCCCATTGACAACTTTTACTAGGAAGGAATAAGATTTTGTGTGGACTGATCAGTTCTAGGCAACATTTAGTTACTTGAAGGGGAAGTTAGTCACTGCCCCGATTCTTTAGTTTTCTTAGAAGGGGGTGATGTTTGAGATGTTTTATGATGCTTATAATCTGGGATTGAGATTCATGATAATAAAATAGTGAGTGGGGATCTCTTAGAGGTCTAGGCAGTTACATCCCCATGAGTGTAACTATGCCACCCATGACTGTATAGTTAGCAGTGGTTGTGTTTGCACGGAAGTTGTGGCGGCATTACCTTATTGGAGAGCACTTCTTATTATTCACAGAACACAAGAGATTAATTTATATCTTTTCTCAATGTGATATGAACTTATTGTAGAATAGTTATATGGATTTTCTTTAGGATTATGATTTTTGAGATAACCAATACCTTAGGAAAACATAATGTTGTGGCTGGTGCTTTGATCAAGAAGTTAAGGAAAGATACTGTTAAGGAGTTTGGGGACATTTAGAGAGAAATGGAGGAGTTAGAAGACTTTCACTTTGTTTCAAGGGTGGATGGTGTTAGAGAAATTTTATTTCAGAAGATGGTGTGGTCTTATATAATTCAACAGGTGGAGGAGTCTCAGTGGGGAGACTCAGAGGTGGAGGTGATGCGTAATCATGTTGTCCATGGTGATGCTCCAGAGGGATGGTTGTAGGATGCTCATAAACAGATTTGTTTTTCATGGTAGGTTGTTTATTCCAATATAAATACACAAGGAAGTCCTTAATGAGTTTTATAAATAAAATTTTGCGGTACAACAAGGAGTTTTCAAGGTGTAACATGGTTTGAGGATGCATTTTTGGTGGCTTGGATGAAACATGCGGTGGTAGAGTTTGTTGAAAAGTGATTAGATTTCTAGTAGGTAAAGGCCATGTATCATGTTCCTGGTATTTTTTTACAGCCTTTGAATGTTCCTAAGTAGAAATGGGATGAAATATTGATCGATTTAAACACAGGGTTACCTAGAACTCTGGGAGGTTGTGGTTATATATGGGTGATCATGGAATGGTTGATGAAATCAGACCAGCTCTTAGAGATCAATGAGTCCAGTGTAGTGGATTCCTTGGCTTAGTGTTATATGCATGAGGTGGAGAGGTTTCATGGAGTTTCAAGATCCATTGAATTAGATCATTATAAATGTTTTACCTCGCATATTTGGAGGGGATTATAAAATAGTTTAGCACTCAGTTTTTTCTCAGTACCACTTTCCAACCTTAGATGGATGGGCACATGAAGAATACTATCCAGCCATTAGAGGATACGTTGTGAGAATGTGTCTCAGAATTTGGTGAATCTTAGGTATGAAACCTACCTTTGGTTATGTTTTTTTATAATAATATCTTTCACTCTTCTATTGTCATGGCTCCATTTTAGTATTTGTACGGATAACCATGTCATTCTCCGTTGTGTTGGATGGAGGTTGGAGAGACAAAACTTTTTAGTCCCAATGTGGTAAAGAGCATGATAGAGAAGGTTTAGCTTGTTCATGAGAGGATAAAAGTATTGTAGGGGTAAAATTCTTCTACTAATCGTAGGAGGAGGATCTTGGAGTTTAATGTTAGAGACCATGTGTTCTTGAAGGTTTCCCCTAGACGTGGGAAATAGTGGTTTGGTAGAGGGAATAAGCTTTATCCTAGGGTTTTTGGGTCCTTTTAGATGTTGGGGAGAGTTGGAAAGGTGTAATATTAGTTTGAATTTCCACCATGGCTAGAGAGGATCCATGACATCTACTAAGTCTACCAACTCCACCAGTTTCTTCATGATCACTCCCATGTCATTGACTAGGGACAGTTGGATATCGAGGATGATTTGACTTTTTTTGGAGTGGATAGTAGAGATATAGGATATCCAATACAAGGAGATTTGTGTATGGACCATTTATTTGGTTTGTGTGTTGTGGAGGAATGGTGTCCTAGAGGAGATTACTTGGGAGAGAGAGATGTAGATGTGTGCTAAGTTCCCATAGTTTTTTTGAGTTTTTCTTTCTCTATTTTTGACTGTGATGTAATGTTTGGATACTTATGTTTTATGATATGTGTTGTTTTAACTTGATGCAATAAGTTTTGTGTGATTTTTGGTAAAGTTACAACATATGAAAAGAGAAGGACCCGATTCTTAATTGAGATGTACTAACTATGATGGATTAAACCCATGTAGGAATGTAAATGCCACCTAGAGTAGATAATATCTTGACATGGAGGATGGAATTATCTATTTTGTGTGTTCAGGATGGTGCAGTTTGTTGGTTATAATAGTTATTGGTTTGGTATGTGTAGAGGTTGAGATGGTTGTGCAGTGGTTTTGGGGATGAATGGTTGTGTGTTGATGAGGTTGTGTGAGATGTTTTGTGGCCATTTGGTTTGGTGTGTTTGGTTTGTGGAAGCATTTGAGGTGTGATGAGATCCTTGAGAGGTTTCTCATAGGGTAGTTGTTCATACCCTTCTTCTTATGGGATTGGTTTTGGATTCTTGAGGTTGATAATTATTTGAGAGGTATCTGATGTAATGGTAAATGCATTCTTGATCCATTAATTTTCTAGTTTTGGTGGTTAGATGTGTTTGGGGGATGTTTCATGAATTTTTAGTGGAGGATGGAGTTTTAGTAGATTTGTTTCAAGAAATACACACCATGTAAGTGTATTACACGACGTTTAATGGTGGTTCACATCCTTTGTGAGGCTGGTTCATGATGTGTAATAAACCGAGAGTTTAATCCTTTGAGGCGATGTGGTTTTTGGTGGAACTTAAAATCAATAAATTACATGACTTGGAAAGGGATTACATGTCAGGTAAATACCAAATTTAGTGTATTTAAAAATATTGGATCACTTAGGTTTCTCTCAAACCCTATTACCTCACTTAATCTCTCAATATAGGAAAACACTAGACACCCTAAGGAGTCCTTCAAGACCTCCTTCCTCCCACTTTTATCAGTTGGTTCTAATGGCTATCTTTTGGAAATCAGTAATAGGTTCTCCTCCCTTTATTTTTTTTTCTTCCATTCTTTTCATAGTTTCACTGTGGTGGAATGTGTTGGTTTGGGTTGTGTGTTTGGTATGCGTTTTGATGATCTTTAGGTACAGTGTAGGTTGATCCTTGGTTTCTTGTGGTGTGGTTGTGGTTTATGGGCATTCTTCTTCGCTTTGCAGTGCACAACGAGTTGGAAAGATTCTTTGAGGTAAGGAATCCCTCATTTTTATTTTTTGTGTATTATGTGGGAGTGGGTTTCTTTTCTTTACATATGGGTTATGGTTGTTTTAGCTAAATAAAAGATAAATAATTGGTTAAATTGAAATTTAAAGTGAAAAGGGGTTTGATTCACATAATTTTAAAACTTCTATATTATTGTGATGTGTTGGATTATATGGGATTGATGCCCCACTAGAAACTATGGAAATTGGGGGATTTGTTTACATTGGATGATATGTGATGTGACAATATTTCTTGTTGTGATATCACCCAAAAATAAAAATTGGTTAACCACTTATATTTATCTAAAAAAATGGTTTCCCCAATATTATGGTTTGTGTGATAACACCCCTAAAATAATGTGGAATGTGAAAAATTAAGGTATCAAGGTGCGTAAAGGAAGATAGTGGGCCAAGGATGTAAAATTGTTTACTAGATATTGATGTAACATCATCATCACTGGTGAATCACAACCCCAGTAAGGATCGAAGATTACGCGTGATGAATATTATGCAAACAAATAAAAAACCATAAATACCTAGTTCAATCCAAATCCATGATTGACATCTTATTTTCACCGATGATCATTTCTTGAAGAATCCAAAGTATAATTCCTCTAGATCATCCACACATTCTTCAAAAATTTATGGGAGCACTGATCGTCAAATTCTGGGTGCTAGCGTGGAGATCCGACAACACCTTTGATGCTCCGATGATCACCGTAGCAATGAAAGAGGGAGAGATAGATAAGATAACTTGGATCTATAGATTATCTCTCTAGAAAGTGGTATAGGATAGATAAGCTCTCAATATCTCTCCATGAATAGCCCATTGGTGAGAGCCTCACCTAATATTTATAGTGTGTTATCAAATTACCCAAAAAGGATCCCTAGCCCGTGAATATTTATCACACTATATAAACAATATATTATGATTATTATACCGAGTCATAAATATCATTTATATTTTTATCACATTCTTGTAATAAATATACAACGTGATAAAAACCGAGCCATTAACTCGACTCGTAATTCCCACAAATATTAAATGAACTTTGAATATTTTAAAATATTATTCATTCATATAATATTTTCCATGTATTTACTTTAATACTTGTAAATAAATTTAACAAATAAATTCAATTCCAATTATTCTTAACTTGAATAATATGAATTTATTTATTATTTTAGTGATCATACATCCTTGGACATAACTCGAACCCCAATGGTGGGGCCCTCTATGTTATATTTACCTATTCACCAGAATAGGGAAAATTCCTTAATATGATATTGTGTGTGACACTATGGGACCTTATCTTGATTGTAGTGAATAATATTCACAGACTAAGTGCAGAGTCTATCAACCCATCAAGGCATCTGAAGAGATAAGGATAGTCATAGCAATGAATACCAACCTACGAGCACACACAATGTACTATAATCTATTTTCTTTAAATATATCATAAAAACTAGTGCAGAAAACGTTTTTTACGTCGGTTATTTTTAATTTTTTCGTTGGTTTCTAGCTGACGTTAATATGGGAGACATTATAAATAACGTTTTTTACATCGGTTATTTAAAAACCGACGTCAAAAACATAAAATCGCGATGTCTATCACGTCGGTTGTAAAATAACCGATGTGATAAAAAAATGGGAAGGGTTTATAATGTCGGTTATTTAATAACCGACGTGAGAAAATGCATGGGAAATGGTTTATCACGTCGGTTATTAAATAACCGAAGTGATAAAAGGACTGGGAAATCGTTTATCACATCAGTTATTTATTAACCGACGTGAGAAACCCCCCCGGACTAGTTTATAACGTCGGTTATTATATAACCGCCGTGATAAACCGGGGGGGGGGGGGGTTATCACATCAGTTATATAATAACCGACGTTATAAACCCAGCCCCCCTGTGTTTCACGTCGGTTATTTAATAACTGACGTGATAAACCAGTCCGAGGGGAGGGGGGTTTCTCACGTCGGTTATTATATAACCGCCATGATAAACCGGGGGGAGGGGGGTTTATCACGTCGGTTATATAATAACCGACGTTATAAACCCAGCCCCCCCTGTGTTTCACATCGGTTATTTAATAACCGACGTGATAAAGCATTTACCAGGCCTTGTATCATGTCGGTTATTAAATAACCGACGTTATAAACCCTATCCCAGGCCTTCTATCACGTCGGTTATTAAATAACCGATGTTATAAACCCTTCCGATTTTCTTTATCATGTCGGTTATTAAATAATTGGTGTGATAAACCATTTCCCAGGCTTTTTATCACGTCGGTTATGAAATAACCGACGTGATAAACCCTTCCTGTTTTCTTTATCACGTCGGTTATAAAATAACCGACGTGGAAGCCAATTTTTTTTTTTTAAAATTGAATGCACTCATCTGCTCTCACCCAGAATAAACCAGAAAACAAATCAAGAAATCGTACCATAAAAACATAAGGAGATCAAATTTAAGCATTTACATTGATAACATATAAAACTTTCCCCACTAGACAGCCCCCACCCTCATCTATACCCCATGGACAGCCCTCCCCCACCCCATTGGATCCCCCACCCTCATGTATACCCCCTGGACAGCCCTCCCCCACCCCATTGGAGCCCCCACCCTCATCTATACCCCAAGGACAACCCTCCCCCACCCCATTGGAGCCCCCACCCTCATGTATACCCCCTGGATAGCCCTCCCCCACCCCATTGGAGCCCCCACCCTCATGTATACCCCCTGGAAAGCCCTCCCCCACCCCATTGGAGCCCCCACCACACCCCTGGACTGCCCCCGACCCCCTGGACAGCCCCAAACACCCCTTGACAACCCCCACCCTCCTGAACAGCACCCCCTCACCCCCTCACCCTACTTGACAGCCCCCACCACACCCCTGGACAGCCCCAAACACCCTTGGACAACCCCCCCACCCTCATGTATACCCCCACCCCCTGGACAACACTCCCACACCACTGGAGCGCCCTCTCACACCCTTGGATAGCCCTCCCACCCCCCTGGACTGCCCCCACCCCACCGGACATCCCTCCCAGACCCCTGGACACCCCCAACCCCACTGAACACACCCCCATACCCTTGGAACCCCTCCCCCACAGACCAAAATCCATACCAGAAAAACCATCATAAGTAGACCAAAACAAGAAGTAGAGAAAAATTAAACTTTCACATATATAACATTCAAAACTTACACTGTCAACTTAAAAAAAAACTAAATCCAACCTAAACAACTACCAAATACTCAATTACAACGACAATATTCAAAATTACATTTTACATTACAAACAACTAAAATTCAATCAAACCTGTAAAATGATTTGACCACTCCACTTGTAAGTGTTTGATGTCTTCAGCAGTATATGGTTGAGGGTCATCAAAAAGCTACAAATTAAAAGAAAAGTAGTTAACGTGTATAATGAATAAATCAAATTGAAATATTATGGAAAAGTTTAAGAGGAAATCGTACCAGGTCAAAATTCACAACTGTCCCAGTTGTTATTATTTCATACATAAATCTTAACATATAATATCCGCATTCGATGACGCCTTGTTGTTCATGACAATTCTGTTTGAATGAGTGTAAATTCAATATATTATTTTTATGTAATAAATCAAAAAGTAAAAATTATAAATGGATATTTACCTTCGCATTTACATATTTGATCTTTTCACTCCTTTTCTTTGTGTTTTTTCGAAAGTTGGCCCTTGAACTGTTAGAAAATAATACGATTGGGGTAAATTTAAAATTCATTATAATATATAAAACTATTGAGAAATTGAAACTTACTTTTCCAATATATTCTTAAAACTTTCCCGCACATCACCATGGACAGAGCATATCCAATAAAGTGCTTTCTCCCTTGGGAAAAAAACCCATAACATCCAATGATCACTGATAAAAGGAAATTTAACGTTAGTGGTTTTTTATGTTAAAATATAATTAACTCTTTGAGATAAATGTGTTTCATACCTCTCACAAAAAGGCATCATCCAACATTGTGTGACTATATTCTTTTCAAGTATTTCAGCAATATAAACCATTCTTTGTTCCTCCTTCAATGCACATGCTTCAGGGGAAATCAATTGCGGGTCCATGAATCCATATACATCTGTCAGCTCATTCCTCTCACAAATTTTATAAAGATACCTAATAAAAAACATACATAAGTATACATTTTTAATAAATATAATGTAGAGAAAAGGTGTTAAGACTTACATGAAAAAAATTTGCACCACGTTGATGCCCTACTTATCTCCAGTAAAAAGCTCCATGATATCATTTTTCATAATCCCCACACTTATTTCACGTCCACAAACATGAGCTTCCATTGGAAACTCATAATAACCCGCCAAAAAATTTGAATATCTTGACAATCTGTGAAGACTACTAGATTCTATGTCTGATGTCATAGCCATTTGTCTTTGTTGTTGTCTATACAATATTTTTTACCTTTGATGTATTCCTTTAAAAATAAATTGAAAAATATATTAGTTTTCAAATGATAAAACAACTTTAATAAAAAAACAAAATAAAAGATATAACATTCATACCTCTATGGTAATGAGTCGAAGAAGTCTGGATGGCCAAATTAAAAAATGGCCGATACTCTGTCCAACTGTCGCCACCCCATCTGTAGGTATTGGTACCCTAGATGATCTATCTATAATATCCTGTACAGTGATCCTCTGATTCTCTACCTCTAATTGTTGATGATGAACTGTATCTACTATACAATATACCAACCCATATGCTACTATATGATGTTGAGAATCATCAACATACAACTCGTAATAAGTAGGAAGCTGCGACAGTGGAGTAGGATAAAAAATGGGGTCCACAGGCTGAGGTGGGGGATTGGAAGCTACTGGCGGAGGTGGAGGATAAATAATGGGGTCCGTAGGGGGAGGTTGAGGAGTGGGAGCTGCAGTCTGAAATTTTCTTTGCATTTCTGCAAACATAGACTGCACTGACGCTCTAATCTTGTCCTCCATCGTCACATTAATATTTTGAACTTCAGCCTCCGAGGATTCTATTTTTTTATAAACCCCCTCAACTTTAGAATTTGAAGAACGTGGCAACACTTTTCTTACCGATACACCTACCAGATATCCTCTTACACGACCAGGATGTTTGGGCCTTCCTAATGCTGCAGATAAAATATCTTCCCTCCCAGTAGTTGTAAATGTCCCCTGTGAACTCTGCTCCTCAAGAGAGTCCTGTATTAATTAATTGAACATTTCTGTAATGATTGAAATTATATGAATAAAATATTTAACTTAAATAATTAAAATAGATATCTTACAATCCTCTCAGATACGATTCTCGATTCTTCCGAAAGATATTGCCCTTTTTTCCCTTACGAGCCCTCTTCCATTTTTCATGTCTAGATGGAGGGGATGGAGGGGCCACCTCTCCAGAGCTTGAAGACTCAGCTCTTAGTTGTTGAAATTCTTCCGCCATCATTTGTTCTTCCAATAATGCATACCCTTCCCGAGATAAACTATGAGGGTATACATTTTTATATTAGATCTCCTGAAGAGATTTCCTTGTTTTCTGTAATTTAAGAATAATAAATCATTAACAAAACATTAATAAAATCATTTATATAAGAAAGTTTATAAAAGTTTACATTGCCCTTACCAGAAATGACTCTTTTCTTCTACTTTCAAAAAACTATCTCCATGTGTCTTCATCTATAAAAGGATATATACGACATGGATTGTCATGACTCCTATGACCACAAATGAAATCAGATGAGAGGGTTGATTTGAAATCCCTCCATCTCCTGGCAGCCAACAATAAACATTTCTTCCTGACTCCTCCAGTGTCAGGAATATCAAATTTCATCTGATAAAGAAGAGGTTAAACATATTATATATACTAGAAAAATTAAAATAATAGTCAAACAATGACAAAAATTATTACCAAAATCGTCTCCCACAACTGAGAGATTATCGCTTTATCCACACTTCTCCAATCATCATATAGAATGCTTACTTTTCTTTTATCCTGACTTGCTACAAAACTCTTAAAATCTTTTGCATTCGGACCTCTAGGAATATCATCATCATCAAACTCAACGACTATCCTCTGATCCTGCGTACATGCAAGTGATAATTTTTGTAAACATGTTCACCCACGTTTACCAACCTTTGAACTCTTTATCTTAATAGGAGCATGTGAATGTTCATCCCCAGAGGTATGACCAGCAATATTCTCATCTCCAGAATCATGTGGTTGATCAACTGAATGATATTTCATTATCCTTCAAATCAAAAAAACAAACATCAGTTCACAAATATACAAATTCAAATATTTTAATACTACTGTAATCAGAAAATAGAAAAGTGTACTAAGTTACGTAATAGTAAACATTGGTAATATGATAAGCATGTTAAACAATGGTAGAGATGGTAAAGATGGTAAAGATGGTAAACATGGTAAACCTGGTAAACATGGTAAACATGGGAAAGTAATTTTCACTGAACAAAAATACTAGAAATATAATTCATGTAATGGTTATAAACATGATAAATTAAACTAAACAAACTTAAAACAAACAAAAACTTATACTTATTTTGTTTTAAAACATGTTTTAATAAATAAATAACTTACTATATCTAACATTTATGAAAAAAATAAATGTAAACAGGAAATAAAAAAATGTTACCTATAATTTTAGGAATGTAAAAATGATTTTTTTCCCAAATTCCTTCATCGTGATCGTTCCTTATGGCACAAACTATGTCTTCAACATGCTCATCATTATGTTCTGTTAATATTTCCATGGAGGTAGGGATCTCACATAAATCAGCATCTTCATCAAGTTCATCCTCACCAACATATTGTTTTTTCCCTTGTAAAACAATAGCCCACTGCATATCTGATTGATCTACTAGATATAAAATTTGTTTTTCATGTGTTTCCATTATAAAAGAATCAGTTGTGTCTTCCAATCTATTCAAATTAACAAGTGTCATTACAAATTCATCATGTCTGAAACTTTTGTTACCGATAAACCATTTACAGTTAAATATAGGAACTTTAATTTTAAAGTAATCAACCTCCCATATGTCTTCAATCACTCTATAATATGCACTTGATGCAGAAATTGGGTTTTTGTCCTTAGCACTCGAAAAATGCATTTCTTCTGCAAACACCAATACACCACTATTCTGAACTGCACTTCTATTGTCCTGAGCTTTTGTATGAAATTTATAACCATTAATGTCATAACCGGACCATGTTATCACATTTAAACATGGACCACCCACTATCGATTTTAATGTCTCTGATACATCTGAAATACCAAGAAAAGCCTTTTTAATCCATGACAAAAAAGTTTTGTTGTGCTCATTCAAAATCCACATTTCTTTCTTCTTTGGATGACATTGTTTCAATTCATTAATATGCAATGTGATATATGGCTGATCATCAGCTATGTTATTCAAGATGTATGATTCTAACTTCTTTATCTGCTCAGCTGACAATGATTTGACTTTCAATCCATGAATCCCCTTTCCCTCATTATTAAATCGTTCATGGAGAGATGGAGGCAAACATATGTGTTGCGCCGCAACCAAGTATCTCGTACAAAACTCTGCTACCTTCTCAGAAATATACTTTTCAATAATGGAGGCTTCAGGTCGATATGGATTTTTAACATACCCCTTTAATATTTTCATATACCTTTCAAAAGGATACATCCAACGAAGATATACAGGTCCACAAAGCTTTATTTCTTGAACCAGATGAATCATTAAATGCACCATTATATCAAAAAAAGTTGGAGAAAAATACATTTTCAATTGACAAAGTATAAAAATTAAATCCTTTTCCAAAATGTTCAAAGCATTCACATCAATCACCTTGTTACAAATTGAATTGAAAAAAATAACACAACTTCATTATAGTCTTTCTGACACGAATGGGCAATATTCCACGCAATGCAACTGGTATAATTTGCTGCATCATGACGTGACAATCATGTGATTTAATATCTATCAACTTCAAGTCCTTCAATGAGACAAATTTTTTTTACATTAGAAGAATAACCTTGAGGAACTTTGATATCATGAAGACACTGACAAAATCTAATTTTCTCCCTCTTTAATAATGTTCGACAAGCTGGGGGAAGATATGTTTGTCTTCCTTTAGGAGTGGGAGCTAACTCCAAACGTATTCCCATTGATAGTAAGTCTAATCTTGCATTCAACCCATCTTTTGTCTTTCCTTTAATATCTAACAATGTTCCAATCAAACAATCACAGATATTCTTCTCCACATGCATGACATCAATATTATGTTTAACTTCATGATACCTCCAATATGGTAGCTCAAAAAATATTGACCTTTTCTTCCAAATATGTCTATCATTACCAGATTTCTGTGTCTTTCCCAATGTCACATCAAGGTTTTTCACCCTCTCAAAATATAGATCAGGGGATAAAGGTTTTGGAGCAGTATAAAATTCTTGTGAGCCATTGAATGCCTTTCTTAGTCTTCTATAAGGATGATCCATAGGTAAAAACTTTCGATGACCCATGTACACTGTTTTCCTCCCAAGATGCAATTGACAATATGACGTCTATTGTTCGCAAATTGGACATGCTTTATTCCCTTTGACACTGTATCCAGAAAAATTTCCATATGCTGGGAAGTCATTTATAGTGAACAGAAGCACTGCATGCAGTTGAAAATATTCCATTTTATAAGAATCATACACCCTAATACCATCATCCCATAATAGTTTCAAATCATCAATCAACAGTGACAAGTAAACATCGATATCATTGCCAGGTTGATTTGGACCAGAGATCATTATACTCAACATGAAATATTTGCACTTCATACAAACTTCAGGAGAGAGGTTGTAAATTACCAATAAAACAGGCCATGAACTATGTGTGCTACTGAGGGTTCGGTATGGATTCATTCCATCTGTGCACAACCCTAGTCTGAGATTTCTAATTTAATTTCCAAATGTAGAATACTACACATCAATTTTCTTCCATTGTGGACAATCAGCTGGATGACGTATTTTTCCATCACATACCCGCTCATCAGCATGCCATCTTAACCTTTTTGCATTATGTGATTTAGCAAATAAATGTTTGAAACGATGAATTATAGGAAGATACCAAAATACCTTTGAAGGGAACTTTGTAATCTCTACATTAGCCTATGATTTTTCTTTCACATTATACCGTGATGTCCCAAATTTAGGACACTCTTAGAGAAACTCATATTCCTTCCTATAAATAATGCAATCATTCGGACATGCATGTATTTTCTTGTATCCAAATCCCATCAGGCATAATATTTTCTTGGCCTTGTAATGTGAATCTGGAAGATTGTTGTCTTTTGTAAGAATGTATTTCATCAATTGTAGCAGCTCTGTAAAACTTCTTTCACTCCATCCATGTTTCACATTCAGGTTAATCAATCTTAACACCACCGAAAAAACCATAAAATCTGTACAACCAGGATATAATGGTTTTTCAGCATCACCATATAGACGCACAACTGTCGGTTCTATATCAATTTTTTCTGCTACAATATCGAGAATCATTTCTTTAATTCCATCGGAGTTACCATCTTGTGAATCATCATGATCATCAGTGACATTTCGTCGAGTTACACCATGCCAAATCTAAGGGATGTAACTCGGATTAAAACAATGACATATCAGATGATCTTTTATCTCTCTAATTTTCAACTTCTTCATATTCAAACATTTCAGGCATAGACAGAAAAAAATGTCACTACTTGGAACATTTCGTTTAGAAAATTCCAAAAAGGCATCAACACCTTCCTCATATTCATTGCTCATTCGATGTGCCATAATCCAACTTCGACTCATTATTACCTATAAAAAATATCAAAAATATAGATATTTTTAAGATAAGACAAATATAAGTTTATATGAAAAAAATCATAATTTGAATGTAAATTTTTTTTGAAATATAAAACAAATCTATGCGTATTTAAAAAAATATGCTTGAATATTATTATTAAAACAAAATATAGTTAGATATAAGAGTTTTAAATTCCATTGAATAAAAGAAAACCATGGAACCTACATGGTTGATAGAAAATTAGAGAGAATGGAGTAAACCTAAGAATCAAATCATATTTAAAATAAAAATTCAGATGGAGAAAATCACAATGTAAATCCAAACACCCCTGGACACCCCCCAACCCTCTGGACAGCCCCCCTCCCCCTGGACAACCCCCAAAACCCTCTGGACAAGCCTCCACCCCTTGGACAGCCCCCCACACCCACCCACCCCCCAGGACACCCCCAACCCTCTAGACATCCCCCTAACCCCCTGGACAGCCCCCACCCCTCTAGACAACACCCTCACCCCTCTTGGACACCACCCCACCCCCTACCCCCTTGGACACCCCTCTAGACACCTCCCAACCCTTTGGACAGCCCCCCACCCCCTGGACAGCACCCCACCCCTCCAGAAAACACCCCCCACCCCTCCTGGACACCACCCCCACCCCCGACCCCCTTGGACACCCCCTGGACACCCCCCAACCCTCTGGACAACCCCCCAATCCCCGGACAACCCCCCAAACCCTCTGGACATGCCTCCACCCCCTTGGACAGCCCCCCACACCCACCCACCCCCTTGGACACCCCCCTGGACACCCCCCAACCCTCTGGACAGCCCCCACCCCCCGGACAACCCCCCAAACAATGGTTTACATATAAAACTAGGGATGGTGAACAACGAAAAACACATGCATTTAATATATACTTCAGCATGAAATAGATGGAATTAAATATTATTAAATATGGCTACTTAAATGATCATATGATAATTAAAAATAATCATTGATATTCAACTAGTCAAATGATCACAAGTTTCTTGATAACTAATATCATAATTTATTTTATCAAAAAAGTCACACAAAATAGTCCACAAAAATGTTTCGCACCAACATCACAATTTAATAAAACAATTCCTCAATTTATAAAACATTCTGAAAATGTTTGACATCATAAATCACCTCTTTACCTTTCAAAAACCCTTATTAGGTGAATAACATCGCAAAAATATTGCATTTACACCATTTTATCACTTTTTTTAACTCACTAAATCATTTTAAATTTTCATAAAACAATCCCAAGAGGAACAACCATGTTTTGCACATAAAAGAAATTCCAAAACCCCCATTCAAGAAAAAAATCATACCAATACAAATCCAAAATATAAATTTCAACTAAATACACATTTATTAAACCACCCCCATATTTTAATAATTTACCTCAAATAATGTCACAAACAATACCCATGAAAAACAAACTTTTTCATAAAACACCTTCAAGAAGTGTGACAAGGTTTTACACATAACACCCATTAAAAACCCCCCTTTTGAGGCCCACATGACAACACCGAATTAAAAAACCATAATTGGATTCCCCTTTCAAAATTAATGAATCAATTTCATAGGTTATAAAATACACCCAAATATTAACCTAAGAGTCACACATTAAAAGCACCCAATTTCAAGATAAAATGAATATATAAAATTAAATACATATTCAAATCCATCAAAAAATTTTTTGGGACCACAAAAAATATACGATGTAGGCAAAACGATTGAAAAAAAGCACACAAAAATATAGTGTTGCGAGTTGAAGGCTTACATGAAATGGGGGTTTTGGAATGCCTTTTGTGTTGCGAGTTGAAAGCACACAAAACGAGTTGAGATGATAGATCTAAGAAAAAAAGCACACAAAAATCGAACGATTTGAAATCACACAAAACGAACGAAAAAAAGCACACAAAAATCACAAAACATAAATATAGACTATCCAGGAAAAAAAAATGAACGAAATAAATTCATGGAAGGCTTACTTGAGTGTTGCGAGTTGAGATGATAGATCCGAGGAGAGTAAAGATGATAAACGTTGTAGGCAAAATGAGTTTAACGCATCGAGATTGACGAGCCGATTAGGGTTTATTGCGCAAGAGAGATGAGCCGCCGGACTGTCGAACGAAAATTCATAAATGACAAACCTCGGGAATTGTTAATTTTTTAAATGTTTTTATAACATCAGTTATTAAAAAACCGACGTTATAAACTATTTTTTTACATTTATAACATCGGTTATTATAATAACCGACGTTATAAATGTATCAGATACAAATTTTTTTACGTTGGTTATTTTATAACCGACGTAAAAAAAAGGTTTTTACGTCGGTTATTCTATAACCGACGTAAAAAAGACATCAAAAATCACAGTTTTTTACGTCGGTTATAACATAACCGACGTTAAAACTCTTAGATATCTTGTTTTTACGTCGGTTATCAAATAACTGACGTAAAAACCCCCTCACGCTTTGGTTTTTTACGTCGGTTATTTGATAACCGACGTAAAAAACTCATAGATATCTCATTTTTTACATCGGTTATTTTATAACCGACGTAAAAAAACTCGTAGATATCACGCTTTTTACGTCAGTTATTTGATAACCGATGTAAAAACCGAACACGGGCAATTTGTAACGTCGGTTATAAAATAACCGACATAAAAAACCACGTTTCAGAGATTATCACGTCGGTTATATATAACCGACGTAAAAAATGGTGACATAAATAACGTTTTCTGTACTAGTGAAAGAAGGAAGCACACTAATTTCATCACACTTCCTTTATTATTTTTTGATCTAATAGGACAGATTTACCTTCAATTGACATGGCCATGGACTTATGAAGGAACTACCATCACGATCAACCTAGCCTGAGATATTACTTCCTCAACCCGGAAGCGTAAAATCCTATCTCGACCATTCAAGCAATGAAATACCACCAATGTCTCACCCAGAAAAGCTACCTCACCATGATTTCATTATCATGATTTTTTCATTGTAGAAAAGTACATGATCAAATTTCACACACTGGTAATGATATCATGTTAGGATACTAATACACATGTCTGTAGATAGGAACTACTAATGACACCCAAAACATGTGGTGTCCTTATTGTCCAGTATGTCCTCAAGATCTTAATTACTAGAGATCACCAAGTGTGAACTTTCTGAGAATAAGTCTCAATTCTTATAATCCCCCAACACCAGATTGTAAAACATTATCCGTGTCCAGTCAGAATGATGTATCTAAACCATAAGACATATTTTTAATATTAATATCATAGTATCTCAAGGTTCTCATTATAGCCTAGGATCTACTATAACCTTTTGATATGAAAAATAATTTATGGAATTTACCCTTTAAATACTGGATATAGAAATTCAAATACTATAATGGTAATAATACCTCAAGCATATCAAACTATATACATAAAATGATAATCAAATGCACTTTTCAAGTTGGGTATTGGGAACCCACTATTACAACACCCCCACTTTTATTAGAGACAACTTTATAACCATCCTTTTTATCTCTCACATGATTAAGATCATTTTTCTACTAAGTCATGACTTTAGTTTTTGGGTCTTCCAAATTTCTACAATGTGGAAATTCTTCTATGTGAGACCTAAACTCATTGAGTAAAACTTCTCAAGAGATGGAATCCCCGATTATATCCCTTTTTACACTGTCATAAATTTACATATTGGATAGTAAGAATATAATAATTTACATTATGATAATTCTTTACTTACTAGGTGTGATTCAAATAATTGGAAAAAATTGTTGCATATAATAACTGCTTCTTAGATGCCTTATAAACTTCAATGCACTCAGTGTTTATAGGTATGTCCACCACTGTCTTCTATGAGGTTTTCTCAGTCATTATATTAGCCTAACTATGATATTAGATCCCATGAATCGTATGAAGACTAGTTTGTGTCCCCTAAAAACTAGTATCATTTCTTCTCCACTCACCAGGTACATATCCTGTATACTTTCTCAAGTACAAATGAATAGTTACAATTGCTTCCCATAAAATGATCTTGGATATAACTGATATCCTCCTAGTATAAATTATATCTTATCAATATCAAATTCTTGTACATATCATGGAATACATGATTGATCCATCCCTAAATATTATGGAATTCAAATCACTATGTTAATCTCCTCCTATGTCCTGGAAATGTCAACTTGGAGATAAATATGCAATGTGAAACTAGAAACAATTATCTCTCAAATTATTCGAACTTGTATTTTTAAATACCACGTCAGTATATGTATGATTGAATAGGATTATGAAACCATTATATATATTTTAGTATATCCTATCCCCTAGAACTTAGGTTGCTACTTTAAGTCAATCATTGGAGAAGTACTTTCATCCTGGTGTTAACTAATAGTAAGACCAATATTTTTTTTCATATGTTACCAAATATATTTTAATTGAAAAACAATAGTGCTCCCCATAAAATCTAGAAGATACCTGAAAATTATTCATTCCAAATTAATGTTCTAAGATATTCTTTCTTACTTTAACCCTAAACTGGATTTTATTAATTTTCACCATTTATTGGCATTCGGTGATGTCACCATCCCAATTTGGTTGCATCGTATATACAACATTCAATATTGGTGGTCTTGAAATACAATTCTCAATAAAATAGTCTTAAAAATTATCTATGATAAATATAATTATAATGTATTTAGGCATACTGAATTGGTATCACCAATCAAGCCTTAGTACTACACTTCTACCATCCATGTATAAACTCATTTGAATACCCACCGTAGTATTCAAAATAATTTTACCTGTTTCACTTAGATACATGGAATCCATTATTAAATTTTAAATGGAAATTTCAATCTTATCATATTTCCCTATACTTCATACTTATAGGAATTATTATTCACAATGAATAATGTATCATCAGCCACAGTGAATATAAAACTCTCACTATGGTTTTAACCTTCTTATACGGTATGTGTCTCTTGAAAATTCCTGTTCCACACCACTTTTGGAACTTGTTACTATGCCAACTACATATGAATCTCTATAATTGACTAAAACCATTTCAATCTTTCTCCTATTTTATATAAATTTATTCTATTAATTGAATACCACTTTTATATCATATTTATTTTTTGTAATATCCTAAGAAACTTTTAGGATAATTATTATAAATGTACATTGTGTTTTTACTTGATGCAAGTTTGTTTATATCATAAAAAACTCTTTGAATCCAAACACATATCCTTAATACATAATGGATTTCCATTATACTATGACACATATGATATACATTTTTCATTATAGTTGGAATATGGTTATGGGATATCACTATTATTTGTGAAGAACATCTTGAAATATAATGGATGTTTTTTCAAGTTGAAAAATTGATACTACTTACAGCATGAATTTTATGTATAAAATGTGTGTTTAGGAATTACTACATTATAAATTTTATTGATAAATTTTAACATGTAAAACTCCTCATCAACCCCATTATAAACATCATTGTTATGGTGTGGATAAAGTAATTCACATTTAAGAATTTATCCACACTACATTATATTTATTGATGAATGTTTTTTTAAATATGTTCTTTAGTATACTAACATGGATAAACTCATAAATTTTGACGATGCATATACCATACTTCACTTTTATATTCCTTAAACCCTTAAAGTAATCTTATGAAGTATACCTACATATAGATTACCCTTGTAATAGTTCAAACTCTCCATATCAACTAGTTTCGTAAGCATTATGACAAACCTTTATTTATAAAGGTTTATTATAAAAAACTATATAAGTATATACATAAAAATTACCTAAGGTATTTAGCTCAAAGAATTCTAAATACCATACTAGTTATATCCCAGATTTCCACTTTTAGTTTTTCCTAACAAATATTTATCTTTCCACAACTTTGTAAATAAGTCTTAAATTATATTCTTTACATATTGAATATGATTCATGTATCCCTGAACTGTTACCCGAGTATTCAATACTGCAAACCACATTCATTAAAAATCTTATAATATTGTCTCATTATGTCTAAGGGACATGTGAGATAAATTTTTTGGTTATAATAAATAATAGTTTGATTTAAATCATTAACTTGGCAATTAGAAGTTTTTTGTTTCTCACTGCTGACTTATGAATCACACTTTATCATATGCTTGGGGAATACACCTTACTTATTTTAATGTTTCTATAATTACTTGGTCATTATATTTTGATACACATATGTTATTGGAATATTTTATATAATACAAGATAAGTATGTTAGAAATATTAATTGATGGATATAAACTGAATAAGAAGATAATACTTGCTTATACAAATCATTTCATTGCATTGAAAATTCCATAAAATTATTTAATGATATGAAAATACAATAACCTCTTGTTAATACCTCCAATTTGAAGGCTGTTTCTGAGGAGCCTTTGGAATTACTGTTTCCATTGGCCTTATAACCTTGCCTTTCAATTTTTTCTCCATAAGAACTAAAGATTAATCCGTATTTAATATTCTTATTTACATGGAGATCCTTACCTAAAAGGTAATGAATAATTTTATCCCTATTTTTTTTAATATTAAATTAAACCAGTGAAAAGTGGTGAAAATAATATTAGAATAGGATGTTTTGAAATATCATAAACTGTATTATATTTTACACAGGTCTTGTGTAAATTCTACCTATTCATATATGTGCTTCTATTTCTCCTCGCAAACTTCTTAGAGATGAGGCTACATGTTATATCATCCATGTAATGGTGCAGTAACCACAAATGACCTCATAAATTTATGATAACATAATTAAATAACCATCATATTCTTTATAAATGAGTCTCCTGTAAGCAATTTTTCACCCTCTCTTTCTGAGGCGGCTTAACATGTTTTAGGGACACTAGCACCTTGATTTTTTTAATATCATAGTATTTTGTAAAAGTGCATGTACTATTCTTGGAAACTCATACCAATATGGAAATTTACTCTTTTCCTTTATATATCACAATATTTTTTGTATTAATTTACATTTAAAAAAAATAAAATCTAACACATTTGTACTTTTTATCTTGATTTTAAATTTAGAAATTAATGATTAACTAATTAAATCATTAAATGTCTCACAATATTTTATTGAATTAGAGGAACCCAATGTACTACAATTAGAATACCACACCGCTTTATTATTCTAGATGCAAGGATCCTTGAACTTCCCCACATAGTCTATAAGATTAGGCTATACCATTAATCAGAGGGTTCAAGGTAGGCGTTTCACTGACCAATCAAATTGACTTGAAATTCCTTTATCTCTTGAGTGAACTCCTAGCTTCTAAAATAAAAAAACTGATTTAATAAAAATTTTACTCTGAAGTTGTAGCATGATATATCTTGCTACTTATTTTCTACCAACTTTAGTTAAATCAACAGATATCTCTCGTAAGAAATCCATCGTAGTAAGAATCCCCCTCAACTTTGGGTGTCAAGAACCCTGAACCCTCGGTTTGGTTCAAATTTGAATGAAAAAAGGTGTTGGTGACTTAATATTTCTTTGAGGGTTTTATATTTTTACATGAAAAAATGAATTTCTTTATATTTCATTATAAAATACTATGTGATCACACACACAAATAATCATGCAATAAACAGAAAAACATTCATCATGTCACATGTTCATTTTATCTATGCATGCTTATTTATTATTCTATGTGATCAGGAGTAATACTACACATACATAAAACAATAAACAATGCATAAATAAAATGATGATTTGATCAATAGAATCTACTAATGGTTGATACATTGAGTGAGAATGGATTAATCTAGACCCTTGGGGTAACTCATTGAGTTGCACCACTTGCGTCTTGAGTTACAGAGCTCTCCCATTCGCTGTCTCAAACTCTTGTCTGGTGTGTCACCATAACTTGGCATGAAGTTTGTCACTTGTCATTATAAAACAGTACTCATAGGAAGGAGAGGGGGTCTCGAGACAAAAAAATACAACTGAGTAATGGACACAGAGACCCTTATACATTTAATGACAAAGAAAACTCGCAATTCAACATTTTTTAAACTAATTATTTCAAACCACCATAGAAATAATTAAATAAAAAAAATAAAGATACACCAGACACACATTGGTTGGTCTATGACATATGATTAGTCAATATGCATTATATATGGGTATTTAAATTAAATGTGAAAATAAAATCAAATGAGCATTAATTTTTTTTCCAAGGGAATTTTATTGAATTAAAAATACAATTTTATTTTTAATTCAATAGTAATGTCATTTGGTTCCATTAATTAATTTAATTATAATTCCAAAAATTGAATTAAATAGTTAATTTAATTTATCACCTAAATTAAATTAATTTTATTAGGAATTAAAATTATTATTTTTAAACCAAAAAATAAAATTTTAATCAATTTAATTTAGTTATAAAATTAAATTAATTAATTTTATTAACACTGGACCCTCCATATGCGTAGGTCCAAAGCTGGTCACGTCAAACCTGGACAACCCTTCTTAGGGCTGAGTAAAGCCTTTGGAGAGTCAATATGAAATAGGAACGTCCACTTAGACCCGTACTGGGTTAGCTTGACCCATACAAACCCATACCATATGGGAAGAACCCAATTTGGGTACATTCTGTCCAAAAGTGGGCTATACAGAGAGGTTCATGGGGTACCTCACATGTCTAGTCACCCAACAAGGCCATAGGAGGCCGACAATGGTGTTGTTATACAACTCTGGACTCAATGGTCTAAGATCAGGGGAGGTCCACTGGATTTTTAGCATCGGTGAGCCATCAGGGATGATGCCGCAGCGTATAACACGACTGATGTGGGTGGGGGGGGGGGTGCCGTATTAGGCGGATGAGGGTGGTCGGGTGGTCGGTGGGGTTTGGATGGGTGAGGTGGAACCCAGGGGTTGGGAAGAGCCCGTGGTGGGTTCCAGTGGGTGGATAACCTTCAAGATACCCAAAAAGCATGGAAGAGGGAAGACCATTTGAGGGTGGTCTATCTTTGAGGGGATGGCTCACAAATGCGGTGGCCAAGGAGTAGGTGGTGTCATGAATCTTGTATCTGATGACGATGGAGTGGTTGGCCTCAGAGGTGGTCGACATACTGGTAGGACATGCCGATGGGACAGAGTGGCCAAGTCATGTCTCTCAGAGTAGGATCCACCAAATCTAGGTGAGGGTGGTTTATCCACTCGAATGATAATGAGGCATGGAAGAATGTCGACAAGTGTTGTACACTAGGGAGAGATAACGAGTTAGTGATTGAGGAGGAGGCATGTGCTACCATAGGGCTCTAAGGGAAATGATGAAATTTCCTAAGATAAGGGGATGGGAGGATCCTACAAAATAGTTTACTGGATTCCAGATCGTTTGATTTTTTTTCATTTGACTTAGAGAAAGACACACACCCAAAAGACTTCTCTATGTATTTTCCACACAACCAAACAATTTTTTTTATATTTTCTTTAAAAACATTCTCTAGCTGACTACATTATTATTTATCTTGATTTTAAAACTTTCATAGCTTAGAAAATAGGCCTTGGAATTAGTAATATTAAAAGAGTCATCGGTGCTAAAAATCCAATGGTCGGAATTCACTATTTCAATGACCAAAATATGTCTAGTGATCGGGTTCAATAGTGAATACTAATACTGTAGTTTTAGGGTTTAAAATTAACATATTATATATATGTTCTTCTGTGTGTATTTTTAAAAAATTAAAACACACATAATTTATTTCAATATAAATTAAAAAAAATCATATGGTCTTAGACTGATCATCTAGTATTGGATTGAAGCATTTTATGTGGCTTTGAGATCAGATCGAAAACCTCTACTAAATTTAATGAAAATTTAATATTTCTTGGATTAAAATATTTACACATTGCTATGATACAAATTTAAGGTACTGGGGCATGAAATAGAAGCCTATGGGTTGGGGATGTAAAATTTTTCACCAGTTATCAACATGACATCATTATTTTTGGCAAAGCACCACACCAGTGATGCCTGAAGATCACATAAGAAGAATATTAAGCACAAAAATAAAAAACCATAAATACCTAGTTTGATCTAAATCCTTACTTGACATCTACTTTTAACATACAATAAATTCTTGAAGAATATGAATTGTAATTCCTCTATTTCATCCACATGTGCTTCAAAAATACATGGGAACACCGATCATAAAATTCTAGGTGCTAGCGCGGAGATCTGATGACACATTTGATGCTCCGACGATCACCACATCGAAGGTCTTGCTATGCATAAGGGAGAGATCAATTTGATCACCTAGATTCAAATATTTTCTCTCTATAAAGAGAGAGAGAGGAGAGATAATCCTTCATAGTCTTTCCATGAATAGTCTATTGGAGATATCCTCTCCTTCTATTTGTAGTATCTTATCAAATTACTCAGAAAGGCTCCCCAACCACAAAATATTTAATGCACTATATAAACGATATATTATGATTAGCATACTGAGTCATAAATATCATTTATATTTTTATCACTTTCTTATAATAAATATATTACTTGATATAACCTGATCCATTTACTCAACTCATCATTCCCACAAATGTTAAATGAACTTTGTATATTTTAAACTAATATTCGTTCATATAGTATTTTACATGTATTTATTTTAATACTTGTAAATTAATTGAATAAAAAAATTTGAAGATAATTATTCCTAACTTGAATAATATGAATTTATTAAATCTTTTGGTGATCACACATCCTTGGACAAAACTCAGACCCTAATGGTGGGACCCACAATATATTATTTACCTATGCACCAGAGTATGGTAGATTCTTGAATATGCTATTGTGTGTGGCCCTCTAAGACCTTATCTCGATTGTAGTGAACAATATTCACCAACCAAGAGTAGAGTCTAGAAACCCATCAAGACACCTAAATAGACAAGGATAGTCTTAGTAGTGACAACCAACATACAGACACACACTGTATACTATAACCTCTTTGTCTTAAATATCTCATAAAGTAGGATGCACAGACATGTCATCACCCTTCCTTACTTTATTATTTTGTTATCTAACTGGATTGATTTACCTTTGACGTCCATGGACTTGGACTTATGAAGGAACTATCATCCTAATCAACCTGGATGGAGATATTACTTCCTCAACCCAGAAGCAACAAATCATATCTTAACCATTAAACCAATGACATAACACCAATGTCTCTCCCAACACAAGCTATATCTCCAAGATTTGATTATCATGGTTTTTTCCTTGCATCAATGCGTGTGATCAAATGGAACAAATTGGTAATGATCTGAAGTTAGGAGAATAATACAGTTGTCTATAGATAAAAACTACCAGTGACACCTAAAACTTGTGGTGTTATTATTGGAAAGTCTATCCTCATGATCTAAACTACTAGAGATCACTAAGTGAGAACTTCATGAGAGGAAGTCCCAATTATTATGAGACCCAAACACTATATATTCAAACATCATCTATGTCGATTCATAATGATGTATCTTGGATATAAGACATATGTTCAATATTAATGTGATAGTATCTTTAGGTTTTCATTATAGTTTGGGATCTTTTATAGCCTTTTGCTAAGAAACATAATATATGGGAATTACCATTTAAATAGTTAATGCAGAAATGTAAACACTATAATGTTAAGAATACATCATTCATACCTAAATATATACATTAATTGGTAATCAAAATTACTATTCAAGTTGGGTCTAGGGAACCCACTATTACAATAATAAAATCCCATTAGTAAATTTTTGAAATGAGCTTGATGAGTTGTGATGTATAACCATGATTTTGGGGTGGATTATGGTGGGGGTCGTGTATAAAAGGATAGGGAAATGAGGTTGATGTCCTAAATGTTGATGATACCCTACTTTTCTGGTGATGGAAGTGGTTGTGTTGTGGCCTAGGTTTTTTTAGGTGAGATGTGATGTGGCTATAGTTGTGGGGAGATGATCCCAGATGTCTTTGTGAGAGGTGAATTTCAACCATAATTTTCGGGTGGTGTGGTATATGGAAGAGTTGGTAGCATCATATTGTACAACATTAGGTCTTGATAGCGTCATACCAGCGGGAAAGAGGTGTGGGGTACCCTTATTGATGTGATTCTTGTTATGTTATATTACTTGAATTGCATTATTTGGTGATAATTGCTTGGTGTGGTTGGGTTTGTTAGTAAACCTGTTTATGTGTTTTTTGGTTATGATTTTTTGTCATCAATGCATTGGTATGATTCTTTAACATGTGCACAAGAGTCTCTGGTTTTCTTACAATGTATAATTTTATACTCACCTTATATATACAAAACCATTTTCAGGTTTCCTGGAGGATTATGCGGACCATGCTGGACATTACTAGCTCACACCTTTGGAAAGATCCGGTGTCATTTCATTATCTTTTATTTTGGGTATTTAATTTTGGAGACTTTTATTTTTATTAGTTTTATTTATAAATTCTTGTGGGAAGATCTTGGTTTATTTTTATACTATTTCATTGAGATTATTATGGATGATTCATCTTATATCTTGATACTACTTATATTATAGAGGGTAATTCCACCCATACATGATATTTCTATACCCTTGGTGCCAGTCACTAACCCATGGCCTACCAAATGAGGGACTCAGGGGTTATTATCTCTCTCTCCTCATTGCGGTGTCTTTGGAGGCAGAGGTTCATTAAAATCTGATATGCTACAGAAGATATAAGAGTGGTAAGGGGGTGAAATTCAATACAAAACTCTATCTCCCATCTTATAGGTAGTCCTAGAATGTCCTTGGGGAGGAAATCCATATAATCCACCATGATTGATGGAAACCATATACCTAAAGAGACTACTGCATCAAGGGATAAACTCACTAACTTATGGGCGATGTTTTGTAGATTCCTGCTCATAAAACCACTCAATCAGATATGAGATCTCTATCAACCACAAAGTTGTTTCTATTTCCATTTATCCAAAGGTATCCGAATCATCTACGGTGATAGTCAATTTGGGATATAAACATAGAAAACCAGTCCATACCCAAGATAGATTCATAAAGTCTCATCATGAAAACCAAGAGTTCCTATGAGAAACTCTCTCCACCAAGTGATATCTCATAATACCAACAGATAAGTGATAATTAAGAAGTGTTCCCTATAGAAATCCAAATCCAAAGTTTTTGGGATAAATTCTCAACTAGGAGATTCATCTCCCAAAATAGATGTAAGAAGATGAAGTAATGAATCAAACCTGTGTCTAATAATACATATTCAAGAGTATAATAAACATGTATCATACCTCTAATTATCTCATATTATTTCGGGTCATAAGCCTCCAAAGCCCACAGCTTCTCGCAACCCTATCCACCAGCTTCCTGAGCCTGACATGGGCTACCTAGAAATGGTGGTGGTGGAAGTAGATTATAACATCATCCACCACTAGTAGATACTCTCTCCAAAGCTATTCCATCTCCACTTATAACATCACCTCCCTAGGGGATTCCCTGGCCACACTTAGGAGAACCTTGATCATGGTGCTGCCTCTGCCGTACTGATCCATCCATTATCTACCTACCCTCCTCAATATGTGGGGTTATGAAATCATGTTCCATGCGACTTTTCATGTCACATTCATAGTATCACCCCTTTATAATCTTCCCTATTCCTCTGTGTTGTCCCCGATTCACATGACAACATGCTGAGTCTGAGCACAAGTACACCTCCTATGCCTCAACACCTATCATATATTATCCACTGTAGATGAATCATCACTAGGATGACTATTGAATTCTCCCACTAAATGTAATTCCTCAGATAATAATCTCTTAGTCACTAAATCATAATCTAGAACTTCAACATAATTGGGAATGCATAGGGGTACCAAATTGGCATGGATGTCTCTATGGAGACCCTAGTCAAACTTCCACGTCCAGAAATAACCATCCCAAATCATATCAAGGGTTTACTACATTGGGATAGTGAACATCATGGAACAATCAACAGCCATTATGCCTCCCTATTAAAGATCCAAAAGATCCTAAATTCAAACTGAGTACAAGAGTGGGGAGTAGTACATCTCACAATATGGTAGCTGCAAGTCAGAACATAAGAGTGAAAACTAATCATGCATCTATGTGACTAGACTCCACTAGTTCCCAACTTCACTGTGGGAAAGACTGGCTTCCTGTGAAACCATATGGTCAGTTGGGGGCTGTAAAAGTCTTAAAACATGGATCATGGACTCAATCCAATTATCTAATTCCTAGGGATCTGTCTCACCATAGGACCACGACAACCTCTAGCACTAGAACTCAAAATGTGTGCTAAGTATGCATGCATCCTCAGATTGATTTTCTGATACAATATACTTCTCCATAGATATGGGTGTTGCTACATGTCGGCCTGAATGAAAGATCTCGTGATATAGACCCTGAACCAAGGCCTCATCACTCAGTGGATTGTTATCAAAATCTTGAATCAATAACCTAGCTGGTTCTCTTTGTGGTAGTATCCTAAAAGTAATAAAGTTGTACTATGATTGGATGAACATATATATATGGGGAGAGGAATCAAGATGGAAAAATAAAGGTATCAATCCTATATGATTCATGTAGCAATGTTATAACCAATGTCTCAGTATGCTAATTTGACAAGTAGGTAATCAGAGTCCTGGTGTATAGATACATTAGACATCGCACCTACACAGGGTTCCCTGGCTTGAGTTCCACACTCAAGACACTTTGAAACCATTTCCTTAAATTCCAAACCAAAAATCATAAGGGGAAAAAACTCCAAACATATTTACAAGGTCAAAAAATCTATGATACCAATCTTTAATGACCTAATCCACTACCTCCAGGACGACGAAAGACTGGTCCACCACAACCACAAGCCCGCCTCCATAGACTAGTCCAGTGGCTGGTAAAATCTTTTGAGAGGACATAATTAAAATGGGAAGCCTTTTTCTAAAGTACCTATATGCACACACCCAAAAATATCCATACATATGTAAAGATAAATAATAATAAAATACAAAAACATGTATAATAAAAACCATGCATGCAATAACCTTTATGGAATACAAAAGAGTGAAATAGTATAATATGAAAAGTAAAATGAAAAATACATGCCCGTCCTATAAATATTTCCCAACCTGAAAACAACTGGAATAGAAAATAGCTAAGAGATCCTGGCTCCTAATATTTAATCCCCAACCACCATACATAGTTTATTCACCTGAGTATCCCTACAATCCTCTAAAATCACAATTGACCTCTCTATAATCTGAATAAGATATGACACATGTGGGAAAATTCCATGCATAGGTGAGTGCATACATACCCAGTAGTATGCCCTAAAAACTAAAGAGGGAGAAATATAATACACGATATAAGTACTCAGACCAACTCTTAATCAAGTGGAAAATGAATCCCAACAACATAGATATATATATGCTTATATAAGAAACCCTTATGGGGGATAAATGGGATCTCCATCACCCATCCCACCCTAGGACCATGATTTTTCTTGTATCTATAAAGGTCCATCATTAATACCAACATCTCACCTGTCTATCTGAATAAGTCATGATAAGTGTCTGTACCTCACCACTTCTCCACATCCCAAGGGATTTAAATATCTAAAAGATACATGATTCATTACTAGGTACAAGAGGATGATGCCAATAAATAGACAGAGGAACCACACCCATGTAGGGGAGTACCGTATTTATACTTGTGTATAGAATATGAGGGACCTATGCCTTGGCGTGATAGGGGAGTACCATCCCCATAGATAGAGGACTTGTTCCTGTGTATGAGAGTACTGTCTCTATTTCTGAAATAATGAGTATAGAGAACATATTCTCTGGTGTGACCGGGGAGTACCATCTCCATTGATATTGGAGCCATAATATAGTGTAAAATGGGAGTACATACACTCTACCTATATAAAAATTATGGGGGAACCTCACCCTAGTGGAATAGGGGATCACTGTCCCCTTGGATAAATGACTTGCACCCTAGTACGACTAGGGAGTACCACCTCTTCCTGAAAAAATGAGTATGGGGGACCCAAGCCATGGTGTAACATGAGAGTATAGTCTCCATGGATATAGGCTCAATACCTTGGTACAATAGAATAATACCACCACTATCTAGACAGAGTATAGAGGACCTTTTCCCTGGTGCAATAGAGGTGTACCATCTCCATCTAAACTCTCCGATGATCTTTCCAAATCACTTCCATCATCAAGAATTTCCTAAAGAAGAATCATTCTCTTAAAATATCTCATTATATATAAAAATACACTATGAATATCACCATATCTTTCTACATAAAAAATAACTCACGATAGGCTACCCACATGCTAAAATATGAGTAAAAAAGATGGACATATGAGAGGAAGAACATATAGAGGGAATTACCTGGTATGTATGGGTTCCACACGACATGTGACCCCACCTCATAGCCTAACCATGTATCCTATAATCACATATAGAAATCCATGTCTCCATGCAAAATGCGTATGAGGACCACACACCATGTCTTAGACACCTGGATCCTGCTTGTGTGCTCCTGGTTGTGCCCATGTCCATCAACCCATGTCCTATACTTGGTTATGTACTTGGACATTATCAGGTATCATCATATTCCCTTTTAATCCCAGATTACTGGACGTGTCCCCCAACAAAGGGTACTAGGAATGTACAACTATCACATTTTCTGGATACTGAGGGAGGGTCACACAACATGTGGCATAACCACATGTCATGTGATCTTTATCTTTTTCCAAAAACCCTAGCCATCGAAGCTGGTTGACAATACGACATGTGTTCATCATAGTACATGATGCATAGTCAAGACTTTCACAGAAAGACTAATTCTTGACACAGAATCCAAATATGTAGCCACCGCCCCAATTCCTACCATTTTACCACCCTAAACTGATGGGTTTGGCTTCCAACCATCGATTATATCCCTCTAGTGGATGCAAATCGGACCTCAATCACCTTCGATGGTCTGTTGCACATTCCGCATGCCTCCTGTCAGTGCTACTCGGTCCCAAATCATATATCCACAAGAATTATCACCCATATCTCATAACAGATCTCAATCCATCCATAAATCTCTACCCCTATTTTCATTTTCACAACTAATATGAATTTGGGGGTTCGATCATGATATAACCCACCCCAATAAAGTCGAACCATGAAACCATAGGCCAACAATTAATAACAAGAAGAAAGATTTTGGAAAAGAAACATAATAATGGTGATGCACCTCATTGTTCAAGATTTCATAACTAATGATTTCAAATTAAAGAAACTAGGGTGATATCATGGAATAGGAAAATAATAAATTGAATAAAACCATTAAATTCAATAATGGGCTCATGGAAAGTGTGGGGATATGTAGAATCTAAAAAAGATAACAAAAAATTAATGTTCAGTTGTTTAATAAAGGTAGGAAATTATAATTGATGATCCCAACCCTTATTTTGGATCAATCATTGGTGAATAATGCATTCACCGGTAATAGGGAAGATCCTCTATGTTCAGTGTCTCTTAATTCACCTCGATCTAACTATCGTTCATTGTCCAAATCCAATTTCCCAATGGAGAATGATATTAATATCCTCTCAAAGATTCCAATTTTATTCATCTAAACGTAAATAATTTCCATAACAGGTTATTTTAAAAATAAATTTGTGTAAGGATATTAAATAAATTAAATAAATAAATTAATTAATTAATCCACTTCATGTACTCATCAATGATTTATTTATTTGAATGTCTGGAACTGACCAACTTTAGGTCACACCTAGGGTAAACCACACATTTTGGATTAAACCGCAACCTTATATTTATGATCCACAACTCCATTCAAGAGATATTAAATTATTTCTAAAAAACATCATGTACGACATGAAAATATATTAAATATTATTATAAAATAAAATTAGGGTTCAACGAGACTCATAATATCGCACCATCTCAACACCTGGATCCAAAAATATTCTTTAATCTATTCAAAAGTGTCACAAGGAAAAAATGGAGTCTACAAATAACATATCACCCACACATTTAGATCATCTATGGAATTCCCCCACTATAAGAATTTCCTTATCATTGATAAAAAAATAACCTACCTGAAATCCATCATCAGTTGAACACTAACACTCAATGATGCGTTGGGATTGTAGTACTTTAGACCACCATAATGTGGTTTGTTGTTTGTGGTTTGTGTTTTCATATCAATATTATGGTAATTTTCAGTCAGGTCTATAACCTTTCTCATTATTACACAACTCTCAGGTTCCATTTGGTTATGAGCCCCACCTATCCCCACTAGGAACTATCAATAATACTGGTGCTCAAATAACCATAGTTAAGGCACCCTCTATATTACTTATCCATCACACTGATCCATTTGGGCCCTTGGTGTTTCCCAAGACCCAAAAAATTTTCACCACATTACAAATTTCACAAAAGATCACATTTAAAATCCCACATGAGATAATCCTCTTGAAATATACACAACCTTAAGACACCGTGTTCATTCTACTATTACACTATAAAAGTATTGTTTTTCATGCTGATCAAATTCTTGTTCATCGGTTCCCATTGGTCTATCCCACATAACCATTCCCCATATTTTCTGTTACTCTAACCAACACATGTTATAGACACAAGGATTAATACACATTTTTTTTTTCTATTTATCGATCAAAACAATACATGTCACACCATTACACTACCATCTTGCATCCAATCATTATCCAAAAATGATCATCCACCAAGCCTATTGAAAACCAACATCCTAACGCCATGAAAATGAGAAATTATAGAGTTCTAGACTCCATCATAACACACTATCACCTCTTAGGGTCCTACAACTGATACCATTCTCAATGGACCGAACACTTATATATAAAAACAACCTATCTATATAGTAGTATGGTGTCATATTCAAGAACCATGTATTTTAATCCATAATTGTGAGCTCAACTAAAGGATCATGTGACCTACACAACTCAATATTCCTATCCATAATATTTCTCAAAATCCACTCATCTACATGTCCCACATGTCATCTATTTCCAATCATTCTTAATAATGAACCCATAAAATCTTCATTAATCCAAGATTAGGTCACACCAATCCACATACCATGTAGGTTAAGAAGAAACTCCCTCTCTCAACCCATGGTAAGAGAGTATCCATCGAAATAATCTCATAGTAATTCTTAGTATCTACCAGTTAAAAAAATCAAACCCAAGCATTCATACACCATGGTTCTACCCATCCATACCATCCGATTCATTTCATATCGAGTTGTATCCCATTAGTCCCTATCTAACATGTCTAATCAAACAACCAACCACACATCCCACACATGATCCTCTCATCAATTATAGAATCTCTTACCAAGTTAACAAGTAATCCATGCCTCCCATACATGTCAGTCCCATCACAACACAAGTACTACAATTTATACACATCTAAAATTATTTTTTGAATATCCATTCCTCAACCACATACTTTATATCACCTACCATGCATCAATCTAAAAAAATTATCTACCCATAATTCCTATCTCTAAAGGAAATCACAAACCCAGGTTAACCCCTCCCTTGGGTTACCATTAAACATCTCAATTCATCTCAAATAAAAATAGGAAATAATCCAGTAACAAAACTATGGGACTCAACTTACTAATATATTGATTCACTCCTCAATAACACTAGCCTCTTCCACATAGACCATAATTCACATCCTACACGGATCACTACTCATATAAAAATATCCATGATCCCATATCAGATATCATGAGAAACCTCATAGGACAATACAACCACTATGGGGTTATTATATATATACATATACTTCAGGGATATCTTACTTAATTCAACTACTAAATATAGGTTATTAATCCTCACTGAGAATCCAAATACTAGAGTACCCCCTCGAGGACTAAGGTCACATCCATGTTTATAAAAAACACCTTATGATGATCTATATTAATGAAATCATGATTATCTAGTTTAGTTAAGTAGAATGACACTAATAAGTTATTTGGGAACACATCAAATAAGATATTATTAGAACTCTAAATAAATATGAATTTTTTTTCTATAATGAGTGTCACTATCACAAAAAAACATGTACATGTCATGTGAACCTACATTCCAGATATGATGCATGAAATCATTCCACTTACCACTCTAGGCCAAGAGAAAAACCATAAATCAATAAATCCAAAAATATCATTTTTAATAAGAATTAATTCAATTGTAATATTGAAATCCAAGAAAAAAATCCCAATTACCTGGTAACTTGGACTACAGATCATATAGGTATTGTACATAAACATGACATAACATCCATTCCAAGTTTTGTCCATCCCTATATTTGGTATACCAGACCCAAAATAAATATAAAAAATAAAAAATGTTCTAATACCACATTGTAATATAGAAACCCATATTTGTCAGTGGTAATTGGATAATATTATCCACATGACCTTAGGTGCACCCCTCTATATGCTAGAGGATACTAATTATAAGCAAGGGTCTAAGTTGATACCATAGGAAAACTATACCCTCATATCAGAGTAAAACAAAATAGTGTAAATTACATATAATCAGTTATCACAAAAATCAAAATACTGAAAGTAAAACCACAAACAAAGCCATACAAAAATAAAAAACATACAAAATTCTATAAAATAATAATCTATCTAAAATATTACATGGTTCAGGTAGACACTAACAAGATCTCTCCTGGGATAATCATATAAAACCCATAATAAAAGTAAACAAAACTAAAAACCATAACCTTATCCCATGTTCTGACCAGATACCATCTCCTGACACCATTTAATATATCCAGTCCAATCATCTAACACCAGGCCTCTGAATTGCATATACCTATGATCATGTGGTTATCTTGGGTACCTATATACCAGGACCTAACAGGTAGTGTGTGAGTATAACTCAAGTAAACATTTCCAATAGTGTACCTAACATTACCAGTATATAAAATGCATGTATAAGTAATATTCTAAGAAATAATAAATAACCAAATGAAAAATAATATCAGTCATGATCATAGGAACAATCCAAGTCACCTAGGTGTAATTATAGATTCTTCAATCAGTACTGAGGTGTCTCTAAACATGTCACATAACCAAAAAAAAGGTTGAATAAGTTCGTAACCATAATATTATACATATACATATATATAGAAACACACACACACACACACACACACACACACACATATATATATATATTATACACATGAATAATGAATCCTACCCCTAGAACCATCTTATATATCACATATGAAGGGGAAAATGGAGTCCCTACCTAGTTCCTTAAACTATGTCCACACACATAGGGGGAATGGCACCCCCTCTGGTTCAACCTCATATGATCAACACACATGGGGTAATGACACCCCACTGGGGAACCATCTCATAATATCACACCCATGGGAAATGATGCCCCTACCAATTTCAACCTCATAATATCAATACATCATGGGAATGTTTCCCCTCCCTAGTTCTATCACAAATATCTATAAACAAGGGGGACTGACACTCCTCTCTGGTTATATCATATAATTTCAACACATAGGGGTTAATAAAATCCATACTTGGATACATAACACACACACATATATATTTAATAAGGGTCACATGGGATGATAACTTATCCAAACTTGATATACATTTCCTAGGTTGATCTCTCAAGAATAATACTGATTTTAATCATAACATCCACACTAGGACACAATAGTTATCTCCTTGTTCTAATTTAATCTAAGATCAAAAGATACTAGGTCCCTAACACACATATTTTGTGCATATTTTTACAGAAGTTTCGATGATTTTTGATGTGTCTCAATGGATATTACCAAATAATACATTTTCTTAAAAAATGGGAAATTATGAAAATTGAATCAAAATGGATTTATTTCAATAAAAGAATGGATATTTTTGAAGTTTAATTTTATTTATGAAACTTTGATTAAAATTTTATAGGTTTTACAAAATTTTATAAGTGTTTATTATATTTTCAGGTAAAAAATTTTCAAGGCTCAATCTATCCCATCAACCAAGGTCATCCCACCACTAAGCCATCCAAAAGGGGGAAGACTACTAGGAAAACCCTAGGAGGTCCTTCTTGAGTTGGCAGCTGCATGGGGTATTAGTCTATATAGAAGACTGGCCTATAGAGAGACAAGCCTGTGGGTAGTAGCATTTTGTCTAGAGCCTACACAGACTATGTGTGGTGTGTCCCATATGTATTTGTGTGCAATTAGAAACCAAGAGCACATCCCTAGAGTAGTATTTCGAGCTAGGGATATGGATTAGTATCATTTAAGAAATCAATCACTCGTGTTTCTGTTTTTATATGAGATGAGAATCACAATGGTACTATTCATCTTTAGTGAAATGGTGTCATTCCATGATTTTCCTGCATCCAACCACATAAAGATTTTCCTCTTCTGCTCACCACTGCTCTGCTTCCACTCAATGCTACCTGATTTCCAATTCTATCATTTGATACCACCATGGATGCCACTGGAGAGATCAGTCCTAATCTATGCACCCATTTTCACCACTATGTATCTCCTACAAATCCTATGGTGATCTCCATTAAGTTCATTTCGAGCTCCCTATGGACACTTCAAATGCCATAGGGGTAGAGGAAGATGATACCAAAGATATTTTCCTTTGCTCACCACTACCATGCATGCTCACCTCAAGATCCCATGTCTTAAAAAATATACACTTTAACATGCCCCTTTCACTCCATGCAGACTATGCACTGCTTTTCCACGATGTCCACATCCTCTTCCCATGAGAATTTATTCCATGACAAAATCGAAACAAACAGGATCCTCAGGTGTTTCAAACTTCACAATCCTAGGTCTAATGAGTAATCCAAATATATATATTCAAATGGTAAAAATATTTTATGACTGAGGATTATTATTTTCATATAAAAGAAGAAGCCACTACCAAGCCAAAGGGGTCAGATCTGTAAGGAGGGAGGCCTATCGTAGCTATTTCTCATTTTGTCTTTTTTATTTAATTTTTCTTTCTTTTATTTTTTGATTAGTTTTATTTTTAATTTATTATTATTATATAATTTTAAATCTCTTTTATAAATATAATTAAACACATTTTTCTTCAAGTGTTTTCATCCCTTCTCCTCTTCCTCTCTCTTCATATTCTTTTTCTAATTATAATTTTAACATTCTTCTTTTTGTTTTAATTTATTTATTATTCACTTTTATTCTCTCTATTTCTCTCTCTCTCTCTCGTTATAATTATTACATTTTATTTTATTATTTTTATTCTTCTTTCTTTATTCCTTTTATTTTTATATTTTATTTTCTCCTCTTCTTCTCTCTTTCTTTCTACCATTGGGATATCTCACCCTTGACAATGTGGGGCAGACCCAAGACTTGGACTAGGGGAGGTTAAGGTGTTATTTTATTCTTGATGAATGTTTTTTTTATGTTTTTGGTAGATAAGAGTTACATGCCTGTGTGTGGCGATTATCCCCCATGACATGAAACTCAATTATATTTATATTCTTTTGTTTTATTTATTTTCTCTCTCATGAATTGATTAGTTCTTCATACGATGAAGTTGATCTAATAAATGGATGAAATGGAATACGATGGGGTGGGTCCTAAAATATGTCACAAATTTGACTGACGTATGTTGCATCAACCTATATTAAAGAAAGAGGTGAGTTTTTGATTGCATAAGGTATCTTAGATTTCATAATACAAAATAAAAGGATAGTGATTCATGCATGAGATTTCATAGCTAAGTTATCAAACTAAATTTTAGAAAAATTAAGGAGAATAATGATAGAACCCAAAACCAAACCTAGTACCAAGTTATTTCCTTCTTATCATATTATTTTATCATTTCATGTTAGTTTAAGTTTAAATTTTCACTCTTCATATCTTCTCATTTTTTTAAAAAATAAAAAAACCCCAAATTTTTTCCATTGTTTCCAAAAAATAATTAAAACAACAAAAAAGCAGTTCTTAGATCATTTATATTAAGTAAGTGAATCAATTGGGAGATCATAAATTGAGATGACCTTATCCAACCATCATATTACACATGGAAAACATTTAGAAATTTGGTTTTTCCACAACTCATGATAGGCATGCCACCAAAACTAGCACTATTTTTAGGTATATAATCAGTTCTTTCTTTAAGTTTTCTATTTTCAAATTAAAGAGAGTTTTTAATTTAATTTTTTTAAAAAGTTTAACTCACCTTGGTCTATATAAGTTAGTGTTTATTTATTTTCTAGACAGATCGGGACTGCCTGAAGCTAAATTATCAAAGAGAAGGAATTTTATGACTTTTATAATATCTTAAAGAGACCCTCAGACAAACAGTTATTGACAGATTAACCAGATATTTAACTAAATTTTGGGAGTATTGGTTATAATTTCATTAATAAGTGGCCAAGACATAAGTATATCCATCTAAGTGTTCTCCCAACATTTTTGAATAAATTCCCTAGGTTCAAGAACTAATTTTTGATTCACAATAGTCTATGAAGTATGAAGCTAATATTATTTTTAAATATGTGATATTATTCTTGAAATTGAATAATGGGGAGCATAAATTCAAAGAATTAATAGACACCCTAAGGGAAGACCCAAGGGAACATTTTTTCTAATCTACAGACCGAGAACTAACTAAGTTATCCAATTACTTGAATTTTATCATGTGGATAAGGCACAAGAAGAGCCCCCTTATTATTCCCTAATTTTTCTGATGAGATCCATTACTTTGAGGACAAACATGAGTAATATCAACAAACCATAAAATTTAATAACCAAATTCAAGATGAACATGAGGAGTTTGGGTGGGTTTGTGATAAATAAGGATTACTGAGCTACATGTGGAAGATCAACAAGATCTAAATGACTTATTGAATGAATTTTAGGTACAACATGATCTCCCTAGTCCCTCAAAAGTGTAAGATCTTGAACCAATCTACTTTTATCTAGCCATGGAAGAGGCAGAATCTAATAAAATGATGGAATTTGAAGCAAAGATGGAGGATCCTGACTACCAACCTCTGCTTTCCACCATCCAACTCAAAGAGGCCCTAAAAAATGAAGAAAATATTTAATGTAAAAAAATAAGGAATTTATCTATCCGTAAACTCTATTGAATTTTATTTTATTCAATATGATTTGAGTTTCACTCTTAACTATTTTCTATTTTCAGAATTGAGAAATCCATGTTATGCCTTAGAGAAAGATTAAGAAACTAAACATGCATCTACAAAGGAACACATGTATCCTCATAATATTGTTGAACATACATTTAAGAAAGCCCCTAAGGAGATACAAGTGGATAATCCAAAGGAAATAAATACATAGTATACTCACTTTTAAAATAATAATTTTAATTTCCATTTTATTTAAGTGAAATTACCTGCTTACTTTCCCTTTGATCATTAAATTCATTAACCCCTTATTGAGAAATCACTAGACAAGAAGTATGAGGTTTCATAAGTAGAAACCAAGTAGGATGATCAATACTTTATCCTACCCCACTATGTAATCTATAACCCATTGTGAAGGGGGAGGATTTGGTTTACTTTATCCATGGATCATTCCTCACCAGGAAGGAAGATGTAGAAGATGGGAAAAGCCACAAGTGGTGGTTCAAGTCAAAGAAGATCCACACACCAACTAACTATGTATAATAGCTGGTATTTCCCTCTGGAGGTAATAAAAATCCAGGTCCCACTTGGGTGATCATACCAAGATTTATCTTTCCTTTATTTTTAGTACTTTCAATTTCTTTCTTTGGATTAGTCCAGCATGCAACCCGACTCCCTCTATTCTTTTGGAACTTAGATGGCATGATCCTTATGAATGATTGATTAATTATCTTTTGTAGGACCATAACAGAACAATTCATCCCCCAAATAATTTATGAAGATAAATAAAGCTACATGATAATAGGAAGTTCACTCTTGCATTATTTATATTTAAACTCCCTATATTTTTGTCTGAAAATATGTTTTGAGCTTTAAACTGGATTTTTTTACCATATTTTAATTATAGCTTGACTTGAATTGTCTAGGAGACATGAGTATCTTAATAAATATATTATAACATGTTATAGAATTCAATGATAATGAAATTAAATTATTAAAATGGATAATTGAATTATTAGAGTGAACTATGGATATTAAAATGATGACCCATGGTTTGAGGTAATTAGTTGATTCATGCAAATGAAATTTACCTATCAATTTTCATTCTTTGAATTTATTAAATTCATTTGAATTTATTTTTTATTATTATTCATTCCAATATTTATTTTACAAAATCACATGTCCCATTACCAAGAGGATTTCTTGACCACGTACTTCCTATTTTATTTTTGATCATATTTCTTGAATGGTCTTGTGACATTCCACCTACTATGACTTCATTGAAGGTTTTTAAAGCTATGATTATGAAAAAAATTAAAATAATTGATGCACATTTTTAAACTTCATTATCCTATAAACTACCTTTACATAAATCCTTTTATATCCCATAGAGCCCTTGAATTCCCTTGTATGGAAGGATTCATGTTTCAATCCATTTTTATCCATTTTTACCCTCCTCTAAGTATTTTTCATGATATTTTGAAGTTGAAGTGTGGGGGTGAAGTGAGTCATGGTAAAAGGGATGAAATTAATTTTAGTGTAAAATTTTGGTGGTGTTATCTTTGGGTATTTCAAAGGCTATTTATTCATTTATGATACTTTATTGTTTCTCTTTATTAAAATATAGAAAGAAGTAGTGACTTGAAATAATACGAAATCACCACTACATGACTTATTATTTTTATCATTTGTAGTTAGGTGGTGTATTTTAGGGTTATTACAATCATGAATTTAAAAAATTTAAAAAGTATAAAAATTATTTTAAAAAATTATAAAAGTAGATAAAAATTCAAGAGGGTGGAGAAATCATTCATTATGCTCTACTTTGATTAGGACCTTTATTTGAGTTTGGGGGAAGTAGAAGTTGTTATTTCATTGAACATTTATTTTTGATATCATTATTTATACTTTAATATATGAACCTCCTCATTGATCCTTAGTTTTAAAACATCAATTCTTATTGGCCTTAAGACTCAGAGACAATAAAACCTTAATTGTAAGTCCTTATGATTTTATGTGAATTTTGTATTTACAAAGTGGAGAAAAGAGTTCCTTTATAAGTTTATGGATAAGAATCATGATATCATGATATGATAATATATATACATTAATTAATATCATGAGTGATGAGATAAAATGTTAAAAGTTGATGTAAATCATGATTTTAATGTTTAAAAATAATCAATTGAGGAGCTTGAATGGACGAAAGAAGAAGTACCATCATTTTGAAATGGTGAAAAAGTAAAATGCTTGATTTGATTGATTATTTGAAAATTGAGAAATTAAAATGATATTTTATACAAATTTATGAATATTTTATTTGAAATTTATAATTATTTTATTTTATTACATTGATATTTGAATAATGGTGACATTGGCTCCCAATGAATTCTATGTTGATATTAAATTCTTGAGGACAAGAATGGTTTAATTGTTGGTATATTTTACACAATCATATTTCATGCATAATTTTATGTAAATTTTAATGATTTTTTATTGAGTTTAAATATACATTCCTTTATTATACATTCCTTTATTAAAAAATAGGGAATTATGAAAATTGAATTAAAATGGATTTATTTGAATAAAATAATGATAATTTTTTATGTTGAATTTTATTTATCAAAATTTGATTGATATTTTATAATTTTTTGGAAATTTTCTAAGTGTTTTTTATATTTTCAGTTAAAAAATTGGCCAGACTCAAGTTATCCCATCAACCAAGGCTTTCTTGCCACTTAGTAAGCCCATAAGGGGGCAGTCGGCTTGGACAACCTAGGAAGGTCCTGTTTGAGTCTGAGGACACACGTGTCATAATTATATGTAGGAGAGTGGCCCATTGGGAGTCAAGACCATGGGGAGTATCATTTAGGCTTGATCCCACATGGGCCGCATGTGGTGTGACATTTGTGTATGTGTGTCTAAACAGAAACTTGGATCCCATCCTCAAATCAGGAATCTGAGCCGAGGATGTAGCACATTATCATTTAAACAAGCATGCACCCATGTCTCAGTTTAGTCGTGGGACAAGAATCATGGAATTACTATTCATCTTTAGTGGAATGATGTCGTTACAGGTTTTATCCATGCCCCACCACTCAGACATTTTCCTTCACCACTTGATGCAGCTCTACTTCAACTCAACACTACCCAACCAACACTTCTATCATTCAAGACTACCATGGATGTCATTGGAGAGATTGATATTGAGATTTTCACCCACATCCACTTCCATTGATCACCTCTAATTCCTCATATGATCTCCATGAAGCTCATTTTGAGCTCCCTTTGGTCACTTCGAATGATAAAGAGGCTTAGGAAGATGAGACCGCAACTACCTACCTCTTCTCACCACTGTCATACATGATCACCTCAAGCGCCTGTACCACTGCAAAACATCATTTACATATCTCCCTTGCACACCATGTATCCCATGAACAAATCTTCCATAATTTCCATGTCCACTACCTATGAGTATTTCTTCCACACCAAAATAGAAACACCTGAGATCCTTGGGTGTTTCAAACTTCACAATATTAGGTCTCATGGGTGATTAAAATACAAATATTTAAATAATGAAAGGATTTTAGGACTGAGGATGATTTTTTCCTATAAAAGAAGAGACCAATTCCAAGATAAAGGGATTTGGATCCATGAGGAGGGAGGCCTATTAAAGCTGTTTCCAATTTTCTACTTCTTTGTTTAATTTTTCTTTCTTTTAATTTTTTAGTTTTATTTTTAATTTAGTTTTCTTATATAACATTAAATATATATTATAAATATAATTACATTCATTTTTCGTCAAGTTTTTTCATCCCTTATTCTTATCCTTCTTATTATTATTATACTTATTATTCTAATAATTTTTACATTCTTATTTTTATTTTAATTTCTTTATTATTAAATTTTATTTTATTTAATTCTATCTATTTATTTATCTCTCTCTATACTTATCACATTTTTATTTTATTATTTTTCTTCTTCTTACTTTGTTATTTTTATTATTCTATTTTATTTTTTGTTTACTTATTTACTCTTTATTTCTACCATTGTGGTCTATTACCCTTGACAACGAGGGGTTAAACCGAGGCTTGGCCCATGGTAGGTTATAGTGTTATTTAATTATTTATTAAATATTATTTTATGTCTATGGTATAAATGAGTGTCATGATTTGGTCTGGCTATAGTCCCCCATGACATGCAACTCAATTATTTTTCTATTTTTTATTTATTTATTTTCCCTCTTCTTCATTGGTTAGCTCTTCCCGCAATGAATTTGAGCCAATAAATGGATGAAAAAACATAAAATGAATCTAGGTCCAAGAATATGTCACACATCTGACTGTGGTATGTTCCATCACCCTTGATTATAGTAAGATGTGAGATTTAAATTTCATAAGGCAACTGAGATTTCACGATACTAAATAAAAGTATAGTGATTTATGCCTGAGATTTCATAGATGAGTTATCAAACTAAATTTAAAAAAAATAAAGGATAAAAATGATATAACCCAAAACCAAACCTAGGTCCATGTTCTAACCTTATTATCACATTCTATTATCATTTCATGTTAGTTTATGTTTAAATTTTCACTCTATATGTCTTCTTATTATTTCAAAAAATATCAAAACCCCATTTTTTTTCATAAAATAATGAAAAAAAACACAGAGTTCTTAGGTGAAATAGATTATGTAGTGAATCAACTGAGAATATCATCAGGTGAGATGAACCTATTAATCCATTGTATTGTACATGGAAAATATTTAGAAAATTTCTTTTTCCACATCTCGCGACATGTGTGTTGTCGGGCACCCACTCTGGTCCCATATGCCACATCAAGTACTAAACACCCATTATGGATTAATTATTCCATTTCCATATCTAATTTTAAATACCACTAATCAAAGGGGATAATTCTACTTAACATATCCATTATCACATATTGGCCATATTGGGCACATCAGTAGTACAACGTGAGAAAAATAAAGAATGGATGGAATATCATCCATCTCTCTTCCAAATTAAAGCTAGGATATACCCCTTATGCTAAAAATATTCCTAAATGATCTATGTGGTATACCCTTTAAATACCCCAACCCTAGTAGCCCATATTCAATGGTTACTTTATTACATTGGAATAAGATATAAGGAATCACATCCCAAAGAACTAAATAGTTTAGTAGTCTTGAAAAAAAATGAAACATACTTGAAATTTACATTATAATTGGAAACATAAAAGAAAAAAAGTATATTCTTTGATAATTCAATATCTCCCCTTAGAATATCCCTGAATATCAGTCATAAAACATTTCTTGGTAAACTAAGGAAAATAAAACATAAAAAATTGGTGAGATCAGATGCTCAGTAAGGATATGCATATAGTGAAAGATATTATAAATAAATAAGAATAATCAATATATAAATGGAAAATAATTGAAATAAATTCCATTTAAATATCAACTTGAACATGATATAACAAGAATGCATGATTATCAAATAAAGCCATATCAATAATCACATGAGATTAAAACTTATCCATATATATTATAACTAACCAAATAATCACATAGACATGAATAAATAATCTCATAATGTGGTAATTCAAAATTTCGATCCTCAAAAATATAATGTCAATTCCTTTCACATTGTATTTTAATCATATGGGTAAAAACCCATCTAATTTGGCCAAATTATTTGCCTCAGGATATCTATCGATTCATCAAAGGGATATCTATAACTGGGACCCAACCATCACATACTAAGTTCAACTCCTTCCTCATATGAAAGGGGTGAAACATAGTCAACATAAACATTCATATTGAAAAACTAACATTAAAATTGTTAATACTTACCCCGATCAAATAAATATAATCATAAACAATCTAGAATAATATAGTGAATGGTAATAAAATAGTACATCCTCAATAAAACTAATAGTAAACCATTCAGTTAAATAATAAGGATGATATTAATACAATATATCCTTAGTGTTTAACAATTAAAATAATGGGTTGATGTTGTTGATGTTTATGAATACTGTGAAAATATACTTAAAAACATTCATGAGAAAAATAAATTTTGCATTTTAATAATGATAATTTAAAAATAAAAGTCCACAATTTTTTTGAAATTACCTTTATTTGAAAGTATCCTTTTAAAATTATAACTTAAGCTTTAAAACCTTTAGTGGTTATGATGGTAGTAAATTTCATTCATGTTGTACCCATTAAAAAAATTCCTTTACCATTTCCCATAAAAGTCAAATGGGCCTTGTTTGGAAAATAGCAGGAAGATTTAATTTAAAAAACATTCTTAAAATTATAACAAGGTTAAAAATATATTTAATAAATTAAATGTATAATTTAAAAAATATTTTTGGTAACATTTTTAGAAAACATGGTTTTGGAAGAAAAATCATTTTCAATCAAAAAGAGAAACAATTTTACCTTTTCTTAAAAACATTTTCTCCAAAAAGTTAAGTGAAAAAGAGAATAAAAATGGTACTAATACTTGAAAATTTCATGAATACCATATAATATTAAAATATATTGGTTTTATTATTGTATTACCAAATAAATTTCCCAAGGGATACATAAACATAAACAATCTCGAATAATGATGAGATTATAAAATAATCCATTACCACTTTGGTAAATTCTAAATCACGATCCCCATAAAATAAATAAAATAAAATGAAACTTTAAATAAATTTAAGATGAATATATTCATATATCCTATAAAATGTAAAGTATATACACCACATAATATAAATAATTGGTGAATATGGCATGTGTCATATGATAGTAAATGCGAGATGAGGAACCCTTACCTGAAGTTTAAATTACTTTTTATATGTATGAAACTACTATATAATTATTTTAATCATATTATTAATTTATATAATAACTATATTAATATTTATAATATCATATATTATCCAATTATAACATTTACCACCTTCTTATTAGTAATATTCCAGTATTTTCATTGTTTTAGGTGTTAATTGCATTGTTTTATCATGCATTTTTTGTTATGAAATATCATGTTATTGTACATAGGATATTGATACATCACAGACAGAATATATTAATGTTATAAATATCATATTTAATCATTATATTAATTTTTATAATCATTCTTGAAGGTCGTACATGGAAAATAAATAATATTACTTTGTGAAGAGAGTATGCCATATATATACATGAGTGACAATATTATTCACTTAACTAGTGAAAGATTAAGGAAGTGAATGATATATTGATTTTATATAATTTATATAATGTATTATATATCAAATATATTTGTTAAATTTATCCTTATTACTTTCCATGTAAAGTGTAAGTGAAAAACGAATCACATCTCTTCGGGAGGCGGTAGTTTACAATACACACAATCGACATTATTATATTTTAAATGACATGGATGATAAGAAGTTAAATATGATATTATAAATAAATAAATATAATTATATCATATATATATATATATATATATATATATTAAGTCATAATTATATCCAATCATGAGAAGTGTTGGTGGAAAATGAGTTACATCAGTTCACGAGACGGTAGTCCGCTCGACACACAATTGACAATTTGGTTTCCAATTTGATGGAAGTGAAGATAGATAAATATCATGAAATAAATATAATAATATTTTATTATATGGTTTATTTTTTTATTATATTTTAATTTTTAAGACATAATTGATGGTGGAAAATAAAGAAAAAGATAGATATTTGTTAAGACAATTACCCTCTCTTAAAGAGACCTGCTCTGGATTTATTCTTAAAGATAATAGGGTTGGTATTTGGCAAATAAAATTACCTATAAAATATGGATAATTATTTTTTAGAGGTATTTATACATTTTTTGGTCGATCCAAATGGTTTGAGTGGTGTGATGAAGTGAGGGGAGTTAGTTCCCTTTTTATAATTGAGGAGTGACATTTTTGTAAATACCCAAAACTATTCAATAATGAGAATTCAATTTCACCCAAAGTGCCTAAAAAATTGAAAAATAATGAATTTTAGGTAATATATCACCAATAAACTCCTAAAAGGAAAACAACACATGTTTTTAACATGTCATTACTTAGCCTTTAAGTTTACTTAATTTTACCATTTTAGTTTTCACTATAGTAACAAGTATATTTAACCTAGGTAATTTATCAATTAATTCTAAAATAAAATGACCATTATTATAAAATTTATACCTAGTGATTCTAAATATTATAAAAAATTTAGAAAATAATAATTATTTCTATGTGTAGAGTTTATTTTAACACAAGCACGTGTAACGCACGAAACCTCATTTTAACCTTAACTGCGTGAATTAATTTCTTATTGTTTTTACTAATTATTATAACCAAATTTAAATTTAAATTATTATATAATATTAATAGTGATGATTAAAAATGTGGAATCTATTTTCCAAATTAAATTCATATAAGTGGAGGAATTAAATTTAAAATTAAAGTAAAAAACACATAAAAAACCGATTTTCTAAGGAAAAAATTAAAATGTTTAAAAAGTTTTTATATAATAATTAAATATGAAATTGATTAAAATGACCCAATTTATTTAAATTTAAATATAATTTAAATAATTTAACTTTAAACCAAATTAAAATTATAACATGAATTTGTAAATAATTTAAACAAAATTTAGTTTTCAATAAAAAAAGTATTTTTCACTATACATCAAAAATTAATCTTTTTAGAAAATTTTCAAAACTTAAACCAAAGATAATTTTTAAATATAGATTTTAAAAAAGAATTTAATTTTGAAAAATAAGTTTTATAAAATTGGTAAAAATTAATTTTCAATTATGTACGAAAAGCATGACTGAACCACCTTTTATAAAAATATTGTTTTTTTTTCAGAAAACATTTCTTCCTATTTCAAGTGGTTATTAATTTATTTATAATTAATATATAACCATTGAATTTATTTTATAGTTGTGTAAACCATAAAATTTTTATTATTTATTTTTTATTATTATTACATTATATCTTAAAGGCTAGGTTATAATGGTTATGCTGAAATAATAATATTTTAATAGAGTACCACATTTCGTTTAAACGTGGTGTTTCCTAGATTGAAATATATCGAATAGATTTAATTTATTTAAAAATAAATATATCATAAAGTTTTGGGGTTTTATATTCTATTATAATATTGTTGTTTAGTGTCATATACACTATCAAACATGATGTTCTTCTGGTAAAATATCACGATGTTAAATTCTACACCCTAAAATAAAATATATACTCACGATTTAATATTGATCTCAATAATAAAGTGTTTGAAATTTGAAAATAAATTTATTTGAAAAAAACAATGTAAAAAAGGGTTAATAAAACATCAACTTTATAATAGAAAAAGTGAAGTACAATGGTCATCTAGAATAAAACATTACCAGTTTTCCAAGTAGGAGAACATTGGTCGGAAATGAAAACATGGACATGGGAGAGAATACTAATTCCAAAGGATGAACAAAGAGTGATAGAGATCATTGATCACAAGAAAGTAAATGATTAATAAAAATTTAAGGACCTCAGAACCATAAATCTGTGATATATTAAAATACCATTTGATTCATCAGGTATAAAGGTAATATGAAAAATTTTTTATTTCAATATCATTTCACTAATACAAAAGAATTATTTTACTATTTAAGAATATAAGGAAATATACTTAATTAATATATTTCTATATTATAAGAAAAATCCCATCCTTTAGCTATGCCTTGATCAATTTAAACTTCATCTATTTCTCTAATAAATGAATAACCAAAAATGAATTTTTTATTCTTGAAGCACTAAAATTAACTTTTAACAGATCACAAGATCTATAAAATAATGAAAATTCATTCCTCCTGTCTCCCTTAAAAGAAAAATGTTTAGAAAAAGTTACCCAATATAATACATTAATATATAACCTCAAAAGTTACACCTAAAGTTAAACTTAATCCATTTTATAAATATTTAACTTTAAGAGTTTTCCAAAATATGTTCAACCAAATTTAAAGTCTAAAAATTTAGAAATAAGGTCACTGAATAAAAATTATATTCTCTAAACAATATAATATGGCTCTTAATGTCAAATTTCACAAATGTGAATACCTTTATAACCATAGAAACTTAATAAAAAAAATATCTTCTTCCAAAAATAAAATATCAGGCTATCAAATATATTCCATAAATCCAAACTTGCAGTAAACTCCAACAATGATAACATAAAACAAAAAACCCCTAACCAATTTCAAGGTCACTAATATGTCCCATAAAAATTTCATTATAATTATTATATAAACATAGAGAACATACTAATGGTGTGTTTTCCATCGATTTCAACTTTTCACTGAATCAATTTTCTTGGTCATTATTACCATTCAACATTTTCTCTCAAATCCTTAAATAAAAGGTACTACAATACAATCCTTATAGATTTCATAATTATTATAACCAGAATTTAATTGATAAAATACTCCTATAATATAATTATTGAATCTAATCCCAAGGAAATTAATCATTTCACATTATATATCGTAATTACACAAAATTTACCTTGATAATTTAGCTTCTTCTGAGGTATATTTCCTTGATGCTTGGGAAATTCAGTTGAGTATTTCCCCTTATACTTATAGTTAAAGCATTGATCAATCAAAAATTCTTTCTTGACTATGAAATCATGAGATTTTGGAATTTCTCTGCACACTTATAGTAAACTACCATTCACTTCAAGAAAGTACTAGGGTGTTTATTTCTACAATTATCACATGGGGGGAAATAATTTTCCCCCTTTACCTTTATCTACATTTTTATATGTCTTACTATTCTTATCTTTCTTCCCTTAGAATACATAAAACATGGAGTGTTATTTCTATATCTTTATATTACCTTATAATATGTCCTCATATGATGATACATGTTGGGATACTTGTGACCTTTAATTAATTACCATAATTCCATAAAATTATAATTCAATATTTCTATTTGGATTACATTTATAGACAATAACATTCCTTTCTAACAATGTAATGTTGGATTTTTTACATAGAAACATTTTCATCTTCATTTTATCATATAATTAAAAATTTTCTCTCTATATCTTCTCATTTATCATAAGGAAAATACTCTTCCAAGAAGAGTACCTTAAAATACTTTCATTCCATATTTTATAAATTATTCTTAAGCCTTAATTTTTTTAATAAATAACCACCATTGATCCATATATACTAAGAGACAATAAACTATCATGAAATAATTATTTTTGATAAACAACACCTTATATTTATCCTAGGTTATTCATAGTCATCATATATTCAAATCCTTCATGATGGTTTGTAAATAAAATGTAAGTTTACTGAAGAAGATTCCCTAGGAGTGTCAAAATAGGTGTGTAGTAAGGCTTGTTTTAGTATACTAGTTAATGTTTGAGTCAATCCTGATATTCCTTTTTTGAATTTATTACCCCTAGGTACATCTGTACTCAAACCATGTCCACTTGTAGTATCCAGAAAGGGGTGTATTTCTAGGAAAAACTCATAATATCCACCTTACCAAAACTTTAGGAAGTTATCCTATACTTTGACTTATCCTTAAAATAAGTCACAGGGTTATAATCGTATTTTATTATATCTAGTTACCAAGGTTTCTACTAAGATTTCTCGAATAGAAACTGTAAATACATCGACCCTAGTAGCCTAGATTTGGTGGTTACTTTAAAATATTGGCATAAGATATAAGGAATCACATCCCAATGGACCACATGGTTTAGTAGTCTTGGTAAACTAGAAATATACTTTAAATTCACATTATAATTGAAAATATAAAATGCACATAGTGTTTTATTTTATAATGACACATTTCCCATTATAATTTCCCTACATATCAATCATAAAACACTTCCTTGTATCCTAGGGAAAATAAAAAAATAATGGGTGAGAACGGATGCTCAATAAGGGTATGTGTAAAATAGAAGATATTGTGAATAAATACAAATAATAAATATGGAAAGGTAAATAATTGAAACACATTCTATTTAAATGATAACATGAACATGATATAATTATAATAAATTATGATCAAATAAATCCATATCAATAATAACATGAGCTTGAAACTTATCGATGGATATTATAACTAATATAATAATCATATGGACATAAAAAACTAATCTCATAATGGGATAACTCATAATTAAGAACATCTTAAACATACTTTCAATACCTTTTAGAAGGATGTTTATATATGTGGGTAAAAACCTGACTAATTTGGGTAACTGATTTTTCTCATAAGACTGATCATTGCATAGAGGGGTTTTCTATAATTGGTATTCACCCATAAAATACCATTTCCATTTTATTATTGATATTAAAGGGGTGAAACAAAAATCGAAATAAATATGAATATTGAAAAACTAACATATGAAAATTTATCACTTACCCTAATCAAATAAACATAATAATAAACCATCCTGAGTAATATGATGAATGGTAAGAAAATTATACATACTAAGTAAAACTAATCATAAAAATTACAAATAAAGAATAAGGATGATATAAATACACCATATCCATAGTGTATCAAAAGTATAATTCAGGTTTTAGGTAGTTGATGATTATAAATACCAGGAAATCATCTTTAAAAACATTCTTGTGGAAAATAACCTTTGAATTTTTACAATCAACTTTTAAAAATAACGGTTCCCTAATTTTTTTGAAAAAAAAATTATTTCAAAATAAAATTTAAAAATTATAATTAATATTTAAAACATTTATTTTTCATGAAAATTGGATTTTTTAGGCTGTACACATTAAAACAAAAATTCCTTTTACATTTTCAGTAAAAGTCAAATGGGCCTTATTTGGAAAATTACATAAAGATTCATTTCAAGAAATTTTTTAAAATTTAAAAAATGTATAAAAATATATTTAATAAATCAATTGGAAAACATTAAAAACTTTTTTGAAATAATTTTTATAAATAATGTATTTGGAAGAAAAAACATATTCGATCGAAAGGAGAAATAATGTTTCCTTTTATTAAAATCATTTTCTCAATAATTTTAAGTACCAAAGAGTGTAAAAATGATACTAAAACTTGAAAAGTTACTTAATTACCATATTAGATTAAAATATATTTGTTTTATGATCAGAATACTAAATAATTCCCCTTAGATATATGTAAACATAAACAATCCTTAATAATGATGAGATTGTGAAATAAACACTAACCACATTGCTAAATTCCGAATCTTAAGCCCCATAAAAGAATTAAAATTAAAATAAAATTAAAATACAATTATTTTAATTATATATTCATGATATAACATATCAATGGGTAATTATATACACCAAATAAAAAAAAAGTGGATTATAGGGCATATGTCTCATATAAGTAAAAACGAGACGATAAACCCTTACCCCAGGTTCGAATTTCATCATATGTGTTCAAAAATAAAATATAATGGTTTAAATAATATTATTAATTTATAACAGAACCATATTAATATTTATAATATCATATATGATCCTCTTATTACATTTTATCACCAATTTACTAATAATATTCTATTATTTTCATCGTTTTGTGTATTAATTGCGTGATTTTCTCATGCGTGTTTTGTTATGAATGTTCCAGTTAATGTACATAGAATATAGATAAATAATCTAAATAATGATATTAATGTTAATAATATAATATTTATTCCTTATATTCATTTTTGGAATCATTCTTGAAGGCCGGACATGGAAAATAAATCACATCGCTTTGTGTAGATAGTAGGTGATACGTACAAAAGAGCAATGATATCATTCCATTAATGGGTGGAAGGGTATATAAGTATGTGGTATATTAATTTTATTTAATTTATATCATTTAATATATATCACATATATTCATCAAAATTATCCTTATTACTTTCCATGTAATGCTCAAGTGAAAAAAGAATCACATCACTTCATGAGGCGGTAGTCCGACATACACGCGAGTGACATTATCATATTTTAAATAGTTTGGAAAGTAAGAAATTATATATGATATTATATATAAATAATTATAATTATACAAAAAATATTATATATATATATATTAAATCCATCATTATTTCCAACTGTGAGAAGTGTTGATGAAAAATGAATTACACCAGTTTGCGAGGCGGTAGTCCTCCTAACACACTATTATAGATTTAAATTCCCATTTGATGGAAGTGGAGAAAAATAAATAATATAACATAAACATAATAAAATATTATCATATTATAGATAATGGTGTTTTTATATTTTAAGTTTTAAGACAAAATTTATGGTGGAAAAAGAAGAAAGAAAAAGAGAGAACTTTGTTAAGAAGATTACCTTCTCTTAGAGAAACCTGCTTTGGATCTCTTCTTAATGACACTAGGGGTTCTATTTTTAGAGTAAAAAAATCTCTATAATGTGTATATGGATGTTAGGGATGGGGTTTTTTAGGTTTTTGTTGATAAAAATGGATTTATAGGTGTGAATAAGTGAGGGGAGTGAGTGCCTAAAAAATTGATAAATAATTTATTATAGGGATAATATAGTTGATAAAAACCTCCAATATGAAATAAACACATGTTTTTAACATGTTATTACTTATGTTTTTAGTTTACTTAATTCTACCATTTTAGTTTTCACTACGATAACTTGTATTTTTAACCAAATTAATTTATCCATTATTCATAAAATAAAGTAATCCTTATTAGATAATTTATACCCAAATATTATTAATATTAAATTCAATTTATAAAATAAAAATTCTATGTCTGTAGATAATAAATTTTAACACAAGCAAGTGTAACATGCAAAACCTCATTTTAACCTTAACAATGTCAATTAATTTGTTATTGTTCTTACTAATTATTATGACCAAAATTAAGGTAACTTTATTATATAATATTAATTATCATTATTCGAAATATGGAATAAATTTTTTAAAATTCAATTTACATTAGTTTTAGAATTGAATTTAAAATTAATCCTATAGGCACGTAAAAAAAACCGTTTTCCAAAGAAAAACATTCAAAATTTTAATTTTTTTTATATCATAATTCAATATAAAATCGATTAAATAGAACTAAATTAATTAAATTTTAATTTAATTTAACTAATATTACTTTAAAATTAATTTCATATATAATTTAAATATTTAAATAATTTAAATGGAAAGGTAGTTTAAAAAAAAGTATTTTTATTATTTATAAAAAAATAAATATTTTTAGAAAATTATAAAAAATTCACCCAATGGTAATTGTGACATATAGATTTAAAAATTAAATTTTCTATCATTGGAAAAATTTAATTTTAAATTATGCGCACAAGGTGCGATTAAACCACATTTTATACAAATATTTTTTTTTCAGAAAACATGTATTCATATTTCAAATGGTTCTTATTTAATTTTTAATAAATATATAATCATTGAATTTATTTTACACATGTTTAACCCATTTAATTTTTATAATATTTAGTACTATTCATACTCTCCAATTTAATAGTTAGGTTATAATGGTCATGGTTAAATAATAATATTTTAATTGAGTATCACAGTTTATTTAAACCTAATATTGTGTGCATTGCAAGCTATTAAATAGATTGGATTTGTTTAAAAATAAATATATTGTGAAGTCTCAGGGTGTTATATTATCTTCTACTATTAGTATTGCATGTTATACATGCTATCGAACATGATGTTCCTCCTTTAAAATATCAGGGTGTTACATACCTGCCTAGATACTCACCTACCAGTAGGGGAATGGAAAATCATCCCACCCTCTCATCATATTGACCAAAGGATATAAGGTAAATCAAGGTTCCATGTAGCATAGTCCTAGCTGAAACATTTCCAATACTTCACACTCCCTTACTTAGAGTGAACTAAGGTAACCTGTCCCAAGGTCTACTATGTTTCACCTATTGAATTTATACCCCTCTAGGGTCAATTTATGGAAAATCAAAGATTTATGGTCCATAATTTGGCCATATATGACCATGGTATCATTATAGTGTTCAAGGGACCATCATGTCCCAAGACACTTCCATTTTACTCACATGGATTAAGTAAAAAAACATTTCAATTATAATTCAATATCATTCGCAAAGAAGTGGAAATATTGAATATCACATACTAAATAACATAAAACATAAATCATAGGGTTATTTTTAGGCTCCACCTACCTAATTTATAATTATACCCTTTAAGTAAAGCTGATCCACCATTGTATAAGTGTTTCAATGAATAAATGATCATTTCCCATAAAAGGATCTAGTTGTATCAACAATATTCTAAATTATTTATTTACCAATTATAATTATTTTACAAATCAAAACAATATTTATACAATAAGTAATTATTTTTTATAATTAAATAATCATAGATTATATAGTATAAAGATGATGAGACCGCAAACAACATGGTATATATCACTCTAAACACACCCTAATCCAATAGCTGAAAAAATAAATTACACCCAAAATCTATTCATCAATAAAATAAATTCTAATTTTTTAAAATATAAAAAATAAATTAGGACAAAGGATTACCTCAATGAAACTACACAAAACCTAGTACATTTACCCTCTTGGGATGCACTCTTTACAAGAAAAATAAAATCCCCAAAGTTTGAGATGAATCAACCATGTCGTAGTTAATTTTCACTCAAACGTTTTCACTATGATACTAAAACAAGGGGTTAATAGGGAGGAGATGAATATAAGAGGATAATAAGGAAATAATTCCTTAAATAGTGAAGAAACCCACCTCCAATTACCAGAAATCAATAATGTTGAATGGGATAAGAGGAAGGGAAGAGGGTCTTGTCCTTACATTATTTGCACATCTGAAAAAATTATGAATCTTGAAGGTATTTACAATTTTATATGACAAAAAACCATCCTAACATTGGATAAAAAAGGAATCGGAAAATGATATATCACAACATGACCCTTATATATCACAGTGTGACGCCTTATACCTAGACACCACTCATAACATGGCCCCTATATATCATGGAATGGCGCAACTTCCCCAGTCAGAACCTAAAAACTCAAGGTCCCTACCATGGTTCACATTACAACATGAACCATTCCTTCATGGTGTAACCAACCACCTTGATCTTCCCAATGTAATTGCATCATAAGGACCCTCTATGGTGCAATCCATAATGTTTCAACATGACTTGTTCTCCACACTAAATTTAAAAAGCATTGGATCAAAACTTATTAAACCTTACATATCTTAGCACATCTCGACACTTTGATAAATTTTTTAATTGTAACTCAGTGGGACTCTTAAATACTTGAGTAACCTTTATGTATTAAAGACTTTATGAATTCTAATGACCCTTACATATCAATAATATAACCCTTACATATCAAAGACTTTACCAATTGTTTACCTATTACATATTAGGGTTACCGTTATATATTATAGTACCCTTACATATTATATGGATATAACCATTAAATATAATTTAGTTGAACATTTTCAAAGTTTTTAACCCTTACATATTGTAACCCCCAATATTCTTATGGTATGTCTCTTTTTAAATTCAATTTATTCGATAGATTATGTTGCATGCAACATTGAGCTTAAGAAAATAACTAAATATTATTATTTAAATGTTTCTTTTATAAACTAGACATTAAATTAGAAGCTATTAACAGTATTAAATAAATTATAAAAATATAGTATGAATTCATTATTTACTAATAATTTAGAAATGAAAATATAAACTAATTAAATATAATGGAAATATTTTTATTTTGATCCTCTCAAAGTAATTTTGCCTTAATAAATTAAATTAATTACAATTAGTAAATGATATTAATGAAATATATTTCTTATATATTCAATCAAAATTTTTTATATTTATCCAATATATTTTTTAGGTATAACATAATAACAAAACCCAATTTTACACATAAAAACCTATATTTTTCTTAAGGTAGTTTTACCGGGTTTTAATGAAGGACATATTTTAAATCCGATTTTTGAAAATTTTATCAATTATATTTGAAAAAATAAAATTATTCTCTTAAATCATAATATAAAAAATTACATTGTTTTAATTTTTGTTATTTTTCTGTCAAGTTTCTTGCTTTGATGAATAATGATAAAATAATGAATTTTAATTGAAAATAGATTTTTCTTCTAAATAATTTATAGTGTTAAATTATATTTTTAATTGGATTCAAAGTGTAATAATATTAAATTTTTATCATTTAATCCAATTTAAGTAATTGAAATCAATTTAAAATTGAATTTTGATATAAAAAAATTTCAATCTTTTTAACATTTCACTTTAAAAATCCATTTTCTCTTTTCTTCAATGAGATTAATTTTAAATTAATTACTAAAAGTTTTGTTTTTTTTATTTTTGAAAAATGGATTCCATATTTATAATCATTGGGTTCAAATTATGTAAATAATTTTCTTTTATTTTTGGGCATGATGAATAGTAACTTTGTAATTTTTTTATTTACATAGTTAAAGGTAAATCGGGAAATTAATGATAAAAATAATATTATAAATATTATAAAATACCCTAAAACTTGTATAAATACAATTTAATAAGTGGGTGATGACCCAAATAATCCTTAGGATGAGATTATAACCTTTTTATACCACTTGGATGAGAGTAAGACATTTATTATATTTTATTTAAAGAAAAGTTAAAGATGTCACACTCATATATTTAATAAATATATCATTTTTAATATATGGTTATGTAGAGGATAAATTCTAAAATAAATAGTAAATTGAAGTTATTTTTTTATCTTGATCATGATAATTTATTTTAATTTTTTAGAAATAAAGAATTATATTAAAGGATTATACAATGATGATGTAGTAATTGTCTAATTAATGGAAATATCAAATAAATGATATTAAAAATATTTAAATAAATATAATTTGATCTAATTAATGTCATATATGGATTTTATAGATAACCTAGACATATTATAGATTAATTGAAGGTTTTTTGAAGATATCATGTTGTTATGATATTTTTAAAAAATTCAAGTAAAGAATAATATCAAAATTGACATTAATTTTATATTAAAGCAAATAATATTTTATTAAATAATATAAACATTCATAAAAATATGAAATTCAGACAAAAGATTTATAAAAAAATTAAAAATTTATCTTTGAATTATTTGAGACTGGTTTGGTATTTTATGGTAACTATATTAACCCTTAAATAGAAAAACAAATGTTGTCACTATAAGAGTTAAAGATATTAAATAAGGGTTAAAGAAAAAATATATGGGTAATAATGTTACATAAACCTATATAAAAATTATTCTTTTAGAGTATTTAGACTCATAATCATATTATCTTCTAAATAACTCAATTTGGAGTGATTTTTATTTTAAATGTAATTTATATTATTTTAATATTTTGAGAGTCTCCAAATGTACCCCCACCTCAATTTTAAATGGGAACCTCCTCCCTCACTTATTTACACCAATTTGATAATTATAGCTAGAAAAAACCTTTCCCATTTCCCCCCAAACAACATAATAAAATATATTTAGGTGTTAGTATTATAAAAAACAAACTCTAGATCTCTTAAAAAGAGATCTAAAGGATGTCCACCAAAGAAGTGGTAACTATTTTTACCAATTTATTCATGTTCATTTCATTTTATACCTCCTATTTATGAGTTATTTCAATTATAAATTATTAAATAAAGTATCATATATATGATGATATATTATTATGATTACAGAAAAACCATACTCCACCTTTTATCCATCTTATGAAAAAATGATTGCACCGTGCGTGCGTACGTATGAGTTACCATCTCCATGTCGTGATGTGATTTTTTTTCATCACTAATTTATTTTAATGGGTATAATAATGAATATAATGGATATAAATAATAAATATGGAATTATATTTATTATTTATAATCAATATACCATCCAATTATTTACCCTTTCACCATTAAGGGAACGATACCACCACTTGTGTGTATGTACTACTTATTGTCTCCAAGATGCGATTTGATTCTTTTTCTATGTAAAAAATTCAATAATGACTATAAAAATTTATATAATTAGTAAATTTAATATCTATTAACTTAATATAATTATGGATATGAATTAAATATATCCTATGTATTAGTAATAAGACTTTCAAGACAAAATATGCTTAGGAAAATGAAGCAGTTCACACCAGAAACATGGATAATACTGAAATATTATCAACAAAATGATATAATAGGATCATATATTATATAATAAATATTTATATGTATATTTTATAAATTAATAAAATTATTTAAATCATTATATTTTAGATTAAATCACATTTGAATAAAGGAAAGTGCAAGGGAAGAGATTTTTGTCTCACTTTTATTTCTATGGGACACATGCCTTATACACTACTTATTTATTATACATGGTGTATATACTAGACATGAATTATTTTTTATGTGAATTATACAGAATATTATGGTATTTCATGGGACATATGATTCTACTGATTATAAAGTGATGAGTGTTTATTTCACAATCTTTTCAATATTCAGGATTATTTTGTTTTAAGTATCTGTTGGTGAATATTTATCTTCCATTTTCTTGTTTTATAAAAATGTTTTCAAATTTTTTTATGGTTATTATTTGAATATTTAAAGTTATTTTTACCCATGTCTTACTTTTTATGAAATAATTTGAAAGGAATATTTTTATCCTTTTCTAAACAAGGCTCTTTGTGACTTTTATAAAAATAATATATAAAAGGATTGTTTTTAACTTATATGACATGAAAAGAATTTTCCGACATCATAATGACTTAATGGTTTGAATATTACTTTACAAGTTATAAAGTTGTATTCTAATAAAATATTTTCTTTTATAATTGTACACTTTTTAAATAAATAATCTCAAATTAAAAAATGGTATTTTTGACAAGAAAACTTAAATGATTTTATTAGATTATTTTCATCTATGTCAACATACTTTGTTGAATTTTATTCTTGGTTGAGGTTGATATCTTATGCTACTATATACCATATTTTATTGAAGGTTTTATGATTAGTTTGACCGTAGATGTGTGATTTTGATACCATTCATGGTTTATGGTTAAAGTATTCACATTTCACAAGCTAGTATATCAATATAAGTGTTTATGTTGTTTATGTTTAACCATTTTCATATGAGGAATGAATTGGACTTAGTAAGTTACGGTTATGTCATGCTATAGCAAAAAAATGCATTAGTAGGTCTCATGAGACAAACTAGTTTGAGTATTGACTGAGACCTTACCCATTTATGTATGGTGTCTTGGCTAAGGCTTCGACGGTATGATTATGATGTCTATGATTATGCATTTCATTTTTATGAGATTAGTTATTTATTTTCCTTATGATTATTCAAATAATAGAATATCCCTGGTTAAGTTTCATTCTCAAGTGGTTATTTATATGTAATTATTTGATCATCTTTCATTCATACCATATTATCCTCAAGTTATTGATTAAATGGAATGTGTTTTTTCTAATCACATTTCATAATCATTTATGCTTGTTTTTTATAGATTCTACTATATGTATACCCTTACTGATCATCTGATATCAACCCTTTCTTATTTTTAATCATTCCCCATGATTCCAAGAAGTATATTATGAATAATATGTAGGATTAATCTAGAAGAATAAAGGAGTTCTCAATGAATTTTATATGTTATAATTTATGTTTTAAAATGTAATGTAAGGGTCATTTATGTAATATGGTTTCCAAAACTACTCAACCATTTTTTCCTTTGCGATTCTAATATTGTATCTATGCTAATGTAATAATGTGAGGCACTAGATCCAGGCTACTGGGGCCAGGGTCATTATAGTTAGTATCAGAGAAAGTTTATAAGAAACCTTGGAAACTGTATTGAGAAAACATATAATGGGGAACATATCACTAAGATAGAATTTGAGGATAAGTATATAAGAACATCCTAGAATTTTAATAAGGTAGAAATTATGTGGGTATTCCTAGAAATACATCCATGTTTGAATACTACAAGTGGAAATGGTTATGATATAGTTTTACCTAGGGGTAATAACTCTGATAAGGTGCCTCAAGCCTGACTTGGTGTAACCTGGTAAATTACAACGATCCTTACTGTGCACCTAGTTTGACACTCTCAGGGGATATGATTAGGACATTTCAAATTTTATTTATGAAAAACTATGAAGGATTAAAATATATGATGAATAAACCAGGTTAAACCTTAGGTGTTTTAGATTTTAAATAGATTTCATGATATTCTATATATTATTATACATTTTTCACACTATAACTATTATTACTCACATTTTCTTTTTGGTTTTAGTCAATGGATGAAACTTGAATGAGTCTTGTTAACATTGAATATGATGGACAAGGTGGTGGTGATAAGAAACCAAATGTGATGTTGATAGGAGTGAAATATATCGTGTTCATGCCTAATTAGTTTTCTCGAAATATTATTATCATATACCTTAACTAAATCCCAAACTCACCAAAGAACAGAATGATGTAATTTTGTTGGATCCCCAGTTTTGAAGACCATGGAGAAAATAAGGCTCGATTACCATCATGTCAGAAATGTGGAAGGATACACCAAAAAAAGTTTCTCAACAGAAATAAGTAATGCTTTATGTGTGTGAAAGAAGGATATAAAGAAAATAATTTACAAGGAAAAATGAAGAGTATATTGGAAGGAAATAAAACTGATCTTAAGAATCCATTTATATTTCAGTACCATAAATGTGGGGAACCTGAGAATTACTCGATTCAATTGCATATTCTATAGGATAAACTCTAGACCAAATAATATCCTAGGTAGAAATACATGTAAGATTTATTTATGTATTGAGGTTGTATAAAAAACCTTAGTTGAAATGATATTTAGTGATTATCCTTATTTCAAGAATGTCTATGATATTTGTTTTGGATGTTAAATCTATATGGTTTTAGAATAAGGAAAACCCCTAGGACGGGTGACAACCCATCATATCCGGTAAGGCTCTAGGGTTTGAACTCATAATTAAAGGGTGTATTGGGAACTAATCCTACCACTATCCTATTTTAAGTCTTCATGAGAATGAATTTTTTTTGTTAAAATATCTAATGGATAAAGGATATTTTTATTTTAGGGAAAATTATATTATCAAATAGAAAACCTTGGGATTTAAAAATTATTGGGTGATTAAATGATTAATTTTTTTAGAATTCGTTCTCTATAAGATTAAAGTAAATAGAATATTTTTAAAAATAATAGTTGAATTGTATTTTGGAGTCAAATATTATTTTATAGTTTAATTATGGTGATTCAGCTTATTTATGGAAATTGTTAGCATTTCATGGAGATTATGTGATTGGGTAAATTAATTTTTTTATAAGACATTAAGAGTGATTGATTTTATTTGGAATAATATATGAAAAAATCTGTTTGATGTGACTCTATAAAAATATTAAGGAAGGATAATTATTTTATGAATGATCTATGTTGAACTTTGGGTATTACTATTGAATTTTTAAAATTAAAGTTTTTCTTCATCATATGAGGGTTTTTTCTTTTTTTGGAATTATCATATCTTATCCCAACTATTTTTGTTTTTGTTAATGTATAAAGACAGGTAGAATAAATAGTTATACTTTTGTGGATTTTTTGATCCATAGAAGTAGATTTGAATTATTCATGAATAAAAAACAACTTAAATACTCATTGTTTGGAGAAAAAGATGAATTTGTGGTGAAAAATTGATTAATGTATAAAAACATACTCATCAAGTATATTTTTACATGATCTTAGTCTAGGTAGTAATAGAATTACTTGACTTTAAAACAAATATTTTGGAACAAAAATTTTATATGTTTTCTTTTCTTTCTAAGAGATTAATAGTATTTTAACCAATCATAAGAATTACGGTTTTATGATGATTAAGTTTTTAATGAACATGTAATCAATAATGTTTTATCAAAACTTGATGGTTATATTTCTCTTCCATGTCCTGGTTTTGACTTCGCACTAATTTTATCCTATTTGAAAGACTAATTTTGTGGTGACCTTAACATTTCCCTTTCCCATTTATTAATAAGATGTTTTATTAACCTATTTTGGATATAGGTTTCCCAGAAAATAATTTTAAAGTATCAAAATTTTATTTTCAAAGTAAAATTTAAAATTATGAGGACACTGTTTATTGGAGGGGAGAATGTAACACCCCAAAATATTTATGGTATAACTCTTTTTAAGTTCAATTTCTTTGATAGCTTATATTGCACACAACAATGAACTTAAACAAATAGATAAATATTATTATTTAAATGTTACCGTAATAACCTAGTAATTAAATTAGTAGTTTTTAATAGGAATAACTAACTTATAAATATGTAAGATGAATTCACTGGTTATCAATTAATTATAAATGAAAATATAAACCAATTGAATATGAAGGGAATATTTTTATTTTTACAATCCCAAAGGAGATTTTCCTTAACAAATTAAATTAATTAAAACTAAAAAAAATATTAATGAACTATATTTTTTATATATTAAGTAAAATATTTTTTATATTCATATAATATATTTTATAGGTATAACATAAGAAAAAACCCAATTTTATGCATAAAAACCTATATTTTTTTAAAGGTAGTTTTACTGATTTTTAATGGAAAACCAATTTTAAATCTAATTTTTGACACTTTTATAAATTATATTTTACATAATAAACTTCATATTTTAAAGTGTAATATAAAAGTTTACATTGTTTTAATTTTTGTTATTTTTCTGATAAGTTTCATGTTTTTATGAATAGTGATAAAATATTGTATTTTAATTGAAATCATATTTTTCATCTAAATAATTTATATTGTTAAATAATATTTTTAATTGGGTTTAAAGTGTAATTATATTAAAATATTATCAGTTAATCCAATTTCGGTCATTGGAATCAATTTCAAATTTACTTTTTGAATGTTTCACTTTAAAAACTTGTTTTCACATTCCATCAATGGAATTAATTTTAAATTAATTAATGAAACTGATATTTTTTTAATGTTGAAAATTGGATTCAATACTTGTAATATTTGGGTATAAATTATGTAAAAAGTTTATTTTATTTTTGGGTATTATGAATTGTAACTTTTTGAATTTTTTTGTTAACACATATAAAGGTAGATCGAGTAATTAAGGGTAAAAGTAATATTATAAATATTAGAAAAATATCCTAAGACTTTTCCAAATATAATTGGATAAGTGGGTGTTGACCGAAACTATCCTTGATCCAATATTATAACCTTTGAAAGCTACTTGGATTAGAGTATGACATTTATTATATTTTATTTAAAGAGAAGTAATAGATATCATTCTCAATTTTTTTAATAAACATCATTTTAAATATAGGGTTATATAGAAGTTAATTCAACTATAAAAGGTAAATTTAAAAATAAATTTTTTATCTTAATCATGATAATTTATTTTTAATTTTTAAGAAATAAATAATTAACTTAAAGGACTATACAATGATGATTTACTAATTATTTAATTAGTGAAAATATCAAATAAATGATATTATAAATATTAAAAAAAATTAATTTGATATAATTAATGTCATAAATGAATTTTATATATTACCTAGACATATTAGTGATGTATTAAAGGTTTTTTTGAAGATATCATGTTGTTATTATATTTTAAAAAAGTCAAGTATTCAATAGTATCAAAATTTTTATTAATTTTATTTTAAAATAAATAAAAAATTTTAAATGATTTAAAATTAATGAAAAATATAAAATGCATCCAAATTATTGGGATAAAGTTAATTTTTTTATCCATGAGTCATTTGAGGTTATTTTTTAATTTTATAGTCACTATATTAACCCTGAAGTAGTAAAAACACATGTTGTCAGGATAAGAGTTAAAGAGATTAAATAACGGTTAAAAGAAAGAAATAAGGGTATGAATGTGATGTAAAACTATATAAAATTTATTTTTTATGATTATTTCGACCCATATTCATCATATATTATAAATAACTCACTTTTGAGGAATTTGGATTGAAAAATTAATTTATTTTAATTTAAAATTTTTAGAGTTTACCAAAGTACCCCACATCAATTGTAAAAGGGAACCTCCTCCTTCACTTCGTCACACCAATTTGAGACTTATATCTTGACAAAACCCTACCCATTACACCCCCAACATACTTATATAACTTCTAAAAGAATTATTATTCTAAAAATACTAACTCTATATCCCTTAAGAAGAGATCTAATAAAAGTCTACCAAAGAAGAGGTAATATTTTTTACCAATTCATTCAAGTTAATTTATTCTTCTAATTAATCTTCATGTGTTGTTTCAATTATAAAGTAATAACTAAATTATAATATATATGATGAGATATTATTATTATTATGGTATTGTAACAACCTAGGTATTTATATAATAACGCTTTTTTCATTTCTATTAATATTTATGAATAAGATATTAATTTTATGTTAAATAGGACAGTTTTTACGAAATAATACTCAACACAAAGCAATATGTTTCCTTGAAATCTTACGTAGCACAAAAAATTTGAGTTATACCGAAAAATAAAATAATAATAATAATATTTTAAATGGTAGTTAATTCATAGTCGTTGTATTTATAGGAATGAAAATAACTTACTAAATTATGATTACACATGTCTGTTAAATAATTTTACATTTATCCAATAAATTTTAGAGGCTTAAAAAAGAACGAATCTGATTTTAGGCATAAAATACTTTAATAATCTTTAAAAGGTCAATTTAATGCCTTTTGATATAGAACAATTTTTAAATCTAGTTTTTGTCACTTTTATATGTTCTATTTGACAAAATAAAATTATTATTTAGAAAAGGGACATCAATATTTACTTTGGATGAAATTTTTGTATTTTTCTGATAAACTTTAATTTTTAATGAATAATGAAAATACTTCATTTTAATTCAAAACTACCTTTTAATATAATTTATTTATATAGATAAATTTTACTTTTAATTGGGTTTAAAGTGTAATAGGATTATATTTTTATCATTTAATACAATGTTGGTCTTTTTAAGTAATTTCAATTTGAATAGTAAATTTAGTAAATATTTTATTTACCATGGTTAAAGGGTAAATCTATGCATCCTTGAGTTTATTTTAGGACCCTATTGAGCCACTTGTGTGTGAAAATGAAATTTAATTACTTTTAATTTAATGTTAAGGAAAATATAACTTAAACATATATCTTTTACTAAAAAAAATTTATATGGGGTTATATAAGCGATATTTTAGACTATAAATAGTCATGAGAAATATAAAAATATTTTCGACATCATGGTATTTTATTTATAATTTTTATACATAAAATAAATAAATATATTTATCACATAATGATGATGTAGTGATTACTTTATTAATGAATAATAAAAATAAATGATATTATAAATATTAAAATAAATTTATTTTAAACTTTTATTCCATCCACGAATTTTATGAATGATTATGACTTGTTATCTTTGAATTAAAGACTTTTGTTCCAAATAATCAAGTTGTTATATATTTTTAAAAAATCATGAGATTAATAGTATAAAAATTGAAAAAAATGAGTTTTTAAAACAAATACTATTTTATTAAATTATATTGTATTTCTAAAAATCTAAGATTCATACAAATTACTTAAATAATGTGTAACATTTCCTTAATAAATCACTTGGGGTAATTTTTTCATTTTATTGTAACTATATTAACCATATAGTATGAATATACAAGAAGACATGGTAAGAGTTAAATTAGTTAACTAAGGTTTAAAGCGAAAAGATGAGGATACATTTGGGACCAAAACTTGTCTAAAACCTATTAGTTGAGAGTATTTGGAACAATAATCAACTTATATTCTAATTAAATGAGTTTTGGACCTTGTTAAACAAAAAATAATTTTATAATAAAATAATATTTCAATGCCTTCCTAAAGTACCCCTCCTCCCTCTTATAAAAGGGAATCACCTATAGCCCCTTACTCATAGATCTCAATCCCCTTGTCTTATCCATCCTCTACTCCAATAATCTATCAACATCTCTCCCTTACTCAGAGAAGCCTTACCTTGAGAATAAGGCAATTCAAGAAAGCCTTTTAGCTTAAATCAAAAAGAGTTACCCGATTGGAGGAAATGTCTTCTCTCAAGCTTCTTTCATTTATTTTCCTTCTCCAAACCCCATAAACTTTCTTTATTACAATATTTTATAATAGAACCAGTATCTTAAATATAATAATATGTTTTTATGAGAAGTATTTGACCGACACTCACACAGACCTCTATCAAATGGATTTAGAACATACTGTTTCTATGGACGGAGAACTACTACCTCACGAAACGATGATTGCTAAATTATCTCCCACCACCTCTCATGGTGGAAATTGTTATGGAACTTTATTTATGTATGATATATATTATATTTATATTGTCTCTATGCTTCTGTATTTTCTATTTATATCATACCTTTATGGTTTCTATAATGGGTAAATACATTAATTTCATTTGAGGAAGTGCAGACTACCTTCCCCTCAAAGTGATATGACTCGTTCATGCCATACATAGAACATATAAAGGATGGTGTTAATGAAATTATATATGATATTATACTGGAATTAAAATAATGCTATGTATCATTTATTTTTCATTCCTTTAAATATAAAAAAGAAATGAAAGTAGCATTCATGCATACGTAGAACTTACCATTTCCATGAACAATGTATTTCATTTGTTGTCTCCCAATGTTATATACTACTATAAATAAATAAATATATATATACTGGATATATATGATATTTAAATCATGAATATCATTATTAAGATGATTTACTATTGACCACATGGACAATTTGTAATTATAACAATATCATTTTCGACTCAAGTACCCAATATCGCCAAAATGATCGATATTAACTCAAATAATTATGTAATGTTTATAACATGGTAATAAGTGATATAAACGAAATAATAAACTTGAAAAATGTTCTTAATCAAGTAGAAATTAAATTAAGTTTATTATTCAGGAAGAATAATGAACATATGCGATGAGTCAAACTCAAGGTATGAAAACTTCTTAACCCAATTTCCATTATTTGTGTTAATAATCTACTTTTGATTATGGAGTTATATGATTATGTGGGAAATAAATTTTGATATACTATCTTTTATTTATACATGATTTATGTGTAATTATAGTGAATACACATAATCTATCTATGTTATTTACAAAATGATCTTTGTTATGGAACCTTTGACCCTCCTCTTTTAGTTAAAACTTCTTTTATGATATGTATTTTAATTTCCATTATATTATGTTGGGATATGTTCTTCTATATCTTTATTGAAATAAATTTTATGTACAATTTATGAGATAATAATTTTTATCTCATCAAATCATTTTCTGAATTTATAAGGGATGCTGTTAGGATGCTGAATTTTCATAAGGAACTTCGTCTCAATATCCTTTCATTGATACATATTTTGGTTTATACATGACCTTATTTTATATGGTGTATAATTATACATTTTTTATTTTAATTTATTTCAATGGGTTTCAAAAGGAATATTTTATTTTATGAAGAATTTTTACTAAACGACAAATGTAATGTTTCTTTTTAACGTATACGGTGACGATGACCTTTCTGCTACTGTGAGTATTATTTGATATTTGGCTTCCTTAACAAGCTGTAATGTTTTTAAAAGGAAAATAAATATCATATACCCTATTTATGTATTTTGGTATTGTAAATGGTTTTGATAAATCATTGATTATTTCAACATCTTGAAATGATATATTGTGATTGCAATATGGAAATGTTTTCTTTCCTTTATGCTTGTTTTATGTGTTATGATAATGTTATGTATTTGGGGAATTGTTTAAGTATACGGGTGGTTACGTGATAAACCAATGGAAGGTGATCCTAAGATAGCTCTCTAATTCATTGGGTAACGTGACAAAAGTTACCATTATGATTTATGATTTCTATTTGTTATTCATAAATCATATGATTTAGTGAATTAAGTTAAATAGATTATGTTTTATGACTGAAAAGTATGATTTCATTGATTTATATGTATTGATGGGATAATGTTTTATTTCCTTATTTAAAAACCCTTACTGAGATTTTTATACTTATCCCAAGTTTTTGAAATGTTTTTCATAGGTTATAAGGAAGGGTAAGAGAAAGGAAGAACTCAAGAATATTTATATCACGAAAAGAATTCATGTTTTACTTTAAGGAGTTTTATTATTGTGAAAATTTCTGGATAGAGTAGAAGTGTCACTTTGTAATTTTTGAGATAGTATGTAATAGTTACGACCTAATTCTCTAAAACTCTAAACCTAAAAAGATACTCAATGTTTAATTCTTGACTAAACTCAATATTATGTAATGTTTAAGGTTGATTATTTATAGGGATAACTATATTCCAACTTTTATCCATCCTATGAAAAATGAAATTTCCATGCGTGCGTACGTATGACTTACCGTCACCACACCGTAGTGTAATTTATTTTCATCACCAATTTATTTGGATGGATATAATGATGAATATAATGGATATAAATAATAAATATGAAATGATATTGATTATTTATAATTAATATTCCATTAAATTTCTTACCCTTTAACCATTAATAGAATGATATCGTCGCTCGTGCGTACGTACGACTTACTATTTACACAAGGTGATCTGATTTATTTTCCATGTTAACCATTAAAGAATGATTATAAAAATGTATATAATGAGTAAATATAATATCTATGAAATTAATATGATTATTTATATGAATTAAATATATCCTATGCATAATGAACAAGAATTTCATGACAAAAAATGAATAAGAAAATGAAGCAGTTCACTCTCAAAACAAGGGTAATAACAAAATATTAGTAAAAAAATGATATATGAGGATCATATATAATATCATAAATATAGATATGGTTATTATATAAATTAATAACATTATTTAAACCATTATACAGGAAGTTAAATCATTTTCAACTAATGGAATTTGTGAGGTAATAGATTTTTGTCTCACTTTTATTTTTGTGGGACACATGCCTTATACACTACTTTTTTATTCTATGTGGTGTATATAGTGGATATGAATGTATTTTTTTTGAGTTTTATCCAGAATATTATAGTATTCTCATATCTATTTAATTTTCCTTATTTAATGGGACATATAACTCTACTGATTATAAAGTGATGAGTGTTTATTTCACAATCTCACAAATATTTGGGATTATTTCGTTTTAAGTATCCATTGGAGATTATTTGTATTCTATTTTCAGGTTTTCTAAAAATGTTTTCAAAAAAGTTTTTAATATTATAAACTGAATATTTGAAGTTATTTTTCCCATGTTTTATGTTTTATGAAATGGTTTGAAAATAATATATTTTTTTATTTCCTAAACAAGGCAATTTGTGACTTTTCAAAAAAAAAATAAGAAAAGAATGTTTTTTAACTTATATAAAATGAATGTAATTTTAAATTTTCATGAAAATTTAATTTTTTTGAAGATTACTAAAATTTTATATGGTTATTTTCAGGTAAATTTTTTTTAATTTTTTAATTTATCGTCTCTAAATAAATAAATTTAAATTAAAAAATGGTATTTATCTCAAGAAGTTATTAATGATTTTATTAGAGTATTTTCATTAATGTCAACATCCATTGTTTGATATTATTTTTCATTGAGGGTGATATTTTATGATACTATATACCATATTTTATTTAATGGTTTATGATCAATTTGGAAATGGATGTGCTATTTTGAAACCATTCATGGATGATAGTTAAATTATTTACATTTCGTAAGTTATTAGTTAAATATGAGTGTTTATATTGTTTATGTTTCACCCTTTTAATAGGGGGAATTGACTATACTTAGTAAGTGATGGGTGGGGACCCCTATATCACCTCTATTCATCAGTAGTTCTCATGAGAGAAACTAGTTTGGGTATTTTTTGGGGACTTTCCCCTTTATGTATGGTGTCTTGGCTGATGCCTTGATGGTATGTTTATGTTGTCCGACATTATACATTCCCTCATTATGAGATGAGTTATTGATTTAACATGTTATTATTTGAATAGTATAATATTCAAGGTTAAGTTTCATTCTCATGTGGTTATTTATATGGCATTATTTGATCATATTTCATTAGCTCCATATTATACTCAGGTTATTGATTAAATAGCATGTGCTTCAGTCAATCACCTTTCCATAATCGTTTATTCTTATTTTTGACAGCTCCCACTATATTTATACCCTTAATGAGTATCTGAGCTCACCCCTTTCATATGTTTCATACTTCCCTAGGATTCCAAGAAGTATATTATGACATGTTGGGTTAATTTGGGATAATAATGGCGTTCTCAAAGAAATTTCTCTATTATACTCTATGTTTTAAAATGCAATGTAAGGTTCCTGTATGTAATTTGATTTCCAAAAATACTAAACTGATCAGTCCTTTGGTATCCAAATATTTTATTTATTCTAATGACATTAAGTGAGGCACCAACTCTAGGCTACTGGGTTTAAGGTAATTACACATATCATCAAAAGACAACCTTAACATATCATCTAGGAAACTCTTACTTATCAAAAGTTCCCCATATTTCTAAATCTTAAATATCATAGAGTGACATAGGGTTAACCCTTACATATCAATGGAAGACTCTTATACATCATAGGGTTAACCGTTATGTATTTCATTTTCCATAGAAAACCCTTACCTATTTTCTTTTGTATATTTATGCATGAACCCAAGAAACTTGAAACATGAGGACTTATAAATTTTCAAAACACTGGGATCCTTATTCATGGGGACCCTTACACATCAGATACTTCACCATTTTTGTAACCCAACTCTGGTAACCCTTACATATAAACCCTTACAAACATGTTGAACCTTATACATCTCATACTTTTTACATTTTTATATTCCAAATCAACCATTTTTATATCACTAGGTAACTCCATTACTTTGAAAAATCTCACTTCCCTATAAGAACCGTTATGTATCACAAAATCTAATATATTACTTATGGGATATTATGTATCACAGTGTAAAGGTTTACCTTTCCATTTCATATAAACTTTAGAATATCACACTTATACCTTTTCATATCTTTTCTATTAAATTTTAACAATCTACCTTTACACTATTAGAGTTTACTCTTATGAAACACCCAAAAAATTGCAAATACATTGTCTATGGCATGATACTTGAATTACCATAATAGTATAATTACATTAAATCCCCAATAATTCATAACAACCCAGGCTGTGATGTGATCTATCCAAATTCCAAGGAGATTTATTGTCAAATAATAATCTATCACAACAAAACCTTCCTATGTTGCAGTGTGATGGTCACCTAATTATCCCCCATCAAAGTGTGTCCGTCACCTATCACCAAGTGATAATTCACAGGTAATAAAAATTGGTGATAGGATCCCAAAACCCCTGCTCTGACTCTCACCTGATCACTAAAGACATCTCTTAGGCCTCAAAACACATCCAAAATCACCTCTTTGAGATGTTTAAACTCTCAAAACCCTAATCTGATTCTCAATTCTGAAAAAATATCCTACCATAGGACTAGAAATTCAATTTTCCCTGAATTTTTACCTCCCATAAAAATGTTGTTAGTTACATGGAATTTTAATTTTTTTTCTACGTCGGTTACTAATAAATTGACCTAAAAAATATCTACTATAGTGTTTTTAGGTCTGTTAGTCAAAAAAATTGGAAAACGTTTGTCACATTATATTTTATCGGTTATTTAATAACTGATGTTAAAAATATTTTCCACATAGGTTACTAAATAAAATGAATCTTGAATATAGTGTTTCCAAGTCGATTATTCACAAACAAGCGTGAAAAATATTACTTGAAAAATATTGTGACACCAAAATATCTTCACTCTATAAAATGAAAATATATTTTTCAATTGTTTTAAAAAAATACAATATGAATATATACAAAAAAACACAATGTCAAGAATATCTTATATATATAAATTTATATATTCATGTCTTTCTTAAAAAACATGTAATGAATTTTGTCCACATTTATTTTAAAAAAACCACAATGGAAACAAATATTGTAAATTTTATTTTTAAAAATCTAACATGAAAAATATTTCTTGGAAATTGAAAACAAAATTATATTCACTTCTAAATAGATAAATATTTGTCATGATGATTTTCAGAAAATCCAACAAGAAAAATATTTGTAATGTTATTTTTTCAAAAGAAAATGATGTGAAAAATATTTCAACAAATTTATTAGTTAATCCTATATGTTAATTTATTTTAAAATATTAAATATTAAATATTCTATTTAATAATTATTAATAATTAATTATAATTATCTACAATTATTCATTATATATTAATTAGTTATTATTAAATATTTATTAAGTACCAATTACTCTTTAATACTTAATACTTAATATTTAATAATTATTAATTATTACTAATAAATGATTTTTTGTCATCAATAATTATAATTTATTAATTATTGTGTATTTCTCATTATTAATTACCAATCAACAATTACCAATTATTAATTATCAATTATCACTATAATAAACTGTTTTTTATCTATCAATCATTAAGGACTACCTCTAAATATTAAATATGATTTTTTAAAAATAAATAAAATAAAATTATAATATGATTTATATACCAACAAAATAAGTGTCTTTAATTTCTTATTGTTTCAGTGATTTAAAAATCCATTCGAGAAATTATTTTTTAAAATTTAAAAAACATGTTTCATGAGTATGATGTCATTTTTTTCTATTAATTAAAATGTATAATAAAAGTAATTAATTAATATGTTAAAAATTTAATGTTTATTTTAGGATGGTTTAAAACCCATCTAAAATATATATGTTTTTAGTTAAAAATATATATTTAATAAAAATAGTAATATTATTAATGTTATTAATAATAATAATAAGTAATGAGTCATTTTTTATATTTTAATAATTTAAATATAAATTCAATTAATTAATTAAAATAATTTTTTATTTTAAAAACATTTCCAACCTCCACTAAAATATATATGTTTTTAAAATTTAAAAACTATTTGATAATAATAATAATTTTATTATATTTTAGGAGAGGGGTATAAAAAAGGAAACAACGCATGGGTGGCTTGAACTAGAGACCTCCTTAACACCCTACAAAGGAGAAAACAATAGTCTACATCCCATTAGACAATAATAATAATAATAATAATCAAAGAAGGTTCGTAAAACACACAGATGATGAAATCCTAGGTCTTAGCCCCAAGATGTACACCCAAACCCAACCTCATCTAAACCACCCACACCAACACCTGTTGTATAATAATAATAATAATAATAATAATAATAATAATAATAATAATAATAATAATAATAATAATAATAATAAAAGTTAATTGCAACACACATAAAAATGTTGAAAGCTTAGGGCTTACCCTCAGTATGTACAACCAAACCCCACCCTATCCAAACCACCAACACCAACATCAAGGGTTTAATAATAATAATACTAAAAAGAACAACAAATATTAATTTTAATTACTAATTACTATTGAATAAATAATGAAAATAAATTTTATTTGAAATTAAGCATATACATTATATATATTTAAATACATAAAATATATATATATAATATAAATACTATATATATATATTTATGTGTGTAATAACCATTAATAAATAGATATTTAAATATAAATTATATAAATATATATGTAAATATTCATGTATATGTATATAAATATTTACAAATATAAATATGTATGTATGTGCCTATATATACACATTAGATAAAATTATTTATAAATATGTTATGAATTATTAACCATTATATATATAATTATACATATATAAATTATCATGACCCACCCTCATTGGGAACCCCTTTTTGGGCCTGTAGGGAAGATGAGAGTGACCCCCAATGCTCATCTCCAATAGGTCATGGGTTGATGACTATCACTAAATGTGTAAATCACATTCATGGGATACATAACCCCCATGAATCTTAGGAAAATAATAATAAAATGACTAATCAACCTCAAAATATAAAATAAAATCAATATCACATAATAACTGCAATGCATGGAAATGTCATACAAATACATGTAACCCATTTAATATACCAAAAATAAAAGTCATTGGTAGAAACTCTAACAAAAACCCCAAGCTCAGAGCTAGTAATGATCATCTTGATCTCTAAAATTTACCTAAAAACAAGGAAAAAATATTTATATATGTAGGTAGAGCATATATTTATACTCAGTAGGATATTCCTAAAGTATTATAATGAAATTTGGATGAATTATATTAATTCTTCATTAAAAAACAACAAAACCAATAATCACTTATTCGGTAAAATATCACACAAACTCACTAGGGCCCACTCACCTAATACCACATCCAATTATAATAGCATAATATCAAAAGAATTTATGTCAAGAATATAGATACCCCAAACTCCAGTAACCCAGAGTCAGTTTCTTACTTATTACATTGGTATAAGAAACATGGGGTCTCACCATGCATGATCGATTAGTTTATCAGTCATGAAGAACTAGATGCATATATGATTTACATATTACATCTGAAATATAAAATACATAACATAAGATGTATAATCACATCCTTTATATTATTCATAATATCCTTCTTCATATCTCAGAGGAAGGAAAACCAATGCTTAGTAATGGTTACATACAATAGAAGCTATCTTGAGTAAATAAGGAATAATCAATATGGAAAGGTAAATATCTAAAAAATATTCCATTTAATTAATAACTTTAGAACAAAATGTAGTCATGGATAATATCTATTCAGTAATCTCATAGAAAATAATTAGTGAATTCCCATTGAAAGAAATACTTAATATTAATCATCATGATCTAAAACATCATGATATCATTACCATTAAGGCCTTATGTTAAGACAACATAATTGATGGGTAAGTATACACTAAAAACCAATTTAATAAATCTTGTTACCTTATTTGTCTCATGAAACCCATTTATGAATTAATGTCCTATTTATAAATAATCCCTACCCATTACTATATGTATAATACACTCCTCATATATATATAATGAAGAATTTAATTGGTAAACAATATTCCTTATAAAAAAATATTTGTATTGTGTGGAACCCTCTAGTTGTACCCCTCACTCTCCATGGGAACGGATGTAATATTGATTCCCATCAGACTTGGAAACTATACATATTATGTACAGGGTGATTCAAAGCCATTTCATAGTAGGGTAATTTGCAATATGATCTAGGCTTGGTCAGAGACGCTCATTGGGAGTATTGCAGAACCCATACACACATTTTCCAATGGGCATGTTGTTCAAGTGGTGACGAACACATTCTTGTGGTATATTCCTATCAGGGTTTCCATGATTGACACCTAATATTCTTCGTTTTGTGGGATATTTGTGGGAATAATTCCACTGGTGATATTCAGGTAGGGATGAAGTGGGTGTCCAATGATATCACTACTGGCGTGCTGTGAGGAAAAAATGAGGGTGATGTCGGTGGACCTTGACATTTGATGGTGGAGAATTGATCACCATAGGTGAAATGAGAAAGTCAGTGGATGCAATGATAGTGGGACCGGTGGTCAATCTTTGATGGTGGGAAACGATCTCCAATGATGCAATTGAATGGTGGTGATGACAGTGGCTAAACAGTGACTGATTACGATGATGGTTGGATGAAGAAACACACCAAGGTGGATTGGTCATTCCATACAAGAGATATCACATACTAGGAGGGAATTCATGTGGAATTTAAGGTTATTATAGTTATTGACCTACAAGTTTGGGCTTTGGGTCATGTTTTCATGGGATTTAATACCCACTTGGCCTATAGGTAATGTAATCGGATCCCCCTACCTATTAAAATTAGAGGTTTTGGGTTAAATAAAACGGGGGAGGGGATACCTCTATACTAGTTTAAAATATATTTCTCAATTGAGTAAATAATAATAAATATCAATAGTTCCCCAATCAATCAAATAACTTTCAAAATAAAACACCATTTGTTGAAATGCTATACAGTTTAAAAAATAATCATATTTATGATAAAAATAAAATTAATATTTAATATAAATATAATTTCCAATGATCATAAGAAAGTTAGTGTTTCAAGGAAAGTTAATAACAAAAAATTAATAAGAGAAATAATATGATAATTTATTCATCTAAAACATAGGTTTTTTTATAAAATCACTTCCTTTATAGAAATAAATAAAATATAAAAGAAATATTTAAATAATAATTAATTAAATATTTTTATTTTTATAACTATTAAATTTTTTTAGAAGAATCTAAATAACATAAAATGGTTATTACATCTAGAAAATCCGTTAACACCATGTACGTTAAAAATAAACAATCCTTTTGAATTTTTATAAAAGAAAGAAAAAAATTACCCTTTTAGAAAACATTAAGAAGATTTATTTTAATCCTTTTAAAAAATAAAGGATAACATAAAATTACCATAATAAATCATTTGAGAAAGTAAAATGTAATTTTGTAAAATAATTTTGAAAAACATGGATATAAAAGAAAAATATACCCGATCAAAAATAGAAATAAGGTCGGATTTTCTTTTAAAAATTTATTTTCTTGATTCAAGTGCCAAAGAGTAAATTTTTTTGAATAAAACATGTAAACTAATTTAATATCATTAGGATAATAAAATAAATTTTATTTATGATATATTTAGAGATTAATTTATTGAAAATAATAGCAATCCCAAAATACTGAGATTCTAAAATAAATTCTGACCTTTTTGGATAGTTTTAAATTGTAACCCATTTATAGAGAAAACTTGAATTAAAAAATTAATATTCATGAATATATGTTAATTTTATAAACATAAATGGGGAATTATAAACACTAAATAAATTAAATAGTTTCATAATACCAAATATGTCTCAATGGAGTGGAAATTGAGAAGAAATCCCCAACCTCAAGTCTTTCTTGTCTTGTAAGTGGTTTTAAACACCTATAAAAAAATTTAGATTTATTATAATTATATAAAAAACAAAATAACTATATAAAATATCATATATTATCCATTTACAACATATTATAACATATTTTTTAATAATATTTTATTATTATCATTATTTTGAGTGTTAACTGCTTCATTTTCATGAGAATTTATTTACAGGGTTTCTATCCTTGTACTTTTATTATGGTATGATCTTATCCAGAATGTTAATAATGATATAAATATAATATATATTATATATATATATATATTTATGGTCATTTATAAAAGTTATAGATTGATAAATGAGTTACACCCTTCATTGAGAGGGTATACCATATTACGCATTAACGTTGTTTTCACTTTTCGATATATGGAAAGAAAGAAAGGTAAATTATAATTCAACTTTATAGAATAATTATCATATAATATATCTTATATATATATTCCTTAAATTAAAGTTTATTACTATCTATGTAAAGTATAAATGAGAAATGTATCACATCACTCCCTGGAGGAGTAGTCCACACGTAAGCACAAGCGACATTATCATTTTCCAATGGATCAAAGGTGAAAGGTAGATATGATATTATAATTTCATAAGAATAATTATTTCTTAAATATAATATATATTCATTAGTTATATATCCATAACCATTCAAAATAAAGTGGTTATGAAAAACAAATTACACCACTAGGTGGAGACTATAAGCCATACATACACACATGCTTTGTTTTCCAATTTATTATGATAGAAAATAGATGGAAAATGGTTGTAAAATAATCATAATAACATATTTGTACATTTATATTACTGGATTATTTATTTTATTATGTATACAATAAATTTATAGGAATTATAAGTAGTAAGAAAATTTAAAGATTTGGTAAATATGATTACCTCTAATTTGGTATAATTCCTTTAGATTCATTCTTAAGGAACTTTGGAATGGTCTTTTAAGAAGACCAGAACCTTTAATTCATGGATATGGAATATAATAAGATAATTTTTAGTGGTTTTTAAATCTATATGGCTCAATTTGGTGTAAGGAAAAGTGATAAGAGGTGTCCTTTTATAAGTGAGGGGAGAAGAACTCTTGTAAATTTTCAAAATATTAAAATATAATAGTCACTTTCATAGAAAAGTGGTTCCAAAATGACACGGATTAAAATATAAGGAGTATATTCATGTAATATAATCATACAAACAAATTTATATAGTTTAAGATATTATTTTATACCTTTTTTTTTATTAAACCCTTCACTAACTATTTTTAACTTTAACCGCGGTAAAAACTATTTCAATATTAAAGGGTTACAATTTTACTTATAAGGTAAAAATAGGATCATAAATGGAAAAGGGATGAAATTGTTTAGCATATATTATAACACTTTCCCCCATTCAACAGTTTTATGATTTTATGTAATTTAATAAATTATTGTTTTCATAAAATATCATTAATGTTATTTTTGACACTATTCATTTAATCTTACATTAAAGAAATAAATAAAAACATAGAATTAGAATATAACAACTAAAAAAATAAATAATAAGTTATATTTATCCATAAAATTTACGGGGAATAATAAATCACCCAAAAAATATGAATTTTAGAATTTTTAAAATCATTTACATTATTTTTACACTGCTCACACAAGCACTGTGTCATCGTTGTGTAAGTATTTGAGGTAATTATTTCATCTATAAAAGCTTAAAATAAATTAACATGAAAAAAATAATTAATATTAAAAATAATAATTTATATAAGAACATAAGTTTTTTCTTTTAAAAAATATTAAATATATTAAAAGCAAGAAAATGAAATTTTTGACTTTATCTTTGGCGAAAATATTATAAAGATAGAAATCAAAGACAAATTTTAGAAGGACATATTTTTAAATTTTTTATGATTATGGATGAAATATACACATCAAATGAAATAACCTCTAGTTTTTGAATGAATTTGAAGCCTTATCACAATAGTTTTTATCCTTAATTACCCAATTTACCCTTTAGAGAGGCGATTAATTTTACCACTATTACTATTCCTAATAAAGGAGTATAACTCAAAAAATTTAAACCTCATGATTTCAAATATGGAATCAATTTTATGAAAGTAAATTATTATAATTTTTATAAATTAATTTAAAAATACACTCGCAAAATGCGATGAAAAGTTGTTTGCCAAGAAAATGTATTTTAAGCCTAAAAATTGACATATATTAAAATTATGTAAGATATTGAATCTAATGGTATTAATTAATTTAATGAAAATAAAATTTATCTTATATATATTTAATACCAATTAAAAAATATAATATAACTTTTAAATTAATTAATTTGAATAAAAGGAATGATAATTTTACCAAAATCGTTATTTTTTACTATTCATTGAAAAATAAATATTTTTGGAAAAATATAAAAAATAAAACATAAGATATTATTGAAATTATGTTTTAAAAATGATATGATTTTTATAAAATTAAATTTCTAAAATTTTAATAAATTTATTATAATATCCATACACAAACTACAAAATAATTAATATTGAAGAAAACATATTATTGACACATAATATGATTTTACTCATAATTGAGTAAGTTTTTCATAAGAGTTAATTAAATAAAATATTTTTAGGTATTTTTAATTATTTTTTTAAGATTATTCATACCCACAAATCCAAAGGATATACGATGAATATCATATAATAATATTTTAATCATTTATTGATGTTCATTTAAACTCTGTGTTGTGTGTATCATAAGCTATTGATGAAATTAAATTTATTTTAAGAGAAACAGATCATAAAATATCTGGATGTTACATTATAACCCATTATAATAATTTTTCCATTTAAATTCTATCACTATTATACAAACAACTAAGGATAAGTTTTCCTCCACACATCCTCAGGTTCCCAGGAAGCTTCCTTAATTTTATGATTTCGCCACAAAACATTGACCAGATGAGTGGTATTATTTCATATCACTTTCTCTCTATGATATATAATATCCACCATTTTTTTAATCATAATACAAATATTTATCCAGCAGTATGACCTATGAGTTCATTACATGTGAAAGACAAAGTATATACTTCCTTAGGAGAGACACATGGAACACATCATGATGTTGAGAGTGATTTAGTGAAATCTCTTAGTGATAAGCTACCATCCTGATATGATCAAAATTTTTCAAGTGACCAATATATTTAGGGATCATCTTTACATTATTTCTATATCTCATAACATTCTTCCAATTTGATATTCATAAGAATACTTTTTCACTAACTTCGAATTATAGATCTCACCGATGATTGTCACCATAACTTTTTTACAGCCTCTGAGTTTTCCATATGTGTTGTTGAATGGATTTATCATTTATACGATTTCCTAAGATAGACCAGGTACCAATATATTTCAATTTTAAAATTCCACCCAATACATTGTAGATCTACACATTATTTTATAGTTGGATTTATATGGATTCATCTAAATTCTCAAGAGGAAGCTATTATTATTAAAAAAAATTCAAAAGAAATGTGTTGATCCAAACAAACTTTGAAATACATAGATCAATATCTCAAAATTTATTTTAGAGTTTTAATGGTCTTCTCACACTAGAAATCTATATAAGGATGATAAGTATTACTGAAAATCAACTCTATATCTGGATTATGCTAAAGGATTCTCTACAACTTTAAGTTAAACCTTAGATCTTGATCAGATACGATTAAGGGTTGTACTCTTTGAAATATCACAAAATCCTTAATGTTTAACTAAGTAATATGATCAATACAAGAGATTTATCTAATAGTAATAAAATGTGTTTATTTTATAATGTGATCATCTACAACCCAAATAGAATTTCCCCTTTACATGTTTTTAGGTTTCCGAGAATGAAATACATGATAATGTTTTTGCATTTCCATTTGGGTATCAGTAAAGGTTGTAAAATCCCCTTATAATTCTATGTATCAGCCTTAACTTTATGACACACCAATCATTAGGATACATACTTGACAATATCCATTTTCATGTTATCCCATCAGAAATATTTTTTCATATCTTTATACATCTTTGTACTTCCTGGATTAATAGAGAATGATGAACAATGAGCTTTATCCAATAACTCAATATTCAACTTTGGTAGTTATGGGTAACATACTCAGTTCCTAAACCATATCAATCCAATATGATTATGTTTGAACATATGAAGATTCCTCACATTCCTCTATAGTTGCACATCTTCCTTCTATTCCTTATTAGTACTATCATGGATGGATGGTTAAACATTCATGTGAGAAAGATAATATTTTTCACCTTTTATTAAGATTTCAAGATCTAAATTCCATAAATCCATAAATATTGGATATATTTAAATCCTCATTATATAAAAACTATCATGGTCTTTCTGACTCATTGCCTCAACCAGCTTGTTTGCTTTCATAGGGTAGTAATGTATTGAGAAAGCACAATCTTTGATCAACTAAAACCATTTTATCTGGAAAATATTAAACCACTTATATGTAAATATATACTTAAATATTTTATGATAAATATATAAATCACACATTTCAACATACATATAATGCCTCTATATATTTAATGAAAACATTACCCATTCCAACTCCAAATCATGGGTTGGGTAATTCTGCTCATGAATTTTCAATTAGAGGGAGGCATAAGCTATCACTATAACATTATACATGAGGAAACATCCTATTAATTCACTTGATACATAAATATATATCAATAACCCTTTTCCACAATACGGTAGAGTAAGTACATGCTCATTGAACAACATTCTCTTCGGTTTGTTGAAACTGTCATCACATTAATTTTATAATAAGAACTTAACCACCTTCTGAGTCAACATAGTGAGTAGATTATATTTTATTTTGAGATATATCACAAAGTATTTGTAGTATCCATACCACCCAAGATAACTATGGATACCTACTACCATGGTCAATATAAGACATTTCTTAATAACTTATTTCTTTGAAGTATCCACTGATATACCCTCACATGACATTATATGACCCATGAATGAAAATTTATGAAGTGAAAATTCACTCTTAGTAAATTTGGAATATAGATTATCCTTCCTTAGAGTAATCAAAACAATCATCAAATGTTCTTTATGATATTACTTTCTCTTTGAGTATATAATAATATCATGAACAAAGACTATCACAAACTAATCAAGGTAATCTCTAAACACTCTATTCATTAAATCAATGAAGATAACAAGAGAATTAGTAAGTCCAAATGGAAAAACTATAAATTCATATTGATCATACTTTATAAGTAAGGATTTATTGGTTATATACACTTTCTTAACATAAATCTAATAAAATCCTTATTTAATATCATTCTTGGAAAAATATCGAGTTCCACATAATTGATCAAACAAATCATCGATATGGGGTAGATGATACTTTTTTTAATAATGATTCTGTTAAGTTCCTAATAATCAATGTAAAGTCACATTAACCCATATTTCTTATTAACTAAAATAATAGGTACAACTCATGGTGAAACACTAGGAAAAATGTATCCCTTATCTAAATTCACCTGAAGTTTCTTTTTCAATTCCTATAACTCAATCGAGGATATTCTATATAGAGTCTCTGAAATTTGTGTATCATTAGTTATGAGATCTATTGAGAACTCAACTTCACGATTCAAGGGAATATTATATAAATATTCCGGAAATACATAAAAAAACTCTCATACAATACTCATATCTTCAATGAAGATATTATTCCTAATCATTTAAGATAAAAATTCCTCATGAATAGGTAGTAAAAACCATATGATGGAAGTAATTTACATTGTGAGTTCAGGTTCATCCTCACACAAAAATACTATCGTAGGTTGATTCGGATTATAAAATATGACTTTCCTTCCTCAATAATTGATATTGTCTCTAAAATGATACAAAAAATCCATTCCCATAATTATATCAAATTCAACTTGAGGGGGAAGAATAGGTTTTTTAGGAAGCACATTCTTATAAAATTCTATTAGAGAAGATATATTCTCTTGATATGTGATCATTATACTATAATGTGTTTTAATTTCAAAATTAATATCTAATCATTAAGGTGGTGATGTGGTACCCTTAGAAAATTATTTATATATAAAATAGTTTTTAGAAACTGAATCAAATAAAACATTGTACTTTTATAGTAAATGATAAGTATACCTTTCCCCACATCACTTGGAACTTTTACTTCAACTATAGTAATTCAATATGTAGGTCCTTATCCACTTGAATTATTTTTTGGAAAGTTACCTTAATACTTGGGGAACTTCTTTGAATAATTTATGTATGTTTACACTTAAAGCACTAGATATCAATGGTTTTTTTATTTTCCTTACAATCATTTTCCAAATGACCCTTATCTTTGCACTTGTAACAAAATATAATTCCCTTCATGAATTTTCAAGGATGTTTCATTCCAAAATTTTTATATGATGGAAATTTATTCATACCCTTGTTATTTTTTTATGTGTTACATTTTTATTAGTGCTCAACCAACATCTTCTTATCTTGATTAACCTTGAAGACATAGGATTTAAAAAATCAATTCTCTATATTAATGTCAGTAGATACTATATCATTATATGATAAAAATTATTGAGTGACTAGTGAAATTATGAGACTCATCTTAATCCTATCCAAGAAACAATCAATCTTAATTTCTGGATTACGTATGTAGTTCGAAGCATTCCTAAACAATCTTGTGATGTTACCATCATACTTTACCATATTTTATTCTTCCAATATTGTTAAATTATGGAACTTATTCTCCATATCATATCATTTTTCTTATGGGAATTATTTCTTGAATAATATCACTTTAATAGTTATATATACCATTATTTCTATTTCTTCAACATATTTAGTGTTCAAGATCAATGACCACCATTGATCGACATCGCCTCTTAAAAAATACAGTGCCAAAAAAACCTTTTCACTTTCATTACATCCAAAATTGAAGAATATATTTTTGATAGACTTAATCCATTATTCAATTACCAATGGATTGTTAGTTTCATTAAAAGATGTAGTCTTAGGTCAAATGAATCGATCCAACATAGGTGAATCACATTTCCAAACAATAAGTTTCTCCATATAGGTTAGGCTATTCATAATAACTTGAGTCAAATACCCAAATATAGACATGATCTACTCAGTTACACCACCAACTATATTGGTTAACTCAGTAGGGAAATCCAAACATTGTATATGGGTATTGATTAACTTTTTTTCCATTAGAAACCATCACTAAATAATGAACACACATAGTTAGATTATAATACTCATGAATAACATGTCTTAAAATAAAAATCCCTATAATGGTAATTTTTTTCAAATACTATAATAGATTATCATAATTCCCATGTTATTTTTTTTATTTAAAATCTAGTTCGTAAGGTGCATACTAAACTTACTTTGCTAATAACTATAGAAACCCCAAACTACAGAAAACTAGAGCTGATGAATTATTTAAAATATTGGTACATGATACAAGGGATATCACCATACATGATAAATCTGTTTTTTAGCCTTGAAGAACCAGATATGTACATGATTCACATATTACTTTGGAAATATAAAATACATAGCATAAGAAACATTCTCAAATACTTTATATTATTCATTATATCCTTCTTTATATCTCGAGGAAACGAAAACCAACAAATGGGGAGCTTATATTCTCAGTAAGGGATTTATACAATTTAATATATCATGAGTAATAAGATATAATTAATATAGAAAGTTAAATAACTAAAAACACATTCCATTTAATCAATAAATTTATCATGAAATTCATCTATAGATAATATCAACACAGTAATCTCATGGTTATAAATAACTAAATTATAAATGAAGGAAAATCTTAATATAAGATTTCATGATGTTAGATATCATGATATCTTTACCATAAGGGCATTTTTACAATATAGTTTAATCGATGGGTAGGTATACACTAGAGACCCATTTAATAAGGCTAGCCAAGTAATTTGTCTCATTAGACCAATCAATAAATCAAGGGGATATCTATAACCTTCCCCACCTATCACTACATTACCAATGCATTCTAAATATATTGAAATATCAATTTAATTCATAAACAATATTCCTTATAAAAAGATTTCTATATTGAGTGAAGAATACATAATATCAATATTTCCCTATTCAATAAAATTAATTTCAAAAGTAAAACACTATATATACAAATGATATATGATTTAGGAAATAATCATATGCATTATAAAATTAATCTGGATATTTAATATGAATGAAATTCCCATTGATAATAAGAAAGTGAATGTTTCAAGATATAGTCAATGACTACAAAATTAATAGGAGACAGAAGTTGACCATTAATTTGTCATAAATATATGTTTTGTAATAAAATCATGTCATTTGGAGTAATAAATAAAATGGAATAAAATTTTAAAATAACATTTCTTTAAATGGATTACTTTTTAAAACAATTTAAAACTTTTATAAGAAGAGAAATGGTATAAAATGGTTATTTCAGTGGGAAAATTCCTTAAGGCCAGATAAGTTAAAAAGAAACATTTCTTTTAATATTTTATAAAATAAATTTTAAAATAAACCTTTGAAAAAACATTATAAATATTATTTTAAACCCTTTAAAAATTCCAAGATAATATTAAATGTTTTTAATAAATCACTTGTGTAAATAAAAATGACCTTTTTAAAACAATATTTAAAAATATGGATTAATAATAAAAATATACCTGATCAAAAACAGAAAGAGGATTAGTTTTTCTTTTAAAAATTTAATTTCTTGATTCAAGTAATGAAGATAGAAAAAGTTGTAAGAAAAAATATAAAATACATAAATATCCTTAAGAAAATAAAATAGTTGGATATTATTATATATTATATGATTATTTCAATAAAAATAAAATCAATAAAATAAAAATGAGATTGTAAAATAAATTCTTACTGATTTGGTAACTTTTAAATTGTAACCCATTTAAAGAGTAAACTTGAATTGAAAATTTAATCCCCAAGAATAAATATTCATTTTAATTACTTAAAATTAGAATTATAAAAAACATATAAAATTAAATAGGTTCATAATACCAAATATGTCTCAATGTAGTGGAAATTGAGACGAAATCACTTACCTCAAGTTCAACTTGCCCCGCGAGTGATCTTATCTCATGTATAATAAATTTATATTTAATATAATTACATAACATAATAATATACCTATATATAATATCATATATTATATATCTATAATACATTATATCCCATTTGTTTACAATCTTTTATTATTATCATTATTCGGGGTGTTAACTACTTCATTTTCATGATTATTCTGGTTCGATAGTTCCGATTCTTGTAATTTTGTTATGGTTATGTCACATATAAAAATTAAAATATGATATAAATAGCATATTTATTCATTATATAAATATATATTTATATTCATACATAAAATATAGGGATTGAAAAATTAATTACATCGTTTATGGAGTGTGTAGACTATATGTACACATAAACACTGTTCTCACTTTTCAATGGATGGAACAAAAGAATGATAAATAATAAATAAAATTTTAATAATACTTATTATATCATATATATCAAATATATTTGTAAAATTTTTCTTTTTTACCATCCATGTATATAGAAAATGAAAAATGGATCACGTTTCTTTGGGGAGGTTGTGGTCTACACATACGTACGAACGACAATATCATTTTTCAATGGAGTTGAGGGTATAAAGATAGATATGATATTATAATTTTAGAAGAGATATTATGTCATAAATATCATATATATTCATTATTTATGTCTTTATAACCATCCAAATAAAGGGGTGAGGAAAAATGGATTACACTGCTATGCGAAGATGATAAACTGTACGTACTTTCAAGAGATGTTTTCTCTTCTCACAAGATGAAAAATATATGGAAAATGGTTTTCACATAATACTATTAATAAAATATAATTATATATATTATTATGGTGTTATTATTTTTGGATGGTTATGATATATTTAGATTTAGTTTGACAAGAAATAAATTTGAAATAGTCTGTAAAGATGATAACCTATTTTTTAGTGGACTTTCCTTAAATTCAATCATAAGGACCATTAGAATGGTCTTTTAAGAATAAAATAACCTCTAATTCGTTGATAGAGAAGTTTATAGGATAATTGGGTATGGTTTTTTAAGCTATATGACTCAATGTGGTGTAAAGAAAAGAGGGAAGGGTTGTCCTTTTATAAGTGATGTGAGGGGCACTCTTGTAATTTTTGAAAATATTAAATACAAAAAAGTCACATTCATGGAAAAGCATTTCCAAACTTACATGGATTATAATATAAGGAGTATATTTTTCTAATATAGTAATATAATTAAATTTATAAATGTTTATATATCATTTAAAACCATATCTTTTTGATGAACCACTTCATTAACCATTTTAAACATTGACTATGGTAATAACTATTTCAATATTAAATGGTTATAATTTTACTTATAAGGTGAAAATTGGATCATAAACGTATAAGGGATAAATGTTTTTGGCTATATATTATAACCCTTGTCCTAAGTCAATATTTTTATGATTTTTAAATTATTTCATAAAATATTATTTTCATAAAATGCCATTAATGCCATTTTGACACTATTCATTTAATTTTACATTAAAGTCTTCAAGAAAAATTTAAAATTTAAGTATAAATTATTCAAACATCCCTAATATGTTATATTTTTTTTATAAAAGTCTTGGTAGAATATTAATAAATCAAAAAATATTAATTTTAGTATTTTTAAAATCATTTACATTATTTTTATAATGCTTTAATAAGTACAGTGGCGGCGTTGTGTAAGAAATTAAGGAAACTATTTAATCTCTAAAAATTTAGAATAAATTAAAATTATAATGAATATTCATTAATATTTCAAAAAAACATTTACAAACTAACATAATTTTATCTTATCCCCATCAAAAAATATTATATATATTAAAATTATGAAAATGTCATTTTTTACTTTATCTTTTAAATAAATATTATAAAGGTAAAAATCAAAGATAAATGAAAAATTCATAAATTTATAAGTTTTGATAATTAGGGATGAAATATACTCATATAAGGAAATAAATTCAAGTTTTTGAATGAATTTTAAGCCTTGATACATTAGGTTTAGACCTTAATTACATAATTTATCATTTAACGAGGTGATAAATTTTATAACTGTGACAATTCATAATAAAAGAGTTATATTTAAAAAACATGAACCTACTAATTCAAAATATGGAATAAATTTTATAAAATTATATTCTAATAATTTATATAAATTAATTTAAAAATAAACCCTTAAAATGCCATGAAAAATGGTTTTCCAAAAAATTGTTTTTTTATCCTAAAAATAGACTTACATAAAAAATATGTAAAATGAGGATACTAATTGAAATAATAAAAATCTTTTAAATAAAATGTATCTTATATAAATTTAATACCAAATAAAAACATAATTTATCTTTTAAATTACTTTATTTGAATAAAAGGAATGAGAGTTTTACAAAAATCAGTATATTTTACTATTCACTAAAAAATAAATGTTTTAAAAAAAATAACATGTAATGCCCCGAACCCAGTTACTAAGAGTCTGTGCATTATTTTAATACATTGGCATGATTACAAGGAATAAAGTCCCAAAGGACCGATCAGTTTAGCAGTCTTGGAAAATCGATTACATACCTGAATGTTACATTACACTTTATAACATACAGAACAACATAAATAATCCTTTATGAATGCCATTATTCCATTGGATTAACCCTGCATATCAATCACAATACATTTCTTGGAATCCTGGTAGAAATAAAACATAGAAAGGGGTGAGCTCAAACACTCAGTAAGGGTAAGCAATACAGCAGAAACTTTCAAAAATAAGCATAAACATATAAGGAAATGTATAAAACTAAAACAAAATCCTTTTAAACTTGAACTTCAGCATAATATGGCAAAAATAAAATAAAATAATTCCATTTACTTATTCACATGGATATTCTACTAATCGAATAATCACTTGAAATATCAATAAAAACTTTAATAACGATGTAATGCATAATTCCAGACTATCATAACCACGTAGCCAAGGCCTCGTTCCAAGACTACGAATAAGATTTTGTCAAGGCCTCATTCCAAGACACTATTTTGTCTCATGAGACCTACCGATGCAATTTTTTTAGAAGATACTTACATTTAAAATTGATCAAATATACTCCACTGTTTTTCTGAAAACATTATGCAAGCTTCTGAAAACAAAATAACTAATTCTGAGACTGCTTGACTAATTATAGGTCATGATGGGTCCATGCCCAATCCCTTCCTGTCTACCACACTAGAGAGTTGGTTTTTCTGAAAAAAAAAATTTAAAGCTTGCGTTAAATACGTATACATCTGCACTGGATTTTTATATATTTGAGAGAAATATCTCTTTTTTGAAATCATTTATAAATCACATAATTATAAAAGAAAACCTATTTTTTGAAAATATTCTTTTAAGAGTGTAAGGGAAGCTTAAAAGGTGTAATAATAGTGGATAATAACTACACCTGTCATATATGTTAAAAAAAACATTCTTACCATAGTTTTGTCAAAAATGTCAAAAAGTAACTTGTTTGGAAAACGAAGGAAAGATTCCTTTCAAAAATGTATAAGGTAAAATACGGATATAAATGAATTTAGCTTATTTTCTATTAAATATTAAAAATGTTTTGAAAATAATTATTAAGAAACATGGATGTGGATGATAAAGATGTACCAGTAGATAATTACGTATAAACAACCTCAGATAATGAAGAGATTGTGAAATAAACCTTTACCAATTTTGTAACTTATGAAACATACACCCCAAGAAAGAGGTATCATACAATGAATATGTAAATACACATAAATTAAAGTGTATTACACAAATAATACAATTACGGGAAGTACATGCACCACACAAAAGGTAATAGTGGAAATATGGCATGAATCTCACGAGAATAAGGAGTGAGATGAAGACCCCTTACATTGCACTTTAATTTAGTTGAGGGTAAGTTTAGCCTCATGTATGAAGACTATAGTATGTTATTAAATTATATTAGATCCATATTAATATTTCTGATATCATACATTATTCATTTATGACTTTATATTACCCATTTAATAATAATTTCCATGTTATATTAATATTTCGTGTAATAATCGCTTTCTTTATCGTACGTGTTTTAACTTGTTACTCTTGATTGTATCACTTAGATCATAAATTAAATAATTCTAGAATATAAAACATTATTTATTTATCATATATATATTTAGAATATAAAAATTTATAATAGACATATATATGAAATGGAAAACACCGTTTATGGAGACGGTAGTACGTACGTACGCATAAACGCTGTTTCCATTTTCATATAGTATTGAACAGATGTAAGTGAATAAGATATATGTAAGTAAATAAATACTTATATATATAAATATATATATCTCCATTAGCATTATTATGTCATATATTACATACTTATTAGTAATATATATTTTTATAATCGTCGATTAATGGTGAACTTGGAAATGAATCTCATCGCATCGTGGAGACGGTAATCCGTACGTACGCACGAGCGAAAATATCATTATTTTGATATGAATATAATATATAATTGGATGGTATATAATATATACATAATACTTATCATGTTATATTTATTATTTACATCAAATACACATCATTATTATACCCATCCAAATAATAATGTATTGAATAACAATTACACCAAGACGTGGAGATGGTAATCCATACGTACGCACGTATGGTGACATGTCATTCAAAGGGTGGATAAAATAATGAATTTTGTTGAAATATAATTATAATGACATCACAGTATATAGAATATACTGGAGTTATTATTTTAGAATGGAAAAAACAAAGAAAAAGGAATTTGAAGAAGAAAGGAACTTGAAAGAGGGTGGTTAAATCATTACCTCTTCTTCGGGTTCATCCTTTTGATCTGATCAAAAGGGCTCCTTAGGTTGGCTTTCTGATCAAAATAAGGCCTCTAGGTTAAATAGAGGATTGTTGAGAGAGTATTTGGGCAGGGTTTGGCCAAGCCAAATGTCTTAGAAGGTGTGAATTATAGAGAAGGGGGTGTGCCCTTTTATAAGAGGGGTGAGGGGCACCTTAGGAAAAACTTAAATTATTAATTTATAATAAATTCATATTCAGTTTATAATGGCTCAAAAGTTTATTATTTAAAGTCTAAAGTGGGGATAGGTCGAAAAAAACTGAACCAATAGGTTTTATACTGGTTTAGGTTACCATTTTAACCTTATCATTTAGATTTAACTCTAAGTTAAATAATTTAACTTTTACCGTGTCTTCTTGTATTCTTACCCTATATGGTTAATAAACTTACTATATACTGCCAATAGAACCCCAATTGGTTCATTAAAGTCATATATATTATTATATTAGTCTTTTGGACGATCTTTATATTTTTAGGACCATTATATCAATTAATAATATAATATTGTTTTTTTAAAAACTATTTTATGTCAATTTTGACCCTATTTGGTATTTGTTTTTTGTTAAAATAATAACATAATTATTACTTCCAAAAAAATACACTGAATCAATCCTAACATATCATATTAACCTATAAAATTCGTGGATTTTATAAAGACTTTGAAATTATATTTATTTTAATATTTATAATACGATTTATTTGATTCTTTCACGAATAAGGTAATTACTGCATCATCATTGTGTCATAAATAAATTTATTTATTTAATGTCTAAAAATTATAAATAAAATACCATGATGTAGGAAATATTTTTATATTTCTAATTAATATTTATAATATAACCTATCTTATGTAAAACCCTATATTAAAAATGTTTTAGTTATTAAATGTTGATTTTAACCCTTTTAACTCTTCTTTGAATTAAATAATAATAAATGTCCTAATCTGATTCAAGTGGACCAAAGAGGTTCATATTTTATTCCTAAGGTTGTTTTTGGTTGAATTATACTTATAAAACAGAATTAGGACATGTGTTAGGGTAATAATAATATCATTTTTACCATTAATTACCCTATTTATTTTTACCGTGGTAAATAAAAGTAAAAAGTTACTATTCACAAAAAATTATTTTTATCTTATTGAACCAAATTTTACTCCTTGATATTAACCGTGTGTCTCGGATTTTAGAAATTCCACTCACAGAAGCGGTAAAATTAAGTTTTATGTGAATTTGCAAATTCTCCTAGGAGGTGGGTAGAAGACGGTGAAAAGTTCGATAAAATTTTAATATATCTAAAATTATTATAAACCGACTCCAATTAATTACGTTGAAATTATATAGGTATTATGTATCTATTTTGACATAAAATAATTTAAATAAAATAAATAATTATTTAAATAAAAATTCGGTTTTAAACTATAACTCAGTGTTTTTCACTATTCATCAAAAATTAAAAGTTTTCAAAAAAATACCAAAAATTTACCCTAAGATAATTTTGATATTCCGAATTCAATAATGAAGTATATTTTACCAAATTAAAAACATAGAAGTTATATTTATTAATTTAAAATTAATTCCTACTTTCAAAACAAAAAGCGTGTTTTTAAGAAACAATAACTATCAAAAGATTGACACTTGTTTATGTCCGGTTTAAATGTGAAATTATATCCAATGACCAACATTGGATTAAATGGTAAAAATACATTCTAAATATAATTTAAAACCACACAAATTCATAATTTATCACTATTAATTATTTCGATTAAAAAAGTTGTTTTTAATTAAAATTTAGTAATTTTTATTATTCATCAAAATATTAAAGTTATCGGAAAAGTACCAAAAATTTACCCTAAGATAATTTCAATATTTCAAATCCAAAAATGAAGTCCATTTTGAATGATAAAATGTATAAAATTTCAAAAAGTGGGTATTACTATTCATAACGGCTAGTTTGATTGGTTGTGGTGTACGTTAGAATTCAAAGTTGCGTACAACACACGCTACTGTATTATTCAAAGAGAAGCGTACCATGGAATCTTGGGGTGTTACATTCTCCCCTCCTTCAATAAATTGCGTCCTCTAAATTTATGCTCGGTATTGGAAACTTGGGGTTGACATTTCAAAATATCTTAGTTGAAATCCCACATCGAAAAATGGATTAATGAGGCCTCAATTAAAAATAAAGAGTGGTAAGTATGAATGTTACAAAAAATAACACATACTAGGGTTCCATGTAGGAAAATATGGATATGGAAGAGAAATATAACCATCAATATCTGATGGATAGTGGTAGAGAATATGGCTATGAAATGGCCAACAATCCCAAAGCCATAAATTTGTGATGATCTAAGGTACCATCTAGGACAACATTGTTGTCCTAAGTTCCTTTTCTTAATGTTGAGGAATTTATTTATGAGATTGGATAAGATCATAAGGAGATATACTTACTTTATAATTAGAGTTTTATCCATTAATAAATTTCTACCCCAAACTCATCTTTCACCCCAAAACAAAATACAACTCAAAAATAATCTATTTATCTAATCATATAGGGTTCCAAATGTAATAAATTTATAATTCAAATATCATACCCTTTAGAAAAATAAACTACAATATACCATCTAGGAACTCCACGTAGTCCTGTTGTAGGTGATAAATCCCAATTGCATTATGGTTGTGGGTTCGATTCCCACAGCTTTGTCCGACACAACGGGTCGTCACATGGTCTGCGTGTTGACCTTTTATAAAAATCCAAAAATAACCTTTCAAACTTAATCCCTTACAACCTTTAGATGACGTAGGCTTGGGAATTAAGCCGAACTTCGTTATCAAATTGTGTCTTACTTTTTTATTTCCGCTGCATTGATAATTGTTTTAAATTGTTAATTATTTTTGAAAAGGCAATTCACCCCCCCTCTTGCCATCCTCTACGACCCAAAATTTGGTATCAGAGGGAGCGTTTGTGTAATACCTTAACCGGTTACAAACTTAAGATACTTAGTGATGGCTAATTCCTCGCATGCTCCCGAAGGGTATTCTATGACTCGGGCTCCATTCTTTGATGGAACCGATTACACTTATTGGAAAAATCGCATGATTACTTTTCTTAGAAGCATTGGTTATCCTATCTATAGGATTGTAATGCAAGGCTATACTTTATCTAACAAGGATGAGTCCAAATGGACCCCCGAAGACATTGCCAATTTTGAGCTTGATGGCAAAGCCATGAATGCTCTTCATTGTGGGCTAGACCGTAATGAATTCAACCGTGTTTCTACTTGCTCCTCTTCTTATGAAATTTGGAAACTTTTAGAAGTAACCCATGAGGGCACTAACAAAGTCAAAGACACTAGATTAGACATGTATCGCCAAGATTTTGAAAGTTTCACCATGCACCCACACGAATCAATTACTGAAATGTTTAATCGTTTTACTGACGTTTGCAATGGAAGAAAATCTCTTGGTGAGGATGTTTCTACAGAAATGATGGTTAAGAAGATTCTTTGGGTCCTACCAAGCTCATGGGAACCAAAGGTGACCACAATTCAAGAAGCAAAAGATGTCAAGAAAATTCCAGTTGAAGAGCTCATTGGATCACTCATGACCTACGAGATCACCATGAAGAGGCAAGCCGATAAAGAAGGTAAAACCTTCAAGGAGAAAAAGAACATTGCTTTCAAAGCAAAGGAAGAAAGCTCCTCCGCTGATAGCGAATCCGAGATTGCTCAACTAGAAAGAAAAATGAGCAAATTCATGAAGAAAAAGAAGAACTTTCGAAGGGAACGAAAGGAAGAGCCCAAAGCGGAGAATGAAGTTACATGCTTTGAATGTGGAAAGAAAGGCCACATCAAACCGGAGTGCTCCATTTTTAAGAAGAGGGTAAAAGAAAAGAAAAACAAGAAGGCTTTCAAAGCATCCACATGGAGTGCAAGTGATGACTCCATGTCTTCAAGCGACTCAAGCGATGAAGGTGAACAATGCCTAATGGAATTTGATGAGGTATCTTCTTCCGACTCCTCTTCCTTATCTTCCTCTTTCAATAATGACATGTCCTATGAAGATATCCAAAATGTGAGAGATCAATTAGAGGAAGGTTTCCACGAACTTACCTCTAAATTTAAGGATTTGAAAAAGAAAAAGAAAATTCTCATTTCTGAAAAATAACAACTTCTCAAAAAGAATGAGGAACTTACCCTTAAGATCCAAGATATTCCAAATGTTGATTCTTTGAATTCAACCATTAAAGATCTAAGTGAGTCTCTTGCAAAGTTCACCCAAGGTGAACAAAATTTGACCAAATTACTAGGTTCTCAGCATTCGGCTAGAACAACACATGGACTTGGCTTTAACAAACAAGCCACTTCTTCTAGAGCACCCACTACTTTTGTAAGGGGGAGCTCTCAATATCAATTTTGTAATTATTGTAAAAAGACCGGGCACATGATTTATTAATGTGATTGTAAAAATGCAAGGTATGGAAGCCCCAAAACCATTACCTACTCGGATGAGTATTTTAGATGGAAACCCTCTAGAAAAATATGGGTTCAAAAGTATCTTTTAGCTAATCTTTCCGGACCCAAACTTATATGGGTACCAAAATCTATTCTCTATTGATTTTGTAGGATAAACGCCAAAGAAGTAGGACTTCGAAAGGCTCGTGGTATCTCGACAGCGGATGCTCGAGGCACATGTGTGGCGATCCCTCCGAGTTCAACTCCCTTTAAGAATTCGATGGAGGATACGTCACCTTCGGTGACAATTCAGAAAGCAATATCGTCGGAATAGGTACCATTGGATTTGGTAGCACCTCTTTAATTAAAGATGTTTTATTTGTTAAAGGTTTAAAACATAATCTAATTATCATAAGTCAACTTTGTGATAGTGGTTTTTCGGTGAATTTTCAAAATGATTTATGCAATGTGTTTGATTTTCAAAACAAATTGATATTTTCTGCTTCCCGTTTTCAAAATGTTTACATTATTTATTTAAAGTCTTTAGCTATCCAAAATGTTAAATGTTTAAGTGCTCTTGACAATGAGTCTTGGCTTTGGCATAGAAGGTTGGGGCATTGTAGCTCTCATTCACTTCTAAAGCTTAATAAGAACAAGCTCATCCGTGACCTTCCTAAACTTAAGTTTAAGAAAAATTTGATTTGTGAGCCATGCCAACTTGGAAAGCAACACAAGTCTTCTTTCAAATCTAAGAAGGAAGTGTCCACTTAAAAATCACTTGATCTCCTACATCTTGATCTTTTTGGTCCTACCCTTGTAGCAAGTCTAGGTGGAAAATCCTATACCTTTGTCCTAGTAGATGACTTTTCTCGTTTCACTTGGGTTTTCTTTTTAGCTCATAAAAATGATGCTTGTAGAACCTTTTTGAAATTCTCTAGGAAAGTAGAAAACAAAAAAGGATATAAAATTATATCGCTCCGTAGTGACCATGGAGGTGAATTTGAGAACAAAGAATTCGATGAATTGTGTTCCTCTCAAGGATACAATCACACCTTCTCTGCCCCTAGGACTCCACAAAAAAATGGAGTGGTTGAAAGGAGAAACTGAACTCTCCAAGAAATTGCTTGAACCCTCCTTAGTGAATTCAACCTCCCTCAATTTTTCTGGGCTGAGGCAGTTAACACTGCCTGTTATATGATCAATAGAGTCCTTGTAAGACCCCTTCTTAAGAAAACCCCCTATGAACTTTGGAAAGGCAAATTGCCCAAAGTTGGTTATTTTAAAGTGTTTGGTTGTAAATGCTTTATCCTTAACACAAAAGATAACCTAGGGAAATTTGATGTCAAATCCGATGAAGGTATTTTTCTTGGGTACTCCAACTCAAGTAAAGCCTATCGTGTCTTCAACAAACGTTCAAAAACTATCGAATAATCATCTCATGTCAAGTTTGATGAAAATCTTCCAAAACCCCATCCGGTCATTGAAGATGTTGAAGATAATCTTGATAAACTTGAATTAAATGATTCCTATTCTCCTCTCAAGGAGGATGATGATCATGAACCTTCTTCACCTTCTTTTCCTTCCACCTTGATTAAGGTTTGGAAACCTTCTAGAGACCATCCATTAGAAAATGTTATAGGTGATCTTCAAGCCGGTACTCAAACTAGAAGATCAATCCTCAACGAGGTTGAACATCAAGCCTTCATTTCTCACCTAGAGCCTCAAACCATTAATGATGCCATTAATGATGAGAATTGGGTTCTTGCAATGCAAGATGAACTAAATCAATTCTCTATAAATGATGTTTGGACTCTTGTTGAAAGACCCAATGATTATCCAATTATTGGCACTAAATGGGTTTTTAGGAACAAACTTGATGATCAAGGAAATATAACCCGGAACAAGGCTCACCTAGTAGCTAAGGGCTATAATCAAGAATAAGGAATTGATTATGGTGAAACATTTGCGACCGTTTCTAGATTGGAATCCATTAGGATCTTGTTGGCTTTCGCCGCCCACTTAAATTTCAAACTTTTTCAAATGGATGTTAAAAGCGCCTTTTTAAATGGTTTTATTTCAGAAAAAATCTTTGTTGAACAACCTCCCGGTTTTGAAGATCCAAAATTTCCAAATCATGTTTTTAAATTAACGAAGGCTCTATATGGCTTAAAGCAAGCCCCTTGGGCTTGGTATGAGCGGTTAACGAAATTTCTTTTAGAAAATGATTTTAAAATAGGTCAAGCTGATTGTAACCCCTTTTTAAAACACACTTCAAAAGATCATATAATCGTCCAAATCTACGTCGATGACGTTATCTTTGGTTCTACCAAAGAATCACTTTGTACTGATTTTTCAGATTTAATGAGAAAAGAATTTGAAATGAGCTTTATGGGGGAATTGAAATTTTTTCTCGGTTTTCAAATCTTTCAAAATTCAAAAGGTATTTTTTTAAGACAAGGAAAATACACAAACGAGATCTTAAGTCGTTTTGGTATGGATCAAGTAAAGGAAATTAGTACCCCCATGATTACTTCCTGTAAGCTTACGTTAGATGAAGTCGGGAAACCGGTTGATAACAAGCTTTATAGGAGTATGATCGATAGTCTACTTTACCTAACTGCGACTCGTCCTGACATCATGTTCAGTGTTTTCCTTTGTGCTTGTTTTCAAACCAATCCCAAAGAATCTCATTTTAAATCGGTCAAAAGGATTTTTAGGTATTTAAGAGGATCCAAAAACATTGGTTTATTTTATCCTTCTAATACTTCTTTCAAACTTTCTTCATATTCGGATGCTGATTTTGGCGGATGTCAATTAGATCGAAAGAGTACTAGTGGAACCTGTCATCTGCTAGGAAAGTACCTTGTATCGTGGAGTAGCAAGAAGCAAAACTGTGTTGCTCTTTCTACTACCGAGGCCGAGTACGTAGCCTCTGGGAATTGTTGTGCCCAAATTATTTGGATGCAACACTCTCTTGGATTATGGCCTTTCCTACGGTCATGTCCCTATTCGGTGTGACAACACTAGTGCCATTAGTATTTCTAAGAATCCAATACAACACTCTAGAACAAAGCATATAGACTTAAGGCATCATTTCCTTCGTGACCATTTTCAAAAAGGGGATATCACTTTGGACTTCATTTCTACTGATTTCCAATTAGCTGATATTTTTACCAAACCACTCCCAGTTGAACATTTTGATTTTATGAAGGGGGAGTTAGGAATGATTCGTCAATGAGCACTATTAAATATTTAACTCTTTTTTATTTTAATTCAATTTTTTTTATATTTTATGAATTTTAATACCACCGGTCACCGGTGATACATCACCGGTGAATAGAGCCTTTCCTGTTTTTTACTTGTCTTTGTATGTAACGTTTCATCTTTTATAAATTTCAAGTTGTCTTTTCTATCATATTTTTTTTGTTGTCATTTCTTACCTTCTTTTTTTTGTTTATCTGATTTCTTCTCATTCTTTTTCTTTTTCCCTCCTATTTTGATAATCCCAAAGGGGGATAAATTTCTCTGTTTACTAGTTTCATATTTCAATTGATTGGTAAGTTATTGATTTTGTACCTTTTTAAAAAAACGACCTATTGTTACAATTTCAAAATGACTCATTCTCTTTAGATTAAGATCATTTTCAATACATGGTACATCTCTTCAATTTTTTTTTGAAATGATCTCTAATATATTTTCATGTCCAAAATTGTTTATTTAAGTTTTCAATTGGCATATCCTTTTTAAAGCTTTCTCTTTTGTGATTGTGATCATCAAAATAGGGGGAGATTGTTGTACCCCTCTCTCTTTGATTTTAATGATCACAATCACTCTCATCGTGTTCTAACTTTTTTTCAAGTGTTTTGATGCTAGGAAAAAGGTTTCCCAGGAGTTGGCCCAAGAAGGCTGATAGTGGACTATCTGAGTCCACCGGCCAACCAGTGGATTCCCACCGGCCAGCCGGTGGTCTCTGGCAGAAGCATTGCTTTCTGCCAGAGCCACCAGTCAGCCGGTGTTAGCGCACCGACCAGCCTGTATGGGCACCGGCCAACCGGTTCTTGCCCACCAGCCAGCCGGAGGACCCAGGCAGTAGGCTTTCCCACTGCCTGGTGACACCGGCCAACCGGTGGATGACCACCGGCCAGCCGGTGGAACCCAGACAGAAAGCCTGCTCTGTCTGGACCACCGGCCAGCCAGGAGCTCAGCACCGGCCAACCGGTGGACCACCAGCCAGCTGGTGAGACACCACCGGCCAGCCGGTGTGCCCAGTCAAACTAGCCGTTGGGCTTTGACCAGACTTGTACTTTTGACCCCCAACGGCTCCGGAAGCCCTCCAACGACCATATTGAAGTGTTTATGGGTATTTCTCCTATAAATAAGAAACCATGGATGCTGGGAACACAACTGAAATATATTTTGATGTTTTGATGCTCTAATGACAAATCTCCAAGGCCTCTTGTGATCCATTTCCATCCTTGAAGCTTGAGCTCCCTCTCCATCAGCTGCTCTCACACTTTTGGCGCTCAAGGCTTCCGTGTGTTTGTATTATTTTATTTGTTTAGTTCTTCATTGGGTTTGGATTAAAACAAACCTCTCATTTCCATTCTTTCTTTCAATTGGGTTTCTTGCTACAACCATAATAAAAAAGCAAGCTGTACGAAGGTGTTCTAGCCTACCTTAAAATGGCTAGTGGGTTTCTTGCTACAACCATTAAAAAGCAAGCTGACGTAATTAATCTCTCAATGGTTCTTGTTGGGAGCGGAGATGTAGGCTTGGGAATTAAGCCAAAATTCATTATCAAATTGTGTCTTGCCTTTTTTATTTCCGCTGCATTGATAATTGTTTTTAAATTGTTAATTATTTTTGAAAAGGAAATTCACCCCCCCTCTTGCCATCCTCTACGACCCAACACTTTAGACTTATCCAAAATACTTCTTTAAACTCTCAGTACAAAATTTATAGGAAAGGTAAACATAATGTAGATCCTTTTTACCCCGTAATAGCATGTGTATACCTTCATCATGTATTCTTTTAAAACACCAAAACATCCAGAATTACCATAAAACCTTACTGATTACATTCATGATCTTTTATTCCTTATAGAATACTGGATATACTTCATCCATCCAAAAATGTTGTAAACTCCAACAATTATGGAATATAACAATCATTAATTAGTTTCAAGGTAGTCAAGAATATCCAATATAATTTACCCAAATCAACCATATCTTATTCCAAAATCAGTACCTCAATATTAGGACCATATTAAGGATTTTCTTTCCTTAAACCATGTAATTTCCAAAAAGGTTAACTCGTTGTAGAGTCAGTTTTCTCAGTACCATAAAATCTCAAATCCTCAATGAAATAGTACTGCAGTACAATCCTTATTTATTTCCAGTACATCATTGATAAAACACTTCAATGAAATAATTCCAAAATAACAACATAATAACACTAGTCATTCCTCTTCATATGTGGTAGTATCATAACTTGATTATTATCCAATAGCATCATTTGCGGCATAGTCTGATGACTAGGACATTGGTTCACGTAGTGTCCAAACTCCTTGCAGATGAAACATTTTACATTTGAAACCTTTTTCTTACCCTTCCAGTCACATACTTGGTGTCCTTTTTCTCCACATGTATAACATATTCCCATTCCCTTCAAGCATTTTCCATGGTGATTCTTTCCACAGTTATCACATATGGGAAAATCCTTATTTACCTTATTCCCTTTATCTATCCTTCTCTCTACCATCCTTTCCTTCTCTGGATTCCTTTCAAAGCCATAAGACTCCGATAATTCTTTACTTATCTTATCAACACATGATACTATTTCTTCATATGATGATAATACGTGGGAGAATATTTCCCTTCTAAATTCTGGCTTAATACCATGAAATATATGATCTTTCTTACTCTTTGGATCATGCGTATTGCTGGAGTTCTCATTCCTTCTAATGGGCACCATTTCTAAACAATGGCATACAATAGATTATTTTATGGATAGCAATACCTAATCCCAAACTTGTAAAACACTTAACATAAATTAAACAGTTTATGGATATAATCCATAATCATAAAAAGGTTTTCTTTGAGTATGTACATACTCATAAGCCCTTCATAATGGCTTTTAAAGAAAATGAGAATTATCCTAGACATATCCCCCGGGAGTTTCGTAATCAAGAGTGCAGCAAGGCCCGTTGTCGTGAAACAGTTCCCGTTCAAGTCTAGCTCAAACCGGTGTTTTCAGGTTTTACCCCTAGGTACATCTGTGCCAGAGCCGCCTCTACCTGCTCATATCGAGACAGGGATGTGTTACTTTGAAAACTCACAAAATCTCTACAATACCAAAATTCTAGGAAGTTTTTCTATAATAATCCTCAAAGTCTATCTTAGGGCGATTTTCTCTAATCAGAGTTTATCAAAATCTAGTTTCCAAGGTTATTGCTAAACTTCCTCTGATACCAACTGTAACACCCCGACACCAGTTACTCAGAGTCGGTACATTATTTTAATACATTGGCATGATTACAAGGAATAAAGTCCCGAAGGACCGATCAGTTTAGCAGTCTTGGAAAATAGATTACATACATGAATGTTACATTACACTTTATAACATACAAAACAACTTAAATAACCCTTTATGAATGCCATTATTCCCTTGTCTTAACCCTACATATCAATCACAATACACATCTTGAAATCCTGAAAAAAAATAAAACATAGAAAGGGGTGAGCTCAAACACTTAGTAAGGGTAAGCAATACAGCGGAAACTTTAAAAAATAAGCATAAACATATAAGGCAATGTATAAAACTAAAAAAAATCCTTCTAAACTTTAACTTCAGCATAATATGGAAGAAATAAAATGAAATAATTCCATTTACGTATTCACATGGATATTCTACTAATCCAATAATCATGTGAAATATCAATAACCACTTTTATAATGATGGAATGCCTAATTCCAGACTATCATAACCACGTAGCCAAGGCATCGTGCCAAGACTACGAATAATATTTTGTCAAGGCCTCGTTCGAAGACACTAGTTTGTCTCATGAGACCTACCGATGCAATTTTTTTAGAAGATACTTACGTTTAAAAATTGCTCAAATATACTCCAGTGTTTTTCTGAAAACATTATGCAAGCTTCTGAAAACAAAATAAATAATTTTGAGACTGCTCGACTAATTACAGGCCATGATGGGTCCATACCCAATCCCTTTTTGTCTACCACACTCGAGAGTCAAGTTTTCTGAAAACATTTTTAAGCTTGCGTTAAATACGTACACATTTGCACTGGATTTTCATATATTTGAGAGAAATATCTCTTTTTTGAAATCATTTAAAAATCACACAATTATAAAATAAAACCTTTATTTTGAAAATATCCTTATAAGTGTGTAAGGGAAGCTTCAAAGGTGTAATATCGGCGGATAATAACCGCACCTACCGTATAAGTTAAAAAAAACATTCTTACCTTAGTTTTGTCGAAAATGTCAAAAAGTAACTTGTTTGGAAAACGACGGAAAGATTTCTTTCAAAAACGTATAAGGTCAAATAAGGATATAAATGAATTTAACCCATTTTCTATTAAATAGTAATTTTTTTGAAATGAATTCTTAAGAAACATGGATGTGGATGATAAAGATGTCCCAGTAGATAATTACATATAAACAAACTCGGATAATGAAGAGATTGTGAAATAAACCTTTACCAATTTTGTAACTTACGAAACATACACCACATGAAAGAGGTATCATACAATGAATATGTAAATATACATAAATTAAAGTGTATTACACAAAGAATACAATTATGGGAAGTACATACACTACACAAAAGGTAATAGTGGCAATATGGCATGAATCTCACGGGAATAAGGAGTGAGATGAAAACCCCTTACCTTGCACTTTCCTTTAGTTGAGGGTACGTTTAGCCTCCTGTATGAAGACTATAGTATGTTATTAAATTATACCAGAACTGTATTAGTATTTATGATATCATACATTATTCATTTATGACTTTATACTATTTATTTAATAATAATTTCCATGTTATATTAATATTTTGGGTAACAATCGCTTTCTTTGTCGTACGTGTTTTAACTTGTTACTCTTGATTGTATCACTTAGACCATGATTTAAATAATTCTAGAATATAAAACATTATTTATTTATCATATATATTTATAATATAAAAATTTATAATAGACATATATATGAAATGGAAAACACTGTTTATGGAGACGGTAGTACATACGTACGCATAAACGTTGTTGTTTTTTCATATAGTATTGAACAGAAGTAAGTGAATAAGATATATGTAAGTAAATAAATACTTATATATATAAATATATATATCTCTAGTAGAATTATTATTTCATATATTAAATACTTGTTAGTAATATATATTTTTATAATCGTCAATGAACAGTGAACTTGGAAATGAATCTCATCGCGTCGTGGAGACGGTAATCCGTACGTACGCACGAGCTAAAATATCATTCTTTTGATATTAATATAATATATAATTGGATGGTATATAATATATACATAATAATTATCATTTGATATTTATTATTTACATAAAATACACATCATTATTATACCCATCCAAATAATAATGTATTTAATAACAATTACACCACGACATGGAGACGGTTAGCCGTACGTACGCACGTTTGGTGACATGTAATTAAAAGGGTGGATAGAATAATGAATTTGGTTGAAACATAATTATAATAACATCACAGTATATAGAATATACTGGAGTTATTATTTTATAATGGAAACATCAAAGTAAAAGGAAGTGGAAGAAGAAAGGAACTTGAAAGAGGGCGGTGAAATCATTACCTCTTCTTCGAGTTCTTCCTTTTGATTTGATCAAAAGGGCTCCTTAGGTTGGCTTTCTGATCAAACTAAGGCCTCTAAGTTGAATGGAGGATAGTTGAGAGGGTATTTGGCTAGGGGTTGGCCGAGACAAATGGCTTATAAGGTTTGAATTAGAGAGAAGGGGGAGTGCCCTTTTATAAGAGGGGTGAGGGGCACCTTAGGAAAAACATAAAATATTATTTTATAATAAATTCATATTCGGTTTCTAATGGATCCAAATTTGATTATTTAAATTATAAGGTGGGTATAGGTTGAAAAAAACACAACCAATACGTTTTAGATAGGTTTAGATTACCATGTTAACCTTATCATTTAGATTTAACTCTAAGTTAAACAATTTTACTTTTACCATGTCTTCTTGTATTCTTACACTATATGGTTAATAAACTTACTATATACTGCCAATAGAACCCCAATTGGTTCATTAATGTCATATATATTATTATATTAGTCTTTTTTCTGAACCTTATATTTTTAGGACCATTATATCAATTAATAATATAATATTTGTTTTAAAAACTATTTTATGTCAATTTTGACACTATTTGGTATTTGTTTTTTGTTAAAATAATAAAAAATTATTACTTCAATAAAAATACATTGAATCAATCCTAACATGTCATATTAAACTATAAAATTCTTGGATGTCATAAAGACTTTGAAATTATATTTATTTCAATATTTGTAATACCATTTATTTGATTCTTTCAGGAATAAGGTAATTAATGCATCATCATTGTGTCATAAATAAATTTATTTATTTAATGACTAAAAATTGTAAATAAACTACCATGATGTAGGAAATAGTTTTAGATTTATAATGAATATTTATAATCTAATTTATCTTATGTAAAACCCTATATTAAAAATGTTTTAGTTATTAAACTTTGATTTTAACTCTTTTAACTCTTCTTTGAATTAAATAATAATAAATGTCCTAATCTAATACAAGTGGACCAAAGAGGTTCATATTGTATTCCTATGGTTTTTTTTGGTCGAATTACACTTAGCTAATAGAATTAGTACATGTGTTCGGGCAATAATTATATCATTTTTAACCTTAATTACCCTATTTACTTTTTACCGTGGTAAATAAAAGTAAAAAGTTACTATTCACCAAAAAATATTTTTATCTTATTGAACCACATTTTACTCCTTCATATTAACTGTGACTCTTGGATTTTGGAAATTCCACTCATAGAAGCGGTAAAATTAAGTTTAATGTGAATTTGCAAATTCTCCTAGGAGGTGGGTAAAAGACGGTGAAAAGTTCGATAAAATTTTAATATATCTAAAATTATTATAAACCGAATCCAATGAATTAAATTGAACTTATATTGGTATTATGTATCTATTTTGACATAAAATAATTTATATAAAATAAATAATTATTTAAATAAAAATTCGGTTTTAAACTATAACTCAGTGTTTTTCACTATTCATCAACAATTAAAAGTTTTCAGAAAAATATCAAAAATTTACCCTAAGCTAATTTTGATATTCCAAATTCAAAAATTAAGTCTATTTTACCAAATTCAAAACATAGAAGTTTCATCTATTAATTTAACATTAATTTCCGCTGTCAAAACAAAAAGCGTGTTTTTAAGAAACAATAACTGTCAAAAGATTGATACTTGTTTATGTCCGGTTTAAATGTGAAATTATGTCCAATGACAAAAATTGGATTAAATGGTAAAAATATATTCTAAATATAATTTAAAACCACAAAAATTCATAATTTATCACTATTAATTATTTCGATTAAAAAGTTGTTTTTAATTAAAATTTAGTAATTTTCACTATTCATCAAAATATTACAGTTATCAGAAAAGTAACAAAAATTCACCCTAATCTAATTTCAATATTCCAAATCAAAAAATGAAGTCCATTTTGAATGATAAAAAGTTTAAAATTTCAAAAAGTGGGTATTACTATTCATAACGACTAGTTTGATTGGTTGTGGTGTGTGTTAGAACTCGAAGTTGCATACAACACACGCTACTGTATTATTCAAAGAGAAGCGTACCGTGGAAGCTTGGAGTGTTACATCCCAAAAATTAAAATTATGATAATATTGAGATTTTGATTTAAAAAATTATAAAATTTTTATAAAATTAAATTTCTAAAAGTGTAATAAATTAATTATAATACCTACACAGAAATTGTAGCAAAATTTATCTTTGATGAAAACATGTTATTGAAGCATGAAATTTATTTACTAAATATTTTGTATGTATTTTATAATAGTTAATTAAATAAAATCATTATATATATTTTTCATTTTTTTTTGAAAAAATTTCATACACTCCAATATAACTTCTAGGTGATATCTTTCATATAATATTATTTTAATCATTTTCATGGTTCATTTGAACTTGGTGTCGCATGTATCACAAACTATCAAGTATATTATTTTTTAAAGAGAAATATATCATAAAATATTGTGGAGTTTTAAATAAGGAATAACACAAACCACTTCCTCATTGTTTTTTCACTCTCATGCCCCACCAAAAAATGTCCTAGTGCTACCAGTCCCTTCCATAGTAATGTTGCATCCCACCATATATCCAACCGTAATCATGTCACAAATCATAAAAACATATTAATAATTAAATATATAGCATTACACTTCCCTAATCATCAGTGAATCATACATTATATATAGTATGGTATCATGAACATGATAGACGTCAACCTTGTGACCTCCTCTTACGATGAAGAAACCCCGCCATATATCCCCATGTTAATACCCTATAGGACCAGATAGTATATCTCATACTAAAATATTAATCTATTATATCCTACATACTTATACCTACCTTGACATATCACAATTTATGGCACACTTATAATGGAGAGTGATAGAGAGGGAGTAGTTAGCTATCAATTCCCTCAATAACCTAGATGTTAGGGAAAACTCCCAGAACCCAAAGCATTTATGCATCAGTATGGTTATCTCAGATAGATGGGGTTCATGTAAAATCAAAAGAAAAATATAAGTATAATACAACCACATATAAAATAAACCAAGAAGTTTATCACAAAAATATAACTTCCAATTCATTAAAACCAACACACTATCACCATTACATGATATTGTCACTGCCAAATACTATGCCACAACCAACCACATTTTCCCACAAAAAGAAACCGAAAAAAACCATTCAAATTTACCATTGAATCAAACACTTTAATAAATTATTGATTTATTATTATCATCCATATTATATTAATTGTGATAATAAATTCCATATTTAACGAAAACCCATTATTTGTCCATTACCCATGTTATTTCCATCCATTACCCATACATTTCAACCATTTACGATTCATTTACATCCCATAGTTCATTTAATTCTATCCCACACCCATTGAACATGTAATTCATTTCTAATAATACATTACATACTGATGGGAAACTATAAAACAACTCCATGTCAACCAACTATCCACCACACCAATTTCTATGCATCTTATGCTAAGAATCACCACAACCACCACATAACACTTCTTTTTTTCCACACCATCAACTTTACAATCATTTCAAATCTACAACCATTTAACCTATTTCTAAATGTGGAAAGGTAGACATAGAACTACTGTATAATCTACACCAAACATCTTGAACTAGACAAAAAAAACCTCCAACGATGGATATAGAATCACAACATCATAACAATACAATCAATTAGAAAAAACATCTGGTTTTAATAACCAAGAACCACCAAAATTCATTTTAAAAACATGGCACCATATTCATTTAACATCTATTACATGGGTGATGAAATAATAATTCAAAATTTCACTCAACCATTTTGTTATTATCTTTACTTGATTACCATTTTAAATAATGTGATTTTATAACTTAATAACAGTAGTAACATAATTACCACAACAACAAAAATAATTCTCAGCAACGACAACAAACATTCAAGAAGCACATAAGAAATATCATGGAAATATATAAACACACATGAATCACACATTCCCATCAGTTTTATTTATTTTAGTTCATTATATTTATTAAGTTAATTTTCTAGATCAGCCTAGAGTAAATATAATCATGTTACTTCCATATTATACTCAAAACAAAAGAGATTTCTGAAATTCACTACCTCAAATAAATATTTACAACCAATATGTAACACAAAAGGATGTTATGATCACAAGGCCCCACCCACCCAAAGGAATCCTCAAAAAACTAAAACACATCAATCTTCATAAAAATATTGAACCAAGAGTACCAAAACTGACAAAATATTACTACAATCAAATTATCCAAATAAAGAACAATTAGGGAAACCAAGAATAAAATAAGTGAAAATAAACTTAAAATACCAATGGTCAATCTCTTAAAGTGAAGGAATAAAACCAATCCATAGAGGTTCAAGGGTCTCTAGGGATGCACCTATGGTTTCATATGGATCTTGGAGAAGAATGGAAAATAGAGAAATTCAGTTTGGATTCTAAATTTATATTAACATTGAAATTTAAGCCATCAAAATGTGACATATAATGGTTATTATATGATGGGGATAACTACACTAGACCTTATGAAATCACATCGAAAATCCCCCTAGATTCACCTATATCTCTTTTATTTAAAGCTCAGTCAATTATTAAATTTGATATGGTTGAGGACAGTTCATATTGAGACCAAGGAACTACAACATGACATCACCCAGAAAAGAACCCTAGAAACATGATCTACAGGTCCCTACACCATGACAGAGATGGCCAGACCGTGATATTCAAATATTAAAACCTTGGAAAATTTCCCCTCAAACATTAAACCATGAATGAGGTATCCATGCCGTGATTGAAAAAATAGTAAATGAAAAATAAAAAGAGTCGTCAAAATATCTTTAAGACATGAAAAATTATAAGAGTTATCCAAAAACATATAAGATTGTTAACTTTTCTAAAAACCCCCTTCAAACCCTTTGTGATGTGACTCACTAACTATAAAATCATCCTCTACTATTGCCATATATTTACACTATGACACTCTAGGCCACACTATGACTCATTCTTCCAAGTTGAAAACAAACCTCGAACTCCCCTATTATCCTTCATCATTCTCTCGACTCATCCATCACCCAAAATATGAAAAGTAAGAGACTGAGAAGGTTTATGCTGTTACATGTATTTATGATTTAAGTATTTAAATATTATGAAAAATATTTATAAATATATATATGTAAATTTATAAAAATATAAGTGCATCATATAAATGAATTTATAAATACATTAGATAAAAATTTATGAAAATAAATATTTATGTAAATACATAAATAAATTATATAAATTCATTTATAATATCATTATATAGATATATTTATAATTATATTACATATAAATATATACATAAATATATAAATATACAAATAAATATTTAAGCATGCATGATTTTAAATATATAAATACCAATGTAAATGTATTTTAATATATTTATATAAATATATTAAATAAATGTATATAATTATATATATATATATATATTATATATTATATATATATTTATAATTCAAGTATACAAATATATTATAAATGCATATAAAAATTATTTACCTAAATTATAGAATTATATTATAAAATAATATTTATAATAAATGTTTAATATAAATATAATTAATGATATAAATTTATATAAATTAATTATATAAATATATTTAAATGTATTTTACACATTACACGAATACTTTATATGAACACATTATAAATTTATTTATATAAATATTTGACATAAATATATTATGAAAATATATCTATAAATATAGATATATATATATATATATAATATTAATGCATTGATAACTAATTATAAAAATATACAAAAATATATATAAATACGACAAATAAATTGTACAAATACATAATCTAAATATATATTAGTATGTAGATAACTTGTCTAATATCAAAGACAATCATTTGAATTAATGACATGATCTATGAACTTCTACTTTGAATTGAAATTTTGAATATTCAAGTATAAATAGTTTGTCATGGTGGCACATTTATAGAGGTTATAAAAAAACCAAATAGTTCTACTAGTAACCAAAAATTTATATCCTAATATATTTTTCAAACATTAAAAAATGGTTTTATTGTTGAAATTTAAAACCCACATGAAAAAATATATATTTATTATATAATCATTTTTAATGAAAGTTTAAATGAGATATGAAAAAAACAAAATTAATATAAAAAAATGTTTTCCTATAAGTTTTTCACCAAAGGAATAACACAGCCATGAAAAATATTCTTCTTGAAATCCTATATCTCCTTAGGTTTTTTCTAAAAAAGTTACATCTTTTCTCCAAATAAACATCCCCTAAATCATTCATAAGGGATGAATCATGAATATACAAACTAAGACAAGACCCATGAAATAAGTTATGGATGAAACTAAATAGGGAATAAAGTTCCAATTGATATGGAACTTTCTCAATATGTTTCCTCATCAATAAAGTTCCAAGAATTTTTTTTGAAAGTTTAGCACCTCTTTTGAACCTATGCTTCCCATGTCGTCGAGATACTCTTAGAAATACATAACCACTAATAATCAACTCCAATGGTCTCCTTATTTAATATTTATACGTTTTATATCTATTCTGAGTAGTTCTCACACAATCCCAAGTAATTTTATCTTTATCCATGGTATCATTCACTAAATTTATTTGAATAGTTATCGACTCAACAATGTCAACCCATCATAGTGGAGGCCACAAAGATAAAACATACAGTGCCTCATAATTTTCTATAATGATGGTTAGATGAAAATCATTATTATATGAGAAATATGTCAAATATAAATAATCCACTTAAGATCCACCATATTACAAAACACAAGCTCTTAAAATATCCCCTTCTGTCCAACTCAGTCACTTAATCTACCCATATTTTTGAGGATGAATATTGTGGTAAGATACTACTGGGTGATTAAATAATTTTACAATTCTATCCATATGTAACACCCCAACCAAAATAACCCAAATATGGTGTGTTATTTATCACATGGTCTTAGGATAATATGAGATTACATTCCCAGGATCAAGGTCTAGTAGTCCACAAGAGACTAGACACATAAACATTACATCACAACATGAAATATTACATCATTTGAGTACAAATAATTATTCTAGAATACTATTTATAGAGATAATAACACATATTATTTTACTTAATTACCTTGGGATATGGTAAACAAAAGTGATGTGTGGTATTAGATGCTCAATAAGAGATAACCTACAATGTAAGCTGACAAAGAATAATAATTAAAACTGAAATATAGTATTAATAAATAAAAAAATGATGCCATATCAATTAATAAATAATCATAACATATTCCATAGATGATAGAATAAATATATAAACACATGAATAAAATTAAATGTCCTCATATTGTTGGAAATAATGGGAATATATACTACCAAGCATAAAAACATATCATCAAAGCCTTTTTCCGAGACATTATACATAAATGGCAGTGAACTAATGGGATATATAATTATGGGACCCAACCATCACATAAATTATCAATGCAATCCATGATATAATAAAAGTTAATAGGTAATTCATGGAATAATTTTCAAGAATAAACAACTTATAAAAACATGCATAATTTCTCAACAAAGATTGTCTTATAAGATTATTCCATATGGAACAAAGGATTATATAAGAAATTTAGAAGCCTTCCTTAGTCAATAAATTAATAATTATACCTACATTAATTTAATTTAAATGATAATATGGATTCACAATGTTCAAATTAGTACCCTTATGAGGTGAAGAATACGAAATTATAGTTATCATGTACTTAAAAATATTAAGATGATTAGTGTGTTTATTCCATTGAATAAATTTATATGAAATGATAGGATATAAAATAAATTATGGATAAATACCCTCTAAATATGATTATTTAATAACACATATTTTATATGCATTGGTGATATATAATTATCTAGAGGAAAGACTTCCAGGCCAACATGAATTGATGTCATAGGTGAAATTTTTCCAAAATCAAGTTTAATACAATTGGGACCTGATAGAGACTCCACAAAATAAATCTCCATAATAATTCCGTAGACAAATTCCAACATTTATAAATGTTATATCTATAATACCACAAAAATGTGGCATATATTTGTATTTTTTTATCATTGAAAATTATAATGTTTTATACCTCTTAAGAGAATTTTGGTATTAAAAAGGATTATGAATTAAGTATAATATGAGTGAAATGAGGTATCACGTGTATAGGATGTCATAAGTTTTGAAATTAAATTTAAATTAAAATAATAATGGAATAATAAGTATTAAATTAAAAAGGATTTTTCAATTAAATTGTAAATAGGAATTTTAAAGAGAGAGAAAAAGGACCCTTACCTCTCTTGAGCTTCTTAGCCAAAAGATGAACCATAGAACCAACAAAAATATTACATATTGAAGAAATAGTAATGATAGAAATACTTTGAAAGAGATATTTAGAGTGAAATTTTAATTTAGTTTGTGATAAATGAGAATAAGTGGCGGGTATTTATAGTCATGGTATATAGATACCCCTAATTTTCATACATAAATACTACATCAAATCAGAAGTGTTTTTATAAAGACTTTTCACTTTATTACACACTTAAACATGATTTATTACATAAAATTTCACTTAATATAACTATAAGGATCGAAAGGTCTAGTGTCTTGGGAAATTAGGTACATTACATGAAAAATTAAGACATAAAAATACAACATCTTTATTGAAAACCTCCTTTACATGACCACAACATTCCCTTCTACTTAGCATTGCATGGGATAACCTGAGGATATAAATTTAAAAAGGGTGAGAAAAAAATCCAAGTAAGGGATCAAAAAAGGCATAACATGAATAATACAGTACATTCTTGGCTATAGTCATATCAATGGATCCTAAGAGAAACATGAATACAAAGTCATGATATAGCATGACTATCATAACATAGAAATGTGGCATCAATATTTAACATGATATTAGCATGAGCCAAGGCTAATTTCACATGGATCATGACTAAAACCATATTTCACTTGAATTAGAATGAGTAAACACTCACTGTACTTGAAATATCCTGATACCAATATTTACCCAATGCATTGGAGCACTATCAGGGCACACCCTTCTTAATCATCTCATTTCATGCAGAAGTTTACCACCTGGATCATATAACATTGATTTATTAAACATAAACATTTATTACACTATAAAGTAATGTGTAATTAATACATGAAACTATATAATCAATAAGTAAATGTTCATAAATGTGAATACCCTTGATAGAAAAATGGAAATGGTATTCAATACACAATGACTTTGGTTTAGAAAATCGCGGTGCAATTGTGGCAACATAACGATGTGACATAAGAATTAATAAGAATGGTTGATGAGAGAGAAAATGGTGTGTCATAATATTTAAATTATATTGATAGTAAGGGGGTAATATAGATTCATGTCCCAACATATTTAATGGAATTTATATTCATAATAGAAAATAATTTCTTGAATGTAAATGAGAAGAGGGAAATTCCTTACGGAATTTCGGCATGGTAACATGTGTAAATGGGAGGAATTATTGATAGCTAAAGAGGTATATCATCATTAATACATAAGGAGGTAAGTATGGGGGAGGTTAGAAATAATACCTCAACATTTTTAATTGAAAACAAAAATGTATAACATTATATATAATTTTGGACAAAAATAAGAAAAAAATCCATTACTTGGAAGTATGATATAAAGGCTTGGGAGAGTCTTAAGAGAGGCTTCCTGGGAGCTTTGGGCACCTTGGGAGGATACTAGAGCGAGGAGGGATGATTAGGGACATGATCCAAGGGTTTTTAGTGAATAGATGTGGGATATTTGGTGGGTTTATATAGGAAAAGAGAGGGAATTATTTATTATTTAGGTTATGGACACTACACATAAAACTAATCAAAACCACAAAACAAAACAAGGTTTTTGAACACGGTTTTTTTCCAATGGGGAGTGGAAAAAATTATTTTATAAGGAAAATGGTGAAATTTTTTAAAATATTAGGATTACTTATGTGGAGGTGAGTCACACTCTCAAGGAAATCTTTTTAAATGTCAACATGTTTTATAAGTCTTGGAGGGTCCACTAAGGAAATGTAAAATAAATAAAATGAATATAAAATCACATTATTTTAATGGTAAAACAAATATAGGCAGAAAATCCCATTTATAGTATTTTATCACATCACTATTGGTTCATTACGATGTCATAAAACACATTATATATTTAAATGGTATTTAATTTTTACCCAAAAATTCAGCCATCTCAGAAAATTATGAAAAATTCACTATTAGATAATTTCAATGTCATAAATCCAAAAATAATATTCATTTTATCTAAATAATTTTATAAATATGTGATTTTTTACTTTTAAAATAAAAACGGACATTTATTGAAAATTCATGGGTTTTGACAAAAACAACATTCAAACCATAATAAAAATTACAATTTTATTCATAAAGAATTATACGATAATTTATATTTAATAAAAATTAATTTTGTAATTATATTTTATTAAAATATTATTTAATTAAAAAATCAATTTATTCATCAAAATAGCTTTCTTAATTGAATATTAACTAAAAACACTATTTGTGATTTAAAAACCATTTACAAAGAAACAATAATAAAATGGACCAAAATTCATTATACAAAAAATAATTCACATAAACATAGTTCTAGAGTCTTGTTACATAACCACTTATAATATACACATAAGACCTAAGGGTAAGGTGTGCCATGGTGACAGAATATTGGGGTAGCTCGGATAATATCGCTTAGGTGTTAATATCTATTAACTTCTACTTCTACCGTAGGTGAATCCGTTCAAGCTTAACATGTTGAAGATCAGCTTGGGATTGGTCAAGAGCGAATCCGAGTGACACTACTTACTTTTCGATATCTAACAAATGATCTTCATTTGGAAAAATTCTACTGGATGAGGCCATCACTTCCTTTGTATGAGTAAATATGATTTGTTAAAGCCCTATATTTATACTAATCATGTGATTACAGTCCAAAGTCTATATTAGTAACAATAACAATTATTAATGGTATTTTAAAATCCAAAAACATTACACCAAGGAAGTCGATATGTTTTATTTAACCATTTTACATAATAAGACATTTAAATAGATCAAGAGTAATTTTCATTAATAAAATATTAGGTCGTTACAATCTTCCCCCTTAAGAAATTTTACCCTCGATTTTTTCCCACAATAAAATAGATGTAGGTAAATCTACTTCATCACTTCCTCCGATTCTCATGTTGCCTCTTCAAGCTTTGGTTTCTCCATAACACCTTTATGAGGGTAATTGTCTTATTTCATAGAAAGTTTTCCCTATGATCTAAGATCATCATCGGCTTCTCTTCATAGTAGAGGTCATTCTCTAATGGTACCAACTCTGGATTGAGTATATGTGATGGGTAAGGTATGTACTTACTCAAGAGTGATACATGGAATACATCATATACTTGAGATAGGTTTAGTGTGAGTGCTAGTCGATATGTAGCTTCTCCAATACGATCAAGGATCTCAAAAGGACTGATGTACCTTGGACTAAGATTTCCCTTCTTACCAAATCTCATAACTCTCTTCCAAGATGATATGCATAAAAATTCCATGTCTCCAATATCAAACTCTAAGTATCATCGACGATTATCAACATAGATCTTTTGTTGAATCTGAGTAGCTTTAATGTGTTGCTGGATGGTCTTAACCTTCTCTACTATTTTTCTTCAACCATTTCTGGACATATGAGTTTTCTCTCCCCAACATCATCCCAACATGACGATGTTCTACACCTCTTCCCATAAAGGGCTTCATAAGGATCCATTTGGATTCTTCAGTGGAAACTGTAATTATTAGATAACTAGACCAGATGAAGATGTTGATCCCATCCTCCTTTGAAGTCCACTGAGCATGCTCTCAACATTTCCTCAAGTGTTTGGATAGTCTACTCAGATTGGCCATCAGTTTAAGGATGATAATCTGTACTGAAGTTCATCTCAGTATTCGGATCATGTTGAAGACTTTTCTAGAACTTAGAGGTGAATCTTAGATCTCGATTGGATACAATAGATAATGGTAATCTATGCAGCCTTACCACATATTTGATATATATCTATTCCATTTGATCCAATGAGGAATCCTCTCGAATTGAAACATAGTTTGCAGTATTTGTATGAAGATCCACAACAACCCAGATAGAATTATTTCCTTCAGATGTCTTCGGATGTACGATGAAAAAGTCCACGGTGATGTTCTAACATTTCCATGATGGTATGGGTAATGATTGCATCATCACCTTGTACTTCTTCCTCTCATCCTTCACTTGCTGACATACCAGGCACTTTTATGTATACTCAATGATATCCTTCTTCATGTTATCCTACCAATAATGTTCTCAGAGATCTCTAAACATCATTGTATTTCCTAGGTGAATGGAGAAATTCGAACTATGTACATCATCCAAAAGTCAATTCCTTAACTCCAGATTTGATGGAACACATAGTCTTCACAAAAATCTCACAATTACTTATTCATTAGCATTGAACTTTGAGGATTTACCTTTTTTGTTAGTTTCCACCTTCTTCTGAATTACCACATCATCCTTTTTATCATCCTTTAAACTTTCCAAAAGATATGGTTGAGAAATCATTTGTGAAGGTATGTATGATGTTCCCTTATTTATGATCACCATATCTATCTTCATCAAATCTATGAAGATTATATCCTTTTCAATTATTATCAATGATAGAATTATTGGGTCCTTTCTACTTATAGCAGCTTCCTCCTTGTTCGCTTGCCCATATTTGTAAGGGGTTGAGTAATAATAGTCTTTGATTAGCTCTGGCTATCTTATTAGATGTATATTCAACTTTTCTTTGTGAATATATACTTGAGGCTTTTTTGATCCATGTATATTTCATAATTCTCCCCAAATAGGTAATGTCTCCAAATTTTTAAAGCGAATATTACTACAACCAACTATATATAATGTGTTGGATAGTTTTTCTCATGAAATTTCAATTTCATTGAAGCATAGGCAATGGATTTTTCATTTTACATCAATACAAAACCCAAGCCCTTCTTCGAGGAATCACTAAATAGCACAAAAAGTTCTCCAATTGTTGGTAGTGTGAGCACAAGCGCCGTGATAAGACTCCTTTTCAACTCTATGAAGCACTCTTCACATTCATCACTCTATGAAAACTTTACTACCCTTAGATTAACATGGTAAGAGGGTTGGAAAATCTTGATAAATTTGTCACAAATTGATGATGATATCCATCTAACCCCAAGAAGCTACGGATATCCGTTACTAATGTTGGACTTGGCAATCCCTCAATTGAATCTATCTTGGAAGGATCTACAAATATCCCATTACTTGTTTTGATATGACCTAAGAATGAGACTTCCTTCAACCAGAACTCAAACTTTATGTACTTTTCATTGTGATCATCCGTTTTCAAGGTATATTGTACAATGATTAGATGATTCTTATGCTCATCCTTGGTTTTATAGTATATAATAATATAATCTATAAAGACAACCAAAAAATTGTCTAGGTAATATCTAAATACTCTATTCATCAAGTCCATAAATATTTCTGGATCATTAGTGAGTCCGAAAGGCATTACTATGAATTCATAGTGCCTGTATCTTGTATGAAAAGAATTCCTGGGGATATTCTCCTTCTTCACCCATACTTAATAATTTCCTGACTGCAAATCCATCTTGGAGAAGTATTGTGCTTCACGTTACTGATATAAAAAGTCATTAATTTGTGTAAGAGGATACTTATTCTTTATTATGATTTTGTTGATCTCATGATAATCAATGCAAAGGTGCATTGACCCATCCTTCTTCTTGACGAAGAGGACTGGTCCACCCCATGGTGAAGCACTTGGGGATATAAACCCTTTATCCAGATTCCCCTATAGTTTTTTCTTCAACTCCTCAAGTTCCACAACATCCATTCTATAAATTGTTTTTTGCATATTGGCAATGACCTAGGTATAAGATCAATTTAGAATTCAACATCTCTTCTAGGATGAAGACTGGGTAATTCCTCAAGAAACACTTTGAAAAATTCCCTCACAATAGGCATGTCTTCAAGGATGGTTTCTTCATTAGAATCAATCAGCTAGGAAAGATACACATTCTCATAGGGAAGTAATATCCATGCTTTAAATGATGGTGCTAAAAAATATTTAACCTCCTCTTTGCACTTGTACAGAATCAGGGGTCGATTCGCTAAATGGAGAGTGATTTCCCTATAACAAAAATTTATTTTGACTCTATATAAGGAAAGACAATCCGTTCCAAGAATTGCATAAAATTTCACCAAAGAGAGTATTTTGAGGTTCACCAGGAAGTTAAAACCACAAATTGTAATAGGGGAGGAGTTATATTCATGGGTTGAAATGATTTCCCCATTTTTTTCTCACTAACATCTTTACTTCCAGGATTTGTTGTGGTGTTGGGATTGTTCTACTAAACTATTGGGATATAAAATAATGCATAGAACTAGAATCGAAAATCATTTTTGTTATTATTGAATGAATAACTATTGTAAATTTCACGACTTTGTTATCAGGTTTAACTTCGACGATAGTGATTAAAAAATATTTCCCTTACTGCCTTGTAGGTTGTTGGTTGCCTCCAAAAACCATTGTATTAGAGAACTGGTTTGCAAAGTGCCATGTTTCTTCGTAGTTGAAGTAATAAACACCACGTTGAGGGTCGAATGGAGCGTTCCTCTACTCTGTTGAGTCCACATGATTTTCTTGTCAGCTGTTCATGTCTAGGTTCCCTTATCTACCACACCTATAGCACTTCCTCATCCCCTTCAAGCAATTTCTGAGGTGATGGTTTTTCATAGCAATGTTGTATTTATCTACAGGACCACAAGAATTAGATTCCACCTTACTCTTCTTATCCCTATGATACCTCTGAGATTCACCGATATCAATTTTGACCTTGATGGTACATCATACAATTTCCTCATAGCTATTGAATTCACAGACAACTTGGGCTTTTCGTATGCTAGGTTTTATCCCACCAAAGATGTGGTCAACCTTGCATTCGGGAGTAATGAAAAAGCTGGAGGCATATCATGTGAGCCTTGTGAAGTTTTCCTTATACTCTCTAATGTATTTGTCATCTTTTTTCTTGAGTTCAAGGAAGTCCCATTCCATATTAAGTCAGAGGGTGTGGGGAAAATATTTCTCGAAAAACATTTTCTAGAAATCCTTCTTTTCCAATGTGTCAATATCCTCCTCAGGCTTACTATTTTTGATCAATGTCCACCATTAGTCAACTTCACCCTCCTTACGATAAGCTTCTATAAGAACCTTCTCTTGTTTGGAACATTGAAAGATGGATAAGATCTTTTCAATGGAGATGATCCATTGTTTTTCAATTGAGGGATCATAGGATCCATTAAAAGTAGGAGGCCTTTTTCTCATGAAGATCTAGATTGAAAATTATTCTTTCTTGAGGGGGGGGGGGTGTGGAACATTCCTCTTGTCCCATGTTTCTATTCAAAACATGAGTTAAATGATAGGGTATCATGACAAAGTTCGTGATTATTACTCCCATCAGATTGGGCATCTCATTAGAGTAGGCATCACATTGATCTTTTCATAAGTTGTTAGCCCAAGTACTCCAATTATCAGCCATTGGATGGAATAAAAGGAAAGTTAGGGGTAACACCTAAAGGGGAATCCAATGAAAAAAATTAATAACTTATAAATTACTTTTATTTTCTTAACTTATGAATTTATAGGCTTCAATCTACATTATCCATGATCTAATTCCTAACAAATATTCTTAGGGGCATTTTTTTTAATTCCCTTAATAATGGTTCATACTAAGATTATGAATTTAACAAAGCATATCCCCCAGGTGTGTTATAACCAAGAGTACAGCAAGGCCCATTGTCGTGTAGTAGTTCTCATTCGAGTCTAGTTCAAAGTGGTTTTTTTCGGTTTTACCCCTAGATACATCTGTTCCAGAGCCGCCTCTACCTGCTCATATTCAGACATGGATGCATTTTTTGGATAAACCACTAACTCAATACTCACCAAATTTTTGTGATGTTTTTATTATACTTATCCTTATCCCTAAGGATTTTATTAGGGATTTCTAATCACAATACCAAAAATAACTAAACCTTTCGTCTGATATTAACTATAAAAACCATGCTCTTTATTATACACTTAAACATGATTTATTACATAAACATGCACTTAAGAAAACTCTTAGGATCAAGAGGTCTAGTTTCTTGGGAAATTAGGTACATTACGTGACAAATTAAGACATAAAAATACAATATATTTATTGAAAACTTCATTTACATGACCACAACATTTCCTTGTACCAAGCATTGCATGGGATTACCTGAGGACATACATGTGAAAAGGGTGATCTATAAAGTCCAGTAAGGGATTAAACATGGAATAACATGACGAATATATTACATTCTAGTAAATAGGCATATCAATGGAGCATAATAGAAACATTAACATAAAGGCATGATATAGCATGATTATCAAAACATGGAAATGTGGCATCAACATTTCACATGTTATTAGCATCATCCAAGGATCATTGCACATGGAGCATGAGTAAACCCACATTAAAATTTAATTATAAAGCATAAACCCTCATTGCACTTGAAATATCATGATACTAATCTTTACCCAATGCATTGGAGCACTATCAGGGTGCATCCTTCTTAATCATTTCATTTCATGCACAAGTGTTCCCCATGGAATATAACATGGATTCATTAAAAATCATCATTTATTCCACGATAAAGAATGTGGAATTAATACATGAAACTATATAATCTATAAGTAAATGTTAATAAAGGTGAATACCCTTGATAGAGAAATGGGCATGGTATTCACTACATAATGACTTTGGCTTGGAAAATCACGGTGCAATTTCGGCAGCATAACGTCGTGACATAAGAATTCATAAAAATGGTTGATGAGAGATAAATGGGTGTCTCATCATATTTACATGAAATGTATAGTTAGTTTGTAATTCTCAACATATTTAATGGAATTTATATTCATAACACAAAAGAATTGCTTGGATGTAAATGAGAAGAGAGAGATTCCTTATGGAATTTCGGCATAGTAACAAGTGTACATGGGAGGAATTAATGAGAGAGAAAGAGGTATCTCATCATAAAAACATAAGTATGGAATAATGGGGGAGGTGATAAATCATACCCCAATATTTTTAATTGAAGAAAATTGGTATAACGATATAAAGAAATTTGGCCAAAAATGAGAAAGAAATCCCTTACTTGGAAGTGTGACCCAAAGGCTTGGTAGAGGCTTGAGAGAGGGTTATTTGGAGGTTGGGGTGACTTGGGAGGATATAATAGAGATAAGGACAGATTAGGGAAGTTATCCAAGATTTTTGAGTGAAGATAAGTGTGATCATTGGTGGGTTTATATTGGAAAAGGGAGGGAATTCTTTATTATTTTGGTTTTGGACACAACACATTAAACTAATCAAAACCACAAACCAACACATGGTTTTTGCACATTGTTTTTAAAAAATTGGAGTGTAAAAAACTATTTTATAAGGCCAATGGATGAAATTATAATAATATTAGGCTTTCTTATGTGGTGGTGAGTCACACTCTCAAGGAAATCATTTTTAAAGTTAAAATGTATTATAAGTCTTAGAGGGTCCACTAAAGATTTTTAAAGTAAATCAAACAAACCTAAAATCACATTATTTTAGTGGTAAAACATATATTGGTAGAAAATACCATTTATTGTATTATATTACATCACTATTGAGTCATTATGATGTCATAAAACACATTATATATATTTAAATTATAATTATTTTTTACCCAAAAATTCGACTGTCTCAGAAAATTATGAAAAATTCACCATTAGATAATTTCAAAATCCTGAATCCAAAAATAATATTCATTTTTTCTAAATAATTTTATAAACATATGGGTTTTTACTTTTAAAATAAAAACCAACATTTATTGAAAATTCATCGGTTTTGACAAAAAAAACTTTCAAACCTTAATAAAAATTACAATTGTATTTATAAAAAATTATACCATCATTTATATTTAATAAAAAATAATCTTGTAATAATATTTTATTAAAATATTATTTAATTAAAAAATCCATTATTTCATCAAAATATATTTTTTAATTGAATATTAACTAAGAAAACAATTTGCGCTTTAAAAATAATTTACAAAGGAACAAAAATAAAATGAATGTAAATTATTTATGAGAAAAATAATGTAATAATCACAGTTCTAGGGTCTTGTTACATAACCCCTTATAACACCCACATAAGAACTAAGGGTAAGGTGTGCGATTGTGATAGACTCTTGGGGTGGCTCAGATAACGTCGCTCGGGTGGTTATCTCTATTAACTTCCATTTCACTGGTAGGAAGTTACGTTTAAGATTAACATGTTGAAGCTTGGCTTGGGATTGGTCAAGAGAGAAGACCAATGATGCTACCTATTTTCTGCTCTCTAACAAATGGGCTTCGTATGGAGAAATTCTACTGGATGAGGCCATTGCTTTCTTTGTCTGATTAAATTGGATTTGTTAAAGCCCTATATATACACTAATCATGTGATCACTATTCAACGACTATATTAGCAATGATAACAATTCTTTACGGTATTTTAAAATACAAAAACCTAAAACCAAGGAAGTGCATATGTTTTATATAACTATTTTACAAAATAAGACATTTAAATATATCAAGAGGAATTTTCATTAATAAAATTTTGGGTCGTTATAGTTTTCATTACAAATTAATACTATAGTTACCCAAGAATTTTACACATATTATTACATGATTTTTAAACTGAAACACCCATTAATACAACATAAGGATTGTGAGGCCTATTTTCTTTGAAAAACTAGGTTCATACTATATAAAATGAACTAAAACATATAATCCTTATTTTATTCTACTGAGTGAGTTCCTAAATACTTTTGAGCTCATAAACTATATGGTATAACAAAAGTAATACATAGAAAAAAGGGGTTATATATAAAATAACTGTAAGGGAATAAAAATTATAAGGAAACAAAACTTGTAGTTCAAAAGTATAACACGATTTCATAAAAGAGAAGGCCCAAGAGTAATCACATGGAATCATAACATAAAGAACATGATATCATAAGATCACAATATTATAGGAAATATGGTAGTAATATAAAACATGAAATAAACATAAGTAAATCCTAAGCATCGAGACAAAATCACATGGTGGACTGAGTTCCATAATGAATTATGTTCACTCCCTAATCCAACACATGATATCAAACGAGACTAAGAAACTACACAATGCATTATAGGGTTATATAATTCCAGGCCCATCCATGACATTAATTTCATATACATGCGTATGTTTTCAATATAATTAAATCAATCATAATGAATAATCATACGAATTACCCATATAAATAAAATGCGCTACATAATATTTCCTCACATGAAATCCCAGATCTAGATGCCACTAAGAGGTTCTCCAAGCCTGGTAGGCCACAGGGCCTCAATCATATATCCCCGAAGGCCAGAGGTTTCCGAATAATAGTGAGGGATTGGGGTGTGTTAGTGGGGAGGCTATTCCATCATTACCAGAGTATATAATAGTAAATAAGATAATATTATATGAATAGCTAAAGCCATAATAAACTGATATGTATCCTTGTATCTACAAATCAAGAAAAAATGGATACAAATAAGCTTGCAAGACATGCTATATAAGATAAAAAAATGTAAAAAAGGGAGAAAAGTCTATCAAAGAATCCCAAGATCCAACTTAATAATCTTCAACTAATACCCTATCCTAAGTAACGCTAGAAAGTCATGTATCTATAATAGGATGCTTCGCCCTACATACAACTACATGCATGAAGTCTGCCTGGGTACCATAGGTGGCCCAGATAGGGTGTGAGATAAATATTAGTAGGCCACCACCAACAATCTCTATGAATATCCAATATGTGTATAAATTATGTGAGTGTGAAAGTATAAAAATTAAAGTAGTAAAGACAACTATAAATGGGAGTGATCTCGTACCAAAATAAAACTAGACTGACACTACTTTCTTCAGAACATGCTGGAATATCTCTAAACATATTAAGTGACATAATTCCTTGTATTACATTATATAAGGGATTCCATTTCAAGTATCAATATACTATATAGGATTCCACGCCCAATATCACAATAATATTATAGGGGATGCTAGCCCGTATAGTATCACAAGGTACACAATTCCTTTATATATCATAAGGGACACAATGCTTGTTTAGAATCACAAGGGATTCTATGCCTATTTAGCATCACAAAGGATGCCATTCCCATATAGTACACAGTTATACAAGGTTTTTCATTCCCATTTAGACATAACTATAGTATTCATTCCCATTAGTTGTATTTATCAATGATCTTAATTCACATTCATTATAATTATTAAGGTTTGTTAGGCCCTTATGTCATGTAATCAATAAAAAACCATTGTCCTTAATATGATCCAAGGTAAAATCCATTTCTCATTTATAGTTAATAATTAAAAGGGACTAACCATTTTTCATTTAATTAAGTAAGGTGGGATTACCATTCACCACTAATCAACTAAATTCATTTTTATTCAAGGGTTTTTTCCATGCTATAACAAAACATTGATCCATTAACAATTTATGATATGAACATTTTGAATTAAAACCAAAAACCACAATAGGTGATTTGGATATATACTCAAGGAATCCAATTAATAATATTAGATGGAAATTGTAAGGGATGGATCACTCATAGGTAGTAGGCCTTAATAGGATATGAGTTCAGGTAAGTGACTCGGTTCCATGAAAGGTAACCAATTGATGGAAAATACAATTTAGGGGAAGCACACAATGAAAACTGATGTGAGAAAAAACAACACATATTATATAACAACAAAACTAGAGGTATAGTTACTAGACCACCTACCTTGTGCTTGTAAAACTATACTCCTCTAGTATCTACCCATAATTTGGTCTAGATCATGGGAAAATAGAATAAATAATTAATGCCCTGAAAATAGGGAATATGATCCTGCACCTCGATAACGCCATCACAAGGAAGAAAAATAGAGAATAGTGATAAAGGAATAGGGAAAATTCCAAGAATATTCCAATGAGATGAACAAAATATTGATCAGGTTTTATATGGAAGAGTTATAAAAGATCCAATATTCAAGATTCATGGGAGATCAATGGGAGGAAAATAGGAGATGCTATCTGCTGGAAGAGAAATGAGTGGGTACGGTTAAACATAAGGGTCATTAAGGTAATTTTCAACTTTTTAACTTAGAAGAACATAGGAACATGGTTTAACAACATAGTTGTCCAAACTATAAACCAATTTTTGTTGGATCATTACCTTATAAGGGGAACTGAGTAGTTTGAGAAATCACGCACCACCCGTGTGAAATGGAACTAATAAAAACTGCAGACATACCACATGGGCATGTAGCCCATTATGTATAGTTTCCTCAAACAGTGTAGCCTAATATTTCTCACTATCAATCCCCACATGGTTAGGGGTAACCATGTAGCCTGCCTTGCAAGGTTTCCTCTAACAATGCGTCCAATCTTCTTTTCCCACCAGCTAGGGTTCCGGGCTTTGAACAAGACCTAAAAATTCCAGTTTCATTTCAAACCTCAAATGGAATACATATTATGTTTATAAAAATTAATTAGAATGAAATTTAAAGGATTCATATGTTGAATAAAGACCAGGTTTTTATAGTCTTCTCCCTTAAAGGAACTCAACCCTGAGTTCTCCTTCCAAGTGTGGTAAAACGTCATCTTAGATTGAATCTTGAGACTCAGCATGTACGTCGACCTTACACTCCCAAGTATCATTCTATACCCAGGTGTGATTCCATTAAACCCATACTAAAGGGATGGACCAACCTTAGAGAGCCTTCATGCTCTATTCAATGATTTGTATACAATACTCCTCATACGATGATTCAACATTTAACTCAGACTCCTCAGGATCTAAGATATGAGGTTGGTCAGCATGACGACAATAAAGTTTTGAAACATGGAAGACATCATGCATGGAATGATACCTATGAGATAATATAACCTAAGAGGATACTGGAGAGGCTCTCCCTAGAATCTCAAACAGACCTACATAATAAAGAGAAAGCTTCCCTTGCCTCCAAATTCATCCATGCCCAAGCCTGGGAAAGACCCACATGAAAACATGATCCACAACCTAGAAATCCAGAGGCCTTAAATGGTAATCAACATATGATTACGTTGATAATTATAAAAACAATTTCTAATCATCTAAACCATCTTTAAATTCTCTTAAAAAAGATGAGTACGCAGTAGCGCTACCTCTCCTTTCTCTAACCAATACAAGGGTAAAAAACATGATCTACTATATAGGGCCTTCCAGGGATCCATAATAATTGTCACATGATAACTGTTATTATAGGCTAAATTGATGAGAGGGACATGTTTCTACCAAGAACTTCTGAAATCAAGGATTCATGATCGAAGTATGTACTATAACACCCATATAGATCTTTCTGACTGGCCATTGGTCTAGGAGTGAAGGGCTGTCCTTAGAAGTCCCTATGTTCCCATAGCCTTCTATAACCCCTACCAGAACATCAATGTGAAATAAAATTCTCTATATGAAACGAAAATACAAGGGACCCTATGAAGTTTTATGATCTAATAGACATACAATCATTAGACCTCATCAGTTGATAAAGTCTCCTAGATAGGAAGGAAGTGGGATACTTTCATCAGTCAATCCATGACTACCCAAAGAGCGTCACTCACTCAAGGTGACCATGGTAAGCCAATGAAAAAAATCCATGACAACATATTTCTATTTCCATTTTGAGACTGGTAATAGTTGTAAAAAAAATTCGGTCACTGGTACTCCACCTTCACCTGCTGATAGGTGAAACACCTAGTGATAAAACCTGGTATCTGACACTTCACATCTATCCACCAATACTGTCGGCGCATGTCACGATATATATTATAGATACCCTAGTGTACAAACCACTTTAAATCATGTGACTCACACATCATCTCCTCTCTTATAACTATGGGAACCCATAAAGTCCCATGTATATACTGGATGTCATCATCATCAATAGTCCAATACAAAGGTGGTTCCTCACCAGAAATACTCTCTCGTCGGACCAGACCCTTAGGATTTAAAAACTGCCTCATCTTTACCTTCTTTAGAAATAAAGAGGTCACTTATAGAGATGAAATTACAGACTATCCAGGAAGGTATTGAACCTTTATGTTCATCTTTAAAAAAATACGCATAAGATTCCATTCACTATTATCCTCCTGAACTTCCTGTGTCTGAGTCCTCTTGCTCAGAGCATCGACAACAGAATTACCTTTCCAAGGTATGTCGGCAAGCTCGATATCAAAGGACTATAGATATTCTACACATATTCAGTGTATGAGATTTAAGTATCCCTATGTAAAAAATATACCTGAGGATTTTGTGGTACTTGAACCCCAAATAATGATATTCTAGAAGGTAATTCCTCCAAAAATGCAATGAATGTACAAGAACTGCTAACTCGAGATCATTTGTTGAGTAATTACACTCATGATGCCTCAACTACCATGGAATGTATGCAATGAATCTCTATTCATACATAAAAAATGATTCTATCCGAATACCTGACACATCAAAAAATACTATATAGATCATTCCCAACTTTGGTAGAATAAGAATTAGAGTGGAAGTTAATCTCCCTTTCAACTACTGAATGACTGTCTCACCAGATTTAGACCATATAAACTTCACACCCTTCTTAGTCAAGCTCGTAAGAGGTGATGATTAGCATTAGAAGTATTGTATAAAATGCATGTAGCATATAAATTTCCCCAAGAAACTCATTATTTCAAAGCTGTTCTTGGGTTACTCCTCAGTAATCACAACTCTCACCTTCTCTAGGAAAAATGAAACTCATGCCTCTAAGATAATATGACCCTGGAAGCATACCTTGTAAATCCAGAAATGAAATTTATTAATCATAGAATATAGATGGTGATATCTAAATGAATTTAGAATAATCTCAAGATGAGTGGAATGGTTGCTTTTTGTATGGGAATAAACTAAGATTTCATCTATAATACCATGTGTAACACCCCGAAAATTCTAAAAGAGTAACTTTTTATTCGATAACATGTATGACACGAAACACTAAACGTAGAAAGGAATGTTACCTATTGAGAGTTCAGGGTATATTTAATATTTTAAATAAATTCAATATATTATATATCTTTAAATTCAGGAAATATGGAGTTAGGTTTTTTCTCACAGAACAATGATTTTATTTGATGACTTGCGTTAGATGCAAGACTGAGTTTTACCGAATAAAAATGTATTATTAAAACATTATAATTTAATATAAAAAATCATAAAAGCCGTTAAATTAGTAGATATGAATTTTATTAACTAACATATGAATATATATGATTTAATTAATTGGTTACCAATTAATTAGAAATTAATATTAGAACCAATTGTATATAAATGGGATATTTTTATAAAAACTATTATTTTGTGTAAAATGTGTTTTATCATAATAAAATAAATTAATTACTATTAGTGAATGATATTAATGATATATATATATATATATATTATGTACAATAAATTTTTTTTGTATTCATATAGTAGATTTGATAGGAATAAGGTTAGAATAAATCAATTTTTATGCTTAAAAATTGTATTTTTCTAAAAAGGTAATTTTTCTAACTTTTAATAGAACACCTATTTTAAAAATATTATTTGGAAATTTTATAAATTTATATTTCAAAATAAAATTTATTTTTTAATTGTTAACATAAAATTTATCCTAGGGTGAATTTAATTTAATTTTTCCCTGAAGATTCATTTTTTGATGAATAGTGAAAAATACTGAATTTTAATTGCAAACTACTTTTTAATATAATTTATTTATTTAGTTAAATTATATTTTAATTTTTTTATAAAATATTTTGTTAAATTATAAATAAATTTGTCCAATTTAGGTAATTGGAATTATTTTCACATTGAAATTGGATATAAAAACATTTCAACTTTTTAACATTTTTTCTTTAAAAACTCGTTTTGTCATCTCATCTGTGGGATTAATTTAAAATTCATTTATACCAATTATATGGTTGGAATTTGGAAAAATGAATTACATGTTTTAAATCAACATAATTTATAATTTCAAATATGGTAAAATTAGTTTTTTACTCAAATTATTAGTGAAAGTGATTAAAATTAATTACAATGATTAAGAGTAAAATTATCTTACCAAGGGACTAAGCCTTAAAATTAAGATTCAAAATGACATACAAACATGTAAAAAATATATTTAATGGAAATATTTCAACCATATAGTCCTTTTTATCTAATTGGGTTCATTATTGGAGCCAATTTACATGGAATAAATGTGGGTGGAATTGCCAATTTCAAAAATTTACAATAATGCCACTCTTCCACTATAAGAAGGCACTCACCCCTCCCAGTTATTCACACCTCTAAAGCCATTTGGATCATCCAAACACTGTTCAAATAATCTACCTACTTCCCTCCCATAATTACAGAATCCTCACTTTGGTCATAAAGGAAACCAAGCATGTATTTTGGTATAAATCCAAAGGAGTTACCTGAATAAAATGTACCTCTCTGCAACGACCACCTTTGTTTAATTTACTTATCCACCCTTATATTGTTTTTATACCATGATTATATAATAACATCAGTTTATTTAATATAATTAGATATTTTTATGATAATATCTATACCTATAATTTCATACACATCCATCAAATGGGATACACAATCATTGTCCGTGTGTACGGCAGATTACAACCTCACGAACAAATGTCATTCATTATTCCATTTACCACCTTTTAAGGTTTGAATAATGATGTATTTATAGTTTATATATGATATATATTACATTTTAAAATTGGTTTATTCTTATTTAACTTTTTTTATAACCATACCTTTATACCTTCCATTTTGTAGGAATACAATAACATTGTTTGTGGACGTGTGGAGTATCGCCTCCTCCAAGCGATGTAATTCATTAATAATTTACATGAAATTTATTAAGAATGATTTTAATATACATATGAGAAATATATTACTTTATTACAATACTTTAATTATAATATAAATATATATCATCTACTTTTAATTATTTTAATTATGAAAAATAAATGGATGTAGCATTCATGCGCACATACGACTTACTGTCTCTATGAACAGTGCATTTCTTTTCCTATCTCTAAATATTATAGATAATTATAAATTAATATATAATGAATTTATATTATAATTAAATCATGGTGTAAATTTTTGATATGATGAAATCATGATCGATGTAATAAAAAAAATAACAATCAAAATATACTCAAAAAACATAAAAAATAAAACCTGAAATAGTGAAAATAATAAAAGATTATTAACAAACAGATAACATGATATTATAATAAGATAATATATGATATTATAAATTTTATTATGGTTATTTTATAATTTAGTGACATACTTAAAAACAATTATACAGGAGGTAAAAGTATTTTCACCAAAATGGAAATACATTGTAATGGATTAATCTCAATTTACATTCCGTTGGGAATAATTTGTTATTATACACCAATTCACTTTAATGTGGTGTTTATACTTCCCCTTTTTCATTTAAAATCATGATTCAATCATAATTCATGGTATTTTCAGTTTCATTTTTATCCATCTCATCCAAGGGTTTCTGACTTGAACATTACCAAGTGGTAAAAGTTATCTTTGCAATATCACTTTCTTTTGCGATTATTAACTTTCTCTCAAGGAAATAACTTCCTTATGAAATTTTTTATTATAAATAACATTTTAAATATTTATATTCTCATTCAATTAATATCATTATTTTCAAAACCTTATACCATTTTTATATATAGAGTTCAATTTGAGAATTATTTGAAATGTTGATAAATCAATATCTTTTACTCAATGTATATATTTATTGATAAGGAATGTTTTTCATTAATTAAATCGATTAATAGATATATGAGAAGTGATTTTGGCATGCAGTATACAAGTTGATGACCAGTTAATGAAATCCACTCGATGCATCATTAGTCTCATGAGATGAACTGGTTATCCAAATTATAGTAGTTTAAACTATCATGAGAATAAATATTGACGATAATGGTATCATCTGTTTGGGAAACACATAATCTAATAATTAAACATTTCCATTATTGAAAATTCAATTATTATTATTATCCATTATATGTTTTATTTGAAATATCTATGAATGCATTTCATTATCTATTTATTGATTTAATGGCATGCGTTTCAGTTATCTATCATTTCATATTTATTATACCTTATCCATATATTTATATGACACGTGTGCTTATTTATTACCTTACCATGATGATTATTCTCATTGATTCATTATTTATTCCATTTTAATTACCCTTATTAAGAATTTGAGCTCACCCTTATTTTGTTTCCTTTCCCCAAGATATGGAGTAAAATTCATTGAATGAGATTTCATGGATGGAGTTGATTTCAATTTATTATGTATTATGTTTTATTTTATATTTCACAATGTAATTTGGGTATCATGTATGTAGTCTAGTTTTCCAAAAAGCCAAACTAATATTACTTTAGGATTCGATTTGTTATAATCATGCCAATGTAATAAAGTAAGGAACCGAATCAGGGCTTCTGGGGTTGAGATATTACATTTGGTATCAAAGGAAGTTTAGTAGAAACCTTGAAAACTAGATTTTAGAAAACATTAATTAGAGAACAAAACCTTAAGGTTGAATTTGTGGATAAGTATAGATGAAAATCCTAAAGTTTTTGTTTGACATATATTTTTTGGTTTTCCTAGAAATATATCTCTATCTAGATATTGTGAGTGGATGTGGCTTTGGCATAGATGTATCTATGGGTAAAAACTCAAAAAAGGCATTTTGGGTTTGACTCGAGCGTAACTTGGTACCCAATAATGGGCCTTACTGTGCACCTTATTTGACACTCCTAGTGGATATTCTTAGGATAATACCCATTTTCTTTACAAACCATTATAGAGGATTTGAATAGATAATGAAAATTAATTACATAGGTTATTCCTTATACTAAGGGATAACTTATGTTGTAATAAAATGGTTGATCTATTTAATGGGATTCGAGAATTATGTTATAGAAGTATTTTTACCAATATTATTTTATTTATAAGAATCATGAAACATGTAAGGTTTGTTTAAAATTTTAGAAGAACATATGTATTTATTAACTTAAGAGTGATGAATACCATCATGGGATTATGAGATTATAGTTGACCACAAGTCCTAAGTCTTAAACATCTCTTTAGTTTTTATGTGATTAAGTAAATTTTTGAGAAATACGTGGCAATTATATGTTTTAGTGGAAAAAATATTACAGGAATAACGAATTTACATTTTATAGATGTTAGTTTAAAGGTATTTATAAACTTTAGGGTTGGTATACAAATAAGATTATTAATCTTTGTAAAAAATGTTGTATTGAAATCCTTAGTGAAAATGATATTTAATGATTAATTTCAAGGATGACCATCATACTTTTTGAAAAATTATAAGAATTACATTAATATGGTTTTAGAAAAGGACAACCAATATATCGGGTTACACCACATCAAATCCATCAAGGTAGTTGGGCTTGAACTCATGATTTAAGGATGATGGGGTTTTTGTGACTACCACTTTCCTGTATGGTGTCCTATTTAATATATCATTGTTTTTAGATAAACAATTTGACGAATAAATATTAATTATGAAACAATATTATCAAATTTTAGGTTTAAATATTAATGTATTAATCATTTTTGTCTTGTAAAATTGTTATAGAAAAATTTAAATACTTTTTTTATAGAACTTACGATCTGTATTTTTTAATATTCACTGAAAAATCAATATTTTACGAAAAATACTAAAATTTAACCATAATTTAATATTGATATGATTATTTAAAAAATATTTGAATTTTATAATATAATATTTCTAAATTTAAAAATATTAATTATAATATTTTCTCACAAAAGTATTGAAAATCATTTTTGAGGATAACATATTTTTTTGGAAGAATTAATATATTTACTAAAAATTGAGTGATTATTTCCTATGACTTTATAAATTAAGTAAAATATTTATATCTTATTAATAAATTTATTTATCCTATTCATACCTTTCATTTGGATGGCTAGGTTATAGTGGTTATATTTAAATAATAATACTTTTATAATGTGTTGCGGTTTGTTTAATCTCAGTGTTGTGTGTGGTATATGCTATTTAATATATTGTTATATTAAAATACAGTGGTGTTAAAAATGTGATCCATTCTAGAACCATAAATTATATAGGTCCTATAGGACACATCAATCCTATGAACCATGTGATTTTGAGCCATAAGAATCATGAAGTAGTTCGGGAAGAGCACACAATAGAATGCCTAAGAAAAGAATTCAGAGTAAGTAGCAACCACTAGAGTATGAAAAAATGGATTGAAAGAACAATATAGTATAAAACTTTCCATCGGTACAATGAAAAATGGAGCTCTTAATAGGGTAATGATAAGAGATTATCCATGTGTGGTGGGGAGCTAGAGAACTTCAATGATGTAGATGTCAGGGAGGTGTTGTTCCAATGAAGTTAGATCTTTGGGCTTTCAAGTCATGTATTAGGACTTATCCATCTAGGCCTTCAGGTATTATACATGGCCATGTGCCTTTAGGAATAATGGTCATGTAAGAGTTCCCTCTCAATCTAGATAATAAAGGGGGGATATCAAGATATAAATAAAAATGTTTAAGGACTTCAGGCTAGGTTGACCACCACCATAACATGGGGAAGGGAAACATAAGAAATATTTAGATTAGATGATCACTAAGGATACAAATAAGAGATATAAATCAATTATCATAGTGTATTTATAAGGATATGATAACATGTTCTTAATAATAAAAAATCATTTCCTTCATTTCATAGATCATAATCATGTAACATGATATAAAGTTTTATCAATAAAAATCCATAAGTCATAAGAGTTTGAAATCATCAATAATCAGTCATGAGGCATGAGAATATATTTTAATAATAATACATAAGTTTTTAGAATACAAATATGCATATAAAATCATTTCTTTATTCAAGGAGAACTATCAAGACCATCTTAGTGGATTGGGTTAACTCCCCATTCCTTCATTTCGTTGGTCAATGTTCACTTCCAAGACTATCTTATATAAAAAATTACCTTACTGAACTAAGTTAAATTCCCATTCCAGTCCTTTATATCTCATAAGATATCCATATTTACCCAATAAATTATAGAGATATAAAATTTTCATCCCACCCTTCACATAATGAAAACCATATATATGTGTACTACAAAATTAGGAAACATTCATCAAATAATAAAGTTATTACCCATGGAAAGGATAAAGGTTTCATAAAATTTTCATCAACATAATAATAAAACATTATAGAGAAATAATAAATATGGTATCATTAGATCATATCCTCAGTATATCATAAGAAACATAAAATTATTTTGATATATATTAAAATACCTTCAAATGATCACTATAATATTTCTATAGGAGACTATTCTTTTATTAGAAATATCATTTTTAGAATATAAAATTTTACAAAAATATCAATGAAAAACTTTCATTTGAAAATAATAAAGTAAAATTACATAGGAATATTTAATTAAATAATCATTCAATATGGAAGATAAATTCATTCATGTGGTATATGTTAAACCAAAAATTCTTTTCACATTTTCATTAAAAAGACATAACTACCATGATTGGAAAATAATAAAAAAATTATTTTTAAACTTTTGTGAGTAATGTTAAATATAGTTAAAAATTAAATTCAATAATATTTTTATAGTAGTAAATATATTCTTCAAAATATTTAAATAAAATATGGACATGGAAGAAAACAATCCCAACCAAAGAGATAAATAAAGTCAATTTTCCTTAAAAACATTTTTACTCTCATGAGTACTTAAAGATGATTAATATGAATGAAAAAAATTAGTCTCCAAAAATAATCATAGTATAAGGAAATACATAAGTTTTTTTAGAGAAATATATTATAATTTTATCATTATAAAATATTTGGTATAAACAATCCCCGTAAAAAATGAGATTGTAACATAAAACCCTTATCTTGGTGGTAACATTTGAATCATTACTATCATGAAATAAATAACTTAAAACGAAAAATTAAATACTAAATAAGTATATTCCTGATTAATAATATCTATTTTTTAGTATATACACCTTATGAAATAATATTCTTGTATAACACCAAGCATGTCTCAATGAAACAAAATTGAAATGAAAAACCCTTTGGCTTTAGTATATTTTAAAATGATAGTAATTTGAATTTTGAAATCATATGTTTCTAGAAATAAATTACATAAAATAATTTATTATTCAAAAAAAACATTATTTGGCAGTATATACACCATTTAAATAAAATAAATTGGTTCATAACATTAAATCATGCTTCAATGAATAGAAATTGAGACGAAACCATTACCTCATGTTCATCTTGCTTCATAAGTGCTCTAACATAGAGTATAATGAATTTAAATTTATTATAATTTTATAATAGAAAATATTAATACATATAATACCATATAGTTACAACTTATATCATTTGAACACCCATTTATTAACAATTATCTATTAAAGCTATCGTTTCAGGAGTTAACTACTTCATTTTTCATGAATATTGTATTTAAAAAGTTATGATCCCTGTACTTTGATAATTTTATTCATTATATAGAAATTTAATTTTGATATAAATATCACATATATTACTTATATACATATTTATGACCATTCATATTAAGTAGTTATGAAAAATTAATTAGATCACTTCATGGAGACAGTAATATGTATGTACACATTTGTGATGTTTCCACTTTTTTGTTGTTAGAATAAATAAATTAAAACTATTATTTAAATTTATATAATAATTATTATATAATAAATATCACATATTTTCATTTAATATATATTTTTACCATACAAGTAAATCCTAAATGATAGAAAAAACACATTGCTTCATAGAGGTAGTAGTCCACAAGTCTGCACGAGCGACATTGTCATTTACCAAGGGATCATAAGGTAATATGGTAGATATGATATTATAATTAAATAAGAATAATTATTTAATAAATATTATATATAAATATTAAAATCATAAAAATTACCATCAATGATGGTTGGTGATATAAAATGAATTGTAACGCTCTTTGGTGGAGACTGTCCATAGTACACATGAGTGATACTTTCATTTTCCATTTAATTGATATGTTAAAGTAAATGGTTATTCCATAATAATAGTAAAATATAAGTATATTTATTATTTATTATTTATCATTTTTTTATATACAATGACATTAATTAAGGTTTAAGAATAAATAATATTGAAAAATCATGGTTATTATTTATACCTCTTCTTTGAGAGACTACCTTTAGACTACACCTTAAGTTTTTAAGGATTGTTCTTAGGATAATACCAGAAGATATATGATAATGATAAGTATTATATAAAGGATTTATATTAGGTATTTTATTAGCTATAATTCTAAAATAGTGTGAATAAGGGTTGGGGAGAGGTGCCCTTTTACAAGTGAGGGGGGGGGGGGACATAGTTGGAATTTCTTAAAAGATTTCAATTATATATAGTCACTTTTCATGGGAAAGTGTCTCTAAATGGAAATTTATTAAGTGGTATGGTAATATAAGGTTCAAATAAAATAAAAAATAGTAATTATATATGTTTGTTGTAAATTATTCCTTTATCTCTTGGTTTAACCCCCCAAAATACTCATTTCAACCATAACCGTGGTAATAGAATTTTGATATTCACTATGTCCAAAAATTAATTTAAATATATTAGATTATATTAATTGTTTTGATTAAAAATATGGAATCTATTTTATAATATTCAATGCATATAGTTGGTATAATTTAATTTTAAATAAGCAAGCAACCTGCAATGAAAACCTGTTTTTGAAAAATAAATCATTAAGAAATTTTTTTTACATAAATTCATTTCCTTTTAAAAATGATAAAATAAATTCCTAAAATATGTTATCGAATAATTAATCTTTAAATTTCATTAAAAATAATTAATAAATATATATTAATTAAATTTATTAAGAAAAAAATCACATTTCAGACATTAATTTTTGTGAGAAATTTTTTTTGATCCCAAAAATAAACTTATAAAAAATTAAAATAAATGATAGTTTTTACAAAAATCTGTATTTTTCACTATTCACTATAAATGAATTGTTTTCAAAATATTTTAAAAAATAATCCTAACATAATATTGAAACTTTGATTCAAAAAATTGTGTTAATTTAATAAAATAAATTTTCAAAAAATGGGATAAATTAATTAAAATGTTTCTGTTCTTTAAATGTAATAAAAATCAATTATAAAGAAAACATAATTTTTTACCATAAAATATTTTTGCTGAAAATTTTGTACTTATTCATTATGAATTCATAAATAAATTTTCATTATTAAAAATATTTATAAATATTTTTTTCTTAATGTGGACATTATTATTCATTATGACCAATTAAATGGATAGCTTATGATGGTTAATTGAGGGGTTAAAACAACCATCAAATCCTCATAAACGATAGTAAAAAGTAAAAAAAAATCATTTTAAAGACTATTTTTCGAAGAGGTATGGAATTACTTTACCATGAAATTTGATAAAATATACTTACATGGTTTTTACAAATCCATAAACATAATTTCGTCGTATGGTTTTCTGTTTTAATTTGCATCCACCTTATTTCATCCATATTCAACCTGTATTAATGTTTCATCCCCAAATCACTAAAATTACCTTATAATGGACCGTAAGATCCATAAAAGAATGAAAATTATTTCTTTTTTTCTCTAAATATTAACTAAAAACAAAAAAATCTATGACAAGTTATCTAATATGGATAAATATTCATTATATTAAATACTATATTAATCTCTAAAACCTCAATAGTAACACCCAAATTTAAACATAAACCATTTTCTAAATATTTAACTTTAATGATCCTCTAAAATATATTTGACCAAATTAAAAACATAAAAAAATTATACAAAGGTCATAAAAGTTATAAAATCTACTAAACTTTAATCCACAAACAATATAATGTTACTCTTAATGTCACATAAAAAAAATTTGAATACCTTGATCATATATCCTCCAAAAACATGATAATAGCATGAATCACCATAAAATAACCATGAATACATATATGATTCCAAAAAAATAAACTCAATCCTTATCCCTTAAATAAAATAATAGACTATTCAATATATTCTATAAATTCTAAAATGAAATTAAATTCATCAAAGATAACATAAATCACTTTTTTATCAAATCAATAGTAAATTTCAAGGTCACCAATACTATGAAACTTACGTTATCAATATCTATCAACACTTTATCCCAAATAGAAATTATCATATCAACATCAATATCAACTTAAGGGTTATCTATCCTTCAATCATGTGTTTTCCAAAAATATACCATTACCACTAAATCATGTTGTAACTATGGATGTTCTTTACTAGAAATGGGGTATGGTTTGTGTTTATTTTTAATAACCATCATGGAAGATCATGGAATATTCAGAAGATCTGTGAGATTTAATGAAATGGGATCTTACAGTTCAATTTGACAAAAGTACTGAAGGTTGTGCTATTTCCAAGTGTTTTCCGAATTTTTGGGGTCAAAAAATTGGAAGTTAGATTGCATTGCAAAAAGTGGATTTCCTTGAAGGCCTTATGAAAATATGGAAAATGCATGAGTTTTGTGAATAATAGATAAATGAGTTGTGTTTTGTGAAGGAATAATGAATTAAGACAGTGTGCTCTGCGATTATGATAAACATCGCTAAAGGTACTTCTTTGGAATCAACATTTCATAAATATGGTGAAGGCATGGATTTTGAAAATCCTAGGATTATTTTTTCAAAGATGAGGAGCATCGCAAACAGAGATGGTGTTTCTACATGATTACAAGAAGAGGAGCATTGCGACTGAATGTTGTTTTAATAGAAGGCTCCATGACTACAATAAGCATTGTGAATAATGAATTTCAGTTGATCCATGCGAAGGGAGGAGTTCCATGAATGTGTTTTTAGACGATCAAAAAATCATGCCGGAGGTGGTGGAGCTTCGCTAATGACTGAGCCTATAAAGAAGAGGCTACCCCTCTTCAATAAATATGAATTCTTCCAAGGAAAATCCAGAATCTCTCTAATTTCTCAAAGCCAAGGGAGATCCATGAAACTGAAATTCTATGAGATATTGAGCATTGCAAAAAGACATGTTGAGTCTTAACTGATTCCAATGCATTTGGTTAATGAGCACTTCATGATGATGGGGGTATACCACATTGACTCAGTGAGCTTCATAAAGGTGATTGATCTATGAAGGTAGGGGTGTTCACGATGGCAGTTTGTTCCACGAAGGAAGGAGAGCTTCTCAAAGGTAGTTTTTGCCATGAAGGTAGGGGTATTTGTGAAGGTAGTAATCTTCGTAATGTATCTTTGCAAAAGGAAGTTTGGAATATCAATTTTTAAGTGGACATGGATTTAAAAGTACAAAAAATCATATATATGGTGAAAGTAGGGTCTCATTCTATGTCAGGGATAAATAATTTAATGCTCTACCAATTAAGTGACCTTCAAGTTGATAAACTATGCTTGAATTCTATCCAAGCAGTGAAAAAAGGGGGAGTCGACATAAGTGTTCCAAATTACGTAGTGAGATATCCCTAAAACCTTGTAAAGGTAGTGTGCTAGAAAAAGAGTGACTATGGTTGAATTTTTTGTATTCTATAACTAGTGAAGATTAATGGATTTATGTATAACCGACACACTATCAGTGTATGCTCCTTGGGATATCCCTTAGTGGTGAACTAAGTAAAAGTGTTGTGTCATCACTTTGTATGTGAATGTTTGATTGCTGATCGAAACCATCATACAAGTTTAATAAGTTCCTACCAATGTGGGAACCAAATGCGTCACTTTAGAAGAAAAAGTTGACACATTGATTCACTCCTCCCATATCACGGTGCTCTGGGGTCCTATAAATTACTACTCTAGGTTATCAAATCCATTCAATATATGATTTCAAACCCTTAATGAAAAACAATTTTGGAATAATCCTTAGAGTTTTCATGATTCTTATAACCAGAATATCATTAATAAATAACTTATTAAACATAATTCTAATATCCCAATACATAAACACATAAATTATTCCACTTAAATAATTTAAATATCATATAACCATCATTTTTATAGGATTTATCCCATGGATTAGGGAATTGGATCATATAATTCCTTTGTTCTCGACACATAAGACATTGAACAATAAATAGTACCTTAGGATTTACTCTATTTCCACAATTTAAATATTCATTTCCCCTAGAAATTACATGCTCTATATACTTATTTTACACACATAGAACATATTATCATTCCTTTGAGACATTTCCCCAAGTGCTTCTTCCTACATTCATGAAAAATAAAAAACCATATAATATTTCTTCTATGATCTTCATGAAACTCCATTTTTCTATTATTTGGTGAGGTATAATCAAATTATTTTTGTATTCCATCTCCCATTTATTTTCATTTCTCTAGTGTAACATCATCGCATCATCTATCACATTCATTTCTAGCATGATTCCTCCTAGTTCCTAAAATTAACTAAAACCAAAAGCATAGTGTGATAAATAGTTTTGAGTAATCGTCTAAACATGAAAAATAATTTATATGATGACTAAATCATATAACCATATTTTCAATACATGACACCTTAGGTTTAACCTAGGTCATAAATGGTCATTATGTATCCAAATCCTTTATAATGTTTTATAATGAAAATGTGAATTAGCCTAAGAATACCCCTTGAGAGTGTTAAAATGGGTGTGCAATAAGGGCTCATTAACTATGAACCATAATTATGGATGAGATATAATCAACCAACTCTTTTTGAGGATATTACCCATTAATGAATTTATGACAAAGCCATATCCACTTATAGTATCTAGAAATGTATGTATTGTGAAGAAAACCACATAATATTTACTATACTAAAACATTCTGATGTTATCCTATATATAATCTTACTAAGAGTTTTCTCACTAAATTTTACCCATCCTACTTTCCAAAATTCACTAAACCTTACTCTGATACCAACTATAGCGACCCTAAATTTTCATAAATAATTACAACATATTTTGAGTCGAGTATTCATTAAATATTAATACAATCCAAGATAAAATTGTATAAGCTTAGAATATTTGAAAAAATGGATATATAAACCACTGATAGATGAAATATCTACATCATTTCCCTTTTATTTCTTCATTACTAGAACCCTTCTTAGATATTTCAAAATTAAAACCTTTCTACATAACTTGGGGAAGAGAAACTTCAGAAAGGGTGACCTAAAATGATTAGTAAGGGTAAACACATTTTATTTCAAAAAATTATCATGGGATATCTTTAAGGGTATTAGAAAATGGTATTAAAAGTATAAAATCATACCCATTAATTCATAGATCATAATCTGTAACCTTGACATAAAGTTTTATCAATCAAATGAAATATAAAATAAGTGTGGAGAATCATAAATAATTAGTCATGAACCTGGATAACATATTATAAGTATAAGACATATGTTTTTTTTCATACACATATATATAGAAATTATTTTAATTATCCATGTATAACTTTGAATACTATCATAGTGGATTGGTTTCACTCATAATTCGATCATTTCCTTAGTCTAGGTTCACTCCCATGACTATCGTATTGGAAAAAGTTCCTCACTAAGCTTCATTTTCTCTCCATTGTAGTACTTATTATCTCATGATATATCTATATTTTATAAATAAATTAGAGGTCTATATAATTTTGGGCTCACCCATCACTTAATTAAAACCATATATATGTGTTCCATAAGATCATAAGAAAATATTCATATCATCAAATCATAACTTTGGAGAGGATACATGTTTCACAAAAATTTCATCATAATAGTCATAAAACATCCAAATAATGAATAAATATGGTAAAATTGGATCATATCTCTAGTAAATCATAAGAAACTTCAAAGGAATATATTATAGAAAAATATATATTCAAAAGATCACTAGACCATTTCATGAGGAAAACACAGTTTTCATTTTAGATCACTTATTTGGAATCTTAAAATTTACAAAAATATTAATGAAAACATTTTATTTTAATATAAATAAGGAAATTTATATATAATTATTTAAATAAAACATCATTCATGTTAGTGTGTAAATCCATTCATGTGGTGTCAATTAAAACAAAAATTCCTTCCACATTCTTGTTAAAAACATAAAAGTACCTTGTTTGGAAAATGATAAGAAAATTATTTTTAAAACATGGTGAGGAAAGATAAATATATTTAAAAATGAATTAAAATAATCTTTGTATCATATTAAAATCATTATTAAATACATTTTAAACAAAATATGTATATAGAATAAAATATTCCCGATAGAAGATAGAAATCAAATTAGTTTTCCTTAAAAACAATCTTTCAATTTCATGAGTTCTAAATGACGAGAAAAATAAATTAAAACATGTAGTATATATAAATATTCATAGGATTATAAAATAAATAATATTTTTTAGATATAGATCACATATTTTTATCATTATAAAATCTTAAGCATAAATAATCTGGGTTAAACTAAGATTGTAACATAAAAACCTTACTATTAAGGAATATGTTGAATAATAACCCACATGGAATAAATAACATCAAATGAAACTTTAAATTCCATTAGAAAAATAATATTAATGATAAAACATATTAATGGGTTAGTACATACACCTCATTAAATAAGATAGTTGTATAACATCAAACATGTCTCAATGAAACAAAATTGAGATGAAGAACCCTTATGGATTTAATTTTTTTGAAAGGAAAGTCACTGAAATCTTGGAAATAATATTATTCAATAAATATGTTTCAATAAGACATTTATTATTCCCAAAAAAATTCTTGGGTAGAATATAAACCATAGAAATACTAAATTGGTGCATAACATTAAAACATGTCTCAATGAAGAGAAATTTAGACGAAACTCTTACCTCAAGCCCGTCATTCTTCACAAGAACTCTAAAATCCTATATAATAAATTTAAATTTATTATAATTATATAAAAGAATAATATCAAGACATATAATATCATATATTATCCACTTATATCATTTCAACACCCATTTATTAATAATTCTATAATGAATCCTTCATTTCGGGTGATAACTCTTTCATTTTTTATGTAAGTTTTAGTTCAACTGTTACTACCCGTGAAATTTAATAATGGTTAATCAATATCTAAAATGTTAATAATGATATAAATATAATATATATTCATCATATACATATTTATAACCATTCATATTAAGTGGTGATTAAAAATTAATTACATCACTTCACAAAGATAATAATCCATACATACACTCAAGTGATGTTTCCACCTTTTGATGGATGGAATGGAAGAATGTAATATTATAATTCACCTTTCAATAATTTTTATTATATCATAAATATAATATATTTTCAATAAATATATCCTTGTTACCATCCATTTAATTCTAAAATTATAAACAAATCACATCACTTCATGGAGGTGGTAATCCACTCATATGCGTGATCGATTTAATAATTTACCAATGGTTATGAATGTATTAAGGTAGATTTTATAGTATAATTACTAAAGAATAATTATGTTCTAAATATAATATATTAACATTTAACCCATCATAATAACTGTCCATGAAATATGGTGATGTAAAATGATTTTTTTTCTACGTTGAGGTGCTAGTCCACATGTATGAAGGGGGAATAATTTAATCTCCCATTTGATTGAGAAGTGGTGGTAAATGGTTTTTCCATAATCATAATAACATCTCCGTATATTTATTATACTTTATTCATCTTGTTTTTAGGGCTAAAAAATGTTTATTGAATGATTAATAAGTAATAAAATTGAAAGATCTTGGTTAATATTTATACCTCTTATTTAAGAGACCTCCTTCATCTTACACATTAAGACTTGATGTATTGAATTTAGTAGATGAAAAAAATCTCTAGGATGAAGGGAAATTTTCTAGAAACTATTTTTATTGTGTATTAGATGAGATATATATAAACCCTACTCTTTATTACACATTATTTCATAAATTATTATATAAAAGTACACACAATACAACTTATACTATCGATAATTCTAGTGTATTTTGGAATTATGTACATAGAATAATATCTAGAACTTTGGATATGACAAAAATATTAAAATATTACTTAGAATGATTCTAAAAGTTCAATAATTTTAAAATTTCATGAGATAACTTGGTGACATACATAAGAAAGGGGTGAGATATAAATCCCAGTAAGGGAATAAAAATGATATGAAGTAATAATTATTAGAAAACAGGAATATAAATGATGAATAAAAGGATTGATAATCATAAACATGAACAATGAGACATGATATAACATGATAATGATAAAGAAAATATGGGAAATATAGAAGCAACTTAACACACTACATTATAAACATAAGTTAAGCCTAACTACCAAGAAACCTTGATAGACAAAGTCCCATAAAGGAATCTAGTTTACTTCCTATCCCAACATGATATCTCATGAGACTAAACATTACCCAATGCATTGGAGCACTATATAATTCTAGGTGAACCTGTCACTTCCATTTCATTATCATGCTTAAGTGTGCCACATAGATCATACAACATTGAATAGTTTTTTTTATCACATTTTATTCCACAATCAAGGAGTTGAAAATAATACATATAAGTCCACAATAAATATTTATAAGTGTATAAAGGTGAACACCCTTGAGGTATTTCATTTCTTGAAGCCCTTAAAGGTTCCCATTCTGCCTCTTCTGTAGGTGTTAAAACTCACTCGATGGTGAAACATCTGGAAGATGGAGGTTTCACTGTCAAAGCTGACCCAGAGGCGATTGCACAATGACAAATACTTTGTATGTTCTCTGTGATGGGTCATGTCACTTATGTTAAAGGGGAAAAACCCTGGTCTTACATTTAATTGAAGCAAAGAATTTCTATTTTCTGGGGTATAACAAACTAGAAGTCGATCCTTCTAGGAAGAGGGTTTTTTCATTTCCTCCTCAATTCACTGGAGGATCCTGATAGAGTCCGTAGAATAGGAAATATTAACCTAAAGCCTGGGTTCCTAAGACTATCTTAATGGGACTTCTCCTTTATCCCAAATACACAAAGAGGCAAAACTACCCAGGTTTGGGTTAGATTCCATAACCTTAATTGGTTTTTTGGCACCCCAGGATCCTTAATTATCTATCTTCATGTATTGGAACTCCTTTAAAAATTGATTAATGGACCATAAATTCTGATCTTGGAATGTTATTGAGGGTCTAAATTGAATTCAACCTTGAGAATAAACCAACTAAAACCATTTCTTTCAATGTTAGGGATTATAAGACTGTTATCAATCTTGAATATGAAAACTTACCTCCCTTATGTGATTTTTGTAAGATTGTTGGACACTAAATCCTTAATTTCAGAAGGGTTCGTAGAGTCTCCAAATATCATAATCCCTCTACCTGGACTGAAGTTAGGAAAAATAGAAAAGAGAAGGCCCCTTACCCGGATAAAACAGAACCTCACAATCCTATCACTGAAAAATGGATTGCTAAACCGAAGGATAATCCTGGGCTTTCTTGGGCTGACTTATTGGGAGAACAGAGCAACAATTTTGAGGAACAATCCATTAAACAAAATCTGGAAATTGAGGTCATTCTGATTCTTCAGAATCCTCTTACTATAATAGAGTCTCCCTTAAAAACTGATCTTGAGTCTTCTCTAACTTTGGGTCATGGTAATTTACCTGAATCCTCACCTCTGGCTTCATCACAACCATACATGATCAAGGGAGAGACCCTTATGAACAAAAGTGAGGCTAGGTCTACTTCTATGTCCTAGACCTCCTCATCACCCCCTAGTTCTTTTCCAACCTGCCCCCCTACACGGTTACAAGAGGTGCCCATTCCCGGTAATGTGGATTTGAATCGAGATGTAGTTGGTTTTAACCACAATGCTTTCCACACTGAACTGGTGGTCACTGAAAACTTATCTTATTCTCTCAAATATCCTCCCTCATCTAAAGAGCAGGGTGGTATGGTCTTTTCAGTTTTTCTGGACACTGAAAATCTACAGGTTCTCACTCCGGCTTGTGTTGGAGGAATCTCCCATGATGGTTCTGCCTCGAGACCCTCTAAAACTGATTCAATCACAGAGGCACCTTCCATCCTGGTTCAGGATGATGCCTTCCCTCAGGAGGCTCTTGTCTCAGGTCTCTCTGAAACTGTTACAGTTTTAGAGGCACTTCTTGGTCCTGACCAGATCCCTTCTGGCATCCCGACTATTTGTAACAAGGCAGGAGTTAATGCTAAAAAATATACTTCTCCTTCAGGAAATATTGAGATAACATACACTCCTGGTAAGAATATATCCCCTAGGAAAACCAGAGGAAAAAAAGATGGAAGTAAAAAGAAAGGGGGGTCAGACCACAAGCATAAGAATTAATGCATATAATGAATTGGAACTATCAGGGTATTGCTAACCCTAACACCATTGATGTCTTAAAAAGACTTATTAATATTCATCTCCCTATGCTTCTTGTTATTGCTGAACCTAAGGTGAAATTTTTCCCCAAATTCATGCATCTTTTCAATTTTGGATTTTCCTTCTTAGGTGCCTATAACTATGGTAATGTTATGGACTCTCTTTGGATCTTTTATCACTAATGTATTCAGAATGTCAATATTTTAAGTGTTTCTGAGCAATATTTGACTTGTTATTACTACTTGGATAGCACTAATCTTTTCAATACATTTGTTTATGCCAAAAAAATAATTACCAAGATTGAAGAACTCTTTGGGATGAAATTTCCACTATCAATGCCAAAATTTAGGACACCTGGGTCTTAGATGGTGACTTCAATGCTATTCTCTAGCCTACCGAAAAACTTAGACAATATTTCTCTTCTATTTCTTCTAGAGAATTAAAAGCCTTTATAGAGGCCAATAATCTTATTAAGGTTAACCTAGTAGGTTCCCAATTTACTTGGTATATACATCATTATAAGGGAGTTGTGGCAAGTAAGCTCAATAGATAATTCACTAATGACTTAGCCCTTGATAAATGGAAGCAGATCACCAGTGTTACTCTGACCAAACTTGCCTCAGATCATCACCTGATTTTAGTTAGTCTCCCTAAAAATCTTTAGAAACCATCTTTTCCTTTCAGATTTAATTTGTCCTGGTCCTTGGACCCTGAGTGTGTCACTTTGATCAAATATTCCTTGGATAACATGGGTAACTCTATCAACTCATTTGCTTGCACCACTAAGTTGAAAAATCTCAAACTTATTCTAAAAAAGTGGTGCAAAACCAAATCCGACTTAATAGATTATGACATTCAGAATTTGGAGAAAGACTTGACTCTAATTTAAAATAAGAGTCAACAAAACCATATTTAATACTGACCCCCAAAATGAAATCAATATGTATGCTAAATTAATCTCCTTGCTCAACATTAAGGACAACTTAAAGAAACAAAAATTCAAAGATAAATGGCTTAATGTTGGTGACAGGAACACCAAATTTTATAACTTCCTTCAAAGATCTAGGAAAGCTAGTAGGCCTCTCTCCTGCTTAAGGGTTGAGGGTAACCTCATCATCATGGATGAAAGGATTTCCAACCATGTTGTCTCATATTTCACAGACATTTTCAATGGCCCCAGTACCAACAAAGGAATTTTGGCCAATATAATTCCAAACATTGTTACTTTGGAGGATAACCGCTTACTTAACAACATCCCTCTTGATTCTGAAATTAAAGAAACTATTTTTGGCCTTAATCCAGACAGTTCCCCTGGACCAGATGTCTTTAATAACAGTTTTTACCAAAAACATGGGGATATCGTTCAAAATTATGTTTGTAATTTAGTCAGAACCTTCTTTTAAAAAGGGGAGATTTCTCATGGTCTTAATTCTCAATTTCTCACTCTTATTCTCAAAATTGAAAATGCCATTGATATTCACCTTTTCCGAACCATTTCCCTCTTAAACTCTATTTTTAAAATTATTTCTAAGATCATTACCAATAGACTCTCTACTATTAGCAACAGAATTGTATCTTGGAACCGGTTTGGTTTCATTAACGGGAGATCTATACAAGATTGCATTTGTCTTGCCTCTGAATCCACCAATTTATTTAATAGAAACAGTAGAGGTGGAAATGTTTCTCTTAATCTTGATATTAATAAAGCCATTGAAATGATTTACTGGGACTTTATTTTTAAAGTGCTATCTCGTTTCGGTTTCAATGACACTTTTTTCAACAGAATTAAAACCATTTTCAATTCAGCCCATATTTCTATTCTGATCAATGGCTCTCCTAGAGGTTACTTTATGTGCTTGAAAGTCTTCAAAAAAGGATACCCTCTCTTTACTATAATTTTTTCTATTGTGGAAGACTATCTTAAGAGATTTCTCACTGTCAATGTTGATCAAGGAAAAATCAAACTGATTCTTGCCTCTAAGAATTTACATGCCCCTTCCGATCTTCTTTATACCGATGATATAATTTTATTCCTCCAGGGGACAAAAGAAATATCAATAACCATAAATCCATCATCTCTCACTATGAAGACGTTTCTGGTCAGCATGTTAACTGGCATAAATCCTCGATTTATTTTGGTAAAAAATTCCCCCTCAATAGGAAAACTCATTTAACCGATGATATAGGGGTTAAGGAAGGTTCCCTGCCCTTCACTTACCTTGGTGTCCCCATCTTTTGGGGATAAACCAAATCCTCTTATTTCTAGTACAAATTGGATCAAATTAATAAACAACTTTTGTCCTGGAAAGGAAAATCCCTTTCAATTGAAGGAAGGATTTTCCTTGTGAAATCCACTGTTGTTTCTAAGTTGGTTTACTCCATGATGGTCTACAAGTGGCATGAAGGTCTTATTAAATGATTAAATTTTGAAATAAGGAACTTCATCTGGAGTGGTAGCACCCTGGAGAGAGAATTAGTCACGGTTTCTTAGACCTCTTGTTGTAAAGCTATTGAAGAATGTGGTATCATAATTTATAATCTTAAAACCTTTAATGATGCTCTTCAAGATAAATTTATGTAGTCCCTCATTAATCATAACTCTCATCCCATGAAATTTCTCAGAACTCGTTTTCTTGATAAACTTAAATCCGGTACTTTTCACTACATGTCTTCCTATATCTGGCCCTCGATTAAATATTATTATTTTTCTATCTTGTAAAATTCTAGATGGATTGTCAGTAAAGAATTAAATTTAATTTTTTGGTTTGATAACTCGACTGGTTCCCCTCATATTTTGGAAATGCCTAATTCTTTTATTCCTCATCCCGCTAAATGCTCCATCATAGATGTGATCAACTCTTCTAGACCACATCTTCCAGATCATATTAAAGAGATTGTGGAAAATTATTACTTCACTCCCAAGGATGACTTTCTGGTTTGGGAACCAGATAATAATGGCTTTTTAGACTCAAAAAAATATTATAATCACCATCTATCTAAATTTGATGATAATCTCAGTTGGATTTCCAATTTCAATAAGGCTTGGATTAAACTGCCACATCTTACCCTCATTTGGAGAATTTATCTCCAAAAAATTCTGACCGACGGTTGTCTTCAGTCTTATGGTTTCCATCTTTTCTCTAAATGATGTTTGTGCAACCAACATTGGTAGGACATAAACCACCTCTTTTTATCTTGTGGGACTGCTAATGCTCTTTGGAATTACACATTTGATCTTTTGGGTGCATATGGCTTTTGGATAACTTTGTTTTCTCGCAGTTGAAAAGGACGATTGAGCTTCCGAGGTCACCACAAATTAGAAACCTTTTTCTCACTGCCGTTGTAGAGATTCTGCATATACTCTGGTATAGTAGAAATGATTTCATTTTCAAAAATATCTCATTTAAACTAAATGCAGGTAAAATGGGGATACTTCTTTCTATCAAAGAGGATGCCATGATCCAAAAATATCATTGTGACAACTTTTTCATTGATCTTGAAACCCTCCGATGGATTTGAGTGAGTGCAATACTTCCAAATCCGAAATACACTATTGAATTCTTCTGGAAGGCTCTTCCTACTGGATGGATTAAAGTCAATGTTGATAGAGCCTCAAAAGTAAACCTAGGAACTTCGGGATACAGAGGTGTTTTCAGAGACCATCTTGATCAGATTCTCGGCTGTTTCTATGGAATTAGTGGAATTGCTTCTGCTCTGGAGGCCGAAATGTTTGGTATCATCCATGCCATCTCTTTTGAAAAACTCTTCAACTTGAGAAACATCTGGATTGAGAGAGAATCTTCTACCATTGTACAAGCCATCTAGAAGGGTGTGACTCACCTATCATGGTCTCTCACCCCCCGATGGATTTACTTCCTCAACTCGCTCAATAGTCTCAACTTCATTGCTATAAACACCTTCCATGAAGTAAACCAGATTTCCTACAGTGTTTCCAACATGGGAGTCTCTCATGAGATCACTTGGAAGAATGATCTCCCTCAGGATCTAATTCCTTTTTTTATTAGAGACTCTAGAAAATTTCCCTCATTTCATCTCATGTAATTTTTATGCTACTTTTTTTTTGAATAAATTACAGGGTTCTTGTCTTTTGACTAAAACTCATCTTCTTAAAAAAATAGAAGTCATAAGATAATAAAGAAAATTGAATAAAGAGGAGAATGCGAGGATCCATTACTTGAGTGTGTGACCCATATGTATTTCACACTTATCTCCAATTAGATAATGTCATCATATTTTCTAAGTGAATATCACTGTAGAAAACTAAAGATCTTGAATTAGGATGTTCTATTCGTGAACTTTCAATTGAATTGAAGCATAGGCTATCTCTTTTTCATTCTGAAATAACACATATACCAATCCTTTATTTGAAGCATCGCTGAATACCATGAAAATTTATCTACTTATGGGTAGTGTGAGTACAAGTGCAATGATAAAACTCCTTTTCAACTACTTGAATATCTCTTCACATTCATCATTACAAGAGAAATAGACTCCTTTATAAGTTTTATTGGTAAGAGGGTATAATAATCATGAGAAATTTCTCACAAATCGATGATAGCACATAGCTAATCCATGGAACCTATGAATATATATCATAGATGTTGTCCTATTCCATATTTTAATTTCTTTTATCTTTGAAGGGTCCATAGATATTACATTTCTTATGACGATAAACCTAAAAAAGATCCTTCCTTCAACTATAACTCACATTTTCTATACTTGGCATAAAGTATCTCCTTTCACAAGGTCTTTCACATAGTTCTCAAATTCTCATCATGATCCTCCATGGTTTTGATGTAAATTATAATGTCATCTATAAATTCTATCAAAAAATTGTCAAGGTAATATCTAAAGACTCTATTAATCAAGGAAATAAATATTTATTAAGCATTAGTGTGTCCTAATGGTATTGTTGTGAACTCATAATGCCTATACATTGTAAAAAAGTAGTCTTAGGGATATCTGCATTCTTCACCCAAACTTGGTAATATCCCAACCATTGACCCAGCTTGGAGATGTATTGTGATCCACTTATCCAATAGAACAAGTCAATAATCCATTGAAGAGAATAATTTTTCTTTATCATGATCTTTCAGAGCTCACAATAATCAATTAAAAGGATCATCGACCCATCCTTGTTATTGACAAAGAGGACTGGTTCACCCCATGGTAATGAACTCGAGTGTATGAACCCTTTATTTAGATTCCACTAAATTTGTTTCTTCAGATCCTCACGTACAAAAAAACAATTATATATGAATTCCTGGATAATTGTAACACCCTAGGTATGAGCTCGATTTTAAATTCAAACTCTCATCTTAGAGGAAGACCGACCGATTCATCAGGAAACACATAAGCTTATTCCCTCACAATGGGTATATATTCGTGGTTGATTTTTCCTTAGACTCAATCATTTGAGCTAGGTATTCTTGATAATAGGGAAATAATATCAATGCTTTATATTTTGGTTCTAAATAAGATTGATTATCATCCTTTCACTTGTACAAAATCAGAGGCCGATTCGAGATACATGAAATGATTTCCATCTAGCTGTAATTTATGTTGGCTCTATATAGAGAAATCAATTTCATGACCCGAATTATATGAAATTCCACAAAAGTGAGTAAGCATTTTTTTCAGAAGTTCAAAACAAAATAATTTTTTAAGGGAGGAGTTATATACTCCGGAAGAAATAATTTCTTCATTTCCCCTTTTCACTGACAACTCCACTTCCATGCTTTGTAGTGGTGTTTGAGTAGTTATACCAAACTTTCATGATATGAAGGAGTGAGTATAACTATAATAATATATTATGTTCATCAATTTTTAATAAATAAATAGAATACCTATCACCACATTGTTTTTGGGATCTACCTCAATAGTTGTGATGGAAAATTATCACCCTTGTTTCCTTAGAGGTTGTTAGTTGTCTCTAAATATCCTTGGCTTAGTGAATTGGTTTGAAAAGTGCTCTGGTTCCTTATAGTTGAAGCAATGAATAGTTAATTGAGGTTTTACTAGAGCATTCCTTTCCTCCATATCATTAGTAGGTTTTTCCAAAGTGAAATAATTATCTAGGTTCCCTTCCTCCTTGCACCTAACGCATTTCATCGTCACCCTTAGGAAAATTTCAGGGTGATTCTTTCTGCTTTTTTTGACAAGTGGGATGCTGAAATTTCTTGGCATTATTATATTTCTCTATCGGACCACTAGAATTAAAATCCGCATTCCAATTCTTATCTCCGTGATACAATTAATATCCTCTGACCTCCATATCAACTTTGAGGGCACATTGAAAAATCTATTCATAGCTCTCAAAGTCATGGATCTTCTAGGCTTCTCATATACTTGGTTTTATCTCACAAAAGAAGCGGTAAACCTTTAATTTAGGGGTAAAATTAAATCTGGAAGTGTATCATGAAAGTATTTTGCTTTTTTTATCTTACTCCCTGATAGATTCATTATCTTTTTTCTTGAGGTAATGGAAGTTCTTTTCAATTTTAAGTTAGAGTGTGCATGCAAAATATTTATCAAAACACTTTTTCAAAAATTCATCCCACCTCTTCGCTTTGATCTCTTCCTCAAGATTCGTATTATGGATCAATGTCTACCACTAATTAGATTCTCCCTCCATATGATAAAAAAAATTATAATCTTGTCTTACTCAGTATAATTAAAGTTGGATAAGATCTTCTCAATAGAGTTGATCCATTGTTCCTCTATTAAGGAATCTGATGATCCATTGAAAGTAGACAACCTTTGTCACATAATGATATCAATTCAAGATTGTTATTTATTATGGGTATTTGGAAATTCTTCTTAATCCAACTTTATACTCATATCATGATTTAGATGAGAGATCATCACCATAATGTTTTCAATTCTCACCACCATCGGGTTGGGAATCTCATTGGGGAAGTCATAACATCACCCATCACATTTAGTTTTTACCTGATTCCTCCTATTTCCAGCCATTGGTTAAATAAAGGGAAAACTAGGGATGATTTTTTTTAATTTATTAAACACATAAATGGGAATCCAATGAAAACAAAGAGACAACTTATAAATTATATGTATTTTTTTAACTTATGAATTTCTTGGCTTTAACCTAGGTTATTCGGGACATATTTCCAAACATATATTCTTATGGGTATATTTTTTCCCTTAATAATGGTTCATAATGAGATTATGAATTTACTAAAGAATATCCTCTAGGAGTCCCAAACTGGGTGTGTAGTAAGGCCCATTGTCGTGCACTAGTTCTCGGTCAAGTCTATCTCAATGTAGTGTTTTCGGGTTTTACCCATATGTACATCTATTCCAGATCCATATCCACTTATAGTATATTGAAATGGATGTATTTGATTGATAAACCAATTAATCTATACTTACCAATATTTTGGGATGGTTTTCTATACTTAGTATTATCCTAAATGATTTGTCTAGAGTTTTCTAATGATAATACAAAAAATAACTAAACTTTTTCTTTGATGCCAACTATAACAACCCTACTTTTTATTACACAATATTTCAGGATTTATTACATAAAATTACACATAAGAAAACCTAGAAGTTCGATAAGTATTTTTTTTGGAATTAGGTACATGTAATAACATATTAAACATAGGATACAACAAAATCATTAAAAAAGTCAATAACAAGATTCTAAAATTCCATGGCTTTTAAATCTATATGGGATAACCTGGGAATGTACATAAGAAAGGGGTTACCTATAAAAATAAATATGGGAATAAACATGGAATGAGGTAATACTTGATAGACAAGAGGCATATAAATGGGGAATTAGAGGAGTGAGAATCATAAACAAGAACAATGAGACATGATATGATATGATAATCATAAAGGAAACATAGGTAATGTGGAAACAACTTAAAACATTGCATCATAAACATTGGTCACAAATAACTTACAATACATAATGATGGAAAAGGTCCGATAAAGGGATCAAGTTTATAACTATCCCAAAATTAAATATCATGATACTAAACTTTACCCAATGAATTGGAGAACTATATAATCTTTGGCACACCCGTCACTTTCAATTCATTCTCATGCTTAATCATACCACATATATCATACAACATGGAATCAATTTTAATCACATTTTATTATAGGTTCAAGGAGGGTTTAATAAATACATTTGATTTCCAAATAAATAATTACAAGTGCGTAAATTTGAACACCGCTGATAGAAAATGAGTACAAGTATTCACTACACAGTTGTTTGGCATGGAAAATCAGGGTGGAATTTCTATAGAATAATGACATCACTTAAAAATTAATAAAATGGGTTGATGAGAGATAAAGGGTACATTTATCATTTGAAAATAAAATGTACTACAATGGGGATATTAAAAAAAATCTCAACATTGGGAATTGGAAATGGAAGGTATAAAAAATAAATAAACTTGAATAAATAGGATTAGGTGAGGATCCCTTACTTTATTATGTGACTGCAAATGCTTGTAAGGGACTTCTTGAGAGCTTGGGGGCACCTTGGGAGGACTCGAGATAGGAGACAAAAGAGTAATTATGTGAAAAAAATATATTTTTTGAATATAAGTGGGTGTTTGGGTGGGTTTATATAGGGAACGCGTGGGAGATTCTTTATCATTTATCAAACTTAGGTTTTGGAGTCTATATAATAAAATTACCAAAACCAAAAACCATCCAATGATTTTTGCCAATGTTTTCTCCAAATGAGAGTGGTATTCATTATTTTATAGGTCTAAGGGACTTAATTAATAAATTAATACCTTTTATTATGTGGTACTGAGTCATAATCTTAACAAAATAATTTTAAAACATTAAAATATATTAATGGTTTTGTAGGATTAAAAAAGTACTAATAAAATTAAAAAAATAAACATAGAATCAATTTATTTTAAAGGTAAAAATATATATTTTTTCTTTTATACCCTTTATAGTATTTATCAAATCACTTTTGGGATATTATGATGTCATAATATACATCATATATTTATACGATATTTAATTTTGACCATAAAATTCAAATGCCTTAGAAAATTACGAAAAATTAACCATTTCATAATTTCAAAATTTTTATTCCAAAAATAATATTCATTCGATCTAAATAATTTTATAAATATGGTAATTTTCACTCTTAAAATAAGAAGTGAAATTTATTGAGAAATGATTGGAATTTTTAAATAAATATTTCCGAACCCATATAAAAATTACATTTAACTTCATAAAAGTTATATGGTCATTTATATTTTATAAAAATTATTTATTAATATGAAAATAATATTTATTTCTAAAGTACATTAATTCCTAAAAATATACTCAATTGAATTTGAATATTACCCAAAAGTACTATTTGTGTTTTATTGTATAAAAAGAAAATCATTTACAATTTAACAATAATAAGATAGAAAAATGTTCATTATTTTATAAAAAATAATTAAAAAACTCACATTGATAGGGTCTTGATACATATCCTTTTAATACACAGGAAAATTCATGAAGGGTGGGTGCGCAATAGTGAGACATTCATGTGGTGGTTCATCGTACATGGTTTGGGTTGTGGTCTTGATGAGATTGAACATCTCCCTTAAAAGGTTTCACTGAGGACTATGTTATTAGATCTCAACTTGGGATTGGTCATGGGAAAAGACTAGTGATGCTATATCCCCCAAAAGCTCTAATAAATTAGATTCATAGGGAATAATCCTACTAGTTGAGGCCATAATTTCCTTTATATGTATTCTTTATATTTGTTAAAACCCTATATTTATACTAATCATTTCGTCAATGTTCAACAACTATATTATCATTGTTAAAGATGTTTAATGGACATTTATATCCGATAGTATATAATAAAACAAAATAAGTGCATGTGTTTTCTATAACCATATTATATATTAATACATTTAATTAAATCACATGGGGAATTTTATTTATAATAGTTCATGTCATTACAATATAAGTCAAATTTTTTTGAAAATGTGGGGAGGATAGATTCCCTTTTATATGTGAGGGGGAGGGGACACACATTAAATTTAACAAAGGATTTAAATTATATAAGGTCACTTTCAGTGGAATGTGTCTCAAAATGGCTAGTGATTCAAATGTATGATAATATAAGGTTTAAATATCTTCAACCAATAATAATTAGATAGGTTTTGGTTGCAATTAAACCCATATCTCTTGGTTTAATCCCCCAATAAACCTATTTAAACCTTAACCATGGTAACAAAATATTACTATTTTTTATTATTAATTATGACCAAAAATTAAGTTGGACATATTATATTATATTAATCTTGATGATTCAAATTATGGAATCCATTTTATCAGATTCAGTTTATATAAGTAGAATAATTTAAATAAAAATAAGCACACAACCCCATAATGAAAACTTGTTTTAGATAAATGACTCTATAGGCATAAAATGCAATAAAAATCATTTGAAAAAACATATTTGAAGCATAAAATGATTTTACTAAAAATTGTGTGCATAATTTTTATGTATTAATCAATAAATTTTCATTTTTAAAAACATTTATAATTATTTTTTCATAATGTGGTTATTACTATTCATACTTTCTAATTTAATGGATAGTTTATAATAATTTACTATGTCGAAACTAAAATAGACTCAAGGCTGTGTGTAAATCACGCTACCAAAACCTTACGTTTTATTTAAAGAAAATTATATTCTAAAATGTTAAGGAGTTTTATGGTGACTGAAATTTTAGGGTATAAATTACTGAATATTTTATTCTTTCATTTTATTAATTTCTTTATTACTCCCTGTAGTTTCGCATTACCTCCCTTAGTGCTCTAATATAATTATTAGTGAAAAATTTGGGAAAATAGATATGCCTTGTTTGTGTTGAGTCTTGGTTACATTTATATAATGTTATATTCACCATATTTCACCGTATTTCACTATTTTTTACAATATTTTACTATTTTTACCAAACATTTTCAAATTTTATTTAAAGACCTGTAAATTTCTAGGGAAAAGTCTTCTTAATTTTCTTTGGGATATTACGAGTATGCAGTTTCTGACGGAACCTGATTCCGAGGCCCGGTGTGCCCGGAATCATGTTCTGAAGTTTAGCTCAAGTATGTTTAGTGAAGGAACGAGCGGGTTTTCCTAACTTTTGAACCGGTGCTCAGAATCGAAATCCAAGGAAACTGATGAAACCACAGCACCGGTAATTTCTTAGGAACACCTTTTCCAGAGTTGCGTTTGCTCGGGTTAGGTTATTAATTAAATGGGTTAACTAAAGAATAAAATAAAATATTGTGCTACAAATTTTATTTCTATTCTAAGTAGTGATAACCTAGGCATGGTGGTTGGAGTGGGGCCCACTAATATCCTAACTCCACCTGGTAGGATATTAGTGAGGTGGGGCCCACACGAGCCCCACTCCCTTTATTTCCTTTTAACCTCCCATGTGAAATTAATTTTGTAACTCACCCGCAACCCCGTTTTATTGGCAAGTCAACCCTCAAATTAATTTGAATTTTTAACGCTCTTCAATTAAGACAATTAATTGAATGAGATATTTTGAATCTCAAATTAATGGATTGCATGTGTTAATAAAATAAGACAATGACTTAATTTATTGGGTTGTTGTTTCGTTTTGCAGAAAGGATATGACTCTTGTGATCTTGAGGAATATCTTCATCCTCGTCGAAGAACGCGAAGAACGTCAAGTCTTCGATGAAGAACTCCATCACCGCAGGGGAATCGCCGTGCCATCTCCTCTCTTCTCCGCATCCAGCGAGAGACACCTTCTTCAGAGAACGACGACGCACCACATCTTTCTTCGGGAGAACGCCGACGATGACTACGGAGCATCGATCCGCGATGCCATCTTCCGTGACGCCGTCGTCCGCAACGTCGTCTTCCGCGACGTCCTTTTCCCGCGACGAACCTCGTTCGACGACTTCATCAAGGTAGGGGTTAACTTGATGTTCATGGATTTTTCTTGCCGTTCTTCTTCTATTAATCTTGCGCTGCCTGTTATCATTATAATGGGTGGAGGTCGGACCGCACGAACACGGCCGACCCTCCTCCCCCTTTTGATGTTATACATGTTGCGGCATGAGCAAAGGCAGCGCGGGGCAACGGCACTGCGTGGAAGCAAGAGGAAAGGGCGAAGAAGCGTGACACCATTGCGCCGCGTAATTGAGGCCGAACAAAGACGCGGCGCCATTGCGCCTCCCCGGAGAACCACGAAGAGGCCGCGGCCAGAGCGGGGCCACGGCGGAGAGGCGCGGTGCCATCGCGCCGCGCCGGTCGGACAAGGCCGCAGCTCAAAGCCACGGCGGTGCAAGGCCGGGCGGCCGGAACAGCCATCCGCCGGCACCTCGGAGGGTTGGGACCGTGGGGTCCCGTGGTGGCAGCACCGGCCGCCCGAGCTGGGCCAACCATTTCGGAAGGATGACCGGGGGTCGTAACCCCCGGCTGGCAAAGGAGCGGCCCCCCATGTGGGGTCGTAGTTTCAATCAGGGGGCAGCGCGCCTCCCCCCCTTTCCGCTCGGCTCGGCCAGCGCCGAGCTGGCCACGCATGGGCCGCGCCCACGCCAGGCCAACCGGCCACACCGGGCCGGACCTCCTAGGCCGGGCTGAGCTGCGACCTAATGGGCCAGACCCAGACCCGGGTCCGGTCGACCCGGTTCGGGCCGACCCTGGGGGTCTTGGGCCGGGTCGGTCCGGGCCCAAAACCCCCCTTTTTTCGGACAGTTCCGTGCAAACGCCCGTATCTTGGGCTATGGACCTCCAATTGACACACCGTAAGTTAAGATACGATCCTTGAATCGACACGGTCTTTTCGGTATATTACACTCATGTTTTCGAAGAACTTTGGGTTCGGCCGGGTTGGTTCGAGCACGAAACCAACCGGGCCCTCGGAGCGGAAACACTTATAACTTGAGTTCCGGACGTCTGATTGATGGGCCGTCGACTTCATTGGATTCCTCTTAGTGAGACAAACCTTTTTTCTTACTCCACTCACGGTTTGGACGCATTTGGAGTGCCGTCGGGTTGGTTTTGACTTAAAAACCAACCGGGCCCTTGGAGCGAAAAAGCGAATAACTCTTAGATCGGGCGTCTGATTGACGCGCCGTCTGTCACGTTGAGTTCCTTTTTTTGAGACGGAACTTTATGATACATCAACTCCGGACTACATGTCAGTTGATAAAGGGGAGGTCCCCTATATCAGCGCTTCTCGGAGCGCTGATACAGGGCCCCTTTATCAGCGCTCCTCTAGCGCTGTTAAAGGTTTCCTTTATTAGCGCTAAAAAAGCACTGATAAAGGCCCCAGCGCCTGCACCTAAAATACAGTACCTGCACACCTGCACACCAGAATACCTGCACAAAGTAGCACATGCACGCCTGCACACCATAGCACCCGCACCCAATATTTTGACTAACAACGGTATATACATTTACTTAACATCATGAATACAAACAAAATGCATTGCTATATACATTTCAAACATTGTTTTACATGGTTACATTTACAATTATTCAACAACAGTTATAAACATTCATGTTTCATCCTTTGATATCCGTGATCCGCTCTCGATGGTATTTTTTGCTGAACAAAGCATCCAAACTCAAGGAAAAAAATTCACCTATATAAGAAAACAAATATTATGTTAGTAATTCAATAATGAAAGAAATTAAAACAGTAATATGAAAGAATACATTAATATGGAAATGTGAAACTAAAATATTAAATTTTAAACTCAAAAGTTTTCATTTTCATAAAAATGAAAGGGAATAATGTAAAATCAATATGTTTTTGATTGATTTATCTCATTTAATAAATACTGATTCTTTATCTAATGAAAAGCTTTACCGGTCACACCGTGCATCGGATTGAGGTGCCGTCGATTCGTACACATCACAAATAACTCGTGGATCGTTGTCCTAAAGTATCAAAACAATCCGAAGGCGTTTTCCTGGTTTGGCGTATGTCATTGGTGTTGTTTTCCAAAGTTTATGTCATTTTCAGACTGATATCAGACACTTTTAGCCATACCAGTCACACTGTGCGTCGGATTGAGGTGCGGTCGATTCGTACACATCACAAATGACTCGTGGATCGTTTTACTAAAGTATCAAAACAATCCGAAGGCGTTTGCTCAGTTTGGCGTATGTCATTGGTGTTGTTTTCCAAATTTTATGTCATTTTCAAACTGATATCAGACACTTTTGGCCATACCGGTCACACCGTGCGTCGGATTGAGGTGCAGTCGATTCGCACACGTCAAAAATGACTCGTGGATCGTTTTCCTAAAGTATCAAAACAATAGGAAGGCGTTTGCTCAGTTTGGCGTATGTCATTGGTGTTGTTTTCCAAAGTTTAAGTCATTTTCAAACTGATATTAGACACTTTTAGCCATACCGGTCACACTGTGCATAGGATTGAGGTGAGGTCGATTCGTACACGTCAAAAATGACTCATGGATCGTTTTCCTAAAGTATCAAAACAATCTGAAGGCGTCTGCTCGGTTTGGCGTATGTCATTGGTGTTGTTTTCCAAAGTTTGTCATTTTCAAACTGATATCAGACAATTTTAGCCATACCGGTCACACCGTGCGTCGGATAGAGGTGCGGTCGATTCTTACACATCACAAATGACTCTTCGATCGTTGTCCTAAAGTATCAAAACAACCCAAAGGCGTTTTCTCGGTTTGGCATATGTCATTGGTGTTGTTTTCCAAATTTTGTCATTTTCAAACTGATATCAGACAATTTTAGCCATACCGGTCACACCGTGCGTCGGATTGAGGTGCAGTCGATTCGTACACATCAAAAATGACTCATGGATCGTTTTTATAAAGTATCGAAACAATCCGAAGGCGTTTTCTCGGTTTGGCGTATGTTATTGGTGTTGTTTTCCAAAGTTTATGTCATTTTCAAACTGATATCAGACAATTTTAGCCATACCGGTCACACTGTGCATCGGATTGAGGTGCGGTCGATTTGTACACGTCAAAAATGACTCGTGGATCGTTTTCCTAAAGTATCAAAACAATATGAAGGTATTTTCTCAGTTTGGCGTATGTCATTGGTGTTGTTTTCCAAAGTTTATGTCATTTTCAAACGGATATCAGAAAATTTTATCCATACCGGTAACACCGTGCGTCAGATTAAGGTGAGGTCGATTCGTACACGTCACAAATGACTCTTGGATCGTTTTCCTAATGTATCAACACAATCCGAAGGCGTTTGCTCAGTTTGGCGTATGTCATTGGTGTTGTCTTCCAAAGTTTATGTCATTTTCAAACTGATATCAGACAATTTTAGCCATACCGGTCACACTGTGCGTCAGATTGAGGTGTGGTCGATTCATAAACGTCAAAAATGACTCGTGGATAGTTTTACTAAAGTATCGAAACAATCCGAAGGCGTTTTCTTGGTTTGGCATATGTCATTGGTGTTGTTTTCCAAAGATTATGTCATTTTCAAACTGATATCAGACAATTTTAGCCATACCGGTCACACCGTGCGTTGGATTGAGGTGCGGTCAATTTGTACACGTCAAAAATGGCTCGTGGATCGTTGTCCTAAAGTATCAAAACAATCCGAAGGCGTTTTATCGGTTTGGCGTATGTCATTGGTGTTGTTTTCCAAAGTTTGTCATTTTCAAACTGATATCAGACAATTTTAGCCATACCGGTCACACCGTGTGTCAGATTGAGGTGTGGTCGATTCATACACGTCACAAATGACTTGTGGATCATTTTACTAAAGTATCAAAACAATGAAAAGTCGTTTTCTCAGTTTGGCGTATGTCATTGGTGTTGTTTTCCAAATTTTCTCTCAATTTGAAACTGATATCAGACACTTTTAGCCATACCGGTCACACCGTGCATCGGATTGAGGTGCGGTCAATTCGTAAACGTCAAAAATGACTTTTGGATCATTTTCCTAATGTATCAAAACAATCCGAAGGCGTTTTCTCAGTTTGGCGTATGTCATTGGTGTTGTTTTCCAAATTTTCTCTCAATTTGAAACTGATATCAGACACTTTTAGCCATACCGGTCACACCGTGCGTCAGATTGAGGTGCAGTCGATTTGTACACGTCACAAATGACTCGTGGATCGTTTTACTAAAGTATAAAAACAATCCGAAGGCGTTTTCTCAGTTTGGCGTATGTCATTGGTGTTGTTTTCCAAAGTTTATGTCATTTTCAAACTGATATCAGACAATTTTAGCCATACCGGTCACACTGTGCGTCAGATTGAGGTGCAGTCGATTCGCAAACGTCACAAATGACTCGTGAATCGTTTTCCTAAAGTATCAAAACAATCCGAATGCGTTTGCTCAGTTTGGCGTATGTCATTGGTGTTGTTTTCCAAAGTTTATGTCATTTTCAAACTGATATCAGAAAATTTTAGCCATACCGGTCACACCGTGCATCTGATTGAGGTGCGGTCAATTCGTACACATCAAAAATGAATCGTGGATCGTTGTCCTAAAGTATCAAAACAATCCGAAGGCGTTTTCTCATTTTGGGGTATGTCATTGGTTTTGTTTTCCAAAGTTTATGTCATTTTCAAACTAAGTAGTAGGAATTCACTAATCTAAGGATATGAAACATAAGAAAGGGAGACCATATATGCTCAATAAGTGTAAAGGGAGATATCAATGACCATATAAAGATAACATAAGTATTAGGAATTCACCTTCATTGTCCTATTTGTTTACATTCTTCGATCAGGTACGCTGCCCATTCGTTTCTAAAGACATTTATATCATCTTCTGAATAGGAGTTTTTGCGACAGTCATAGTAGTACTGAAAAAATATAAATACACAAAGGATTAATAATTATTTTAAATAAAGTAGTAATTATTTTCAAAAATACTCTTCAGGGATGCTAGTTTGTCCGTGAAATACGATCTCTTTCATAAATTTACAAACATAATAACCGCAGTCCTTGTCATTTGTTTGTTTCGGACACTGCAGAAAAATCGAGAAAAATAAGTAATTTGTTTTGATATGTATTTGGATAGTGAAATATAATTATATATACCCAGATACTTCTCCATTTGTAGATCTTGTGGGCATTGTCGTCCTTACGCCCTGGATTCATTCCAGCCTTTAGACGATATTCATACACCGCCCTATCATAACAAAATCTTCATTAAAAGATAATATAAATTATATAACTAGATATTTAGTTCTAAAATGTTGGATCTAGTGTATTACAAATTGACAATCTCCATCATGTGTGGTCCGTTAGTTGGATATCCATGCAGTGAATCCAGAAAATAAATCTTTGGAGTATCCAAATTGACTGCAATGAGCATCCAATGTTCCCTAAAAACAAAAAAAGAAATAAGTACTGATAGAAATGAAAATATAATTGATATGATTAAAATTTAGAGTTTTACCCTTGCATCGTTGGTATTAAAAAGAGCCTGTCAGTCGCAATTCTTCATTGAAACGTTCTGAGCATATTTGACATCAATTCAGCCTGAAAATTAGAATCTATTTCTGTTCGTTGTGTAGAAATGGTGTGAGGACTAACGAGTCCAAATTTGTATTCATGGAAAAATCCCTTCAATTGTTTCTCATATATAATCCTGTGAAAAATATGAGATGTATTTATCCATAATTATCAAAGTATATCAGCTTTTGTAAAATCAAATCATGAAAACAAACCTCATGTATACATTTATAACTGAGGCGCCTAGCCAGTCGTATGTGATGATCTCAGAAACAGCGTCTGCACTAACGAAATCCTTTGCTTCCTCTCCGTACATATCTTTTTCACAAAAAATTGTATGATTCTTTTCGTCTTTCATTTTCGTATCCACATGAGCTTGCAATGATATTAAATGTGGATATAGAACGGGCGGGGTGAACGTGCTCTCAGTAGATCGTTTTGATCGGTTGGTTGATCCAATCTTGGAGCCTCTCTTTCGTTGTAGCTTCTCCATTTTATCCTTCTGTAATAACATTCATCGGTTCGGCCATTTTCTAATGTAATGTTAAAGTTTATGCTTGAAAAATGAATTGGAAATGAATACCTCCTGCTCAACGTGTTTTTTACAAGATTCGACGGCCATACAACGAATGTTCCAATAGATTTTTCCACCGTATGAATGTCGTCATCGTCATTTGGCATGAGTAGCTCGGCGCTTGGCTCATGAGCTACTTTAATCGACACTTTTACATGACCGGTTGGAAGTGGTCTGGAGTGTAGCGTGTCATTCTGCATATTGAACACCGTAGCCCTCACTACAAGGCGATGGGTGGGAGTTGACAGATATAAATCACAGTCATTTTCACCCTGCAGAATATCATTAAATGAAAGGTATCAGTGTCTATGTGATTCAAATCTCACAAAAACGAATATTATAACATTGATTACCTTGGTTAAGTCAGGTCTTTGAGGGGAATGGCTCGCCTCAAAGCTGGTGAGGGGTGGATCTTCTCGCGGGGGTTGTTCTTGAGTTGCTTGTTCTCTTCGCCTCTCCTCCATCAAACTCTTTAGCATCTCTCCCTGAGTTTCGATTAGTTCTTCAAGGGTAGCAACTTTATCTCTCATTACATGCAATTCTTTAGTATGTTCATGCTCTTGTTTCTTTTCTTAAAATATGCCTTGGGTGACACCCCAAAACCCACACCTCTGACACGGCCATACTTTTCTGGCTGTTTCAAGGCCGTTGAAAGTATGTCTGCATCCATTGCGGGTTTTGATGTTTCCTGTGACTATGTCAAGTAGAAAATATGAAAAAATAAGTAAGCATCGTTATGTAATAGTGATTTAAAGCAAAACAAGTTTATATTATGTCATACTTACACATGTTTTCCACACTTTTTGTGTGTTTTCATCTATCAGTTTCCCCTCTTTATTAACACGAGCCTCCTTCCATAGTACATGGCATGGAATGGAAGTGACTTGATATTTTGCTTCATCAATCTGCTTATAAACAGAGAAACATGGTTACAGTGTTGTTTTATGTCACATAAAATTATTACAGTACTTTTAAAATACATACCAATTGTTTTTCAATTGAAGCGTACCCCAACCTTGCTTTACGGTAGGGGTACGCTGGTTTTGCTGCCCTTTATTTATTTTTAGCACTCAGTTGTTGTTTCATAAATAAAAACCTATCAATCAATGTGATGAATACAAGAAACGTTACACAACATGTAACCAAACACAATGTACCTGAAAATTCTTGTCTGCCCGAAGGTTGCAAAACGCATCCCACGTTCCTTGGGATATCAAGTGTGCATAAAGAGGAGGCGGGTGCGGCTTGATTTTCCCTTCGGCATCTTTCAGATGATTTTTCGTTAAAATGGTGCTAAAGCCTCTATGAATCCTTCCTTCCAGTCTGAAAACATATTCTTTGTGCGAAACATCTACTATAAATGCACTCTGCAAGAGATGATGAAGGGTTAGTCAATATTTCAATATTTTATTTTATTTTAATAAATTAAATAGATGATATCGTAATGTTACCATAATCTCTTCCCACATTAATGTTTTCAACCCGTTGACAACATGGTGCCACGACTCTACGTCAATCGGCACGCGTTGTCAAGTGACGATTCCAATGTAGCTACTAAACATGGCTTTGTTGGGGTTTACATGCTGGCCTAGCTTATTCCATCCCACCTCATATTTGATGCCTTTTGCTTTTGCCTTAAGGATTTTTGCTAAAACTGTCAAACTACGGCGCAATTGTTTTTTTTGTGTCGCTGTGGTTTCATCACCTACCATTTCCTCAGTTTCTGCATCATCATTATGTTTCTCCGAAGCAATAGCTTCGGCACTGACACCAGCTGCAACAGGTTGAGAGACCTGTTGTACGTTAGTAGTGGGGCCAGCTACAACAGGTTGAGAGACCTGTTGTCTCTCAGCAGTGGGACCAGCTGCAACAGGTTGAGAGACCTGTTGTACGTCAGCAGTGGGACCAGCTGCAACAGGTTGAGAGACGTGTTGTGTCTCGGGATTGGGTGCATCAGCAGGTGAAGAAGTCATTATCTGCAGAACTGGTTTAAAATTTAAGTTAGATCACATAAAAGCATCAGCGAACAGATAATAACATAATGTAACACAATCTATATTAAAATAAAAATCAATAACCTGATTATTGAACTCCCTTTTTTTTAAAAGGCTAAAGAGATTTGACCCCTCTATAAACTATCCATATCCCTTCATTATGGTCTCCTCTGACATAAAAAACACCGTCTACATTGGGACCACTGTGAAATGATTGCGAAATCCCAATTAAAGGATCATCTTCCATTGAATTTTCATCTGACCCTTCAGCTGTTTTGGTCGATAATAGAACAATTGACCAGTTTCGATTTGCGGTATCGGGAACATAAAATACATGCACTGCCTATGATGCCATTATAAATGGTTTGTCTTTCTCCCCTTCCTTACTGAATTCAACTTTCACAAATCCCAAATCATCTATTTTAACAGCACTCCTATTATCAACCCACTTGCATTGAAATATCGGAACTTGAAATTCCGTATAATCCAACTCCCATATTTGTTTGATGACGCCAAACTATGACATATTCTCATAAATTGTATTTCTATCCTTAGCACCGGAAACATGCATCACTTCAGCCACAAGTGTAACCCCACTATTCTGCATGGTACTGTCTTCATCATGTTCATTAATATAAAATGTATAACCATTAACTACATAATCATTGTAAGATAATGCATACACACTTGGTCCTTCAGCTATCCATCGAAGTCGTTTCGAAATAGACTTTGGATTTTCATCTGACTTCTTAAAAATATGATCTCGAAACCATCCTATAAACTGTCGATTATGTGTATTTGATATCCATTTTTCAGCCCTTGATGGATTCAATTGCCTAAGAATTTCTTTGTGGATTTCAACATATGGGTCAACGTCCAAACTGTTATGCAAAACATAAAGGTGGGCCTACTCCCGATCTGTAATATTGATTGTGACAACCTTTCTTCCAGAAATTCCTTCACCCTCTAACCGCCCAGTGTGACGAGATTTCGGTAAGCCAATGCTTTCCACACCAGACAAGTATTCAGTACAGAATTCAACGGCCTCCTCAAAAATATATCACTCTGCAATATAACCCTCTGGCCGACTTCGATTTTTGACATACCCTTTCAAAATCTTCATATACCGTTCAATGGGGTACATCCATCTATAATGTACAGGACCACATAGTCAAATCTCTCTCACTAAGTGGACCATAAAATGAACCATCATATCAAAAAATGAAGGCGGGAATAACATTTCTAATTCACATAATATGACGACAATTTCTTTTTCCATAACTGGAAATTTCGCAGGGTCTATAACTTTGCTGCATATAGCTTTGAAGAAGAAACACAGTTTCGTTAATGTATGGCGGAAATTCTTGGGCAAAATGCAACGTAAAGAAATTGGAATGAGATTTTGCATCAAAACATGACAGTCATGTGATTTCAGACCTTTTAACATCAAGTCTCTCATTAACACATGGTTACTGATATTTGACGTAGTATCCCATCTTTAATTCTTGTATCTGCATGCCATGTTAATTGTTCTGCAGTCTCCTCACTTCCATATAGGCGTCTAAACCTTGGAATGATTGGAAAATACCATAAAAATTTAGTAGGACTGGATTCATCTTTCTTGTATCGAGAAGCACCACACTTTGGGCATTCTTTAAGTGATTTTTGGTCCTTGCGAAATAGTATACAGTCATTCGGGCATGTGTGTATTCTTTCAGAGATCATACCCATAGAGCGTAGCATTCGTTTGGCATCGTATGTTCGGCTCGGGAGCTCATTGTCTTCTGGGAGCATGTCATTCAAGAGGGCAAGTAGTTTCATAAAACTGTCGTCACTCCACCCGTTATCTGCTTTCAAATTATACAGCTTCAGTACGGCTGACAATGCGGTATATTTAGTGCAACCAGCATACCATGGCGTCTTTGCACAACCTTTTAAATTCTCAAACAATTTTGGGCAATCACGAAGTTCATCTTCGAAGGTCCTTGTCATTTTCTCAATACGATCTTCATCATCATTCACATCTGTAATCACATCCTCCATACGGTCATCTTCATTTTTCATGTTTGTATTCATATCAGATGATCCATAAAACGCAGTTTCACCCCAGTCACTACCTACATTCGTTGTTTCCCCGTGTTTATTCCAACATGTATAACTTTGATCTATTCCGTGACAGATCAAGTGTTATTCCAACTCATCTAGACTAATTTGTTTTGAATAACAACAGCGTAAACACGGACAAAGGATTTGAGAAGAGTCACATGCATGATCTATTGCAAACTTGATAAATTCTTTCATGCCTTCTTCATACTCTTTTGTCAACCGATTGGCATTCATCCATTCTTTATTTATATTCATCCTATTTAAAATCCATAGGATAAGTATATAGGTTAAAGGAGAAGGAATATGAGTATAATTTAGATACAAAACAAGATACTTCAAGGAAATAAAGGAATAAATAAATACCAAAATAAAAAATATATTGGGAACCACTACAATCCCCAAACCTCACAGCATCTAGATCTCTAAAACCCAGTAGTGCAGGACACTCAACCAAACAGGCCAAATACACAATAAGGACTGAAATCTCTCACCTATCCACTTTTCATAACAAATATAACCACTACTCAAAATCAATGTCCCTATTAGTAGTATCATAGACCTCACTACTATGTTATTCATGCTGTTATACAGTTGTTATTTTAAAATGAAGGGCTGAAATGAATCCTAAGAAAGACCTTAATACATTAAAACCAATGTTTAGAAAGGAAAACCATTAAAGGTTTCGATCAATAAGCTGTTAAGAATGAAGACCATCATTGCAACGTCACCATCCAACAGAAGCACATGATGTAGTGAAACACTCATCGCATGAGAGCATCTGAAACGCACGGCCGATTGTCGCCTATCGACCGGTCAAAATTCTGGTGCTCTGCTAATGTGTATAGCAGCACTCGGGTCGAATCCTCGGCGATGATACTTTGTAATAGTCGTTTGTTTTTAGTTGATTGTATTTTGATTTGGGGGGTTTGTTTGCAGAGCTTAATTGAAATGATTTATGGATGATTTTTGATTTACCAAATTGATAAAGATTGGGGTGAGTTCATCATTGGGGAGTTAAGCATGTGATATCTTTGAGCCTTACTTTGTATTGCATTAAATTAACACCCATGTCATAAGTTGACTTTGATTGGAATTCCTAAGTGTGAAGGCTTTAATCCAAGCCTTAACTTAACTTAGGGTTTTAATCTCAATCAAAACTTATTTATGGTAGTGTATTTATGGTTCCAATAATCCATGGAAACCACTTGTTAAACAAAACATATCATTAATCCATGACATATTAAGTTTAACATACACAATATTAATTTAAAGAATACTCATCGAGAAAAACTCTCAATCACTTAACATCCCAGAATTATAACTCACCCCAATTAGAGATTTACTCAGCCATTTTTATGTTTAATATTATGGTTAAAATAATTATGATGATAAATTAAAAATAGAAGAAAAAGAAAGGGATTAGAAAAGAGTGGTACGTTGAACACACACACACGAACAATGATGATAATTAAAAATAGATTTTCGATTGAATGAGGAAGAAAAAGAAGGGAAGGGGATTCAACTGAATTTAAAATATTTTAAGAACATTAATATTAAAATACAGAAGGTGGAGGAGAATAAGATATATTGAAGAATTAACTTGCATTAAAACAGAATTACAAAGAAATAGAATTACAAGATTACAAAAATGAAGAATGCAAAAGTAAGTGAAAACAAAGAGAGGAGGAAAGGTCTCTCAAGTGAAAACTTGAGTATGGAAGGTCCTCCCAAGCCTTTGGAAAAGCTTTTTTCGTTCCAATATGATCTCCTCTCTTCTGCAATGCCAACCCCTCTCATGGAGAGAAGGGGAGAGTATTTATAGCCCAAGGAGTGGACTGTTTGTATTCCCAATCTGTCCCTCCACTTGGATCGCAAATTGGCTATACAGACAGCCGAATATTCGAATAGCTCCTTCTTCAAAGTTGTATAAAATACTGTTGTCCGACTACTGTCAAAATATGGAGACATTTGGACAAGTGTATCCAAAGTTATGGCGGTTTTATTAAACAAATTTAAACTGTCCATTTCTATCCATGCTTCTTCGATGGCCAAAATGTGAATGGATTTTTGAAAAGTAAGATGCCTTCAAATCCGAATGACTTATTCAACAAAGTCTGCCGCCTATATCTCCACTTTCACACTAAAAAGTCTCAGCTCTATTTGATGCTTACATCAGGAGATATGTCATGAATAGTATACTGATTTTAATTCTCGGACAGAATGGTGGGCTTGACTTAAAAGCTTCATTTGGGCCCCTTGTACTTGGATTTGGGCCATGAAATTTTTATCCAAGATGACATGTAGTGTCCCCCGAATTATGCCGGAGAGTTAAGGTTTTTGGAATTCTGTATTGAGCCCAGTAAATCAATCTTCAAGGCTGGTCCAGTTTGTTCACAGATTCTTTCGTCTTGTTTGTGAGGACCATATGACCCTTCCAATGGCAGAATGGGCTCATGGTTCCTTCTAATGAAATGTTGTATATTGAATGTAGAATCCTAAAAAACAAGAACCACACAATTTGGATCAGTATAGTGACAGTTATAATTAAAACATTAAACTGACTCAATTGGACTACTTCTAAAAATGCTCAAATATTATACTTAATATTAAAACATTAATATTTCACACAAATTATGCACATTTCATATAAAATAAGTAAAGGGGGAATATAATAAGTCATGAAAATATTAGTAACATCAACTCCCCCACACTTATATTTGCGCGTGTCCTCATGTGCAACAAATATAAAAACATGACAAAATCATTTTCACTCACCAACAAATATTAAAATTTTGTTTTCTCCAATCAGGGGAGGTTTAGACTATTTCACTCATCCATATTGAATTCCATCACAAATTTGGTTCACAATAATGCATCAGAAACAATTCATTTTTTCATGTTCAGGGTTTTAATTGGAAAATGTAGGCACTCGAAACTTACTCCTCTTAAGATGGTAAAAATGCATTTTAGGAGTTTCACTCATTCACCAACAAAAAGTGATAATCAAGAGTTTGTAAGAGCTCTCAGCTTCCATTCCCAAATATAATGTGTACAATAATCAAGAGGTCTTTTAAGGGGTTTTTCAGTGGCTATGGGATGGTAGGTATATAATTTCCAAAGGAAAAGAGGGGTTAAAAACACCAACATGGAAAAATCAATGAACATTTTTTTTGAAATTCGATTTGAAAGGAAATAGACACACATATTTACAAGGGAATGAATGTGTGATGAATGAAAAGTGAGGGAGATAGAAAATGGAATAGGGTGAGATGATGGAATATGTAAAACATGGAAGACTTCCAATAATGACACAATACAAGATGATTCAAGTGTTCTTTTTTTTTCTTTTTTTTCGAAAGTTGTGCTTGAAACAAGTCTCACAGTCATCTCCCAACCCATGTTTAATCTTCTCATGGAACTAATTTTAGTAGTTATAACATGATCAATGGTTGATGATGAATGATTTTTGGCCCACCCAAGACACAACCCATTCCTTTTTTTTCATTTTTTTTAATATAATTTTTTTTTCATTTTTTGAACACTTTTCAAGGACTTTTGTACAAATGAAAATTACACATATACACCCAAAAGCTCACCGAATTACAACCTCTCCCCCACACTTGAATGGATGCTTGCCCTCAAGCATATGATGACACATTGGAAATCAATAAAAGTACGCCCAAAAATGAAGTCCATTCCCCCCACACTTAAATTTCAATAAATTGTATAATGAAAATCCATGAAGATGTTGGGTGGGAAAAGGTATTAGGCTTATAATGTGGCTATCAAAAGAAAGGTTTTCATAGGCTCAAAGGGGATTTCAAAAGTAGGATCAATTTAAGGGTAACGGGAGGCTATTTGGCTATTCTGATTCTCATGTGGCTTAGAAAATGCCTCTATCATATTAATGCACACAAAAGATGGAAATTCAGCTCGAAGGTCCACAAACTCAAGACTCACAATCAGTGGTGAAGACACACAATGAAAAAGATGGCCATAGATGACCTTGGCATGAAGGCTAATGTTATTCCTCACGGTAGGGGAAAATCATTTTCCAAATCAAAAATTGTTCATTCAAAATGTTTGTTATTGACATAAAATTGTTTACCCAAGTTTGAGATAAAAATTCAATATATTTGAGTTGAAAACAAGCCTTTTGACTCCCCAAAATGGTTGGACAGAATTTCAATATTGGATGATGAGTAATTATGACACCCCTTTTGTTTTATTTTTCATTTTTTTTAATTTTTTTTAATTATTTTATTTTTAATGACACATCCACACAAAAGAGAAAATAGAAAAAAGGTTGTGGAAGAATGTTGTAAAAAAATGAGAGGGAGAGAGGAAGAAGAAGAAATAGAGAGAAGAAGAGAGGGAAGAGAGATTGAGAGAGAGAGAGTTAAAGGGAAAGAGGTGCCCCCTGGTTTGGATTTGGTGGGTCGTCGTTTCCATCTAGTGGTGGGTCAATGGAAGTGGATGTGGAACCTGAAGTGAATGGCCTCTCATGGTGATTCTTTAACCGGTGTCCATTTACCGTGAATGTTCTTTTTGAAGAAGGGTCTTGGACTTTCACTACACCAAATGGGTAAACATTAGTAATAATAAAAGGTCCATCCCAACGAGAATTGAGCTTACCTGGGTGAAGTCGAAATCGAGAATTGAAGAGCATTACCTTTTCACCTTCATGAAATACCTTTCTAAGAATGTTCTTGTCATGGAGTGACTTTGCCTTTTCTTTGTAGAGAATGGAGTTCTCATACGAATCGAGTCGAAGATCCTCCAATTCAGTCAACTGCAACAATGTTTCTTCACCAGATTTTTCACAATCAAAATTACAAGTTTTGACAGCCCGAAATGACTTATGTTGGATTTCAACTGGTAAATGATAGGCTTTACCAAAAACTAGCCTAAATGGAGACATCCCAATGGGTTTCTTATAGGCTGTTCGATAGGCCCAAAGTGCTTCACCAAGTCTATCGGGCCTGTCTTTTCTTATGGGCTTAACAATTCTTTCAAGCACTCTTTTCACTTCTCTGTTAGAAAGTTCAGCCATTCCATTTGTTTGAGGGTGATATGCAGTGGATGTTTTATGTACGACCCCATTATTTTTCAAAAGTGACTCCATGGTTCTATTACAGAAATGAGTTCCTAAGTCACTTATCAAAGCACGTGGTGTTCCGAATCGATGGAAGATATGGGTTTTGAGGAACTCACTCACAGTTTGAGCATCATCTTTCCTAGTGGGTTTGGCCTCGACCCACTTAGAAACATAGTCAACAGCAAGGAGAATGTAGGATAATCCATTGGAAGGGGAAAAGGTCCCATGAAATCGATGCCCCAAACACCGAAAAGCTCACAGAAGATTAATGGCTTTTGAGGCATTTCGTTTCTTTTGGAAATTGTGCCAAACTTTTGGCAAGTGGGACATGATTGACAGAACTCGTGTGAGTCCTTGAAGAGTGAAGGCCAAAAGAATCCAGAATCTAGGACCTTTCGAGAAGCTCTTTGTGGTCCAAAGTGGCCACCTATAGGCATTGAGTGGCAGAATTCCAAGATGGAGGATTGTTCAGTTTCATCAACACATCTCCTAATTACCATGTCAGCCCCAATTTTCCAAAGTTTATTATCTTCCCAAAAATAATGCTTTGAATCACTTTTCATCTTTTCTTTTTGTTCTTTTGAAAAATATTCAGGGAAAACACCAGAAACCAAGTAATTGACAATTGGGGCATACCATGGTAACTTTGGAGTGAGAGATGAGAGGTGTTCAGTTGGAAATTCAGGATCAATTATTTCAGAATGAGAATAATTAGAAATTCTACTCAGGTGGTCAGCCACAGGGTTTTCTTTTCCAGGTTTATCTTTTATCACAAGGTCAAACTCTTGGAGCATTAAAATCGATCTTATTAGCCTTGGTTTGGAATCACTTTTCTTAAGTAAGAACTTTAATATTGAGTGGTCCGTGAAGATGATGATTTTGGCACCTAAGAGGTAGTGCCGAAATTTATCCAAGGCAAAAACTACATCTAAAAGTTCTTTTTCAGTCACAGTGTAGTGTGATTGAGTTTCATCCAATGTTTTTGAGGCATAAAAGATGACATGAGGAATGTTTTCTTTTATTTGACCAAGAACAGCCCCAATGGCCCTATCATAAGCATCACACATCAATTCAAATGGTAAGGACCAATCTGGGGGTTGGATTATTGGAGCAGATATGAGAGCAGATTTGAGTTCAATGAAGGCTCTCTTGCAAGCCTCATGAAAATTGAATGTGACATCATTTTGAAGTAAACGAGTGAGTGGGAGGGAAATCTTGCTGAAGTTCTGAATGAATCGCCGATAGAAACCGGAATGACCAAGGAATGACCGAATGTCTCGAACTAATTTGGGTTCAGGAAGTGATTGGATCACCTCAATTTTGGTTGGATCAACTTGGATACCCTCTTGAGAAATTATGTTCCCTAGAACAATCCCATTTGAAACCATGAAGTGACATTTTTCAAAATTCAGCACAAGGTTGCACTTGACACACTTTTGAAGGACCAAAGAGAGTTAATGTAAGAAAGATTCAAATGACTCGCCATAAATGGTAAAGTCATCCATGAAGACCTCCATGCAATTATCAATGAATTCAGAAAAGATACTCATCATACACCGCTGGAATGTTGCAGGAGCATTACAAAGGACAAAAGGCATTCGCCTATAGGCATAGGTTCCAAAGGGGCATGTGAATGTGGTCTTTTCTTGGTCTTGAGGTGCGATTGGAATTTGGAAGTAGCCGGTGTAACCATCAAGAAAGAAATAGTGTGACTTTCCGGCCAATCTCTCAAGCATTTGGTCAAGGAAAGGAAGTGGGTAGTGATCTTTTCGTGTTTCAACATTCAATTTGCGATAATCAATGCACACATGCCATTTTTTTTCACTCGAGTTGTGACCACTTCTCCATGTTCATTTGTGACAACTGTTATCCCGCCCTTCTTAGGAACGACTTGAATTGGACTAACCCATTCACTATCAGAAATTGGGTAGATAATACCATCTTGAAGAAGCTTGGTAATCTCTTCCCTAACTACCTCAAGTATGAGTGGATTGAGTCTTCTTTGAGGTTGCCTAATTGGTTTGGATGATTCCTCAAGATGGATGTCATGCATGCAAAGGGCATGGTTGATTCCTGGAATATCCTCTAGGGTCCAACCTAAGGCATTTTTGTTTTCCTCTAACACTTGAACAAGTTGGGACTCCTCAGTTTCAGAAAGTGAAGAAGAGATAATGACAGGGTAGGAGGGATCATGGAAAAGGAATGCATACTTGAGGTGTGAAGGAAGTGGTTTTAGATCAGTTTCAGCCTTGATTTGAGAGCTAGAAAAGTTAGGAGCAGGAGAAGGGATTCCAGATGGGTTTGGATCATTTTCCTCAACACTGTCCAAGGTGGATCAGTAGAGATCAGAGTTGATGTGGGATTCAAGAGAGTTTTCAAGTTCCTCTAGATTGATGGAGTCTATGAATGAGAGGTCCACATCAACTTCACCATTTATGACTTTGTTAATCATGGTGCAGATTTCACAAGATCCTTTATCATTAGAACATGAAGAACATGGTGGATTGGGGTTCGATTGACTCTTAGAAGTGTCCTCAGAAGCATTGATTGAGAATGCAGAGTGATCCTCAGATGGGTATCGCATGGCTTGGAAAATGTTGAACTTGACCAGTTGGTCACCGAATTCCATGGATAAGATGCCTGAATGGACATCAATCTTGGTTCTCGCAGTCATGAAGAATGGTCTTCCTAGAATTAGGGGAGATCGAGAAGAGGTCGTCTCACCTTCCATGTTAAGGACATAGAAATCAGCTGGGAAGATAAGATCATTGACCCGAACAAGAACATCCTCAATTATCCCCTCAGGACTGGTAGTGCTTCGATTGGCTAATTGAATGACAACACCCGTTGGGTGCAAGGGACCTAGACCAAGGTTGGAGAAAATGGATTTGGGCATGACATTTATTGAGGCTCCAAGGTCTATGAGTGCAACATCAAAGTTGGAACTCCCTATTTGACATGGAACCATGAAGGTCCCTGGATCTTTGTACTTCATGGGAATGGACTGTTGGGTTGAAACATTTTCAATGTTCCTAAGTTTCCTCTTATGGGTGCACAATTCCTTAAGAAACTTGGCATACTTAGGGATTTGTTTGATGGCATCTAAGAGGGGGATGTTCACTTCAACACGTCTAAACATGTCAAGAAATTCAGGATCAGGTTCAAAGGACTTCTTAGATTTGGAGATGGCTTGAGTAAAAGGAATTGGGTTCCTTAGAGGAATGGAAGGAGGTGAAGGAGTGGATTCAAGTTCCTTTTCCAGCTTTTTGTTCTTTTAATTTTCTAGATCAACATCGAAAGGGGAGGTAGAGCAATCAGCATGGGGCATAGAAATTTTCTTTCCCGATCTAAGTGCAATTGCACTTACATTACCCTTAGGGTTGGGTAATGGTTGAGCTGGGAGTTGGGAAGAATTTGATTGTTGTTGCTGGCTCAGGTGGGATGCCAGTTGACCTATTTGAGTTTCAATGTTCTTGAGGCTAGAACAGGTGAAGGAAGCAAGATCCTCTACAGCACTTTCCCATGGTTGTTTAGAAGAAGAGGCTTGTCCCAAATTGGGTTGGCCTTGATTTTGGTTCTTGGGAAAGCGATTGTATTGGGTGGGGAATTGGGAAGGATCGTTAGGATAGTGGAATCCAGGAGGAGGATTGTTCTTTTGGGGTTGAGGAACAAAAGGATAAGGTTGATGGATGTTACCACCACTTTGACCATATTGGAATTGGTTTGGGTTTTGATGAGGGAACTGAGGAGGATGAGAAATGGGATTACCATACCTCAGAGGTGGGTTAAAAGTAGAAGAGAAGGGCTCAGAGTGGGGTTGGTTGAAGTTTCTAACAAACTGACCTAATTGTTGAGGGTTGAAGTTTCGCTGAGCATATGCCGCATTGAGCTCCATTGGACTAGATGAATCAGATGGATCATCTTGAAGTTGTGGACATGTGTCAGTCGGATGAGATGGAGAGTTGCAGATTCCACAATTCTTGATAGGTCCAGGGAATAGTGACTGTGGAGAAGATGAGGTTGGGGCTTTGGTAGCCACCGCTAGTTGACGCACAAGACCTGTAAGTTCACTCATCCACTCAGTCATCTTGTTGGGCTCTATGGATTGATTCTCTTGGGCTTGTTACACTTGAGCATGTGCTCGAGTATGGAATTGCTGCGTGTTTGCAGCCATGTTGCTTATGAGTTCTCGTGCAGCTACAGGAGTTTTGTCAACAAGAGCACCGCCACTTGCAGCATCAATGAGAGTTCGCTCCATAGCCAATAAACCCTCATAGAAGTATTGGATCAGGAGTTGGTCAGGGATTTTATGGTGTGGACAAGTTGCCACAAGCTTTTTGAACCTCTCCCAATACTCATGGAGTGATTCATTAGGGAATTGATGGATGCCGCTTATTTTCTTTCGGATAGAAGCTGTTCAGGAAGCAGGAAAGAACTTCTCAAGGAAAAGTCTCTTCATGTCAACCCATGAGTTTATGGAACCAGGTGGGAGGTAGTAGAGCCAAGACTTGGCAGAATCTGCTAGGGAAAAGGGGAAATCTCTAAGCTTTATTTGTTCTTCAAAAACCCCTTGAGGCTTCATGGTAGAGCATACTACTTGGAACTCTTTAAGTTGAAGATGTGGATCCTCACCGGCTAGCCCGTGAAAATGAGGGAGAAGATGAATCAAACCTGATTTGAGTTCGAAGTCAGCTTCAATGTTTGGATATTGAATACCAAGAGGTTGGTAATTCATATCAGGGGCAGTAAGTTCTTTCAATGTTTGTTCCCTAGGATTGGCCATATCTAATTCAATTGGTAGGGCAATGATTGGTTCTTGGGTGATTTGGTTATCCCTAATGGTCCTCCTAAGTCGACGAAGAGTTCTATCAATTTCAGGGTCAAACAAATCCGAGGGATTTTTTGGGAGGCTGCGGGGCATTCAGAGAGATTTATAAAGGATGAGGAAGACGGGTTTTTCTTTCTATTTTTTTTTTCAGTTTATGATTTTTATGAGAAGACGGGTTTTTCTTTGTGTTTTTTTTTTCAATTTTTTTTTAAAATTTGTTTTTTTGTGTTTTCTAGACAATAACCAGAAACTAATGACTACTTAAAGCACCATCCCCGGCAACGGCGCCATTTGAAACGCACGGCCTATTTTTGCCTATCGACCGGTCAAAATTCCGGTGCTCTGCTAATGTGTATAGCAGCACTCGGGTCGAATCCTCGGTGATGATACTTTGTAATAGTCGTTTGTTTTTAGTTGATTGTATTTTGATTTGGGGGGTTTGTTTGCAGAGCTTAATTGAAATGATTTATGGATGATGTTTGATTTACCAAATTGATAAAGATTGGGGTGAGTTCATCATTGGGGAGTTAAGCATGTGATATCCTTGAGCCTTACTTTGTATTGCATTAAATTAACACCCATGTCATAAGTTGACTTTGATTGGAATTCCTAAGTGTGAAAGCTTTAATACAAGCCTTAACTTAACGTAGGGTTTTAATCTCAATCAAAAATTATTTATGGTAGTGTATTTATGGTTCCAATAATCCATGGAAACCACTTGTTAAACAAAACATATCATTAATCCATGACATATTAAGTTTAACATACACAATATTAATTTAATGAATACTCATCGAGAAAAACTCTCAATCACTTAACATCCCAGAATTATAACTCACCCCAATTATAGATTTACTCATCCATTTTGATGTTTAATATTCTGGTTAAAATAATTATGATGATAAATTAAAAATAGAAGAAAAATAAAGGGATTAGAAAAGAGTGGTACGTTGAACCCACAAACACGAACAATGATGATAATTAAAAACAGATTTTCGATTGAATGAGGAAGCAGAAGAAGGGAAGGGGATTCAACTGAATTTAAACTATTTTAAGAACATTAATATTAAAATACAGAATGTGGAGGAGAATAAGAGATATTGAAGAATTAACTTGCATTAAAACAGAATTACAAAGAAATAGAATTACAAGATTACAAAAATGAAGAACGCAAAAGTAAGTGAAAACAAAGAGAGGAGGAAAGGTCTCTCAAGTGAAAACATGAGTATGGCAGGTCCTCCCAAGCCTTTGGAAAAGCTTTGGTCGTTCCAATATGATCTCCTCTCTTCTTAAATGTCAACCCCTCTCAAGGAGAGAAGGGGAGAGTATTTATAGCCCAAGGAGTGGACTGTTTGCATTCCCAATCTGTCCCTCCACTTGCATCGCCAATTTGGCTATACAGACAGCCGAATCTTCGAATAGCTCCTTCTTCAAAGTTGTAGACAATACTGTTGTCCGACTACTGTCAAAATATGGAGAAATTTGGATAAGTGGATCCAAAGTTATGTCGGTTTTATTAAAAAAAGGTAAACTGTCCATTTCTATCCATGCTTTTTCGATGGCCAAAATGTGAATGGATTTGTTAACAGTAAGATGCCTTCAAATCCGAATGAATTCTTCAAAAAAGTCTGCCTCCTATATCTACAATTTCACACTGCAAAGTCTCAGCTCGATTGGATGCTTACATCAGGAGATATGTCATGAATAGTATACTGATTTTAATTCTCGGACAGAATGGTGGGCTGGACTTAAAAGCTTCATTTGGGCCCCTTGTACTTGGATGTGGGCCATGAAATTTTTATCCAAGATTACATGTAGTGTCCCCCGAATTATGGTGGAGAGTTAAGGTTTTTGAAATTCTGTATTGAGCCCAGTAAATCAATCTTCAAGGCTGGTCCAGTTTGTTCACAGATTCTTTGGTCTTGTTTGTGAGGACCATATGACCCTTCAAATGGCAGAATTGGCTCATGGTTCCTTCTAATGAAATGTTGTATATTTAATGTAGAATCCTACAAAACAAGAACCAAACAATTTTGATCAGTATAGTGACAGTTATAATTAAAACATTAAACTGACTCAATTGGACTACTTCTAAAAATGCTCAAATATTATACTTAATATTAACACATTAATATTTCACACAAATTATGCACATTTCATATAAAATAAGTAAAGGGGGAATATAATAAGTCATGAAAATATTAGTAAAATCAGCATAATATTATTTATCAGTGTCTTACATGGTATAGCCTCATAATATTTACATGGTAATATTCCATACTATAAATAGTCTCAAGAGATGGCTCATGTCCCATTTCAATATATAGGTTTGTTCTGGGTCAGTCTACACATCCAGCCTATCAAAAACCTTACAAAGTTATACCCACCCAAGTAGTCACATCCCCAAGGGGGATGTTCACACACTTTAGGTTCAATTCAATAAGGCTAAGGGCTCTGATGTATCACTAGTTCCATGTGTGGCCTATGGGAACAAATACATAAAAGTCACAGAATGTATTCCAAGAGGTCTCCGGGTTCCCCCTAACAAGGTCCTCTAAGTCACACTCACTCTAATAACACCCATTAAGGAATTTATAAATCCATAATGAAATTACCAGGACCACATACCTATTTTATATGTTTCTACTATTTTAATTCCAAGTTGAAAACTTTTCCTAGGCTCGCTAAGCCTCGTCCATTTGTCTACCCCAAGATCAACTCATCAATATAGCTCCTTCCTCTCTCCAAAAAACCAAAATTATTAAATTATAACATTTATAATTAATTATCCAAATCCATTTAAACTTGTTATATTCACTAGAAACTCATCTTGTGGACTTTTCATGTTATAACCAAGACCAAAAATCCATATAAGATCTGAAGTGGGATCTTAGTGCCATCTTAGGAAAAATACCCAAACAAAACAAATCCATAGACAACATTATATAATTTGATCCAATATCCATGAAAACTACAAAAGGAAACACAAATCCTTCATAATGATTGGTGACTTGCAGATACCATCATGATGCCTCTTATGTTAATCCCTATCTAAAATCCACCTCACATGTTTTGTATGAAATCATGAATAAATGGTATGTTAATCCCAAACGAAAATCCACCTCACATGGTTTCCTCTAAGATATCCCATGTTTAACCTTCACTAACCCTGAAAGTCAACTATGTGATTTAGAAAGAGGACTGAAAACCTCCTCATGCTCAAGGTTATACATTGTTTCTCAAAAAATATGAACACAAAACCATGTTTCATCTGAAAAAACTCCAAAAAACATCATATAAAACTAAAATAAATCTTGTGAGACTCACCTGAGTACTTGAGTCACCTCTCAAACCACGGTGGAGGAGGAGGCAGCAGAGTAGGCAGAGGAGGAGGAGGAGGAGGCACCGGTGGAGGAGGAGGATGAGGCAGCGGACTAGGAGGAGGAGGAGGAAGCACCGGTGGAGGAGGAGGAGGACGAGGCTGCGGTGGAGGAGAAGGAGGAGGAGGAGGAGGACCAGAGGAGGAGAGGGAGGCGGAGGCAGCGGAGGCAGTGGAGGAGGAGGAGGATGAGGCCGGTGGAGGGGAGGAGGATCAGGAGAAGAGGAGGAGGCGGCGGCCGTGGCGGAGGAGGAGGAGGCAGCGGAGGCAGCGGAGGAGGAGGAGGAGGCCGCGGTGGAGGAGGAGGAGGCCGCGGTGGTGGAGGAGGCACCGGCGGCAGCGCAGAGGCAGGGCGGAGGCAGGGCGGAGGCAACAGAGGCAGCGGAGGCAGCGGAGGAGGAGGAGGATGAGGCCGGTGGAGGAGGAGGAGGAGGAGGAGCAGGAGCAGAGGAGGAGGCGGCGGCCGCGGCGGAGGAGGAGGAGGCGACGGCCGAAGAGGCACCGACGTGACCGCGGCGTGACCGCGGAGGAGGAGGCGGCCGCGGAGGCACCAGCGGCACCGGCGGAGGAGGAGGAGGCATCAGCGGAGGAGGAGGAGGCCGCGGTGGAGGAGGAGGCACCGATGGCAGCGCATAGGCAGGGCGGAGGCAGGGCGGAGGCAGCAGAGGCAGTGGAGGAGGAGGATGATGAGGCCGATGGAGGAGGAGGAGGAGGAGGAGGAGCAGAGGAGGAGGCGGCGGCCACGGTGGAGGAGGAGGAGGCGGCGGCCGCAGAAGCACCGGCGTGACCGCGGCCTGACCACGGCGTGACCGCGGCGTGACCGCGGTGTGACCGCGGCGTGACCGCGGCGTGATCGCAGCGTGACCGCAGCGTGACCACGGAGGAGGAGGAGACGTAGAGGCACTGGAAGCACCGGCGGAGGAGGAGGAGGAATCAGCGGAGGAGGAGGAGGCCGCGATGGAGGAGGAGGCACCGGAGGCACTGACGGCAGCGCAGAGGCAGGGTGGAGGCAGGGCGGAGGCAGGGCAGAGGCAGCGAAGGCAGCGGAGGAGGAGGATGAGGCCGGTGGAGGGGAGGAGGAGCAGGAGCAGAGGAGGAGGCGACGGCCATGGCGGAGGAGGAGGAGGCACCGGCGGCACCAGCGGAGGAGGAGGAGGCATCAATGGAGGAGGAGGAGGCCGCGGTAGAGGAGGAGGCACCGACGGCAGCGCAGAGGCAGGGCGGAGGCAGCGGAGGCAGCGGAGGCAGCGGAGGAGGAGGAGGATGAGGCCGGTGGAGGAGGAGGAGGAGGAGCAGGAGCAGAGGAGGAGGAGGCGGCCGCGGCGGAGGAGGAGGAAGCGGCGGCCGCAGAGGCACCGACGTGACCGCGGAGGAGGAGGCGGCCGCGGAGGCATCGGCGGCACCGACGGAGGAGGAGGAGGCATCGGTGGAGGAGGAGGAGGCCGCAGTGGAGGAGGAGGCACCGGCGGCAGCACAGAGGCAGGGCGGAGGCAGGGCGGAGGCAGCGGAGGCAGCGGAGGAGGAGGAGGATGAGGCCGGTGGAGGAGGAGGAGGAGGAGCAGGAGCAGAGGAGGAGGCGGCGGCCGCGGGGGAGGAGGAGGCGGCGGTGGTCGCAGAGGCACCGACGTGACCACGGCATGACCGAGGCGTGACAGCGGTGTGACCGCGGAGGAGGAGGCTGCCGCGGAGGCACCGGCGACACCGGCGGAGGAGGAGGAGGCATCGACGGAGGAGGAGGAGGCCGCGGTGGAGGAGGAGGCACCGACGGCAGCGCAGAGCCAGGGCGGAGGCAGCGGAGGCAGCGAAGGAGGAGGAGGATGAGGCCGGTGGAGGTGGAGGAGGAGGAGCAGGAGTAGAGGAGGAGGCGGTGGCCGCGGCGGAGGAGGAGGAGGCGGCGGCCGCAGAGGCACCGGCGTGACCGCGGCGTGGCCGCGGCGTGCCCGCGGCGTGCCCGCGGCGTGACCGCGGCGTGCCCGCGGCGGGACCGCGGCGTGACCGCGGCGTGACCGCGGCGTGACTGCGGCGTGATCGCGGAGGAGGAGGAGACGTGGAGGCACTGGCGGCACCGGCGGAGGAGGAGGAGGCATCGGCGGAGGAGGAGGAGGCCGCGGTGGAGGAGGAGGCACCAGAGGCACCGGCGGTAGCGCAGAGGTAGGGCTGAGGCAGGGCGGAGGCAGCGCAGGCAGCGGAGGAGGAGGATGAGGCCGGTGGAGGGGAGGAGGAGCAAGAGCAGAGGAGGAGGCGGCGGCCGCGACGGAGGAGGAGGAGGCAGTGGAGGCAGCGGAGGAGGAGGAGGAGGCCGCGATGGAGGAGGAGGAGGCCGCGGTGGAGGAGGAGGCACCGGCGGCAGTGCAGAGGCAGGGCGGAGGCAGCGGAGGCAGCGGAGGAAGCCGAGGAGGAGGAGGATGAGGCCGGTGGAGGAGGAGTAGGAGGAGAAGGAGCAGAGGAGGAGGCGGCGGCCGCGACGGTGGAGGAAGAGGCGGTGGCCGCGGAGGCACCGGCGTGACCGCGGCGTGACCGCGGCATGACCACAACGTGACCGCGGAGGAGGAGGCGGCCGCGGAGGCACCGGCGGCACCGGCGGAGGAGGAGGAGGCATCGGTGGAGGAGGAGGAGGCCACGGTGGAGGAGGAGGCACCGATGGCAGCGCAGAGGCAGGGCAGAGGCAGGGCGGAGGCAGCAGAGGCAGCGGAGGAGGAGGAGGATGAGGCCGGTGGAGGAGGAGGAGCAGGAGCAGAGGAGGAGGCAGCGGCCGCGGCGGCAGAGGAGGAGGCGGCGGCCGCGGCGGCAGAGGAGGAGGCGGCGGCCGCGGCGGCAGAGGAGGAGGCGGCGGCCGCAGAGGCACCGGCGTGACCGCGGCGTGACGGCGGCGTGACCGCGGCATGAACGCGGCGTGACCGCAGCGTGACCGCAGCGTGACTGCGGCGTGACCGCAGAGGAGGAGGAGACATGGAGGCACTGGCGGCACCAGCGGAGGAGGAGGAGGCATCGGTGGAGGAGGAGGAGGCCGCGATGGAGGAGGAGGCACCGGAGGTAGGGCGGAGGCAGGGCGGAGGCAGGGCAGAGGCAGTGAAGGCTGCGGAGGAGGAGGATGAGGCCGGTGGAGGGGAGGAGGAGCAGGAGCAGAGGAGGAGGGGGCGGCCGCGACGGAGGAGGAGGAGGCAGCGGAGGCAGCGGAGGAGGAGGAGGAGGCTGCGGTGGAGGAGGAGGAGGCCGCGGTGGAGGAGGAGGCACCGACGACAGCGAAGAGGCAGGGCGGAGGCAGCGGAGGCAGCGGAGGAGGAGGAGGATGAGGCCGGTGGAGGAGGAGAAGGAGGAGCAGGAGCAAAGGAGGAGGCGGCGGTCACGGCGGAGGAGGAAGAGGAGACGGCCGCGGAGGCACCGGCGTGACCGCGGCGTGACCGCGGCGTGAAAACCACCACCTTCCTTACCTAATGAAGGTGTATCAGGAGGACATATTCAGATCTCAAACAGACCAATCAATTCCAAAGAGGGTGCCTGCTAACCTTCATTGTTAGGATTATCATACTTGTACCGATCAACCTTCTGGTGAGGGAACCTCATGACAGATAGCCATCTCGGATGCCCATGCACAAGATCCACTGAGGAAGAATCATCAGAAAAGGAATGCATCGGATATCTAGGAGAGGTCTAATATCCCCGCTCCTACTAACAACACCCGCCAACATACTCTATCATGGAACCACCATCAGGATCACATCACTACTCCCTAGGAATAAGTATATGGGCATATTCCTTCAGAACACATGGGGGACGCTCATATTGCTACCCACATGAATGAATCCTGTCGACATATCTCGATGGAACATGGAAGATTAATGTGGGAATATATCCCCACTTCAATAAAAGACATCTATCAATAGGATATGGAAACATAGAAAATGTAATATTATATTTATTCACACACTTTGTTAAAGTTCCAATACATTTTAACAACAGCTGAAGAGCTCCACCAACATATCCCAACATTATTGGAGGTGATGGGATAACTGAATAATCTTATCCCTATAGCCAAGACAACTCAACACTCTGATTATCATTATCAAGTTGTTCTACTAGAGAAATCCTATATTCTTTATTCCACTTGGGAGGATTAGCAGCATACACTAATGAAGGGTGAGGCATCAAACAGGGCTCATAATCCCACTCTAACCTTGGAAAAACATGTGATAGTAGAACATACCTTAGGAGGTGGAGGCCGCGGTGGAGGAGGAGGCCGCGGTGGAGGAGGCACCGTCGGAGGAGGAGGAGTCACTGGCGGAGGAGGAGGAGGCCGTGGTGGAGGAGGAGGCACCGACGACAGTGGCGCGGAGGCAGGGTGGAGGCACTGGAGGCACCGGAGGAGGAAGAGGATGAGGCCGATGGAGGAGGAGGAGGAGGAGCAGAAGCAGAGGAGGAGGCAGCGGCCGCGGCGGAGGAGGAGGAGGCGGCGGCAGCGGCGCAGACGAGGGCTTCCGCGAGAGCTTGATTGTGTGCAGGGAGGAGGAAGAGGACCCGTGGGTTTTTAACAAATCCGCGGGACCCTTTATCAGCGCTAGTAAAAATCGCTGATAAAGGGTGTATTTATCAGCGCTAAAATGAAAAGCGCTGATAAATACAACCTTTATCAGCGCTTTTGTTAGCGCTGATAAAGGTCCGGCCCTTTATCAGCGCTTTTCTGTTAGCACTGATAAAGGCAGGCGCATGCCTTGCCCAGTTTTTTGGTAGTTCCCTTGATAAATGGAAGCAGATCGCCAGTGTTACTCTGACCAAACTTGCCTCAGATCATCACCCGATTTTAGTTAGTCTCCCTCAAAATATTTAGAAACCATCTTTTCCTTTCAGATTTAATTTGTCCTGGTCCTTGGACCCTGAGTGTGTCACTTTAATCAAATATTGCTTGGATAACATGGGTAACTCTATCAACTCATTTGCTTGCACCACTAAGTTGAAAAATCTCAAACTTATTTTAAAAAACTGGTGCAAAACCAAATCCGACTTAATAGATAATGACATTCAGAATTTGGAGAAAGACTTGACTCTTATTTAAAATAAGAGTCAACATAACCATATTTAATACTGACCCCCAAAATGAAATCAATATTTATGCTAAATTAATCTCCTTGCTCAACATTAAGGACAACTTAAAGAAACAAAAATTCAAAGATAAATGGCTTAATGTTGGTGACAGGAACACCAAATTTTACAACTTCCTTCAATGAGCTAGGAAAGCTAGTAGGCCTCTCTCCTACTTAAGGGTTGAGGGTAACCTCATCATCATGGATGAAAGGATTTCCAACCATGTTGTCTCATATTTCACAGACATTTTCAATGGCCCCAGTACCAACAAAGGAATTTTTCCCAATATAATTCCAAACATGGTTATTTTGGAGGATAAACGCTTACTTAACAGCATCCCTATTGATTCTGAAATTAAAGAAACTATTTTTGGCCTTAATCCAGACAGTTCCCCTGGACCAGATGTCTTTAATAATAGTTTTTACCAAAAACATGGGGATATCGTTCAAAATTATGTTTGTAATTTAGTCAGAACCTTCTTTTAAAAAGGGGAGATTTCTCATGGTCTTAATTCTCAATTTCTCACTCTTATTCCCAAAATTGAAAGTGCCATTGATATTCACCTTTTCCGAACCATTTCCCTCTTAAAATCTATTTTTAAAATTATTTCTAAGATCATTACCAATATAATCTCTACTATTAGCAACAGAATTGTATCTTGGAACCAGTTTAGTTTCATTAACGGGAGATCTATACAAGATTGCATTTGTCTTGCCTCTGAATCGACCAATTTATTGAATAGAAACACTAGAGGTGGAAATGTTTCTCTTAATCTTGATATTAATAAAGCCTTTGAAATGATTTACTAGGACTTTATTTTTAAATTTCTATCTGGTTTCGGTTTCAACGACACTTTTTTCAACAGAATGAAAACCATTTTCAATTCAGCCCATATTTCTATTCTGATCAATGGCTCTCCTAGAGGTTACTTTATGTGCTTGAAAGTCATCAAGAAAGGATACCCTCTCTTTACTATCATTTTTTCTATTGTGGAAGACTATCTTAAGAGATTTCTCACTGTCAATGTTGATCAAGGAAAAATCAAACTGATTCTTGCCTCTAAGAAGTTACATGCCCCTTCCCATCTTCTTTATACCGATGATATAATTTTATTCCTCCAGGGGACAAAAGAAATATCAATAACCTTAAATCCATCATCTCTCACTATGAAGACGTTTCTGGTCAGCATGTTAACTGGCATAAATCCTCTATTTATTTTGGTAAAAAATTCACCCTCAATAGGAAAACTCATTTAACCGATGATATAGGGGTTAAGGAAGGTTCCCTGCCCTTCACTTACCTTGGTGTCCCCATCTTTTGGGGATGACCCAAATCCTCTTATTTCTAGTACAAATTGGATCAAATTAATAAACAACTTTTGTCCTGGAAAGGAAAAGCCCTTTCAATGGAAGGAAGGATTCTACTTGTGAAATCCACTATTGTTTCTAAGTTTTTTTACTCCGTGATGGTCTACAAGTGGCATGAAGGTCTTATTAAATGCTTAAATTTTGAAATAAAGAACTTCATCTGGAGTGGTAGCACCCTGGAGAGAGAATTAGTCATGGTTTCTTGGACCTCTTGTTGTAAAGCTATTGAAGAATGTGGTATCAGAATTTAGAATCTTAAAACCTTTAATGAGGCTCTTCAAGCTAAATTTACGTGGTCCCTCATTAATCATAACTATCATCCCATGAAATTTCTCAAAACTCGTTTTCTTGATAAACATAAATCTGGTACTTTTCACTACATGTCTTCCTCTATCTAGCCCTCGATTAAATCTTATTATTTTTCTATCTTGGAAAATTCTAGATGGATTGTCAGTAAAGAATTAAATTTAAATTTTTGGTTTGATAACTCGACTTGTTCCCCTCATATTTTGGAAATGCCTAATTCTTTTATTCCTCATCCCGCTAACTGCTCCATCATAGATGTGATCAACTCTTCTAGACCACATCTTCCAGATCCTATTAAAGAGATTGTGGAAAATTATTACTTCACTCCCAAGGATGACTTTCTGTTTTGGGAACCAGATAATAATGGATTTTTAGACTCAAAAAAATATTATAATCACCATCTATCTAAATTTGATGATAATCTCAGTTGTATTGCCAATTTCAATAAGGCTTGGATTAAACTGCCACATCTTACCCTCATTTGGAGAATTTATCTCCAAAAAATTCTTACCGACGGTAGTCTTCAGTCTTATGGTTTCCATCTTTTCTATAAATGATGTTTGTGAAACCAACATTGGTAGGACATAAACCACCTCTTTTTATCTTGTGGAATTTCTACTGCCCTTTGGAATTACACATTTGATCTTATGGGTGCATATGGATTTTAGATAACTTTATTTTCTCGCAGTTGAAAAGGACGATTGAGCTTCCGAGGTCACCACAAATTAGAAACCTTTTTCTCACTGCCGTTGTAGAGATTCTGCATATACTCTGGTATGGTTGAAATGATTTCATTTTCAACAATATCTCATTTAAACTAAATGCAGGTAAAATGGGGATACTTCTTGCTATCAAAGAGGATGCCATGATCCAAAAATATCAATGTGACAACTTTTTCATTGATCTTGAAACCCTCCGATGGATTGAGTGAGTGGAATACTTCCAAAACCAAAATACACTATTGAATTCTTCTGGAAGGCTCTTCCTACTGGATGGATTAAAGTCAATGTTGATAGAGCCTCAAAAGTAAACCTGGGAACTTCGGGATGCAGAGGTGTTTTCAGAGACCATCTTGATCAGATTCTCGGCTGTTTCTATGGAATCAGTGGCATTGCTTCTGCTCTGGAGGCCGAAATGTTGGGTATCATCCATGCCATCTCTTTTGCAAAACTTTTCAACTTGAGAAACATCTGGATTGAGAGCGACTCTTCTACCATTGTACAAGCCATCTAGAAGGGTGTGACTCACCTATCATGGTCTCTCACCCCCCGATGGATTAACTTCCTCAACTCGCTCAATAGTCTCAACTTCATTGCTATACACACATTCCGTGAAGTAAACAAGATTGCCTACAGTGTTTCCAACATGGGAGTCTCTCATGAGATCACTTGGAGGAATGATCTCCCTCAGGATCTGATTCCTTTTTTTATTAGAGACTCTATAAAATTGCCCTCATTTCATCTCATGTAATTTTTATGCTACTTTTTTTTGAATAAATTACAGGGTTCTTGTCTTTTGACTAAAACTCATCTTCTTAATAAAATAGTCATAAGATAATAAAAAAATTGAATAAAGAGGAGAATGCGAGGATCCATTACTTGAGTGTGTGACTCCAAATTCTTGGAAGGAACTTCTTGAGAGCTTGGGGGAACCTTGAGAGGACTCTAGAGATGGTAGGGAAGAGTAAGGATGTGTTCTAATGATTTAGAGTGAATATAAGTGGCATATTGGGTGTGTTTATTTATTAAATGGGTGGGGAATTATTTATCATTTCTCAAACATAGGTTTTGGACTCTATATAATTAAAAAAATGAACACAAACCTTCCCATGGTTTTTGACAATGGCTTATGAAAAATGGTACTTGTTTTCCTTATTTCATAAGGGAAATGAATAAAACTAATAAAATAATTCCCTTTCATATATGGAAGTGATTCACACTCTTAAAGAAATTATGTTAGAACCATAAAATATATTAATGGTTTTGGAGGTTTCACAAAAGCATTATAAAATTAAAAAAAATAAACATAAAAAATTATTTAAAAGGTGAAAAATATATCTGGTTAGGAATATCTTTTATAGTATTTATTACATCACTTTTTGGTCATTATGATGTCACAGTACACCCCATATATTTATACGGTATTTAATTTTTTTAACAAAAATTCAACTATGTTGGAAAATTATGAAAAATTAACCATTGGATAATTTTGATATTTTTATTCCAAAAATAATATCCATTTTATCTAAATATTTTCTAAATATGTTTGTTTTAACTTTTAAAATAATAATCAATATTTACTGAGAAATGCATTGTTTTTGAAAATTATAGTTTTCAAAACCTTATAAAAAGTACATTTAACTTCATAAAAAGTATATCATCATTTTTATTTATTAAAAATTATTTAATAATAATAAAAAATTATTTATTTCAAAAATTCATTAATTCATCCAAAATAAATTCCTTAATTTAATTTTAATTTTTTCTAAAAATACTATTTATGTTTGGTTGTATCAAAATAAAAATAATTTACAAAGTAACAATAATAGGATGAAAATATATTCATTATTTTATACAAAATAATTTACATACTCATATTTCTAGAGTCTTGGTACATATACTTTTAATACACCATAAAACACTTTATTGTAAGGTGCACGATGGTGTGACTTTCATTGGGTTGTTGGACCTACATAATTTGGGCCGTAATCTCGATGAGCTTGAAATTCTCCCATAAATTGTTCCATTAATGCTTAATTTTTTGAATCTAAGAGATGTATTGGTAGAGGAAAAATATCAATGATTCTATCTCTCTCTAAATCTCTGATAAATGGGATTCATTGGTACGATCATACTGGTTGAGGCCATCACTTACTTTATCTGTGTGAATTGGATTTGTTAAAACCCTATATTTATACCAATCATGTGATCACTATTCAACAATAATGGTATCAATGGTAAATATTCTTAACAGTCATTTAAACCTGATAGGATATAATTAATCCAAATGAGTGCATTTGTTTTCTATAACCGTATTACATTTTAAGACATTTAATTAAATCAAAAAGGGAATTTTACTTATAACTATTTGGGTCACTAAAATATTACCCCATTAATAAATTTCACTCTCAAAATTTTTATTTCCCACACTAAAATAGATGATGATAGCTATGTTTCATCACTTCCTCTAGTTCCCTTGTTGCTTCTTCAAACTTGTAGTTTCCCCACAACACTTTGTCCAGGTGCATTGTCTTATTTCGTAGAACTTGTTTCTAAAATATAATATCTTCACCAGATGCTCCTCATATGAGAGATCATTCCCCCATGAAACCACCTATGGATTGCTTACATGTGGGGGTTTAGTAGGTACTTCCTAAATATGGATACATGTAATACATGATGTACTTTATATTGGATAGTTGGGAGTGCTAGTCGGCATGCCACCGCTCTGATTCAATCAAGGAACTCAAAGGGGATGATGTATCTTGGACTAAGCTTTCCATTATTCCCAAATATAATGAACTTATTCCATGAATATATGAGTAGTAATACCTTTTATTCAACATCAAACTCTAGGTCCTGTCGATGATTATATGAATAAGTCTTCTGTCAACTCTGAGAATATTTGATGTGCTTATAAATGGTCTTAACCTTTTCCACTAATTACTCAACTATTTTAGGAGAAGGAAGTTTTCATTATTCAACTTCATTCATGCATACAAGTGTTATGAACCTCTTCCCATAAAGTGATTCATAGGGATCCATTTGGATGCTTAGGTGGAAACTATTATTTTATGAGAAATTGAGTAGAGGAAGATGTTGATCCTATCCTCCTTTGAAGTCAATTGAGCATGCTTTGAAGATTTCCTCGATTGTCTAGATATTTCACTTAGATTGGTCCTCAATCGGAGGGTGATAAGCCATGCGAAAGCTAAGCTCAGAATTTAGAGCTTGCCAATGACAATTCTATAACATTGAGATAAATCATGGATATCATTTAGATACAATTTATTGATGTGTTCCATGAAGCCTTACAACTTCTCTAATGTATATCCTTGAAAGTTGATCAAGTGATAAGTCATATCAAATTTCAATGAAGTGTGAAGTATTTATAATATGATCCACCACAACCCGAATAGAATTATCTCCTCTTGATGTCTTTTGAAGACCTATGAAAAATTTCATGGTCATGTTTTCCCATTTCAATGTAGTTATGAATATTGGTTGCATAATCCCCTTGGATTTTTACTTTTTTTTCTTTCACTTGTTGACATACATGACATCTTTATGTATATTCCAAAATCTAATTCTTTCTAATATTCCACCAATAGTGATCTCAGATATCTTGATACATATTTTTTCTTCATGGATGGATGGAGAAGGTTGAGCTATGTGCATAATCCAAAATATCCTTCTTCAAATCAACACTTGATGGTACACATTGTCTTGAACTAAATCTCACTACTCCTTCTTAATTAACATTTAACTCTAAGGATTTCCCTTTCCTTATAGTTTCCAATTTCATCTTAATTCCCACATCAATCCTTTGAGAATCCTTTATCCTCTCCACAAGGTAAGGTTGAGTAATAATTTGTGAAAGTATTGAGGATGCTACTTCCTTTATAATTACCATGTCCATCCTTTTCAAATATAAGAAGATAAGATCCCTCTCAATTCCCATCAGTGATAGAATTTTTGGATCTATTCTACATAGAATGTCTTCCTCTTTATTCACTTTCCTAGGATGGTAGTGAATTGAGTAGTCATAGTACTAAATCACCTATAAATATATTCTATAGTTCATATTCATCACTTTCTTTGTGAATATATACATGAGGATTTTGTGACCCATATGTATTTCAAACTTATCTCCAATTAGATAATGTCATCATATTTTCTAAGTGAAGATCACTGTATAAAACTAAAGATCTTGAATTGGGATGTTCTATTCGTGAACTTTCAATTGAATTGAAGCGTAGGCTATCTCTTTTTCATTCTGAAATAACACATATCCCAATCCTTTATTTGAAGCATCGCTGAATACCATGGAAAGTTATCTACTTATGGGTAGTGTGAGTACAAGTGCAATGATAAAACTCCTTTTCAACTACTTGAATCACTCTTCACATTCATCATTACAAGAGAAATAGACTCCTTTCTATGTTTTATTGGTAAGAGGGTATAATAATCATGAGAAATTTCTCACAAATCGATGATATCACATAGCTTATCCATGGAACCTATGAATATATATCATAGATGTTGTCCTATTCCATATTTTAATTTCTTTTATCTTTGAAGGGTCCATAGATATTGCATTTCTTATGATGATAATCCTAAAAAAGAGACTTCCTTCAACTATAACTCACATTTTCTATACTTGGCATAAAGTATCTCCTTTCACAAGGTCTTTCACACAGTTCTCAAATTCTCATCATGATCCTACATGGTTTTGATGTAAATTATAATGTCATCTATAAATTCTATCAAAAAATTGTCAATGTAATATCTAAAGACTCTATTAATCAAGGAAATAAATATTTATTAAGCATTAGTGTGTCCTAATGGTATTATTGTGAACTCATAATGCCTATACGTTGTAAAAAAGTAGTCTTAGGGATATCCGAATTCTTCACCCAAACTTGGTAATATCCCAACCATTGAAAAAGATTGGAGATGTATTGTGATCCACTTAGCCGATAGAACAAGTCATTAATCCATTTAAGAGAATAATTTTTATTTATCATGATCTTTCAGAGCTGACAATAATCAATTAAAAGGATCATCGACCCATCCTTGTTATTGACAAAGAGGAGTGGTTCACCCCATGGTAATGAACTCGAGTGTATGAACCCTTTATTTAGATTCCACTATATTTGTTTCTTCAGATCCTCAAGTACAAAAAAAAAATTATATATGAATTCCTGGATAATTGTAACACCCTAGGTATGAGCTCGATTTTAAATTCAAACTCTCATCTTAGAGGTAGACCGACCGATTCATTAGGAAACACATAAGCTTATTCCCTCACAATGGGTATATATTCGTGGTTGATTTTTCCTTAGACTCAATCATTTGATCTAGGTATTCTTGATAATAGGGAAATAATATCAATGCTTTATATTTTGGTTCTAAATAAGATTCATTATCATCCTTTCACTTGTACAAAATCAGAGGTCGATTCGAGATACATGAAATGATTTCCTTCTAGCTGTAATTTATGTTGGCTCTATATAGAGAAATCAATTTCATGACCCGAATTATATGAAATTCCACTAAAGTGAGTATGCATTTTTTTCGGAAGTTCAAACCAAAATATTTTTTTTATGGGAGGAGTTATATACTCCGGAAGAAATAATTTCTTCATTTCCCCTTTTCACTGACAACTCCACTTCCATGATTTGTAGTGGTGTTTGAATAGTTATACCAAACTTTCATGATATGAAGGAGTGAGTATAACTATAATAATATATTATTTTCATCAATTTTTAATGAAAAAATAGAATACCTATCACCACATTGTTTTTGGGATCTACCTCAATAGTTGTGATGGAAAATTATCACCCTTGTTTCCTTAGAGGTTTTTGGTTGTCTCTAAATATCCTTGGCTTAGTGAATTGGTTTGAAAAGTTCTATGGTTCCTTATAGTTGAAGCAATGAATAGTTAATTGAGGGTTTACTAGATCATTCCTTTCCTCCATATCATTAGTGGGTTTTTCCTAAGTGAAATAATTAGCTAGGTTCCCTTCCTCCTTGCACCTAATGCATTTCATCTTCACCCTTAGGAAAATTTCAGGGTGCTTCTTTCTGCTTTTTTTGACAAGTGGGATGCTGAAATTTCTTGGCATTGTTATATTTCTCTATCGGACCACTAGAATTAAAATCCGCATTCCAATTCTTATCTCCGTGATATAATTAATATCCTCTGACCTCCATATCAACTTTGAGGGCACATCGAACAATCTATTCATAGCTCTCAAAGTCATGGATCTCCTGGGCTTCTTATATACTTGGTTTTATCTCACAAAAAAGAGGTAAACCTTTAATTTAGGGGTAAAATTAAATCTAGAAGTGTATCATGTAAGTATTTTGCTTTTTTTATCTTACTCCCTGATAGATTCATTATCTTTTTTCTTGAGGTAATGGAAGTTCTTTTCTATTTTAAGTTAGAGTGTGCATGTAAAATATTTATCAAAACACTTTTTCAAAAATTCATTCCACCTCTTCGCTTTGATATCTTCCCCAATATTAATATTATGGATCAATGTATACCACTAATTAGATTCTCCCTCTATATGATAAACAAAAATTATAATCTTGTCTTACTCAGTATAATTAAAGTTGGATAAGATCTTCTCAATAGAGTTGATCCATTGTTCCTCTATTAAGGAATCTGATGATCCATTGAAAGTAGACAACCTTTGTCACATAATGATATCAATTCAAGATTGTTATTTATTAGGGGTATTTGGAAATTCCTCTTAATCCAACTTTCTACTCATATCATGAGTTAGATGAGAGATTATCACCATAATGTTTTCAATTCCCACCACCATCGGGTTGGGAATCTCATTGGGGAAGTCATAACATCACCCATCACATTTAGTTTTTACCTGATTCCTCCTATTTCCAGCCATTGGATAAATAAAGGGAAAACTAGGGATGATTTTTTTTAATTTATTAAACACATAAATGGGAATCCAATGAAAACAAAGAGACAACTTATAAATTATATGTATTTTTTTAACTTATGAATTTCTTGGATTTAACCTAGGTTATTCGTGATATATTTCCAAACATATATTCTTATGGGTATCTATTTTCCCTTAATAATGGTTCATAATGAGAATATGAATTTACTAAAGAATATCCACTGGGAGTCCCAAAACGGGTGTGTAGTAAGGCCCATTGTCGTGCACTAGTTCCCGGTCAAGTCTATCTCAACGCAGTGTTTTCGGGTTTTACCCATATGTACATCTATTCCAGATCCATATCCACTTATAGTATATTGAAATGGATTTATTTGATTGATAAACCAATTAATCTATACTTACCAATATTTCGGGATGGTTTTCTATACTTAGTATTAACCTAAATGATTTGTCTAGATTTTTCTAATGCTAATACAAAAAATAACTAAACTTTTTCTTTGATGCCAACTATAACAACCCTACTTTTTATTACACAATATTTCAGGATTTATTACATAAAATTACAGATAAGAAAACCCAGATGTTCGATAAGTATTTTTTTGGAATTAGGTACATGTAATAACATATTAAACATAGGATACAACAAAATTATTAAAAAAGTCAATAACAAGATTCTAAAATTCCATGGCTTTTAAATCTATATGGGATAACCTGGGAATGTACATAAGAAAGGGGTTACCAATAAAAATAAATATGGGAATAAACATGGAATGAGTTAATACTTGATAGACAAGAGGCATATAAATGGGGAATTAGAGGAGTGAGAATCATAAACAAGAACAATGAGACATCATATGATATGATAATCATAAAGGAAACATAGGTAATGTGGAAACAACTTAAAACATTGCATCATAAACATTGGTCACAAATAACTTACAATACATAATGATCGAAAAGGTCCGATAAAGGGATCTAGTTTATAACTATCCCAAAATGAAATATCATGACACTAAACTTTACCCAATGAATTGGAGAACTATATAATCTTTGGCACACCTGTCACTTTCAATTCATTCTCATGCTTAATCATACCACATATATCATACAACATGGAATCAATTTTAATCACATTTTATTATAGGTTCAAGGAGGGTTGAATAAATACATGTGATTTCCAAATAAATAATTACAAGTGCGTAAAGTTGAACACCCCTGATAGAAAATGAGTACAAGTATTCACTACACAATTGTTTGGCATGGAAAATCAGGGTGGAATTTCTGTAGCATAATGACATCACTTAAAAATTAATAAAATGGGTTGATGAGAGATAAAGGGTACATTTATCATTTGGAAATAAAATTTACTACAATGGGGATATTAAAAAAAATCTCAACACTGGGAATTGGAAATGGAAGGTATAAAAAATAAATAAACTTGAATAAATGGGATTAGGTGAGGATCCCTTACTTTATTATGTGACTGCAAATGCTTGTAAGGGACTTCTTGAGAGCTTGGGGGCACCTTGGGAGGACTCGAGATAGGAGACAAAAGAGTAATTATGTGGAAAAAATATATTTTTTGAATATAAGTGGGTGTTTGGGTGGGTTTATATAGGGAACGAGTGGGAGATTCTTTATCATTTATCAAACTTAGGTTTTGGAGTCTATATAATAAAATTACCAAAACCACAAACCATCCAATGATTTTTGCCAATGGTTTCTCCAAATGAGAGTGGTATTCATTATTTTATAGGTCTAAGGGACTTAATTAATAAATTAATACCCTTTATTATGTGGTACTGAGTCATAATCTTAACAAAATAATTTTAAAACATTAAAATATATTAATGGTTTTGTAGGATTAAAAAAGGACTAATAAAATTAAAAAAATAAACATAGAATCAATTTATTTTAAAGGTAAAAATATATTTTTTTCTTTTATACCCTTTATAGTATTTATCAAATCACTTTTGGGATATTATGATGTCATAATATACATCATATATTTATACGATATTTAATTTTGACCATAAAATTCAAATGTCTTAGAAAATTACGAAAAATTAACCATTTCATAATTTCAATATTTTTATTTCAAAAATAATATTCATTCGATCTAAATAATTTTATAAATATGGTAATTTTCACTCTTAAAATAAGAAGTGATATTTATTGATAAATGATTGGAATTTTTAAATAAATATTTCCGAACCCATATAAAAATTACATTTAACTTCATAAAAGTTATATGGTGATTTATATTTTATAAAAATTATTTATTAATATGAAAATAATATTTATTTCTAAAGTACATTAATTCCTAAAAATATACTCAATTGAATTTGAATATTACCCAAAAGTACTATTTGTGTTTTATTGTATAAATAGAAAATCATTTACAATTTAACAATAATAAGATAGAAATATGTTCATTATTTTATAAAAAATAATTAAAAAACTCACATTGATAGGGTCTTGATACATATCCTTTTAATACACATGAAAATTCCCGAAGGATGGGTGCGCGACAGTGAGACATTCATGTGGTGGTTCAGCGTACATGGTTTGGGTTGTGGTCTTGATGAGATTGAACATATCCCTTAAAAGGTTTCACTGAGGACTTTGTTATTAGATCTCAACTTGGGATTGGTCATGGGAAAAGACTAGTGATGCTATATCCCCCAAAATCTCTAATAAATTAGATTCATAGGGAATAATCCTACTAGTTGAGGCCATAATTTCCTTTATATGTATTCTTTATATTTGTTAAAACCCTATATTTATACTAATAATTTCACCAATGTTCAACAACTATATTATCAATGTTAAAGATGTTTAATGGACATTTATATCTGATAGTATATAATAAAACAAAATAAGTGCATGTGCTTTCTATAACCATATTATATATTAATACATATAATTAAATCACATGGGGAATTTTATTTATAAATGTTCATGTCATTACAATATAAGTCTAATTTTTTTTGAAAATGTGGGGAGGATAGGTTCCCTTTTATATGTGAGGGGGAGGGGACACACATTAAATTTAACAAAGGATTTAAATTATATAAGGTCACTTTCATTGGAATGTGTCTCAAAATGGCTAGTGATTCAAATGTATGATAATATAAGGTTTAAATATCTTCAACCAATAATAATTAGATAGGTTTTGGTTACAATTAAACCCATATCTCTTGGTTTAATCCCCCAATAAACCTATTTAAACCTTAACCGTGGTAACAAAATATTACTATTTTTTATTATTAATTATGACCAAAAATTAAGTTGGACTTATTATATTATATTAATCTTGATGATTCAAATTATGGAATCTATTTTATCAGATTCAGTTTATATATGTAGAATAATTTAAATAAAAATAAGCACACAACCCCATAATGAAAACTTGTTTTAGATAAATTACTCTATAGGCATAAAATGCAATAAAAATCATTTAAAAAAACATATTTGAAGCATAAAATGATTTTACTAAAAATTGTGTGCTTAATTTTTATGTATTAATCAATAAAATTTCATTTTTAAAAACATTTATAATTATTTTTTCATAATGTGGTTATTACTATTCATACTTTCTAATTTAATGGATAGTTTATAATAATTTACTATGTCGACACTAAAATAGACTCAAGGCTTTGTATAAATCATGCTACCAAAACCTTACGTTTTATTTAATGAAAATTATATTCTAAAATGTTAGGGAGTTTTATGGTGACTGAAATTTTAGGGTATAAATTACTGAATATATTATTCTTCCATTTTATTAATTTCTTTATTACTCCCCGCAGCTTCGCATTACCTCCCTTAGTGCTCTAATATAATTATTAGTGAAAATTTTGTGAAAATAGATATGCCTTGTTTGTGTTGACTCTTGGTTACATTTATATAATGTTATATTCACCACATTTCACCGTATTTCACTATTTTTTACAATATTTTACTATTTTTACCAAATAATTACAAATTTTATTTAAAGACCTGTAAATTTCCAGGGAAAAGTTTTCTCAATTTTCTTTGGGATATTACGAGTATAAAGTTTCTGACGGCACCTGATTTCGAGGCCCGGTGTGCCCGAAATCATGTTATGAAGTTTATCTCGGGTACGTTCAGTGAACGAACGAGCGGGTTTTCTTAACTTTTGAACCGGTGCTCAGAATCGAAATCCAAGGACACTGATGAAACCGCAGCACCGGTAATTGCTTAAGAACACCTTTTCCAGAGTTGCGTTTGCTCGGGTTAGGTTATTAATTAAATGTGTTAACTAAAGAATAAAATAAAATATTGTGATACAAATTTTATTTCTATTCTAAGTAGTGATAACCTAGGCATGGTGGTTGGAGTGGGGCCCACTAATATCCTAACTCCACTTGGTAGGATATTAGTGAGGTGGGGCCCACACGAGCCCCACTCCCTTTATTTCCTTTTAACCTCCCATGTGCAATTAATTTTGTAACTCACCCGCAACCCCGTTTTATTGGAAAGTCAACCCTCAAATTAATTTGAATTTTTAATGCTCTTCAATTAATACAATTAATTGAATGAGATATTTTGAATCTCAAATTAATGGATTGCGTGTGTTAATAAAATAAGACAATGACTTAATTTATTGGGTTGTTGTTTCGTTGTGCAGAAAGGAGAGGACTCTTGTGATCTTGAGTAATATCTTCATCCTCGTCGAAGAACGCGAAGAACGTCGAGTCTTCGATGAAGAACTCCATCACCGCAGGGGAATCGCCGTGCCATCTCCTCTCTTCTCCGCATCCAGCGAGAGACACCTTCTTCAGAGAACGATGACGCACCATATCTTTCTTCGGGAGAACGCCGACGATGATTACGGAGCATCAATCCACGATGCCATATTCCGTGACGCCGTCGTCCGCAACGTCGTCTTCTGCGACGTCCTTTTCCCGCGACGAACCTCGTTCGACGACTTCATCGAGGTAGGGGTTAACTTGATGTTCGTGGATTTTTCTTGCCGTTCTTCATATATTAATCTTGCGCTTCCTGTTATCATTATAACGGGAGGAGTTCGGACCGCACAAACATGGCCGAACCTCCTCCCCCTTTTGATGTTATACTTGTTGCGGCATGAGCAAAGGCAGCACGGGGCAACGACACCGTGCGAAAGCAAGAGGAAAGGGCGAAGACGCGCGGCACCGTCGCGCCGCGTCATTGAGGCCGAACAAAGCCGTGGCGCCATTGCGCCTCCCCGAAGAACCACGAAGAGGCTGCGGCTAGAGCGGGGCCACGACGGAGGGGCGCGACGCCGTTGCGCCGCGCGGTCGGACAAAGCCGCATCTCAAAGCCACGGCGGTGCAAGGCGGGGCGGCCAGAACAGCCATCCGCGGGCACCTCGGAGGGGTGGGACCATGGGGTCCCGTGGTGGCAGCACCGGCTGGCCGAGCCGGGCCAACCATTTTGGAAGGAGGACCGGTGGTCGTAACCCCCGGCTGTCAAAGGAGCGGCCCCCCATGTGGGGCCGCAATTTCAATCAGGGGGGCAGCGCTCCTCCCCCCCTTTCCGCTCGGCTCGGCCAACGCCGAGCTGGCCACGCATGGGCCGCGCCCACGCCAGGCCAACCGGCCACACCGGGCCGGACCGCCCAGGCTGGGCTGAGCCGCGACCTAATGGGCCGAACCCAGACCCGGGTCGACCCGGTTCGGGCCGACCCTGGGGGTCTTGGGCCGGGTCGGTCCGGGCCCAAAACCCCCCTTTTTTCAGATAGTTCCGTTCAAACGCCCATATCTTGGGATACAGACCTCCGATCGACGCACCGTCAGTTAAGATGCGATCCTTGAATCGAGACGGTCTTTTCGGTATATTACACTCAAGTTTTCGGAGAACTTTGGGTTCGGCCGGGTTGGTTCGAGCACGAAACCAACTGGGCCCTCGGGGCGGAAACACTTATAACTTGAGTTCCGGACGTCTGATTGATGGGCTGTCGACTTCGTTGGATTCCTCTTAGTGAGACAGACCTTTTGTCTTACTCTGCTCAAGGTTTGGATGCATTTGGAGTGCTGTCGGGTTGGTTTTGACTTAAAAACCAACCGGGCCCCTGGAACGAAAAAGCGAATAACTCTTAGATCGGGCGTCTGATTGACGTGCCGTCTGTCGCGTTGAGTTCCTTTTTTTGAGACGGAACTTTATGATACATCAACTCCGGACTACATGTCAGTTGATGTATCGACCCCCCTTTGGATCGTGGAGAGGAACCTCCCAGAAACGAGCATACTGTGTGCGGGAACCCTAGAGCTGGCTGCTACTGCGACGACGATGATGACTGCACTGAAATCCTCTGTGGGTTCGGCAGTGACGACGACTGCAATAAAATCCTCCGTGGGTTCGCCAGAGATGAAGACTGTAGTGAAATCCTCCGTGGGTTTGGCAACGATGAGGATTGTACCGAAATCCTCCGTGGGTTCGACGACGATGAAGACTGCACTGAAATCCTCCGTGGGTTCGGCAGTGATGAAGACCGTACTAAAATCCTCTGTGGGTTCGACAGAGATGACTACTGTTCTTGTATCCTACATGGGTCTGGTAGTATTGACTCTGTTCTTGTATCCTACGTGGGTCTGGTAGAGTGGCTGGTCTGTATCCTATGTGGGTCCGACAACTTAGCTGGTTTAGTATCCTACGTGGGTTCCAGCTTAGATGAATCAGTGGCTATATCTGATCATCTCTATCACCTTACGAAGAAGTATACCTGTGTGAGGTGAGTCTTTACTTTCAATCAATATCTTCGATATTATTGACTTGATTTCCTATGTGGATTGGTTTGTGTTATCCTGTGTGGATTGGGTTGTACTATCCTATGTGGATGTGATCGAACTTGGGCACGGATGTTGGAGAAGAACGGGAATTGATGACTTAGGTATATGTATGGGCATATACCTATGTAGTGTTGGTTGTTACTTCGTGATTGTATCCTTCATTTTTGGATTATCCTTTGTGGATTCCTGGAGACCTTCGGGGGTCTCGGGGTCCCTACGGAGTAGCGTATACTCACCCCTGCACGGGCTATGCCCGCACTACGTTGTGTTGGATGCAGACGACGGACATCGCTGATCATGGTTGAGGCTTGTGGAGAAATTCGGTACCTGGAGGTGGACCACTGGGCGGGACGCACACGGAGCAGATGACTGGACCCGAGGAGCTGAGGAGGCTATCTGTACCCACCCTTCAGGTGGGACTTCCATTGGACGGCTCGATGTTGCTTCATTACTTTCAGTTGCTTTACTTCTTTCCAGTTGTACATTACTTTTAGTTTGGGTTTTTATTCTAGCCCATTTAATTTCCGCACCTACTATTGTACCCAGTTTTACTTAGTTTTTACTTCTTCTTGCTTACTCTGTGGTGTTTGTTTACTTTATAAAGGAAATACCTTCCCCTTTTTGTCGGTATTTACACCTTGGTGCTAGTCGCCAGCCCCTGGCCTATGGGAGGCGGGCTTGGGGGAGTCACGGAATGGGTCCCGAGGACGGGTCATGAAAAATTGGTATCATAGGAGTTCAGTTCTACCGTAGAACTCAGGACTCTGATATTTTTGCTATATGAAGCAATAGTGTTAAAGGTATTGAGTGTGGTTATCAGTCCAGGGAGTCCAGTGTTGGTGCGGTGGCCGACGTATCAATGCACTAGGACCTTGAATTCTGATTTCCGACTCAATGCATGAAAAAATTGATTGCATGTGTGTTTCAAAAGTTTTCTTTGTGATTACTTTGTGTCAGCTCACCTGGTATACTGTTTTGACCGTGGCGTACTTGTTTCTTTTCAGGATGGCCCCCCAACAGCAGCCAGCTAAGGTTCAGAGCTTTGTGCGAGATGACAGCCCACCGAGCGATGAGGCCTCAGTGCAGGGCCCTTTTTCAGCAGAGGCACCGGCAGTACCACTACCCGCCGAGCCACTGATGCCATCATCCCCAACTGCTGAGAGTACACATCACCTTAGTTCACTACACGAGTTTCAGTGCCAGATACCGCCTAGGTTCCGTGGGGAGACGGACCCTCAGGCAACTGAGGATTGGCCGGAGGCGGTTGTGCGAGTTTTTAGGTTAGTGGGGACACCAACTGACCTCATGGTGATCCTTACGGAAATCCTCCTGCACGCGGCAGCAGGCAGATGGTGGAGCTTGATTCTCCAGGTGCACGATGATACATCACTCCTCTGGACGGACTTTGAGAGCCTCTTCTGCTCGGAGTTCGTCCCTGCCACCCTCTGTGCGGTGCGCATCCAGGAGCTTCTACAGCTGCGGCAGAGCAATATGACGGTCTCCCAGTACTCGGCGAGATTTACCGATCTATCGCACTATTCGATGGACATGGTACGAGACCCATTCTTCCGGTCCCGGACCTTCGAGCAGGGACCAAGGCATGAGATCAGGGCATCGATGATCTCCCTCAGCATTCCGACACAGGCAGGAGTACTAGAGCAAGCCCTTCTCATTGAGAGATTTCTTGGTGAGCCTACACCCACAGCAAGACCTACCGCAGGGCAGCACGTAGCAGAGTCGTCTACAGTTGGCAGTCGATGGATGTCACAGGGGTCCAAGAGGACTGGACCATCAGGCAGATGACCACAGGACACTGGCTCATAGGTGCGGGGCACACGGCGCAGAGCCAGCCTTCCGAGGAGCAGGCAGTGCTATGCATGCGGCGGGCAGGTCCACATGGCTCGTGACTGCCCTACCTGCCGTGCAGAGGAGTAATAGTTGGTTGAGGGGACACCCAGGCAGAGGCAGAGGCTCGACCATAGCGGTCCACCGAGAGCAGGCAGATGAGGCAGGGGAGCTGGCCGAGCAGTAGGTGGTGGGAGACGCTTTGAGGCTTTACCACCACCACCACCCAGAGGTCCACCCCGACCACAGGGAGTTGGCGGACAGAGACAGACTCACCTTCAGGAAGCAGAGGCCTATGACCACGGCGTGCCAGAGATGATTCAAGGTACTATCTGTGTCAACTCCACCCATGCTGCAGTTCTTATAGACACAAGAGTGAGTCATTCTTTTATTGCCGCTGCCCTTGTTCGTAGCTCAGAGATTCCGACGGAGCCGTTGGTTCGATCCTTACGGCTAGAGACTCCTACGGGAGCAGACTCTATGATTACGCACTGGTGCCGACAGTGTGAGCTTACTCTAGTAGGTGAGAGCTTCGACTGGGATCTTCTTGTATCGGCGTCGAGGCCTTACGACGTCATCTTGAGCATGGATTGGTTATCTACAGTCCATTCTTAGATCGACTATATTAGGCACAAGGTGCGGTGTGTTCACACCGATGGGAGTAGGTTCACCTTCACCGGCGAGAAGGGAGCCTTTGCAGCACAGGATGGACACACACAGATGAGAGGAAAACCAATCACTCATCAGTTGGCTAACCTCATCCTAGGATCAGTTGACGTGCGAAGTCCTAGTTTTCCTACAGTGGTGGATCGGTATGCAGACGTTTTCCCTGATGGCGTTCCAGGACTACCTCCTCACAGAGACGTAGACTTCTATAATGACCTGTACCCTGGGACATCCCCGATATCCACTCCATCATATCGAATGGCCCCCGCTGAGCTTCGAGAGCTATGAGTACAGTTGGAGGACTTGCAAGGCAAGGGATTAATCTGAGCCAGTGTTTCACCCTGGGCTTCCTGGATATTGTTCACCAAGAAGGCGGACGAGAGCATGTGACTGTGTGTCGACTATTGTCGCCTGAACTAGGTGACCATGAGGAACATGTATCCGATACTGAGGATTGACGACCTCTTCGATCTGCTCAAGGGAGCACGGTGGTTCTCGAAGATAGACCTCAGTTCAGGTTATCATCAGCTCAGAGTTTGGGATGAGGACGTGCAGAAGACGACCTTCAGATGTCGGTATGGCCACTATGAGTTATTGGTTATGCCGTTTGGCATAACCAATGCTCCAGCGATTTTCATGAGTCTCTTGAACAAAATCATTCAGATATACCTCAATCGATTTGTCATGGTCTTCGTCGACGACATATCGATATACTCGACCACTGAGGTGGATCATTCCTACCACTTGCGGGTTGTACTAGACACACTCTGAGAGCACCAGATTTATGGTAAGCTCTCGAATTTTCAGTTCTGGTTACATGAGGTCTACTTCTTAGGACATGTCATCTCTGAGGCGGGAGTTGCGGGTGATCCTGCGATGATTGAGGCAGTGCTAGCTTGGGAGCCACCCAGGAGCATGACGGAGGTGCAGAGTTTCTTGGGTCTAGCTGGGTACAACCGGAGATTTGTGCCAGACTTTTCCAGAGTTACAGCACCAATATCAGCTTTGACGAAGAAAGGGAAACCCTTCGTGTGGTCAGACAGATGTCAGTAGAGCTTCCAGGAGATGAGGCAGAGATTGACCAACACACCTATATTGAGGCTATCCGAGGAGGGAGTGGGGTTCGTAGTCTACTGCGATGCATCAGGGACCGGACTTGGATGTGTCTTGATGCAGGAGATGGCAGTGATCGCCTATGGATCATGTCAGTTGAGGCAGCATGAGAAGAAATATGCTACCCATGAACTGAAGTTAGTAGCAGCGGTCTTCGCTCTGAAAATGTGGCGACACTACCTGATGGGTGAGTGCTTTACAGTCTACTCTGACCACCAGAGTCTCAGGTACATCTTCTCAGAGAAGGAACTGAATCTGAGACAGCAGCGATGACTCGAGTTCCTCCAGGACTATGACTTTGAGATAGTCTATACTCCTAGAAAGGGGAACATAGTAGCCGATGCTCTCAGTAGGAGGACGGGCATTCAGCTACTCAGGGAGGTGATGAATCAGCTAGCCGCTTTGTAGATATCCTTCGTGGATAGAGATGGAGCAGGCTTTCTTCAGTCACTCACAGTTACTCCTCCTCTTCTTCAGTGGGTCAGAGAGGCACAACGTGGGGACGTAGACTGTGAGACGCGGCGTGCATAGATATCCTCAGAACAGACACCTGATAAATTCTTTGTGGGAGGAGAGCATGCCGTCCTTTTCAGAGGACGTACCATTGTACCGGCTGCTTTACAAGAGGAGGTGATGAGGGAGTTTCACACATCCCCTTTAGTGGTACATCCAGGAGTGGTGAAGATGTACCAGGATCTCAGATGTCAGCACTGGTGGCTGGGTATGAAGAAGGCTGTGGTAGAGTTCGTTTCTCGATACCTCACCTGCCAGTAGGTGAAGGCGGAGCACTAGGTACCAGCAGGCTTGGTACATCCCTTGGAGGTCCCAGAGTGGAAGTGGGATGATATATCTATGAACTTCATGACTGGACTTCCACGTACTTCCAGAGGTCATGACTCCATTTGGGTGATTGTCAACCGACTCACCAAGTTGGCTCACTTCTTACCCATCAGAGAGCAGGGCTTAGTGGAGAGTTTGGGATGCCTATACATTCAGGAGATCATACGGCTTCATGGTGTGCCATCATCTATCATGTTGAATGAAGATGCTCGCTTTACTTCCCGGCTTTGGAAGGGGTTACAGGAGGCATTCGGGACGCAGCTACATCTGAGCACCGCCTTCCACCCTCAGACGGATGGTCAGACGAAGAGGACCATTCAGACTCTTGAGGACATGCTCCGTGCATGTGTCCTCGACTTTGGTCGTATCTAGGAGAATCACCTATTGTTGGTGGAGGTCGCGTACAACAACAGCTACCACTCCACCATCGGGATGGAACCATATGAGGCATTGTACAGCCGACCTTACAGATCACCTCTGTGCTGGACAGACCCTGGGGAGTCAGCACTTGTGGGACCGGAGATGGTCCAGGCCATGACAGAGAAGGTCCAGGTCATCCAAGAGCGGATGAGGACAGCTCAGAGCTGGCAGAAGTCTTATGCTGACAGGAGGCGGAGACCACTAAAGTTCGAGGATGGCGACCACGTCTTCTTGTGGGTCTCACCTCGACGTGGATTACAGAGATTTGGCCGGGGCGACAAGCTATCTCCTCACTTCATCGGACCTTTCAAGGTTCTCCGAAAGATAGGCGATGTGGCTTATCACCTGGCTCTACTACCTCAGTTGCACCGGGTGCACGACGTCTTCCATGTATCTCAGCTGAGGAGGTACGTGCACGACCCGACGCATATCATCGACCATGGGGAGTTGGACATTGACGATGTGGCGACTATTGCGGAGGTCCGGGTGGAGATCGAGGATCAACAGGAGTGGGTCCTACGTGGACGGTCGATACCTCTAGTGTGCATCAGATGGCAGCATGTGAACCTATAGGAGAGCACTTAGGAGCGGGAGGCTCAGATGCATTCTTAGTAACCTCATTTGTTTCCCTTATTTGTGATGTATCTTTATGGGGATGTAAAACCCTGAGGTGGGAGTAATGTAAAGACCCGTAAATTTCAAGGGAAATTTTTTCTTAATTTTCTTTGGGATTTTACGAGTACGTAGTTTCTAACGGCACCTGATTTCGAGGCCCGATGTGCCCGAAATCATGTTCCGAAGTTTAGCTCGGGTATGTTCAGTGAACGAACGAGCGGGTTTTCCTAACTTTTGAACAAGTGCTCGGAATCGAAATCTGAGGACACCGATGAAACCGCAGCGCCGGTAATTTCTTAAGAAGACCTTTTCCGGAGTTGCGTTTGCTCGGGTGAGGTTATTAATTAAATTGGTTAACTAAAGAATAAAATAAAATATTGTGCTACAAATTTTATTTCTATTCTAAGTAGTGATAACCTAGGCATGATGGTTGGAGTGGGACCCACTAATATCCTAACTCCACTAGGTAGGATAATAGTGATGTGGGGCCCAAACGAGACCCACCCACTTTATATCCTTTTAACCTCCCACGTGCAATTAATTTTGTAACTCACCTGCAACCCCATTTTATTGGCAAGTCAACCCTCAAATTAATTTCAATTTTTAACGCTCTTCAATTAAGACAATTAATTGAATGAGATCTTTTGAATCTCAAATTAATGGCTTGCGTGTGTTAATAAAATAAGACAATGACTTAATTTATTGGGTTGTTTTTTAATTGTGCGGAAAGGAGAGTACTCTTGCACTCTTGAGGAATATCTTCATCCTCGTCGAAGAATGAGAAGAACGCTGAGTCTTTGACAAAGAACTCCATCACCACAGGGGAATCGCCGTGCCATCTCCTCTCTTCTCCACAGCCGGAGAGAAACACCTTCTTCGGAGAACGACGATGCGCCACATCTTTCTTCAGGCGAATGCTGACGACGCTTACAAAGCATTGATCCGCGACGCCGTCTTCCGCGACACCGTCTTCCGCAACGTTGTCTTCCACGACTTCCTTTTCCCGCGACGAACCTTGTTCCACGACTTCATCGAGGTAGGGGTTAACTTGATGTTCATGTATTTTTCTTGCCGTTCTTCGTCTATTAATCTTGCACCGCCTGTTATCATTATAACGGGAGGAGGTCGGACCGCTCGAACACAGCCGAACCTCCTACCCCTTCTGATGTTATACTTGTTGCAGCACGAGAAAAGGAAGCGCGGTGCAACGACACCACGCGGAAGCAAGAGGAAAGGGTGAAGAAGCGCGACACCGTCGCGCCGCGTCATTGAGGCCGAACAAAGCCGCGGTGCCGTCGCACCGCGCCGGAGAACCACGAAGAGGCCGTGGCAACAGCGGGGCCGCGGCAGAAGGGCGCGGTGCCGTCGCGCCACGCCGGTCGGACAAGACCGCGACTCAAAGCCGCGGAGGTGCAAGGTGGGGCGGCCAGAACCACCGACCGCCAGCACCTTGGAGGGGCAGGACCGTGGGGTCCTGCATTGGCAGCACCGGCCGGCCGGGCCAGGCCGGGCCGGCCGTTTCGGAAGGAGGACTCGGGGTCATTACCCCCAGTTGGAAAAGGAGCGGCCCAAAATGTGGGGCCGCAGTTTCAATCAGGGAGGCAGCGCGCCTCCCCCCTTTCTGCTCGTCTTGGCTAGCGCCGAGCTAGCCACGCACAGGCTGCGCCCGCGCCAGGCCAACTGGCCGCCCAGGCCGAACCGGCCGCACCAGTGGGGCCGGGCCGCGCCCTAATGGGATGGACCCGGACCTGGTTCAGGTTGACCCGGTTCAGGCTGACCCCAGGGGTCTTGGGCCGGGTCAGTTCGTTCCCAAAACCCCCCATTTTTCGGATAGTTTCGTTCAAACGCCCGTATCTTGGGCTACGGACCTCCGATCGACGCAACATCAGTTGCGATGGGATCATTGGATCAAGACGATCGTTTCGGTATATTACACTCAAGTTTTGAGAGAGCTTTGGGTATGGACGGGTTGGTTTGAGCACGAAACCAACCGGGCCCTCGTAACGGAAACACTTATAACTTGAGCTCCGGACGTCTGATTGACGTGTCGTCGACTTCGTTGGATTCTTCTTAGTGAGAAGGACCTTTTGGACTAATAAACTCGAGGTTTGGATGTAGTTGGAGTGTGTTCGGGTTGGTTTTGACTTAAAAACCAACCGGGCCCTTGGAACGAAAAAGCCAATAACTCTCAGACCGGGCGTCTGATTGACTCACCGTCTATCGCGTTGAGTTCCTTTTGTTGAGACGGAACTTTGGGATACATCAACTACGGACTACGTGTCAGTTGATGTATCGACCCCCCTTTGGGTCGTGGAGCGGACCCTCCCGGAAATGAGCATGTTGTGTGCGGGAACCCTAGAGCTGGCTGCGACTGCATCGACGATGATGACTGCAATGAAATCCTCCGTGGGTTCGACAGCGACGACAACTGCACTAAAATCCTCCGTGGGTTCGGAAGCGATGAAGACTGCACTAAAATCCTCCATGGGTTCAGTAGTGATGAAGACCATACTGAAATCCTCCATGGGTTCGACGGCGATGAAGACTGCACTGAAATCCTCCGTGGGTTCGACAGCGATGAAGACCGTACTGAAATCCTCCGTGGGTTCGACAACGATGACTATTGTTCTTGTATCCTACGTGGGTTTGGAAGTATTGACTCCTTTCTCGTATCCTACGTGGGCCTGGAAGAGTGGATGATCTGTATCCTATGTGGGTCCGACATCTTAACTGGTTTAGTATCCTACGTGGGTCCCAGCTTAGATGAATCAGTGGATATATCTGATCATCTCTATCACCTTATGAAGAAGTACACCTGTGTGAGCTGAGTCTTGACTTTCAATCAAAATCATTGATATGATTGAATTGATTTCCTATGTGAATTGGGTTGTGTTATCATGTGAGGATTGGTTTGTACTATCCTATGTGGACGTGATCAAACATGGGCTCGAATGTTGGAGCCGAACGGGAATTGATGACTTAGGTATATTTATGGGCATATACCTAAGTAGTGTTGGTTGTTACTTCGTGATTGCATCCTTACTTTTTGGATTCTAGGAGACCTTCTGGGGTCTCGGGGTCCCTACTGAGTAGCATATACTCACCCCTGCACGGGCTATGCCCGTACTACGTTGTGTTGGATGCAGACGACAGACAACGCTGATCGTGGTTGAGGCTTGTGGAGCAAGTCAGTACCTAGAGGTGGACCACTGGGTGGGACGTACACGAAGCAGAAAGATGGACCTGAGGAGCTGAGGAGGCTATCTGTACCCATCCTTCAGGCGGGACTTCCAGTGGACGGCTCGACATTGCTGCTTTACTTTCATTTGTTGTACTTCTTTCCATTTGTACCTTACATTCAGTTTGGGTTTGTATTCTGGCCCATTTACTTTCCACACTTACTATTGTACCTAGTTTTACTTACTGTTTACTTCTTCTTGCTTACTCTATGGTGTTTTTTTACTTTATAAAGGTAATTCCTTTCCCTTTTTTTCAGGATTTACACCTTGGTGCTAGTCGCCAGCCCCTGGCCTATGGGAGGCGGGCTTGGGGCAGTCATGGCACGGGTCCCGAGGACGGGTCATGAAATTTTACCCCTTGGATAATTTCTAGGCCTAAATTAAAAATATTCAACACATTGTTTCATATTCATACTCTATTCACGTACCTTTTTATGTTTTATATAAGGGTGATATGTTTGATAGAAATGTGGTATCAGAGTAAATACCATTTCACTTCTATAAGAATTCACACTTTAATGCTACATAACCCATAGATACATAACCCATTATAACACTAGTAAAACCCTAAAGGGTATTGCGGAAAATAATGGTAAATTTATGGGGTGGTTCATCCAAAATTAATTTGGTAGTTATTTCCATTACTTGAACTTCTCCCATATACAATTCCATTTGAACTACAATTTTCAATGTTCCGCTTAAGCTTTTCCAAGTGAGAATACACAACATCCATACCAAGATATGAAATATGAGATTCATATGGGATGTTCATACTAGTTTAGGCCATGTTTACTCCCATAAACATCAATTAGCTCTCATTATTTGCGTCGATATTAACTAATATTTGCAGTAACTTTATAATGAAAACATTACCATTTTCTATAATTTCCAACAGTCATAATTCCCAATGGTCATAATTCCCAATAGTCACATGATGACTATATTTAATTTCCATAAATTCATTTTAACCCATACCATAAACAATTCTTCTAATTTTTAGTTCCTTTAACATTTTGGTTCTATGGACTGTATTGTTCATTTTTTTGTTAAAGATTTGATGTTGATTGGAGAATATGAGCCACATTACATCTACATTGTACTTGAATTATTTTTTTCCACTGTCCATTATTTGTTATATTTTTATTAATAAATTATACCTTTGATTTGTTTTATGTCTTTGAAATAAATATATGATTATTTATTGTTTTATGGTTTTAGCTATTACATTCTCCCCTTATAATATTTCATCCTTGAAATTATAAGTCAATCCATGAAACAAATTAGAGAATACTTTATCATTACATCGTTTAGTTTCCATATGATATATTTTAGATGGATATTCCTCTAAAGAACCTTCACCAGTTGAGTTATCCAATTTCATATCACTTTCTATCTCATATCAATAATCTAAATTGTATCTTCATTATATGGAAGGTCAGGATCCAAATAAATGTTTTTATCCTTAAGAACATGGGAAGGGGTAGAAAAATACTTTCATAGAAGTGGTATATGGAAGGATTCATGCACTTGAGGTAGGTTTGGTAGAATCACAAAATGATATTCCGCAACTACTATCCACTCCAATACTAAAAATGGATGAATGCACCTTGGACTCCACCTCCATTATTTGTAAATCTCATGACCCCTTTCCATAGGGACATATTTAGGAAGATATAGAACCTTACATTTAGATGGATATTACCTTCTATAATGTTTCTTACAGAAGTTCTAAATAAAATAATATCCTTTCTACAACTTCATCCTAACAAGTTGGAGTCCAAAATCTCTTTCTATACAAGGATTTATATGGGGAAATTTCTTTAATGGAGTGGTAAGAATTATTATATGAAATATTCACTATAGGTAAATTCTAATCCGGAATTACTTGGAAATCAAGACACCATGAAACTAGCATTTACTCAAAGTGTTTGATAGTCCTTTCATAATTTCGATCCATTTGAGGGTGATTGGTTGTGCTAAGAATAAAATTTGTATTTAAATCCTTTTAGGGACACCTCCAAAATTTTGATGTGAACCTTGGATCATGGTCATAAACTATTGATAATGGTGTTCCATGATGTCTCAAAAGATGATTTATATACAACCTTATAATATGATCTAGAGGGAAATATTATTTAATTATAAGAAAATATTCTGAATTTATTAATCAATATATAATTATAAATATTTCATCATTACCCTTGGAAGTTGTATGTTACCTAGTGATTAAATCCATATAAATATGATCCCAATTACACTCTATCATAGGAAAAGGATTCATAACCCCTTTGAGAAATTGTCTTTCAAATGTCACATATTAGAATACCAAGTATCTTATAATATAATCTATAATAACTTATTTCATATTTTTCCTCAAATAATTCTATTTTATATCACTATAAAACATGGTTTTACCACAATTTATAGAGAAGTTTCATTCCCAAGTCTCATACATTGGATCCTTCTTCACCTTTGGTATTTATGGAACATATAACCTCTTACCAAACCATAAAACTCTATCATCACCAAAGTTAAAATCTGGTAATTTCTCATTCCTCACATATTACATATTATTTTGGAATGCCCCGACCCTAGTTACTTAGAGTCAGGGCATTATTACATAACATTTTCATGATCACAAGGGATCAAATCCCGAAATACCGATCAGTTTAGTATACTTAGAAGTACTAGATACATACATAATTCCTACATTACATTATGAAATGAAAAAACAACATTGTGTCTTCTTTAAAAACACTCATATCCCTTTTCCTATTCCGGCATATCAATCATAATATACTTCTTCGCATCCTGGAATAAATAAAACATAAAGGGGTGAGCTTAGATGATCAGTAAGGATAAAAATATAGTATAAACTTTGATAAATAAGAGTAAACATTTCAGGAAATATATAATACTAAAACACCAGAATTTTAAAATTAAATTTCTACATAATAAAGAATATATAAATAAAATAATTCCATTTACTTATTTACATGGATGTTCTAATAGTCGAATAATAACATGTAATGTCAATAGATAATTCCATAATTATTCAATGCATAATTCCAGACATCATAACCACATAGTCAAGGCCTCTTTCCAAGACTAGAAATAATATTTTGTCAAGGCCTTGTGCCAAGACAATAGTTTGTCTCATGAGACGTACCAACTTATTGAGGAGCTATATCAGGCTCCACCCATCACTTACTAAAAGATTTATATCAAAACATTTTATAAAAATTAAAACAAGGGTATAAAATGCTTTAACTCACAGTCTATTAAATAGTAATTTTTTGAAATACATTTTTTGGAAACACAGATGCAGATAATAAAGAGGTCCCAGTAGATACTCACGTATAAAAAACCCCGGATAATAAATAGACTGTAGAATTAAACCTTACCTTGTAATTTTACTTGGTACATTAACCTCCTGTATAATAGTTAAATAATATGTATTAAATTATAAAAGAACCATTTAAATAAATACGATATTAAAAATGATCTTATAATATTTCTTTGTTAATAATATTTCAATAGTGTCATTGTTTCGGGTGTTAAATGATTCATTTTCCTTTATATGTTTTGAAATTTAAGTAATGTTTGTTATGTATAGGATGAATTTGATTAATATACATAATGATATTAATTTCTTAAACATTATTTTTATTCATAAAATGAAAATTATTATTGAATGGTTACAATGGTGAATGAATCTCATCGTGTTTGGGGAGACGGTAATCCGAGCGATAAAACCATGCTATTGATGGTGAAATCATATGTAATTGGATGGTATATCATATATACAGAATCATTAACATGTTATATAAATTATTTACATAAATTATACTCATTATTATACCCATCCAAATAATGAAGTGTTGAATAACAAACTAAACCACGACGTGTAGTTGGGGTTTGGATTAGTGGTAAGCACCCCGTAATACTACATGAAAAATGGGGGTTCAAAACCCATTGAGCGCATGTTACTGTAGCAGTAATTTAGTGGTACTGTAGTAGTGGTGGTACTGTTGATCAGCGAGTACTGTAGCAGCGGCAGGGCATTGTAGCGGCGATGGTACTGTGCGGGTACTGTAGAAGCTGAGTTACTATTCACAGAATGGGATTTGGGACAAAAATTTGGGCCTGCGGGCTATGTAATGGGCTACAAGCCCACTGGGACTTTGGGATATGTAATGGGACTCCCTCTACCTAGTTAAAAGAGGTCTTTTCATTTCTTTCTTAATAAAAATGAGGCTTCGTCCCCAACCTTTTGAAAAAAAACTACACCACGACGTGGAGACTGTAAGTTGTACGTACACACGTATGGTGACTTTGTCATTCATATGATGGATAGAATAATGAAAATGGTTGTACCATATTTATAATAAGATCACAGTATGTAGAACTTATATGATTTATTATTTTGGTGTGGAAAGAAAAAACAATGTGGAAGTGGAAGAAGAAAAGAACTTTGAAAGAGGTGTTGAAATTATTACCTCTTCTTCAGGTTCTTCTTTTTGATTTGATCAAAAGGGCTCCTTAGGTAAGATTTATGAACAATGTAAGGACTCTAGGTTGAAGTGAGGATAGTTGAGAATTTATTTGAGTAGGGTTGGACAAGCCAAATGGCTTTAATGGGATAAAATTAAGAGAAGGGGAAGTACCCTTTTATAACAGAGGTGAGGGTCACTTTAGGAAAAGCATAAAACATTAATTTATTATACAATAATATTCTGTTTATAATGTATCCAAAAATATTTATTTAGGTGATACGGTGGTTATGGGTCGAAAAAATCTGAAAAAATAGGTCTTAGATATGTTTAGGTCACCATATTAACCTTATCTTTTAGATTTTACTCTTAGTTAAATAGTTTAACTTTCACCATGTATTTTTGTATTATTATAATAAATGGTTAATAAACTTACTATAAAAAGACAAGAGAACCCCAAGTGGTTAATTATTTAAATATATAATATTATATAAGTCCTTTTGTGGAACCTTATATTTTTAAGAATATAATATCATTTAATCATATAGTATTTGTTTCGAAAACTCATTTATGTCAATTTTGACACTATTTGGTATTTTGTTTTTGTGGAAGTCATAAAAACTTTATCAATTCATAAAAAATTTATCTAATTAACTCTAACATGTAATATTAACCTATAAAATTAGTGGAATTCATCCAAAGTCTCAATTTACATTTATTTGGATATTTCTAATATCAATTATTTTAATCCTTCATTAATAAGGTAATTACCACATCATCATTGTCTCATAAATAAATTTAATTATTTAATGTATAAAAATTATAAATAAAAAACTATTATGGAGGAAATATTTTTATATTTATAATGAATATTTATTGTCAAATTTATCTTAGTTATAACCCTATATTAAAAATGTTTTCAAATGTAAATTTAACACTTTTAACTCTTCTTTAAAAATATTAATAATAAATGTCCTAATCTAATCCATGTAGATCAAAGATGATCATATTTTATTCCTAAGGTTTATTTTGGTAGAAATAAAATTATCCAATATAATTATGACATGTGTAAGGTTAATTATAATATCATTTTTACCTTTAATTACACTTTTTACTTATAACCGTGGTAAATAAAATCAAACAGTTACTATTCACCAAAAATTATTTTCATCCTATTGAACCAAATTTTACTTATTGATGTTAACCGTGTCTATCAGAATTTTGAAATTCAATTTAAAGAAGTAGTAAAATTACATTTTATACAAATTTGAAAATGTTCCTAGAAGGTGGGTAAAAGACGTTAAAATGTTTAATAAAATTTTATACATCTAATTTTATTATAAAATGACTCCATTGAATTAAATTGAACTTATATAGGTATTATATATCTATTTTGACATAAAATAAATTTAAATAAAATAAATAATTATTTAAATAAAATTTAGGTTTTAAACAATAACACTGTGTTTTTCATTATTCTTCAAAAATTGAAAGTTTTCATAAAAATACAAAAAATTAACCCTAAGCTAATTTTGATATTATGAATCCAAAAATGATGTCCATTTTGAAAAATAAAATATATAAAATTTCCAAAAGTGGGTATTACTATTCATAACAGCTAGTTTGATTGGTCGTGCTGTGCTAGAACTCAAAGTTGCATACAACAAAAACTATTCTATTATTCAAAGAAAAGTGTACCATGGAAGATTGGGGTGTTACATTCTTCCCTCCTTCATATAATTTCATCCTTGAAATTTTTAGAACATTACTACATAAAAAGATTCAGGTGGTTCTTCATTATATGTTCCTCAGGATCCCACGTTGCCTCTTCAATCTTATTGTTTCTCCATAGAACTTTCACTACACGAGTCATCCAGTTTCTCAACATCTGTTCACTAGTTTCAAGAATATTGATAGGCTCTTCACAATAAGATAGATCATGTTGTAGTTCTATTTCTTCATAGGTGAGTACATGCATTGGGTCAGGCATGTATTTTCTCAATAGTGATACGTGGAACACATCATGATCTTTAGAGAGACGTAGATGCATTTCAAAATGGTAAACTACAACTCTAATTAATTCTATAATTTTAAAAGGTCTGATGTACCTTGAAGTTATTTTACCCTTGAAATGACGATCTTGGTAGCCTTTTTCTCCTCACATATAACAAACTCCCATTTCATTCAAGCACTTCCCAAAGTGATTCTTTCTACAGTTATAAAATATGAGAAAATATTTCTTTCCCTTCTTCCCTTTATACATGGGAGACTATTTCCATTATAAATTTTGGCTTAAGACCATGAAATATTTGATTCTTCTTACTCTTTGGATCAGGTATATTACTGGAGTTCGCATTCCTTATACTGGGTGCCATTTCTGAATGATGACATACAATAGGTTAGATCGTATCATAATGTATGATAGAAAAACTATAAAAATTCTTAGCATTAATTGAATATTTACACACATCTAGTCTCATAATAATAACATTGGTTTGTTTGCCGACATATTTAATCATAAATCCTTTATAATGGTTTGTAAATAAAATGTGAATTATCCTTAGAATATCCACTAAGAGTGTCCTTACCAAGAGTGTAGCAAGGCTCGTTGTCGTGTACCAGGATATCCCGAGTCAAGCCCGAAAATCCTTGTCAATGTTTTCACTCCTAGGTACATTTTTACCAGAGCCGCCTCTACCTTCTTGTATCTAAACAGAGATGTATTTCTTAGAGAATTTACAAAATCTCTACATTACCAAAATTCTAGGAAGTTCTTCTATACTAATCATCAAAGTCTATCTTAGGGTAATGTTATCTAATCAGAGTTTTTATAAATATAGTCTCCAAGGTTTGTACTAAACTTTCTCTAATACTAACTATAACGCTCCAACCCAAGTTACCCAGAATTGGTACATTATTACATTACATTGGCATGATCAAAAGGGATCAAATCCCAAATGACCGATCAGTTTTGTAGCCTTGGATGTACTATATACATACATAAGTTCTACATTAAATTATGAAATGAAAAATAAAAACATTGTGTATCCTTTGAACACACTCATATCCCTTAGCCTATTACTGCAGGTCAATCATAATATACTTCTTCGCATCCTGGGGAAAATAAAACATAAAAAATTGGGGAGATCAGATGCACATAAAGGATATAAATATATATTAAACTTTGAAAAATAAGCATAAACATTTAAGGCAATGTATAATACTAAAACTCTAGCCTTTTAAACATAAAATTCAGTATAATATGGAAAAGGTAAATCAAGTAATTCCATTTACTTATTTACATGGTTGTTCTTCTAGTTGAATAATTACATATAATATCAATATCTAACTTCATAATGATGGAATGCATAATTCCAGATATCATAACAACATAGTTAAGGCCTTGTTCCAAGACTACAAATAATATTTTGTCAAGGCCTTGTGCCAAGACACTAGTTTGTCTCATGAAACCTGCTGATTCATCGAGGAGATATAGAGGGATCCACCCATCACTTACTAAGCCCAATACATTCATCATATGAAATGGTTGAAACATAATATAAACATTCATATTAAAACTAGTATACAAAATGTTAACAGTTTAACCATAAACCATGAATTGTATAAAAATAACACATCTATAGTCAAACATATCACAAAACCTTCAATACAATATGGAAGATTTTATCATAATACATCAACTTCAAACAAGTGTAAAAATCCATAAAAGGATGTTGACATAGATGAAATCAAAACTATTTGAGAGAAATATCTCTTTCTATTTTGAAATCATTTAAAAGTCACATAATTATAAAAGAAAACATTTATTTTTAAAATATTCTTATAAGCTTGTAAGGGATGCTTCGAAGGTGTTATAACAATGGAAAATAGCTGCACCCTCTGTATAAGTTAAAAAAAACATTCTTATTATAGAGACCCATGCTTTATGTACATATAAATAACATTACTTTGGAAGAATACTTAATACATGACATGAAAAGAATCCCAAAAACCATGTTAGTTTAGTATCTTTGGAAACTAGGAACACAATACTCTAACTTGGTGAAAGATCTTCAACATCTCCCATAACGATCTTCCCCTTTTGTTTTCCTTCCTAAAACTTTTCTTTATATCCATTGAAAAATAAAATATAAAAACGGTGAGATCAAATGCTCAGTAAGGGTAATCATGGAGAAAATAAAACAAACCATATACATTTGAACTTTTAAAAAATATTAACATAAAGATTAAACATCAAAATCATGAACAATGACATAAATCCTGGTAGTATGTAAGGCATAGATTTTAAAAGGATATTTTTCATGATAAAATATCATGGGAATAAAACATGGATTTATGGAAAACCATAAATAACATAATATGATTTACATAGTAGCCAAGGCATTACTTCCAAGACCATCATAGCGGACGAAGTCCATTATTGAACTGGGTTTACTTGCTGTTCCAGCCCTGTATTACTGAATCATATTTACTAGCCCTTCCAGCGATGTCTATCTCATGAGATATAAATATTTACCCAATGTATTTGGGGAAGATATATGTCCCACCCATCTCATAATGAAATCATTCTTACATGTTCCAAAAAACATAAATCATTCATCACATCATAACCGAATCAATTATATGGGTTTTCTTAAACATTATTCCATCATAACATAATCCATATAAAATACCATTCCATACATAACATAATAAACTCATTGTAACATTTGTGATATAAATATAACCCTATTTAAAAGCATCATCTTAGATGGAAAATAATTTTCATAAAACACTTGAACTTATTTTTTGAGGAAAATATCCATTCTTCTTCCAAAACATTTTCTTTTCTAAAAATGTCATTAAAATTTAAAAGAAAAGAATTTAATTGGAAATAAAATTAAAAACTTGTAAATTAATCTTAATGTAAATAATTCTTTATGATATCGTAACAATCCATTCATGCCGTATAAGTTAAAAAAACATTTTCCTCGTACTTTTACAGAAAAAGACAAAAGAAACCTTGTATAGTAAACAAAAGAAATATTCTTTCCCTACCATATTGTAAAATTAAAAAAGGGGTAAAAATGACTTTAAACAGACATGGAATAATAGTAAACAATTTATGAAAACATTTTTATAAAACATGGATGTGGATGATAAATATAAAACCAGTAAATACTTATGAATAAACAATCTCCAATAAGAAAGAGATTGGAGTAATTATCCCTTACCTTAGGTCCATTTTATTGCATATGTGTTTGAAACTCTTGTATAGTGGTTTTAAAAATATTATTAACTTTTAATATTACCATAATAATATTTATGATATCATATATTATTTACTTTCGACTTTATATTACCCGTTCATTTGTCGATTCCATGTTAAAGGAGCATTTTGGGTAAAATCGTTTCATTTATCGTACATGTTTTGACATGTAATTCTTCATATGATTACTTAGATCATGATTACATACTTCACGAATGTAAAACATGATTTATATATCATATATATTCAGTATATAAATATATATAACAGATCAATAAATGGAATGAAATACACCGTTAATGGAGACAGTATGTCGTACGTACACATGAACACTGTTTTCATTTCCTTATTAAATTGAATATATGTAAGTAAATGACATATACATAAATCCAGTATCATTATTATTTCATATTTTTCATTATTATTTATTATATATACTTTATAATCATTCTTGAATGCTTAACATAGATAATGAATCTCATCACGTTGTGGAGACGGTAATCCATTTGTAGCACGAGCGACGATATCATTCCCATGATTGTGGAAATTTATTGAAGTTTATGGTGTATAATATTTAAGAATAAGTATCACTTTAAAATAATCATTTATAGTTATTTCTTACATAATTATACCCATCCATGTTTTTTGGTGAAGAAAAACATATTACACTACGACGTGGAGACAGTAGGCTGTACGTACACACAGGTGATGATTTCATTTTTCATGGGATCGATAGAAGATGGAATATGGTTGTTTCATATTTATAATAACATATCAGTATACAATTTATACTTTAGTTATTACTTAATAATGGAACAACTCATATAGAGGAATTATAAGAAGAAATAAGTTTGATAGTATCGGTAAAGGATATTACCTCTTCTTCGATGTGCCTATTCTAAACCTCCTATTTGGGAACTAAAGATGGTCTTTGAGGTAGAACATGACCTCTAGTATGTTTCTATGGAAGTGGAAAATGTAAATGGGATGGGTTTGGTTGAGCTTGAAGGCTCAAAATGGAGTGAAGAAGAGAGGGAGGAGGGCATCTTTTATAAGGGATGCGAGGGGCACTTTTGGAAACCTCAAAAATAATAATTTATAATAAAAAGAAAACCCACTTAAAGACCTTAAAAATGAATCAACATATAATATGAGATGATATAGGGTTTTAATATCATCAAACAATAAAATTTAGATATGTTTTTGTTTTATTTTAAACCTTATCAGTCTGATTTATCCTTATTTAATCTATATAATTTTATTTATGGTAATAATATTCTAAATTTTAGATGGTTATAAATATTAATTATGTGTTTTTAATTGTCTATAATTGGATAATTTATGACATTTTATACCGTATAATTTTTAATTTGTAATTTTTAAATATTTTTGTGTTTTTTAAACAATTTAATAATATGTTATTTTTATAAAGTATCAATAGTGTCAATTTTGACACTATTCATTTATTTGAAGTTAAATAAAATCCACATAGGATATATATTCAAAAAGAATATTTAATACATTCTTAACATGTCATATTCATCTATAAAATTCATATATAATATTAATTAGTTCATATAATATTTATTTTAATATTTGTTACACCATTTATTTGATATTTCTATTAATAAAATAATTACTACAACATTTTTGTATTATTATATAATACACATATTTTTGCATAAAAATTAAAAATAAAATTCAATGATGATGATAAATCTATTATATTTTATAATAAAACTTTTAGTAGAATTTATCTTCTAAAAAAACCAACTATTAAAATGTTATATTATTTAAATTATGAAGTTGACAACTTTGAAATCATTTAAAATAAAATAATATAAGTGTCATAATCTCTTTTATAAGGATTCAAATGATCATAAAGTAGTCCATTGTATGATTACGGTTTAGATATACTCTACCAATAAGTTTTGGTCAAGTATTTGGGCCTTTGGTATTATTTTAATAAAAACAATATTATTGATTTTTCACTAAAGAAATAATTTCTTCATCATTGTTGTATAAGATATTAAGTTAATTATATATTTCTTAAAAATTACAAATAAATTACAATTATAAATAATAACATTTTAGACTTCAAATGAGTATTTATAATCGAATTTATCTTCAGTATAACCTTATATTGTAAATAATTTAATTATTAAAGTTTGAGTGAGTCATATTTAACTTTTCTTTAAATAAAATAAAATAAATGTCTTATTAAAAAACAAGTGGGTTCAAAAAGAAACCATTTAGACCCAAGTATGTTTTAAGGAGAAATATAATCATCCAATTATATTAAGAAAAGTGTTAGGGTAATTTTATAATATAATTGTTACCCTTAATTACCTGATTTACCACTAACTGTGGAAAATAAAATTAACTTTAGTTACTATTCATAATGCCAAAAAAGCCTATTAACATAATTTGGAACTACTAATTCCAAATATGTAATATGTTTTTTCCAATTTCAAGACATATATGTTGTAGTGATTAATTTAAAATTAATCTCGCTGTTAAAAAATGGGTGTTTGTTTAAAACATTGTAAAAGATTGAAATGATTTTATATATATGAATTCAATGTAAAATTAATGATAATGACTTAAATTATATTAAATTGTAAAAATATATTCTATTTCTAATTTAAAACCATTACATAATATAATCTAACCACATAAATTATCTCGATGAAAAAATTTGTTTTTATGTAAAATTTAGCTTATTTTTATTATTTATCAAAATATAAAGGTTATCATTAAAAAGAAATAAATATATCCAATGTAAATATTTATATCTTAATTCAAAATAAAAATTTTATTTTTTCAAATGGAAATTATAAACCTGTCAAAAATAGATTTAAAATGGGTTCACCATCAAAAGGTGAAAAAACTGCATTTTTAGAAAAAAATACTTCTTTTATATGAAAAATTAATTCTGTTCTAATACCATGTTCTAGAAAATGTCTAAGATTAATAATAATGTTATAAAATTAAAAATTTGGTAAATACTATTCATAAAGCCTAGTTCAAAATTATATTATAATAATATATCATTGTTTTTTGAAACTAGGTATTGCGTACAACATAAGCTTTCGAGGAAGGTCGCTCTTGTGTGTAACACAAGCCAAGTTGGTTTTGTGTATAGCGCAAGATAATCTTGGTGTAATGTAAAAAACAAGACATCAAATAAATTTAAAACCATATTTCTCATAAAATCTTTGGGTTTTACATTCTACCCCCTCGAAATGAATTTCACCCTCGAAATTCGTCAGGGTTATAAATGGTTTTCTATTTGAAAGTTTCATTCATGGAAACCCACATCATAAAAATGAATACTAAAACATCATTTAACAAAACTAATGTTTGAAACATAATGGTTACCCAAGTTTACTAATCATAGGTTTTCCATATAGGAGAACATAGTTGAAAACATGGATGTCGAAGATAAATCAAACCATCAAGTTCTGATGGAGAGTGGTGGATAACATGGCTAAGAAAAAGATCAATAATCACAAAGCCATAAGTTTGTGATGATCTAAGGTACCATATGATTCCTCAGATATGAAGGTACTAGGATAACAATTTTCATTTTCAATATCCTTTCTTTAAAGTTGAAGAATTATTTCATGAGAATAAATACTTACATGATTTTGGAACAATGTCACTGTTGGTCATTCCCAAAACAATTTCCACTTCATATCTTATTTAAAGAAATGAAGTTGAATTTTTCATTTTAATGTGTTCGAAAATCATGTGATAGAATTATAGGTCATTCTATATATCTTAACAAAAAAATGTTAACACAAGTAATAAAATATAAATAAGTCCATATATGGTGATATTAATCATATATTGTTCCAAAAATGGACTTATACTTCATCTATCATAACACTCAATAAAATAAAACTAGTTTTAATAACTAGGGATTTCCTGTAGGCTATTGGTAGACAATAAAGGCCTGTCCTTTTTCTAATACTATACTATTATAACATTCAAGATATAATATCAAAAAAGTTATAGCCTTAAACAACACTATCTGAAGTCCAACTTAATCCATTCCATTATTTATTCTTATCCAAAATACTTCTGTCCAATCTCATTGTATAAAGAAAATGATTCCTAGAAAGGTCATCTACCGAGCATGTGAATACCAACATTTATCCCCCATATATCATAAGATATATCTTGTTGGTCACATTCCAAACAATAGAAGGACTTTATCATGCATCCTCTTGAAATATGATAACAACATAAATTACCATAGAACCCTAGTGAAATCATGAATTCAATCAAAATCAACTCTTTCCATACACCAAATATACCATAAATTCTATATACTCAAATCATGAAATCACTTTGTCATTTTATCAATCATGACCTCATTAATACTATCAAACATATTATTTTCTCGTTATCCCTTAATTATGTGCATATCATCTACTTTCCAAAAATTTTTCAATCACTTTTCATGGTTACCATTACCATTCAACATATACTTTCTAATACTCAAGGAAAAAAATAGAGTAACAATACTTAGATTTCTATTCATTCCATAGTACCATACATTATTCTTGATAAACATGCAATCATTCCACTATATTATTAAACCATTGACCAAGATTCATGATTTTATTCATCGACACATCTTTTATATGATATATCATTTGTAGTCTCTTCATCATCATCAATATAAATACTACCCATAAAACCATGTTGATTCTCTTCATGAAATTTTTTATTAGGGGATTAGTTTGAATAATGCCCTTACATTCCACATTTAAAACATTTAACCATTTTTGATGTCTTAGAAATACCATTATCCTTGTCCATTGTGTTAACTGAACATTTTCCTTTGTAATAAATAGATTTGTGTCCTTCTTTTCCACACCCAAAGAATCTTCCAGTTCCTTTGAAACATTCTATTTGATGCCTATTCCCATATGATTTACATGAGGGTAATTGGACTTTATTTCCTCTATGATCATCATAAAACTCCATTTATCTCTTATTAGATGAGTGAGGAAACTTACCAAAGATGAGATTATTGATCATATTATGAGATTTCTGATTAGTCATAATAACGATGTTTCACCTTCCAAATCCCATTTCATCTGGTTTCTCATTATGAATATCATTCCATTGTCCATAATATTATATATTAACATGAATGTTACAGTTTCCATCCATTTTCTAAAACCCAAAAAGAATAATGTGAGAGGAAAAAATCAGACTAGGAAAACAACATAATCAAGGGGGAGTAATTTCAATCTCTAACATATTAATTTTAATCCTAGGTTATTATGTATTGTTATAAAAAATTCTAGGACTGTAACCTATTTTTATACTTCACCTTAGGGACATCCCTAGATATACCATAGAAATATATCTAGGGATCTGACTAAGGCTTTCACATCTTAGTTTCCAAAGTTTGACTAAACCATCGATCTGATACCAACTGTTGAGACCCAAGCTTGATGTACATGGAAATTACATTACTTTTGTGGAATACTTGATACATGATTCAAAGAGCCACCCAAAGGCGGTGTTATTTTTGTGTCTTTGGAAACTCGAAACACAATCTTCTAACTTGGTGAAAGATCTTCAACATCTCCCATAAATATATTCCCCGTTTGTTTACCTACCTAAAACAATTATTTATATCCTATGTAAAGAAAAACATAAAAAGGGTGGGCTCAAATGCTCATTAAGGGTAATTTTGGAGAAAATAAAATAAACCATATACATTTTAACATAAAAAAACATGAACATAAAGTTTAAACATCAAAATCTTGAGCAATGACATAAGTCTTGGCAGTACATAAGGCATAGATCTTAAAGGAACATTTTTCATGATAAAATATCATGGTAATAAAACATGGATTTTTGGAAAACCATAAAGCACAAAATATGATTTTCATAGTAGCCAGGGCATTGCTTCCAATACCATCATAGCGGATGAAGTACATTACTAAATTGGGTTTACATGCCATTACAGCCCTGTATTACTGAACCAGATTTACTTTCCCTTCCATCCATGTCTCTCCCGTGAGATATAAATATTTACCCAATGAATTTGAGGGAGATATAGGTCCCACCCATCTTATAATGAAATCATTCTTATATGTTCCACAAAACATAAATCATTCATCCCATCATAACCCAATCAATAATAAGGGTTTTCTTAAACACCCTTCCATCATAACATAATCCATATAAAATAACATTCCATCATTAACATAATAAACTCATTTTATCAATAGTTATATAAATATAACCATATTTAAAAGCGCCATCTTAGAAGGAAAATAATTTTCATAAAACATTTGAACTTAGTTCTTGGGGAAAATATCCATTCTTCTTTAAAAAACATTTTCTTTTCTCAAAATGTCATGAAAATTTAAAATAAAAGAAGTTAATTTAAAATAAACTTGAAAAATTGTAAATTAATCTTCATGTAAATAATTATTTATGAAATTGTATCAATCTGTTCATGCCGTATAAGTTAAAAAAACATTATCCTTGTACTTTTATCGAAAAATCCAAAAAATACATCGTACGGTAAAAAAAATAAAGGTTCCTTCCATACCACATAATAAAATCCAAAAGGGGTAAAAATGAATTCAAACATACACGGAAGAATAGTATAAACTTTATGAATTTTTTTTTGTAAAACATGAACATGGATGATATATATAACCCTAGTAAATACTTATGAATAAACAATCTCAGATTAGAACGAGATTGGAATACTTATCCCTTACCTTTGGTCCAATTTCTTCCATATGTGTATGAAACTACTGTATATTGGGTTTAAAAATATTTTTAACTTGTAATAGAACTACAATAATATTTATGATACCATATATGATTCACTTTCGACTTTATATTACCCGTTCATTTTTTGATTCCATGTTAAAGTAGCATTTTGGTTAAAATCGTTTCATTTATCGTACGTGTTTTGACTTTTAATTCCTCATATAATTAATTAGATCTTGATTATGTACTTCAAGAATGTAAAAAATTATTTATATATCATATATATTCATTATATAATTATATATTATAGATCGATAAATGGAATGAAATACACCTTTCATGGAGACGGTATGATGTACGAACGCATGGACACTGTTTTCGTTTCCTTATGAAATTGAATGGGAGTAAGAAAATGACATATACATAAATCCAGTATCATTATTATTTCATATATTTAAAGATTATTTATTATATATACTTTATAATCATTATTTAATGGTTAAAATGGAGAATGAATCTCATCGTGTCTTGGAGACGGTAAACCGTATGTACGCACGAGTGGCGATATCATTCCCATGATTGTGGAATTGTATTAAAGTATTTGGTGTATAATATTTCATAATAAATATAACTTTAAAATAATCATATTTAGTTATTTATTCTATAATTATACCCATCCAAGTATGTTGGTGATGAAAAACATATTACACTATAGCGTGGAGACGGTAGACCGTACGTACACACACATGATGATTTCATTTTTCATAGGGTGGATAAAAGATGGAAGATGGTTGTTTCATATTCATAATAACATATCAGTATAAAATTTATACTGGAGTTATTACTTAATAATGAATCAACCCATATAAAGGAAGTAGAAGAAGAAATAAGTTTGAAAGAATCGGTAAAGGATATTACCTCTTCTTCAACGTGACTCTTCTAAACCTCCTCTTAGGGAACTAAAGATGGTCCTTGAAGTAGACTAGGACCAATCATATGTTTCTATGGATGTGTAGAGTGTAAATGGGCATTATTTTTATGAGTTTTAATGCTCAAAATGGAGTAAAAGGGAGATGGAAGTGGTGCTCTTTTATAAGAGAAGAGAGTGACACTTTTGAAATCCTCAAAAATAATAATTTATAATAAAAAAACCCCAGTTAAAGACCTTAAAAATGTCTCAACTTAGAATATGAGATGATATAGGGTTTTAATATCATCAAGCAATAAAATTTAGACAAGTTTTTATTTTATTTTAAAAATTATCATTTTGATTTATCCTTATTTAATCTATTTAATTATACTTGTGGTAATAATATTCTAAATTTTAAATGGTTATAAATACTTACTTATGTGTTTTTAATTTCCCATAATTAGAGACCTTAGGACATTTTATACCATATAATTTTCAATTTTTAATTTTTAAATATTTTTGTGAATTTTAAATAATTTAATACCATGTTATTTTTATAAAATATCAATAGTGTCAATTTTGACACTATTCAATTATTTGAATTTAAATAAAATCCAAACAGAAGATATATTCAGAAAAAAATATTTAATAGATTTATAACATGTCATATTCATCTATAATTTTTTTTAGAACATTAATTAGTTTATATAATATTTATTTTAATATTTTTAAAACTGTTTATTTGATATTTCTATTAATAAAATAATTACTACAAAATTGTTGTATGATTATTTAACATACATATTTGTTGCATAAAAATTAAAAATAAAATAATATGATGAAGATAAATATAATATATTTCATAATAATAATTTTAGTCTAATTTATCATCGAAAAAACACAACTTTTAAAATGTTATATTTATTAAATTATGAAGGTGACAACTTTGACATCATTTAAAATAAAATTATATAAGTGTCATAATCTATTTTATAATGCTCCAAATGATCATCAAGTATACCATTGGATGATTATGGTTTCTATATACTCGACCAATAAGTTTTATTCACGTATTTGGGCCTTTTGCTAGGTATTATTATTATAATAAAAACAATAATATTGATTTTTCACTAAATAAATAATTTTTGCATCAGTACTGTATAAGATATTAAGGTAATTATATATTTCATAAAAATTAAAAATATATTAAAATGATAAATAAAAACATTTTAGATTTAAAATTAGTATTTATAATCTAATTTATCTTAAGTATAACCTTATATTAAAAGTAATTTAATTATTAAATTTTGAGTGAGACATATTTAACATTTCTTTAAATAAAAAAAATAAATGTCTTCATCAAATACAAGTGGGTTACAAAAGAAACCATTTCGACCCAAGTATGTTTTAAGGCAAAATATAATCATCTAATTATATTAAGACAAGTGTTAGGGTAATTTTATAATATTATTTTTACCCTTAATTACCTGATTTACCTTTTACTGTGGTAAATAAAATTAACCATAGTTACTATTCATAATGCCAAAAAATAGACTGTTAATGTAATTTGGAGATAATAATTAAAAATATGGAATATATTAATTTTTCAAATTCAATACGCAAAAATTTTAGTAATTAATTTAAAATTAATCCCGTGGTCAAAAAAACTGGTGTTTGTTTAAAACATTGCAAAAGATTTAATTGTTTTTACCTATGAATTCAATGTAAAATTAATGATAATGACTTAAATTATATTAAATGGTAAAAATATATTCTATTTTTACTTTAAAACCATTCCATAATATAATTTAACCATATAAATTATCTTGATGAAAAAGTTATTTTTATGCAAAATTTAGCATATTTTTACTATTCATCAAAATATGAAGGTTATCATAAAAATATCAAATATTTATCCAATTTAAATATTTATATCCAAATTCAAAATAAGAATATTATTTTTTAAAATTTAACTTACAAACTTGTCAAAAAATATATTTAAAATGGGTGCGCCATTAAAAGGAGAAAAACTGCATTTTTTGAAAAAATACTTCTTTTATATGAAAAATTGATTTTGTTCTTATTAAATGTTCTATAAAATGTGTAAGATGAATGATAATTTTATAAAATTCAATATGTGGTAAATAAAATTAAAAATTTCTAGTTCATAATAATATTATACTAATATATCATTGTTTAGTGAAACTCGATATTGCGTACAATGCAAGCTATTGAGGAAGTTTTCTCTTGCGTGTAACACAAGCCATGTCAGTGTTGTGTGTAGTGCCAACTACATTTGATTTTGTGTATAACATAATTCAAACTTAGTTCATTTATACATTGATCAAAAATCTATACTCAATGTTGCATGAAAGGAATTCTATCAAAAGAACTTGAAATTGTGTACAACACAATCAAAGAGTAGTGTTGCGTATACTGCAAGCTAATACACTGTTGCTTATAGCGTAATCTAATCTGGGTGTAGCGTACAACCCAATACATCAAATAAATTAAAAAGAATCTTTCTCATAAAATCTTGGGGTGTTACACTTACCTTAATTTGTCAAAAAGGTCATAAAGTACCTTATTTTGAAAGTGACAGAAATATTCCTTATAAACCATTTTATAAAAATTAATACAAGGGTATAAAATACTTTAAGTCATAGTCTATTAAATAGTAACTTTTTTTGAAATACATTTTTAAGAAATACATATGTGGATGATAAAGAGGTCCAAGTATATACTCACGTATAAACAACCTCGGATAATAAACTGGTTGTAGAATTAATCCTTACCTTGTACTTTTCCTGGGTTCATTAACCTCATGTATAATAGTTAAATCATTGTTATTAAATTATACCATAACCATATACATAAAAATGATATTATATATGATATTCTAATATTTCTTTGTTAATAATATTTATGTAGTATCATTGTCTTGGGTGTTAACTAATTCATTTTCCTTTATATGTTTTTCTAAGTATGTCATGTTTTTTATGGATAGGATGCATTTGATTCATATCCAGAATGATATTAAGTTCCTAAAAATTATTTTTTTTTTCATAAAATGAAAATTATTCTTGAATGGTTAGTATGGGGAATGAATCTCATCGTGTTTATGAAGACGGTAATATGAGTGACAATACCATTCTATTTTTAGTGAAATAGTATGTAATTGGATAATATATCATTTATAAAGAATCATTAACATGTTATATTTATTATTTAAATAAATTATAATCATTATTATATCCATCCAAATAATGAAGTGTTTAATAACAAACAACACCACGATGTGGAGACGGTAAGTCGTACGTACACACGTATGGTGACATTATCATTAATAGGATGGATAACATAATTAATTTGGTTGTACCATATTTATAATAATATCAAATTATGTAGAAGTTACTGAATTTATTATTTTGTTATGGAGACAACAAAGAAAGTGGAATTGGAAGAATAATATAACTTTGAAAGAGGTGATGAAATTATTACATTTTCTTTGGGTTCTTCCTTTTGATTTAATCAAAAGGTCTCCTTAGGTCGGCTTTATTATCAAATTAAGGCCTCTAAAAAGAATTGAGAGTAGTAGGAAAGATATTTGAGTAGGGGTTGGTCTAGCCAAATGGATTTTGAGGTGTGAAATTAAGAGAAGGGGAAGTACCCTTTTATAAGAGAGGTGAGTGTCACTTTAGGAAAAGCTTGAAATATTAATTTATTATACAATAATATTCAATTTATAATGGCTCCAAAAGGATTTATTTCGAGTATAATGTGAGTATGGGTCTAAAAACTCTCAAAAAATAGGTTTTAGATAGGTTTAGGTCACCATATTAACCTTATCATTTAGATTTAACTCTTAGTTAAATAGTTTAACTTTCACAATGTATTCTTGTATTATTATAATAAATGGTTAATAAACATTCTATAAAAAGGAAAGAGAACCCAAAGTGGTTCATTATTGACATATATATCCTTCTTTATGTCCTTTTTCCTAACCTTAGATTTTAAGGAATATTATATGATTTAATAATATAGTATTTGTTTTAAAAACTCATTTATTCCAATTTTGACACTATTTGGTATTTTGTTTTTCTAAAAGTCCTAAAAATTTTATCACATCAAAATAAATTTATTTAATCAACTGTAACATGTAATATTAACCGAGACAATTAGTGGAATGCATCAAAATTCTCAATTTACATTTATTTGGATATTTATAATATCAATTATTTTAATCTTTCATTAATAAGGTAATTACTTCATCATCATTGTGTCATAAGTTAATTTAATTATTTAATGTCTAAAAATTATAAATAAAATAAAATTATTTAGGAAATATTTTTATCTTTCTAATGAATATTTATTGTAGAATTTATCTTAAGTATAACCCTATATTAAAAATGTTTTAAAATTTGAATTTGACAGTTTTAACTCTCCTTTAAATAAAATAATAATAAATGTCCTAATGTAATCCAAGTGGATCAAAGAGGATCATATTTTATTCCTATGGTTTATTGTGGTCTAAATACACTTATCCTATAGAATTATGACTTGTTTTAGGGTAATTATAATATCATTTACCTTTAATTACACTATTTACTTTTAACCGCGGTAAATAAAATCCAAAAGTTACTATTCGCCAAAAATTATTTTTATCCTATTGAACCAAATTTTACTTAATGATGTCAACTATGTCTCTTGGAGTTTTGAAATTAAATTCACAGAAGCTGTAAAATTACGTTTTATGCAAATTTGAAAATGTGCCTAGAAGGTGGGTAAAAGACGTTAAAATGTTCAATAAAATTTTATACATATAATTTTATTATAAAATGACTCCAATGAGTTATATTTAACTTATATAGGTATTATGTATCAATTTTGACCTAAAATAAATTAAATAAAATAAATAATCATTTAAATAAAAAGTAGGTTTTAAACAATAACACAATGTTTTTCACTATTCTTAAAAAATGGAATGTTTTCAGGAAAATACCAAAAATTCACCCTAAGATAATTTTGATATTCCAAAACAAAAATGATGTCCATTTTGAAAAATAAAATTTATAAAATTTCAAAAATGGGTATTACTATTCATAAGGGCTAGTTTGATTAATCGTGGTGTGCTAGAACTCGAGGTTGTGTACAACACTAGTTATTGTATTATTCAAAGAGATATGTACCATGGAAGCTTTCGGTGTTACATATTTTATAAGGCATTATCATCATTATAAGAAATACATTCCAATAAATAAGGTTGGGTACTGACATGGAATAAGAATAATGTTTCCCCATACATTATAATACAAGAGTATATTCTTAATAAATCTTAAAGAAATTCGATAATTCTCCACACACATTATGGATAAGATATAATGCTCATTTAAACTAAATTCATCTTTTATTAGGTTTTATTTCCCAGGATTACAGTACATAACTTGATCATAATCCTTAAGTAGTTTTAACCATCTCTTTTTCCTCGTATTAATAAATTTTTGATTAAAGTTATATTTCAAACACTTGTGCATGGTGTATATATCACATATCTCTCCAAAGAGATATTGTATCTATATTCTTATTAAAAAAATAACTACTATAAAATCTAAATCAAGAGTTGGATAATTAATCTCATTGGGTTTCAACTGTTGGGATTCATAAGACAACACTCCATCATTTTGTATTAAAATTTATCCCTAACCATTACTTAAGGCGTTACTATAAATAAAAAACCCTTTATTATCAGATGGGAGAGCCAATATAGGTTCCTCTAGCAATATCATCTTAAATTCATCAATTATATATTTATATTAATTTTTTCCATTTTAATTTGACCCTCTTACATGTAAAATTTATTAACGGATTAGCTAATGATGTGATGTTTTCAAAAAACTTCTAATAGTTTTTTTCTAAGACAAGTAAACTATATATTTTAGTTACACTTGTGGATATTTTATATTCCATGATAACACTTTTTAAGGGTTAATAAATATACCATACTTAGTTAAAATATTTCCAAGTAAAACATATTTCATAATCCAACATTCACATTTACTAAATTTCCCATATAATAGATTTTCCATCAAAACCTCAAGCATGATTTTCAGATGAGTTTCACACTCCTAAAAACTCTTAGAGTGTACAAGAATATCATTAATAAATACCACCAAAAACATATAAATATAATACTTTAATAATTTATTAATATAATATATAAACATAGATGGTGTATTTGTTATCCCAAAAATCATTATTGTGAACTCATAATGACCATACCTCATATAAAATACCATATTTTGGAAATCATTCTTTTTAAATCTCAACTGATGATAACCAAAATGAAGATAAATATTTGGGAAGTATTAATCCCCTTGAAGTTGGTTAAAGAGGTCCTCAATACATGAAAATAGATACTTGTTCTTAACAGTAATTCAACTTATTTCCCTACAATTAATGCATAACCTTATTAGACCATTCTTTTTCTTCACAAATAAAATAGGTTCTCCCCATATAGAAACACTTGGATAAATAATAAATTTATCACATAAGTCTTACAAACTTTTATTCACCTCAAAAAATGCCATCAAATAAAATCTATATGGTGGATCATATATGAGTTTTTCATTAGGTATTAGATCAATAGAGAATTCAGCGTCTCCATTAGGGGGAAATTAGTGTAATATATTTGGAATAAAATTAATGTATTCATACACAATGGATATGCATTTCATTCTCAAAACCACATTACCCATCATATATTGAATTTTGTATATTTATTCTTATGTTATTTCATTAAGATGAACTAATAAGGGTAGTTCTTTACAATATCTTGGTAATGAAATATTTACTTGAAAAACAAGTAATTCCATGATTTCTTCACCAAATATAACTTCTTTCTATCCATAATAAAATCTTCTTTTATAATTCAAGATCCAATCTATGACCAAGATTACATAAAAATATACAATAGTTTTTATGATTATATTTAAATCTAGACAACACACATGAATTCTAATTTGAACTACATGATATATATTTGATGAAATCAAAGTACCACTTGGTGTTATAATTGATTAGTAATTCCTTAATTAATCAGGGGGTGATTGAACATTCCATGAAAAAAGAAATGATATAAAAGAATGTACTGATCATAAATCAAATAATATAGTAGATAAATTTGATTTTATAATAAAATTAAATACCATCACATAATTTAGTGTATAAAATTTTACCATTGTTATTGAAACATCTCAGCCTTGATCCATGTGCCACCTTATGTGTATATTCACTTGAACTTATAAAAATTATTAGATTAATCCCCAATATCCTTATAGCATAATAACTATACACTGATTTATTCTCTATTTTCTTTGCACTCATGAGCTTGATGATATTTCTACTTATATTTAAAGCATACACTCCATCACCTTAAAATATCCCTTGGGTGATTCTTTCCAAATTTATTTTTATATAGGGAAATATACTCTTCCCTTATTTTTCTTTCTAGTAGATATTTCCTTTTTGAGATCAACCAACCTCTAATTCTATATTTTCACTTTATAAATTAATTATTTAGAAAACTCCTTATCTAACTTGATAGAACTTGTTTCAATCTATTCATATGATAAATTATTTTGAGAATCTAAGGATCTTAGAAGACTTGGATTTAAACTATCAAATAAATGATCAAACTTTATTTTCCATGTCGCACAGATAATCCACAATATTCTTTTATAACAATGTGAAATCAGCCTCATACTCATCGCCCATACCTTTTTTACTTTTTTATTAAAATATATAATTTCCTTCTCATCTTAGTATAATGCTCGTGAGTAAAATATTTTTCCAAAAAAATAACCTTAAATGCATTCCTCTTCATGTTTTTGAATTTATTATACCATCTTAGTATTTTAAATTATAAACCACAATTGGTCAAATTATCCCATTACATAAAACACAACCATGATAACTTTATCCATCTCAATACATCTAAAATCCATAATGATATTCTCTTGAGACCTTACCTATTACTCTCCCACTACTAGATTTGTGTACTCATTTAATAATGGAGGTTGTTTCCTAATAAAATGATCAAGATAGGATGACCATAGTTGAGGGAAAATTATTTCTCTATGTTTACAAGGTTATTTTTCAAAACCTGAGTTAATTTATCATGAATTATAATAATTTTTCACCACATATATTAACATTATTATCAAGATTTTCTGTTCAATCCCTACATTTTCCTCGATTACTGGCTTAATTTCATTTACTTCTAAAAGGAAACATTACATAATAAATTACATAACTTCAATAGTAATATTATAAGCTACTAATGTATAAAACATGAGTTATATATCATTTTATCCTAATATATGGTCTTATGCATAAGATACCTATCAATATAATTTTTCAATAATCTCTATAATTTTTTAACATAAAAAAATATGTTCTCTATGCATTCTTTTTTAGTTTCTACGGTTTTTACTAATCATTTCTCTGATACCAACGATACTTCCCCAACCCCGGTCACCCCGAGATGGTGTGTTATTTATTATATTCTAATTAGATCACATGAGATTACATTCCCAAGATCAAGGTTCAGAAGTGATTAAGAAACTAGATATATTAACATTACCTTACAACATGGCATATTTCACTATTTAAGTAAAAATAACTATTCCTCAATAATATACATAGAGATGAACACACATAATATTCCACTTCATTACCTAGTAAAATGGGAAACAAAAGTAAAGGGTGATATTAGACACTCAATAAGAGATAGAATGAAACCAAATCTTACATAACACAATAATGGCATAAGAATGGCAATAATAATAGATGAAAAAATGATTACATATCATTGAATACAAAATAATAACATCATCTAAAAAAGACATAATAAATAAGTAAACACATGGATGGAATTAAATGATATCATTTTAATGTAAATGATTGGAATTCATAATGTTAGATATCATAGACATATCACTGAGGCCATGTTCCATGACATCATAAATAAATGGAAGAGACACTCCCTTCACCCTATCTTAGTTGTCTCATGAGACTTACTATTTTAAAAATGGGATATATAATTCCAGGTCCCACCCATCATTTAAAATTATAATTCATTCTATAATATACTATAAATGCATAAGAAATACATTTTATTATTATAATAACCTAGACTTAAAAAATTGTTTAATATTGAGTTTTTATAAAAGAATTAAATTTCTTTCATTCTTAAGGACCTTTTAGTTTTAGAGTTTTAGAGAATTAGATCATCAAAATTAAATAACAAAACCATATATATTAAAATTTAACACCGCAATATTTCATAGTAAGTTATTTTATTTAAAGTAATTAAATAGCTTGCACTACACGGAACACTGAGTTCGAGCGCACCACGACTTACCAAACTATCCATTCATAAAATGGTAATGAATAGTATTAACTAAAATTTGAATTTTATATACTCCATATAATTTTTAAATCCATATTATGTGCTTATTAGACAAAATATAAGAACAAATTAAATTTTTCAGATAAAAGAAGTATAAGACTTTAAGAGTAGATGATGTTATTTAGTGAAAAATGTTAAGATTTACTATGAATGACTATGTGATTAAATTTTTCTGAGTTTTGGGTTTCAATCTTAGTTTGGATTACATTTAAGGATTTTAAAGATAATTGATTATTGAATGGTATTTATTGAACTTTGGGTATTGTTTGTTTAATTTTGGAAATTAAGATTAACATTTATTTCTATAAAGGATTATCCAGTTCGGGTATCATCTAATCTTCTAAAAATCATTTGGTTTTGGTTAATCTCTAAAGACAAGGGAAATATACAGTTCATCATTTTTGGATTATGTGATTCTTTATAATTTTATTCTTGCACTTCAGGTGTGACCAAGTCGTCTTTAGTACTTATCGTTTGGAGAAAAGTTGAGTTAGTGCTAGAAATTTATTAAAGGATTGAATCTATACTTAAAAAGTAAGTATATCTCTTTATGTTCTTATTAAATCTCATAAATAAATTTCTCAACCTTATGAAATGGAACTTAAAACAAAAAAAATTATTTGTTTACTTTTCCTACTGGGAAACTAATAACTGCTTGTCCCATCAATTTTATTTTCATTTTCTTATTGCTAAATTTCACCTTATCATGTTTTCTATCACTCTACATTAGAACTTGACATTTAGTTTATCTTCTATATCCATGTTTTCTTACAAGGAATCCGAGTATGGGTTATCTCAGGTGACCTTTGTACTTTTCTTTCTTTTAAAGTGATAGTTTTATTGACTCTTTTTCTAATGTGGGACATTCAATAATGTTCCCAAGCCCAATTTTAAAATAGCGAGGACATAATTTTAAAAAGGGGGGAAGAATGTAACACTCCAATATATCATAGTATGTTATTTTATTTAAAGTAATTAAATAGCTTGCGCTACACGCAACACCGAGTTTGAACGCACCACTACTTACCAAACTAGCTGTTCAAAAATGGTTATGAATAGTATTTACTGCATTTTGAATTTTATATACACTATATAATTTTAACATCCATATTATGTGTTTCTTATAAATAATATAAGAACAAATTCAATTTTTCAGATAAATAAGTATTTTTTAAAAAATGCAATTTTACCACCTTTTAATGAAGGACCCTTTTTAAATACAATATTTGAATCTTTTATATATAAAATTTTACAAAATAAATTTCTTCTTTAGAATCAGGAAATAAAAATTTAGCTAAGATTAAATTTTAGTACTTTTCTGATAAATTTCATATTATGATGAATAGTTAAAAATACTAAATTTTAATTGAAACAACTTTTTTTAATAAAAATAATTTATAGTGTTAAATTAAAAATTTGAATGGTTTTTAAGTACAATTAGATTTTAATTTTATCATTTAATCCATTTTTGGTCACTAGAAGTATTTTTTTATTTAAATTGGAAATAAACACATATAAATATTTTGATAGCTTTTACTTCTCAAAAACCCGCCTTCTGGTTTTGACAACATGAATTAATTTTAAATTAATTAATCAAAATTATATGTTTTTGATTTGGTAAAACAAATATCATTTTTGAATTTGGAAGATCAAAATTAGATTTGGGTGATTTTTTGGTATTTTTTTGAAAACATTCAATTTTTGATGAATAGTGAAAAACACTACGTTATTGTTTAAAACGAACTTTTTATTTAAATAATTATTTACTTTATTTAAATTTATTTTAAGTCAAAATATATAAATAATACCTATAAAAGTTAAATTTAATTCTTTGGTGTCATTTTATAATAAAATTAGATGTATATAATTTTATTGAACTTTTTAACGTCTTTTACCCACCTTCTTGGAACATTTACAAATTTGCATAAAACATAATGTTACCACTTCTATGAATTGAATTCAAAAAATCCAAGAGACATGGTTGAAATCAATAAGAAAAATTTGGTTCAATAGGATAAAAATAATTTTTTGTGAATAATAACTTTTGAATTTTGTTTACCACTGTTAAAAGTAAATATGGTAATTAAAGGTAAAAATGATATTATAATTACCCTAAAAAATGTTCTAATTCTATTGGATAAGTTTTTTAGACCAAAATAAACCTTAGGAATAAAATATGATCCTCTTTGATCCAATTTGATTAGATAAGGACATTTATTATTATTTTATTTATAGAAGAGTTAAAAGTGTTAAATTCAGATGTTCATAACTAAAACATTTTTTATATAGGGTTATTCATAAGATAAATTAATATATAAATATTAATTAGACAGATAAAATGATTTCATACATAATGGTATTTTATTTATAATTTTTAGACATTAAATAATTAAATTTATTTATGACATAATGATGATACAGTAATTATCATATTAATGAAAGATTAAAATAATTGATATTATAAATATCCAGATAAATGTAAATTGAGACTTTTGATGCATTAAAATAATTTTATATGTTAATATGAAATTTCAAGATTGATTTAATTTATTCATTTATAATTAATCAAGTTTTTTTACTTTCACAAAAACCAAATACTAAATTGTGTCAAAATTTACATAAATGAGTTTTTAAAAAAAATACTATATTATTAAATGATATATTATTTATAAAAATATAAGGTTCGACCAAAGAACTAATATAATGATAGATATTTCATCAGTGAACCACTTGGGGTTCTCTTGTCTATTTATAGTAAGTTTATTGTCCATTTATTATAATAATAGAAGAATACATGTTAAAAGTTAAACTATTTAACTGAGAGTAAAATCTAAAACATAAGGTTAATATGGTGACCTAAACTATTATAAAATCTATGTTTTGGGAGGTTTTGGATAGATACCCACCTTATACAATAAATAAATCCTTTTTAGGCATTATAAACCGAATATTATGGTATAACAAATTAATATTTCAAGCTTTTCCTAATGTGACCCTAACCTCTCTTAAAAAAGGGTACTTCCACTTATCTCAAAATCACATCTACAAAGCCATTTGTATCAGCAAAAACCTTCTAAAATATCCTCCAAAATACCCTCAATTCAATCTAGATACCTTAATTTGATCATAAATCCATCCTAAGGAGCCCTTTCGATCAAATCAAAAGGAAACAACCGAAGAAGAGGTAATAATTTCACCACCTCTTTCAAAGTTCTTTTCTTCTTCCACTTCCACTTCCTTTGTTTTTTCCATAAAAATAATAATAACTACAATAACTTATATATAAATTGATGTTATTGTAAATATGGTACAACCATATTAATTATTCAATCCATCCTATTAATGACAAGTCACTATATGTGCGTATGCATGACTTAACGTCTCCACATCGTGGTGTAGTTAGTTATTCAACACTTCATTATTTGGATGGGTATAATAATTATTATAAATAATTTAAATAATAAATATAACATATTAATTATTATTTATATATGATATACCATCCAATTACATATGATTTTACCTCTAATAGAATTATATTGTCACTCATGCGTACGTACAACTTACTGTATCCACGACGCGATGAGATTTCCTTCCCCATCCTAGCCATTCAAGAATAAATTTCATTTGATGATTAAAAATAATTTTTAAAAACTTAATATCATTATAGATATGAATCAAATAAATCTTATCCATAACAAACATGACTTTCATAATAAAACATACAAAGTAAATGAATCAGTTAACACCCAAAACAATGATACTACTGAAATATCATTAAAAAAGAAATATTAGATGATAATAAATGATATCATATCTATATATGTGGTTCCTTTATAATTTAATAACAATGATTTAACCATTATACAAGGGGTTAACCTACCCTATACTAAGGAAAAGTACAAGGTAAGGGGTTTTCATCTCACTACTTATTCTTGTGAAATTCAAGCTATATTGCCACTATTTCATTTTGTGTGGTGTATGTACTGCTCAAGATTGTATTCATGGTGTAACATATTTTAATATATGGGTATTTACATATTTATTTTGTAATCCTCATTTCATGGGGTTTAAGTTACATAAGTTACCAAATCTGTAAGGGAATTTATAATTTCAATTTCTACTCATTGGGTTTTATGAAACTTCATTGATTTTTTTACTCCAAGATTTTGTGTGAGATAATTTTTTATTTATTTATGTAGAAATTTCCAATACCCTTATTGTGTATATAATTTTGATACACAAAATCACTCCGTTGATAAATACTCATGTCATCAATATGAAAATCATAAGAGTAATCTTAACTCAATTTCCATTCATTGAGTTGAACATAAAAGTTATTGGTATTGTTTTTACAAGAATATGGGTGAATGTACTATGATTGATTTAAAATGAATATCCAATAATATTTAGTGTATTTATATTTTTCAAACATAATTATGTCATTTATTTTTCCTTAACCTAAAGATACAATCTTTATAAGGTATTTCATCTCAATTTACTTTCCATTGAGACTTCTTTATTGTAATGTGGAAATTCACTTTTATATAATGTACATACTATACTTTGACATAGAATATCATGAATCCCTTTATTCCTAGGATATTATAAAATTTTATTACCTCAATTATCTATATTCAAGCATCTCTCATTTGGTTAGGAACTCTAACTGAAATATCCTTTTAAATGATTTAAAGATTTATTCTTCTAAATATTTATCATTAAAGTCAATGTTTTAAAAATAGTGTTAAGGAACTATTTATATAGATATAAATTTTTTAAAATTAAAATTATTTTTAAATGTATCAAATTGGTATGGGACACTTTTATTGAAAAATCTATTTTTAATAGCTTCTTCATAAATAGTGAGACTTTTAAATGTTTTCAAGAAAAAGGGGATATTTATCTCAAATAGTTTTATTGATTATTTTCATCTATGTCAATATCCATAATTATTCTTGATTGATGTTGATTTACTATAATACAATATTCTATATTTTATTGAATGAGTTATGTTTGACTATGGATATGCTATTTTTATACCATTCATAGTTGGAGGATAAAATATTGACATTTTGTATGCTTGTTTTAATACGAATGTTTGGATTATGTTTCAACATTTTCATATGAGGAATGAATTGGACAAAGTAAGTGATGGGTGGAGCCAGCTATAGCTCCTCCATGTATTAGAAGGTCTCATGAGACAAACTAGTGTCTTCACACAATTCCTTGAAAAAAACTTATTTGTAGTCCTGGAACAAGGCCTTGACTATGTGGTTATGATGTCCAACATTATTCATTCCGTCATTATGAAATTAGCTTTTGATATTAAATGTGATTATTTTACTAGTATAATATCCATGTGAATAAGAAAATGACATTATTTGACTTATTTTTTCCATATTATGCTGACGTTTAAGTTTAAAAGGATTTTTTTAGTCATATACAATGAGTTAAATGTTTATTCTTATTTATGATAGTTTCTGATATATTGTTATCTTTACTTAGCATTTTAGCTCACCCCTTTTTTATGTTTTCTTATTACTAGGATGAGAATAAGTATATTATGATTAACCTGTAGGAATAGGCTAAGGGATATGAGTGTGTTCAAAAGGGACACAATGTTGTTGTTTTATCATTTCATAATGTAATGTGAAACTTATGTTCGTATATAGTACTTATAAGGCTGCTAAACTAATCAATATTTCAAGAATTGATCAGTTGTGATCATACCAATGTTATGTAATAATGAACCAATTCTAGGTATCTAGGGTCATAGCATCACATACAAATTGGATACTTCTAATATTTATCCATTTTTACCACAATATAAAACTTTTAAAATGTAACACATTTTATTTTCATGAAAAATAGACCTGACTTTCAACATTATTTCTTCTTTATTCATACTCATACTTAAGCCCCGTGAAAAACATTTTAAAATTTTAGATGAGCAACCAAATATTTTTAAGGGATATAAAAGAACGAAAGAAATTTTTCCCATGAAAAAACATATAAACCCGCATTTTTTACCTATTCTTTAACCTCTTTATTTGAGAATATTAATTAAATTTTATCCACTTGAGGAATTATTTTTCTCAAATATGACTTTAAAACCATGAACTAATAAATTGAAACCATTATAGCTATTTTAGTGCATTATTTTCAAAAATGATGTTCTATCATGTTAGAAATAACTGGATCCAAGTTAAATCTATATGAGAAACCACCCTAGTTTACTCCATATTTCATACCTCTCAAAACAAGTAACATTACCCTTTGTATTGTTGAGTTATATCAGGCTCACATGTCATATAAGATGCATCGGGCTCAACCGTGATATAAGCTATATCAGGATAAACCATCATTATATATAATTATCAATAAACACATCATGTTTTCTTAATATTTATCTATTTAATAATAAATCCCTTAAAAAATCATTTTTACTAATAAGTAAAACACATTTTATTTTCTTATAAAAATATAGAGAAATATCTCTCCCTTTAAAAAAAACACTTAATAATTGAAAATTTACAAAAGCGAAGGAATGGGACATTCTTTGAAAAATCCTATTAAATTTTAGAGGAATCTTGATAATGAATAATTAATATTATGGATGTAAATATCACCCAAGCTATATACATTAAAATAAGACATTCTTTTAACACTTTTTTCGAAAAAGTCAAAATTGACCCATTTGAAAAATTGAAATTATTCCTATTTAAAAATTGTAAAGAATGTAAAATATACTAAAAATAACATTTAAAAAACATTTTAGTATAAATAAGAGCATTCATGAAAATTTTGAAATAACTTTTATATAAATGAGAAAGATTTTAAAATAGTTTAGTCAACATTTTAAAAGAAAATCCCTTACATTAAGTCCCATCTAACTTTGTACAATCTATAAATTAGAAATAATAAAATTATATTATTTTTTTACTCAATTAATAACATTTTTAACTATAAGGCCCCAGCCTTAAACCTTACTTAATCTTGAGTTATTACAAGATTTGACGTTGAGGATCTTTTCAGGTTTAGAGTTTTAGAGAATTAGATCATAAAACTTGCATTACATTCCACATTTAAATAAAGTGGTTACATAAAAGATAGTATTCTTTTTTCCCATCAACAAAAACATATTTAGAATAAAACATGGATTCTTTCTTGAAACTTCATTGAAACTATCATCATATCATGTACCCTTCCCTTGACCTGTGAAAAACATTTCAAAAACATGGGATGAGCATAAAAAGCTCAGTAAGGGATATAAAAATATGGAAAGGAAACATGAGTACATGTAAACATAAGAATGAAATCATACTTTACCCATAAAACATAAGCACTTTAACATACCTCATAAAATCATGAATAAATCATAGAAATCCTAAGAAGTAAAGGTAACTTGAGGCATTCATAACATTCTTACGCAGGGAGTAACCCTCTTGGTTACGTTTGGAATACCCACCACAGTATATTACCTAAATCTCTTCGGAGAAACCTTAAATTTTCACTCCTTCGCGTTACCCAATGCATTGGAGAGCTATATCGGGCTCACCCGCCCTTAGTTTATCACGGAACTGACCGTCTTCATAACAATTCCCAAGAACCATAATATAATCTTATCACATAAAACATGCATAAAGGAAACATAACATTTCCACCTTTCAATAACAAGATATCAATACAACAAATGAATATAAAAACATTATGAAAACCATTTTCAATAACAAAATAAAAGAAAAGTAAAACATGGTATTTATTTTTTATTTTAAAAAGAAGGTATGGCTTGTAGAGGAATCCAAAACTCAAATAATGGTCACGGTGGAAGAGAAGTCATTGTCGCCGCATATGTATGACAAAAACATTCCCTTTTGTCGTTTAGTAAACGCTTCGTAGAAAAAGATTCCTTTTGAATAAACGTAAAAGTCAAAGGGGTTTATACACCGTATAAAAGAAAGTTGTGTATAAAACCAAGTATGCCTCAATGAAAGTAGATTGAGACGAAGTCCCATACAAAGACGGTATCCTTGGATTAAGGATAAACCAGTTACATAATTATGTGTGACAAATGAATACACCAAATATAAGTGGATATTAAGTGTAAAAAAATCAGAGGTTATTCACACATTTTCATAGAATGGCATATTCAATGAGTATAAGTTTATCCCAATGAATCAAATTTGGGTTAAGAAGTTCCCTTGAAAAAATTTGACAGCCTAACGGTGTCACTACAAAATTCAGAAAATGAGTTGATGAGAGATAAAAAGGGTATCTCATCACATGGACATAAAATTTAAATCAATAATGATATATAAGAACATATCCCAACATAATAGTATGTGAATTAAAAGACGTAACAAAATAAGTCTTTTAAAAAGTAGAGGGTGAAAGGTTCCCTTACCGACATAGGTATCCTTCGAAACATACACCCCGTGAAAGAAGGACAATACAACATTTATGTAAATACTCGTAAATTAAAGTATATTACACAAAAATGGATTGATGAGATCAAATAGGGTCTCTCATCATATTAACATAATGTTTACAGATAGAGGAATGTGAAAGAACATCCCCCAACATAAAAAAGAGGAGCTTAAAAGAAGTGACATAAATGAGAGTACTTAAAAAGAAAGAGAGTGGTTAGATCTCTTACGAAAATTCGGTAGCCTAACGACGCCACTCAAAACTTCCAAAATGGATTGATGAGAGAAAATAGGGTCTCTAATCATATGAAAATAATATGTACAGTAGGATTAATATAAAATAACATCCCAATCATAAGAAATATGAGCTTAAAAGTAATGACATAAAAGAGTGTACTTAAAAAGAAAGAGGGGAGTAGGATCCCTTACCTCAAGTCCGAATTGTCTTGTTCGTTTCTTTATATTCCCGAATAATAAACCTGAGTTAATTTCTACTTGCTTAAGAACCATTTTCAAGTTCATTATTCCTTTTATATCACTTATTTCCATGTTATGAACATTATGTAATTATTTAAGTTAATAATGGTCGTTTTGTTGATCATTGGTACTTGAGTCAAAAGTGGACTTCTTATATTTACAAGTTGTTCACGTAGTCAAATATCCATTATCTCAATAATGATATTCATGATTTAGATTCCATATATTTTATATATATCCATTATATACATGAATTTATAATTTTACATAATCATTTAGAGGTAAGAAATGAAATGCACCGTTCATGGAGATGGTAAGCCGTACGTACGCATGAACGCTACTTTCATTTCTATGTCATATTATTGGAATTAAAACTAAATGAGAGGTATTTATATTTTAATTACAGAATTATATTAATAATTTATATGTAACATAAATCATATATAATAACTTTAAATTCATCCTTTATACATCCCACATATGGCATTAACGAATCAAATCACTTTGAGGGGGCGGTAGTCCGCACTTCCTAAAATGAAATTATCGTGTTTACCCACAATGGAAACCATAAAGGTATGCCACAAAAGAAAAATAAAGAAGTGTAAGTAAAATATAAACATATTATATATCATATATAAATATAGTGACATCTTAATGGCCACCTTTTAAGGTGTTATAAGAATATTGAACAATCATCGTTTCGGGAGGCAGAAATTCTCCATCCACGGAAACAGCATGTTCTTTAACCATTAGATGTATGTGTGTGTAAGTGTAGCTCTAATACTTCTTATAACAACATCCTAGTATATTGAAGATACTGTAGTTGTTACAAAAGAAATTAATAGAAAGAGTTTAGGGGGTTGGAGAATCAAAATAAAACAAAAGGACTCAAGTGAAGACATTACCTTAAAATCGGGTAACTCCCTTTAGTTTGAGCTCAAAGGATTCATTGGGAAGACTTCTGCCCAAAGTGAGGCTTCAAGGAGTAAGATAGGGATGTGGAGAGACAAAATGGGCAGGGGTTGGCCGAGCCAAAGGCTTTGGAAGTGTGGGTAAGGAGGTAGAGGTGGGGGCCTTTTATAAGAGGAGAGGAGGGGCACTCTTGGAAAGTAAAGAAATGTTCCTTTATTTTAAAATGAGTTTCGGATTTAAAAGGTCCCAAATTGATATAATTCGAGGATAATGTGATAAGGGTTCGAAATCCACCCATCCAATAGGTTTTAGACATGTTTAGGTCTTAGATTTTACATTATCTTTCCATTTTATTTAAATCGTTAAATAATGAGGTCATCGCTACATCATCATGATGTCATAAATAATTTAATTTATTTAATGTATAAAAATTATAAAAAAATACTATGATGTCGGAAATATTTTTAGATTTCCAATGAATATTTATAGTCAAAAATATGACTTTTATAACCCCATGTAAAAATTGTTTTAGTTAAACAACTCATGTTTGTGTCATTTTAATTTTAACATTGAATAAAAAGTTATTTATGTCATTTTCCAACCAAAGTGGCTCCATGGGGTCCCCAAGTTGACCCATGTATTGTCTTGGTCGGCCATGACACATCAAATTAGGGTAGGACATGTGTCAATCTCATCTCATATTATTAAAACCTTATTTTTACCTTAAACTACACTAATTACCTCTAATCGCGATTAAAAACATAAAAGTTACTATTCACCAAAAAATTATTTTAATCCCATTGGACCACATTTTATTTCTTAATGACAACCATGTATGTTGGATTTTTTAAATTCAAAACATAGAGGTGGTAAAATTTTATTTAAACAAAAAAATCAGTTTCTTAAGTACCACTTAGTGGTTTCACTATTCATCAAAAATTGAAGTTTTCCAGAAAAAACCAAAACTTCACCCTAAGCTATATTTGATATTCCGAATTCAAAAATGATGTCTATTTTACAAAATTCAAAACATATAAGTTTCTTTAATTAATTTAATAATTAATTCCCACTGTCAGAGTAAATAGCATGTTTTTATGATACAATAAGTATCAAAAAATTGACACCAGTTTAAGTCCAATTTCAAAGTGAAATTAATTCCAACTACCACTATTGGATTAAATGGTAAAAATATATTCTAATTTCACTTTAAAACCAATTAAAAAGATAATCTAATCATATAAATAAATTAAATTAAAAAGTGGTTTTGAATTAAAATACAACATTTTTCACTATTCATTAAAAAATGAACTTTATCGGAAAGATACCAAAAATTTACACAAAGTAAATTTTGATGTCCCGATTATAAATAAGAATTTTATTTTGTCAAATATAACAGATAAAATTGTCAAAAAGTGGATTTAAAAGAGGTTTTCCTTCAAAAGGTGGTTAATCGACCTTTTAATAAATATTAGAATGTCCACGCTTAAAATTGGATTCATTCGCATTTTTAATCCTCTAAAATTTATGGTAGAGAGTAAAAATATTTGAAAAACATATATAATCATTTTGTAGTTAGTTCTGTTCATTCCCACCATTACAACGGCTAGGCGTTAACTACTATTTAAAATAATATTATTTTATTATTAGAGTGCAACGTAAGATTCCCAAGAAACTCGTTGTTGCGTATTGGGTACACCAACAAACATATCATCCCCTTTAAAGTAATATTAATACTTTATTCAAAAATATGGATAAATATAAAAATGTCATATTCTTTATTTACCTGGGGTGTTACATTAACATTTATTTTATCATTTTTATTACTTTTATTACAGTTATTACCATGTTTTATTCAGTTACTATAACGGTTAAGTCCACGTTGTATGTTTTGAGCTCGTTTGATTTATAACCTCAAACACACATCGGTGCATTGACTGGGTCAGTGGGGTTCTATTTATATTTTATATAGAATATTAAAAATTTTATATTCCTCATATTTATAACTTATATACACTTTTAAACCAACCATGTAAGGTGTTCATGAAATGTTTTCCACATCGTTTCATGGAGATGGTAGTCCGTATGTATGCATGAAAATCATTTTCATTTTTTTAATGTGTGAAAAATAAATAATTTCGATAATATTTTTATTTACAATAATCATAAATATTTAATAAATTCCATATTTATTTATTACTTATATCCTTATGATGGTCAATTAAAATAAAAAATGCATCATATCACTTCATGGAGGTGCTATTTCACATGTATGCACAAATGATGTTATTATTTTTCAGCTAATATATGTGTAAGAAAATAGATCATATAATATATTTAAAGAATTATAATTCTATAATTAATTTTTTATATATTCATTTTCTGTCATTTAACATATCCATATGATCCAATGATGAAAAATAAAAAACCTCACTTTGTGGAGCTGGTAGTCCACTCAAACGCACGAGCGATGCTTCCATTTTACATAAGAAGGATAAGAATATTAAAAATGGTTAGACAATAAGTATAATAATTTCATTTATATTTTATATTCATATTTTATTATATAATAGTTTTTTGAGAGGTTTTAAGGAGTTAAAATAATAAATAAAAATAAATCACTCGATTAGGATCTATATGTATTCTTCGTACAACCTCCATAGGTTAATACTTAAATACTCATTAAGATGGTATTATGATAAAAAATACCTATAAGACATGGGGAGGGATGTTATTAATGTATTTGGATATGTATTGGTCAATATAATAGGAACTTTAAGTGTGGATAAGATAGGATAGTGGGTTTCATTTTTAAGGGAGTGAGATGAGACATTTGGAATTTTTCAAAAGATTAAAATATATTAATTTCTAACTAAAGAAACATAGAAAAAAATGAATAATATTATAATAAAAGATGATATAAGGTTTAAATATGACCCTAAAATATGATTTATAAAAGTTTTTAGATCAATTTAACCCTTCTCATTTTATTTTTAGCCCATTTAACCTGTTTTAACTCTTACTATGGTAACTAGATTTTTACCAAAGTTCATTTTCATAATGAAAAAAAATTAAATTTTCATCATTAATAAATTTTTAAATTATTATTATAAATATTGATTAAATTTTATCAGATTAAATTTCTATAATTTATAGTAATTACTTTTAAAATAACAATGCAAAACGTGATGAAAAATAGTTTTCCAGAAAAATGTATTTTTAAGCGTGAAAATGTTTTTATACCAAAATAAAGTGTAATGTGGATTAAAATGAAATTAATTTTATTTTATAATAAAAATGAAATAATTATATTTTTAAACCACTACAATATATAAAGTTACATTGTAAATATATGAATGAAAGGACGATTTCATAAAAATTATCTATATTTTCTACTTTTTAAACAAAAATATAAATTTTCAAAAAAATATTAAAAAGTCACTAGAAGATAATTTTGATTGATTATATCAAAAATGATAAAATTTATTTTAAATTTAACTTATAAAATATATAAATTAGTATATTAAATAAAACCATATAATACATGTAATCAAATTTAGCAAGAATTAAACTATTTTGTTTTTGATTGAAAAATTATTTAATGTTATTACAATGAACATGAAACTATAAAATATAATTTATGAATATTAACAAAGCTTGAAATTGAATTTCAATTGTAATTACTTGGACTTTTACATTCTTCCCCTTTTTAGGAAATTTCATCATCATAATATTTTTCATTATTTACAAAACTGTAGATACTTTTGCTTCACAGAATGTTGTGATTTATTGGTTTCTTCTTCAACCATAAGATTTATACCCAAAAAACTAAAATTATTAATAAACTTTAAAAATAAAACCTTCTCTCTATGATCAATAATTTTAATCATGTTTTCCTCATCTGAAATGTTATCTTCCAACTGTACTACCATAGGGATTAACACATGAGATGCACCAAAAAGAATTTAATTAATATTAAAACATGAAACACATCATTTACCTTGGATAAAATTAAAGGAAATGACACTTGGTAAGAAAAAAATCCATCCTTATCCACAATTTCATAAGGTTCAATAAATAGTGGACTTAAATTTCCCTTTCTAATAAAATACATATCACTTTTCTATAGAGATAATTTAAGGAAAAACTGATTTCCTTCCTCAAATTAATGATCATTCCTCCGATTATCTGTATAATAATTTTTCCTATGATGATTTATAGTCTTGTGATGTGGATTCATATTTACGTTTTTAATCATCTCTTCTAACAACATCAGTCCCAAAAACATTATTTCATATACTTCATCCCAACAACATGAAGTTTGACACTACTTTACATATAATGCCTAAAATGGTGACACTTGTTTATTGGGAAGAAAAATATTACTATAAAAAAACACAACTAATGAAATAATGTGACCCCAAAATCCCTTGTAATCCATCGAACAAGCTCAAAAAAAATATTCCAAAGTTTGAAACATTTGCTATTAATTCTAATTATATTGAGGTTGAAAATATATAATGTAATTTAATCTAGTAGCCAATGAATTTTGAAGTCCTTTACAAAAATTATATGTAAAATTCAGATCATATTCAAATACAATAGGGAGTGGAAATCCATGAATCCTTAATATATTCATGAGATAAAATTGTGAAAGTTGATTTGAAACATAATTTCTTAAATAGAATAGAAATGTGTAGATTTAGTCAATTAATCTATAATAAGCCAAATTACAATATTACCTCAATATTTATTTTTAAATCCTAATATTAAATCCATAGATACATTTCCCATATCCAACATGGAATTGGAAAAGTTTGAATCATACATTTTAGTAATATTTTTATGGTTTTAACCTATTGAAAAGTCAATCATTTCATGGTAAACTAAGTAATATCTTTTTTATTCTGTCCAACTAGTAATTCTTACAAGGGTCTATATACATCTTATTACTTCAGGGATTAATAGAAAAGGTATATCATTAAGAATAACTGAATAATTATTTTTTCAACTGGGAGATAGCTAACACACATAACCTTTTTCCAAATATGAAAACCCCATCCCTTTCAATGTCATATTTAGTAAACTTGCCTTCATTTACTAGTTATATATTTTTCTCAGAAAGAACGATCTTCCTTATGAGGTTTCTTAATTCTATATAATAATGATAACTACATTGACACCTAAAACAAAATAGAAGAAGTTCCTGTGTGCAACATATCTAGGAAATAACCCATTAAATCATTTGACAAAGGATCACGTTCAAATATTATCATAGTTAGTGATGCATTACATTTTCAACTCAATTAATTAGCTAAATTGTTTAGTTTTATATAATGGCAATGAATTGTGTAATCATAATAATTTTTTAGTTTTTTCCATATTTTATGCCTCACTTGCAAAGCTTTTTAAGTGAATATATACTTTATACTTTTATGATTAGTATATATTTCACATTTTACTCCATATTTATGTTTTCTCAAAATTTATAAATAAAAAACCACATTATCTAATTCCTAATCATGTGTAGGAAAATTTATCTCATGAGGGTTAAATTGAAGTAAGCAATATGTAATTACCTAATCATTTTATATCAGAAAACAACCAATTCCCTTCAAATAAGTATCATTATAGATGAAAAATTCACTATTTATAGAGGGAGGATTGAAATCAACAACACTAATTAATCTTATTTTATGTCTTTCAAAATATTCATCACAAAAATTTATCCAATTTAATTTACCACTTTTTTAATATAACATAATCATTGGGATAGATAACAGAGAAATTTTTTCAAAAAACTACTAGTAGTATCCCAATAATAAAAGAAAACTATGAATATATATGACATTTTTTGGTGTTAGTGATTATTTGACCACATTATTTTTATCATGTTAGACATTTATATCATATTTTGTAGCAATATACCCAAGGTATTAAATATTATTCAACCAAAATTCACATTTACTAAATTTTTCATATAAAATATTTTTATGTAAGGATTTCAAAAAATAAATAGGTGAATTTCATGATCCTTAGGACTTTTAGAATATCCCTAAATATAATCAATAAATAAAACCAAAAACATATTTAAATTTTCATGGAACATACTATTCATAAGATTCATGAATACAACTGGTGTATTATAAAACCCAAAGGGTGTAACCACAAACCCATAATGCCCATATCTTGTTTGAAACAACATATTGGGAATATCTTTCTCCTTCACAGTCAACTAATGGTATCCTCATTGAAGATAAATCTATGAAAAATACTACACTCCATGGATATTATTAAATAAATTATCGATATGAGGTAAATGATACTTGATCTAAATAGTAATTTTATTCAAGGATATATAATCAATGAAATGTATAATTGAATCATATTTATTTTATACAAATAAGGATATATCATTAATTTGAATAGTTTATTTTTTTTCAACAATATGAGTTAGGAAACATTCACCACCACCTTTAATTAATTTATCAATATCTTTATATGTTATCAAAGTTATAAAATTATTGAATATTACTCTCTTAGTTATAAAATATATCTTATAATGATAAACTGATAGCCAATGCATAGCTATAATAACATCAAACTCTTGTATGAGAAGTTTAATAATATTTTTAAGAAAAACCATCCAATTGATAATAATAGGTATATTTCTATAAATAATGTCTTCTTTAATAATTCCACCAAAAAATTTCCCCAAAAGTTATATATTATTTTCACAAGGTGATAATACCAATTTACAAGAAACTTTCTCAGAAATTGAGGAATGAAAATACATAGAGTTAAAGGAGTCAACATAATTTGAAAAAAATAAAAATACACAACTAGAAAATTCACCTACGACTAGGTTTGGAACTATGATTGTATGCCATAAAACCACGAAAATATCCTATTTACATGGTTTTAAAATCCATGATGGTTTGAGCTATTACAATAGGCATTTTCATTTTTCATGGGTTAAACCATGGAATTAGGTTATGTATAACCACAACTTAAATTGTGAAATAGAAAGCTACAACCATGGTTTAATAATGGGAATTGGTAGTTCATATCCATGATTAAAACTATATAAGGAAGTTTATATCTAATGTTCAAACCATAGAAATTGGCCGTTTATATCCATAGTTTAAAAGTGGCTATCAGTTTTGTAGTGCAATAGTTAAAACTATGGTTGTAGGTTTTATATAGTCACGGTTTAAGCCATGGTAGTAGGTCAGACATGAAACATTTTATTTTCACCACCTGTAACATCCTTTCTGTAGAAAAATCATGAAAATAAATACACAAAATACAAAAAAACTAACACAACAAATACAATTCTAATTTTGTAAACAAAAAAATGATTTTTAAATACATAAACTATCAATAAAGTCGCTCAATAGTGTCATATGAATCCTTATCATCATTGAAACCAATATCAACAACGTTGAATTGTGCGCCAACAAAACAACCATCATCAACACCAGAATCACTTTCATCACCTATATAATCCTCCCTATCATCATCAAACTCTCCGAAAACCTCATCAGTAATAGCTATATCGTCATCATGATCCTCAAAAATTGAGCATAGACTCGATAAATATCCATCCACAACCATTGATTCCTCTAGAATAAGTGAAGAGAAAATAAATAATACAACTTTGAAAAATTGGCCATTTTTTACTATTTTATTCTATTGAGGCTCTTCTCAAACTTATTTATTGACCGTATCGAGGGAAAAATTTAACTATTGTTTAGTAACCTTTCCTAAAGTGTTTCTACAAGATTTAATACTTGAATAAAAATATTTAGATGTCACAATTTTTTGTATAGGTTTATAGTAAACTCTACCACTTTTATCATTACCTAGGATCTGATGTAAATGATTTTTAGTCCAAATTTGACTGGTTCCTTATCCACTAGATATTGTAGAGAATCCTATAAAACGGTGTTACTATTTTATTATATAATCAAAAAGAAATAATATAAAACAACAATGTTAATTATAAAATATAAAAAAACTAAAAAATTAATTAAGTGAAACAAATTATTCTATAAAATACACACCAAGATCATGTTCAACAATCTTAAAGAGTTTTAATAAGAATTAACCACACCAAAAAAATACAATTCCATGTATATTACCTGGTATGGAATATAAATACACAATCCAATAATTTAGTCATACATTGAATATAACCAAAAAATCTAGCATTCTAGACTAGATTTTGGAATTGAAAAGCCGGAAATTATAAAACAGAATATGAATGAAACAAAATCAATACAATTTCATAATAGTATATGACATAATTTATAATGAAATTCCACTACAATTAAGTTACTCAAACCTAATAAATGAGTATAAATAAAATTAAAAAAAATATATTTAATTGAAAAATAAATTTAAAACCCCAAATATAACATAGTATTTTATATCTTAGTGGATTTTAAATTAACCAAATAAACATATCTTAAAGAAAAAAATATCTAGTTAAAGTGTCATCACTAATGTTTTATTAAAAAAATTCTACCATTCCAGTTCAATGGATAAATTTATAATTTTTCATAAAAAACTCAGACTAGATTAAGGTTTCAAGAGTTTAAAGATATCATTAAAGGATGGGATAATTTTTTTTATAAAATGGGATTTAGTTTTGAAATGGTATGGAATTATTTCATTATAATTTAAACTTAAAACATGTATGAATGTAACTGTAGAAAAAGTTTATGACATTATCTTCCAATAGTGTAGGGATTATAAAAATTATAGAGGCGAGATAATTTAAGAAAAAATCTATAATATTGAAATTTAATAAAAGAAACTATATTTATGAAACAACATTTCTTGTTACAAGTATCTGTTTATAGTTAAATAATTCATTATGTTGTGGAATATAATATTTAATGATGTAATTTTGTTGTAAAAAATCTATGATAGAGGTAATTTTAAAACTATATCCACCGGCACCAGTTAATAAAATGACAATCTTCCTAGGACATGTTGGGTTTCACACAATGTTTATTAATGGGTTTTCATAAATTTCTATACTATTTTTATCCTTATCAAAAAAGGTTTCAAAATTATATTTTGATAGGAACTTACTAGAAACCACCAATATATTGATCAATTTTCTCATTTTAGCATTGATCATTTGAGATACTGATTATAATATACTGTCTGAAATCTTGTGTAATGATCTTGATTTGTCAGTTTTAGATTTTCATGGGTGGAAAAGAAAAATGAATAAATAATATATATATATAATAAAAGTTTGTAATTGAATATAAATCTACTCGATCATTCCATAATAGAGATTGAGGCGATGGAAATTATCTATATTGATTGAATTGTGTATACAAACCACTCGGCTTTGAAATTTCTTTATTCAAAGAATTACATAACTATAAGGATGATTAGATAGATATTTCTTTTATAACAGTTGGATCATGAGATTTAATATAAATAGGATTCTAATAATCTAGTTCCAAATAATTTTTCTTGGATGAGGGACTAAAAGGAAAATATATCTCCTTTTATCAAGAATGAGTTTCTAGATGAATAATTTCTTTCTATCAGAGAAAAAAGGATACCATAATATTAATAATTTAAAAATTACGCAGTACCTGAAAAAATATACAATTTATAAAATAGAATTGTTATAAGAAGTTTGAGTTTGATTAAATATACTAATTCTTTACGGATATATTTAATTAAAATGTTGGCGTCGATGGAATTCACATATGGTTCATGATAGTATAAGTGGGGTTTGCAATTAAAAACAACTACCACGCAATACAATGTGATGGATATTAAAAAAATACAATAATATATACTATGGTTATTTGATGTAGTGTTTATTAAGATACCATTTCCAAGATATAAGAGAGTTTGTAATGAATTGAGTTTTGAAGGATGTAAAAAAATATTTCAGGAGTACTGAAGTCAAAAATAAATTGATCTAAATAAACTAAACGAAATCATAGGAAAATAATTTATAAATATTAAATTTATAAAAGAGAAGGATTTTTATAAAATAGGAAGAATCAATATTATACCATGAAAAGTGATTTTTTTCCTTTTATTCAAATCAACAATGAATCTATTTCTAGGAAAGCTTATGTGTTGGTGGTCTATAGTATTCATTATAATGGTAGAAGAACAAAATTTTTATGAAAACAATACTATAGAAAATGTGATAAATGGAAACTATTAAATAGAAACATACTAAAAATTTAATAATAGTCTTATAAATTTTATTATGTTTTCTAATTCAATTCACTTCCATATTTTATCTTTCCATCTCTAAAAAACTATGATTATTGAGGAACACACCCATAAATATTCAAAGATTATTTATACTTGAAAATTAAATATAAATTAGTGAAAAAATAAATATATATTTAATGTTAAATGATAGATTACTTATGACAGTTCATGATCCAATATATTATTGCACCTCAAAGTAGGATTAAATTTCATGGTACTCTTTTTTATTGTGTTTCTTTCATATTATTCATATTAGTAGAAAAAAACATACTAACATTTTAACAAGTCATAAGGGTTACAATGTCATCTTTTTAAGTTAATAAATAAAAATGACTGAGATTTAACTCAAATAACTATGTTGGTCAAATTTCATAAAAATAAACACACTTATAGGCACAAAATTGAAATTCAATTAACATAACATCAAATTAATTATCAATTTATAGGAAATTAACAATAATGAACACGTTTTTCATCATCCAATATCATTTTATTCAGTACATTTATAATTAGGGAAGATTTGTTTTCTTTATGGAGAACTATCAAAATTATACTACGTGTGAAATCATAGACAGATAAAAATGTCTTACTTGTACTTTATTAAAGTATTATGTGGCGTCATAAATGGTTACATCTGTAAAGATAAATGTCATATGTGAGACCTATAACTTCTTGTGTGGGCTTTAGAGTTTTATACACAATTCCATATGCCCATATTTGGTGTCTTTTTTTAGTTTCTGAAAGTGATTTTCACAATTGATCATAAATTTATATATAGTCACCATAATTAATATGGGTTAGCTCATATTTCATACGAAAAAATTATTTCTCCATTTTTTTTGTTAAAACATAAAATTATAAAAATATTAAATTAAATCCAAGGCATATTTAAAGAAACTGTTAGACTTCTTACACACTTCATAAGAACTTCAAGAAACTCTAATTAAATGTTAGAATTTATATTGTAATTTCGAACACGTCTAGATAGTTTTTATGGATCATTACAAAATATAAATACTAAAAAATATAGTATTTAAATTAAATTAACTATCATCTCAATCCATCATTTATCATAGCCTATTAAAACCTTTATCTAATCGATGACATCACTCCTTTCAATGTCCACTTGCTTGGTTACCCTATATTGTATTCTCAAAAAAATCAATCTAGATCATTCATAATTTTTGAAATGTTATAAGATTTTACTTTCCAATTTATATTATTATATATATTTCTTCTCTTATAATCATCACTTGTATTATTATATAAAGTCCATCTCAAATTATCATTATTTCCATTATTTTACGATAACCAGCTAAATTTTTCTAACTAGTTATTTAGATAAAGTACCACTTCATTACCCATAGATGTATAAGTAAGTCCTCAATCTTCCTTTATTTGGTTACTTAATCTATCACTAAAGAACACCAATATGTATACTGACATTTTCATTGATGAAAAATATTTTCTATAACCAAAGAAAACATTAGGAAGAAGTTATACATAGTGGATTTGAATTATATTTTAGTGAACCAATGTCTATAGATTGACAAGTACGTTCATATAGTCTCTTCTTATGAATATATACTTTTACATATTTATAGGTTGTGGTGGAATCATGGAATATTTTTATTAGATAATGGTAGGTAGGATAATTTATTTATATATTTTAGTTGCATGTTTTTAAGTTACGTTTAGATCATTATCATTTGGTTTGATAAAATTATTATAATCAAGAGGGATACTATAAAAACTATAGAGAGACATAAGATATTGAAAATTAATTCTAGGTTAAGGATGATAAATTCCGATATTATATTTAATATTTGAAATTAGTGAATAACCTATGCCACAAATTTCATTGAACACAATAAGAACATGGTTACCCAACTTAGGGGTGATACTAGTATAAATATTTTGTGCACTTTGTTATTATATAATTGTTTTATATGGTTGAGGAAGAGATAAATGATTGAGAGGATCCTAATTATAATTAGTCATAGTGGATAAATTTAAATTAAACTATAAAAGTGAAAAACAATTATTCAACTCCCTCTCTTCCATGTTTTACTTACCAACTATTCTGGGGTAATCGAGGAAACGAAGACTGAAATTTATAATGATATAACAGAGAATAAGTCTCTTCAGAAAGATCATATAGTTGTTTTGAGGATGAGATTAGTTATTTACGATGATAAAAACAAAGACAGTAACAATATTTCCTTTAATGGTGAAACTATTGCTTCAAAAGGATGTACTTATTTTGAAGATACTCAATATCATAATTTTATTTTAGATAAAAACAAGATGAATAATCATATTGAGTAGGAATGGATTGAGATTAATGTTGGTGAAGTTGATGTTAGAAAATCTAAATAAAATAAAGAGGTAGTGGATGATAGAGATGTTGGAAATCTATTGAATTTAGTGGAAAATTTAATATTAAATCTATTAAGTATTAAATAATGTAAGTTTGATATATTGAAATAGAATTCAAAGTTGGAATTTAAAAACAAACTAAAAATACAAATATTTCAACTAAGAATATAAATTTACATATAAGAGTTAGAGTTAAACATTACTAGGATGGGTATAAATAATTGGAATATGATTATATAGATACTTAAATGGGACAAAAATCTATTACAAAAATAAGGTATTTATAAAGAAATTATATCTTGAGTAAAATAGAATAATTCAATTTTTGATGTAATTGTACATCATTTTTCTACTTGTATTTTATCTTTAATTAAATAATTATAGTCTGGTATTTTTATTTAAAATATTGTTTAATGAAATAAAACAACAAAGTAGAAATATAAAATGAATCATATATTTTTTAGTAATATTTTACACAATGTAATATGACATAGTTTCAAAATTATATTTTAATGAAATAAAGGATCTTCTCCTTTATAGGGATATTTATTTAGACATTTTAAAACTCATAAAAGGATGGAATTTCATCTTCAATTGAGAAGGTACTAAAAAAATATCTATCACCTAAAATAATCATGGTTTTATAGGGAATATAAACCAATTACCAATTGTTCTAGACCTTATAGATCCTTGAACATAATTAGTTTTAGTAAATATAAATAATTATTTCATCTTTTAGTTTTATTCAGCATATCAAAGTAAACCCCTCCCCTTATAAGAACTTATTATTACCTTTCTTCTTTAATAAATAGTGTATATTTTCTTTTAGGTACTCATCTATAAATCTGTAATTAAATATGGGGTAGTCAGCATCTAAACCAAACTAATTTTTTTTTTCTGGTATGTTAAGAAGTTAATGAATCCAAATAGAAAAAATTAAATGTACAATTCATTAAATTAACATGAAAATGGAAATACTCTGGTGTGAAATAATGTGTTTTTTTGTGAAAGTATACATTCATTGAATAATGGTATGTTTTTAAGATTAGAACATATTTTATTTTTATATCCATCATGAAAGTCATGCTTGTAGGCCTGACACATCTAACCAAGTTCCATTAACCTAGACAATATTTTATATAGACCATTCAAGAATTTTTTATTGGGGTTGAATGTTAAAACATAATTTTCAATAACACTTTATAAATAAGTTGAATATTAATTTCCAAATATATATGAAAAAATATATCCCAACACTTGTCTATTATTTCCTATTCTACTTTTATCTACTAGATTGATTAAAATACAATAATATTTCAATCTGTGTTAGTGTCCCCACGAAACTCCACTATTATTTACCATTTTTTCTTATTATTTTCTTCTCTGATTCACCATTATAACAATATATTATTGCACTTATTGTGAAACTATATTTATGTTTTTACATGTTTGTAACACAACTATTTATAATTAATTAAATTCCATTGACAACCATTCCATTAGAATCACATGCCACATTGTTCGAACCAGATGATAACACCCTTAATTTAGTAGATACATCATCATTTGGTAAAATTTGGACCTAAAATACTTCAACATTGAATATTATTAAACAATTAATGATTATATAATGTAATTTTTTTTACCTTCAAATTATAAAAAGAAGCAAATTATTTACTTTTAAATTGCTCCCACCTCTTAATAGAAAGAGAATGACATGTTGTTTTTATAATTTCACTATGTTCTATGAAAATATGAAATTTTAATTATGACAAGAAAATTTTAAAAAATAGAAAATAAATATATATATATTAATTTTTCTTAATTGATGTAATTATAAACCAAGAAACAACTAAAAAATATCGTACAATAATCCATTTCTGACTTGCCCGTATTTAAAGTACATAGACTATATGATCTATAAGTACCCTCATCCGAGGGAGTTATAGAAACGTTTGATCAAGGGGATCATACTATTCATATTTAGTTCTCATTTGAAAATTATATCTCATGGTGACATTATTAAAGTATATTGAACAAAAATACATGCATTACTATGTATAGAACCATTCAGTATTGATCATTCTGGATGATTCTTAATTTTGACATAATATTACAATATAAACCTAATTATTTCTATTGGATACCACCAGTGAGTAGAAATAAGACCACAGAAAAGAAATTATTTTAGCGAATTCATAGTGAGATTTAACATATATGTGAAAAATGGTAGAGGGAGATATTTATCTTAGTCATAAATAATTATTGGTGCATATTTATTTAGTTTTTTACAACAATTTTGTTCAATATTTTTGAAAAAATGTATAGAAAAAAGTGGCATAATCTAATCATAGCAGACCTAAAATTATGTGATATTAAATGATGATTGGAAATAGGAGTCAATTCATACAATAATACATGTTTTCCATAGTTTTTATGGTATTTTAGTTTCACATATCATTTATTCACCCATTTTGAAATTTTACTCGAATAACCATCTAGAACTTTTAAACGTTCCATGACTTGAATAATTTTTTTTTTCTGCATTTTTCATAAAAAACAAGAAAAATGGAAATTAAAATGATTCTGACCTATGAAATCAGGATATAGTCTTGGTTTTATACACCAATACATTAAATCATGATGTGATAAAAATCATCTTTTGTTTTTTTCCTTTATATTTAAATTTTTGAAGGTAACATTTCACACAAGTTTTTATCAATATGAATTATGTCCAAGTAGTGATGCCACAAATTTTATGACAAATATGGAAACACAAAGAATATATATATTTTCTCCATAATATTTATTGGAATTAAAAGGAATATTATTATGCTTTCTATATTTTACAGACCCTTTCCTAGGAAAAAATTCACATTATCAAGTTATTTAAGGATATTGACCCTTGAAATTTGATTAGGTACTTCATCTTTCTCTATGGAATTATCAAAATATCATCCTTTTTTTTATGGTTGATTTATTGGTAGAAGTCATCAATTACCTATGAAATTGAATGTTCACTATGACTTTAATCCATAAGAACTTGTATTTTTCATATAAATGGAGAAATGAAATATCTGCTAGGTACTCTAACCATATATCATTCCATATGTACGGGAATAAGATATTGTACATTAAAATGATGCACAAAAAATAATGTAATCCTTTATAAATTCATCATATGTATACAACCAAATGGTATGAATCTCCTTCAACTCATCTATTAATGGTTGCAAGTATATTTAAATATCATTTCCAGGATCATTATATCCAAAAATAAATATAATCATGATAATAACTGGATTTTTCATACACATCCATGATGGAAAATTATACATATGAATTAAAATAGGCCAAGTACTACATGCAATATGCATATTATGAAATTGGTAGAAACTATAACATGATAATCCCAATCTCACATTCCATGGGTTGGTTACAAAAATTAGGATATAACCTATCAAATTTATGAAATGCTAACCCATATACAGGATGAACTATATCGTCATTATCCTTATTTATTTATTCTTCATTCCATTTAGTATTCTTTTCCATTTTTTTGATATTAAAAGATTTTGATGTTTGGGAATCAATAGAAAGTTCCACATCACTTTCTCTACTACATGGGATTGATTTCAATCTTTATTTTTCCTCTATATTGATGTACTACATATTTTTCACTCATTTAATTCAACATTTACCTTTAAGAATAAACAAAAATATTTTTGGAATGTGTGGATTTTAGTACTTTAAAATCCAATTTTTTCAACAAAATTTGATTCGTATAATCTCTTTCAGAAATACATGCATCATCCAGAAGCATGTACTTAAAAAAGTAAGGATATATCCTGTCACAATGTTACTAAATCCATACATTATTTCCAATGATATAATCACATTAAAAACTCATGTTTGGTCATTTTTTGATATGAATGTTATAATGGGGTATTTACATCATCAAAAAACTTTCTAACATGATCAAAATCATTATTCTGGTCATTAGATGAAAATCATGTTCCCATATTCATTTTCTCTTCCAATACCCTATATTATGTGTTGGTTTGAGAAACAAATAGAAACCAATTATAAATAAAATTTTACATTATAATAATTTTAGTTAAATAATTATCATTATCTTATTATAATTTTTCTCCATTATGATACATATCATGATATTCATTTTGAAATAATTTTTTGTGATATGATAACTCACTTCTTCATATGTTAACCATGGTCTTCTAATGCAATAAAAATGGTCATCGAATCAATCCACCATCTGAACCTTTTTTGAATAGAAAATCTAAAAAATATTTCAACTCCTTCTGAAAATAATTTATGATCTAATCAACATTGTACATCAGACTTCTATCCATTCTAATATGAATAAAAAATAGTTAGTAATTTTTTTTATTGTTAATAAAAACATTTCAAATCATTCATAAACTTTTGTATAGATTCATTAATTTATTATCCTAATTATTAATGAATTCAAAAATATGAAACATCCATTATTATATAGATATAATTATTTTCATCTCATACTTTATCAATTTATAAGACTTTTAATTCATTGAAATATTACAACAATACTTATAAGAATCCAAATTTATTTAACCAGTCACATGAAACGACTATATTCTTTTTCCCTAAGAACCATTTTAAATTATCTCATATACATGGAATCGACATCTTGGATTTTACCAACACCATCAAAATTATATTTTCCTACATAAATTAACTATAAGGTGGAATAAGATTCTTAAATTACCTCATTGAAAAAAATTCACTTATCTTAAATATTTAACAAAATAAATTCAAACCAAACACATTATAGTTTCCTTTTAAAAGAAATTATTGAAATAAAATCATCAAAAATCAATTACTTTTAAAATTAAATTTAATAAAAATTTCAAAAATAAAATACATTTCAATAACACACAACATATAAAGTGGATTAAGAATTAAAAAATAGAAATATGGGTGTTAATCCATCACATGAGAATCTAGTGGCACGCCAAACCATGCACCATTCATTGTGTAAATAATAATCCTTGGTTCAGTAATATCTCGGAATACAATGTTTAAAAATGAAATGGATAATAACCATTGTTCATTAATTTAATAGAGGAAAATATTATTTATGGTATTGGTAATAGAAAATTAATACTTATCATAACCAAAATTGATACTGATATGTCTTATAATGATTAATTAAAACACAAAGTTAAAATTAATTCTTATTTATAAATAAGTTTCTCTATATCTTGTTTATCTCTCTACTATATAATTTAAATTTAATAGTTATTTTTCATGATAATTTTACTTTTATTTTATTTTTATCATTTGAGAAATTCACATAGAATGTGATTATTAAAATGATTTTATAAATTACTAATAAGTAATCAAGGAATTCTAAAATAATAAAAACATTCTTCATCAAAAAAATTAATTTTTTTATGTTCATTAATATCAAATTCACTTCTACCCATTTAAAAAATATCTGGACTAAACAGAAATTTTATAATATCAATGTACTATAATAGTGGTCTACTCAAATAAATTCCCCTTACATAAAACATTATAACTTCAAGAATTGGGTTTTGATGAATATCATTTATTTTAAATTTATTTCTAATTATTTGGATGTGATCACAATATCTATACATATTTTATTTAATCCTTGTATAGAGTGGGTTAAAAAAACAAAATTACATTATCTTTTCCACTATTCCATGGGGAACATGTTTTCCTATAGTTGGAAATGAATGAAACATTTCTATAATAAACTTTTATTGAGGTTTTGGTACACATAACTGAATGATTATATATCTATATTTAAAAAAATTTAAAATGTTATCACATAAATAATGATTTTCTTCAACTATATTTTTTTAATTTATTTATATTTAAATAGAAGATAAATGTTTACATTTGAAAAAAAATACATTGTGTCAGAAAACTATGAATGAGATTTTACATTGTCATGAAATTGATAATCATTCTAGAACTCATCATAAACATCAATTTCTTGATCTACTTATATGTTCTTCCATTATAGCCTAGAAAAATGATTTCCCCCCACATTATTGGATCCTTTTTATCATTGAATAAATTGTTATACTCCTTTAGAAGTAAGATCTATTAGATCAGTCATAGATAAATATTTTTTTTATTTATCAAATATCATAAATAATAATTAATTATATAAATAACTACATTGGAGATCACAAGATAAAATATAAACCAATTAATGGAAAATAACACTACTAAGATCAATTTCTATGCAGTAGTATAACTGATTTTGTACTTTTTAGAGCGATAATGATATAATATATACGATGAATTGTGTGACCATCTTTCTTCAAGAGATCTACTTGTACAAAGTAGTTTCAACCCTCATAGTTGAGGGGAATAAATAAAAAATACCACTTATGGAGTCACTGGGTTTTTAGATTTCATGAAAAGGGGAAACATTGGATGTGGAATGGATTTGTGGGGCATGGGGGTTGATATTAAAGAGGATAAGCACTGGTTGGGTGAAGATATGTGGAGGCAGGGCTCGATCCTGAAGAAGAGAAGTGCTAGAGGGGGGAATATATTTCGAGGAACGACTTGATCATAGAGAGGGGATAGAGTAGGAATTGATGGATGAGCTCAATCATAAAGAGATAAGAACTGCATAAGAGCTTGATCATAAATAGAAATGAACTATAGAGGGTATTGATTACTTAGAGAGTGGTGCTTTATAGGGGACGAGTCGTGAAAAGTTATGTACTCTAGAGGGGCTCAATTGTGAAGTGGGGGGCAATGTGAAGTGGATTTCTCTCATACATAAGGAGTCACTATAGATCTAGGAATGATCATGTTGTGGGAAGGGATTCATAGGGTAGCTTGAGAGATAAAAAAGTGGGAAGAGGGAAGATATTTAGAGGGGTATCGATCAATTATGAAGATGAAAGAGGGAATATATTTATAGGAGGGATTGTAAATTAAAAGAGGGAATAGGTATGCTAAGTGGCTCATAGTTTTGGTAAAGGAAATTCCATGTTTTATTATAATCATGGTATTATATATGTTATTTCCACAATCTAAATAAAATATGGAAATAAGAGTGTGGAAATAAATTCAATTTCTAGTTTTGAAACCTATCACCACTTCATTTGAAAACCCAACATCAACCAAAGTAATATAAAATTATTTTCCACACCCTTTTACATTCAATCATTATTATTTCCACCATGAGTAACTGACTCTAGAAACATATTAACATAATTACCCAAGTCATTTTAATTAGAAAAACATTCCCTTAATTTTATATCTGATACCCCATTCATGGATCGATCGAAACTCTTTTATTTCAAATCATGATCCATATGACCAAACATACCAAACCGATAAAACCTTCTATATACTATCAAATTTTAGTAAATTTCTTTACCACACTAAGGACATGTTGGGGATTAAATCCTAATTTAATATTTGGTTTTTTCAATATATCATTTCTCCTTGATAGATTTTTACTCTTGTAATAATGAGTCACACAAGTGTTAGAAGAATCCATCTCAACTTTCTCAGCATAATGAAAAACTTTTCATAACCTTTAAGTTCTTGTTATTCAAATGATCTTTGTAAAATTAGTTTTAATATTTAGTATAATCTATTAATCTTACTTCAAGATCCAAAATATAATTTGGTGCATACCTGAACAATTTTGTAAAATTTTCTTCATATACAGTGAATAAATTTTAATCTCTTTGCCTCAGTTTTGAGAATTATTTTTCTATCACGAGTTGAAAGGCCTTAGGGAAAAATTTCTTCTTGAAAATATTCATAATTTTCTTCTATTTCATGGCATAATTATTATATGTCTCTTAAATGTTTTTAAAGAATGACCATTATCAACCATGTTTTCCTTAAAAATGAGAAATGAAAAGATTTTCCTTTTGTTGTTTAGAGTTTCCTATGAATTTGAATATATTTTCCTAGGTATTAATCCATCCTTTTACTACCACTATATATGAGGTTCCATCGTATAATGTTGGGTTATATTTCTTAAAATGATATACAACAGACATGTTCATGGGGGTAAATTTGGTTACTATCAAACATGGATTCCACCAATATTTATAACCTATTTTATCTAAACCATCATTGTAACAAACTGCTTAGTTCCAATTCTAACCTTTCTAGGATACTGATTTGGAATGATATTTTTCCTCTTGACACCTTCATACTTCCGCTTCCCTATTTCCTATGTGGAAAACCATTTTGAATATACTTTGATCAGATAAAACAACATGATAATATTCAAATTCTAAGTCATGTTAATTTATCCAGAAAGTAGAATCTCTCAAGGGTATTATAATAACATTATCATAAAATATAAAGTTATCTAAACCATCAATACGATAAAAACTATTAGCAATCAACCTTAAAACATTATGTGATATTTAGTTTTTAGACAAGAATTCACTTTCTTTCATTCCTAAGGAGCTTATAGGTTTATATTTTTAGAGAATTAGATCCTCACAATTAAATGAAAAATCTATATATTAAAAAGTGAAAGATTCCAATTACTATTTATTTTCCCCACAATATAAAACATTTAAAATGAAATATATTTTATATGACTTTTGACTTGATTTCTTATTTTTTCCAACTCGTACTTAAACCCTATGAAAACCATTTAAAATTTTTATATTATAAAAAAATATTATCAAGGGATATAAAATAAATAATTTTGTTAGTCCAATAAAAAAAATTAAAACCCACAAAAGTTTTACCTATTATTTTCAGCTTATTATTTGATCATATAAAATAAATCATATCCACATAGGGAAACAATTTTTTTTTCAAATAAAACATTTAAAATCCTTATCAAGGAAATTGAAAGCATTGTACGAATTTAAATCATTATATTCATAACATCTATAAAATAATGTTAGAATAACTTGATCCTTATTAAATCCATACGAGAAACCTCCCAGAAAAATTCCCATCTTATTTCCTTTTAAGGTATTTAACATTAACCAATGCATTATAGAGATATATTAGGGTAACCTGTAGCATAATATGTATCGGGGTCACCCATGATATATGATATATCGAGATCACCTATCACCATCTATAGAGATCAAGTACCATTTCATGAATTTTATTTTATCTTTCACACATTCATAATAAATACCTTACAAAAAACACATGAACCAATAAGTGAATCACTTTCCATTTTCACATAAAACTGAAGAGAAATATCTCTTCTTATTAAAAAATTATTAAGAATTAAAAATTCCCAAAAGAGTGAGAATAATATATTATATAAAAAATAATATTAACTTGTATAAAATTCTTGACAATGAATAATCAATATGACAGTGGGAAAAAGTTATCTAGCTATATATGTCAAAAGCATTCTTTTTTCACTTTTGTAAATAAAGTAAAAATTAAAATATAAGAAAATACTTAAAAATATTCATGTTTAATAATTAGTGAAGAAATTAAAATATATTAGAAAATTATCATTAACAATGATTCAATCCAAAATATGAACATTCATGAAACATTTCAAATAACATTTTTATGGAGGAGAAATAATTTAAAACATTTTAACCAATTTTATAAAAGAAAATACCTTACCTTAAGTCCCGCCTTGCTTTATACATTCTCTAAATCTTAAATAATTAACATATAATAGTTTATATAAATGATTAATATTATTTTAAATATAAATTTCGTCACTATTATTCCTTTATTTCATTTATTAACAAGTTTTATTTTTTTTTACTAAAATGGTTAAAAACACGTTAGACGTTTTGGGGTCATTTAGTTTATAACAACCATACCACATTGGTGCATTGACCACAGTAAAAGGTGTTAGGTATCCATTATCTCAATAAGTTTAAACATGTTATATTTATCATATTTAAACATTTAAAAACTATATTTTATGGTGGTCATTAAAAATGAACCACATCGCTTCATAGATATGATAGTATGAACGTATGCATGGGAAATATTTTTATTTTTATAATAGTTTGAAAAGAAATAAAGTAGATTTTTTTTAAGTTTTATAGAATAATAAATATTTTATACATATTATATTTATTCATTAGTTCCATACATATTACTATCCCTATAAGTTTAAAATTAAAAATGAATCACATCACTTTATGGAGGTGTTACTCCAAATGTACATATGAATGACATTATCATATTTCAATGGATTGAATGGTAATAAAATAAATGATATATTATATTTATAGAAGTATAATTATTTCATTAATATCATACTAATTTTATGATATAAAATTTTAAGGATATATTTGAAGAATATAAAATAATAAATAAAAAGAAAATAATTTGTGAAGAACTATACATCTTGTTATAATAACCTCATTATGTTAATACCTAGAGAATTATTAGGATGATATTATTATAAAAAAGGACCTCTGGGAGGTGGGGATGGATATTGAGATTGTCTTTGGTTAGTAATATTCTGATCTAAGAGGATCTTGAAGCATGTAGAAGATATGAGATGGGGTGTCCTTTAATAAGTAAGGGAGAGGACATACATAGAATTTTTCCAAAATTAAAATATATTACTGTCTTACTCATTGAAAATTCAATAGAATTATTTATATCAGTATAATAGATGCTATATAGTGTTAATATGACTATAAAAGTGGATTTATATATGCTTATGTCATTTTAACCCATATCATTTTTGTTTTAACCCTTTTATCCCTTTTAACTCTTACCTTTCAAGCTGACTTTTTTAACTAATTTACTATTCATAATGACCCAAAAAGAAATTGGAATCATTTAATAATATTTAAATTATGATTCCAAGTATTTTTTACATTTAATAATATTCAGTTTCCTTATATGGTAGAATTAATTTTAAAATGAACAAGTATAATACGATGAAAGACTATTTTTGAGAAAAAAATGCATTTTTACGTACAAAAATGTTTTTATATAAAAATAAAATGCAATGTTGATTCCAATGAAAATTATTGGATTATTTTTAATAAAAAATAACTAATTAAATTATAAAACCAATACAATATAGAATTTTATTTTTAGATATACGAAAGAAAATATATATATTTTTTGAAAATTATTATTTTCTAATATTCACCCAGAAATCAAGTTTTTTAGAAAATTTCCAATAATTAACTCTAAGATAATAATTTCCTAATGAAATAAAAAATGATATATGTTTTTGAAATTAAAATTCTAAAATTTTGAAATCTATATTTTTTATAAAACCATATCGTACCTGTAAACAAATTTAGTAATAATAAAACTATTTCTTTTTTGATTGATTTTTTTCTTATTATTATAATGAATATAACTATATAAAATAAAATTTATTAATATTAAATTTTCACGAAATTGATTTACTATTAACATTACTTGTTTTTTTACAATAATGTTCAATAATGACCAACTTAGAAATACTTAACATAATTGCTCGATAAAGCATATGTTACATGATTTTCACATATAGAACAAATGATTACATGAGTATTTAAATATTTTTCTATATTAAACGAATTAATAAATAAATATATTTAAATTAACTTGAAAATTATTAAGTTTATTTAGGTATTTACATTGATTTGAATTTACCCTTATTGGGTGAATAATATTGAATTGAAGTTATTTGGTACTTAGAAAGATTAAGATGATCCATGTGTTTTGTCAATAGAAATATTTATTTTAAATTTTAGAAATTAAAGTAAATTGAAAATAAATTATCTATAAATAATTATGATTCAGTGAAACATATTTTATATGCATTTGGGACATGTAATTTCTTTAAGGAAAGACTTTAGGTTGGCTTAAATTGACAAAAAAGGTGAACTTGATCCCAAATTTAGTTTAATCTACTTGGGACCCGATAAAGGCCCCATTAGCTACATAACATACATTATTAGTTACAAAATAAAAACTCTTATAAATTTTAAATCCATAATACCAATAATATATGGAATACATAAGAAATATTATTGTATGAAATTATAGAGTTTTAAACCTCTAAGGAGAATTTCTGCATAACAACAGGTTATGAATGGAGTATACTATGAGTGAAACGAGGTCTAAAATGTATAGGATATTATAACTACATAAAATAAATTGATATTAAAATAATATTTTGTCATAAATTTTAAAATTTAAATGAATACTACAACAAAAAGTTAATTAGGATTTGAAAAGAGATAGAAAAATGACCCTCATATTTTTTCAGCTTCCTAGCCTAGATTAAAACCTTAGAACCAACAAAAATATTCAATATTAAAGAGATAGATATGGGAGAGATTAATTTATTGATATATGAATAGATATATTTGAATTTATTAAAATAGAAATGTAAATAGGTGTGGGTAATTTTAAGTGTGGTGAGTGGAATTTCCTGGAATAAAGTAATGCATATTTTATTTTTTATTATGTGATTAACTACCCCTGTAGTTCACCAATACCTTCCTTAGTTCTATAATATAATTTTTATTCCATAATGATTCATATATCACTATATTGGTGAATTTTATCCTTACTTTCATGTATATGATGTCATATTTACTATATTTCACTATATTTCACCATTTTTCTATATTTTATTTTTTACAAAACAATACCAAATATCACACATTGGATAATTTCTATAACTTTATTAAAAATATGAAATCCATTTTTTCATATTCAACCAATTATCATAAACATTTTATCTTTTATATAAGTGTTAAAAATATGATAAAAATGTGGCATTAGTGTAAATTTTTTTTCACTTCTAAAGAATTGACACTTTAATACTTCTTAACCCCATGATACATAAGCCCTTATCACACTAGTATAATACATAAGGGAAGGTGTGAAATGGTGGTAATTTGATGGGGTGTTTCATCCAATATTGATCTAGTAGTGATTTCCACTAACTATAACTTCGCTTAAATATAATTCCATTCAAACCTTAATTAATGATGTTCTGCTTGAGCTTGTTTTGGGGAAACCCTAGTAATATATGATCCTTCCCAAGGTATAAAAAAAATCATTATACGGGATGATTTTATTGGTTGAGGCATTTTTACCCATTTTACATCAATTATTTCATCATTTCCCTAAATTTAATCTAATTTTAATGGTCACTTTATAATAGCTACACTATTAATGGTCATAATTACAAAAAAAAATAATTCCCAATGGTCATGTAATTGATAGAATTACTTCCTATAAATTCATTCAAAAAAATCCCCTATATAAGACTTCTAATTTTTAGTTCTCTCAAAATGTTGATTTTCTAGCTTGTATTACTCTTCTTTTGTTTGTTCTTTCAATGAATGTGATTTTTATTAGAGCATATGAGGTATAATACATCTAAATTCCAAATGCATTTTTTCTATTTTCCATTATTAGTTATAATGGTCTTAATAAATTTTTAACTTTTATTTGTAGTATGTATTTTCTTATATTTTTGTTATTTATTAATATAATTTCTAAAGTATTACACTACATCTAACAAGTAAATTGATAATCAAAACCAAATATGATCATCTATAAATCATCATAAAATCTCACCACTTTATCTATGTAAGTATTTTCAAAAAATTTCCATTTAAGTCTACTTATTAATTAAAAATAAATTAGAGGGTATTGTTATTCGATAAAATATAACCCAAATTACATCATAAAATCTATGTACTTGGTGTAAAATAGTCACAATATAAATTGAAATATCATCTTATTTCCACATTAGAGTACTTAGTTGTTGTGAAAAACTTGCTAGCACCTAATGTTAAAACTTAACCCATTGACTGTTTGGGATTTTTGTTACAAACTCAAATTCTAACTTCTTTATGTTTTTAAAATAAAACAACCTCTTTAGAGTATAATATATGTTATAGATTTCAAGATACATCACCACACTTGAGATATGGTATTTTTGAAGGATCTCCTATCATATTCTACAATGAATAAATTATATATTTTGAAACATGACTTGATTATCCGTACCTTGAAACCGACTGTCAATAGAATAATTGTGAACAATAAAATATCTCAATCCTCTATATGAGGATATCCCCATTGAAACTTCATCAGTTGAAACACCAAAAAAAAGATAGTCATTTTTTATAATAATAAATTTCACAACACAAATCTCTTAAACCAATATATATTTCTTTTAATTATTCAATTATTATACATTCCTCACATGAGTCTAAAATAATCACCATATGATCTATGGATCGATTCATTTTTAGTCACATTAATTTTTCATGAATTATAAGTAATTAAAAATTTATAATTTTATATACTCCACCAATATTCTCAGTCTCATTTTTGGGAAAAGAGAAACTTAAAACTTTTATGAATTTGAAATAACACAAAATGATCTTTTGGCCAGTAATTTCTCCATAATTTATGATGAAAAACTATTATTTCAAGCTACTAATATTAAGTGGAATAAACATGATCATGATAATTTAACTATCAATAACTATAATTTAAAAAAGATTATATCATATATCATTACACTTCATGATACCTGATGAGTTTCATCATAATATCCCTATAAGGAAATAAAATCAATACATAATAAAATAATTAGAGTACTTGTTTAATTATCTTTTAAACACCCTATTGTTGTTTTTTAATTATATAACCAAGAATATTCATACCATTTCATAGTGAAAGTGAACATATAATTTTATAAAATTGAAAACTCAAACAAAACATTATTTAATAACCTTCAAATTCTATGAAACTCTTAACCTTAGAAATATTATTTGGTGTTTTATAAAAAAATATTTAATCTTTTATAGGTTAACTACGAGACCTTTCTCTGCTACAATATCACTTATGAAATGAAATTATCAAGTCCAAAATTAGTCCTTTCATAGTTTCCTATACAACTAATGTCACCTCATCATGATGCTATATATAATCCTTCCAAATATTTGAATAAATAAGGATGTTATCAATGAATAATATATAAAATTTTTCTAAATAAGGTTGTAAAATACCATTCATTAATCCCATAAATAACTTTATATAATTTGTAAGTCCAAATGGAATCATAAATATTTAAGTGTCAATACCCCAAAAATAAATACATCTTTGAGTGGTTAATATTTTATATTATCATTTAATGGTAGAATATTTTAAATCAATCATTGAGAAACTACACACACCTTTCAAATGATCAAATAGATTTTCAATATATTATAATATATTTTTTTTCTTTACAATTACTTGGTTCAAACATCTGTAGTCTATTCCTAACCTCAATCTATAGTCTTATAATTTTGTATATACCACTAGGGAAGTCCAAATTGATTATATAGGATTTATAAATCCAACATGTAATTAGTTATTTATTTTAATCCTCATCTCCTAAAACTCCATCAACTCCTTTTTAAGCATTTTGTTATTCCTAGTAGAGAGTGCAGCTATATTTATTGGGGGAGAGGGAAAATTAGTGTAAAAAATTTTATATTGAATAAATAAAACATTAACTTTTACCCCATTTAATGTTATTTGAATCTCTATATCTATTCTTATATATGGATTTGATTTTGGGACCTAATAATTAGTAGCATTTTCAATGAAAAATAATGATAGAAGAAATAAAACACAAAGATTTTTACAAGGTTATGTCCCAATATAAGAAGCCTTCAAATTTATTTGAATTTTTGTTATCCTGGTATATAGATTCTACATGAATAATATTTTTATCAATTACAAGTAGTTTCGGGTCATTATCATCTTAGTGACATAGTGCATCCAACACATAAATGGAATATCATTGAATAATCTGACACACATGAGTTTACAACAATTCATTAAACCTCTTGAAGAAGATCAACAATCCCTTAAATAGTTCACTACATCATATAGATGATCTTTCTCTTCATGAATAGGTCTTCAAATACCTACTTTATATTTTAGTAATCCAGAATGCATGTCATCCTTGTTCTCCAACTTCAAAAAACATAAATTCTAGAGAACTCACCGTTGAATAATTCAATGTCTATAACTTCGCAAGGTAGGAGTTTGATGTTTTAATTTCTCACTCTCTTATAGTTCACTAAATTTTATAAATTTCAAGCCACTTATTCCAAATTATATGTTCTATTATTCTCAAAACTTCAATGCAATATATCTTTTAGAATTTACTTGGTTGGATTTCCTTTTTCACCTCTCAATATCTCAACTGTATCTATCCCTCATCACAATTATTTATTCTTAAATTAAATTTCCCTTTACATAACCAAGAATCCTATTCTAAAATAAATAAACATGATCTTTGAATTTGAAACTCATACTAACTCAAAGTCATCAGTTAAACACCATTAATCCTTATGATAATAACGGAAATTGAATTCATCAATACCTATATACATCTCAATGTTAATAATCTTAAAATATTCAAAATATTTGTCTAGAATAAAAAACTTTAAATCATGATTTTTTTATCATTTTAATGTATAGCTCAACCTCTCCCACTGGTAAAAAAATATTTTAACATCATTTTTTTTTCAATTTAACATCATTTTTATCTAATGTAAATGTAACTGATGTTGTAAGTATTATTTTTAATTTAAATCATATAAAATGAATATAAAATAATTATTTTGATGTCTTTAGATGTTTTTAATCTAATAAATGACGTTATTTTTTTTTGGAATTTAGACATCATTTATTTTTATAAATGGTGTTAAAATCCACTTATAACACCAATTGTAAGAAAAACTAATGTTAGAAGATACTTTGGAGATTGATTATCAAAATAAAAAGTGTCAAAGGTGGGGGATTTGTTTTTTTAAATAGATGTAATTTAATTTATTGGAAGAAAATTAGAGAGATATGAACTAGATAACTGTAGAAATAAATGATAACATTAAAAAATAAACATAAAACCTTGACTTAATTTCCTTTCTTATTGAAATGTCCTTCAATTCTATATATTGTTTTATGATATTCATATTCTATTAAGAAAAAACTCATCTAAAAAACTCAATTTTTTTGAGAAAGGAATTTTAATGCATGAATGATAAATTTCATGTGGTGACATTATCTTCTCAACATGATTAGAATAATTATTCTTTATCATAAAGAAATCATTAAAAACATTATGGATAAATAAAATAAAAAATAAAAATTATTATTAATAGTAGAAAAATGATAAATACCATATTGAAATCGTCAAATAATGATGTGCTGAAATATTTATGAGAATTGAAGGGGAGTGAATTAAAATTTAGAATAAAGAGAATGAAATATTATATAATTAGATAAAAATGATGGATTGTGATAAAAATAAAAATTTGGAAAAAATTTAAAAATTGAAAACACACTATGAAAAATGTGTGTGTACATTCAAAAAATAAAAAATTTTCATCTTCCATGTGACACATTTTTAATAAATAATATAAAATTATACTGGAATGATCTAAAATTTTTAATTTCCATATTACAAGAGATTTTAATGTTAGTTATTTAGGTAACCAAACTTAGAAATTATCCATAAATGTGGTTTTGATGTCATTTTTTGATATAAATAATGACAAAACCATAGAAATATATAGTTTTCACCTCAGTTATATCAATAACCATCATCAAAACCCAACTATGAAGGGTTTTGATGTTTGTTTTTAAAATAAATGATTTCAAAACCCTTCAAATATTTTTTTAACGGTTATTGATATAACTGACATACAAATCTTATTGTGAAATCCATATTTTTTATATTAGTAGTCACACTGAGTTTGATTTCATATAAAAGTATTTTTTTTATAATATTCTAGTAGTGTAACATTCATATAATTTACTCAGAATTTTCGGCATTTATAACAATCTTTATCACTATATTAACATTACTAAATCTTTCCATAACATAAAATTTTTAACACATTATTCCATTACATATGTTCATTTAGTAATCATCCTTATATTGATCTAAAAATTTATTCAAACTTTGGATTCCTTCAACCCTGAATCTTAGTATAACTTTTTATTGACATAGATTCTGATCATCTCATTTTTCAACCATATGGACTTGGGAAATTTTTTATTTCTCCAATCATCTAATTAATATATCTTCATGTTATTACTTCTAATTAGAAATTAACTATATCCCATCCTTATAGAATCTTGATTGCAATTTTCAATACATATAAACCTGTATTAATATCACACATTGGAATTACCGGTACCAATGTGATCAACATAACTGATCGATCCTATGTAAGATCATAAGAATCCTATTTCTCAATTATTTATCTAGACTCTAAACTTCCCTTTTGTTTGTTATAATTCAAAAGTATCCCTTGATTCCAATTCTAAAAATTTAAATTATACATTCTAGAATCCACATCTTCAACTCATCTAAGCTTCTGGTTCCTCCATATTCTCAACACTCTGATCTATAATTCATACTTCCGAAACAATTTCCTTTTCTTCAACTAAAGTCATCCACCAAACTAAATACCTCGAGTGCTTCTACCTTTTTTCTTTCTCAAGGTCGGTCTTCTATCTTTAGACACTTCAAAACATCATTAATATGTGGGACTAAATTTCCTCCAATAAGTCTATATTTTTTCAAGTGAAAAATTCATGTTGCTCTGGAACCAACTCATCTTATTGTGTTTTAAATTCCACTTATTTTTATACTGACTTGTATTTGGATGAAACATTATATCACTAAAGATTATTAAGAACCCTCAACTTTTGGTGCAAAATTCCATATCAATTTATAACATTGTAATTTTTTATTTAACTCAAATGAATCATATATTTCTTTAGTAAGTGTAATTTATATTCCTAAGGAAGATCAATCTGTTCATCATAAAAAATAATGTCTTGACCACTTAGATAGTTTGGTCTTTATACAACTAACAGTTTCCTTATATTTTTATTATATTGAAACATAGAATCAGTATTTCATGTTCCATTGGTCCACCTCATAAGTAATTTAACACATAATGTTTTTTCTAACTAATGGATCCTACATTTTTTTATACCCATTTCATAAGATAAAGTTACTCTCAGAAAATAATATCAATCTTATTCCCTCATCCAATTTTCAATCGGCATCATTAGGAACAATCTTTCATATGAAAATATATATCTCATGTATAACATAAAATTATTTACTTTTTTAGTTGAAGCATACAAATCTTATTTATTTTATCTTCCAAACACTTTGGTTTTTGGTCACCTGATGACTAATATATCTTATAATTTAGAAATTCTAATAATCTCACAATCACAATTCATCATATGAAATTTCATTCTATAACTCATGGTCAAGCTTCATCCATCCCAGATGGATTCTCATGCCCTTAATTTAAATATAGATTCCACTAATTTCAGTAACTGTTAACTCTCATCAATCATTCACACATAATCTTATCTCAAACAATCATTAGATATACATACCACTCTAATATAATGTTGTGTTAGTAAATTCATCTCAATTATTTTTCTTTATAAACAATTTATTTCTTTATTACATCTGGTGGTCTACTCTCTCATATCATCTAGAAATATTATACAACATTTCTCATTATCACCTACCATATGTTGGTATACTGAATTTATGTATTCCATCTTCTATAGAACTAACTTCTAGAGTAATAACTTCCAAAACCCCAATAGACAGGTCAAACAACATATTCAATATCATTAAAATTACACACCAACTTTTCTAACTATTGAAGACTATTATAAAACAATAAAAACGTCATCATGACACTCCCTAGGTATCTTCCATTTTCATCTTTATATTTTTTTCAATAAAATTTTTAAATTAAATTCAATGAGTGTTTATCCTCTTATTTACTATAAATTCCATGGATTCACTTGTGGGGAAAAATCAACTCATACTTCTCCACTATTATTCTCCCCCACTTATTTTTATATTGAACTAAAAACATGACTTGATGTTTTAAGAAAAGTAAAAAATGAATTTCATTAAACCAATGTGTCCCAAATTAAAAAAAATCTAAGTCTACATGAACCATGCTCAGTTTAGAAAACAAGATTAATTAAATTATACATCACATTTGTCCAAAATACAATAATTGAGTGATAAAAACTCAAAAATATTCTATTAGGGGATAATAAAAATATATTTCATAGTAATATCGTACATCCATCTTAAATAATAGATTAAAACATTAAAACCCCAAATTAGGTTACTACCACCTTGTCATGACATTTTTCCTTTGTCATCAAAGTAAAAACTCTCCCCCTTAATCTTAGATTCATTTTTATACTAAGATAGGAAAAATACCAATTTATCTAAAAAATGAAAGAATCTTAAATATTCAGAATTTATATATCTAGAAACAAATCATCAACAAATTTATCAATTTCATCTGAAACACTATTTTCTGAGACTACAATGTATGAACACTCCTATTTTTGGTTTTCTAAAATTTATGATTTTACACTTCCACATAGAAGACATCGAGAATAAAAAAAATCCAATTTTACCCCATCAAAGAGTGAACTACATATTCCTTCGTCATCATGTATGATACTCCTTGAATTGTGTTATAGGGAAACTCTTATTTCAATCTCAGAAGTGTAATGCAGGATAGATATCTTTTGAAATCTGGTTAGACATCCATGAAACTCATTAATCTAGGTATCCCAATAGATATCATGATATTTAATTCCATGTTCAATGAAAACATTTGAAACATATGAGGGAAAAAGGTGGATTTTACTTTGTCTCTTAATTAGAGTAAAAGGTTGGAGAAGTGTTTCTCAATTTGGAGATTCCATTTAAATTAAATTCACTTTAATTTATGTTTTCACTCTTAGTCTTCCAATCACTAATCACCTTGAAATGGTTGAGATTTTTCTGCTTTAATTAAATCTTCACATTACATAGAACATTAATTTTAACTTTCACTACTAAAGTACATTAACCCTTATTTTATTTTTCTCAAAACTCCCATGTTTCATCCAACTGTTCTTTACAAACTTTCATAAAAACCTTCAAAACAAGTTAAAATTTCTTCTTGTGTTGAGCAACTCTGGTATCATCTAAAAATTTATTCCTTTTTTTCAAAATCTTATCTTGTAATGTTAACGTTGTTGTACACTTATAAGTAAAGTTCCTATACATATTACATCTTCAACATGACAAATTAACCAATGGTTAGTTAATCATCAATTGTACTGTTTTATGAGCTTAAATTTTTTATTTAGAACATTCTTCCATTAACACAATCCTATTATTTTTATTTTGGATTGATATCTTCTATCATTATATATTATTTAAGTTATCTTGAATATTCATGGAAGGTTTTGAAATATTAGTGTAGTGACCTTTTCTTCTATAATATAATTATATTCTCTTTGGTGTGAAAACGTCTATTACTTTTTTATTGGGTGCATTCTATTTGGAAACTTATATTATTTACACCCAAGGAAGACTTACATCCAACCTTACATTCATTTATATTTTGATTTTATGGCCTCCTTAGGTTAATGGAAACTGATTTATTCTTGATAAATGTAAAACATCACCCATCATCACCATGAACACATTCATTACAGCTTTCACATTTTTTAAATAGTTTAAAATATATTTTATGTAAAATAACTTACCTTATTTTTTGAGTGTTGGTTATAATTCGCTGAAATATTATCAAATTCCATTTTTATCCCCCTAAATTTTTGTATCCTTTTTAATTTGGTAGTTTACATGTTATTCCAATAGTTAATTTCCTTATGTCTAAACTTTCCAAAAAATAGTAATATCTAAAAAATCCTCATTTCTCCCTTTGTGGTTTAGTCTTAATAGGAGAAGTATCTTTATCTTCTCATGTGTGAAAATAATTCTTTTGGACATATTATGGTGAATAAATTCTTTATATTATTATTTAATTATCATTAATATAAGTGGTGGGTGTTTTAATTTCCTTATCTACCCATATTTATTAGGAACTTGAGTTGTTTTTTGTTCTATTCAATGAATTATAATTAGTGCAAAAAAATTTATAGAACTTGGAGTTACCTTTTTTCTGTGATCTTGAAGAAGATACATCTTCAACTAAATTCAAGATTATTATTCCACTAGAATGAGACTTTTTTGAATTGGTAATATCTTTAATAATTATTATAGTGGCTATTTTATCAATTTTACGTGAATATTAAAATTAATTAACTTTTATGTTTCCCAATTTTACTTCTATATCATGAAATTTTAAATTCAATGTGTTTTTTATCATCAAGTGATTTACTTATTTGTCCCATTTAACTTTTATCTTTTGAATATATCTTTAATGGAAATTCATTTCTTCAAGTACATAGTTTTAAATCTCCATTATACATTTAGATTTAACTCCCAACCAATAATTCTTGACATTGACTGTAACTTCTGCTGCATGAATCATTTGTTCAAAAAAATTCTTAAAGACTAATTTCTCCAAAAAAATTAAATGTAAATATTCATCAACTAATTAAATATTTTTATTTATCAAGGGAATATATAGATTCTCTACTAAAAATATCATTATCAGTTACATGTGTCATGGGGTCGTTATCATCTAAGAAAAAAAATGTATCCTACACATAAAAAAAATCTCACTCAATTATATCGAATATTATCACTTTAGAAAAATTAATTTAAAATCTTGAAGAATAATACCAATATACTCAGGATATCACTACATCCTATAAAAAATATTCCTCCTCACGAACAAGAATTTGGTTTCCATATATCTTATAGTACACCATCATGCATGTCATCCTTATTTATTAACTTCTATAAATTTTTCATTCACAGATATCACCTTCAAGTGCTTTAATACCTAGAACTTAAGTATGGAGGGGTCATATTTTTTTATTTCTCATTATTTTCTAACTTCCTATATTCTGGAAAAATAATACATCTTCTTTAGAAACACAAGTTTTTGTATTCTAGGAAATTTGAACGAATATATATTTTGGAAGAAACATGGTTGTTTTCACTTTTTACCCTCTAAATATCTCATAAATAGATCTACCCCATCATCATAATAATTGTCATAATCTTCATCATTTATTCTTGAATGAAGTCCTCATTTATTTAACTAATCATCCTCTAATAAAATTTGGGAACATTGTCTCTAAATTTGAAACTCCCACTTACTCAAAGTGTTCATTGAATCATATTAAATGCTTATGATAATATTAGATGTTGACTTCATCAAAAAAAACTTTCAAAAGGGTGTAATCAATCTTCATATCCTTAAAAAATCTAGACTAGAATCATAAAATTTATCTGGTGAAATTTCTATCTTTTAACATCAATTTTATCATCGTCAAAATTATTTTTAATTCACATAAAAGTAAAGCCTCTTGGAATATTAAAAAATTCTATGTTTTGTACACTTTACTCAAAATATATACTTCAAGATATAACTTTATCCCGGTATCAACATCACTCAATATTTGTAAAGCCTTTGAAACAATTATCTCATTTTTCCATTACTCGTGATCTTCTAATATTCATCCTTCCATTTCTCTAAAACAATGTTCAATCTTCGGTTTCTAGAAACCCATTATACTATAATAAGTTCTGATCAACTCATTTTTTGATCATATCATATTTTTAATGTCTATACATGGGAAATTAATTATTTTTTCTATCATCCAATGAATTTATATTCTTATTATCATTTCAAATCAACAATTTATTATATCCTAGTATTTCTGACTTCTAATCATCACCTTTCACATATACGAAATTGGATTACTCTAAATATTTGGATTTACACACACCAAAGTGATCAACATAATTTATTGTGCCTAATAAAGATATTTAACATCAAATTTATCACTTCTTTCTTTTTCTTATGGACTTTACTTCTATTAATGAAACTTAAAAATCATCCATAGATACCGTTTCTATAGATTTTAGTTACACATTTTGGACTCCTCATATTTCAATCATTTCAGATTTTGGTTATTTCATTATCTCAAAACTAGAATTAGTCATTTTATATTTTAAAACTTTTATATTTCATTATCCCATGTTATCTGCATAACTGACTGCTTCTGGTCCTTCTACCTTTGGTATTCATCATGGTTGGTCCTTTATCTTTCGACACATAAAAAATTCATCAATATGTTGGAATAAATTATCATTCAACAAAGTTTTATTTAAATCCTTGAAATTTTCATATTCCAATTGTTCAAAGTCATCTTCTAGTGTCTTAAATTCATCTTTTTTATTTATCTAATCCATTTTATTTTGATATCACAGATTACTGAAGCTTCTTAGGAACCCTCAAATTTTGGCGCAACTACCTTCATAAGCTCATCCCATTGGATTTGATTATTTAATTAAGTATAAATCATAGTTTTCACGAGTAATTGTGATATATTTTTATTAAATATCAGTTTATACATCATATTAATTAATATATAGACCACTTAGATAGTTTGGTCTTCATATTTGTTATAATTTCTTTATCTTACGATTAAATTTCAAACCAGATTCCATAACTCATCTTTTAGTGGTACACATTCTAGATCATTTTACACATAAAATTTGGATAAGTACTGACTAATACATTTATTTGATACCCATTTCATAAGAGTAAGTTACAATTACAAACACTTTGATTCTACTTCCCTTAGCTATTTTTTACTTCGATTCTTTGGAAAAAATATTCTATATCTAATAAAATATCTCATGAGAGATTTCTATACCCAAAATTTATAATCTGATGAAACAATTACATTCATTACATACATAAACTGATTTTTTATTACAATAACCAATCTCATAATCATATGTTTAGTTTCTTTATAAACTCGGCACATATCGCAAAATCATTCTAGATGAAGCCCTAAAAAAATATATTCAATGTAGACCTTTTATAAGTTCACTAAATACTTCATAATTTCTATGGCCACCTAAGTATATATATTAAATAAATTATGAGTCTATTAAGGGGAGGAATAAGGGGGAAGGAACATAATACATGAAATAATATTGCACATGAGTGAGTATAATCATCATCATCATATCATAAGAACATGTTCATCATTTAAACATGTACGAATCATTTGAAACTATCATGGAATGAGGCATATATATAATAGTGAAACATCATATCATTTTTTTCAAATCCCATAAATAGGTTTCCAATAAAACTAACATTTTTTCATGCATAACATTAGTGTACAAAATAATCATTTCATAAAATGTGAAAAATATAGAATCAGGTTCATTCATAATTAACATAATCTTATGTGATATAACACATTAAACAATGCATTAGAGGGATATATAATTTTTCCCCAATAATAAAATCATAATACGATTATAACAATGCAAGCCACATGGATGAGAAATATATAATAACCATACATAAGAAATAAATACATGAAAAGAATGGGTTTCATATCTATATTGTAAAGCATATTTCAAAGAATAAGCAGAGGATTACAAAAAGATAATAGAAAAAATATTTTTATTCTTTTCATATTAACATAAAAAGGTCATCAGTTATGGTTAGAAGAGTTAATAACTCAAGAGGACACAATGGGATATTTTGAAAAATAAATTCCTTTTAAAATCATTATTGGTGTAATAGAAACCATCTCAAAAAAATATAAGAATGAATATAACTAGGAAAATACAATGGAATAAGTGTAGAACAAAATTTATAATTTACATGGGTATAATCATCTTAAAGGATATTGGTAAAGTGGAAAAAATAAAATAAGTAATTGGGTTTGATAGTTCCTAATACTTTAGGTCTCATTTAATTTCATCAATTTTTCATATACAATATAAAATACTTTTGTTTATTAAAAATTGAATCAAGAGGTGAAATATAATCATTTATATTATTTTTTATTAATGATAATCATTGTAATTTATTTATTATAATTTCATTTTAATAGATAATGGATTTAATACAATTTTTTTTAAATTATCCCATTTTTCTTTAATTTCATAATTTTGATTATTTTCAACTAATCATTTTGAAAAATTATTTAATGAAGAATATAATACATAAATATAAATTTATATTACATAATCTATAAAAAAGTCCATATTTGATGTTATAAGTACAGAAATAAAAATATCCCTATTGGAAGATGAAACGAACCATTATCAGGACATTTCAAAAGAGAGATAAATTGATAGAGAGAGAGTATATAATATAAAACTATATAAGATCACGAACATTTAGAGATATTTCATGCATATTTTAAGTTACTATTTAGACATGTTTTTCTGATACATTGGTTGAGGCTTGTCTTGGATACATTCAGGAAAATTTTGGATGTTTTTGGAGGGTTTTTGGGCAGTGCACGGCTGGTGCATAGTTTTCCCAAACCGTGTGTCAAGCGTAGAAGACTGTGAATCCTTGAGATAATAGGAGTTTCATGGTTGGAACTTGGTTTTTCAAACTTTTCACCCTTTGAATAGGAACTGTGCACCCCTAAGGAGAGTCATATGGTTAAGGATCATGGTTTGGAAAATTGTGCACCCATTTTAATGAAAATGAACTTGTTGATTTTTAATCCCATTATAATTTATTTAAAATACCAAAAAACACAGTTTTATTCCCTAATCTGACCAACTTGAACCTAAAACAATTATTTCAAATTCATATAATCTGGAGAGGATTCTTAGGCTCAGACAACATTCTTGACAAATCAAAGATCTATTTGATGGATTGTCCACCCTTCCATATGTGTCTTCTTCTCCAATTTGTTATCTTTATCTCTCGTATCTCTTTCAAAATAAATAGAAATGAATTAATCCCTAGTATAGTTAGTTTTATATCTTGGTTTTGATGTTGCTGTTCTGTTTGAACTTAATTTTTTTTTTGGTTCTAGATCTATCATGTCATTGTTATTTTTATCATTCCACTTTAATCTAATAATTTTTAGTTTGGTGAACCTATGTGATTGATCTTTAGGTAGGTTTTCTAATTTTAATTCCCATAGTGTTGATTATAATTTATTCTATATGTTTTTGTAATTAAAATTTCCACATTGGGAAATTACATTTTGGAATTGAATTAATCAATCAATTATTGGAATTATGAAATTAATCAATTAATTGGATTGTGAAATTGGTTTATTAATGTTATTATGAATTGGTTGATAATGGTAATTAATAGATGGTTGGATTAAACTTGTTGGGTTAATGGTTTATATGACTAAATTTTGATAAATGGTTTAATGGTGAACTTTTTATATTATTAATACATGTGATTAAATTGAGGAACCATGTTTTCAGTGATGAATTGAAATGGTGTTCCATGATAATAATTTTTGATAAGTGGTTTAATGATACTTTCCCATGATGAATATGATATATGTGACATAGTCATTATTGATAGATAAATGGGGTGTATGATAAGAGATGATGTTAAAAATACCGATGGGGTTCCATACATGATGTTCTAGACCCCAATGCTTTTAGGTGAATATTATTATATAGGATAGAAACTGATGCTCTAGATACCCATGAGGTGTGTGACATGGACCGATGCCCAAAATACCCTTGTAGTGATCGACCTAAAGTTCTAGGCTAGTCAAATTGGATTTGGATAGGCATTCCAAGTATCAATGGTTTAAAATTTAAATGAAATAATAAATTAAAACCTTTGAGTTTGTGATATATGGTTTATAATATGACCCAAGATGAAGCATATATTGTTTCTTCGAGTGTCTTCATGAACTTGGGTATTTATGTGGTTATTTAAATAATAATTTTAAATGTGAAACTTTTTTACTTTTTTATATTAATTTATTATTTATAAAACTTTATACATTTTTATTGACATGAAATTGTTTTAGACACTATTGGTGGTGGACTTCTATATTTTACTAACACCCTACTCGAGTTTCCTGATTAATTCCCAACTAGACTTCTTGTTTGCGGGACATGATAATAGAGAGAGTCCAATATTAGATGGATGAGTTTGTATGGATCATGGATAAGGGAACTGGATTTTATGTCAGGACTTGATTTGGAGTGTATGTGTGTCTTTATTTTTGTTTTTCATTTGACGCTTGACATGTATATGGAATGACATATCTACTTCTTTAGTTTTGTTATTATTTCTCTTTTTTATCTCTTTAGTTGATAATAGTTTGTATTGGTTATAAAAACCTTACTGGGATGTTACAAAGTGGTATAAAAGTAATGTTTTATTCTCTTTATTTTATCATAAAATTTGGGAAAGGTAGAAAAGAAGTTTTGATGAGTCAGGCCTCAGTAAAGAGTTTATTCACAAGAGTAGCTAACCCATGTGTGGGGGTAAAATTCAGGTGCCCATGGTGGGATTTTTGTTATTTATGTGTATTTTTATAGTTGGATATTATTTTACATTGAGTTAATCCCTTATTGGGTTTTATTATTACTATCTTTTTGATATTTTTTCCATGCCTCATTATGGAATGAGAGTTTTTTATAATTGTATCATGATAGGCACTTAGGATTTATTATGACATGCACCATTTTAGGCACACACAGGAAAATATGTTTTTGGTTGATTTTTTTAAAAGAAAATGATTTTATTTTATAGTTTTACATAAACAAAAATAGTGACTAATAATAAATTGATAATAGTAAATTATGTTAAACGCGATAAATTAAAGTGGATAAATTGGTGTTTAATGAGAAACATGATTTATGTATTTTTTACCCTATGTTATCCCTAACGTAGATGTTGGATAGTTATTGGTAGTGATAATCCCTCAGTTTTTACTATGTTTTAGGGTATAGTGGGTGTCTTGTTATGAATTTATGTAATTACCTCTTTTGAGAACGTGATAATGTTATGTAATGTGTCCTAAGATGTAAGTTTTGAATTGTAGAGATATGCCTCCAGGATAATTTTTCTTGATAGGATGATAAGAGGACAAGTCTAGAAAGGTGCCCCCATTATTGGAAGTAGATACACTAATAGTTCTGGGGTTAAGGAGTCGAATAGAAGTTCTATGAGAACATTTATCACTTTATAGTGTTTAAAGAAAGTGAATAAGGTGATGGTTGTATAGAAACTTTCTAACTTGACACACGAGTTATATTTACATCACTCTCCAACTTTCACTAGAGTGGGTGAACCTGAGGTAGTTGAGTTTTATATTAAGTCTATCCATGTGATCCTTGACCACATAGAAACTCCTACTGAGAAAAGAGTCAAAATGGATGATTATATGTTACATAGTTCAGAGAAGTGTTTGTGGGACATAAAGACTCAGGATGGAAAATTTGAAAATATATAGTGGAATGAATTTTAGGAGAAGTTCATGGAGAAATTTTACCCTAATACTCTTAAGCAGGAGAGGGAATTAGAGTTCATGAGGCACACCCCGAGGTGTATGTTCATGATGGAATATTCTGGCCGCATTATTAATTAGAAAAAACTCATTCAAGTGTTAGAAGAAGATGAAGTGACTGTAGTGAAATTTTTTTAGGATGGAACTAAATTAGTAATTAATTCCCAGGTTAACAACTTCAACCAATTTTTTTATGTGGTGAATTAGGCTCTCATATCAAAGGGGAACATGAAGAATACTTCTAGTAGGGGACATGTTTTTTCTATTAGATGACTTGGTGTTACATATTTCGAGAGTAGGAATCATCTCTATGAAAATTTTAACTAGGGAGATAAAAATCCGAGTGTCCAGGGTGAAGGATCAGTTACTAAAGATAATAATTGAGTTCTATTCCACCCATGCAGTAGGCTAGGTCACTTTGAAAGATGGTGCCCCATACCATCTATAGAGTATTGAGATTTCTGAACGGTGGGATATATACAATGATCTTGCAGGAACCTATGATAGGTGGGTAAATATGGAGGAGATAAGTAGAATCAGAGTGCAGGAAGAGGGTATTATACCACATATTAGATTATAAGATGGAGTTACACTGGATGTTACGATCGAGGTAGTGGACATGGTACTTCCGTAAAAGAGAGAATATATTAAGAGAGTAGTACAACTCCATGTACTTAGACTGCAACACGTGGTAGAGGGAAATGCAATTGCATGCAGTTGAACCATCTATAGTGGATAGAAAGTCAAGACCATCGATGGATAGATGTTATAACCTCATATCTTCTATAATTTCAAGTACCTAATTTTACACAGGAGCATATATTTCTTTTATATCCTCACAACTTCTGAATGGTTTGAGTCTGATAGTGGAGTTCATGAGTATGGTTGTTATGATCAATACATTTTTGGGAGTGCGGTCGAGAGATATCTATTTATACAAGTGGTTTTATTTCTAGATCAGGGAGTATCTTTTTTTGGGATCTTTACATCCTTAACATGTAAGGATTTGACTTGATTTTGGGTATGGGATGGTTGGTAGAATGTCGAGACCACCTAGATTATTGCGCAAGTAGAGTGAATTTTACATATCACGAGAGAAAAAATTAAGTTCATCATGGAGTGTGGGATATCAAGAAAGATAATGTAGGGACAATTCCTTAGAAATTATGGGAGATCACCACCCAGGTTATAAGTCTATTTTTGGATGATAGGGGTGAGAAGCCTAATGTCTTTCCAGCCATAATGAGCTAGTTCTAGGATATATTTCATTAGGACTTCTCAGGGCCACCACCTGAGAGATATTTTGATTTTAATATTGATATCATGCCTCAGATGATCCAGTTTCTATTCCACTACATAGAATCGAAGCAATTGAACTTCAAGAGCATAATAATAAACTATAATTGTTGACAGATAATGGATTTATCAATCCGAGTACGTCACCTTGGTGTTCTCTAGTCTTGTTTTCAAAGAAGTCTAATCAGACATTATTCTTATGTGTTGATTATCAGAAGTTGAACCAGATGATAGAGAAGTACCAATGTCCTTTTACCCACATCATTGATCCCTTTGACCAATTTAGAGGAGATTATGTCTTTTCCACGATTAGATAGATATCAGGGTATCCTCAAATGAGAGTTCAACCTTCTGATATACCATGGAATGCTTTCATAGGTAGGTATGACCATTATGAGTTCATAGTGATTCCATTCAGGCTAATAGACACTCCTTTTATGTTTATGGGATTGATGAGCTAAATATTCCACCTATACATGGATGGGTTTTTGGTTGTCTTTGTGGATGTAATGTCAGTGTACTCTAACAATCATGAATATCATTCCCAACATCTAGATATCATCCTGAGTACACTAAGATATCATTGAATATATGAAAATCTATATAATTTTCAATTCTGGATCAACATGGTACATTTCTTATGTTAAATATACTTAGATAGAGGTGTGTTAGTGGTCCTAGATAAGGCGTAGATAGTTACTTCTTGGGAGTATCCCAAGAATGTTTTTTATATCTGTAGAATTATGGGTTTGGTGGGATATTATCAGCAGTTCATCTAGGAATTTTACATCATGGAATCACCTATTAAGGTCTTCAAAAATAAGGGGATATATTTTGATTGGTTTGGAGAATGTGAGAATAATTTATAGGATTTAATGAATCATTTGACTACGACATCTACTTTGATCCTACCCAAACTGTGTAAGAAAAATATAGTGTTTGGTGATGCATCTAGGATCAGACATGGAGTAGTGTTGATAAAGGGGGGTTGAGTTATTACATATGGGTCAAGAATGTCTAGACCACATGAATAGAACTACCCTACACACAACCTCTAATTTAATGTAGTTGTATATTCCTTAATGTGATGGTAGCATTTTCCATTTTCAAAAAAATTTACTGTGTATACCGATCACAAGAGTTCAAAGTATATATTTTTGTAATGGGATTTGAATCCATGATATAAGAGTTGGGTTGGGTATATTCAGTCTTTTTATTAAGATCTATCATATACACCTAGTAAGGGAATCCGTGTTGCTCATTCTTTGAGCAGGAAAAATCAGACTCAAGAAGTTCATGTGTTTTTCTCTGAGTATAAGATGATGAACTTACTGGATGAGATGCATGGCGTGGTTTAGGAGGGATTAGTGCAGATGATCCTCGTAGTAGTATAAGTTTAATCCACAAATTTGAGTCGGATAATGGAGAGGTAGTATGAATATCTAGAGTGTTGGGACATAAGGTAAATCCTTGAAGGTGGGGAGACACCTTTGAATTTGAATATAGATGAGGTGAGATTATCTATGTCTAGGCCGGGTAGTTCTTCCTACATGTATGTGTGAGAAGCTCATGCATGAGTTTCATGACTTAAAGTGGGTGGTACAACATATTTTGAAAAAAATGTACTGAGATATACATCGGCATTATTGATGGCTAATCATGAAAAATGTCATTTCAGGGTTTGTGTCATGATGCTACACCTATCAACAACTAAAGGATGGGAATAAACAACCTAGTGGTTTACTAAATTCCATACCCATTCTAGAATGGAAGTGAAAATAATTCACACAAGATTTCATGGTGGGTATCCCGAGTAAACGTTGGAGGAATGATGAAATTTGGGTGGTTATGGAATGACTGACAAACATAGAAAATTTCTTTCATACTTGAGAGACTTTATTAGTGGAAAAGTTGAGGGTTTTGTACATTCAAGAGATATTCCATATACATGGGGTGATGAAGATTATAGTTTTAGACCATGGATCATGTTTTAATCCAATATTTTGGTAGGTATTACAGAAGGTGTTGTGTATCGAGGTATTTTTGAGTACAAATTTCTGTAGGTTCCGGGTGCAGTGGAAGCACGTTGGTGGGTTACCCAACATTAATTATAGCGTTAAACGACGTTCAATCCGAGATCCATCATGATATAAGATGCCAGATCTTTGGAATAGAACGAAGAATGAAAAATAAAAGAGGTGTCCCAGAACCATTGAGATAGTATCATCATATGTTGGTTATAATTAATTTAGTTAATTCATAAGAATTACCTCGGTGGAATTATTTCTTCATTGGAGTCTCCGGTCACGATCCTGTGATCCGTCATTACGTCGTAGAATCCAAGTATAGGATTCCTCTAGTGGCAATCCACACGTGCTCCATGTATCTCTAGACGTCGCCGAAGGGATCTCCGGGTGCTAGCGCGGAAGAACCTTCACTTGCGATGTCCTCCTTCGAGCGCCTTGATCCGGTGGAAGATCTCGCTCTCATTACTTTAAAGCGTTCTTGGTGGAAAGGCAATTCTCTCTTGGCTTGAGAGTATTTTCAAAAACCGTTGTGCAAAACAATGGATCTCATTCCATGAGAATAATGTATTTGGGATTATAAAACTTTGAATAATAAAATGAATTAATTGCCTGAAAGCAATTAATAATTTCATTTAATTCTTAGTAATACCCCATGTCTTAATAATGACACTTGACCATCATTATTACTTGACATGCACCCAACGTATTACGTTTAATATCATTTAATTAAATAAACAATATTTTCTCACGAATCCCGAAAAACCAACTACACGGCGTGTATATAAATATACACGGAATGTACTTTTATTTTTTCATTTTATTTATTTCCTCCACCATATTTATTAGACCTTGAGTAATGGTTATTTATTTCTTAAATAAATGTAACTGCATTACTCGCTAATAAATATATATTATTTCTCCCACAATATATTCTCTCGAATAACTAGTGTTGAAATAAATGAGATCAGGAATCCTTGAATAATTATTAAACCACAGTCTGGAATAATATTTATTTAAGTTGTTAAATTAATATTTAACTGAGATACATGGACACACTTAGTGTGTGACCCTTTAGGCCTCTTTATCAGTGGCATTTGGCGGAGCTTGCCTAAAGTCCAAGGTTAACATCTTGCAACATTCCAAGGCACCCATAGAGAAAGAATTTAACGCCGCAATGACATGTCACCTCCTACGAACGCTTACCGTTTAATATAATCCCTTTGTCTCGATATCTCCAATCAAGCGGGTTTCATGCTAGTGCCATCAACCCATGTGGTCGATTATTCTTTCTTTGACTTCCCGGAATTGAACTCGCCCATACCTTACCATGGCCAAGGATTTATTTAGGCCATATCAATTCCATCAAAGGGCCTGAGATATCTACTTCCGTTATGGAACATAAGGGACAAATCCTTTCTCGCATTATCTATTAATGAAGTATTACTCGTGACGCACCCAACTTATCCTACCTCGTTGCGAACAGTGTGTCGTCACAGTTTTTGTCAATACATCTAAGTGTGCGAGTTGTAATACCCATTAATAATAATCTTAAAGTCTAAGGACCAATACACACGTCCGCAGATAGGAACATTCAATGACACTATGAAATGTGGATTTCCTACTGGTGGGTGTCGTTCTCATAATATCCTCCTGGATATTACCAAGGGCGCACACCCTGAGAAGGTTCCTCAATGTTTTATGATTCCTCACCCCTAATGACCTGTATTATTCGTGTTCTTCAAATAATATCATCCGGCCATAGAACATATATTCAATAGTAGTGTTATGGAACTTCTGGGTTCACATCATAGAAGGGATCCGCTATGACCCATTAATGTAACAAATATCCTTAGGACATTATCACATGCATTGTCACGCAGAAGAACTATCAAGATGTGATAAGGCTTTTATTAATGAATAAAGTACAAAGTAGTTGGTTCTAGACCACCAACTCCAACAGACTCCCACTTGGACTAGAGCCAACTCCTTACAACCTTTAACCCACTATCTATCACATGATATTCATGCTTCTGCTGAGATATGCCTTTAGTCATGGGATCCACCACGTTCTCTTCCATGGACACTCTTCTCACTGCAACTTCACCCCTTTGATAGAAATCCCTCAATAGGTGATACTTCCAGAGTATGTGCTTTGTCCGTTGATGTGACCTTGGATCTTTTTCAAGAGACACCGCTACAGTATTATCACAATACAATGTAATGGGATATTTACTGCTAGTCACCACATCAAGCTCTTGGACAAAGTTCTGAATCCATAAGGCTTCCTTGGCTGCATCAGAAGCCGCTATATACTCAGATTCCGCTGTAGAATCGGCGACAACTAGCTGCTTTGAACTCTTCCAGCTCACAGCTCCTCTATTGAGACTGAAAACATATCCTGATTGTGACTTCAGATCATTCTGATCGGTTTGAAAACCAGCATCAGCATACCCTCTGATAACAAGCTCGTCGTCTCCTCCATACACCAGGAACATATCCTTAGTTCTTCTCAGATACTTAAGGATAGTCTTAACAGAAGTCCAATGTTGTTCTCCTAGATCTGCTTGATATCCTCCTACCATGCTCAGTGCATAGGCAACATCAAGCCTGGTACATAACATGGAATACATGATGGATCCTATAGCTGAAGCGTATGGGATCTTACTCATCCTATATTTCTCCTGTTGTGTCTGGGGACCCATTTTCGTAGAAAGACGTAAGCTATGTGACACTAGAACCAATCCCATCTTGGATTTTTCCATACTAAATCTCTTTAGTATCTGGTCAATGTATGTACCCTGACTTAGTCCAAGCATCCTCTTGGGTCTATCACGAATGATCTTGAACCCTAGAATGTAGGCTGCTTCTCCCAAGTCCTTCATGGAGAAACACTTGTTCAACCAGTCCTTAACTGACTGTAAGACTGGTACATCGTTTCCAATAAGTAATATGTCATCAACATATACTACTAGGATAACGATCACATTCCCATTTAACCGCTTTTAAACACATGGATCACATTCGTTCTTAATGAAACCAAATTCCTTTATGGATTTATCAAATCAAATGTTCCATGACCTGAATGCTTGCTTCAATTCATAAATGGATTTATACAACTTGAAAACCCGTTTATCTTCACTTGGTGTCACAAACCCTTCTGGTTGTGTCATATAGACATCTTCCTGAAGGTTCCCGTTAAGGAATGCTGTTTTGACATCCATCTTCCAAATCTTGTATTCATGGTAAGCTGCTATAGCAAGTATGATTATTATGGATTTAAACATGGAAACTGGTGAGAAGGATTCGTCATAGTCAATTCCTTGATGTTGTTTGAATCCTTTAGCCACTAGCCTTTCTTTATAGGTGCTAACTTGACCTTCCATGTGCAGATTTCTCTTGAATACCCATTTGCATCCAACAGGCTTTACATCAACTGGCTCATTGACCAGAACCCAAACATGGTTTTGATACATGGAATCCATCTCAGAATTCATAGCTTCTTGTCATCTTGTAGCTTCTGAGCTTTCTACAACTTCCTTTTAGGAGATAGGTTCATCATTTTCCAACAATAATGATTCACCATCCTCGGTGACTAGGAAACCAAATCTCTCCGGTTCCCTTACCTCTCTTGAGATCCTACACAGTACTTGTGTTTCTGGAACCTCTTCCACGGGGGTCCTGTGGAACTTGTTCCTATACCAACTCTTGTGTATCTTGAGCATCAACTTTGTCGAATTCAATCTTTCTCCAACTATCCTTCTTGAGGATGTGCTCCCTCTCAATAATGATGGCTTGTCTGATGACAATCACTTTCTTTTCTTGAGGGTTATATAGGTAATATCCTTTCATTTCCTTGGGATATCCTATAAAGAAACACTTCATGCCCCGGGGTGCTAGTTTCTTGCCTGAGAAGGCCTTAACAAACGTCTTGAATCCCCATACACGTGTGTGCGACAACGTGGTTTTCCTTCCATTCCATAACTCGGATGGAATTCCATTTTCCACCTTAGTTGGTACTCAGTTTAATGTGTATAATGCAGTTTGTAATTCATATCCCCAAATGGATAATGGAAGATCTTCATGACTCATCATCGACCTCACCATGACCAATAAGGTGCGGTTCCTCCTTTCACTAACACCATTCCACTATGGTGTATAAGGAGGAGTGAGCTGTGATAGAATCCCAAACTCCCGTAGAAGATCGATGAACTCTTGGTTCAGATATTCTCCACCTCGATCTGATCGAAGCTTCTTTATCTTCTTACCAAGATGATTCCCTACTTCATTCTTGAATTCCTTAAGTTCATCTAAGGCTTCTGACTTATACCTCATTAAGTAGAAAAATCCATATCTACTCAAATTATCAGTAAAAGTAATGAAGTAAGAATATCAACCTCTATATTCTACTAGAAATGGTCCACATACATCCATGTGTACCAATTCTAGAAGCTATGTGGCCCTTTCACCCTGTCCACCAAAAGGCAGCTTGGTTATTTTACCTTGTAAATAAGTGTGACATCTATAAAGTAGTTTTAGCCCAGTTGAGTCTAATTATTCATCTTGCCAGAGCTTCTTCAAGCGCTTCTCATTCACATGACCAAGGCGGTGATGCCACAACTGGGTGATGTATGAGTCATGTGAGTCTATTTTGTTATCGATTTCCAACACAGGGTTTTCATAATTTAATACATACAAACCATTTTTAAATGTGTCATACCATAACATACGTTGTTCTTATAAAAGAGACAACCCTTATTTCCAAACTTGAAAAAAAATCCATCCATATCCAAACAAGATATAGAAATTATGTTCATGGTAACACTAGGCACAAAATAACAGTTTTGTAAAACCAAAATCATGCCTGTTGGCAATGAGAGGTGGTAGTCGCCAATAGCCAACACAGCCATCCTTGCGCCATTGTCAGCTCAAATATCCACCTCTCCTATATCTATCTTTATAAATCTACTTAGTTCCTGCATTTGAATACAGATGTGAGCCCCTCAAGCTGTATCTAATACCCAATGTGTAGAAATAGAAAGATTTCACTCGATAACGAACGGACCTTTAGTGTCCCCACGCTTCTGGATGTAGTTCCTCTTCCAGTGGCCCTGCTTTCCACATACAAAACACACCGCCTTCCATTCCTTGCCATACCTTTGGATCTTCCCCTTCTTGGAGGGATGGTGCTCGGGGGCTTCAGACTGTTTCTAAGTCTTTAGACCCTTTGCCTTGTCCTTCATTTTCTTGTTCACCATAAGGACTACTGTTTTGTCACGCCCCATGTCCTTGTCAACCTGGCGAATCAAGGTCAGAAGCTCTGACATACTCTTCTCTTTTATGCTCATGTTATAGTTGACAATGAATCAAGAGAAGGTCTTGGGTAGTGATGGTAAGATGAGATCTGTACGCAACTCATTCGGGAATTTAATCCCTAAGATGTCCAGGTGTTCAATGTAGCCAATAAGCTTGACAACATGAGGCCCAGCTAGCACAGACTCTCCATGCTTCGTGGTAAACAAATCATTGGAGATCTCACACCTCTCCTGTCTCTCCTTCTCTTGGTAGATATCTTTAAGGTGAGACATGATGCTATACATGTCCATGTTTTCATGTTACTTCAAGAGATCATTAGACATGGCCGATAACATGAAACACTGGACGTCTGTGGCATCATCAATGTGTTTCATGTAGTGAAATAATTCCTCATCACTAGCCTCTTTCCCATGCGCAACTGGAATAGGCTATTCCAGCACATACAATTTCCTTTCGTGGCGAAGGACGACGCATAAACGCCTCTGCCACTCTTGGAAATTAGTGCCAGTGAGAAGGTCTTCCTTCTCGAGTATGGTGAAAAATGATATGTTTGAAGTCATTTTCTTGCCTTTTCTACAAATTAATATGAGCAAAGGTTTATTACATTATTACAAAAATTGAGATAAATAAATAAATTAATACTTATTGGTCTCCCACTATTTTATCAAAATACAATTTCCCTCACCATTGGCTTCAGAATATTCTGTTTCCTGAATATTCGAGTGGAAAGGATCCATATTGCCCTTCGTATTACCCCAACTAGGGCTGGTCAAGCAACTTTAAGGGTTTTAGGTAGGAATTCCAAATTCCAACTGCATTAACTCGTAGCTCCTTGATCCGCTAAGTGGACTCCCCAATCCTGAAATCCTTGTATTTTGGATTTCCTCAACCTTTGCCTCTTGGTCAGACTATGTCCTATTGTGGCAGTCAACCCTTGATGCGGACCAAGTCAATTCAACCCAAAACCTTGAATTATAATTCCCTTATAATTGAAAGCACCCCAACTAGGGTTGGTCAAACACTTTGAACTATGGTTCGATTCTAACCAAGATTATGGAAGGCTATGCCGACTTAATATTTATTTTGAGGGATTTTATCCTTATACGTAAATTTCCATTTTATTATCTTTGATTACATGCTTTTTAATATTAAGTGGGATATACTTAAGTGATTAACCATGTCTAAGATAATATTTACGTATAAGACGGTTTTATTTTAGTTCTATCTTGCATGCTCGTTTAATTAATTATTGTGAGACTGTGACAACACACCCACAATAAATAAACCATGCAACTGACAGAAATAAAATAAATGGTATGATTGTGAGATTTTCTATTGGCTAGTTTATCTAGCGGTTGATAAACTAACCCAAGTCCTAGGGGAGAAACACCTTGAACCTTTCGGGTTCGTGTTTATAGCTTTCTACCTGTCCACCTTTGTATCTCCTTGGATTAGTTTCACCTTGGCTCCCGGCTTGAGCTGCCTCCACTAGCTTGGGAGATCTATTCATTACATATGCATTTATCTCACACACAGGTGAGGGGTAAAAAAGGGGGTTTTACAAAAAAGAATCCTTGGGTGCGCAGACCCTACATATTAATGAGGAGATGGCTCGCATGCCAACAAATTTAATTTAAATAAATAAATTAAAAGAAACCATTCACATACAAAGGTCTCGGTCTTGCTCATGATCATCCATACATGCAACGATATTTACGCATAAATAAATCTAGCATTCAATTCTTTAATTGTTCTTATTTAAGATAAATCATGCTCGAATTAATTAATTATCTTTAATTAATCAATCCTTTTATCTTAAAAACCTTTTCTGAATTTCCTTGAGATTCTCATCCATCATAATTTTAAACAAATAAATTCATTTAAAATTATCCTTGTACGTAACATGTACCTTGGAAGTAACCCGATGAATTCCTGTTCATTATGAAGATGTTAAATTAAACACATATATATAAAACACCTACGACGTGTTGTGCCTTAGCTTTATGCCTGCACCATGGTAAACCTCTCAACGGTTTGTATAATATAATAATAAATTTTAATAAATCTGCGTAATTTGGGTGAGTACACGGCGTGTACTTTTTCTTCACCATCCATTTGATGTACACGCCCGGGGATAGGGCGTCTTAATGTACTTCGGAAATTTTTGGAATACACGGCATGTTCTGTGGGACACACACCCTGTAGTTTCCGTGTTACACGGTTTCTAGCCGGTCAAGCCATGTACGTGGTACACGGCCCAACCCTAACACGAAGGGACTACACGCCGTGTTCATTAGACCACACAACGTGTAATCCCAAAACCATGTGCCACCTATTTCTGGTCAACACACAGTGTCTTAAATTCTTAGAAAGAATCAAATAAACGACCTGATTTGGTGGATCAGTCAATGCATTGAACCTAGACTACACAATGTGTACTTCCGAATACACACCGGGTATTCTGGTGTTGTACGGCCAGAAACGTTTGGCTCCCCCCGGATGAGTTCCTCTAATTTATTTTAATCGAAATTAAAAGAAAAATTTGTTTCTGTGAGGTGAACGAGAAACGAGGGAGGAGGAACAGATCTCGAGATTCATAATTTTAGTACGATTAAACATGAATTGAAATAACTAAATTATTAAATTTTTAAATCACAAAAAAAACTAAATAATTATAATCAACGATATGATCCCTTTGATACCACTTGTAGGTTCTGGGCGCAGCGGAAGCGCGTTGGAGGGTTACCCAAATTTAATTTTAGCGTTAAACGACATTTAATCTAAGGTCCGTCAGGATATAAAATGCCGAATCTTTGGATTAGAGCGAAGAACGAAAAAGAAAAGAAGAGTACCAGAACCATTGATATAGGATCGCCATATATTGGTTATAATTAATTTAATTAATTCATAAGAATTACCTCAGTGGAATTATTTCTTTGTTGGAGTCTCCTATCATGATCCTGTGATCCGTCGTTACGTCGTAGAATCCAAGTATAGGATGCCTCTAGCAGTGATCCACACGTGCTCCACGTATATATTGATGTCGCCGAAGGGATCTCTCGGTGAAATCGTAGAAGAACCTTCCCTTGCGATGTCTGCCTTCGACCGATTTGATCCGGTGGAGGATCTCACTCTCATAACTTGAAAGCATTCTTGGTGGAAATGGAATTCTCTCTTGGCTTGAGTGTATTTCCAAAAACCATTGTACACAACAATGGCTCCCATTCATTTAGAATAGTGTAATTGGGATTATAATACATAGAATAATAAAATGAATTAATTTCCCGAAAGCATTTAATCATTTCATTTAATTCTTAGTAATACCCCATGTCTTAATAATGATAGTTGACCATCATTATTACTTGAAATGCGCCTAATGTATTATATATAATATCATTTAATTAAATAAACAATATTTTCTCACGAATCCCAAAAAAAAAACTACACGGCGTGTATATAAATATACATGACATGTACTTTTATTTTTTCATTTTATTTATTTCCTCTGTCATATTTATTAGACCATGAGTAATGGATATTTATTTCTTAAATAAATGTAACTGCATTACTCACTAATAAATATATATTATTTCTCCCACAATATATTCTCTCAAATAACTAGTGTTGAAATAAATGCGATCAGGCATCCTTAAATAATTATTAAACCACAGTCGGGAATAATATTTATTTAACTTGTTAAATTAATATTTAATTGAGATACACGGACACACTTAGTGTGTGACCCTCTAGGCCTCTTTCTCAGTGGCATTAGGCAGAGCTTACCTAAAGTCCAAGGTTAGCGTCTAGCAACACGCCAAGGCACCCATAGAGAAAGAAGTTAACGCCGCAATGACATGTCACCTCCTACGAACGCTTACTGTGTAATATAATCCCTTTGTCTCGATAACTTCAATAAAGTGGGATGCATGCTAGTGTCATCAACCCATGTGCTCGATTATTATTTCTTTGACTTCATGGAATTGAACTCGCCCATACCTTACCATGGCCATGGATTTATTTAGGCCATATCAAATCCATCAAAGGGCATGAAATATCTACTTCTATTATGGAAGAGAAGGGACAAATCCTTTCTCGCATTATCCGTTAATGCAGTATTACTCGTGACGCACCCAACGTGTCCTACCTCACTAAGAATAGTGTGTCGTCACAGTTTTCGTCAATACATCTAAGTGAAAGAGTTTTAATACCCAACAATAATAATATTAAATTCTAAGGACCAATACACACGTCCATAGATAGGAACATCCAATGACACTATGAAATGTGGATTTCCTACTGGCGGGTCTCGTTCTCATAATATCCTCCTGGATATTACCAAGGTTGCACACCATGAGAAGGTGCCTCAATGTTTTATGAGTCCTCACCCCTAATGACCTGTATTACTTGTGTCCTTAAAACAATATCATCCAGCCATAGAACATATTTTCATGAACAGTGTTATGGCACTTCTGGGTTATCATCACAGTATGGATCCGTTATGACCCATTAATGCAACAACAGTCCTTAGGAAATTATCACATGCATTGCAACGTAGAAGAACAATAAAGATGTGATAAGTCTTTTATTAATGAATAAAGTACAAAGTTGTTGGTTCTAGACCACCAACTCCAACAATTTCAACCCACAGAAAGATGGGAAGTCGAATCGTACTATTCAGGTTTTGGAGGATATGCCAATAGTGTGATTTATTGACTTTCAAGGGACTTAGGAGAAGAATCTAGATCCTTTTGAGTTATCTTTTGAAAATAATTATCAATAAACTATTCATATGGAACAATATGAGGCTATTTTTGGTAGGCCATGCCGATTCTCTATGCTAGATGGAGGTAGGAGAGTTAGAGATATTGGGATCATGACTCGTGTAAGAGACATTGAAGTATGTTCAACTGATTCAGATGCATATGGATATAACTCAGAGTAGGTATAAGTTCAATACTAATGGAAATTGATTACCCCTTGAGTTTATAGAGGGTGATCATGTGTTTCTTCTGGTTTTGTCTATATTGGGTCATAGTAGGATTTAGAGATAGGGAAAGTTGGCACCCTAGTATGTTAGACCCTTTTAGATAGTGGGGAGAATTAGGCTAATGGAATAATGAATGTATCTTCCATAGTGGTACAATTATCCGAATTATGTTCTTCATATGTCATAGATTTTTCTATATCACTACAACCATTATCTTGTGATTGAGGTTGATGATGTTGAGCTTGAGACTGATGTGTCCATTGAGGAGCATTAATTCGTATTATGGATCTTAGTGAGAAAGTGTTGTAGTGTAAGACTAAGATGATAAATTGAGTATTGTGGATGCATAGAAATGTTTAGGAGGAAATATGGGAGAGATAATAAGATATATAGGCTCTGTAGCCTGATCCTTTTACCTCAGAATCATAGAGATGCTTGGGAGTAAAACTCAAGGAAGAGCTATTGTAAGCTGTGAGGATTGTAAGATCCTGTCCTTTATGGAGATGTCTTATACTAATTTTTAGAGACTCTTTTTCATTGTTTCAGTTATTATTTATTTGAGGATTGTCTGGGGTGAGTTTAGGATAATTTTGGATGTTTTTAGAGGGTGTCTGGGAAGTGCATGGTTGGCACATGGTTTTCCCAAACCATACGACCAATCCATCCAACCCTGCACTATTGAGACAGTGGGGTCTGCACTGTTGGTGCTAGTTTTTTCAAACCATGCACCCTATAATTAGTAACCACGAAACCCTAAGGAGAAGCGCAATGCTAAGGCATATAGTTTTCAAAACTATGTGACCCTATCTAGGATACCATGTGTGTGCGTTTTAAACCCCCCAATTTTTTTTTAAAATACCCAAAACCCATAGTTTTATTCCATAATCTTCCCCACTCAACCGTAATCCTATCATTAAGAATTTGGAATCTCTTGATAGGATTAGAAGGATAAAAAACACCATTATTGATGAATTTAAGATCTGTTTGAAGGATTGCCTTCTCTTCAGTAAGTCTCTTATTTTCCAATTGGCTATCTCTCTCTCCCTTCACTATTTTAAGATGAAGACAAATGATTTATTCCCTATTGGAATTGGGTTTAGATCATGTTATTTATGGTTGGGTTCCATTTTTTTCTTGATCTTAGGTTTTGTTTATAGATCTACCATGCCAGTGCGAGTCCTATCATTCAACTTCAATTTGGGGATTTTCAGTTTGGTGAACATCAGTCAATAATATTTATTTTAGTGGTCTAATTTCCAATTCCAATATCCTTGATTAAAATTATGTGTATGTATTTGTGCAATTGAAATTTACACATTTGAAAATCAAATTTTGGAATCGATTTAATCAATCAATTAATGGGATTCTGAATTGGGTATTTTAATGATATTGTGAAATTGGTTGATTAATGTGATTGTGAATTGGTTGAAAATTGGAATTAAGGGATTTTATGATTAACATTGAAGTTTTAATGGTTTATATAATTAAATTTTGATAAATGTTTTAATAGTGAATTTTTTATATTATTATTCCCCTTGATTAATGTGAAGAACCTTGTTTTTTTGATGAATTGATTTGGTGAACCATGGTAAGAATATTTGATAAGAGGGTTAATGATGATTAACATTGATGAAGATGATATATGAGATATATATGTGATTTATTGGTAAATGAGGTGTGGGATAATGAATGTTTCTCCATAAACTAATGGGTTGCTAGATTTGATTTTACACCCCCCAATGCATGCATGTGAATATTATTTTATGAGATAATGATTGATGCTTCAAATACCCATGAGGTATGGGATATGGACTGAGGCTCAAAATACCCATGTGGTGATAGAAATTCCATTCTATACCCATGATATAGGCATTGTAATGAAATTATAAGTAGTCTTGATTTGAAATTGAAATGATATAATAATTGAAAACCTATGATAATGTGATATATGGTTCAAAATCTGGCATGGGCTGAAGTAGGTATTGTTGGTTTGGGTGTCTTCATGGACCTATGTATTTTGGAGGTTAATTAAAGAATAATTTTAAATGTGAAAATATTTAATTTATTATTGTAATTTAATATTTATAAAAATTCATACACAGTTATTGACATGATATTGTTTTAGTCTCCATTGGTGGTGGCCTACTAAGTTGTACTCAGACCCTACTCATAAGTCCTAATCGGTACCTGAATAAACATAATGTTTACAAGATTGGATAAGGGTAAGAGTCCTATGTTTGATGGATAAGTTGGCATGAAGCATGGATGAGAAAACCCAAAATGATTTTGGGGCCTTATTAGGAGTTTCAATGTTTCTTTATTTTGGTTTTTCATTTGACACTTAACATGCATGTGGCATGAAAAATCTACCACATTAGCTTTTGGTTATTGTTTTCCTATTTTGGATCTTCATGTGATACTGGTCTGTATTGGTTATGGTTTTCTTCTGATTATTGGTTATATTGTTAGAATATATATATTTATTTATTTTCATTACTATGCTACTTTTATAAAAATGATATAGTCTCCCCATGTTATATATTATACCCTCACTACTAGTCGACAACCTCTAGTGTATAAGGAGGCACACTTAAGGTCATGTAACCAACTGGCTCATGGAGCTAGCATGTGGAACATGGGTCAGGACATTACTATAGATTAAAACAGTTATACAATTATCATAATAAAATCAATATGTTTTAAAATTAAATATGAAATATTTTATAAAGGTTAAAAAATGGAAATTCTTTGGGAGGGTAGAAAGGAGAAGAGGGAAAAAATAATAAAAGAGAATCATAGGCACCTATTCATTGAATATTTAATCCTTTGAAAAAACCTTAAAGGCTTGGTATTTTGTAACTCTAAAACATTCCTAAGGGTACTAATAGACTAGGTATAGAGGAAATGGGTAGATAATGGGATTTGGGAATTGTGTGTGAATTTATTTTATAAGGGAAATGATATGAGGTTTTTATAATTAAGGAGTGGAGTATTTTTGTGTTAAAATATTGATTATTTTATCACATTTGAAAAAATAATTTGGAATACTATTGATCAAAATGAAATTTATTGGTTTATAATTAAATAAAGGAGGCTTATTTGACTTTAAAACCAAGAAAAAACTAATTGGAATATTGGAATCACATTATTATATGTAAAGAATCAAAAAAAAATTTTAATAGAAAAAATATATCTAAGGATCCAAAACATCAAACATATGTTTATAAATTAAACATATTGTTTTAAATTAAATTATTTTACTTCACAAATAAAACTTCTATAAAGAAAAACTGTTTCCTAATTATTTAATTCTTGATTATATTATATATCTATATTAAATGTTGTGATATTCATAATTTTTTTTTATTATTCATGAAAAATCAATTCTTTAGGAAAATCCTAAAAATTTACCCTAAGATAATTTTTATGTGATGATTCTAAAAATTAAGTCTATTTTACTATGAGAAATATATCATTTAATTAAATCTTTATGAAAAAAATATATTTTTATGAACATTATACATTATAGTGACAATTATATGTCAATTCCCATATTACTTTTATAATTATTACCTTACCTAAATATGGTGGATATAATTTTATAATAAGACAATATATAAATGATAAATTATGTTTTCAAATAAATTTAATTAGTAATTGAAATCTGTATGTTAGTGTACACCAAGTTACTTATTATTTTTAAAATAATTTTATATAGTATCAATAAATGAATAGAATTATTTAAAATTTGAATGAATTATTAAATACATTATAAATTCCCAAAAAAATATTATTTTTGTGTAAAAAATCAGTAATACTTTAAGAGATAATTTATAAAACCATTTTAATAAATATTCACAATTAATATAATTGAATAAACATTTTGATGAAGAACATGTATTTAATAAAGAAAACTACATGAGTGATAAATATTTTTATAAATTTTTAGTTTATATCATTAAAAATGAATTCATTTAACATAAATAAATACATATAAAAATTAACTAAAAAAATACTCTTCATAAATCCAGGATGTTACATTCCACCTTCTTAAAGAAATTACATCCTCACAATTTTACTCATTGATAAAAACTTATTATGATTATTTTCACGAAATAAATTAATAAACTAAAATGTTAACTTAAATGTTATATATATATATTTTAAAGAGGGTGGTGCCTTAGTCAAAGACTAAGGCATAATTGATTGAAAAATAGAAACATATTACATGAGTCTAAAGGAAGGAATCCTATTAAAATCTTTATCAAAAAAGGGGATCAAATCACCAGGAAAATCATCATGTCATGTAATGTCCTAATCGACTCCCTTGTTGGCAATAACTTCTGCAACCATGTTCGGTTCACAAAAAGTATGAGTGGAAATTTAGTTATATGAATCATATGTCGTAACACTAGTTATAGTTAACCTATTACTCTATAGAATATGGTTATGTATCAAAGGCTTTATACCCCAATATTCATAACCCTAATTCCCAAAAAAATAAAAAACTCCACTCTAATAGAAAATTATGGTCCACCGAACATGAAATTATAGATTTATGGTTAAACTTACATTAATTAATTTCTGAAATTAAAAATTTATTATATCAACCAATCCTAGAATATTAAATTTGGTTTCATTGGAAACTAAAAAAATATTAAAATGTTATCCTGCATGAATCCATAAGCAAAAATTAAAAAACATAAATGAAGACCTATTATAAGTTCACTAAGTCATTATTAATTCTTATTTTCACCCCATGATATATATCAAAGGAAGAGTGAAGAAAAATCCCAATATGGGGAGGAATAAGAAGGAATTAACTTGAGACATGATACAATATAGTGTGTGGGTGGTCATAATCGTCATAATCATATCATAAGAAATGGGTCAAAATTATATACATGAGGAAATAATTTGAAAATGGTATGGAATTTGGCATATACAGAATAATGAATCATTTTTTTGGTTATATCCCACACATAGGTTTTATATAAAGTTAGCACCATGTCCAAGTATAACATTTGTGTACACTTCAACATCTCTTAAAATTTGAATTAAAATAGTATCATGTTCAAGCATAGTAGGTATAATATCATGAGATATATAATATTACCCAATTAATTAGATGGATATGTAGTTATGGTCAAGCCTTACACATTATAACATGCTCATAATCATTTAAGACACATTAAAAAAACATATATCAGTCGTACAGATGAAATATGACCCTCAAAAAGAAAAAGTTTCCTATAGATTTTATAAATAATATTTCAATGAATAACCTTAAGGGTTCCAAAAATAAGTTGATATAAACTAATTTTTGACATTTAATATTTTCATTTAAATATCATGGGTCATGGTGAGAATGGGAAATAACTCAACTGGAAAAAACAAGACATTTTAAAAAATAATGATTTCTGAAAATAATTATATTTGGATTAGAAATCATCTCAAGTAAATAGAATTGTGCATATCCAAAATAAAAGAAAATATAAATAAGAGTAAAAGTAAATTTAGAATATATTTGAGTGGAATTATCAAAAAATACATTGTAAAAGAGGATAATCCAAAAGATGGAATTGGGTTTGAGAGTTCCCATCACCATAATTCCTATCTTATTTCGTCACATTTACGTCACTTAGAAAATAATACTACATTTATTAAAATATGAATCTATAATTTAATTATATTAATTATATTAATTAATTAATATTTATAATCCTTGTAAGATATTAATATTTAATGCAAAGATAAAATGACTTGATGACATTTTTTTTAAATTATCTTGTTTTGTATTGATTTCAAGAATTTGATTATATGTAATTTATATTTTTTAAAAATTATTTAAATATGATTAAAATATATTAAAATAAATTTATATTAAATAATATACAAAAAATATCTAGATAATAAGGGATATATAATGCATTGAAAGTGTCCATATAGGTGGATGAATCCAGTAATCATCAGGATGTTTCAAAAGAGAGGGGGAGAGAGAGACTGTATATTATAAATTGATTGAAATAGTTATAAAAGCATCCTAATAACATTAATATTTTATATAATTATATATGAAATATTTAATAATGTCATAAAAATGAAAATTAATTGGGATATTAGAAAGGGGAAGAGAGAAAAATAATGAAAGGGGATTAGGGTTTCCTCTTTGTTGAAGATATAATACTTTGCTAAAGACTAACCATATTGGGGTTGTGTATCTCTATAATGTCTTTAAGGGTAATAATATACCTAGGAAAGGGAATATTGTTATATCCAAGGTGTTTAGTAGTGGATGAGAAGTTAGTTTCCAAGGTAAAGGAGAGGGAGTAGTTATACTTGAGGATAAGGGCGTTTTTGGTTTAAATTATCGATTATTTTATTATTTAGGCCAGTGAATTTTGAATATCAATGATAAAAAAATTTAATGGTTTATAAATAAATAAATATGGGTTATTTTAATTTAAAAATGGTCTAAAACTAAATGGAATCTTTGAATCAATTAATTAATGGTTAATAATCAAAAATAGTTTTTTTATTAGAACAAAATATAACTCAGGTTCTAAAACATTAAACATAGGTTTTAAAAATAAATATATTTTTTTAAATGGATTAGTTTACTCCTTAAAAAAATATTTGGCTGAAAAATGGTTTAAATTTTGTTTAATCCCTGCTTACTCCATGATGAGGTCCTATAATTTGTAGTATCTATAAAAGATTTATTTTTTACTGTTCACTAAAAAAATAAACTATTTTAGAAAAATTATAAAAATTCAACCCAAGATAAATTTGAAGTGATTACTATAGAAACGATTTCCATTTTACAAGAATAAAATTATTAATATTAGATACTTTAATTTTAAATAAAATCATATAATATATTGAAAATAAATTTATTTAAAATGAAAAAAAATTATTATTTTTGATTGATTACATTTATTTTTGTTATTATTTCTTAATTGTTATATATTTGATTATTAGTTCTTTATACAAGTGAAATGCAGTATTAATTTTTAAAAATAAACTATCTTGTTAAGTGAAATTTATCATTTAATTATATATTTATGAAAAAATATATATTTTGCGAACATATACATTATAGTTACAATGATATGAAAATGAACGTACTACTTTTATGATGGATACCTTACCAAAATATGATGTATAAAATTTTACAATAAGACACTATATTAATTATAAATTATGTTTTTAAATAAATATAATAAATAATATATCATATTGTTTGGAGTGTAAAACAAGTTAGTTGTTGTTTTAGATGGAAATATATACAGTATCAATATATGATTAAAAAAATATTTAAACATAATATGGATTGATATATAAATTATAAATTTATTATGAAAAAATATTTTTGAGCAAAAATAAATTTTGAATATAATAATTGAGATTTTATAAAATCATTTTAATAAATATTTATTATTCTTAAAATTGAATTAATATTTTGATGAAAACATGAATTCAGTAAAGGAAACTACTCTGGTGATAAAAATGTTAATACTTTAATGGTTTATATCATTAATAATAATATAAATTTATTTATTTATAATTTATAAGTATAATTTGAAAAAAATTATATAAAAAAATCATTATAAATATAACGACTAAGATTTTTTTCAATGGAATACCATTTATTATAACAGTGTCATATTTATTAATGTAGTATAAATCTCATGTACCATATGATGAGATTTAATAGGTATTTCAGAAATGAAATTATATATAAAATTTATAGAAAATTGTTGTCAATAAGGAATGAATGAAATATGAAGAATTTATAGGAAATAAATAACCCATATTACCATTTCAAATATGACTGTATGAAGAGTAATATGCCCATTGGAATGACTACCTGATCATTAAAATAGTGGTATGACCATTATGAATAGTAACATGATTGTTAGAACAATATACTAACATATATTATTGTAAAATGTTATTTTGGTATGTTATAAAATAAAAATATAATATATTTATACCACAATGCAAGTAAATAAGTGTTTAGAAAATGATCAATTATGTGTTTGTATTTCTATAAAAAATACATGTATTTATTTCACTTTTATAATAAATATAATGATTTAAAATAAATATTATTATCATAAAATATATTTTTAAATATTAATGTTTTTTATTAGAACGATAAGTTAATTTAATGAGACCATAAGTAATTTTTCAAAGGTTTAGAAAATTGATTACAATATTAAAACTGATTTTTTTCCGAATAAATGGGGATTTTTTTAAAAATTATATTTCTCATATTTATATAATTATTTTTATAATGTATATTTTTTTGCAATCTACCAATTAAAAAATGTTAATCATTAATTTTCGGTATTTTTATAAAATAATAAAATTTTTGGTGAATAATAGAATATGATAAAATGCAGTATTTTACATTACAAGATAAATACATGGATTTTTGAGTCATGGATAATGTAATGAAAAAATAGTTCAAAATAAAATGCATCATTTATGGTTTATAGTCTCCAAAGTCAACACTATTGATATTTTTGAGCCAAAATAAAAATATAATAATTATAATAATAAAAACAGACCTCTCATCGCCTTACAAATACCACCCGTCAGCATGCCTTCTCATCACACCTTCTAAAACTTTTATTCAACCAAATTTATACCAAAATATAGTTAAAAAATTCTCCCCCACATACTAATGCCACTAGTATTACCAAAAGAGTAATTCTAAGTGGATTAAGAATCATTTCAAGGGAATGACATAAAATAGGTAATATTCTCAATTTACCTCTTTGAAATTCAGTTCTTCTTCTACCTAATATTTGAATCCCTCATATAATATGGAATTATAACTCCATTTTCATATAAATACTATAAAATCTATATTTATAATTGAATATATACCATCTACCCAATTCTCTTTGCCCCTTATTCTAAAAAATGAAATAATTATCTATATTATGTTAGTTCGTAGATTTTGTGGATGCAGAGTTTTCATTTTCCTCTACCACATTCATGGAATGATTTATTTAAATTATAATGGTATAAAATTAAATAATTATGTATATTATATATATTTTTTTAATTTTTTATAATGAATATATGGCCATTATATTAGATAAAACAAAACTTGTTTATAATGGTATGTAAAACCACCTAAATGAACTAACTATATAATGAAAATATTATCACTAAAAGAATCATCCCTATGTAATAACTTATATGGGTAATTAGTACCATTTAAATATATATAAGTACATTTATACAATTTAATTTCACTTCTATAGTTGTATTCTTATTTGATCAGAACATCAATAATTATCTACAAGTTATCCAACCTTGGAACCATGAAATAAATGCCACTAGAATAATAGAATTAAACATTAAATATCATTGAAATGATTATAAATGAACACAATAAAATTTTAATAAATAAAATATAGGTGTAATATGTTCTTTATTAATTAAATAAAGAATCTATTTTTATTATCCAGGAAGTTAAGTGCATTTGTATAACGAATCTGGAAATAAGGTAAAAGATCTCCCAGAACAACCCCTTTTCATTTTGTTATAAAATTGCTATATCTAACTCACATTATCCATATCTATGATGTTATTAAATTATTTTAAATTATACTAATGCTTATCATAAATATATATCTACCTTTTTTAATTCCTTTAAAGGGTTAATATAATCCTTATGTTCATTTGTCAAATGCCTTATATATGAAATCTATTTTTATTATGATATGTGGAAATGTAATGAAACTCATTCCTTTCCATGGGTAACTATTAGGTTTATTGTTATGATTGATTTTATTTTTTGTAACACATAATCATGTTCATGTTATGATGGGTGCTCCCATATAGCACTCCATTGCATTGGGTAATGTTTATTTTCTCAGGAGACGTTATGTGTGGTACTATGGAGTAAACCTAATCTATGATGGGACTCTATCCACCATGAAATGTTTTCTTGTTGGTTATCCTTGGATTATACTTATACCAAGTAATATATTGTATCTAATTTTTTATGTTTCCATGATCATATGATATAATTTTTATTATGTTATACTCCCTTGTGATTATTCATGATTCTTGTCTTTTATGATATCATTTTTTTTTCATTTGACTCACTTGTTATGATTCATTATCATGTTTATTCTCCCACTAGGTTTTATAGATCAATCATTTATTTTATGTACTCCCCAAGTTATCATTTGCAGTTTTATGTGCTCAAAGGGATAATGGAGATCATTAAAGAGATTTAAATATATAAGTTTGATTTTATTTTCATGTTGTTGTTTTATATACCTATCCTTATGAATACACTAGTCCATTCAATCAATTGGTTTTATTTAATGGATTTTTATGTTGAAAATCATGTAAAAATATGTGTAAAAGGATTGGGTCACTATTTTTGGTGTGAAAAAAATGGTATAGTTATTTTTAGATATCAGGAATAGAATACATTAGTGGTAACTCTAGGGATAATTCTAAATATAAGAAAATATATTGAAATTTTGCTGAAGTATAGAGTTAGTGGTTTCAAAGAAATAAATTTGTGTTTGTATACTAGAAGGGAATATGGTCTCAAATAGTTGTTTGTTGGGTAAATAACTTCGAAAATGTAAAATTTCAAATTGAATCAATCATCACCTAGTTTGTGATAAAGAGGCCTTGCTGTAAACATGGTTTGATACTCTCAGGGGATATGTTTTGGAAAATTAAAAAACTATTTAAAAACCATTATGAAGGACTTGAATAGATTCTTAGGCCAGAAAAGAAAACATGAAAATTACCATAGATAACCAAGATTGAAGCTTAGAGACTCATAAGTTATGATATAATTTTTATTTATAAGTTATTCCTTATTATTTCATAGTTTATATTTTTATATTACAATTAGTTAAAGTATTCTCATCTTCTTGTCCCTATATTTTAGTTAATATTGGGAAAAAGATGGAACTATTCGAACAACCAATGTTATATGAAATGTGATGATTTTTCTTATGATACACCTAATCTTATGAAAGTGGGTACTAAAAAATCATAGAAGTACTTCATTATATAACTCTTGCAATGAATAATAACTTTTATCATGTGGAACATCCTCTATATATTAAGAAAAATAATGTTACGATCAATTAATTTTAGTGATAAAGGCCCCTATCTTTAGTAGATATTTTGATCCCCTCATTGATGAGAAATGTATTAATTCCATTGAGAATATATTTATTTCCCTTAAATTCCTAGAATTAGGAAAATTCATGTTAGTTTTCAATTGTTTTGAAGATGAAGCATATTAGTGGTGGAAACTAATTAAGAACATGATGTCCAAAGAGGAAATTTATTCCATAGAATGGGAAGGATTCACGAAAATATTTTTTAATAAATATTTTCCCTAAACTCCCTATCTTAAAATATATAGGGTGTTCCTTGGACAAAAGAAAAATGAATATGAGTTTATTAGGGCATAATAGACAAGCTTCACAAAGATTTGATGGCATGCCTTATTATTTCTCATAAAAACAGAAACCAATATGGAATAGTTATATTATGGGTTAAACACGAGTTTTTTAAAAAAAATTAGTGATTAAAATCTTTGAAATATTTTAAGAGATTGTCTGTTGTTCCCTCAATGTCGAGATTGAGATTGGTGACTCTTAGTGGTATTATTCCCCCATAGAAAAAATGTAAAATAGAGATTACTTTAGGTTGATAAATAGAAAATTCAAATGTAGTGAAGAAAAACCAACATCCCATGTGTCAAAAGTGTGGGAAGAAGAATCCTAGAAACTATTCTAAGTAAACTAGGTGATGTTTCAAATGTGGAAAACAGGGGCATCAGGATAATCAGTGTTGAAAGGAAATAAAGAAGACCACTAATGTAGAAGAATAAAATAAGGTTTATATAAACACTCAAAATGTGTTATAGTGTTTAAAATTTTAGGAACACATGAATTATGAAATACAATTCTCTAACCCATGGGTGTTTAGAGATAATCAATGATAACAACAAAACATTTCAAGAGATAAAAGAGCCACTACTAGAAAAAGTTGCCTATAGACACAATTTATAATCGTGGGTATAGACTTCAAATATGTGGATACTATTTATAGCCATAGTTTCATTGGTTATGTCTCAAAACGGTATAGATATAGGGAAAATGCTATAGCCACAATTATAAACTGTGGAATTAGACAGTGCCAGGTAGATTCTTTAGGTGGTTTATAACCGTGGTAATAGGACATTATCCATGTTTCAAACCATGGAATTAGCTATACTACCACTATTTATAGTTGTGGCTATATCCTTTATTTTACATAAAAAACACCAGCTTATACTCCCATGGTTTTAAACAGTGGACACATCCTTGAGCTTCGATAAAAAAATCATCATGCACTACACTACCACTACACCCTCATTGCACTGCACCTCACCCCTACATTACTCCAATTCACCCCAAGAAATACTCATTCACATGAGTTCCGACACTCGATCTGGATCACATACACTACTACCCACATGAATGAAAGTAAATCATGCAAGGTGAAGTCTAAAATAAACTATATAATAAAAACTAAATTCAAGGTTAAATAGATCCAATGGAAAAAATCTAAGAACTATATAGGAATAGTGAATCTTATGAATGGGTCTCTAACAAAACATTCCACCAAAACCAATTCTACATGGAGTTTCTATAACTGAACACATACTAAATCCTAGATGACCCACACAACATCCAACAGTTAATCATATACCTATCATGCCTATAGTGTTACAAGTGGATATGAATGTAAACTATAATAATTGATGGGAAGCATAGGCATAAAATAAATCACATTTATTCCACTAACTACACATTGTCTCCATGACATTGTTTCCCATGTCAATTTACCACATAACCAACAAATACAGTGTCTTATTCATTTTTAACCTTCATATCTTTGGCTTCCCAATCATGTCTCAAAGTTTTAGTTTTGTAAAGAAAAAGCAAAGATAGAGGTGGAATTTGTATAAAAACTGACTCAAGGATGATTGAGGGATTGAATGCACAATATGTATAAGGTTTTTAAAAGATAGGGGAAAGAGGATGTTTTATATAATGTATTATGTAGTGGATGGGTAGGCTTGGTCTTGAACTGCTTTTTGTGCTTTACCAGTATCTTCTTGGTTTTTTGGAGGTGTGTTCATTTTCATTTATAAGGGTGGTAAATTTTATTTTCAATAATCCATGAAGAGGGTAAGGAGTGAGATATTAGATAGGGGTTTGAGAAAGGGCTATAATATATTTTTCTATGTTTGAGAATGTAGGTACTAGTTTGAGGGTATATTAGGGATTTTAGGGTTTTTATTGGGATATGAGGAAATAGATGGATGTAATGATATGAAAACAAGGATATGAATCAACTGAATTAGATTTTTGAGGTTTTACCTAGTTGATTCAAGGTCTTAGTGGTGGATTTTTATGAGGATTTGGTTTCTTTGAGGTGGAACCATGACATAGAGATGGGATGAAGCTCAAGATGAAAACAAGGGTTTATGTTGTTTATTTAATGTCAATTAATTGGTTATGACGTGACACCATTGGATATGATATAAAGATATATGGTTTCCAGATATATGAATTTTTTAAAATTATTTCCTCTAAAGAGTTGTATTGAGGGATGATTAATCACAGTATAACCTTTGCAAGTAAATTTTCTAATTTATATATTGTAGGAAAGATTATAGAATAATGTGAAACTATAAATGTATTTTCCATTATGTTTTTATAATTTTTTTTAGAATTACCTAAAACACAAAACCATGATTTATCATGACACAATCATGAATGGTTTTACAAGGTTCTATTATAGAGTGATCTCTTCCCTATAAAAATTTATTTTTCCCATGTTTTCCAGGAAATTAATTTTTTTCGATGTGGCTGTGAATGATGCACCACTATCCATTATTCATTACCCATGGTTGAGGTTGTGAGGTCTCATTATATATAGCATAGTTCCAATACCTTTAATTCTTGGTACTCCTCTAATTAGCTATTATTTCAATTAAAATATTTGATCCACATATAGATTAAGGTGCACATGAAACATGTGAGAGTAAATAATATTAGGATACAAAAAAAATCCCCCTAATATAAACCATAATATACTATTGTATTCATGAGAAAATAAATAATTTTGTAACATAAAAATTAATGAATTAATTTCATATTATCATGTATTAACCTGACTACCTTTAATCACAACCCTACCATATTCGATCATCATTGGTTAAGTATAAAAATTTAATCAAGAACATACTGTAGACTAAACCTGATTAATGATTAAAAAACTAGTTTATAATATTTATATAATAGTATGGAGTACTTATGACTCTATCAATATGTCTAATAAATAGAGTAGAAATGAGTATTTTTATTTAATTGGTCTATATAAACCATATACTAGAATGTATTTATAATAACAACATTTGACAATTGAATCCTTTTTGTAGAAGGGGTTCATTATAAAAATACATATCTATAAAATTGATGAACCAACAAAGAGTAGTGGTTACACAACCAGTTTATCTGAGCTAAATAATAATAATGAGATCCAATATAATATTGTTCTATCCAATCGTCTTTTATGGAGAAATATATAGGTGATGGATCTTGGAAAAATCACCCAGGAAAATATATTTTTCCCCTTAGTTTCCCTTGTGTTCCAAGTGTGTGAGTCACCATCAAAATATTTGCATCATCTATAAAATATTTTTTATAACAACAAGATTAAGATAGTAATCAAAATAACATATCACATATATAACCTAATACTATTACACTACTAGTATATAGAATATCCATAATATATGTATCCTAATTGACATATATCAAGTACATGTCATCCTATTATGGAATAAAATAAAAATAATATAACCTATCACTCGCTAATCAACAAGGGAGAACCCTTATAGTCCATGCTATGATATATAATCCACACTAATGTGAATGGATTAGATATCCCACTTCATATATGGAAATTAATTAATTTTCCGGAGAAAGTTGAACCATGACCGTATTTGGGTAGAGAGAGATTTTGGAATCGATGAATTGTTGGAAGGATTATGATGCAGTTCCCTTTGAGGGTAGTAATCGAGTGTAACCTCCCTGTTGGTCTCCCCCTCAAGAGAATTTTATCAAAATAAATACGGATGAATCCATCTATATTAATTCTAGGGTGGGTATTGGATACATTGCCCAAAACTGTGATGGATAGGTTGTGGAAACTCATTGTAGGGCTGTTCATGACTTCTAGAAACCTATAGTGGTGGACGAATCTACCATTATTCATTGGATTCTTCTCACCACCTCGAAAAATTAGATCAATGTTTTTGTGGAATCAAACTTCTTGAAAGTGAAAAATGCTTTATCAAATAAGGAGGAGGACTCACAAACATTTGTCCTTATTTTTAGAAAGATTTGGTTCATGACCAAATCATTCATTGAATGTAACTTTTCTTTTATAAAGAGAGGGGGTAATCTAGATGTTCATTCGTTGGACTGTTATGGGAAATCACGGGGTGATCATTATTGGGTGGACTCTTTACCTAAATGGATTTGTAGGTCTGGTTTCATTGATCAGTAATATATATCATCTCTTTTTCTCAAAAAATAGAGACTATATAACATAAACATTTTCATCTCAAGAGAACTACCTATATCCCACTCTTAATATCATCAATTCCGTAATACTTCTATCACTATTACAACTCGAAGGTATATTCCCGAAACAATTTCAATCACTTAGGAATGTTAGTGATCCCATCAATAAACTAACCCCTCATCCCACCCTTAAGATAATTACTAACCCATTCTTTTTGTGGCACTAATGGATTACCCTCACTGGTCATTCCTTAATAGTCATTATATCTTTCTCAAATAAGATCTCATCTATAAGAAATATCATTATTTCATGATGATATTTTTCATTCTAGAAGAATATTTAATTTCACAAAATTAGGGGATAGATGGAAAAGAAACACCATAGTTCATGTTATTTTTAATCAATTATAATCCCTTTAAACCCTATTCCTTGATCACTTGAACATTGAACCTTAAACCGAGTATGGGGAAATAAAATAGAACTGATGAAGGTTCTTCAAGTAGTTTAAAGAAAACTAATTACTTAAGTACTAAGTAGTGAATTCTTCCTAGCGAGGTAGTCAATTTTTCTAGCTCAATTTCATAGTTATGTTACAGAAGAAAGTTTCTAGTTTTCAATGATGGTTGTTTGTGTTTGATGAAAAGAAAAAAAAATTCTTTCAGTTTTAGATATTTATAAGAATGATCAATTCATTTTTCCCAAAACCAAGATAATCTCATCTCAAAAGTGAAGGAAATTTGATTTTATACTATTGAGTTGTCTGAAATTTTCTAAAGACTACATGAAGGGAGATTCATGTTTATCCCTATGACAGATAATTGGGAGTTTTTTATTCTATAGGATGCTACATTCAATCCATTTAACTCCCATAAAATCATAAATATTCTTATAAAGTACCTAGAATGAGAATAAACGGTAATTATTATGTTAATTTTGGATGGAATTTTTCAAAGGGTAGGGGATATTGAAAAGTTTTTTTTGATGAAATGTATTATCTTTATTTTATAATAAAAGAAAAGGAATTAAATATAAATAGATATATGTTCTGATACATGTATCATATCTTGCAAATTTTAGTAAAAATCAATTTACATCCTTATGGTTGGGTGATAATACATCTGTTTGAAAAGGTAGATGTAGAATAAAATCATCTAATAAAATTTCATTAATGTTTAGTTTTATTATGTGATAAACTTATAATATTTATATTCCTCTTAAATTCTCCTTCACAAATATTGTGGTTATTAGAAAACAAGTTTTTTAAACAATCAAGAAATTATGGAAATATGTTTTTTTAAAAATCAAGCAATTATGGAATTCAAATTAAAGGGTTATACATATGGAACTGAAATCAACCTCAATGAATACCACTTTTGACAATGAATACTTGAATATTTCATTTTTTTCTGTTTTCATACATATCCACCTCCATATATATATAATGAAGCCTCTACCCTATGTATATATTATCATGGACAAATATACACAAGGGGATCCTTAGATATATGTTTATACTTGCATGTACCCCTTTAAACATACACACATATGAATTTTTCCTGAGTACATATAAGCACCCATATACCCAATATATATATATATATTCACACTTCCATGAGTGAATATATATAAATGGGGAAGTTATATATGTATATTCAAACCTAGGAATACATATGTAAGTATCCTTCGACAATAGATACTCGAATCCACCACAATGAGATCCAAAATGCACTAAAAATATATAGGGAACCAATAAATCATGAAATCGCAAATTAAAATTGGGATAACGAATAAAAATGGAATAAATATTACCCAAATATAATGTTGAACTCACTACATTAGATGGAGGGGGATAAAACTGGCCTCATCATAAGAAACCACCTATAAGGGAATAATGGTAAAAGAAGTGAGAATTATATATGTGTGTTGAATGTGTCAACTGTACATGATAAATTATACATGAATCTATTGCCAAAAATGCACAAAGAATATTCATATTGATATGTTCAACCCAATACTATACAACATGATCATTAATAAAATATTTTTACTTAAATTATATCCAATTTCATTTAATATATACACCACATAGTAGTACCATGAATCACAAGATAACACAAAACACAACTCTATTGATTTTAATACATCATGACCTATACATTAATGCATATTTATAATATTATAAAACTTTCAAGTATTCATAAGATTTTTTTTTCAAATCATTTAAAATAATTTTGAAATGATTCCAATTCTTTTGGATATGGTTTTCATATAAACACCGTCAAACATTGGGAGAAAACATTGTACCAAAATTTATGCTAATTCCATTCCATGATGTATAAACCCACATTCCTTTGCAGAATTTAAAAAATTTATATTTCCCCAATCATTAATTGTATGAAAAAGGTTTCCAATAGAAAAATATAATTTCCACTCAAGCTATAAAGGGTTATATTGGGATTATAATAAGAAACACCTATATTCAAATCAAAGTGTCCACCATAGTATATATCTTTATACCCAATTTGAATTATTTTTTAATATATTTTTAAGTAATTGAGTAAAATATAGACATATAAAATGTTAATGTTTTATATAACATCTGATATGTTGTCAATTCTCCAAAATCGACTATCCAATTTGAATAAAAAAGACACATGTCATTAATCTAAGTTGATCAGTACATCACATGTCACTAAAATAAGATGTGTTCAGTACATTGGCGTGACAAATGTTTATTATCTTGGATGAGACAGTATTTTCAAAATTTGATTTCATTCAAGTGGGGATAAGGTTTTTGATATCTCGAAGTAGAGAATTTTTTATCTGAAAAAATTTGAAATAAAAATAAAAATAAAGAATCACAAAGCCTATTGTAGTGATAGGTGAATGTTATGATCAAAATAAATCTATTAATTCCTATGTTCATGTTTTTTAATATGAAATTAAAATTACCCGTGATATCTGATATTAGAATTCTTAATCTCTGATTATTTTAGTGAGAAATGTAAATCTATTTCAACCAAAAAAATCATATGATAATTCATAATCTTATCAGATATGGAAGGATAAAAACAATGATAAATTTTTTATACCAATCTGAGATATATAAAGAATTAGAGAAAAATTAGGGTTGTTTGGAAACATATCAATAAGAACCTAAGAATATGTATAGACATAATTCCATAATGAAAAAAATTCAAAGAACATGGTTTTAGGGACACTATTGGTGTTGTGTTGTAAATATCCATAAAGCATAATTTTTTTATATTATTTCTCTTCCTAGTATTGGGAAATATAATAGTATAATGGGATTCCATTAATAATAATATGTGAAGAACTATTTTAGGTATCAAATTAATGAAAGTAATATTTAGATAAAAAATAGTTTTGAATGCCTCTAATAAAACTATTGATGACGAGGTGGAGATCTAAATATTTCAAGTGATTGTATTGAATTTTCACGATCATAATAGAATCATAACAAGAAAATGGGTGCATGGGGTGTCTTTAGAAAAACTAAAGTGATAGAAAATGAGGAAATAATATTCATATAGTTTTTGAATATTAGGAGAGGAAATGAATAAATAAAAGAAGTAGTTTAAAAATTGTTTTATTTATGTGTGAGGATATTGTGAGTATATAAATCATACATTTAAATTTTTTTAGAGAATAGGAAGAAGATACCGATCTATCATGTTTGAATAAGATCATGATTTTTATTATTGATTAATCTTAAAATGTTTTCTATTGTTTCTATTTACTAAATAATAATTTATAAATATATGGTTGGTTCTAATAACTTGTATCAGGTTAAAGTTTATACCTTTTTAGTAGATATAAGGTAGTAATAAATGTATAGTTGTGTGTGAGTGAGATAATAACCACCGTGAACAGAGGAAACCATCATCCTTAGAAAAGAAAACCTTGTTAAAAGACATGTTGTGTTCAAAAATTTATATTCAATATTAATTTGTATGATGAGATTATAGATGAATAAAAATAAGGGAATACATGTTACTGAAAAGGTTGAAATCACCCATTTACTCATCCCCATATTAGTATTTACTATCACTTGTTGAATCCTTTTGAGAAACTATTATAAGTCATGACATTAGGATATGCGCCTACATGTGTAAATGTGATACATGGTGCCAAAATTAATGAATATGAAATAAATTATCACAATAAAATCCACTCTAAATGTAAACAGATCATATATATAGAAGTACCTAATTCATCATCTAATTCAATTCCACTGAGGAAGTCCCATACCTATTCAATATTAACAACACACCAAATTAGATGAAAACAATAACTGTACTCTAAAACTAAAATATAACAATAATCTCATAATAAAAAGTGTAAAATCATGAAAAAATTATAGCATAAACAATAAAAAGTGAAATTATTGAAAATGATAAAAAAGAAAGATTCTCCATATAAACCCACAGATACGAATGATCCAGTTATCTTTCACCACTATCTCAAGGACAAGAAGAAATAAAAAGAGAAATTATAAAAAAATAATTGTTATATGATATATGTTTTACTCCAAGAGAAGCAGTTGAAGTAAGGTTGTCATTACACAAAATGTTTGAACCAAAAATAATTAGTTTATATGTTTTAGATGAACTATTTGTTTTTATCCATTTTGGAAAATTATAATTTGATGTATTTAAAAAAACCTATGATAAGTAATAATATAAAAATTATGTACTTGAATATATAATATGGGAACTAATGGTTATGTGATAAGGGATATAACCCAACCATGATGTTAAAATTAATTAACTTATAATGTATTAGTAAAAAATAAAATGGAATGAGTAATTGAATATTGATATTAAAAAATATATCAGCATTTGTTTAAATTTTTAATAAATAAATGAATGAAAGATGAAGATGCATTATGATATGGTTAATTTTTAAGAGATATATATTTCAGAGATGAATATGTAATTTTCTGATAGCGGATATGCATCATTCATACAAAAAATATGAAATGTTCATATAAAAAATAGGTAGTTTGCATATACCACGTAAACCAAATATAAAAAACCCAAATATGAAGTATTTATTGGGAATAATAATAAAATTTATTTATTAAATTCAAAATGAATCTTTGGTAAAAGAGAAGAAAAAAATGGGAAATCACCTACAATAAGAAGTATACTATGTTAAATATTTTTTTGGATAAAGACTGAATTTGCCTTAATGTTTCAAATTTGCTGAAGCTAGTATTTGTGGAGAGTGGAAATGTGAGGCAACGATGAAGAGAGATCTACTTTGTATCTGCATTGGGATTCTAAAGTAATTGATTATTAAATTTATATACACCATCGAGAGATGAAATAAAAATTTACTCCAATTCATTGAAATAGAAAGAAGAATTGTGCTTACCTGCAGGAATGGGTGAATCACGAGAGCATGGATATAGAAGGTTAATTCCCTTTGATGAAAGGGTTTATCTGTGAGAATAGGGAGTTATTATGGTTTCATTGATAGATTCAGATTGGGTTGGGAACATTTTTATGTGTTTATTTCCTAAAATAAAATATAAAGGGAGTAGGTATTGTCCATTTTCATGAGTTGATGACATGAGATAAGGGACTTGATTAGTTTTTTCATAATATAAAGAGGTAGAGAAGGTAAAGTTTTATTGTGTGAAGAATGCAGAGCTTCACCAAGAATAGGGGAAGAACTAACTATGATCAGATCTACATAGGAAATGGTGGTTTGATCATAAGAACTAGCTGGGAGATATCTATGGAGTATGGAGTGATTGATCTCAATTGCTTTCTTGGAAAGATATATGGAGGATGGGGGTGGTGCTCGATTGAGAAATAATAAGGGGGTTCTCAATCATGAAGGTGAAGGTGATGGGGGTGCTTGATCATGCATTGGAAGTGGGATATGAGGGATCAATCATAAAAGTGAAGAGGTGTATGTCGATGTTTTTATTTTTGACCATGTAATTTTATATCTTATTTCCAAAATTTTAATATCCCATGGAAACAATTGTATGGATATATAGCAATTTTTTAGTACAGAATATAATATGCTATCAGTACTATTGAGGTGGATCCCAAATTTTTTTTGGAGACATATACTCTGGTTATTCATTCAATAATAGGAAACATAATTTTTGATTTAGGTTATACACATCCTTTCATATCTTGCAAGTTTAGAAGAAATATTCACACACCACCTATAAAAATAGGGGTTGAGCTATCTATGAGAACAAAAAACAGAGCGATTATTGCATCCCAAGAATATAAATCCTCCGAAGTCAATGTTTTTGGATTGAAATTCCCATTAAATATTATCTTACTTTATTCAGTGGTGTTTGATGCAATATAGGGAATGTATTTTTTTGTACTTATATAAATCCATCATTAAATATCGATATAGGGAGATAAATCTTCAAATCCTAAAATGCCCTACAATTCTATATACGTGAAACGAGGGGGATGAGTCTTCTTTGAAATCATCATATCAAGTGTGGATATTACTACCATATGAGATATCATATATACATAAAATTATTGTAACAAGGGAGAGACTTATTCTTGAATACAAGTCCATTGTGAGGGATTATACTGATATATTCTCTAAAGATCTTTATTGTATTCTAATGGACCAATTTTTTGAGTTCTCAATCAAAAGTATAATTTTATCTCTATCCATATCAAATACTCATTACAGATTTTCCATAATTAAGTTAGAGGAATTTAAAAAACTATTAAAGGAGAATATGTGGAAGGGTTTTATATTCCCAATGTCTTCACTATGGGTTGTGATGGTCCTCTTTATTAAGAAGAATGATGGGTAAATGCTCTTCTTCATTAATGATCATGAACTCAAATAAATCACGATAAATAAAAAGTATCCCCTTCTATGGATATAATAATTATTTGATTAACTACATGGGGTCCATTATTTTTCTAAGGTGGATCTTTGTTCTGGATATTACTAATTAATGGTGAAGAAGGAAGATATTCCCAAGACTTCCTTTTGAACATGGTATGGAAAATATGAGTTCCTAGTGATTCCATTTTGAATCACGAACGATCTATTAATATTTATGTTCATAATGGATATATACTTTAGTGATTACTATAATAAATTTTTTGGTAGTGTTTACAGATGATATTATGATATAATACAAATGTCAAGTGAATCCTGAGGATCATTTGAATATTGTGCTAAATACATTGTGAAAGGAGAAGATATATGCAATGTATAGTAAATGTGAGTTCTTGATAGGGTAAGTATCATTCATGAGTAATTTTATCCCCGTAAAAGGTATATTTATAGACCATTCTAATAATTGTGTCATATTTAGTAATGTAGTACAAATAACATGCACCACATGATAAAACCAACAGAATTTTATTATAATAATTTAAACATTAAATTTGGATATTTATTATATCTGTAAGAATTGAAAGTATTAATGTAACATCCTTGGTAAATAAAGAATATAACATTTTCATATTTATTAAAATTTTTGAATTAAATATTAATTTTACTTTAAAGGGGATTCTCTGTTCGATGACATACCCAATACCCAAAAATGGGTTTCTTTGAAATTCTCTGTTGCACAGAATGTTGAGTTGTACTGAAAAAGAATAATATAATTTTTTTTTGAATTGTAGTTAATGCCTCACCATTGTATTGTCGAGAATGGACAGAACTAACTACAATATGAATATAAATGTTTGTTAATTGTTTTTATATTTAACCAATAAAATTTAGATACTTAAAATAATAAAGAATCCAATTTGAATCCTAAATACTATATTATTCATTAAAAGGTAAATTTACCGCCTTTTGATGGAGTACCCTATTTAAATCATGTTTTGGTCACATTTATATGTTCTATTTGACAAAATAAAATTATTCTTTAGAATCAGGACAACAAAATTTACTTTGGGTAAATTTTCGGTATTTTTTTGATAAAATCCATTTTTTAATGAATACTGAAAAATACTATCTTTTAATTCAACAATGCATTTTATACTAATTTATTTATAATTTTATATTATCTTTATAATTGGTTTTAAAGTATAATTTTCTTATGGTTTTATAATTTAATCCAATTTTGGTCATTTGAAGTAATTTCACTTTGAAATTGCACAGAAACAATTGGTAATATTTTGATAGTTATTATTTATTAAAAAAACGTTTTTCGTTTTGATATCATGAATTAAATTTAAATTAATTTCTGCCACTTATGTGTTTTTAATTTTGAAAAATTTATTCCATATTTCGAATTAGGAGGTCCAAATTGTGAAATAGGTAACTTTTATTATTAGACATTATGAAAATTTACTTCAGTAAATATTTTATTACCATGGTTAAAGGGTAAATCTGTTAAATAAGGGTAAAAGCATATTATTATAAAAATATAAAATTACCCTAACATGTTTCTTAATCCTATTTATTGATAAATTTTCGACCATGTGAGTCCTTGGGTAGTTTTTGTCACCCCATAGAGCTAATTAAGAGTGATAATGACACTTTATATTAATTAATTTAAAGTAAAGACAAAAATGACAAAAACTTGTATCTTTTAGTAAATAAATTATTTCATGGGGTTATATATTTAATCTATTTAACTATATCTATCCATTTTAAAGCTAAAATTTTTTCCCATGTCATGATATTTGTTTTATAATTTTTAAACATCATATAACTAAAATTATTTTTGACACAATAATGATGCAATGTTTACTTCATTAAAGAATGATTTAAATAATTAAGATTATAAATACTAAAAAATATCCAAATCCTGTCAAATTATTATTGGATGATTTTATTTCTAACATGAGGCATCTTATATTCAACTTTAATAATTTTTTGATATTTATAAATCGAGAATATTTATATAATAAAATAATATTTTTAAACATTCCTAAAGAGCCCCTCCTCCCCCTTATAAAAAGCCCTCACTTCTAAACCATTCCTCGCACTTCTCAAGCCCCTAGGATCATCTAACCTATGAAAAATTAAGCTGAATACATACCTCTACTACTCCTAGAATCCTTCCCCTAGGTATAAAGAAGTTTAATTAAACCTTTTGGTTCAAACCAATGAGAGATACCTGATTTAAAGGTAACATCTTCTCTTAAGTTCTTTTGTTTTATTTTAATTCCCCAACCCCTAAACTCTTTTTATCACTTTATTTTATAATAAAAACATTACCATCAATATAATAGGTTGTTTTTATGAGATTTATTCAAACCACACTTACACAAACCTCCATCTAATTGGTAAAGAACATACTGTTTCTATGGACGGTGAATTACTACCTCACGAAATGATGATTGTTAAATCTTCTCCTACCACCTATTATGGTGGACATTAATATAGAAATTTATTTATATGTGATATACATTATATTTATATTTTTTATATTATTCTTTATTTTTTATTTATAGAATACCTTTATGGTTTCCATAGTGGGTAAATACGATAATTTCATTTGAGGAAGTGCAGACTACCACCCCCTCAAAGTGATATGACTCGTTCATACAATACATGGAATGTATAAAGGATAGAGTTAATGAAATTATATCTGATATTATAATGGAATTATAATATACCTATGTATAATTATGTTTTTATTCCATTAATTATGAAATAGAAATTAATGTAGTGTTCATGCGTACGTACGGCTTACCGTCTCAATGAACGATGTATTTGATTTCTTATCTCTAAATGTTATGTACTATTATAAATACATATATATACTGGATATATATGATATATATGAAATATAAATCATGAATATAATTATGTAGATAATGAACTTTTGACCACATGGACAACTTGTAAATATAACAGGTTCATTTTTAACTTAAGTACCAAATATCAACAAAACGACGATTATTAACTTAAATGATTGCATAATGTTTATAACATGGTAATAAGTGATATAAAAGAAAAAATAAACATGAAAAGGTTCTTAATGAAGTATAAATTAACTTTAGTTTATTATTTAGGAGATTAAAGAATGAATGGGTCAAGTCAGACACGAGGTAAGGAGTTTCTTATCTCACAATTAATTCCGTGAGATTTCCATTGTTCACCACTTATTTATTGCATGTGGTGTATTGTGTACTACCATTTTACATATATTATCATGATTCTAATTATATTCATGGTATTTTGTGATTCATTTGGTGGTTATTAACTTTTTTTATACGACTCCATTGATTACAATGTGGTAAGAGGTTTTCATTTCACTTTTTATTCTTGTGAGATTCATTCTATATTTTCTACTATATCATTTTGTGTGGTGTATGTACTACCAATGATTGTATTTATTAGGTGATACAAATTAACTTATGGATATTTATATCTTCATTTTATGATCCTTCTTTCATGTGGTCTATGTTTCGTAAGTTACCAAATCGGTAAGGGAACTTTTTAACCCAATTTCCATTCCTTGGGTTAATCTTCCAATTCTTAATTATTTCATGCTATAATTATGTATAGAATCACTATTTATTTATTTATGTTGTAATGTACACTCCCATTTGTGTGGATATAATTTTTATGCACATAATCACACCATTGATAAATTCTTAAGTCATCAATATGAACTTGATAAGAGTAATTTTAATGCAATTTCCATTCATTGAGTTAAACATCTACGTCATTGGTGTTGTTTTTACAAAAATATGTGTGAATGTTATATTATTTATTTACACTGAATATCAAATCATATTGTGCGTATTTATATTTGTTAAACATTATTATGTAATTGATTTATCCTTAATTTAAGGATATGATTTTTATAAGGGATTTCATCTCAATTTACATTCCATTTAGACTTCATTGTTGTTATGAACCAATTAACTCTTATATGGTGTCCTTTGGAATATTATATATTGAATCCATTTCTTCTCATGATATTATAAATTTAAGATTAAATGTTATTCCTAAATTATTTGTATTCAATCATCTCTCATTTTGTTAAAAACTCTTTAATTAAAATATAAATTAAAATGTTTTAAAGATTTATTCTTATAAATATTTATCATTATTTTCCATGTTTTCAAAATGGTTTTTAGGATTTATTTATATGGACATTAATATTTTCAAATGATGATTCATTTAAAATATTAAAAGTGGTATTAGAACCTTCGATTCAAAAATATTTTAATTAAATGTTTTAAATGGTTTCTGAAAATGGTTTGATAAAGAATTGATTATGTATATATCTTGAAAATAATATATTGTGATAGAAATTAAGAAATTTTATCTTTCCTTTATTATTATTTTATGTGTTATGAATAAGTTATGGTTCTTTGGCATTTTTTACGAATACGAGTGGTTCTGTGATAAACCTAGGTTGGGTGAGCCCGAGATAGCTCTCCAATGCATTGGGTAACGTGATAGAGGTAACTGTTAAAGTTTCTCCTTAGAGATTTAGGGAATATACTATGATGGGTATTCCAACGTAACTCCCTATGTGGATGCTATAGAAAAAATTAATTATGATATGGATTCCATAAGTTACCTTTATGATTTATGATTTTTATGTGTCATTAATATATCTTATGATTTCATAAGGTATTTTATGATTGAAAACTTTGGTTTCATTGATTTGTATTTATTGGTGGTCTAATGTTTTCCTTCCTTATTTTATAACCCTTATAGATCTTTTTATACTCATCCTATGTTTTGGATATGTTTTCCATGAGACTTAAAGATAAATAGGGTCAAGTATGGGATTAAGGAAAACTCATATTATATAAAACATGTAACTAGACATGTTTCTTTTTAATAGTTTATATTTTATGAAAAAAATGGTTACTGTGTATTAGTGTTTACATATAATTTTTCAATTTGATATGTAATAGTTATGGCCTAGTTCTCTAAAAATCATCACCTGAAAAGTAACTCAATGTGAATTATTCATTTAATTCATGACTATGTAATGTTTTAAGGCCAGATTTTTATATTTAAAATGAGATAAAAAAATATGAAATAAGATAATAAAAATGGGAAAACATGAGAGTATTTATTGCATGTAGTGAACAACGCTATATAAATAAAGCAAAATGACTGTAAGGAGATATGAATTCAGAAAATGAATATATATATCATAGAGATAAAATATAAGTTAATAAATAATTAATGAAATATGAGGTATTTATTGCATGTAGTGAATCCATATGACCATTACAAATCTGACAATTGTAATCGTAATCAGACTATTGGAATTGTAACATGAGAGTTGGAATTGTAATGTGACCATTATAAATAGTATCATGACTATTAAGATAGTATCCTCACCTATGTATTTTTTAAATAGTATTTATGTGTTTTATGAAATTAAAATATTTTATGTTTATACAATGGTTAATGTAAATAAAGGTTTTAAAAATGATAAATTACATGTTTGTATTTTTATATAACATAACTATTTTATTTGAACTTTTATAATAAATATATTGATTTAAATGAATTTTTTTCATGAAATGGGTTTTTAAATCAATATTATGTTCTACTATAAATATAAGAAAAATTTATGATACTATAAGTAATTTTTTAGAGGGTCGGAAAATCGATTATAATATTAAAAATATATATTTTTTCAAATAAATAAAGATTTTATTTAAAAATTAAAGTTTTAAAATTAATTTTTTAATAAAATGGATTTCATTATATAATCTAAACATTGAAAAATTTTTAGGGTGAATTTATGGTATTTTTCTATAATTGTTAATTTTTTTGGGGAATAGTGAAATCCAGTAAAATATGATATTTAATATTATAAACTAAGTACATTAATTTTTGAGAAATTACTGATGTAAGAACTCATTAGTTTGAAAAAAATCACCATTTAGTTTTTATTTTAATAATAATCAATAGTATTGATAGTATTGTGCCAAAATAATAAACTAATGATTATCATATTCAAAAACATCCTTCTCATCACCTTATAAATGCCACCCCTCACCATCCATTATCATCACACCTTCTAAGCTTTGGATATTGATGAATTTCTACCCAAATATATTCCCAAACCTCACCCCCATTTCCAAGCTCTACTGGTCTTACCAAAATATCAATTACAAGTTCCTTAGATATTATTTCATGGAGGCGACATTTAAGGGGTAATATTATAAATTTACATCATCTAAATTCATTTATTCTTCTATATTCTCCTCTCATTCCCCAGAAAACATGGAATAATAACTCTAGTTTCATGTATATAATTTAACGTTATACAGATAATGGAATATATATAATATATCCCTTTCTCATCTCTTCTTATTTGAAAAACAAAAGCATTATCCATATTATATCGGTTCACATCCTTCATTGTTGATGAGTTTTTATTTTCCACTACCACCTTCATGGAAGGGTTAAATTCACTTATAATGGTTTAAAATGAATAATTTTTTACTTTATATATATTTTTAGATTATGTAATGATAATATGGATATAATACTAAATAAAATGAATCTAGTTTCTGATGGTTGGAAAAAATTCCAAAATGAAGTAACTCTATTGCATTAAACTTTTTTTTATTAAAGAACATTCCCTATGTAGAAACATATATGGGTGTTTTAATATATTTAAATTTTTTAAGTACATTAATAATATTTTGATTCACTTGTTGATTTTTAGCCCCATTTTTCAAGAACGTCAATAATTATCCATAAGTGACCCGACCATGGAAACATGAAATGAATGCTCTCAGGACAACAAAATTAAACATTAAATCTCATTGAAATGATTAGAAATAAATATAAAAAAATTATAATAAATCAGATATATATATATATATATTTAAAATTTTATTAATTAATTAAATAATTAATCTTATTTTAATATCCAGGACGTTAAGTGAAAGTTCAAAACATATTTGGATATAAGGTAAGGGATCTCTCCAAACCACCCTTTTTCCTTGGGTAATGAAATTTATCATTCTATCTTAATTTATCTATCTCTTTGATGTTATTAAATGATTATTAATTATTTATCAACATCTCATACATATATACATATCTTATTGTGACATCCTGGACTGAGCTTCCCCTCAACCCGAGCCCCAAGCCCGGTTGGCCACATAACCCCTGGCCCTTCTCCCCATAGGCCAGGGGCTGCCGGCTAGCAGCGGGGGTGTAATGGTAAGTCAATGGGGGAGACTGTACCCCCATGTCAGAGTACACATCGGAATAGCATCAAGGAAATAGAAATAGCGGAAGCACAACCAGTGGATAAACATGAGATAAAAGGAACCATACAACCAAACAACAGAAGTAAGGAAAACCCAGATAGATATACAAAATCCACACAGGCAGTGTCTGATACAAAATGGATGCATGGAATGCTAGTACAATGGAAATAGAAGACAAGAATGCTATACAATAACACAAAAAGAACAAAATTAGTCCACAAGCATCTCTAGGAAAGCTCTATCCTCTGCTCTGGATCTCCATCTAGAACATACATGTATCAACAACTTGAAGCTGGGCCTTTGACCCTACTAGTACATGCACTAGTGATGTCTACATAGGTGCTCAAGAGGCCGCTCGGGTAGGGTGTGAGAAAAGTCTCAGTAGGCCACCACCAACGATGTCTACGTGTAATCCAAATAGGTGTTCACAAGAAAAGTGAGTAATAGACTGCAAGTAAGTAAAGCAAAGTAAATAAACAACCCTCCCACTCAGGTTTCAGAAGGGTACCTAGTGGGACTACCTGCTTCAGCTCATGACAGGTAAACTGAACGATCACCAAAGGTATAAGTACATAGGTATAGGTTATCACTGGAATGAGGTAAACATGCCTATCGTCCATACTTCTCACATCTATAATAATTATTTCTGGCCTGAGGTATGAATGCCTCTCGTCCAAAAGCACTATAACCGGCGTGGGGTGAAAATGCCTCCCACCCGTAAAGGTAATATGGGCATGAGGTATAAATTCATCTCATCCTCAATCACTATAGCTATTGTGGGGTAGAAATTCCTCCCACCCATAAAGGTAATATGGGAACGATGTATAAATGCCTCTCATCCTCAAGAACTGAGATTTATCTGGCACGAGGTAAGGATGCCTCCCGCTGAAATAACAGAGATTCATCTGGCACGGGGTAAGAATGTCTTCCGCCCACACATGGGATATCACACGTATGTCAACACAACATGAATAACTATTCACATCACATTATATAAGGCAAACCATCTTATATCATATCACATTAGAAAAGCGTGGCATACATACATTTCAATTCATTCAAGGGGTTTATACAATCTTGTCCTAGCCAAACTGTAACCAAGTTATCTCATTTGCCTAACATGGAAAATGCCCTTTCAGGACATATCATTAAGGTTCAAAGGTGAAAAAGGCGCAAATCTCAAGGAATATCACCTATGGTTGACCACCCCCAGTCCATACCTCATCTAAACACCCTAACAAGATTAGATTCATCAATCCTATACCACTCGGGTCATTTAGATAGTAAGCAGTCAATATAAATAAGGGGTTTGGGGAAAGACGAACCACGACACGATGATAATAACTCAAAAAGGTGAAAAACTGAAATGGGAACCACATGAACACCTACCTTAGAACTGTAGGCGTAGGCTTGTTTGATATCAACCTCAGATTCACAGTAGATTGGAAGAGATCTTAGTTCCAATCCAATGCCCAAAAAATAGGGAATATGAGCCTGTATCAAAATAACACGATGGAAGGTAATATTTTCCGATGAAGGAAGGGTGCGTGAGGTTAGCCTTACCTTGGCCCTTCCAACGCTTCCTACGGATCAAGAATCAGACTATGAATGAAGGCTCCACCATGAAAAGAGTGAGAGAGAGGTTTTGGAGGTTAAGAGGGACTCCCATCTTGTTCTGTCTGGTGGAGGAAGGAAAAGAAAGGGCTTTAGGCCTTAAATAGAATTAAGGGAAAAACTGTAAATTCACCCAGAACAGGGTCACACGGTTTAGGCGCACTGTTTATCAAACCCTGTGCAAACTGTGCGCACTTCCCTGCCTAAAAAAAGGTCACATGGTTTAGGCGCATGGTTTACCCAAACCATGTGCAAACTGTGCGCACCTCCCTGCTTCCAGACCAAAGGCTGCACGATTTATCCAAACCGTGCGCAAGCCATGCGCAGGCCATGCGGCCCTATCGTAAGACCATTTCTCAACCTCCCGGGCTCCGAACAAACCCCGAACGCTACCCAGACCTTCCTTAGAACATTACACACATTAAACAAGCTTAAAGGAAAGGTTCGACAGAATAACTAATGATCCGTACCTTTTCCAAAGAGTCGGGTCGTTACAACATCCTCTCCATAAAACAACTAGTCCCAGAGTTGGACTTCCGAGGGTACTGAGGTGTCATAGACGAAAAGCTCTGGCCATTGAGAACGTACATCAGCCTATCACTCCCAGGTCTCATCTTTTACCCGACCGTGCTGCCACAGTACCCGCACAAGAGGAATATACCTTCCACAGAGTATCATCATGCCCCGATCAACTATTTGCATCGGATATTCCTCGAATGAAGCATCCATGTCTAGTTCAACCTCATCAGGCTGAAAAATGTGAGTCAGATCTGAAAACTATCGGCGTAGGTGAGATACATGAAAAACATTATGCATGGCCTGATATCTCTCCAGAAGTGCAAGATGGTAAGCTAGTGGCCCGATTCGCTTCACCACCTCAAAGGGTCCTACTAACCTTGGTGAAATCATACCTTGCTTCCGTATACGTCTCTTCCACAACCTGGGTGAGACCTTCAAGAAAACTTGGTATCCGAACTCGATCTCAAGAGGTCTCCGGTGCTTGTTAGCATAGGATTGCTGTCTAGACTGATCATTCTGCATACGCTTACTAATAAGCTGTATCTTCTTTGTAGTCTCCAGTATAAGACATGTTCCTAGAACAGCTTCCTCCCCTTCTTCAAGCCAACACAAAGGCGAGCGACAAGGCCTATCATATAAGGCTTCATAGGGAGCCATCTAAATGGTATCCTAAAAGCTATTTTTATAACTAAACTCAACAAGAGGAATGTGTTTCTCCCATGAACCTCCAAAATTGAGAACACATGCACATACCATATCCTCTAGTACCTGTATAGTCTACTCGGTCTGTCTGTCAGTCTGTGGGTGATAGGTCATGCCCAAAAGTACCTGAGTACCCAAGGCCTTTTGTAAACCCTGCCAGAACTGAGATGTAAAATGAGGATCTCTATCAAAGACAACAAAACAAGGTTCTCTATGAAGGCACACTATCTATTTGACGTACAGTCTTCCCATGTCGTCAACCGTTAAGGTCTCCTGCACAGGTAAGAAATGTGCGACGTTCATCAGACGGTCGATGATTACCCATACAACATCATTTCCACAAGGTGACCTGGGTTAAACGGTTACAAAGCCCATAGAAACATCATCCCATTTCCACTTCAGAATGTACAACGGCTGTAAAAACCCTGACGGACGCTGATGTTCCGCCTTCCCCTGCTGACAGGTGGACCAACTCGTGATAAAACCGGCTATCTCTTGTTTCATGCTAGACCACCAGTACTGTCATCACAAATCACAATACATTTTGGTGATGCCTGGGTGAACTTCCCATGATGAGGAGTGTAAATCCCTCATCATCTCCTCTCTGATGTCTGTTGGGACCCATACACGCCCACAGAACAATAAAGTATCACCGTCATCCATGGTCCAATCTCTAGAGGCATCATCAGTGACACTTTATCATAGAACAAGGCCTTATGGATTTGATAACTGTCTAGACCTGACCCATTCCAAAAAGAGTAGATGTCACCGTTAAGGATGAGAGAATAGTCTGATCCTGACCCTCCTGAACCTCAACATGTATATCTGAAAATAGGGTCATCAGCTTCCAATCCTCATTAGATTCCCAAACCACATGCGACTGAGTTTTCCGACTCAGTGCATCGACAACTGAATTTGTTTTCCTCGGAGTGTAGGCTAGTTCGAAATCAAAGGATTATAGGTACTCGAACGACCTGTATTGCATAATATTTAGATCCCGCTGAGTGAAGATATATTTTTTGCTTTTGTGGTCAGTGTATACCACAAAGTGCTCTCCCAACAAATAGTGTCTCCAACAGTGTAAGGCATATACAAACACTGTGAGCTCGAGGTATTGCGTTGGATAATTCCATTCACAAGGATTTAACTGACGAGAACTATACGCAACAACTCACTCACCCTGCATCAAGATAGCTCCAAGCCCGATACATGATGCATTGAAAAAGACTGTATAAGAACTTCCTAGATCCGACAAGATTTGTATCGGTGCTGAAGTTTTCCTGCCCTTCAGTTCCTGAAAAGCTACTTCACAAGGTTCTGACCAATCGAATCTCACCCCCTTTTTGGTCAAAGATGTAAGCGGTGCTGCTAGGCATGGAATTTCTGGAATGAACCCCTATAATATCCAGCAGGCCCCAAGAAACTTCTAATATCAAAGAAGTTCTTGGGCTGCTCCCAGGAAATTAAAACACTCACCTTCTTAGGGTCAACTGAAACTCCAGACTCAGAAATAATGTAACCCAGGAAATGAACCTTGTCCATCCAAAAGTTTCATTTACTATGCTTATCATAAAGCTAATGCTCTCTTAGTGTATTCAGAACGATCTCAATATGGGTTTCATGGTCGTGTCTCGAATGTGAATAGTCTAAGATATCGTCCATGAATACAACCACAAATGAATCAAGGTACGGGTGAAAAATCCGATTCAAAAGAGCCATAAAAACTACAGGTGCATTCGTAATCCAAAACGGCATGACTATGTACTCATAGAGACCATACCTGCTCCTGAACAACATGTGAGGTGTGTCCAAAGTCCTAACACGCACCCGGTGATAGCCCAACCTCAAATCTATCTTTGAAAATAGCTTCGCTCCTCGGAGCTCATTGAGGAGGTTGTCAATTCGAGGTAAAGGATACCAATTCTTAATAGTCAACTGATTCAACTTACGATAATCCACACAAAGGCGAAGGGTACCATCTTCCTTTTTGGAAAAGAGAACCAGTGATCCCCAAGGAGAAGTACTGGGATGTATAAAGCCTTTTTCTTCCAAGTCCTCCAGCTGACTCTTAATCTCTAGAAGTTCCTTCGGTGCCATCCTATAAGGAGGAATGGTCACTGGTGTTGATAATTGTATAAGATGAATAGTAAAATCCACCTCTCGTACTGGAGGTAGACCAGAGAAATCATAAGGAAAGACATCACTGAAATGCTCCACAACCGGAGGATAAACAGTGGGTTGTAACCCTTGGTCATCAAGATAAAGACTAGAAACATAGGCCATGACACCACCTCAACTTTGGTGTTCCGGACCTTCTAGAGTCGCACTAAGACCCCATTCTTCCTTATGAATATGTGTGTCGCCCGCTGGTGAAGTAAATACCACCCTCCGATGATAGCAGTTAATCCGGGCACTATAGGGAACAAACCAGTCCATCCCGATTATTACATCAAAACCTATCATATCCAGAACATATAGGTTCCAAACGAAAAGGTAACCGCCCACCTCAATGGGACAATTATGACAACGACGAAATCTCTCTGAAAGGATACCCAACGGGGTATCTAACATGATCATACCATGATATGACTCAACGTTGAGGCCCAAACATCGTATAATCACATCCAATATGAAAGAGTGAGAAGTGCCTGTTTCAAACAAAGCAGATTCTAAAGTAGAGGCAACTAGAATCGTACCTCATATTGTAGATGGTCTGGTGTACTGCTCCTACGGAGTAGGATCGACTGCAAACAACTGGCCAACACCACAACCCTAAGTCACAGCTTGGCTACCTTGAGCAAACCCGCCCTGCTAGTGCTGAGAGTCATACGCCTGAGTACCTCTAGCTCGACTGCCACCACGACCTCATGGACCGACGGTATTCCAGCCACCTGACTGACGTGATCCTGCCAATCTAGCGCCAGATCATGGAATAGGTAAAGATCCCTGCTCAGTAGACCCTTGGGGAAAAGTCCTGCAGAATTGGTGGAGATGACCCATCCGACCACAACCTTTGCAGTCCACTGGTTTTTGCGTACACTTCCTCTTCATATTCCCTGGCACCCCACATTAGTGACAGATAGGAGTACCACCTGAGAAAAGGGGATGACCACCACTAACACAGCAAGAGTCCTCAAAATGCCACTTCTTCCCAGATGCAGATCCACTAGAACCCTTCTGTGCCGAACCGCCCTGGTTCACACTGTTCACTTCTCTCAAGTTCCTCTTTGTGATCAGTGCCTGATTGACAATATCTGAAACAATCATCAACCTGAACACGTTAACCTCCTACCAGATGGCGTAACACAACCCATCCTCAAAACGCCTAGAAACTGTGAGATCATCACCATCTAGTGAAGAAGTAAAACACTATAACTCAGTGAAACGGGACGAATATTCCATGACCATCATGGTCCCTTGCTAAAAATTAATAAACTCCCTAGCTTTGTCAGATCTCAAAGTCTGGGGGAAGAAATAATAGTAGAAGATGGTCTGGAAATCATCCCAGATCATCTCTCTCTGCTGTCCTGACTGGGCGATGACATCCCACCACCTCCTAGATGAATCACATAGCATATAAGCTGCGAGCTTGAACCTCCACTCCAGAGGCGTCTCAAGGTGCTCAAAGATGGTCAGAATAGCTTCCAACCAAGACTCTATAGCTAGTGGTCCTCCATCCACCGTAAAAGCTGGAGGATGTTGTGACTGAAACTCGCGGGTCAACTCTTCCATACTCAGGGCAGGTCTCACTCAACCTTTCACACTCTGCATCAAACTCAAGAAGCTCCCACGAAACTGGGAATCGACGCCCATCTTAGGAATAACAAGAGGAGCCATGAGTGGCTCAACAGGAGGATCAACTGGAAGCTCAGGTACCTCCACCTTAGGAACGTGATCGTCACAGTCTTCAATGCGCGCGACTCGAGGAAATCTCAGAGGTATAGTGCTATAAAGCTAAACGAATGTTTCAAAATAAGAAACCAATAATTTAAAGGTTGAACTCTAGAAGCTAGGATAGGTACTAAGACTTCCTACCCCTAAGATCACCTATCCACACCCATATGAAAAATTTATCAAGCCCTCCAACTTCTCAAATTAAACTTAATCCAGTGATATGGCATTTCCCAGCCGATAAGGGCCTATACTCCTCATGAACTGAAAGATGACACACACACATGGATGTCATTCCTCATTTACTACTACTAATGAAGAATTTGAATTTCCTTTAAAGAAAATGATTGGTTTAGTTGGAATGTCATTTGTTGATCCATAAGGGCCCATACACCTTATGAACCAAAGAGTGACACCCACTAAAATCACATCATTCCCCAATTCACAACATGCATGAAATGTTAACAAAGTTTCACACATATTATCAAGGCTTGGAAATAAAAAATAGACAATGCTCGATGAAAATTTTAAACGTGGCATGGAAAGATGCATGGGAAAATAATATTGTGCCAATCATTATGCATGTTCTATTGCATATTCCTCATTTCATCGGGTCGAACCATGAAATCCAGATTCCAGCTTTGCAAATATCAATAACATCACAAGACATGTGAAGCACCCAACGGTGAAACGATAACAACAGTAAATAGCAGAATCATTAACAACATACAATAGGAAACTTGGTATTTTCCCTGTACATGGGTTAGCGACGCCCAAGCATGGATTATAACTAAGTCCCTACGCATTCCCGGTCTCCAATTCTGTCATCACTAAATAGTAAAGCAAGAAATAAAGAAAAACTCTGATCCAAATTGTGAAGTCCCGGACCCAGCTGCCCCTCAACCTGAGCTCGAAGCCCGGTTGGCCACATAACCCCTGGCTCATCGCCCCATAGGCCAGGGGGTGCCAACTAGTAGCGGGGGTGTAATTGAAATTCAGTGGGGAGACTATACCCCCATGTCAGAGTACACAACGGAATAGCATCAAGGTAATAGAAATAGAGGAAGTACAACCAATGGATAAATAGGAGAAAAAGGGAAACATACAACCAAACAACAAAATTAAGGAAAACCCTGATAGATATACAAAATCCACATATGTAATGTTTGATATAAAATGGATGCATGACATGCTGGTATACTGGAAATAGAAGACAAGCATGCTATACAATAATACAAAAAGAACAAAAGTAGTCCATGAGCATCTCTATCCAAGCTCGATCCTCTGCTCTGGATCTCCAGCTAGAACATACATGTATCAAAAACTTGAAGCTGGGCCTTTGACCCTACTAGTACCTACAGCGGTGAAGTCTACACGGGTGCCCAAGAGGCCATCCAGCTAGGGTGTGAGAAAATTCTCAGTAGGCCACCACCAACGATGTCTATGTGTAATTCAAATAGGTGTTTACAACCAAGGTGAGTAATAGACTACAAGTAAGTAAAGCAATGTAAATAAACAACCCTCCTGCTAAGGTTCTGGAAGGACACCTGGCGGGTCTACCTGCTTGAGGATGGTAAACTGAACGATCACCAGAGGTATAAGTACATAGGTATAGGTTATCAATGGCACGAAGTAAACATGCCTCTCATCCATACTTCTCACATCTGTAATAATTATTTCTGGACCGAGGTATGAATTCCTCTCATCCAAAAGCACTGTAACCGGCGTGGGGTAGAAATGCCTCCCACCCATAAAGGTAAAATGGGCACGAGGTATAAATTCCTCTCATCCTAAATAACTTTAGTTAGTGTGGGGTAGAAATTCCTCCCACCTGTAATGGTAATATGGTCACGAGGTATAAATTCCTCTCATCCTCAAGCCCTGAGATTTATCTAGCACATGGTAAGAATGCCTTCATCCCAACACACGGAGATTTATCTGGCACGGGGTAAGAATGTCTCCCACCCACACATGGGTTATCACAAGCTTCTCAACACAACAAGAATAACCATTCACATCACAATATATAAGGAAAACCATCTTATATAATATTACATTAGAAAAGAATAGAATACATACATTTAAATTCATTCAAGGGGTTCAAACTATCTCGTACTAGCCAACCTCTAACCAAGTCATCTCATTTCCCTAACATGGAAAATGCCCTTTCATGACATATCATTAAGGTTCAAAGGTGAAAAGGGGGAAAGTCTCAAGGAATATCACCTATGGTTGACCACTCCCGGTCCATACCTCACTTAAACACCCTAACAAGGTTAGATTCATCAATACTATACCACTCAAGTCATTTAGATAGTAAGTAGTCAATATAAATAAGGGGTTTGGAGAAAGAAGAACCATGACATGATGATAATAACTCAAAAAGGAGAAAACCCAAAATGGACACCACATGACCACCTATCTTAGAGATGTAGGTGTATGCTCGCTTGATATCAACCTCAGATTCAAAGTAGATTGGAAGAGATCTGAGTTCCAGTCCAAAGCCCTGGAAATAGGGCATATGATCCTACATCAAAATACCAAGATGGAAGGCAAGATTTTCCAATGAAGGAAGGGTGCGTGAGGTTAGCCTTACCTTGGCCCTTCCAACACTTCCGACGGATCAAGAATCAGACTCAGGATAAAGGCTCCACCAAGAAAAGAGTGATAGAGAGGTTTTGGAGCTCAAGATGGACTCCCCTCTGGTTCTGTCCGGTGGAGGAAGGAAAAGAAAGGGCTTAAGGCCTTAAATAGAATTAAGGGAAAAACTGTATATTCACCCAGAACAGGGTCACACGGTTTAGGCGCATAGTTTCCCAAAACGTTCGCACTTCCCTGCCTCCAGAAAAAGGGTCGCACGGTTTATCCAAACCGTGCACAAACCGTGCGCACCTCCCTACTTCCAAACCAAAGTCCGCACGGTTTATCCAAACCGTGCGCAAGCCGTGAGCAGGCTGTGTTCCCCTGTCTACAAGTCCATTTCTCAACCTCCCAGGCTCCGAAAAAACCCCGGATGCTACCCGGACCTTCCTTAGAACATTACACACATTAAACAACCTTAAAGGAATGTTTCTAAATAAAAACTAATGATCCGTACCTTGGCCAAAGAGTCGGTTCGTTACACTTATTCTCCCTTCCATTGATGAGGTAATACATTACTTACGTTCATTTCTCAAATGCCTTTATTATGAAATATCATTTGATTTTGATATGTGGAAAGATTATGAAATTTATTACTCTATGAGGGTTATTATTATGTTTATTACTTATAATTTATTTAATTTTGTTGAAAATACAAGAATATATGTGTTGTGATGGGCATTCTAAGTTAGCGCACCAATATATTGGGTAATGTTTTTTTTCTAATGATTATTTATATTTGGTACTAGGGAGTGAACCTAATCCGAAATGAGAGTCTGTATGCCATGATATATTGTCTTGGTGGATATCCTTAACTTATACTTATGTCATTTGATATGTTGCTAACAAATTATTATGCTTCCATGATCATAAGATACCATGTTTGTTAGGTCATTCTTTCACATGATTATTCTTGAGTCTTCTGTTTTATGATATCATTTTACTCCATTTGACTCACATGTTATAATTTATTATCATGTTTATTCCCTTATTGGGATTTATAAATCACCTATTTATTTGGTGTATTCCACAAGTCATCCAATTTAGTTTTAATAGAAAAAGTGATCTAGGATATCATTATGAAGATAAAAATAAATATGTTTTATTTTAGTTTCATGGTAGTGTCTTCTGTTCTTAGTATTCCAACAAAACTATGACTTTTGATCCTTTAGTTGCATTTAATAGATATTAATGATAAAAAGCATGCAAAAATATGATAAAAGTCTTGGGTATCTATTTTTTGTATTAGAGGATGGTCTAGTTATTTTCAGGGATTATGAATATAATACTTCAGTGGGGACCCAAGGGAGAAGTTTAAGTATAGGAAAATATATTAAAATTTTGGTGATGTATAAAGTGAATGGTTTCAAATAAATAAATCAACATCTAGATAATATATGTGGATGTGTATATAGTATAGTTGTACCTAGGGGTAATTAACCTGAATAACATTAATTGAGAGTTGAATGAATTTCCCCTTAGTGTAGTTTAAAAGAGTCCTTATTGCACATGTGGTTGACACTCTCGGGGGATTCAATTTTGAAAATTCCAAACCTATTTATGAAGCATTATCATGAGATTGAAAAAAAATATTTTAGAAAAAATAATGCATAAATAACCATAGATAAACTAGATTGTAACATAAAGTATCATATGTTAGGATATTCTTTTATTTTATAAGTCATTCCTTAAGAGTTACTTTTTTCCCCGTTTTAAATGATTATTAGTTAAAGTAATCTCATTCAGTTTTCCATTATTTTAGTTAATGGTAGGAAATAGGAGGAACCATACCAACACTAAACATAATAGGAAATGTGATTATTACCCTACTGATATGATAGACCTTATGTGAGTAGTTTGTGAGAAATTTATAGATTTACTGGATTAGAATAATCATGCTACGAATAATAGATTGAATCATGTAGAACACCCTCCTAATCCTATGAAAGAGAGTGTTTTAATAGATTTTTTTACTAGAATACCCTCCTATCTTTATTAGATCTTCTGGTTACATCATCATAGAAATATTGATTAACTCCGTTGAGAAGATATCCTTTATCCTACACTACTCAAAACATGAGAGGTTTGTGTTTTCTATCTATTATTTCTAAGGTGAAGCCAGTCTATGGTGGACAATGATTAAGAACATTATGTCAAAATAGGAAATCGATCCCATGGATTTGGAATGATTAATGAAAATATTTTTAATTAAATATTTTCCTTGAATTCTCTATTTTAAAATGGATATGGAGTTCCATAGATAGATGCAAAATGAATATTATCCAATCAAATAATATGAGGAATATATAATACTTTTATGGTATGCCTCTTGATTTGTTAAGAACAACGAAAACAATATGGGCCAATTATTTAATGTTTTAAAGTTGAGTCTATGAAAAGATTAGTTATTAGTGACTTTGATAGCTAAGAGGAGATTTTATGTTGTTACCATAAGGTTGAGATATAAATTTGTTACTCTCAGTGGTTTTATGGGCCTAGATATTAAAAGAATAAAATAGAGTTTACTTTAGGATGATCAATGTAAAAATTCCATGGTGTAATAAAATCCAAACATCCCATGTGTCAAAAGTATATGAAGAAGCATCCTAGAAAATATTTGAAAGAAATTTGGGAGATGCTTCAAATGTGGAAAAGAGGGGAATCAGTCTAATCAGTGCTAAAGGGAAATAAAGAATACCAAAAATGTAGAAAAATAATTGAAGGTTCAAATAAATACTCATCCTATGGTGAAATGTTTAAATTATAAGAAACGTGAAAATTATACTATCCAATGACATAATCTAAGGGTTACCAAATAAAATTGATTAAAAAAAATTATAAAGGAAAGATATCAAGGAAGTTCACATGTTATCACAACTGCTATGTTGGATACCAAAGGATGCGATGAAAATTATACATGTTACACATTCTAGAATAGAAAACATACTCATTGATTCGGGTTAAACACATTCTTTCATATCTTGATATTTTAGTAGAAATATTCAAACAAAACCTCAAAACACGGGGGTTGAGCTATCTGTAAATAAAAAAATGGAGAAATTATTGCATACCCAGTATATAACTCCTACCTAGTAAGTGTTTGTGGAAATAAATTCCCATAAAATATTTCCTTACTAACTTTAGTGATGTTTAACTCAATATTGGGCAAGGATTAAAGGTACTTATAAAAACCAAACATCAACTATCAGGATAGGGATCCCACTCTTCACATATAGATTCATCCTCAAATTATGTACAACTATAAAGAGGAGTATGAGTCACCTCTGGATAGATCACTTCAAGTGTGGATATTAATTCATTAAAATAAAGTTTATTAAGATACAATTATTGATATAAAGGAGATAATTATACTTGAAGTCATGACCATTGTGAGGGATAGAACTAATGTATTCTTAGAAGAGTGTCCTAGTATTCCTCCAAAACATGTTTCTGAGATCTCAATAAAACTTATACCTAAATCTCTATCCATATGAAATATTCCTCATAGAATGGACACCATTGAGTTAGAGTAACTAAAGAAAGGGTTACAAGAGAATACATAAAATGATTTTATATGATCAAGTGCTTCATCATGGGGTGTGATGGTCTTCTTATTCAAGAAGAATGATGGTTCAATGATCCTATGTAATGAATATAATGAAATAAAAAAAAATATTGACAATGAAAAATTATCACCTTCCATAGATAGAATACTTATTCGATTAATTAAATAGGGCCCAGTTTTTTTCTAAGGTGGATCTTTGGTTGGGAAATCATCAATTAATGGTGAATAAGGAAGATTTCCCCAAGAATGGCTTTCAACTAATCTATAATAACTATGATTTCATAGTGATCCCCTTAGGACTCATTTATAATCTAGTAATCTTTATGTACTTATGTAATAGAGTCTTTAGTGATTACAATAATAAATTTGTTGTAGTCAATATAGATGATATTCTGATATACTCTTAAAGAAAGGAGGAACATGAAGATTATTTTATTAATTTGATAAATTATATGAGAGAAGAAAATATATATGAAATGTATAGTAAATTTAAGTTCTCCATGGAGGAAGTATCAATATTTGGGCATGTTATCCCCCATAAAGTGATATCTATGGACCATTCTAAAAATTGTGTCATATTTAGAAATGTAGTATATAGCCCATACATCACACCGAAAATCCAATAAACTTTTATTATAATAATTTGGACTTTACATTTGGATAGTAAATATTTCAATATTAATTTAATGTATTACAGTGGGAAAAAAGAAAATAAGATAATAATAATTGTAAAATATGAATATGCTTGATCCCCAAAAATAATTATACTCAGGAACAACACTATAGAAATAAAGCAGAATGTTAGTAATCTAATATGGGTTTCAAAAATAAATATATATATAAACATTAGATAAAATGGATGTTAACAAAGAATGAAGTAAATATGAGGTATTTATAGTATGTAGAAAATCCATATTACCATTACAAATATGATCTTTGGAATATTAATCTAACTCTTGGAATTGTAACATGACCATTGGAATTGAAATATTGCCATTTATAATTGTAACCTGACTGTTATATTACTATCCTCACCTATGGATTTTTAAAATAATATTTATGTTACTTATAAAATGAAAATATGATACATTTATACCATTGTGTAAGTAAATAGTTGTTTTAAAAATGATAAATTATGTGTTTGTATTTTTATAAAACATACATGTTTTAATTTCACTTTTATAAAAAATATATTTATTTTAAAAAATATTATTATCATAAAATGAATTTAAGAATCAATATTAAGATTTATTATATTGATATGGTAATTTTATGAGACAATATTTAATTTTTCAAAGCGTCCGAAAATTGATTATAAAAATGAAATTGATTTTTTAAAAAATAATGATAATTTTATTTTGAAATTAAAATTTTCATTTTAAGGAATTTAGTATAAAAATGGATTTCATTTTGGAATCTAAATTTTGAAAAATATTTGGAGATAATTTATGGTTTTTTTCTAAAATGGCTTACATTTTAGTGAATAGTGAAATACACTAAAATACAGTATTTAATATTATAAGCTAAATAACTGAATTTTTGAGAAATAGCTGATGTAAGATCCCATTATTTTGAAATAAAATTCATCATATAAAATATATAGTATCAAGAATCAATACTATTTATAATATTGAGCCAAAATAAAAACTAATGATTATAATATTCCAAAACACACCTCTCATCCCCATATAAATACCACCCCTCAGCAGCCCTTATCCTCCCACCGTTGAAGACTTGGATATTTCCATATTTCTACCAAAATATCTTCTTATAAATATATATAACATCACATATCTAATGTTCTTACTAAAATTGCAATTCTATGTTCATTAAATAGTATTTCAAGGTGGCAACATTTGGGAGGTAATATGTTCAATTTACATCTTTTAAAGCCATTTCTCCTTCTACATTATAATCACCTCCCTCTTCCTATATGTAAAAATAAATATAGTATAATATATATAATTTGATATTATATTGATAATTTAACATCTTCCATCCGCCCCTTTCTCATCTCCTTTTATTCTAGAAAACGAAACCTTTTTTAATATTTTATTGGATTACCACCTTTGTGGATGATGAGTCTTCATTTTCCACTACAACCTTCTTGGAAATATTAAATTCTCTTATAATGGTTTAAAATTAAATAATTTTGTATATTATATTTTTTGTATATTATGTAATGAATATATGTACAAAATATTAAATAAAATGAAACTAGTTTCCAATGGTCGGTAAAACTGCCTAAATAAACTAACCATATAACGCAAATGTTTTTACTAAAATAATTGTCCATATGTTGGAAAATATATAGGTTTTATAGGTCCCTTTAAAAATTTTAAATTACTATAATACCATTTCATTTAAATTTTGGTGTTTTAGTTCCATTTTTCATGAACATCAATAATTATCAACAAGTGAACCGACCTTGCAATCTTGAAACGAATACTCTCAGATCAACAAAATTAAACACATATATAATTGAAATGATAATAATATAACATAATAACATAATAACAAATAAAATATATATTTAGATGTTTATTAATTATTTAATTAATAAATCTACTTTTATAATCTTATATTTTTTAGTGCAAATGCAGAACCGATCTGAACATAAGGTATGGGATCTCTCTGAACCACCCTTTTTCTTTGGGTCATGAACTTTATATATATGTCTAAATTTATATATATATTATGTTATGAAATTATTATAAGTTATTTATATATATCTCATAGATATATACCTACTATATTCTACGTTCCACTGATGAGGTAATACATTCTTATATTCATTTCTCAGATGTATTCTTTATGAAATATCCTTTTATTATGATACGAGTAAAGATTATAAAACCCATTCCTTTACCTGGGTAATTATTATTTTTATTAATTATAATTTATTTCATTTTTGTATCATATAATCATGTATATATTATGATGGGTTTTCCTAGATTGTGCTCCAATGCATTGGGTAATTTTTTTATCCCATAAGATGTTATATATGAGAATAAAGAGTAAACCTAATCAATGATAAGAGATTATTTAACATGTGATATTGTCTCGGTGGATAGATTTAAATTATACCTATTCCATGTTATATGTTGGTTCCAATTTTCTTTGTTTCCTTGATCATATGAAACCATGTTTACTTTGTTATGATCCTACATGATTGTTCATGAACATTCTCTTTTATGATAATATTTTATGTTGTTTGACTCACATGTTATGATTCATTATCATATTCATTCTCTTATTAAAATGTATATCCCATCCATTTCTTTTATATATTCCCTAGGTTATCTTATTTAGTTTTATAGGAATTAATGTATTTGTGATCTCATCATGGAGATTAAAATAAATAAGCTTTATTTTAGTTTCATGTTATGGTTTTATGTACCTAGTATTTTTAAGGCATTAGGATTATCGATCATTTTGTTATATTTAATGAATATAAATGTTAGAAATCCTATGAATATATATTTAAAAGGATTGAGTCACAATATCAAGTATCATAGGATTTTATATTTATTTTTGGGGGATAGGACTAGATTACTTTAGTGAGATCAATGTGGATAAGTCTGTTTATAAGAAAATATCTTGAAAATTTGCTGGAGTATATAGTGAGTGGTTTCCAAATATATACATCCCTATATAGATAATATAAGTGGATGTGAATTTGGTGTAGTTTTACCTTGGGTTAATAATATTGAAATGGAAACATCGATCACTGACTCGATTTCCACTTTTTGTGTGACAAAGAGGCCTTGTTGCACATGTGGTTGAAACTCCGAGGAGATATACTTGGGAACATTCAAAAAATATTTATAAACCATTATAAAGTAATTGAAAAATAATTGGTTAGAAAATCAAATATTATAATTTATCATGGATAAGCTATATTGGATAAAAGAGACTCATAAGTTAGGATATATATTTCATTTATAAGTCATTACATATAAGTTTGTAGTTTCCCTTTTTATATGTTAATTAATTGGTGTAGTATCTTCATATGTTTCTCTTATTTTTGTTAATGGTGGTAAAAAGAGGAACATTTCCCTTAAAAAATTTGATAGTAACTCTGATGATTACCCAAATGATCTGCCCAACATTTTGGAACTGGGAGATGATAACTTCATTGAAGTACCAGCACATTTTAATCATGCTATGAATAGATTGTATGTTGTTCCACCATGGTCGATATATATACTGGTGACACTTAGTGGTCTCATGAGCCTTGATATTATAATTATAAAATATATTTTAAGTCTAAAGGATTAAAGGAGAGTCCCATGGAATATAGAAAACCCAACATCCCTTATGTCAAAAGTGCAGGGAGAAGAATACTAGAAAATTTCTAAAAGCAACTTGGCGATGTTTTAAATGTAAATAATATGGGCATCAGTCTAATGTGTGATAAGGGAAAATGTATAATCCCACTAATATAGAAGAATAATAGAAGGTTTATATTAATAATCCACTGGTGGTATATTTTTCAACTGGATGAAAAATGAACATTATGCTCTCCAATAACCAAAGCTAAGGGTTATCATAGACAATCACAGACAATAAATTCCAAGGCATAGAGGTCAAGAATGAGAATATTCTATCACTACTACTATGGTTGATCCCCACAATAATGTGGTGATAGGTATTCTAGTAATTCATAAAAGAATAAAAAATATACTTTTTGAATCTTGTTCAATACAATATTTCATTTCTTTAATGTTTAGTTAAACTATTCAAGAACCACCTCGAAACATGGGGGTTGAGATATATGTGAGGAAAAAAATCAAGAAATTATTACATCCCATGTGTGTAACTCATACCTGATCAATGTTTGTGGACATAACATCCCATAAAATGTTGTCTTTCATCCTTTAGTGGAGTTTATTATATATTTGGAATGTATTGGCTTCCTTTTTATAAATCCAAAATAAACTATCATGATAGGGTGATCACTCTTCGCATCCTGACTTTTCCTCAAATTCTATACAACTATAAGAAAGTGGATGATTCTCCTTTGGAATAATAGTCTCAAGTATGGTTATTAATACATCAATAGAAAAAAAATCTACCTCAAATTGTTGAGATAAAAGAGAGAATCAGGATTGATGACATGCCCATTGTGTGATATTATACATAAGTATTCCCTGAAGAGTTTCCTAGTATTCCTCTTGATTAAGAGGTTGATTTATCCATTGTAATTATAATTGGATCTCTTCCCATATAAAATAATCATTATATAATAGAAACCATTGAGTTAGAGGAACTAAAAAAGTAGTTGGAAGAGAATCTGGATAAAGGTTTTATATGCCCATGTGATTTACTTTTAGGTGAACCATTCCACTTCTTCAAAAATAAGGATGGGTCAATTATCTATTTCATTGATTATCATGCAATTAACAAAATCATGATAAATAACAAGTATTCTCTTCCTAAGATATATTACTAGTTTAATCAACTATGTGGCCCCCAAAATTTCCTAAAGGTGGACCTTTGATCATTATATCCCCAATTAATGTTGAAGAAGGAATATATTCCCAAGACTGCCTTTTAAGTAAAGTATGGAAATTATAAGTTCGGAGTGATTCCCTTCAAACTCACAAATGCCCTAGAAATATTTATGTAAATAATGAATAGAGTCTTTCAAGATTAACCTAATAAAATTTTGGTAGCATTTATAGATTATATTATAATATACTTCAAAATAAAAGAGGATCCTGGGGAGAATTTTAACACTATATTAAAGAATTTTCATAATGAGAATATATATTAAAATTATAGTAAATGTGGGGTTTAGATGGATGTAGTTTCATTCTTGGTGCATGTTATCACTTGTAAAGGGGTATCTATTATACCATGTAAGGAAAACCAAATTGAAGAGGGGCCAAGACAAAAATCTGTAATGGATATCCATTGTTTTCATGGGATAACCATGTATTACTGATGATTTGTAAGAAACATCTCATGATTGTAAAAACCACTTACCAAGATAAATCTAAAGGGAGTAATGTTTTTCTGGATTGATGACTATGAATAAGTCTTCAAGGAATTAAAATGAATATATCAAATCCATAATTTTTTGAGTTATTTATTTGTTTATATTTGGTTTTATATAGGTTTCATAGCTTCCCCTGGGTTTTTGGAGAAAAATGGATTTTTTTAGGTTAGAAAGAATGTGGTGCACATTCATCACAAGGTTACGGGAAGCCATGCACTAGCCTAGAGAATCTTTTGTGCCTTGGAAAGTGTCATTGTCTATTCCACATGGTCTTCTACACAGTTGTGTGCCTTTCTCTAGGAAAACATGCAGTCTCATTCCACTTGGATAGAGCGGTACACATGGTTATCGCACGGTTTGGAAAATGTGATGGCTAACCATGCAACCTATTCAGGTCATTAAAATTTGGAATTTCTTCTTTCACCCTCCTATGAGTTTAAATCTAAACCACATGTAACATGATCCATGCTTGGATTTTTAGCATTGGTAGCTTCCTCTTCTGCATATTGGACCTATATAAACCCAATATTTTTGTGGTATTGGTGAGGGAACCTCCAAAAATCACACATTAAGTCTATTTTATCTAAATATATTTCTTCCTCTATGATTTATCTTATCTATTTATTGTATTATTATTTTACAACAGGGTATTTGAACTAATGAAGGGCTGATTATGTGTTATTGGGTGGAATGATGATATTTTGGGTTCAACATTTCCTTTTTTAGTTCTTTTGGTAGTGCATTTGTGGTTTTCCACTGGTTTCCATAAGATTCCAAGTGCATGGTGGGTGGTTCTATGTTTTTATATTATTAGATGATTTTCAATTGTTATCTTTGTTATTTAAATGTCTTATATGGATTATTTTCATAGTAAAAAATATGTTTAAAAAGGATTTGTGATTCATATGTGATGATTGTAGATTTCGTAAAGGAAAATTGTTATGTTTCATGTGTGATTCATTGTGGTTATTCTTGAAAGAGTTTAATGATTTATGTGAAAGGTGTATAATTTTCTTCAATGGTATTTGAAGGGGAAAATTTTTTGAAAGTAGGTTTTCAAAAATAAATTGTTTTTTTCTGTGTTATATTATTTATGCACCTTAAATGTAGTTTTTGATTTTTGTAAGTGATGTGAATCACATATTAAAAATATATTTGGTTTGTATGTCAATTTGAAAGGGGATTTCCCCATTAAAGTGGTTGGATTTTACATGTTCCGTTATTCTTGTGTTTTCAAATGGATTTCATGAATTATAAATGTCATGAGAAATTTATTTTAAAATGGTTTTAGTGTTCATGTGAATATGAATGTGGGTTTTTATAGAAAATGTTGGTTTCCACATGAGCTTTTATCATTAGATAAAAGTTAATTTTAAAATGGTGTTTTCCTTGTGTGTTCATGATGATTGGAATGCGTATGTGAAAGTGATGATTTATGTGACATTGGAAATAAAATTTTAGCACAAAGGGAATATTGTGTATCGTAGTTTGAGTACTAGAAATAGTTTGATAGTTTACTAGGAAGGGATGAGGCCCAATTTCTTCTGGATGGATTAACACTACAACACTAACTAAACATGTGATATGACTAGAGATCACTAGAACTTGGGATGGGATCCCATATAGTGGCTCATTCATGGTAACACTATTGGTTTTAGATTATGATACGATTACCACTAGACCATGGGTTTCATTCCCCTATATTGGATCATGGATGAGGATACTATTGGTTTTGGTTAGAGGATTTTGATCCCTAAGGTATGAGGTTCATAGAGTCCCACTTTTTATAATTTCCTTTAAGGATTTCATATGGTACCCTATTGTGACATGATTTTTTTGGATGTGGTGATAACCATCTATATAATATGATACTTGTGTATATTTTGGTTTCAAAATAATTTTCTTTTTAGAAATGGCCTTTTTAAATTTTTTCCCTTGAAAACATTTTCCTTGAAAATTTTCTTATAATTTTTTTCAAATTTCCTTTTGAAAATGTTCATGTTGATTTGTCTTCTATTGTTATTGCATGAAATATTTTGTTTGGGCTTCATCCTAACAGGATTTAGATCACACACTATATACACCTTTGCATTTATGAAAATGTTATTATGTATGTCCCGGGTAAAGGAATGATGTTCTGTGGGGGTGATGGTGTGTCCAGTTTATAGTGTTCCACTTATTGATAGTGTGGGAGGTAATTTCTTGAGGCTGATGAAACTCTTGTTACATGGAAGTTTTTGGAATGGTTTTTTATCCTATTTACATTGGGGTATTTTGGTTTTTGGTTAATGTTTGAAAATGTAGAATCTGAAAATTGTTGTATCTTTTTTGGAAATGATTATCAGTTATGTGATTCTTTATTCTTGGGGGTTGTTTATTATAATATGCATGGGTTAAATCATTCCCAAAGTGTATTTTTGATACATGGGAACTAGTTTCCAACCCATGGGTACCTATAATTCCCTTTTATCCATTCCACATATAGGGAGCCTTGATTTTCAATCATTAAGATTACATAATTTCATTTGAATAAAAATACATTACACAAATAGATGCCCAAATATTGTATTAGTCTAGTTCCTATGGAAACATGGAACCATAAACACTAGTTCATATTGGAACTACATTATCTCCCACTAGGTTCTTCATTACAAGATCCCTTCTAAAACAAATCATAATTGATACATATCTTCATAACATGGGAAAGAAAACATTAAAAGTGGAGATCTTAGATGCTCAGTAAGGGTAAACAAGGGGGAAATGTAAGCATAAAAATGAGCATAGGGGTATGAGAATGTGATCATAAATTTTGAAGATAATACCATTCATATAATAAGATCAAAAAAATGAATCATGGCATAAATATTGGCAGTTAATAAGACATGAATCATAATGAAAAGATTAACATAATCCATAAAATAATAACAAAGGAATAATTCATGGCATTGTGGAAGAAACATAAGAATATATAATGATTTCCATCATAGTCAAGGATTTTCTAAAAAGTCCATATTAGTAGTACTAGTTCACTCCCTATAACATCAAAGTTGTCATGGTTCACTCCTATATCTATATTAGTAGTATATGTTCACTCCCCATATCATCTTGGTAGTCATGGTTCACTCTCATGGTCATCTTAGTAGTATGGGATCACTCCGCATACTATCTCTGTTGCTATGTTTTACTCCCATGGACATCTTATTGGTTTTATTTCACTCCCCATACTATCTTGGTAGTAATTGTTCACTCTAATGGTCATATTAGTAGTCAAGGTTCATTCCAAAGACCATCTCAGTCAATCTCAGGAGATATAAATCATCAACCAATGAATTGGAGGGATATATAAGTCCTACCCATCTCATAAGGAAATCATACAAACCTGTTACTCAAGATCATTAATAATCACACGATAATCCATGAAAGGAAATGGGTTTCATAAACATGCAATCATATCATAACCTATAGAAGAAGAAAAATTTCATAATAATTTCACCAAAGCATAACCAATGAAAATAACTGGGTTTCATAAAAATATAACTCATGATATAGAAACATATTTTTTAAACATCATTCCATAATTTGTAAAGAATTCAGATAAATTACATGAATCAATCCTTGGGATAATGTACTACAGAGGTCTGAGTAACAACAACAAATTCCATCTTAGATGGAAAATAATTTTTAAAGTTCATTTAAAATGATTTCTTGAAGAAATATCCTTTATTATTTTATTTTTTTAGAACATAAAACCTTTTTAAAACTATTTTATTTTAAAATAAACTTGAAAACATATAAAGGAGTCAATAAAAAATTTAAAAACATTTTTCCTTCAAATCTTATAAAATAATCATGAAAACCTTTTTAAACACCTTTTTCTTTGAAAACACCTTGAAATCATACAATGGAATCATGATTTTTTTAAAAACCCTTTCATAGAAAATGTATTTGAAACAATATAATAAAATTCAGAAAATATTTAAATCATTTTCTTTGAAAATAATATTTTGAAAAACTATAAGGGAATCTTGGGAAATCACCTAAAACACTTTTTGAACATAAAATATTTTTCAAAACATTTTCCTATAAAAATAGAATTAAAAACCGATAAAGGATGATATGAAAACCATAAATAATTTTAAAAATACTTTTTTTCCTTTAAAATTACCTTCAAATATTATTTGAAAAAAAAATTGAAAACATTTTTGTTGATATTAAACATATTTCAAACCAAAGCAAGAAATACAGTTAGATTTGTTTCTAAATTTATTTTCTTATATATTTTATGTAATAAAAGTTGAATAATGGTACTATTAAAGGGATAAATATTGAATAAAAATATGATAAGAAAATTCATGAGTTTTCTTGAGTGATGGATCATAACATTTCATCAATAGAAGCATAATCATAAACAATCCCGATAAATGATTATATTATTTCAATAAATTATCACCAAATGGTAACTTGGGATCATAATATCCATTTAATAAAATGAAATTATATGAATCTTAAAATATCATAAAAAATTATATTTATGATATAACATCTCAAATGGAAGTATATACATCTCAAAAAAGAATGTAGGTGCATAACAAAGCATGTGTCTCAAAGAAGGAAAATTGAGACGAAACTATCTTACCGATTTGGTAATTTATGGAATGAAAACACAATAAATTAAATATAATAAAATAGATGTGTAAATAATGATAAATTTAATAATAAGAATCATTGAATACATTAATGGTTAGTATATACACCAATAAAATTAAAAGAGTGGTGAATAAGACATATTTATAATGGAAATAAAATGTTAGATGAAATTCTATTACCTTATGTCTTGAGTCTCATTGTACTCGTAAAAATATCATGTATAGTAAATAAAATTTTATTATAAATATTTTAGAGATTATTTTTTATATATAATACAATATGTTATTTTATTATGACTTTATATTACCATCTTATTGACATTTCTATGTTAAGGTTTCAGTTCTGGTAATATCCGCTTTGTTCTTTGAACATGTTTTGACTTATTTTGCTTGACCATCTTACTTAGATCATGATTTAATTACAAAAATAATGTTATAAATTATAAAAATATAATAACAATTCATTATATTTGTTTTTATAATATTTTATAAAATATATAAAGATGCAATGGAATCCCCCCTTCATGGAGACGATAGGCCATACGTACACATGACGTGTTTTTCCATTTTGTTATCGTATTGAATGAAAGTAAGTAAATTCCATATATGTATATATGTATATAACATAATTAAAGTATAAATATTATTTTATATATATCATATGTTTTCACTAAAACCGTCCTTAATACATTCTATGTAAAGTGTGAACGAATCACATAACTTTGAGGAGGCGGTTGTCCCCGTGTCCACAAATGATGTTATTGTATTTACACAAGATGTAAAGTATAAAGGTATGTGTTATAAAATAAATAAATAAGAATAAATTATTAATTAATATAATATATATTTTATATAAATATTTTTTTCCATCATAATTCCCAATAGTGAAAGGTGGTAAAGGAAAAATGAACAATCATCGTTTTGTGAGCCTATAGTTCGCTGTACACATAAACATTAAGTTCATTAACCATTATATGGAAGTGTGCGTAAGTGTAGGTATAAAAAATAGAATAAAAAAAATATATTTATAATTTTGGTGTTTCTTTATATTAATGTAATAAGTAGAGTTGATGGGGTGGAGAATGGAAATAAAACTAAAGACCTTGAGGAAAGATGTTATCTCTTCTTTGGGTAGCTCCTTCGGGTTTACACAAAAGGGATTACTTGGTTGGATTTATGACCAAGGGGAGGATTTAAGGTTTAGTGGATGACTTTTTATTATCTTTTTTGATATATATTGTTTGATCAAAAGTGGATTGAGAGGTTTGAGGAATTGGGGGTAGGGGAGGCCTTTTTATAGCGGAGGATGAGTGGCACTCTTATAAATTTTGGAAAAGGTAATTCCACCCATGTTTCTACAAAAGAAATTGGATATAATAAGAGAAACAAATATTGAAAAGGGATGAAAGGCTATACATATTTCAATCCAATCGATTTTTTACAAGTTTCTTGATCGTTTTAGGCCTCATGTTTAAGGTTTATTTCTTTGTTAAGCTCATTTTTCTCTTAATCGCTATAATTAATTTTAATCACTGTGAAAAATATATTTTTTGTCAAAAAATAATTATAAATAATTATAAATTATAAATTATTATTATTCCAAATATTTAATCAATTTCTTCAAAATACAATTATATAAATGATGAAAAATAATTTGAATTTAATCCCGTAGACTTGACGACAATGCAGGTTTTGATGTAAAAATGTTCAAAATTTCGCATTGTTTTTATAATAAATTTCAATGTGAAATTTATTATAATGACCCAAGTTGGACTAATTTGTAAATAATTTATATAATTTGAAATAAATTATATGAAAAAATAGTTATGAATTAATATTCGGTATTTTTAACTATTCATAAAAACATCAAAATTTATAACAAATACAAAAAAAATCACCCTAAACAAATTTTTATGTTTTGATTTCAAATATGAATTTTATTTTGACATTTAAGATTTATTAAATTAACAAAAATCTTATTTAAAATTTGTTTTCCATTAAAACTTGATTAAACTGCTTTAATAAAAATATAGGTTTTTTATGTGTAATATTGGTTTTTTTTTTCAATTTATGCCAATAAAATAAATTTTATGAATAAAAAATATTTGATTTAATATATTAAAATATAAATTTAGTTAATATAATTTAATAAATGTAAATAATTTAACTATTTAAGTAAATTTCCTTTTGCACATAAAAATAGTCTTCTATAAAATAAGTTTCTTTATAATTCATTTGGTTTCTATATTCATTTATAATTAATAGGTATTAAATAAATTAAAGAATATATATTTATAAGTTATTTAATCCTATAATATTCAATTTAATGGCTAGGTTATATCTTATTATATTAAATAATAATATTTTTAATAACATATTACTCTTTTGTAAAACATGCAATGCATTTTTTTAAACCATCGATGAAATCCAGTCTTGTGCGTAACATTATATAACCTAGGTTTCTTGTGTAGATAAACATAAATATTATGTTTAGTTTAGTGTATTATTAACTTGGATGCGTGTATAACACAATCCAAACATAGTGCTTTAATATAAATAAACTATTTTTCAGTGTTTTGTGAAATTCAAAATATCAAAAAGAATAAATTAATTCATAAAAAAATTTCAAAACAACTCAGGGTATTAAATTATACCCCCATTAAAATTAAATTTTCCCTTCAAATTCATCAATGATTTTATGGTTTAATATTTTAACGTTCCTTTTATAGAAACCCACATTATAGAAATGAATACTAAAACATCCTTTAAAAAGTGAAAGTTAGAACAATAAATGTCCACCCAAGGTAACTCATAACTTGTTTCCCACATAGGATAACATAGGTGGGAAGTGAAAACATTGACATTTAAAAGAAATATAACTATCAATTTATGATGTAGAGTGATAAATAACATGGTTTAGATAAATTTAACAACCACAAAGCCATAAAACTTTGATGATCTAAGAGGCTATTGAATTCATCATAAAGGAAGGTACTAGGATAAATCCATTTTCAATATCCTTTTCAAAGAGTGTATAGATTCATCTAATATTTTTGAACTTAAGTAAGAATAATTACTTTGTTCAAGTCCTTTTCATAAGCACAATCTCACCCTTTTTTCACCTTGCCTGATTTTTTCTCTCACTTCAAGAAGTGAATGTGAATTTTTCATTCTGAAAGAATTAGTAGATCACAAGATCAAGGAAAAGCCATCCAATTTATCTTTAGTTACCATAAAAAATGATATTTTTAATAGGCTATCCAATATTCATAAATCCTCATATGGTGTAATAAAAATTTAATCTTACCGACTTCATCTAAATTTTAGCTTAAACTTTCCCTAAATGTTTAAACTTATAACTCTTCAGAAAGATAAAAATTCAAATATTTATATATAAATTCATGAAATAATTTTAACATTGACCCCCCATATATCCCAAAGTACCACGTGGTTGTCACATTACAAACATGTTAATAACCTCATCATATATTCCCTCGAAACATAGAAATATCCTGAATTTCTATAAATCCTTTTGGAAAACATGAATACTTCATTATTCTAATGATTATTAGATACATTCTTCAAATACCCGAATTTGTATACCTCATCCTTGATGATAGAGAATTTTTTTCCAATAATCATTCCTAGGGTAATCCATACAATCCAAATTACTTATTTATATCCAACATTTCTTTATCCAAACATCTTTATTTGAACGCCATTCTTTAATTAAGGGTTACCTTCCCCTAATCAAAATATCACCTTTCTATGAAATAACTTTTATTTTCCTTCATCACAATTAGACATATCATTTTAAATCCTTTATGAAAACTTATATTGAAAATAATTATATATTTTATGATTTATGTAACATTATCTTTGAATTCTAAAACATAAATACATTATTCATAAAACTTTATTCTCAAAACATTACTCAGGCCTCATCAACATATTTCTTATTACATATTTCCTATAATATTAAATATAAACCATGTTTTACGTCTACTAAACCATAATATATTCATGATTCTTATTTTTAATTTAAATAATACTCGAATAACATTATATTCCTTTCACATGTCATTTTAGGTCTCTTTATCGTCAGAAGTATAAACAATACTCATACCTTCATCTCAATTTTATTTATGCTATTTCTACTTGGAAAATTGATTTTTATAATTCAAATACTTTCCACATATAAATAATTGAATATTAAGCAAGTTCCTTTTATTTTTCACGGTTTATGAAAACCATAAAGCACATGTTGATAAACACATATCATAAAGGAAATCTATATAATTAAGAAAAACTACTTACAGAATGTCCAAATAATGAAATCTAATTTTTAATAGATGAAACCTTAGGTTTATACTAGGCTATTAATATCCAAATTAAATTAAAATCCTTAATGATAGTTCATGAAGAGTTTGTGAATTTCAAAGAATATCCCCTAGGTGTGTCAAAACAGGTGTGCAACAAGTCCCAATTTCGTTTACCAGGTAACGCCGAGTTAGGCTCAATACACCTTATCGGATTTGATACACTTAGGTACATATCTTATTTATCCAAATCCACTTATAGTATCCAGACAATGATTTATGTCAAGGATATAACTCACTATATACTTTACCAAAATTTCATGAAATCTTCCTATACTTTTCCCAATCCTTAGACTTATCCTTAGACATGCCCTTAGGGTTATCACTAAGGTTTTCTCATTCTTGATTCGAAATGTTAACTAAAATTTATCAAAATTTCCATCTATAGAGACCATAAATATATATTCATTCCCATTACATAACTTTTGCGGAATTATTAAATATTTTTACAAAGAGATGCCCAAAGACTGTATTATTCAATTGCCATTGAAAACATAGATACATACACAATTGTACATAAGGGACTACATTATCTCCAAATAGGTTCTTCATGACTATAAAACATCTTAGACACACCATACCTAATAAACATCTTTTGTACCTGGTAAAGGAAATATAAAAATGGGTGACCTCAGAATCTCAGTAAGTGTAATAAGGGAGACATGTAAGCATAAACATGAGAATTGGGGTATGAGAACCTGATCATAACATTAAATGATCGTACCATTCATATCATTAGAAAATAAAAAATAATCCTAGAATATATCTTGTTATTTAATATGACATGAATCATAAAGAAATATATAAAATAATCCCTGAATGCATAACATTGGAATAATACATGGAAATGTGGCAGACACATAAACATATACTGTCATTTCAGAAGTAGTCATGAAATTGCTATGAATCCCATCTTAGTAGTATTGGTTCACTCTCCATTTTATCTTGGTAGTCATGATTCACTCCCATGAAAATATTAGTACTATTATTTCAGTCCCCATATCATCTTGCTAGTAATGGTTCACTCCCATAATCATATTAATAGTAAGAATTCACTTCCCATACCATCTTGGTAGTCCTGATACACTCCGATGACCATATTAGTAGTATGAGTTCACTACCCATACCATATTTGTTGGAATGGTTCACTACCATGTCCATATTAGCAGTCATGGTTCAATCCCAAGACCATCTTAATCCATATCATGCAATATAAATCATTACCTAATATATTGGGGGGAGATATAGGTCCCACCCATATCATAATGATATCATACATACATGTGAAAAAAGATCACAAACAATCATATTATAAGACATTATGTGAAATGGGTGTCGTAAACATGCAATCATATCTTAACCTGTGGAGAAAGACAGGTTTCATAACAATTTCTTCTTAGCATAACCCATAAAAAGAAGCTGGTTTCATAAAAAAAATATCCAGTGAAAGAGAAATGGATTTCATAATCATCATGAAAAAATGTACAAACCCTTTAGATAAATAATATGAATGGAACCTTTGTATCCTTTTCTATAGATTCATGAGTAACATCAACGAATGTCATTTTTGATAGAAATAATTTTAAAATATTCTTTAAAACCATTTCTTGAGTAAAATATTATTTTGTCTTTGAAAAATTATTTTTAAAAGAAAAAACTTTTGAAAAAAATTTTATTTTAAAATGGACATTAAAAATTATAAATTAGTCTAGAAAAACTTTGAAAATACTTTTTCTTGAAAGCTTATAAAAGAATATTGGAAACAATTTTGATAACCTTTTTCTTTGAAAACACTTTGAAAACACATAAAGCAATCTTGAAAACATTTTTATGATTTTTTAATATAAAATGGGTTTGAAAAAGAATAACTAAATAGTAAAAATATTTATATCATTTTCATTGAAAATAACATTTTAACAACCTATAAGGGAATCTTTGAAAATCACTTAAAATAATTTTTAACATAAAACATTTGTAAAATTATTTTCTTTGAAAACATAATTGATAACTTAAAAGAGAAAAATTGAAAACAATAAAACATTTTTTAAATCTATTTTCCATGAAACTTATCTTCAAAGTTAATTTGAAAACTTTTTTTTTGAAAATATAGTTTTTGAAATAAAGCAGATTTCCAACCGAAGAAAGAAATACTTTTAGATTTATTTATTAATTATCTTAAGTACTAAAGAGTGTAAAAATGGTACCAGTAAATGGATATATCTTGAATAAAAAGATTATAAGGAAAATCATTAGTGTTCCTAAGATATGGATCATAATATTTTACCAATGGAAGTATAATCATAAACAATCCCGATAGAATGATATTGTTTCAATAAACTCTTACCACATGGTAACTTGGGATCATGATATCCATGTATGAAAATGAAATTAAATGAAGTCTAAAATATCATAAAAAGGATGAGGTTCATGATACAATATGTAAAATGAAATTATATACCCCTCGAAAATTGTTGTAGGTGTATAATGAAGCATGCTCTCAAAGAAAGAGAATTGAGGCAAAACTATCTTACTAATTAGGTGATTTTTGAAATATAAACCCCATTAAATAAATATCATATAATTGATACAAAAAACCCCATAAATTTAAGAATAATAATCATATAATACATTCATGGGTAGTATATACACCACAAAAAATAAAAAAGTGGTGAATAATGCATGATTCTTACGAAAATAAAAAGTGTGATGAAATTCCTTTACCTTGTATCTTGAATCTCATAATACTCATTCAAATATCGTGTCTAATAAATATTATTTTACTATAAACATTTTAAAGAACCATATTCTTATATCTAATACTATATATTATTTTATTATTACTTTATATTACTCTCTTATTAACTATTATATATTAAGGTTTCACTTCGGGTAATATCTGCTTTTTTTGGACATGTTTTGACTTATTATTATCGGTCATATTACATAGATCATGATTGACCTACTTAAAGAATATAAAATATTATATAAATATCATATATATGCATTATATATGTATTTATAATAATATATAAAATATAGAATGTTGAAATGGAATACACTATTCATGGAGACTGATGGCCGCACATACACATGGACACTATTTTCTATTTTGTTATCATATTGAAATAAAGTAAATTACATATATGTATAAATATATATAATATAATTACAGTAGAATTATTATGTTATATATATCATATATTTTCACTAAAACCATCCTTAACAAATTCCCAGAAAAGTGTGAACAAATCACATCGCCTTGATGAAGCGATTGTTTACACGTCCAAAAAAGATGTTATCTTATTAATACAAGATGAAAAGTATAAAGGTTTTTGATATAAAATAATTAAAAAAGAATAGATTAATAATAAATATAATAAATATAATATATAAATAGTGTTTCCATCATAATTACCAACCATGAAATGTGGAAAATGAAAAAATGAAAAATCATCATTTCAGGAGGTGATAGTTCGTCATAAACATAAATAGTATGTTTGTTACCCATTATTTGGAAGTGTGTGTAAGTATAGATAGATCCCTTGGAATAAAAAAAATTTCATTATAATTATTATAATGTTGTTGTAGTATAATAATGTAATAAGTATAGTTTCATGGGGGAGAATATAAATAATACTAAAGATCTTGAGAAAAGATGTTACCAATTATTTGGGTAACTCTTTTTGGTTTGCACCAAATGGATAACTTGGATGGGTTTTTTCCAAGGATAGGATTATTGGAAGAGGGACTGGATGTTTTTGAGATATTTTGGCATAGATTGGTCAATAAAATAGTTTTTTAGAGGTCAGATGAAGTGGGAGGATATGATGTATTTTTATAGAGGAGGAGAAGTGTCACTTTTGTAATCATTGAAAAAGATAATTCCACCCACGTTTTTTCCATTTAAAGTGTAAAACCCAGAGTTTTTACGAACCTATTTTTTTGAATAAATTTATAATTACATTTTTATTTTTCAATAAACAAAGTCAAATATTCCTTTAACATGAAACACTGAATTGGGGTAGATTACTTGCAACATCTACTTTGCGTACAATTCATGCAACACTCAGTTGGCATACGATATACACAACACAAAGATTTTAAAAAACCTCCCTTTTTATTATTTTAATTATTGAAATAAGGTAATTATAACCTATAAATTAAAAATAGTTATAAGAATTGTAATAACTAATTTTCAAATATTTTTTATAAATTTTTATATAAATAATACACATTGATAATAAAAGATATGATTTCTGGTAAAGTCCATTTTATGTTTAAAAACATCATTTTATGAAATAAAATTCTTCTAATAATGAATGTAATTTTAGACACATTTAGAAATTTAATTTGATAAAATAAACTTTATTTTTGAATTCATAATGCAGAAATTGTCTTATTGTGGATTTTTGGTATTATTTGAGAAACTTTATTTTTTAATGAATAGTGAAAATACTTTTTTAGTTAAAAATGTTCTTTTTTCTAATTAATTACTAATGATAATTGATATTATAAATTAGTTTAAATTTCACATTAGTTAAATATTACATATAATATTACAATGAAATTAACTATAATCAATTTCACTTTGAAACTGAATATAAAATCTTAACAAACTTTTGAACATTTTCTTACTTTAAAACCATGTTATTTTGTTCTATCTCCCAGCTTAGAATAAATATAAATTTTTCCACTTATGTGAAGTGAATTTCAAAAAATAAAAAATAAACTATTTTATTTAGCCTAATATTTATATTATAATAAGACCATGTTAATTTTTGACCAAAATGATTAGTAAAAGTGATTAAAATTAATCATAGTAGTAAAGGCCAGGTAAATCTTAATTGGGGACTAAACCGTAAAATTAAGTTCTCAAATGATCAAGAAACTTGTCGAAAACCCATTTTACATCCATAGTTCGTCCAAATTTTTTTAATTATTGAGTTTGGATGGATTTTAAGACTTTGTTTAGGTAATAACATGTCCATACCAAACTTGTTTCTAGAAATTCCAAATGGGTCATTTTCCATCCCTATAAAAGGCCACCACATCTACCCTTTACACAAACCTCTCAAACATTTTATTCTCTTCCAAAATATTCTCATTTTTCCTCCCAAAAATCCACCCTTTGACCATGAATCCCCCAATTGTTAATAAATCTTCTAAATGAATCCATTTGGCATAAACTAAAACGAGTTACCCGATTAAGAGGTAACATCTTCTCTCAAGATCCTTTCCTTTATTTTTTTTCTCCACCTCTACACTCTCTTTATTCCATTATTGTGTGAAAAAACAGTATCCCACATATACTAGGATGTTATTATGAAAAGGGTCTGACATACAATTACACACACATCCATCAAATGGATGTTGAACATACTGTTTCTGTGTACGACGAACTATTGCCTCACGAAATGTTGATTGTTCGTTTATACTTTACCACCAATCATGGTGGCCATTATGATGGAATATATATAATATTATATTTAATATATATCTATGATTATTTATTCCTTTTAAAACACACATCTTTTTATAATCCATTTGGTGTTAATGCGATAATCTCATTTCAGGAAGTGGGAACTACCACCCTCTCCGAGCGATGTGATTCGTTCACACACCACATATAATTTAATAAGGATGAGTTTAATGAACTTATATGATATATATTATATATTAATGATAATTTAATAATTATATATATATATATACATAAAAATATATACATATTTCATTTATATTCTTTCATTTAATACGGTAATAAAAACGCAAAATAGCGCTTATGCGTAAGTACGGCTAACCGTCTCCCTGAACTTTGTATTCTATTACATACTTAATTATGATATAGATTATTATAATACAAAGATATTGTATATAACTGATATTTATATCATGATCTATATTCTTTAATAGTTATATAAGTTTAAGGATCAATGATATAACAAAATAAGACACATGTGAAGATCAATGTAAATATTTTTTGATGTGAAACCGTCACATATGATCGTTAAAAAGTGGGTAATATAGTGTCATAATAAAATAATATTTGGAAATATATATAAAAATATTATTATTTAACATATTTATAATAAACATATATTTATTATACAAAAATATTTTAAGTGTATGGAGAGAGTCAAGACACAAGGAAAGGGGATTGCATCTCAATTTTAATTTCTGTGAGATATAAGCTACTTTAACTGCTAATTCCTTTTTTGTGGTGTATTTGATGAACATGATTTTATTATATGTATATTGTAACTAAATTTATGGGTATTTACATATCCATTTAATGATCCTTATTTCATGGGTTTTAACTTTCAAAAGTTTCCAAATCGGTAAAACAGTTCTGTCTCAATTTACATTCATTGAGACTCCTATTTTGTTATGCACCTAAAATATTATTTGAGGTGTATACACTTAAATTTTACATTTTATATCATGAATACACTTTTTTTACTAATATATTAATCTTCATATAATTTACTTTCCTTACATGGAGAGTATGATCCCATGTAACCATGTTATAAGAGTTTATTAAGGAAATCTCTTCATTTTATTCGTTATTGTTTATGTTTATGCTTACGTTGATGTAATATTATGATCAATCAATGAAGAATATTCACGAGTTGACTTATCCTCTATTTATTAAAAATATACTCATTCTTAGTACCATTTTTACACACTTTGGTACTTAAGATACAGTTTTTTGTAAAATATGATAATCTATCTATTTGGTTGGAAATATATTGTATTCAAAAAACATGTTTTCAAATTTTTATTCCAAAGATAATTGAACATAATTATCAATGAAAAATGGATATTAATATTTGTTTTTTGTATTAAAAGTGTACATTATATGTTTTCAATTCAATTTAAAAAAAATGTTTTCAAAAGGTTTTATGTATTAAAAATATTTGTTCAAAGAAGAGAGGATATTTTCCTAAAGAATAACTTTTAAAAGATCAGTAAAAACTATTTCCCATTTATGATAACATCCATTGGTGTTAATAATTTCTTCATGAGGAATTATTAAATGTCTCCATTAATATTCTTTATCTGAATGGATTATGTTTTGTTGGTATGATTTTATGAAACCCATTTCTGTTTCATGAGTTATATGATTTTGAATCCCACTTCTTTTTAGGGGTTATGTATACGATGAAATGATTATGAAAATGTGTCTTTCTATAGGTTATTATATGTTTACATGTTTATGATACCCATTTAATTTCATGGGTTATGATATGATCATTTATAAACTTTTGGCTCAAGTATGTATGATTTCATTTTGTGACGGGTGGGACCTATATATCCCTCCATAGCAATGGGTAGTGATTTATATATCATGAGATAGAAAGGTCTAGAATGAGGGTTCACCCTGTTTAGTAATAGATGGCTATAATGAGGGTTTAATCGGTTCAGTAATACTTGGCTATAACGAGGATTTACTCTGTTCAGTAATACAGGGGTGGAATAAGGGTTAACTTGGTTCAGTATTATAGGGCTGGAATAGGGTTCACCCTGTTCAATAATGTAATTTTTCCACTAATATGGTCTTTCTAGTGATTAATTGGTTACTATGGAAATCCTTATATACTTATGTTTTTCCACAATTAAATGTCTTATTCATATATTATGATTATATGACCAATTCTCTTTATTTCATTATGATGATGTCTCGTGAATTGCCAATAAGTATGCCATGATATCTATTATGATCCTTGAAATGAAGGGAATGCTCTTATATCATCATGACCTTGTTCTCATAACATTATGCTCATTATTATGGTTATATGTCGCCCTTATTTACCCTTACTGAGAATTTGAGATCACCCCTTTTTATGTTTCCTTCCCTAGGTTTTGAAGATATGTATTATGTTTGATGTGTTTAAGAAGGGTGGTAGTCAGGAAGAGCCTAGTGGGAGATAATGTAACCCAATATTGTACCAGTGTTTATGTAGATACCCAAGCTTAACGTACATGGAAATTACATTACTTTTGTGGAATACTTAATACATTACAAAAACAGATTCCCAAAGAATGTATTCTTTTAGTGTCTTTGGAAACTCAGAAAATGATCTTCTAATAATGTTGAAAGGTCTTCAACATCTCCCCTAACGATCTTCCCCATTTTTTTCCAACCTAAATCCATTCTTTAAATCTGGGGGAAGGAAAACATAAAAAGGGTGAGCTCAAATGCTCAGTAAGGGTAAGCATCGGGAAAATAAAACAAATCGTATACATTTGAACTTAAAAAAATCATGAACATAAAGTTTAAACATCAAAATCTTGAAAAAGAAATCTTGGCAGTACATAAGGCATAGATCATAAAGGAACATTAATCAATAAAAAATAGCATTGGAATAAACCATGAAATTGTGTAAAACCATTAAGCACATGATATTTATTCAATAGTAGCCAAGGCATTGCTGCCAAGACCATCTTAGTGGACAAAGTCCCTTACTGAATCGAGCTCACTCCTCATTCTAGTCATGTATCACTGAACTAGATTTACATGATGTTCCATCCATGTCTATTTCATGATATATAAATCATTACCCAATGCATTTTATGGAGATATAGGTCCCACCTATCTCAAAATGAATTCATTCTTACTTGTGCCAAAAAATAAACATAAATCATTCATCATAACCCAAAGAATAAAATGGGTTTCATAAACATCATCCCATCATAAAGTAATCCATATAAAACAAATGGATATCATTTCATCATAAAAATAATCAAACCATGTAAATAATAGAGACATTATACTTGAAATATAATCATACTAAATAATTTCATCTTAGATTGAAAATAGTTTTGACAAAACACTTGGAATGAATTCTTGAGGAAAATATCCTTTCTTCTATAAAATAATTTTCTTATCAAAAAATGCCATTCAATTTTAAAATAAAAGGATTTTTTTGAAAACAATCATGAAGTCTTGTAGAGTAATCTTCATGAAAATAAGGCGTTATGAAACTGTAATAATACGTTCACACCGTATATGTTAAAAAAACTTTCTTCTCGTAATTTTAATGGAAAAGTAAAAAAGTACCACGTATGGAAAACAAAAGAACGATTCCTTCCATAACAAAAAGTAAAAGTCAATAAGGGGTAAAAATGACTTTAAAAATACATGGAATAATATTAAATACATTATGAAATACATTTTTATGGACATGGATGAAAAAAATATAACACCAGTAAATAATTACGTATAGGCAATCTCAGATAAAAATGTGATTTGCAAAATTATCCATTACCTTAGGTCCAATTTCGTCCATACGTGTCTGAAACTTCTATATAGTGGGTTTAAACCTATTATTAACTTGTAATAGAACCATACTAATATTTATAATATCATATATGTTTCATTTATGACTTTATATTACTCTTTCTTTTGTCAATTCCATGTTAAATCAGCGTTTTCGGTAAAATCGTTTCATTTATCGTACGTGTTTGGACTTGTTGTTCTTGATTTTATTATTACTTCTATCATGATTTAATTACTTCCAGATTGTAAAAAATGATTTATATATCATATATATTCAGTATATGTATATATATATAATAGATAGATAAATGTAATGAAACACACCGTTCATGGAGACGGTTGGCCGTACGTACACATGAATGTTGTTTTCCTTCCCTTATTGAATTGAATCGAAGTAAGTAGATGATATATATATAAATAAATCAAGTAGCATTATTATTGTTATATATACCATTATTATTCATTATATAAACGTTATAATCATTCTTGAATGGTTAACATGGAGAATGAATCTCATCGCGTCGTGGAGACGATGATCCGTATGTACGCACGTGCGATGATATTGTTCCAATAATTATAGAATGGAATTGGAGTGGATGATATAATATATTAGAAACATTATTATGTTATAATAACCGTATATATTTATTACTTAAACCATTATACCCATCCAATCAAGGTGGTGGTGTAAAAATAGATTACACCATGGCGTGGATATGGTATTCCATATGTACGCACGCGCAATGATTTCGTTTTCCGTAGGATGGATGAAGGTGAAATGGGTTTGTTTCAAATTTATAATAATATATCAGAATATTATTGATACTGCTGTTATTAATTTATAATGAAACAACTAAATAATAAGAAGTTGAAGAAGAAAGAAACTTGGAAGAATCTGTAGAAGAGATTACCTCTTCTTCGACGCACCTCTTTTAAGCTTCCACTTGAGGCACAAGAGTTGGTATTTTGAGAATAATAGAACCTCTATAATGTTACTAGAGAGGTTGATAAGAGAAATTGGTTGGGTTTGACCGATCATGATGGCTCAAAATTGAGTGAAGAGGAGATGGAAGGAGGTTCCCTTATGTAGGAGAGGAGAGGGGCACTTTTGGAAACCTCAAAAATATTAATTAATAATAAAATGAAACCCCACATAAAAACCTAAAAAAATAACTAAATTCTAAGATGATATGTTATAGGGTTGTAATCTCATCAACTAATAAAATTAAGACATGTTTTAAGTTTATTTTAAACCATATCAACTTGATTTATCATTATTTAATCTATTTAATTTTATTTGTGGTAATAAAATTCTAAATTTTAAATTGTTATAAATACAAAATTAAATGTTGTCAATATCCCATATTTGGTTACTTTATAACCTTTTCGACCATATAATTTTCATTTTGTAGTTTTTAAATATTTTTGTTAATTTTAAATAATTTTATATTATGTAATTTTTATAAAATATCAATTATGTCAATTTTGACACTATTAATAATTTGAATTTAAATAAAAACCACACAGAAGATATGTTCGAACAGAAATATATAATAGATTCCTAACATATCATATTCATAAAAAAAATCACGAGGAACATTAATTTGTTCATACATTATTTATTTTAATATTTTTAAAACCATTTATTTGGTATATCTCTATAAAAATAATTACTACAATATTTTTGTATAATTATTGAATATACTTATTTGTTGCATTAAAATTAAAACTAAAATACTATGATTAAGATAAATATAATACCTTTCATAATAATATTTTTACTCGAATTTATCATCTTAAAATCACAACATTTAAATTGTTATATTTATTAAATTATGAAGGTGACATCTTTGACATCATTTAAAATAAAATAATATAAATGTCCTAATCAGTTTTTTAAGGCTCCAAATGGTCCAAAAATATACCCTTGTATTCTTAGGGTATATCTATACTCGACCAATAATGTTTGGTAAAGTTTCTGGTCCTTTTGATAGGTATTGTAATTTTAATAAAAACTATATTATTGATTTTTCAATAAATAAATAAATTCTACATTATTAATGTATAAGATATTAAGGTAAATTAATATTTCTTAAAGATTAAAAATAAATTACCATGATAAATAAATATATTTTAGCTTTCAAATGAGTATTTATAATTGAATTTATATACTGTATAACCTTATATTAAAAATAATCTAATTATTAATGTTTGAGTGAGACATATTTCACTTTCCTTTATATAAAATAAATAAAAGATCTTAATCAAATACAAGTGGGTTCTATTAGATTCAATTTGGACCCAAGTATTATTTAAGGAAAAATATAATCATCCAATTATATTAATACAAGTCTTAGGGTAATTTTATAATATTAGATTTACCCTTAATTACCAGATTTACCTTAAACTATGGTAAATAAAATTTACCATAGTTACTATTCATAATGACAAAAAATAAAAAGTATCTTATTAAAATAATATGGAACAAATGATTCCAAATATGAAATCAATTTTTCTAAATTAAAAACACAAAAGTTGTAGTATTTAATTTAAAATTAATCCCGCTGTCGAGAAAACGGGTTTAAAAAGTTAAAACGTTGCAAAAGATTGAATTGTTTTTACTTATGAATTCACTGTAAAATTAATGCTAATGACTTAAATTATATTAAATGGTAAAAATATATTCTATTTATAATTTTAAACCATTCAAAATTATAATTTAACCATATAAATAACCTCAATGAAAAAAGATGTTTTTAATTAAAATTTAGCATATTTTTACTATTCATTAAAATAAGAAACTTATCAGAAAAATATCAAAAATTTATCAAAAGTTAATATTTATATCATGATTAAAAATAAGAATTTTATTTTGTCAATTTAGACTTATAAAAACATCAAAAACTAAATTTAATGTGGGTGCTCCATCAAAAGGGGGAAAAACTCCATTTTTTGAAAAAATACTTATTTTACCTAAAAATTTTATTTTGTTCTCATACCGTGTTCTATATAATGTGTAAACTGAATTACAGTGTCATAAAATTAAAAAAGTAGTTACTAATATTCATAACGGCTAGTTCATAATAATATTATAATAATATATCGTTGTTTATTGAAACTCAGTATTGCGTATAACACACGCTATTGAGGAAGGTTGCTCTTGCGTACAACACAAGCCAAGAATAGTGTTTGCGTATAATATAAGCTAATACGGTGATGCTTATAGCACAATATAATTTTGGTTTAGCGTAAAACACAATACATCAATGAAATTAAAAGAATAATTTTCATAAAATCTCGGGGTGTTACATTCTACCCCCCTTAAAATGAATTTCGCCCTCGAAATTCGTCGGGGTTATAAATCGTTTACTACTTGAAAGTATCTTTAATAGAAACCCACATCATAAAAAGGAATACCAAAACATAAATTTAAAAACTAAATTATGAAATTTAAAGGTTACTCAAATTAACTAATCACTCGGTTTCCACGTAGGAGAACATAGGTGAAAATATGGATATGGAAGAGAAATCTAACCATCATGTTCTGATGAAGAGTGGTACAAAACATGGCTATAAAAAATATAACAGTAAAAAAGCCATAAATTTGTGATTATCTAAGGTATCATCTAATTCATCAGATATGAGGGCACTAGGACAACATTTTTGGTTTTCAAGATCATTTCCCAAATCCTGAAGAATTTTTGAATTAAAAGAAATACTTTCTTCATTTTGGTACAATATCACCATTGCTCGAGCCTTGAACCATTTCCACTTCATCTCTTAAAGAAATTAAGTTGAATTTGTCTTTCATGAATTGTTATCAGATCATGCGATATAATTATAGGTCATTCCATCTGTCTCAAACATAAGGTTAGAAAAAGTTATATACAAAAGTCCATCTATGGTGTATATGGTTCCAAAAATGGACTTATACTTCATCTATCATCCTGCTTAATAAAATAAACCTAGTTTCTACTAACCATAGACTTCCTTTAGGCCAGTGGTAGGCGATAAAGGCCTGTTGCACATCGTTTGTGGGTTTGATTCCTGCAGCCTTGTCCAACGCGATGGGTTGTCGCCCGTCTTGTAGGTTTCCCTTTTTCTAAAACTACCATATTATAACAATCCAGAAAAAAATGTTCTTGCCTAAAACAATACTATCTGATGGCCAACTTAATCCATTCCAATCTTTAGAATTATCCAAAATACAACTTTCCTATCTCATAGTATAAATAAAACAATTACTGGAAAGGTCACATAACAAGCACGTGAATACCATCATTTATCCCCCATATATCATAAGGTATATCTTGTTGATTGCATTCCAAACATGTCAATAACTTAATCAGGTATTCTCTTGAAACCTAAATTACCATAGAACCTTAGTGAAAACATGAATTCTGTCAAAAGGTGACTCTTTCCTCATACCAAAATCCCAAAATTTCTATATACTCAAACAATGATATCACTTTGTCCTTTTATCAGTCATGAGCTCATTAATACGATCAAACAAATTATTTTCTCCTTATCCCTTCATTATTCACACATCATCTGCTTTCCAAAAATATATAAATAACCTTTCATGGTTACCGGTACCATTCAACGTATACTTTCAAATACTCAAGGAAATACAATAGTTTTACAGTCCTTAGATGTTTCATTATTCCATAGTACCATTAAATTACCTACACAACATTACTCTTGATAAACATAAAATCATTCCACTACCTTCTTAAACCATCGATCGAGCTTCTCATTTTATTCCTCAACACTTATTTCATATCATATATCATTTTTAGTCTCCTCATTATCATCAACATAAATACTACCCGTACGACCATGCTGATTCTCTTCATGAGACTTTACCTCAGGGAATTAGTTTGCATAATGCCTGTGCATTCCACATTTAAAACATTTAACTATTGTTGATGTCTTAGCAATACCGTTATCCTTGTCCATAGTGTTAAATTAACCCATTCCTTTACAATTACTGGAATCTTGTGCTTATTTTCCACACACAAATAATCTTTCATTTCCTTTGATACATTCTCTTTGATGCCTCTTCCCACATGACTTTCATGAGGGAAATTGAACTTTCTTTCCTCTATGATCATCATGAAACTCCATCTTTCTCTTATTAGCTGAGTCGCAAAACATACCAAAGTTGATATTATTGATCATATTATGAGGTTTCTGATTAGGATTAATAATTATATGTGGACTTCCAGATCCAATTTCATTTTCTTTCTCATTAATAATATCATTCCATTGTTTATCATATCCTCCAATATCATGGATCTTCCTATTTTCAAACATTTTCTAAAACCCAAAAAGAATAGTGTGAGAGGAAAAAATCATAATCAAGGGGGAGTAAATTCAATATCTAACATCTTATGTTAATTTCTAAGATCATTACCATATTTCTAGGACTATAACCAATACTTATATGTAACCTTAGGGACATCCCTCAACATACCATAAATATATTTTCTAGGGATCTCACTAAAGTTTTCGTATCCTAGTTTCCAAAGGTTCACTAAACCTTCACTCTGATACCAACTATAGAGACCCAAGATTAACCTATATGGGCATTACATTAATTTTTAGGAATACATAATACATTAAAAAAACATATTCCCAAAGACCGTATTAGTTTAGTGTCTTTAGAAACTCAGAACATAATCTTCTAATCATGTTGAAAGATCTTCAACATCTCCCATAATGATCTTCCCCTTTTGGTTTCCTACCTAAAACCTTTTTTTAAATCCTGGGGAAGGAAAACATATAAAGGGTGAGCTCAAATTCTCAGTAAGGGTAAGCATGGAGAAAATAAAACAAATCATATACATTTTAACTTAAAAAAACATGAACATAAAGTTTAAACATCAAAATTTTGTGAAAAAAATCTTGGCAGTACATAAGGAAAAAATCATAAAGTAACATTAATCATGATAAAATAACATGGGAATAAAACTTGTAATTTTTGAAAACCATTAAGAACATGATATGATTTCTATAGTAGTTAAGGCATTGCTACAAAGACCATATTAGTGAACAAAGTCCCTTACTGAATCGAGTTCACTCCTCATTACAGTCTTGTATCACTGAACCAGATTAACTTTTCATTCCAGCAATGTCTATCTTATGAGATATAAATATTTACCTAATTCATTGGAGGGAGATATAGGTCGCACCCATCTCATAATGAAATCATTTTTACTTGTGCCAAAAAATAAACATAAATCATTCATCATAACCAAAAGAATAAAATGGGTTTCAGAAACATCATCCCATCATAACGTAATCCATATAAAACAAATGGATATCATTTCATCATAAAAATAATCAAACCATTTAAATAATAGAGACACTATACTTGAAGCATAATAATACTAAATAATGTCATCTTAGATGAAAAATAGTATTGACAAAACACTTGAAATGAAATCTTGAGGAAAATATCCTTTCTTCTTTAAAATCAGTTTCATAACAGAAAATGCCCATAAATTTTAAAAGAAAAGATTTTTTTTGAAAATAATCTTGAAATATTGTAGAGTAAGCTTCATGAAAGAGTAAAAATCCATTCAAACAGTATAAGTTAAAAAACATTCTCCTCATAATTTTAACGGAAAAGTCAAAAAGTACCACGTATGGTAAAGAAAAGAAATATTTCTTCCATAAAAAAAGTAAAAGTCAAAAAGGGGTAAACATGACTTTAAAAATACATGTAATAATGTTAAATAATTTATGAAAAACATTTTTTTAGACATGTATGAAAAAAATATAACCCCAGTAAATACTTACGTATAAGAAATCTCAGATAAAAATGACATTTGAAAAATTATCCCTTACCTTAGGTCCAATTTCTTCTGTACGTGTCCGAAACTCTTGTATAGTGGGTTTAAACATATTATTAACTTTTAAATGAACCATAATAATATTTATGATATCATATATTATTCACTTATGACTTTATATTACCCGTTCTTATGTCCATTCCATGTTAAAGTAGCATTTTTGGTAAAATCGTTTCATTCATCGTACGTGTTTGGACTTGTTGTTATTGATATTATTATTACTTATATCATGATTTACTTACTTAAAGAATTTGAAACATGATTTATATATCATATATATTCAGTATATATGTATATAATAGATAGATAAATTAAATGAAACACACCGTTCATGGAGATGGTAGGACGTACGTACGCATGAACGCTGTTTTCCTTCCCTTATTGACTTAAATTGAAGTAAGCAGATGACATATAGATATAAATCCAGTAGAATTATCATGTTATATATACCATTATTATTCATTATATATACTTTATAATAAATATTTAATGGTTAACATGGAGAATGAATCTCATCGCTTCGTGGAGACGGTAATCCGTACGTACGCACGAGCGATGATTTCATTCCCATAATTATTGAGTGGAATTGGAGTGGATGATATACTATCTTAGAATTAGTATGATGTTATAATAACCATATATAGTTATTATTTACACCACTATACCCTTCCATGTAAGGTGGTGGTGGAAAAACAGATTACACCACGGCGTGGAGACGGTATTCCGTATGTACGTACGTGCAGTGATTTCATTTTCCATAGGATGGATATAAGGTGAAATGGGGTTGTTTAATGTTAATAATAACATATCAGTATATTAGTGATACTTATGTTATTACTTTATAATGAAACAACTAAAGAAGAAGAAGTTGAAGAAGAAAGAAACTTGAATGAATCGGTAGAAGAGACTATCTCTTCTTCGAAGCACCTCTTTTAAGATTCCTCTTAAGGAACTAGAGTTGGTCTTTTGAGAAGTCCAGAACTTCTATAATGTAACTATAGAGGTTTTGAAGAAAAATCGGCAGGGGTTGGCCGAGCTTGAGGGCTAAAAATTTAGTGAAGAGGAGATGGAAGGAGGTGCCCTTATCTAGGAGAGGAGAGGGGCACTTTTGGAAACCTTAAAAATATTAATTAATAATAAAATGAAACCCCACTTTAAAACATCCAAAAATGACTCAATTCGAAGATGATATTCTATAGGGTTGTAATCTCATCAACAGATAAAATTTATACGAGTTTTAAGTTTATTTTAAACCTTATCAACTTGATTTATCATTATTTAATATATTTAATTCTATTTGTGGTAATAAAATTCGAAATTTTAAATTGTTATAAACACATACTTAAATATTTTAAATTTCCCATAATTTGATTCTTTATAAACTTTTATACCATATAATTTTCAGTTTGTAGTTTTTAAATATTTTTGTGATTTTTAAATAATTTAATAATATGTTATTTTTATAAAATATCAATATTGTCAATTTTGACACTATTCATTATTTGAATTTAAATAAAATCCACACGGAAGATATGTTCGAACTAAAATATATAATATATTACTAACATGTCATATTCATAAAATAAAATCATGGGGAACATTAATTTGTTCATATATTATTTATTTAATATTTTTAAAACCATTTATTTGGTATATCTTGTTATAAAATAATTACTACAATATTTTTGTATAAATATTTAATATACTTATTTTTTGCATAAAAAATAAAAATAAAATCCTATGATTAAGATTAATATAATACCTTTCATAATAATATTTTTATTTGAATTTATCATCTTAAAATCACAACATTTAAATTGTTATATTTATTAAATTATGAAGGTGGAATCTTTGATATCATTTAAAATTAAATAATATAAATGTCCGAATCGGTTTTATAAAGCTCCAAATTGTCAAAAAATCGACACTTGGATGCTCATGGTAACGATATACTCTACCAATAATGTTTGGTAAAGTTTTGGGTCCTTTTAATAGGTATTGTTGTTTTTAATAAAAACTATATTATTGATTTTTCACTAAATAAATAATTTCTACATCATTAATGTATATGCTATTAAGGTAATTAAATATTTATTAAAAATTACAAATAAATTTCCATGATAAATAAAAAAAATTACCTTTAAAATGAGTATTTATAATCTAATTTATATTCTGTATAACCTTATATGAAAAATTACTTAATTATTAAAGTTTGAGTGAGACATATTTCACTTTATTTTAAATAAAATAAATAAAAGGTCTTAATCAAATAAAAGTGGGTTCCATTAGATTCTATTTCGACCAAATTATGATTTAAGGAAATATATAATCATCCAATTATATTAAGACAAGTGTTAGGGTAATTTTATAATATTAGATTTACCCTTAATTACTCGATTTACCTTATACCAAGGTAAATAAAATTTACCGTAGTTAGTATTCATAATGCCTAAAAATAAAAATTATCTTATTAACATAATTTGGACTTAATGATTCCAAATATGGAATCCATTTTCCAAATTCAAAACACAAAAGTTGCAGTATTTAATTTAAAATTAATCCTGCTGTTGAGAAAACGGTTTTTAAAAGTTAAAACGTTGTAAAAGATTGAAATGTTTTTACTTATGAATTCAGTTTAAAATTAATGCTAATGACTTAAATTATATTAAATCGTAAAAATATATTCTATTCATACTTTAAACCATTCAATATTATAATTTAACCATACAAATTATCTCGATGAAAAAAGTTGTCTTCAATTAAAATTTAGCGTATTTTAACTATTCATCAAAATATGAAACTTATCAGAAAAATATCAAAAAAAATTCCAAAGTAAATTTTTATATCCTGATTCAAAATAAGAATGTTATTTTGTCAAATTGAACTTATAAACATGTCAAAAACTAAATTTAATGTGGGTGCACCATCAAAAGGCGGGAAAACTGCATTTTTTTAAAAATACTATTTTACCCGAAACATTTATTTTGTTCTCATACCATGTTCTATAAAATGTGTAAGATGAATTAAAATGTCATAAAATTCAGAATGTAGGTACTAATATTCATAAAGGCTAGTTCATAATAATATTATAACAATATATCGTTGTTTAGTGAATCTCAGTATTGCATACAACACACGCTATTGAGGAAGGTTGCTCTTACGTGCAACACAAGCCAAGAATAGTGTTTGCATATAATATAATATAATACAGTGTTTCGTATAGCAGAAGATAATTTTGGTGTAGCGTACAACACAAGACATAAATGAAATTAAAAGAATATTTTTCATAAAATTTCGTGGTGTTACATTCTACCCCCCTTAAAATGAATTCCGCCCTTGAAATTCATCGGGGTTATAAATAGTTTACTACTTGAAAGTTTCTTTAATAGAAACCCACATGATAAAAATAAATACCAAAACTTAACTTTATAAACTTAATTATGAAATTTAACGGTTACCCAAATTAACTAATCACTCGGTTTCCACATAGGAGAACATATGTGAAAATATAGATATGGAAGAGAAATCTAACCATCATGTTCTGATGAAGAGTGGTAGAGAACATGGATTTGAAAAAGCCAAAAATTACAAATCCATAAATTTGTGATGATCTAAGGTACCATCTGATTCATCAGATATGAGGGCACTAGGAAAAAATTTTTGGTTTTCAAGATCATTTACCAAATGTTGAATAATTTTGGAATTAAAAGAAATACTTACTCGATTTTTGTACAATCCAACCATTGCTCGATCTTTGAACAGTTTCCACTTCATCTCTTAAATAAATGAAGTTGAATTTGTCTTTAGTGAAGTGTTAGAATATCATGTGATAGAATGATCGGTTATTCCATATGTCTCAAACATAAGGTTAGAAAAGGTTATATACACAAGTCCATATATGGTGTATATGGTTCCAAAGATGGAATTACACTTCATATATCATCCTGATTAATAAAATAATACTAGTTTCTGCTAACCAGGGACTTCCTGTAGGCCATTGGTAGGAGATAAAGGCCTGTCACACTTTGGTTTTGGGTTCGATTCCCGCAGCCTTGTCTGACGTGACGGGTTGTCGCCCATCCTGCAGGTTGTCCTTTTTCTAAAACTACACTATTATAACATTCCATAAAAAAGTTCTTGCCTTAAACAATAATATCTGATGTCCAAATTAATCCATTCCAATATTTATACTTATTTAAAATACATCTATCCAATCTCATAGTATAATGAAAATGATTACTGTAAAGGTCACATAACAAGGACATGAATACCATCATTTATCCCCTATATATCGTAGTATATATCTTGTTGATCACATTCCAAATATGTGAATACCTTAACCATGTATTCTCTTGAAACATAAATTACCATAGAACCATAGTAAAAACATGAATGCTATCAAAAGGTAACTCTTTCCACATACCAAAATACCAAAATTTCTATATACTCAAACCATGATATCACTTTGTCCTTTTATAATTCATGAGCTCATTAATATTATAAAACATATTATTTTCTCTTTATCACTTCATTATTCACATATCATCTTCTTTATAAAAATATCTGAATAACCTTTCCTGGTTACCGGTACCATTCAATGTATACTTTCAAATACTCAAGGAAAAACAATATTTTAACAATCCTTAGATATTTCTTTATTCCATAGTACCATTAAATTACCTATACAACATTACTCTTGATAAACATAAAATCATTACACTACCTTCTTAAACCATCGATCGAGCTTCATCATTTTATTCCTCAACAATTCTTTTATATAATATATCATTTACAGACTCCTCCTCCTCATCAACATAAATACTACACATACAAACATGCTGATTCTCTTCATGATACTTTCATTTAAGGTATTGGTTTTCATAATGCCCGTACACTCCACATTTAAAAAATTTAACTGTTGTTGATGTCTTAGAAATATCATTATCCTTGTCCATAGTGTTAACTGAACCCCTTCCTTTGAAATTACTGGCTATGTGTATTTATTTTACACACCCAAAGCATCTTCCAGTTCCTTTGAAACATTCTCCTTTATTCCTCTTCCCACATGACGTTCACAAGAGGAATTGAAATTTCTTTCCTCTTTGATCATCATGAAACTCCATCTTTCTCTTATTACCCAAGTTGAGAAGCTTACGAATGTTTAGATTATTGATCATATTATGAGATTTATGGTTAGGAATAATAATGATATGTGGACTTCTAAATCCAATTTCATTTTCTTTCTCCGGAAAAATATCATTCCATTATCCATCATATCCTCCATTATCGTGAATCTTCCTGTTTCTAGCCATTTTCTAAAACCCAAAAAGAATAGTGTTGGAGGAAAAAATCACAATGAAGGGAGACTACCTTTAATATCTAAAATCTTAGGTAAAATTATAAGACTGTTATCATAATTCTAGTACTATAACCTATACTTCTATGTAACCTTAGGGACATCCCTAGACATACCATAGAAATATATTCTAGGGATATCACTAAAGTTTTCGCATCCTAGTTTCCAAAGGTTATCTAAACCTTCCCTCTGATACCAACTATAGAGACCCAATCTTGACGTACATGGACATTACATTAATTTTTCAGAAAACTTAATACATTACAAAAAACAGATGCCCAAAGATCGTATTAGTTTGGTGTCTTTGGAAACTCAGAACATAATCTTCTAATCATGTTGAAAGATCTTTAACATATCCCATAAATATCTTCACCTATCTTTCCTACCTAAAACCTTTCTTTAAATCCTGGGGAAATAAAACATATAATAGGTGATCTCAAATGCTCATAAAGGGTAAGCATGGGGAAAATAAAACAAATCATATACATTTTAACTTAAAAAGACATTAACATTAAGTTTGAACATCAAAATCTTTAGAAATAAATCTTGGCAGTACATAAGGCATAGATCATAAATGAACCTTAATCACGATAAAATAGAAATAGAATAAAACAAGTAATTGTGGAAAACCAATAAAAACATGATACAATTTCCATATTAGTCAAGGCATTGCTGCCAAGACCATCTTAGTGGACAAAGTCCCTTACTGAATCAAGTTCACCTCTCGTTCCAATACTGTATCACTAAACCAGATTAACTTTCCATTCTAGCCATGTCTATCTCATGAGATATAAATCATTACCCATTGAATTGGAGGGAGATATAGGTCCCACCCATCTCATAATGAAATCAATCTTACTTGTGCCAAAAAATAAACATAAATCATTCATTATAACCCAAAGAATAATTTTTTTTTCATAAACATCATCCCATCATAACGTAATCCATTTAAAACAAATGGATATCATTTCATCATAAACAGAATAAAACCATGTAAATAATAGAGTTATTATACTTGAAACATAATCATACTCAATAATGACATCTTATATGGAAAATAGTTTTGACAAAACACTTGAAATGAATTCTTGAGGAAAATATCATTTCTTCTTTAAAATCATTTTCTTATCAGAAAATGCCATTCAATTTTAAAAGAAAATGATTTTGTTGAAAATTATCATGAAATATTGTAGAGTAAGCTTCATGAAAATAATGTGTTATGAAACCATAAAAATCCATTAACACCATATAATTTAAAAAAACATTCTCCTCATAATTTTAATGGAAAAGTCAAAAAGTACCACGTATGGTAAACAAAAGAAATACTCCTTCCATAAGACAAAGTAAAAGTCAAAAAGGGGTAAAAATGAATTTAAAAATACATGGAATAATTATAAATACATTATGAAATAATTTTTTTTGGACATGTATGAAAAAAATATAACCCCAGTAAATACTTACGTATAAGCAATCTCGGATAAAAATGAGATTTGAAAAATTATCCCTTACCTTAGGTCTAATTTTTTCCATTAGTGTCCGAAACTCATGTATAGTGGGTTTAAACATATTATTAACTTTTAACAGAACCATAATACTATTTATGATATCATATATGATTCACTTATGACTTTATATTACCCGTTCTTTTGTAGATTCAATGTTAAAGCAGCATTTTCGGTAAAATCGTTTCATTTATCGTACGTGTTTGGACTTGTGGTTCTTGATATTATTATTACTTATATCATGATTTAATTATTTAAATAATGTAAAAAATGATTTATATATCATATATATTCAGTATATATATATATATATTGGATAGATAAATGAAATGAAACACACCTTTCAAGGAGAACTTAGGCCGTACGTACGCATGAATGCTGTTTTCTTTCACTTATTTACTTGGATTGACGTAAGTATATGAAATATATATATATAAATAAACAAATTAGAATTATTATGCTATATATACCATTTTTATTCATTATATATACTTTATAATCATTCTTGAATGGTTAACATGGAGAATGAATCTCATCACGTCATAGAGATGGTAATCCGTACGTACGCACATGCGATGATATCGTTTCCATAATTATTAAATGGAATTGGAGTGGATGATATAATATATCAGAATTATTATGATGTTATAATATTGATATATAGTTATTATTTACACCATTATACCCATCCAAGTATTGTGGTGGTGGAAAAACAGATTACACCACGGCGTTGAGAGGGTATTCCGTACGTACACACGCGCGGTGATTTCATTTTCCGTAGGATGGATAGAAGGTGAAATGGGGATTGTTTAATATTTATAATAACATTTAAGTATATTAGTGATACTAATGTTATTAATTTATTATGAAACAACTAAAAATGAAGAATTTGAAGAAGAAATAAACTTGAAATAATCGGTAGAAGAGATTACCTCTTATTTGACACACCACTTGTAAGCTTCCTCTTAAGGCACTTGAGTTGGACTTTTGAGAAGACCAAAACCTATATAATACAACTAAAGATTTTGATAAGAGAAACTGTCAGGGGTTGGTAGAGCTTGAAGGCTCAAAATTGAGTGAAGTGGATAGGGAAGGAGGTACCCTTATATAGGAGAGGAGAGGGGTACTTTTGGAATCCTTAAAAATATTAATTAATAATAAAATGAAAACCCAGATAAAAACCTCATAAAATGACTCAATTAAAATATTATATGATATAGGGTTTTAATGTCATCATCCAATAAAATTTAGACATGTTTTATGTTTATTTTAAACCTTATCAACTTGATTTATCATTATTTAATCTATTTAATTTTATTTATGGTAATAAAATTCTAAATATTAAATTGTAATAAATACATAATTAAATGTTTTAAATTTCCCATAATTGGATAATTTATAACCTTTTTTACAATATAATTTTCAATTTGTAGTCTTTAAATATTTTTGTGATTTTTAAATAATTTAATAATTTGTTATTTTTATAAAATATCAATATTATCCGTTTTGACAGTATTCATTTTTTGAATTTAAATAAAAACCACACAGAATATATGTTCAAAAAAAATATATAATAGATTTATAACATGTTATATTCATAAAAGCAATTCATGGGGGCAAATTAATTTGTTCATATATTATTAATTTTAATATTTTTAAAACCATTTATCTGTTATATCTCTTAATAAAATAATTACTACAAAATTTTGTATAATTATTTAATGTACTTATTTGTGGCATAAATTTTAAAAATAAAATCCTATGATGAATATAAATATAATAACTTTCATAATAATATTATAAATTGAATTTATCATCTTAAAATCACAAAATTTAAATTGTTATATTTATTAAATTATGAATGTAACATCTTTGACATTATTTAATATAAAATAATATAAATGTCCTAATCGGTTTTATAAGGCTCCAAATGGTCCAAAAATAGACCCTTGTATGCTTAGGGTATAGATATACTCGACCAATAATGTATGTTAAAGTTTCTAGTCCTTTTGATAGGTATTGTTATTTTAATAAAAACTACATTATTGATTTTTCACTAAATAAATAATTTCGACATCATTAATGTATAGGCTATTAAGGTAATTAAATATTTATTAAAAATTACAAATAAATTTCCATGATAAAAAAAACATATTATATTTTAAATGAGTATTTATAATAGAATTTATATTCTGTATAACCTTATATTAAAAATAATCTAATTATTAAAGTTTGAGTGAGACATATTTCACTTTCCTTTAAATAAAATAAATAAAAAGTCTTAATAAAATACAAGTGGGTTCCATTAGATTACATTTGGACCCAAGTATGATTTATGGCAAAATATAATCATTAAATTATATTAAGACAAGTGTTATGGTAATTTTATAATATTAGATTTACCTTTAATTACCCGATTTACCTTAAACTATGTTAAATAAAATTTACCGTAGTTACTATTCATAATGCCTAAAAATAAAAATTAGCTTATTAACATAATTTGGACATATTGATTAAAAATATGGAATCCATTTTTCCATATTAAAAACCCAAAAGTTTCAGTATTTAATTTAAAATTAATCACACTGTTGAGAAAAGGGGTTTTAAATGTTAAAACGTTGCAAAAGATTGAAATGTTTTTACTTATGAACAAAGTGTAAAATTAATGCTAATGACTTAAATTATATTAAATGGTTAAAATATAATCTATTTATACTTTAAAACCATTCAATATTATAATTTAACCAGATAAATTATCTCGATGAAAAAAGTTTCTTTTAATTAAAATTTAGGGTATTTTTACTATTCATCAAAAAAAGAAACTTATCAGAAATATATCAGAAATTAATCCATAGTTTATTTTTATATCTTGATTAAAAATAAGAATTTTATTATGTAAAATTGAACTTATAAACATGTCAAAAACTAAATTTAATGTGGGTGCGCCATCAAAAGGCGGGCAAACTGCATTTTTTGAAAAATACATATTTTACCTGAATTTTTTTTTCATACCATGTTCTATAAAACGTGTAAGATGAATTATAATGTCATTAAATTCAAAATGTAGTTACTACTATTTATAACGGCTAGTTTATAATAATATTATAACAATATATCGTTGTTTAGTGAAACTCAGTATTGCGTACAACACACGCTATTGAGGAAGGTTGCTCTTGCGTGCAACACAAGCCAAAAATAGTGTTTTCGTATAATATAAGCTAATACGGTGTTGCGTATAGAACACGATAATTACGGTGTTTCATATAAGACAAGACATCAATGAAATTAAAAGAATATTTTTCATAAAATATCGGGGTGTTAGAGTTTATGTATCTATGTTTCCAAAGGCACTAAACTAGTAGAGTCTTCTTATGTCTATTTGAATAATGTTTAAGTATTCCACCAAAGTAATGTAATGTTAATGTTTGTAAAGAGAGGGTTGCTATAGTTTGTATCATAAGAAAATTTTAGTTAACCTTTGGACTCCAGGATGAGAAAACCTTCGTAAGAACCCTAAAGACGTGTCTAAGGATAAGTATTGGGATAAGTGAAAGTATATGAATATGTACTGGAATTTTAGTGAAGGATATAGTGAGTGGTTTCCTAGAAATATATCCCTATTTGGACACTACAAGTGGATGTGGCTTTTTCATAGATGTACCTGGGGTAACAACTCCGAAAAGATATTTTAGGCTTGACTCGAGGAAATGTAGTACACAACAATGGGCCTTACTATAAACTTGTCTTGACAATCCCGAGGGATATGTTTTTGGAATTCAAAAGCTCTTCACAAACCATTATAAGTTTTTTAATCCTAATCTGATTATGAATAACCAGTATAAAAATAATGTGTCCTAGATTAAGGATGATATCATAAGTGAGACATCATATATGCGTTTTATTATTATTATATAGTTCCTCATCATGAGAACTATTTATTACACTATGCTTTTGGTTGTTGTCAATGGTTGGAACCCGAAGGAACCATGTTAATAGTGATTACGACCGGAAATGAAATTATTTTCCTCTAGAACAACCCAATTCTATGGGAGTTAGAATTAAAAACCTTGTTGTTATACTCTCACAAATTTCCCAAGATATGAATCATGGTGGACTTCCAAATGAGCAATGTTGTAAAAAACATTCCATTGAGTTTTTCAGGAGGCAATGTCCTCCTTATTTTTGAGGGTCTTATGATCCACTTTTTAATGATCAATGGATTAGTACAATATAAAATATATTCTATATTCCTCATTGTATGGAGAATGAGAATGTCATTTTTCCTATTTATTGGTTAGAAGGCGATGGAGATCAGTGGTGGACTCTAATCAAGAATACGAGGTAGCATGATGATATTGAATCCATGGTTTGGGATGAGTTCAAGAACATGAACCCAAAGGGAATGGAGGCCTTTTTTATTGATTTTGATAACCCTATTTTCAACGGATGAGTGGAACCATTAGAAGGGTCATAGGCTTAGAGATTAGATGACCCATATGTCTTAATGAAATATATAGACAATAACTATATGGAACAACTCATCCCCGAATTTTTCATCATGATGTCAGATATCCACCTTTGTAAGGATTTTTCGACTAGGGTTCCTTGAATTCTTTATACCAAGGTGTAGAAAGAGTTCCATGAGTTGAAGAAAAGGGAAGATGAGTGTATTGGTACCTACGAGGCTATTTTCATTAGTCTTGTGAGGTATGCTTCTGGAATTTTCATCCAACCTAAAAAAAAATTTGATAAGATCTTTAGTTTATTAAAGCCAAGTCATATAATGGTGTTTTAAATAAGAGAATTTAGTAGCTATGAAGAGATTGTGCATTGTGAAATCATTGTTTAAATAGAGGTAGGAGTTGCAGATCAATCTCATAGATTTGATAAGAAGAGGAAGATGAAGTTTAAAATAAAAATATAAAAACCATGGAGAAAATAATATGAAATTTACTTTATTCTCTATGTGTGGGAAGAATCATGGAGAAAATATACTTAGGGGGTCTAATAAATGTTTTAGCTGTGTAAGGGAAGGCTATTGGGAAATTTATTTTCGATGTGATGGGAAGAGGTTTTCTAAAATTTCTAACAAGGGAAGAGCTACACCGAATGCACCTACTACGATTCAGTTATACAAGTGTAAGGAGAATGAGAATTTTACTTACCATTTCCAAAACCCAAGTGTTGGTGATGATGTTTGACGTCAGGAACCTCTTAAGACAAAGGATAATGGTAAATCTCAGGAAATTTCTATGTCTAATGAGTGGTTCCATAACAATGTCATGAAAGTACACTTACCATCCACTCTTGATCAAATATTATAATATTTAATTTTGGATCTACCCACTCTTTAATATCTAAATAATTCACTAAGGATGTTAAGATTCTCCCAAAACCATTATAGGTAAAATTAGTTTTTCAAACACAAAATGGTATGCCAATTTCATATCAAGTCGATGATTCCTATATGGTAGATGTTTTTGGGAGTGTGCTTCTTTAAAATCTTTTCAGTCTTCCTTTGGTCAAATTTAGGGTCATTCTAGGCATGGATTGGAATTATCAGCATAAATCCTAAATAAATTGTCAAGGAAGGGATGTTATGTTTGATATTTTAAACCCTCCTATGTTCATCCGTCAATGTGATGATAATTATAAACTTCTTATAGATATTACATCCAATTTATGGGTCTTAATTGACATTACAAATTGGTTGTTTATCTCAAATGGTTGGGGAGAAGAACGATATCAATGATCTTCCTGTTTTTTGGGATATTGTGGATGTCTTTCCAGAAGAGTTTCGTAGTCTTTCACTAAAATGTGAAGTTATGTTCATGATAGAACTTGTACCTGGTTCCACACCAGTTTCGAAAACTCTTTATAGGGGGAACCTGATTGAATTGTAAGAAGTAAAGAAGAAACTCCAAGAAAACATTGAAAAGTGACTCATTCAGCAGAGTGTTTCACCTTGGGGAGCACCTATTGTTTTTATGAGAAAGAAAAATGGACCAATGTGACTCTACCTTAATTATCGAGAGTTGAACAAGATCAAAATCAAGAACAAGTATCCTATTCACCATATTGATGACTTGTTTGATCAACTACGAAGATCTGAATACTTTTCCAAGATTAAACTTCATTCTGGATGTTATAAATTGAGGTTTAAGAAGGAGGATATAACCAAGACAACATTCCGTACAAGGTACGGTCACTATGAATATATAGTAATTATTTTTGGTCTTAATAATTCCCCTAATATCTTCAAGTATTTAATTATTAGAGTCTTTATATATTACCTTGTCCATTTTGTGGTTATCTTTTTAGATGATATTCTTATCTATTCAAAGAGAAAGGAAGATCATGTAGATCACATGATAATTGTACTGAAGTCCCTTAGTAAAAATATGTTTTATGAAAAATTTATAAAGCATGAAATTTGGATGCAAAAGGTTTTATTTTTGCATCACATAATATCAATATAATGTTTAGTAGTAGATCCATCAAATAGGAAGGATATTGAAAGATTTCCTAGACCAACCACAATGACTGAGATCTGTATATTTCTTGATTTAGATAGATATTATCAAGGGATTTTTGAGAATTTCTCATGACTATCTAATCCTATGACTATGTTAAATAAAATAGGAGTCATGTTCATCTAAAAAATTGAATGTGAGAAAAATTTCACGGAACTCAAGAGAAGGTTGGTCAGAGCACCTGTGCTTACACTACCCTGTAGTGGAGAAGGGTTTGCAATCTATAGTGATGAATACAAAAATGGATTGGGATATGTTATTATGAAAAATTACACTGATATAGCCTATGAATCATGAAAAGTTACGATTCATGAGAAAAATTACCCAACACATGATTTGGAGTTTGCATCGGTAATCTTTTCATTAAAGATATTAAGGAATTATCATTATGGGGAAAAGGGTGATATATATACTGATCATAAAAGTCTGAAATATAAAATCAAAGAGAAGTATTTGATCATTTTTTAGTAAAGATGGTTATAATTTATAAAATATTATGTATGATCAAAACATTACAACCCTAGGAAAGTGAATAATGTGGCTAATGCATTGAGTCGAAAAGATCATGCGAGCTTATCTTTGATGTGGATAAAAAAGATCCAATATTTCTATATTTGAAAATGATGGATCTAGAAATCCTTAAGGAAGGGGGAACATATTATCCTTATCAATTTAATGTTCAACCATCTATCCACGTAAATATTATGGAGGCCCAAAAGCAAGATGATGAGATGCAAAAGAAATTCAGTAATGTTATTGTGTTTAACCTTGATCAAGATAGAATTATAAGGTTGAGGAACCATGTATGTGTTCTTTCCTTGTGATATTTAATGAATGATCTGTTAGAGGAAGAAAATAATTCTTCATTCCTTATATATTATGGAAGTTTGAAGATTTATAAGGACTATAAATAAAACTTTTGGTGGGATGACATGAAAAGAGATATCGTAGAGTTTGTTTCCCAATGTTTGGTATACCAACAAGTTAAGGATGAAAGAAAAAAGTCTAAAGGGATGTTCCATCGATCAACCATACCAAAATGGAAATGGGAGAAAATTACTATGGATTTTTTCATTAGACTAACAAAAACCTCTAAAGGGTTTAAATCTATATGGGTGGTAGTTGATCACCTTACTAAATCAACACCCTTCATTGCTATTAGAGAGGATTTATCTCTTGATCAGCTTTCTGGGATACACATTAAGGAAGCTGTAAGGTTACATGGAGTACCACATTCCATTGTATCAAATTAGGATCTAATGTTTACCACAATGTTCTGGAGAAGTCTTCAGAAATCACTTGATGTAGAACTGAGTTTCATCACAGCTTATCATTCTTAAATATAAGGTCAGATAGAAAGAACAATTTGAACCCTAGAGAATATGTTGAGATCTTTTTATATGGATTAAAAAGGTGGCTGGGATCAACACATTCCCCTTGATGATATTTCTCATAACAATAGATTTTACTCAAACATTTAGATGGTACCATATGAATCCCTCTATGGGAAGAAATGTACAGATCTAACATGTTGGGATGAGGTTATAGAATGAAATATATTAGGACCTTAGATATCTGAAGTAATGGTGAAGAAGGTTAGAACCATTCAACAGAATATCAAGTTAGCTGAAACTTAGTAGAAAAGTTATGATCATAACTGTTGATGCGATCTAGAGTTTAAAGTGGGTGAAAAGGTGTTTCTACAAATCTCACCTTGGAAGAAAGTTATGAGAATTGGGATAAAATGTAAACTAATACCTTGCTATATCAACCCCTTTGAAATTATTGATCATATCGGGACAGTAGCCTATCACTTGGAAATTCCTCCAAATATCTCTCAATTCCATGATGCGTTGCAAGTATCAATCTTGGGGAAGTACATACCTAACCCTTGACATGTATTGAACTCATATGGCATATTGTTGGAGCATGATCTTTATTATGGGGAGAAACCTATTGAAATTATAGACAAATCATAGAAAATTCTAAGAAAAAAGACCACTCACCTGGTCAATGTTTTTTAGAGAAATAACCAGTTAGATGAAGCTACGTGAGAACTTGGGCTTATGATGATGCATAAGTATCCTCACTTTTTTTTCATGAGTGATGAATTTTGAGGGTGAAATTCATTTTAAAGGGAGTAGAATGTAACACCCCAAGTTTTTAAGAACCTATTTTTTTGTGAATAAATTTAAATTTTCATATATATTGAAATTTACTATGTAAAATATTATTTTCAAACACAAAACTACCTTGGTGTATGTTACATTAAACATTTACTTAGCGTGCGATGTATGTAATACTATGTTAGAGTATGATACACAAAAAACTGAGTTTCTACGAGACGTATCTTTTTTAATTTTTTAATTATTGAAATAAGATAATTATAATATATTATTTAAACTTATTAATATGAATTTTAATGAATAATTTTCATATATTGTTTATAATTATTTTATAAATAAAAGATATTGATAATAAAAGATATTATTTTTGGTAAAGTCCTTTTTATGTTTAAAAACATTGTTTTCTAGAATAAACTACTTCTAATAATGAAATAAATTTTAGACACATTTAAAAATTGAATTTTATAAAATAATTTAAAATTTGGAATTCAGAATTTCCAAAAAAAATTCGGGTGAATTTTTTGGTTTTTTCGAAGAAACATCATTTTTTGATGAGTAGTTAAAATACATCTTTTTAGTTAAAAACTACTTCTTTTACAAATAAATTATTTATGAAAAGTGATATTATAAATTATTTTCCAGGACACAGTAGATAAATATTACATCTAATATTAAAATGAAATTCTCTATAATCAATTTCACTTTGAAACTGAATAAAAAATCATAACATACTTTTGAATGTTTTTAAACATTAAAACCTCGTTATTTCGTTCTGTCTATGAGTTTAGTAGTAATCTTAATTCTACTACTTCTGTGAAGTGAGTTTAATAAATAAAAAATACAACATTTTATTAACTATAATATTTATATTATAATAATACAATGTTAATTTTTGACCATAATGATTAGTAAATGTGATTAAAATTAATCATAGCAGTCATGGAAAAATTTAGCTCATTTAGGGACTAATCCTTAAAATTAAGGGCCCAAATGACATATACAGTTCTAAAAAACCCATTTTATTTCAATATTTCTAACATAAACATTAAATTATTGAGTTTTGTTGGTTTGGTAATACTTTTTTTCAGTAATATAATGTGCACGCCTAAGTTGTTTCAAGAAATTCCAAGTGAGTCCTTTCCTTCCACATAAAAGGAAAACACATCTACCAATTCCTCACACCTCTCAAACCTTTTATGGTCATCCAATATCTGCCCAATTATCCTCCAAAAAATCTTTCTTTGACCTTGAATCCTCCTTTTTGGAAGAAATATTCTCAAGGAATCCTTTTTGCATAAACCAAAAGGAGTTACCTGATTAAGAGGTAGCGTCTTCAGTTAAGGTCCTTGCCTTTACTTTATTTCAAGACCCCTAGAATCACTTTATTCCATTCTAGTGTGAAACAACCAGTATCCTCCATATACTAGGATTTTTTATGAATTGGTTCTGGAAAAAAATTACACACACATCCATCTAATGGCTTCAAACATACTATTTTTGTGTATAGTGAACTGCTTCCTCACAAAACGATGATTCTTCATTTCCCCTTTACCACCAATCACGATTGAAATTATGATGGAAAATATGTTTATAAATGTCATATATTATTTTAACTATATATTTAAGCTTATGTATTACATTTATATGACACATACTTTTACCCTCCATTTGGTGTTAATACAATAATCTTGTTTGAGGAAAGGTGAACTACCACCCCCTCAAAGCGATGTGATTCTTTCACACATCACATAGAATGTATTGAAAATGGGTTTAATGAGATTATATGATATATATGTTATATTAATTCTACTATAATAATTATATATACATATATATACATACAAAAATAAATATACAATTCCGTTTACATACTTTCAATACAGTAATAAAAATTGAAAACTGTGATCATGTGTTTGTACGGATTACCATCTCCATGAATGTTGTATTCCACTATTTAATTCATTATGATATAGATTACTATAATATAAATATATTGGATATACCTGCTATTTATATTATGATATAAATTTTTGAATCATGATATAAGTATAAGAATCAATGATATAATAAATTAAGACACATGTGGAGAACAAAACGAATATTGCCTGAAGTGAAACCTTAACATATGATTGTTAACAAGTGGGTAATATAAGTTCATAATAAAAGAATATATGGTGATATATATATATATATATATAAGAATATTATCCATTAAAATATTTATAATAATCTTACGTTTATTATATTGGAATATTGTATTAGTACGGAGAGAGCCAAGACACAAGGTAAGGGGATTTATCGCACTTTCAATTTCTGTGAGATACAAGCTATGTTTTCCACTCTTAAATTTTCTGTGATTTATGAAATGGACATGATTTTATTCTATTTATCTGGTACTTAAATTTATGGGTATTCACAAATCCATTCTATTATCCTTCTTTCATGGTTTTTAACATCAAAAAGTGTCCAATTCAATGAAACCATTTTGTCTCAATTTTCCTTCTTTGAGACTCCTATTTTGTTATGCATGAAAAATATTAATTAAGGAGTATATAATTAAATTTCACATGTTATATAATTAATCCCATTATTTTCATGATATCTTAAGATTTATTTAATTTTCTTTTCTTATATGGAGAGTATGATCGCAAGTCACCATGTTATAAGAGTTTATTGACACAATCAGATCATTTCTTTCGAGATTGTTTACGTTTATTCTTCCTTTGATGAAATATTATGATCCATAATTCAATAATTTTCATGAGATTACTTATCCTATATTTTTTTAAGATATAATATTTTGTTATTATTATTTTTCCACTCTTTGGTACTTAAGATAATTTTTTTAGTAAATTCTAAACCCCTATCTCTTTGGTTGGAAATCTATTGTATTAAAAAACCATGTTTTCAAAAATGTTATCAAAAGATCCTTGAAGATAATTATCGATGAAAAATGGATTTTAATTTTTTTTATTATTTTAAAATCTTCCTTTATAAAATTTTAAATATATTTTGAATAAAAAAGTTTTTCAAAGTGTTTTATGTAATAAAAATAATTTCTCAAAGAAGAAAGGATATTTTACACAAGATGTGTTTTTAAAAGATCACTCAAAATTATTTCCCATCTATGAAAACATCTATTGGTGTTAATTTTGACTTTTTAGGGTATTATTCAATGTATCCATTCATATTCTTTATCTAAATGGATTATTTTTTTTATGGCATGGTGTTATGAAACCCGTTTCTCTTTCACATGTTATATGATTTTGAAACCTGTTTCTTTGAACAGGTTATGTTTGGGATGAAATGATTATGAAATATGTTTCATTCCATTGGTTATTATATATTTACATATTTATGATAACCATTTCATTTCAAGGGTTATGATATGTTCATTTATGATCTTGTGGAACCTATATGAATGATTTAATTATGTGACAGGTGGGACCTATACCTCCCTCCAATGCATTGGAAAATGATTTATATCTCATGAGATATACATGGATGAAACGAGGGTTCACAAGGTTGAATAATACTAGTCTAGAACAAGGGTGTAATCAGTTCAATAATATAGGTCTAGAATGAGGGTTTACCCGGTCCTGGAATATATGACTGGAATAAGGGTTTACTCGATTCAGAAATACAAGTCTGGAAAGGGGGTTCAACCGGTTCAGTAAAGTATTGTGTGCACTAATATGGTCTTGGAAGTTATTTCTTTTCTACTATGGAAACCATTATATTATTTATTGTTTCCACAATTGCATGTCTTATTCCAATGTTATGCTTTCAGGGCATATGCTCTTCATTTCCTTATAATTCATGTCTTATGAACTATTAATATCTATTCCATGATCTCTGTTAAGATATTTTAAATGTAGGGTATGATATTATATCTTCACTACCATGTTCTCATACACTTACTCTCTTGATTATGCTTACATATATCCCATGTTTACCATTAATGGGAATTTTAGCTCACCCATTTTTATGTTTCCTTCCCAAGGTTGTGAAGATATGTATTATGTTTGATTTGTATAAGAAGGGTTCTAGTCAAGAAGAACATAGTGGGAGACAATTTAGGTCATTTATGTTCTTTGTTTTATATATCTATGTTTCCAAATCCACTATACTAGTATAGTCTTCTTGCGTCTATTTCTATAATGTTTAAGTATTTTGAAAAAGTTATGTAATGTTAATGTTTATGAAGGACAATTTTCTATAGAAATTGCCACAAATAATAAAATAAATTATATAAAATATGTTAAAGGGTCTAAATATGGCAACATAATTACTTTTTTACAAGTTTCTAGTTCATTTTTTTCCTTAAGCTTAAGGTTTAGCTCTTTGTTAAGCTAATCTTTATCTTGTTTAATCTTTTTAATTTTATTAAAATTCACATATATTTTTGGTCAAAAACTAATTTAATCGTTTTAAAAATTATAAATTATACTGATTAAATATTTGGAATCTATTTTAACAAAATCAAATTACATAACTCGTACAAATTAATTAAAATTTAATCCCGTAGATGGGGTGAGAATACATGTTTTTAAAGTAAAAACTTTCAAAAAATATCTATGTTTTTATATTCAATTTAAATGTTAAGTTTACTTCAATTACCTATATTTGATTAATTAATTAATTATTGATATAATTTTACTTTAAAATAAAACTAAAATATAATTTAACACTATAAATAAAGTAGATGAAAAAATAGTTTAGAATGAAAACTCAATATTTTTCACGATTAATTAAAAAACAAAACATCAAAAAACGATAAAAAAATTCACCCTAAACTAATTTTTATGTTCCAATTTACAAGATGAAGTTTATTTTGACATATAAGATTTATAAAAGTTCCAAAAATTGGATTTAAAATAAGTTATTCCTTACAATTCGGAAAAACTGATTTTATAAAAATATTGGTTTCTTATGTGTTATATTATGTCTGTTCTCATTGTATGACTTTAAAATAAATTTTATGAATAAGAAAATGTGATTGAATATATAACATATAAATTTAAGTAATGTAATTCACTGGTGGTAATTCATTTAACTTAGTTAATCCAATAGTTTTCAAATTAACTGCTAGGTTATACCATATTATATTAAATAATAATATTTTCAATAATATATTAGTGTTTCGTAAAACTCTATCTAAAATGTCACACATGCCATCGAGGAAATCCAATCTTGTGTGTAACATAATTTAACCTTTGTATTCCATATATATAATTCTAAATATTATGTTGCGTGTGGTGCATTATTATGTTGTATTTGTGTATAATGAAATCAAAACTAAGTGTTTTAACTAAAATAATATATTTTCAGTGCTGCGTGAAATTAAAAATATCAAAATGATCAAATTTATTTGAAAAAACAATATTTTAAAAAACATCGGGGTGTTACAACACAGGTTTGGTAGGGTGTTAATTTAGATGGACCCCCCATATTGGTATGTGAAAAATGGTACTAAGGGAGGTTTCTCTCTTTTTGGGTCAAGTTATTTTAGAAGATTCTGGATAGACCGAAGCTAAGAATGTCAGGGCTTGAGGTTCTAGTTGCAAGTGCGGTGTCCAACCAACACACCTTAGGTTAGGAACCATGTCACCATGGGATGTTGGGAAATTTTGTTTTACTTCTTCTCCAAGTTAGATGTACAAGCTCTAGACTATATATAGAAACTTGGTGGAGGTGGAGTTTTTTTGTTTAGCTTATTTCTATATTATATATAGTTTTTCTTGATTTATAAAAGTGTTTGGAAATTTTTTTGGTCACCTAAATTTTTTAGAATGGTTCATTTATAATTTTCACATATTATTGTTTCTTATTGTTGTAAGATTCCTCCCTATAGAATTCTTATGCGACCACTAGAAGAGGCTGTAGATATTTATCCCTCACAAAGTGATCATAGATTAGTGGAATTTGTGGTTTAGGCTGTCCATGATTTGGGTCAAGGAGAGGGATGCAATCTTTATCATGTTGGGGAAGCTGAACCAGGTTCGAGAAAGGACAATTCTCAAGATTCCACAAGAATAAGACTCTTTATTTTCATGGTATCACGGATCCCCAAGAATATATAGACTGTTTTTATAAGATTAATAAGATGTTTTTGTTTCTTAATTCTCCTGAGATTTTAATGGTGAAGTTTTGTTCATTCATGTTGGATGGTTCTTGTCAGAAGTGTTGGGACTCAGTGTTGTATGTTTGGAAGAATGAGAAAATGAGTTAGAATGATTTAAAGGTTGTATTCAATGTATAGTATTTTCCTGAGATTTTGGTCTTCACCAAGTCCTGGGAGTTTTTTGGATATTCCCTAAAGAGACTAGACCATGATGGAGTATGCAAACCACTTTTCTGAATTGATTATGTTTTCTCTCGAGATAGTCTATAGTGAGAAGATGAAGGATCAAAAGGGGGAGATGGGGATACGAACAAAAATATGAACATAGAAATTATTGTTCAATTTGAAGACATATGTTGTGGGGGTTGATCACGAAATGACAGTAGAAATTGATCGCATAGGTAGGTATGTTTCTCTAGAGTAGTTTCAGTAGTGTGAAAAGGAAGATCATCTAAGAGGAAGAGGATTTGGGATGCGTACGAGAAGATAGGAGGTGTTAGTTCTTGTCATCCTTCATAATTATCTTTGTCTATGGCTTCAGGTACTGGGATAGTCATGCACCACCTATGTGGGAAGGTTGGGAAGATGCTATTGACTTGTTCAGATTCACCCACACATTTCCATTGGGATGTACTATGGGGAACTTGTAAAAGTTTTATAAGGTGACCCAGCCCCATCATGGTGGTTAAGAAACTGTAGATTTCAAAGGAATGTCATCCCGGTCATAACCAAGCAGGATAGCGGGTTCTTGGTTTAGATTTCATGGTAGTAGTGATGTATCATCTTCATTGAAGATTCATTTTAGGACTGAGCTATAGGTTAGTGGTCATTATCAGGATTTGTTAGAGATGAGGAATATCCTTTCTATGGGTAAAGAACCAACATAATTAGATGTATGGACTGAGATAGTTCAAGGTACAATTCTTATCTAATCTTCATTAGTTGTTGTTTTCATTGATACTGGTGCCTCTATCTGTTTCATTTCTCCTCTTATTGTAGATGTTTTAAAGTTTACACCCTCGCTTATTCCCCACTCAATGGAGTTGGTGATGGTACTTAGTTAGAAGAAAGAGTTGGGTTTTAAGTTTCCATCTATTGCACTCACCGTGCTTGGGGTCGAGATGGATTGGGATTTCCTAGTTTTAGAGAAGGGCATCGTCCACAAGATTCTCAATATGGTATGGATGGTGTGTTTTTTAGGTTCCCACTAATTTCTATCATTGGTGGGTGAGTTTCCTTGAACCTGGCGGGAGAATCCACTTATTTCAATGTGGATGGGATCCTCGGTCAAGACGTCATGGATCTCCACTTCTCGAATTTGGATGTACTTATTATCAAATCCCAACGCTCATATTAAAGGATGTTGATAAAAATCCAAAAACTGGATTACCTCATATAGTGGATGAGATCCTAAAAATATTTCATGATGATTTATTACATTTCCCCCATAGAAATATGTGGAGTTCATCATTTCTTTGGAACTAGGATCACAATTGATATCTATTCCCTTGTACTATATGCACCCCACTGAGTTGAGGGAATTAAAGATATAACTAGATGATTTGGAATCTAAAGGATTAATTCACCTAAGCATATCAATTGGGCAACCCCATTTATATTTTTGGAAAATGTTGATGGATCTCTCTGGTTATGTATCAATTATCAGAAGATAAATAAGGTGATGATCAAGAAAAAGTACCCTTTTACCTAAATTGATGAATCTTTTGATAATATTAAGGGGGAAAAGTGGTTATCCAAGATCAATCTATGTTTTGGGTATCAACATGTTAGAGATTGAGATGAAAATATGAATAAGATAGATTTATGAAGTTGGTATAATTTTTTTGAGTATTTGGTCATTCATTTTGAGTGGATGAATTCTATCACTGTCCTTATGGTGATTAGGAATAGAGTATTCCATCATTATCTTGAATAATTTGTCATTGTATTTTTGGATGAAATCCTGGTCCATTTTTCAACCAACAAAGATCACGGTAAGAATTTGAGGACTTTGATAGGAACCCTTTATGATTATTTCCTCTATATAAATATTTCCATGTGCACCTTCTGAATCAAGGAGGTGAAGTTTCTCTCCCCTTTCATCATCCATGATTGTGCTTACCCAAAAAGAGGTAAAGTTTGAATGGATCCCATAATATCAAGAATCCTTTGAGGAGCTTATTTAGTAGTAGACCAAAACCCCTGTTTTGATTTCACCAAGATATGGAAAGGGATACACGTTCCACTATGATACTTCTTGTGTGGGTCTTGGGTGTGTGTTGATGCCAGATGACCATGTGGTGGTGTTTGGTACTCACCAACTTCAACCACATGAAAATAATTACCCAACCAATGACCCAAATATTTTAGTAGTAATAAATTCCTTGAATATGTGGTGTAATTATATTTTTAGAGATAATTTTGTCCTTTATTTGGATAAAAATATCTATATTTCATATTTTATTAGAAATATCTAAATTTGAGGCAACGTTATTGGGTTGAGTGCCTTGAGGTTTTCAATTTAAATATTGTTTATACCCCAAGAAAGGGAAATGTGGTGGTAGATGATTTGAGAAGGAAAGAGTCAGTGAAAATATTGAAGGAGTATAGTAATGAGTGGAATTTGATGGGTCATTTTTCCCATTTTCCTCTGGAGACCAAGGATCATAGTGGGGGTGTGTTCTTGGCTATTTTTTAGATGATTCTATCATTTATGGAGTTGATTATAGAAGAGAAGCTGAGTGATGAGCTATGATAACATTCTATATAATTACTAAATTTTGGGGAGGTGCCTTGTGAATGGTAATTATATCCTGAGGGAGCTTTGTGATTTAGAGGTCGCTTTTTGGTACCAGTTTCACTGTAGAAGGTGGTGATATTGGATAGCCACTTGTCTTAGTGGGTCATCCACCCAGGTTCCACCAAGATGTTTTATGATATCCGATGGAAGTTTTGGTGTCCAGTTATGAGGTAGGATGTAGTTGAATTTATATCATAGTGTTATATATGTAAATAGGTTAAAGAAGAGAATCAAAGGCCCGTTAGTTTGATTCAACCACTACCCGTTTGAACCTAGAAGTTGTACAGGATCCCCATGGAATTTATTGTTGGCTTAACTAATACACCATGAGGATGGAATGATATTTGTTTAGTGATCGACCATATGACCAAATCAACCCACTTTATTCCAATCATGGATTTAACCAAATTGAATGATTTGTGTTGGTTATACCTTCAGGAGACAGTGAGACTTCAGGGTGTTTTTTTGGATCTTATTTCCAACAGGTTCTCCTTTTTACCTCACAGTTTTGGGATGATTTTTAAAAGGTGATTGGTTCAAAGGTCAAGTTGATCATGACATACCAACCTTTAACATATGGTCAAATAGAGTAGGATAATCCAATATTAGAAGACATTTTTCAGGCATGTGTGTAGGAGTTCAGAGGCTCGTGGGATAGTCATTTGGGGTTAGTCAAGTTTTCAGATAATAACAACAGCTAATCATCGATTCAATTGGATCATTTTGATGGGCTTTATGGTAGACTATTCCGGTCTCCTTTGTATTGGGTTGAGGTGGGTGAGACCTCATTATTTGGATAGATCATTATACAAGATACATCTAATAAAGTTAAACTCATTAGGAAATGTTTTTTGACGGTGAAGAGTCACCATAAGTCTTATGATGATCAAAGGTGCTTGGCCTTGGAGTTTTCAGTGTTTGACTGGGTGTTCCAAAAGTTGGCACCTCATTTGGATCACCATAATTTTGGAAAGATAGTGAAGCTAATGCCAAGGTATGTAAGGCCTTTTGAGATTACCAAGAGAGTGGGTAAGATTTAATAATAATTATCTTTTCGCTCCATGTTGATGTCAATTCATGACGTGTTGAATATCCTCTTAGTTGAAAAAGTATAATCCACATCCGTCTCAGGTGATAAACTAGAAGAGTTATAATTGGATTCTAATTTTTTGATGTAAGAGAATGCAGTACAGATTTTGGATTATCAGAAGAATGTGATTCATGGGAAATCCATATTGTTGGTATGAGTTAATTGACAACGTGGTTGTGATGAACATGAGACATGGTAGGCAATGTCTTGGGTTGAGGAAGAGTATCCATTTTTGTTCTCTAAAGAGAATTTGGAATGACTTTTCATTGGTGGAATGTTTTCATGGTTGGGGGAATTTTCATATCTATGATTTGATTTTTAGGTATTAATTTTTTTTATTTGTGTTCTTATCTTACTTTCTTATTTTATGCGGATGTTTTCAGAGAAAATAGTATTTTTTTGCCAGAAAACAGGTGTCACATGGGTGGAACATAGTTAAGGGAAACCACATGCTAGTCCAGAGAAAACTATGCCCCTTGGATAATGACACTATCCAAGCCACACAAATCTTAACATGTCTATTCCCCATTTCCAAGGAAACCATGCAGCCTCATTCCTCTTGGAAGGAGCGGGATGCATAGTTGCCAAATGATTTGGAAAATTGTGCAGACTAACTATTCCACCTATCCAGGTAATTAAAAGTGTGAATTTCTTCTTCTAACCTCCATCGATATTAACCCTAAATCACCCCTAATTAGATTCATGTTGGATTTGAACCCTTGGGAGATTCATCTTCTACCTCTTAAACCTCTTGGAATTTAATACACTACTATAAAAATGGGCAAGGGAAGTGCTACCCCTTTATCAGCGCTAAAAAAAACGCTGATAAGGGGGGGGGGACTTTAACAGCGCTAAAAAAAGTGTTGTTAAAAGGGACCCTTTATCTGTGTTTTTTAGCGCTGATAAAGCCCCCCCTTTATTAGCGTTTTTTAGTGCTGTTAAATGGGACCCATTTATCGACACTTTTTTTAGTAGCGCTGATAAAGGGGGGATTTATCAGTGCTTTTTCCTAGCACTGATAAATTTTATGTTTCAAAAAAAATATTTTTTCATGAAAAGTAATATATTGTTGTATAAGTATAATTATATTGATAGAAATATAAAATATATATTTTAAATATATTTTAGATAAGTATAAATAGACTATTACATTTAATATATAAGAAATTTAGTTAAAATTTCTTTAAAATATTTTAAAAAGTATTATTAATTAACAATTTTCTAATTATTATCGATTAAAAATCATTTAATAACAATTTGATGTAAAAAAAATAAAATCAATTAATAAAAGATCTAAAATAAGTTGAAAATGTAACTCAAACATCAAACAACCATAAATTTTGATCTGGGTGTCCTTTTGAGCTCTACATCATATCAAATCGAATCTTGCAATGAGCTCTATGCGCATATGATTGAGGCAAAACCTTTGTCACATTTTGGAGGCCAAAAGGCCCAGAAGTCTTCTAAAACTGAGTTTTTAGTCTGGATACCCCAATTTTTTGACATTTAAATAGGTATAACTTCTGATCCGGATGTCCGTTAGCCCTGTACCACATATCATATTGAATATTGTTTTATTTTCTTCGATTCTATTGGTTGTGGAGTTGAAATGGTCTTCTATATTAGAAGTTATGTATTTTTTAACATTATATGGCTTTTCAAATACAGACATATATGTATTTATTCATAAATATGTGTGTGTGTGTGTTATATATGTTTGTATGTATTTATTTATTTATAAACATATATAAAAAACATATTTTATACATATATTTAAAACTAATCTTATAAATATATATTAATATACAAATAAATATACGGATAAAAAATTGTAACTACAAATATATATAAATATATATAAATATATATTACTATACGAATGTATATATATACTAATATTTGAATAAACATATATGTGTTAATATAACTAAATTTATTTGTATTTATTTGAATTTATATTAATATACCAATAAATATAACTATATATATATATAAATAAATAGATGTATCATTAAATAGAAAAAAAAACGAAATGGCTTAGTGGTAACGGTGCATGAACGCAAGGGGGAGGTCATGTGTTCAGGTTTGGGTGGAAGCAAGGAAGTTGTGCGCGCATGTGTGGGACATAGGGGGAAGGGCAGTGCATGGGAGTGGGGAGGGGCCGCCTTGCACTGATAAATGGGGGGGAGTGTTGTTAAAAGCTCCCCCTCAAATAAAATTTTATTTAACTTTATTTTATTTTTTTATTTTTTTTATTTTATTTACATTTATTAGCGCTTTTCTAAAGTGCTGATAAAAGCGATATTTATCAGTTCTTTTATGATCACTCATAGAAGGGACCCCCTTTATATTAGCCTCAATTTACAGTGCTTTTTTTAGCACTGTTAATGCACTTTTCTAGTGCTGATAAAATCCATATTTGTAGTAGTGATATTTGGGTGGTTTTGGTGCTAAACATTAAGAAATCATCTTGTAAGCCTATTTTTGTCTCCATTTCACACTTCATCTAGGGTTTTTCTTCCCTCTTTATTGGAATCTTCTTTTCTAGCAGGATATTTGATATAATGAGGGGTTAATATTATGTTTTGGGAGAAATAATGAAATTTTTTGCTCAATTTTACCTTTTTAGGGTTTATTGGTGGTGTGGTTGTGGGTTTCCACTGGTTTCTAGAAGATTCAAAGTGTGTGGTCGATAGTTCCTGGATTTTACATTATTATACGATTTGGGATTAATTTTATGGTTGTTTAAACGTGTTTTATGGATTATTTTCTTGGTTAAAAACATGTTTTGAAAATGTTGTGAGATGATTATGTGATTAAAGTTGATTTTCTAATGGAAAATTATTATGTTTCGTGGGTGACTTATCATTGTTCTTGTTGAATGAGTATTTTGATTTTAGTAAAAGGTGAGACATGTGTTTTTAGATGGATTTCAATGTTAAGATGTCTTGATTTTTGGATTTTTAAAAGAAATGGGTTTTGTTCCATGAAATCATCTTTTTTGTGCACCTAAAATGTGGTTTGTGATTTGTGTAAGTGATGTGAAACATGTTTTAAAAATATACATGGTTTATATATAGATTTTAAAGGGTATTTTAATAGGAAAATAGTTGGATTTCATTTTCCCTTATTATTGTGTTTCTGAATAAATTTCAAGAATTTTAAAAGCGGTGCATAATGTATTTTAAAATTGTTTTGGTGTGCGTGTGAATGTGAATGTGATTTTATTTAGAGAAAATCGGGGTTTCCATGTGATCCTTGATCATTGTATAAATGTGAATGGTGAAGATTTTTTTTCCTTGTGTGTTCATGATGCTGAGAATGTTTATATGAAAGTGATGAATTATGTGACATGTGAAATAGAATTTGAGGGAAGAGGGAATGCTGGGTATCTTGGTGGGAGAACCAGAACTAGTATTCTAGTTGACTCAGTGAAGTTAAAGCTCGATTTCATCTGTCTAGATTGATTCTATACCAGTAAATAAACATGTGATATGATCAGAGACCACTAGACCTTGGGATGGGATATAAGGACCCAGCCTTAAACATTACATAATCTTGAATTATGTTAAGAATTCACATTGAGGATATTTTCAGGTATAGAGTTTTAGTAAAATAGGATATAACTATTACATAACAACTTGAATATTACATTTAGACACAACTTCCCAGTATCTATTTTTTATAAAATAAAATCTCTTAAAAAAAGAGACATATATTGTTCTAGGTTTTAGACAACATGACTTTTCCTTGATCTCATCCTGGAAAATATTCATATTTATGTCCAGTGAAAAACATTTAAAAACTTGAGGGATAAGCATAAAAAGCTCTGATAGGGTTATAAATAATAAAAAGAAATATAAGACCATAAATAAATACACATTAATAAAACCATACTTTTCAATCATAACATACCTCATGAAATCATAAGATTTATGAATAACATACAGAAATCATAAATCATAAAGGGAACTTATGGTAATCATAACATACTTACATTTTAGCTATCAAAACTACATAGGGAGTCACATTTGGAATACCCATCATAATAAATTCACTAAATCTCTTATAAGAAACATTAACGTTTACCGCCGTCATGTTACCCAATGCATTGGAGAGCTATCTCGGGCTCCCTCACCCTAGGTTTATCACGGAACCACCAGAATACGTAAAAAACACCCAATAACCATAAAATATTCATAAAACATAACACATGAATAAAGGAAGGATAATATTTCAACATTCCAATCATAGTATATAAAATCAAGATATTTAAATAAACAATGCTTTGTCAAATCATTTTCAAAAATATTTAAAACAATTCATAAAGATATTTTTGAATCAAAGTGTACCGTACAACTTTGAAGCTTTTAAATGAAATTTTATTTGAAAACATTAATGTACCTATAAATAAATCCTAAAAACCATTTTAAAAACAAGAAAATTAATGATAAATATTGGGAATAATAAATCTTTTAAACATTTAAAATGATTTTTTAGTTAAAGAGTTTTTAACAAAATGAGAGGCGCTTGAATACAAATATTTGAGGAATAACATTTAACCAGAACATAATAATACCATGAGAATAAAGGGATTCATGATATAATATTCCAAAGGACAGTATATAAACCATATAAGAGTGAATTGGTGCTTAACAATAATGAAGTCTCAATGGAATGTAAATTGAGACGAAATCCATTATTAAAACTGTATACCTATGTTAAGGATAAATCAATTACATAATAATGCATGAAAAATAAGAATACACTCAATATAAATGGATATTAAGAGTGAAAAAATCATAGGTCATTCACATATATTCATATCATGACATAATCAATAAGTAAAAGTTTAACCCAATGAATTGAAATTGGGTGAAGAAATTCCCTTACAGAAATTTGACAGCCAAACGACGTCACTTTAATATTCAGAAAACATATTGATGAGAGGGAGAATGGTATATCATCATATGGACATAAAATTTATATCAATAAGGATATATAAGAATATATCCCAATTTTAGAAGATGTAAATTAAAATACATAACAAAAAGAAGTCTTTTAAAAAGAGGAGGGTGAAAGGTTTGCTTACCGATTTGGTACCTTACGAAACATGCACCCCATGAAAGACGGATCATACAATGAAGATTTAAATACCAATAAATTTAATTATATTACACAATTAATTCAATCATGGGAAGTAAATAAACCACATAAAAGGAAATAGTGGCAATATAGCATGAATCTCACAGAAATAAAAAGTGAGATGAAAACCCCTCACCACGTTGTGATCAATCAGGTCGTATGACCAAAAGTTAATAACCATTATATGAATCATATAATACCATTAATATAATTAGAATAATGATAATATATATCAAATTTCATTACACAATACACCACATGTAATAAATAAGTGGTGAAGAATGGAATTCTCATGAAATTAAATGTGAGATAAGAAAACCCTTACCTCATGTTCGGCTTGACTTGTTTGTTTCTTGTTCATCCAGAATAATAAACTTAATTTAATTTTTACTTGATTAGGAATAAGTTTTCAAGTTTCTCATTCCTTTTATATCAATTTATTACCATGTTAGAAACGTTATGTAACCATTTAAGTTAATAATGGTCATTTTGTCGATATTTGGGACTTGAGTCAAAAATATACACCTTATAATTACAAGTTGTCCATGTGGTCATGATTAAATTATCTCCATAATGATATTCATGATTTAGATATCATATATATCATATATATCTAGTATATATATGTATTTATAACAGTACATAACATTTGGAGATAATAAATGAAATGCACTGTTCATAGAGACAGTAAGTCGTACATACACATGAACGCTACTTTCATTTCTATTTAATATTTTAATTGAATGGAAATATAATTATAAATAGTTATATTATAATTCCATTATAATATCACACATGATTTCAATAAATGCTTCTTTTATACATCCCACATATGGTATGAATGAGTCATATCACTTTGAGGGGGCAATAGTCCGCACTTCCTCAAATGAAATCATCGCGTTTACTCATAATGTAAACCATAAAGGTATGTTATAAATTAAAAATACAGAATCATAAAAGAAAATATAGACATAATATATATCATATATAAATATTTTTCAATCATAATGGCCACCATAAGAGGCGGTAGGAGGTAATTGAACAATTGTTATTTCGTGAGGCGTTAGTTTTCCATCCATAGAAACAATATGTTCTTTACCCATTAGATAGAGGTGTGTGTAAGTGTAGTTCAAATCCTTATCATAAAAAAATCCTAGTATATTTAGGATACTGGTGTTATTATAAAATAATGTAATGAAAAGTGTTTAGGGGTAGGAGAAGTAAAATAAAATAAAATAATTCTTGGGAAACCTTTACCTTTAATTTGGGTAACTCCCTTTGGTTTGAACCAAAAATAATTCTTGAAGTGCCTTCTGCCTAAGGTAAGGCTTCTAAGAGGAATATAGGAATATTGAGATCTTATTTGGTCAGGTTTTGGAAAATACAAGGGTTTTTAGAGGTGTGAGTAATGGGTTATAAGTGAGCTATTTTTATAAGGGGGAGGCAGGGTTCTTTAGGAAAGTATGAAAACATTATTTTATTATATAATGATTTTCAGTTTCTAAATGTACAAAACTCAATAAGGTAGAATATAAGATAACTAATTGTAGAAATAAATTCATCCAATAAGAATTGGATAGGTTTTGGATGTTAATTTAATATTTATAATCTTATTTATTTAAATCATTTATTATTGAGGCAAATACTGCATCATTTTTTTGTCATAAATAATTTTATTTATTTGATGTCTAAAAATTATAAAACAAAATATCATGATGTAGGAAATCTATTTATCTTTCCAATTAATATTTATAGTCTAAAATATAACTTATATAACCCCATGTAAAAAGTAATTTAACATAAGATATTTGTTTGTGTCATTTTTGTCTTTTAAATTAATTAATCTAAAGTGTCATTATCACTCCCAAGTGGCTCCATGGGTCCCAAAATCGACCCAAGGATGCCCATGGTAATCCATGAATCTTCCAAAAAGGTTATTACAAGTTTTAATGTAATTTTTTATTATTATAATATTCTTTTTACATTGAATTACCCTATTAACCTTAACAGTGGTAAATAAAAGTCAAATGTTACTATTCACCAAAAAATTATTTTCATATTATTGAACCACATTTTACATAATAAAAACAACCATGTATGTCGGAATTTTGAAATTCAATTCACAGAAGTAGTAAAATTTAATTTAAAATAAAAAGTCAGTTTTTTTAACTACTACTTAGTGGTTTCACTATTCATAAAAAATTTGATGTTTTTTAGAAAAATAATATTTTTTTACCCAAAGTAAATTTTGATGTCTCAATTCTGAAGAATAATTTTATTTTTTCAAATATAACATATAAAAGTGACCAATACTAGATTTAATGGTGGTTCTCCATCAAAAGGTGGTAAATCGACCTTTAAAAAAAATATTAGAGTAATTATTCTTAAAATCAGATTCTTTCTTATTTTAAGCCTCTAAAATTTATTGGATAAAGGTAAAAACATTTAACAAACATGTATAATAATTTTGTAGTTAGTTCTGTTCATTCCCACCATTACAATGGCTAGGCTTTAACTACCATTTAAAATAATAATAATAATATATTATTTTTCAGTACAAATCAATGTTGTGTGTAACGTAAGATTTCAATGAAACTCGTTGTTGTGTATCGGGTACGCCATCGAACATAGAATCCACTTTGAAGTAAAATTAATATTTAATTCAAAAATATTAATAAATTTTCAAACATCATATTCATTATTTACCTAGGATGTTATATCCTTCACCCTTTTGGGAATTGCATCCTCGCAATTTTAAAATTTGGCATAGAAACTTCATTGAAAGTCCCACATCAGAAAAAAGATCCAACAATACTATCACTTTAAAATAAAGGAAGAGAAGTACAAAGGTCACCCAAGAAAAAAGATACTTAGATTCCATGAAAACATGGTTATAGAAGAGAAACTAACTCTCATAGATTAATATAGAGTGGTAGAGAACTTGATCATGGAAAGATAACCACCAAAATACCATAAATTTGTGGTTGGGTAAAAGTCTGATGATAAAAGAGAGCTTATAGTTTTTTTCTTCAAGATGCCTTTAATAGAGTTGATGAATTTTATTAATAACTAGACTAAGATCATAAGGAAATAAACTTTCTTGTTATGTAGAGTGTCATCCTTTAATAAAATCTATCACAAACTCATCTCTTCCCAAAACTGTAAGTATTGAAGATGACTTGGTCACACCTGTAGTGCAAGAAACAACTTCTAGAGTATCACATAATCTAAAAAACAAGAACTATATATTTCTCATGTCTTTAGACCTTAACCAAAACCAAAATGGTTTGTGAGAGATCATATAATACCAAAAAAGACAATATTTTACCAAAAGAAAACTATTATGAATCTACAAAATTTTCAAACAAAAACCCAAAGTTCATCCAAGACCATTCAATAAATAGTTGTCCATGTAATTCATCAAAGTAATACAAACAAATAATGAAAACCGAATCTCAGAAAGATTTAATCACACTATCTTCCAAGATAAATCTTAACATTTATCTCCAAATAACATCAGTTACTCTTAAAGTCTCATATTGAAAAGTAATTAACCTAATCACATATTCTCCATGATAGGTTAAACATTTCTATAGATAACTCAAAACAAACTTATTCTTGATTCTTAAAATTATCAAACTAAAAATATTTATTCATACTAACTAGGTACTTCACGTAGTACAGTGGTAGACGATAAATCCTAGTCACACTTTGGTTGTTGGTTCAATTCCCGTAGCTTTGTCCAATGAGATGGGTTGTCCTGCTGTAGGTGTGTTGTCTTTTTTCAAAAACTATATAATTTAATAACAATCTAAAAAAGAGATAAATTCATCAAAAATAACCATAACATATTTTACCATAAAGGTTATCTAATAACTTTCATTTTGCATCACAAAATGTATTAACCTGTAATAGCCTCAAATTAAAGGATCATATAAACCCAAATGGTTCTTAATAACTATATCCACAAAAGAAAATATAATTATTCCTTGAATAAAATTTTCATATATCAAACATCTGGGTTACACATACTATAAAAAGTCTTCTAATGTAATCCCATAATCAAGAGATCCTTAATAATTTTAAGCATTTCAACACCCTAAGATCTACCATAACTCTTGAATACCTTATATGTTGACTTCTTACAAATTCTACGTTCTTCATGATCCATTAACCATTCCTTTCCAAATTATTTGGAAATACTTATTTCCAAAAAAAAATCATGAATCATATCCTAAGATTCAATAATATCAAAACATATGTTATGAAATAATCCATACCTTTCATTAGTCATTTCCAGTTTCTTCATCCTCAATCAGAATGGCATTAGGTATTGATAAAAAAAAAATGTATGATCTTGGTGATCCCATTCCTGAAACTTCTTCAAAGGACATCTGTTTGCATAATGACCATGCCCACAAAATTTAAAACAATCCATTTATCCTTCAAAAATAACTTCTTTCCCTTTCCTAGAGTTAACTAGATTCTTCCTTTTTCTATGGAAGGTTCTTGCTTTATAACATTCATTTCCACATCAATAGCATCTTCCTATCCCTTTGAAACATTTTCCTATTTGTTTCTTTCCACATCCTTGACACAATGGTTTTTGAATATACATACCATTATGATTGTTACCTAAACTTCCATGGGGATTTGTTTCTTGCATATACGATGCCTTATAAAAATCACCAAGGTTCAGGTGGTCAATCATGACTCCAGATAGTTAGTTGAGAATAACCACAAGAGTTCTCATTGCAACTCCCGTTTCATTCAATTTATCATTCAGAAAATCGTCACAGTTTTCTTCAAATCCATTGTTACATTGATGCCTGCTAGATCCAGCCATATACTAAAACCAAAAAGTTCACTGTTGGTATATCAGTAAAATCATCATATATTATCTTATGGGGATGGTAAAAACTAGAACATACTTTTTCATGATATCTTAAAATAAGTCACTTTATCTAAAAAAAGTCAGACTCTTTCCAATATTCTAACAATTATGGATTTGTAACTTATGATTAAATAACACCCTAACCTTTGACATTTTATAAACCAACCTCTAATACCAACTATAAGGACATGGCCTTAAACATTACATAATCTTGAATTATGTCAAGAATACACATTGAGGATCTTTTTAGGTTTAGAGTTTTAGATAATTTGGCCATAACTATTACATAACAACTGGAATATTAAATGTAGACACTACAACCTAGTATCCATTTTTCATAAGGCAAAAACTCATGAAAAAAAGATACATGTCTAGTTCCATGTTTTAGACATGAAGACATTTCCATGATCTCATACTTAACCCTATTCATCTTTATGTCGCGTGAAAAACATTTGAAAACATGGGATGAGCATAAAAATATCAGTAAGGGTTATAAAATAATGAAAAGAAACATTTTCCCATTAATAAGTACAAATCAATGAAACCATAATTTTCAATCATAACATACCTCATGAAATCATACGATTTAAGAATAACATACAAAAATCATAAACCATAAAGGTAAATTATGGAATTCATAACATAATTACATTATAGCTGTCACAACTACATAGGGAGTCACATTTGGAATACCCATCACACTATATTCCCTAAATCTCTTAGGAGAAACATTAATGTTTACCTCTTTCACATTACCCAATGCGTTGGAGAGCTATCTCGGGCTCACCCACCTTAGGTTTATCACGGAACCACCCGTATACGTAATAAATTCCCAATAACCATACCATATTCATAACAAATCACACAAGAATAAAGGAAAGATAACATTTCCTCATTCCAATCACAATATATCAAATCCTGATATTGAAATAAACAATGTTTTTTCAAATATTCTTAAAACCATTTAAAACATTTCATAAAGATATTTTTTGAATCAAAGTGTCCTATACCACTTTGAAGATTTTAAATGAATTATCATTTGAAAACATTAATTTCCATATAAATAAATCCAAAAAACCATTTCAAAAACATGTACCTTAATAAGAAATATTTATAAGAATAAATATTTTAATCATTTGAAATGATATTTTAGTTAAAGAGTTTTTAACAAGATGAGAGACGCTAAAATACAAATAATTGAGGAATAAAATTTAATAATAACTTTATAATGTACATAGAATAAAGGGATTCATGATATAATATGACAAATGATAGTATATACACCACATAAGAGTGAATTGGTTCATAACAACAATGAATTCTCAATGGAATGTAAATTGAGACGAAATCCAATATAAAAACTGTATCCTTAGATTAAAGATAAATCAATAACATAATAATGTGTGAAAAATAATAATACACTCAATAAAATTGGATATTAAGTGTGAAAAAATCATAGGTTATTCATAAATATTCATAGCACGACATAATCAAGAAGTAAACATTTAACCCAAAGAATTGAAATTGGGTGGATAAGTTCGCTTACAGAAATGTGAAAGCCTAACGACGTCACTTTAAAATATTGAAAATGAATTGATGAGAGAGAAAATGATATCTCATCACATGTACATAGAATGTATATAAATAATTATATAAAATAACATATCCAAACATAAGAATATATAAATTTAAATACATAACAAAAAGAAGTATTTTAAAAAGAGGAGGGAGGAAAGTTCCCTTACCGATTTGGTAACTTACGAAACATACACCCCATGATAGATAGGACATAAAATGAAGATATAAATACCCATAAATTTATGTGTATTACACAATTAAAACAATCATGGGTAGTACATAAACCACACAAAAGTAAATAGTGGGAATATATCATGAATCTCACAGAAATAAAAAGTGAGATGAAAACCCCTTACCACGTTGTAATCAATCGAGTTGTATGACCAAAAGTTAACAACCACCAAATGAATCATATAATACCATGAATATAAAGAGAATCATGATAATATATATCAAATGGTAGTACACAATACACCACATTGAATAAATAAGTGGTGAACAATGAAATTGTCATGAAATTAAAAGTGAGATAAGAAATCCCTTACCTTGTGTTCGACTTGAATTTTATGTTCCTAGTTATTCCTAAATAATAAACATAAGTTAATTTATATGTGATTAAGAACAATTTTTCAAGTTTATTATTCCTTTTATATCACTTATTACCTTATTATTAGCGCTTTTAAAAAGTGAAGATAAATGGGATATTTATCAGCGCTTTTATGATCACTCATAGAAGGGACCCCATTTATCTTAGCCTCAATTTACAGTGCTTTTTTTAGCGCTGTTAATGAACTTTTCTAGTGATGATAAAATCCATATTTGTAGTAGTGATATTTGGGTGGTTTTGGTGCTAAAATTTAATAAATCATCATGTAAGCCTATTTTTGTCTCCATTTCACACTTCATCTAGGGTTTCTCTTCCCTCTTTATTGGAATCTTCTTTTCTAGCAGGATATTTGATATAATGAGGGGTTGATATTGTGTTTTGGGAGAAATAATGAAATTTGTTCCTCAATCATAACTTTTTTAGGGTTTATTGGTGGTGTGGTTGTGGTTTTCCACTGGTTTCTAGAAGATTCAAAGTGTGAGGTCGATAGTTCCAGAGTTTTACATTATTATATGGTTTTGGATTAATTTATTGGTTGTTTAAACGTGTTTTATGGATTATTTTCATGGTTAAAAACATGTTTTGAAAATGTTTTGAGATAATTATGTGATTAAAGTTGATTTTATAAAGGAAAATTAGTATGTTTCGTGTGTGACTTATCATTGTGCTTCTTGAATGAGTATTATGATTTTAGTAAAAGGTGAGGCATGTGTTTTCAGATGGATTTCAATGTTACGATGTGTTGATTTTTGGATTTCTAAAAGCAATGGGTTTTGTTCGATGAAATCATCTTTTTTGTGCACCTAAAATGTGGTTTGTGATTTGTGTAAGTGATGTGAAGCATGTTTTAAAAATATACATGGTTTATATATGGATTTTAAAGGGTATTTTAACAGGAAAATAGTTGGATTTCATTTTTCCCTTATTATTCTGTTTCTGAATAGATTTCAAAAATTTTGAAAGTGGTGCGTAATGTATTTTTAAATGGTTTTGGTGTGCATGTGAATATGAATGTGATTTTATTTAGAGAAAATAGGGGTTTCCATGTGATCCTTGATCATTTTATAAATGTGAATGGTGAAGATTTTTTTTCCTTGTGTGTTCATGATGCTGAGAATGTTTATGTGAAAGTGATGAATTATGTGGCATGTGAAATAGAATTTGAGGGCAGAGGGAATGCTGGGTATCTTGGTGGGAGAACCAGAACTAGTATTCTAGTTGACTCAGTGAAGTTGAAGCCTGATTTATTCTATCTAGATTGATTCTATACCAGTAACTAAACATGTGATATGATCAGAGACCACTAGACCTTGGGATGGGATATAAGGACCCAGCCCTAAACATTACATAATCTTGAATTATGTTAAGAATTCACATTGAGGATATTTGCAGGTATAGAGTTTTAGTGAAATAGGCCATAACTATTACATAACAACTTGAATATTACATTTAGACACTACTACCCAATATCTATTTTTTATAAAATAAAAGCTCTTAAAAAAGAGACATATATTGTTCCAGGTTTCAGACATCATGACTTTTCCTTGATCTCATCCTTGACAATATTCATCTTTATGTCCAGTGAAAAACATTTAAAAACTTGGGGGATGATCATAAAAAGCTCTGTTAGGGTTATAAAATAAAAAAAAGAAACATAATCCCATCAATAAATACACATTAATGAAACCATACTTTTCAATCATAACATACCTCATGAAATCATAAGATTTATGAATAACATGCAGAAATCATAAATCATAAAGCGAACTTATGGAAATCATAACATACTTACATTTTAGCTATCAAAACTATAAAGGGAGTCACATTTGGAATACCCATCATAATAAATTCACTAAATCTCTTAGAAGAAACATTAGCGTTTATCACTGTCACGTTACCCAATGCACTGGAGAGCTATCTCGGGCTCCCTCGCCCTAGGTTTATCACGGGACCACCAGAATACGTAAGCAATGCCCTATAACCATAAAATATTCATAAAATATAACACATGAATAAATTAAAGATAACATTTCCACATTCCAATCATAGTATATCAAATCAAGATATTGAAATAAACAATGCTTTGTCAAATCATTTTCAAAAATATATAAAACAATTCATAAAGATATTTTTGAATCAAAGTGTACCATACAACTTTGAAGCTTTTAAATGAATTTTCATTTGAAAACATTAATGTACCTATAAATAAATCCTAAAAACAATTTTGAAAACGTGGACATTAATGAGAAATATTGGGAATAATAAATCTTTTAAACATTTAAAATGATTTTTTTGTTAAAGAGTTTTTAACAAAATGAGAGGCGCTTGAATACAAATAATTGAGGAATAACATTTAATCAGAACATAATAATACCATGAGAATAAAGGGATTCAAGATATTATATTCCAAAGGACAGTATATAAACCATATAATAGTGAATTGGTTCTTAACAACAATCAAGTCTCAATGGAATGTAAATTGAGACGAAATCCCTTATTAAAACTGTATCCCTATGTCAAGGATAAATCAATTACATAATAATGCATGAAAAATAAGAATACACTCAATATAAATGGATTTTAAGAGTGAAAAAATCATAGGTTATTCACACATATTCATAGCATGACATAATCAATAAGTAGAAGTTTAACCCAATGAATTGAAATTGGGTGAAAAAAATGCCCTTACAGAAATTTGACAGCCAAACGACGTCACTTTAAAATTCAGAAAATGTATTGATGAGAGAGGGAAGGGTATCTCATCATATGGACATAAAATTTACAGCAATAAGGATATATAAGAACATATCCCAATTTTAGAAGATGTAAATTAAAATACATAACAAAAAGATGTCTTTTAAAAAGAGGAGGGTGAAAGGTTTGCTTACTGATTTGGTACCTTACGAAACATGCACCCAATGAAAGATGGATCATACAATGAAGATTTAAATACCAATAAATTCAATTATATTTCACAATTAATACAATCATGGGATGTACATAAACCACATAAAATGAAATAGTGACAATATATCATGAATCTCACGGAAATAAAAAGTGAGATGAAAACCCCTCACCACGTTGTAATCAATCAGGTCGTATGACCAAAAGTTAATAACCATAATATGAAACATATAATACCATTAATATAATTATAATAATGATAATATACATCAAATTTCTTTACAAAATACACAACATGTAATAAATAAGTAGTGAATAATGGAATTCTCATGAAATTAAATGTGAGATAAGAAAACCCTTACCTCATGTTCAGCTTGACTTGTTTGTTTCTTGTTCATCCAGAATAATAAACTTAAGTTAATTTTTTAATTGATTAAGAATCATTTTTCAAGTTTCTCATTACTTTTATATCACTTTATTACCATGTTATAAACTTTATGTAATCATTTAAGTTAATGATGGTCATTTTGTCGATATTTGGGACTTGAGTCCAAAATAAACACCTTATAATTACAAGTTGTCCATGTGGTCAAGATTAAACTATCTCTATAATGATATTAATGATTTAGATATCATATATATCATATATATCTAGTATATATATGTATTTATAACAGTACATAACATTTGGAGATAAGAAATGAAATGCACTGTTCATAGAGATAGTAAGTCGTACATACGCACGAACACTGCTTTCATTTCTATTTAATATTTTAATTCAATGGAAATATAATTATACATATTTATATTATAATTCTATTATTATATCACATATAATTTCAATAAATTCATCTTTTATACATCCCACGTATGGTATGAATGAGTCATATCACTTTGAGGGGGCGATAGTCCGCACTTCCTCAAATGAAATCATCGCGTTTACTCATAACGTAAACCATAAAGGTATGCTATAAATTAAAAATACAGAATCATAAAGAAAATATAGACATAATATATATCATATATAAATATAGTTCCATAATAATGGCCCCCATAAGAGGCGGTAGGAGGTAATTGAACAATCTTCATTTCGTGAGGCGTTAGTTTTCCATCCACAGAAACACTATGTTCTTTACCCATTAGATAGAGGTATGTGTAAGTGTAGTTAGAATCCTTATCATAAATAAATCCTAGTATATTTAGGATACTTTTTTTATTATAAAATAAAGTAATTAAAAGAGTTTAGGGGTAGGAGAAGTAAAATAAAAGAAAACAATTCTTGGGAAACCTTTACCTTTAATTTGGGTAACTCCCTTTGGTTTGAACCAAAAAGAATTATTGAAGTGCCTTCCACCTAAGGTAAGGCTTCTATGATGAAGATAGGGATATTGAGAGCTTATTTGGTTAGGTTTTGGAAAATCCATGGGTCTTTAGAGGTGTGAGTAATGGGTTATAAGTGAGATATTTTTATAAGGGGGAGGAAGGGTTCTTTTTGAAAGTGTGAAAACATTATTTTATTATATAATGATTTTCCGTTTCTAAATGTACAAAACTCAATAAGGTCAAAGATAAGATAACTAATTGTCGAAATAAATTCATCTAATAATAATTGGATAGGTTTTGGATGTTAATTTAGTATTTATAACATTATTTATTTAAATCATTTATTATTGAGGCAAATACCGCATCATTTTTGTGTCATAAATAATTTTATTTATTTGATGTCTAAAAATTATAAAACAAAATATCATGATTTAGGAAATATATTTAGATTTGCAATTAATATTTATAGTCTAAAATATAACTTATATAACCCCATGTAAAAATTAATTTACCAGAAGATAATTGTTTGTGTCATTTTTTTCTTTTAAATTAATTAACCTAAAGTGTCATTATCACTCCCAAGTGGCTCCATGGGGTCGCAAAATCGACCCAAGGATACCCATGGTCAGCCATGAGTCTTAAAAAAAGGTTAGGACAAGTGTTAATGTAATTTTGTATTATTATAATATTCTTTTTACATTGAATTACCCTATTAACCTTTAACAGTGGTAAATAAAAGTCAAATGTTACTATTCACCAAAAAATTATTTTCATCTTATTGAACCAGATTTTACATAATAATAACAACTATGTATGTCGTATTTTTGAAATTAAATTCACAAAAGCAGTAAAATTTCATTTAAAATAAAAAGTCAGTTTTTTAACTACTACTTAGTGGTTTCACTATTCATAAAAAAATTGAAGTTTTTCAGAAAAATAATTTTTTTTACCCAAAGTAAATTTTGATGTCTCGGTTCTAAAGAAGAATTCTATTTTTTCAAATATAACATATAAAAGTGACCAATACTAGTTTTAATGGTGGTTCTCCATCAAAAGGTGGTAAATCGACCTTTAATAAAATATTAGAGTAATTATGCTTAAAATCAGATTCTTTCTTATTTTAAGCCTATAAAATTTATTGGATAAATGTAAAAACATTTAACAAACAAGTATAATAATTTTGTAGTTAGTTCTGTTCATTCCCACCATTACAATGGCTAGGCTTTAACTACCATTTAAAATAATAATATTATTATATTATTTTTCAGTATAACTCAACGTTGTGTGCAACGTAAGATTTCAATGAAACCCGTTGTTGTGTATCGGGTACGCCATCAAACATAGAATCCAATTTGAAGTAAAATTAATATTTAATTCAAAAATATTAATAAATATGAAAACATCATATTCATTATTTACCTGGGATGTTACATCCTTCACCCTTTTGGGAATTGCATCCTCACAATTTTAAAATTGGGCTTAGAAACTTCATTGAAAGTCCCACATCAGGAAAAAAAGCCAACAAAACTATCACATTAAAATAAAGGGAGAGAAGTAAAAAGGTCACCCAAGAAAAAAGATACTTAGATTCCATGAAAAAATGGATATAGAAGAGAAACTAACTCTCATAGATTAATATAGAGTGGTAAAGAACTTGATCATGGAAAGTTAACCACCAAAATACCATAAATTTGTGGTTGGGTAAAAGTATAATGATAAAAGAGAGCTTATAGATTTTTTTCTTCAAGATTCCTTTCATAGAGTTGAAGAATTTTATTAATAACTAGACTAATATCATAAGTAAATAAACTTCCTTGTCATGTAGAGTGTCATCCTTTAATAAAATTATACCACAAACTCATCTTTTCCCAAAACTGTAAGTATTGAAGATGACTTGGTCACACTTGTAGTGCTAGAAACAAATTCTAGAGTGTCACATAATCTAAAAAATAAGAACTATATATTTCTTCATGTCTTTAGACCTTAACCAAAACCAAAATGGTTTGTGAGAGATTATATAATTCCAAAAAAGGATAATCTTTTTCCAAAAGAAAAAATACTCTGAATCTCCAAAATTTGTCAAACAAAAACCCAAAGTTCATCCAAGACCATTAAATAAATAGTTGTCCATATAATTATTCAAAGTAATCCAAACAAATATTGAAACCCAAATCTCAGAAGGATTTAATCACACTATCTTCCAAGATAAATCTTAACATTTATCTCCAAATAACATCAGTTACTTTTAAAGTCTCATATTGAAAAGTAATTAACCAAATAACATATTCTCTATGATAGTTTAATCATTTTTATAGATAACTCAAAATAAACTTATTCTTGATTTATAAAATCATCTAACTAAAAATAATTATTCATACTAACTAGGTACTTCATGTAGTACAGTGGTAGGTGATAAATTCTAGTCACACTTTTGTTGTGGGTTCAATTCCCATAGCTTTGTCCAATGAGATGGGTTGTCATGCTGTCTGTTTGTTGTCTTTTTTCAAAAACTATATAATTTAATAACATTCTAAAAAAGAGATAAATTAATCAAAAATAACCATAACATATTTTACCATAAATTTTATCTAATAACTTTAATTTTGCATCACAAAATGTATTAACCTGTAATTGCCTCAAATTAAAGGATCATATAAACCCAAATGGTTCTTAATAACTATATCCACAAAAGAAAAGATAATTATTCCTTGAATAAAATTTTCATATATCAAACATCGGGGTTACACATACTATAAAAAGTCTTCTAATGTAATCCCATAATCAAGATATCCTTAATACTTTTAAGCATTTCAACACCCTAAAATCTACCATAACTCTTGAATCCCTTATATGTTCACTTCTTACATATTCTACGTTATTCATGATCCATTAACCTTTCCTTTCCAAATTATTCAGAAATTCTTATTTCCAACAAAAAAATCATGAATCATATCCTAAGATTCAATAATATCAAAAATTATGTTATGAATTAATCCATACCTTTCACTAGTCATTGTCAGTTTCTTCATCCTCAATCGGAATGGCATTAGGTATTGATAAACAAAAAATTCTATGATCTTGGTGATCCCATTCCTGAAACTTCTTCAAAGGACATCTGTTTGTATAATGACCATGCCCACCAAATTTAAAACATTCCATTTATCTTTAAAAAAGAACTTCTTTCCCTTTCCTAGAGTTAACTGGATGCTTCCTTTTTCCATGGAAGGTTCTTGCTTTATGAAATTGATTTCCACATCAATAGCATCTTCTTGTCCCTTTGAATCATTTTCGTATTTTTTTTCTTTCCGCATCCTTGACACAATGGTTTTTGAATATACATACCATTATGATTATTACCTGAACTTCCATTGGGATTTGTTTCTTGTATATAAGATGCCTTATAAAAATTACCAAGGATCAGGTGGTCAATCATGACTCCAGATAGTTAGTTGAGAATAACCACAAGAGTTACCATTAAAGCTCCCGTTTCATTCAATTTATCATTTAGAAAATCATCACAGTTGTCTTCACATCCATTGTTACTTTGATGCCTGATATATCTAGCCATAGACTAAAACCAAAAAGGTCAGTGTTAGTATATCAGTAAAATCATCATATATTATTTTATGAGGATGGTAAACACTAGAACATACTTGTTCATGTCATCTTAAAATAATTCACTTTATCTAAAAAAATTCGGGCTCTTTCCAATATGCTAACCATTATGGATTTGTAACTTATGATTAAATAACACCCTAACCTTTGACATTTTATAAACCAACCTCTGATACCAACTATAAGGACCTGGCCTTAAACATTACATAATCTTGAATTATGTCACGAATACACATTGAGGATCTTTTTAGGTATAGTGTTTTAGAGAATTAGGCCATAACTATTACATAACAACTAGAATATTAAATATAGACACTACAACCTAGTATCCATTTTTCATAAGGAAAAAACTCATGAAAAAAAGATACATGTCTAGTTCCATGTTTTAGACCTGAAGACTTTTCCTTGATCTCATACTTAACCCTATTCATCTTTATGTTATGTGAAAAACATTTAAAAACATGGGATGAGCATAAAAATCTCAGTAAGGGTTATAAAATCATGAAAAGAAACATTTTCTCATTAATAAGTACAAATCAATGAAACCATAATTTTTAATCATAACATACCACATGAAATCAAACGATTTAAGAATAACATACAAAAATCATAAACCATAAAAGTAAATTATGGAATTCATAACATAATTACATTGTAGATGTCACAACTACATAGGGAGTCAAATTTGGAATACACATCACACTATATTCCCTAAATCTCTTAGGAGAAACATTAATGTTTACCTCTTTCACGTTACCCAATGCGTTGGAGAGCTATCTCGGGCTCACCCTCCTTAGGTTTATCACAGAACCACCCGTATACGTACACAATTCCCAATAACCATACCATATTCATAACACATCACACAAGCATAAAGGAAATATAAAATTTCCTCATTCCAATCACAATATATCAAATCCTGATATTGAAATAAACAATGTTTTTTCAAATCATTTTTAAAACCATTTAAAACATTTCATAAAGAGATTTTTTGAATCAAAGTGTCCCATAACACTTTGAAGATTTTAAATGAATTATCATTTAAAAACATTAATTTACAAATAAATAAATCCAAAAAACCATTTTAAAAACATGTACATTAATAAGAAATATTTAGAAGAATAAATATTTTAAACATTTGAAATGATATTTTAGTTAAAGAGTTTTTAACAAGATGAGAGACGCTAGAATACAAATAAATGAGGAATAAAATTTAACAAGAACTTTATAATATCTATAGAATAAAGGGATTCATGATATATTATGCCAAATTACAGTATATACACCACATAAGAGTGAATTGGTGCATAACAACAATGGATTCTCAATGGAATGTAAATTGAGACAAAATCCAATATAAAAACTGTATCCTTAGATTAAAGATAAATCAATAACATAATAATGTGTGAAAAATAAGAATAAACTCAATATAAGTGGATATTATGTGTGAAAAAATCATAGTGTATTCACAAATATTCATAGCACGACATAATCAAGAAGTAAACGTTTAACCCAAAGAATTGAAATTGGGTGGAGAAGTTCTCTTATAGAAATTTGACAGCCTAACGACGTCACTTTAAAATATTGAAAATGAATTGATGAGAGAGAAAATGATATCTCATCACATGGACATAAAATTTATATAAATAATTATATAAAATATCATATCCCAATATAATTAGATAAAAATTTAAAGACATAACAAAAAAAATGTCTTTTAAAAAGAGGAGGGTGAAAAGTTCCTTTACCGATTTGGTAACATACGAAACATACACTCCATGAAAGACAGGTAATAAAATGAATATATAAATACCCATAAATTAAAGTGTGTTATAAAATTAATACAATCATGGGTAGTACATAAACCACACAAAAGGAAATAGTGGCAATATAGCATGAATCTCACAGAAATAAAAAGTGAGATGAAAACCCCTTACCACGTTGTAATCAATCGAGTTGTATGACCAAAAGTTAAAAACCACCAAATGAATCATAGAATACCATGAAAATAAAGAGAATAATGATAATATATATCAAATGTTAGTACGCAATACACCACATTCAATAAATAAGTGGTGAATAATGAAATTCTCACGAAATTAAAAGTGAGATAAGAAATCCCTTACCTCGTGTCCGACTTGACTGTTTTGATCCTATTTCTTCATAAATAATAATCTTAAGTTAATTTATACGTTATTAAGAACACTTTTTCAAGTTTATTATTCCTTTTATATCACTTATTACCTTTTTATAAACATTATGTAATCATTTAAGTTAATAATGGTCATTTTGTCGATATTTGGTACTTGAGTCAAAAATGAACAACTTATAATTACAAGTTGTCCATGTGGTCAAGATTCAATTATCTCTAGAATTATATTAATGATTTAGATACCATATATATCATATATATACTGTATAAATATGTATTTATAGCAGTACACAACATTTGGAGATAAGAAATGAAATTCACCGTTCTTGGAGACGGTAAGCCGTACGTATGCATGAATGCTACTTTAATTTTTATATTTCATATTTTAATTGAATTAAAACTTAATGATACATAGTTATATTATAATTACAATATAATATCATATATAATTTTAATAACTAAATCCTTTCTACATCCCAGATATGGTATGAATGAGTCATATCAATTTGAGGGGCCTGTTGTACGCAAAACCTTTAATGAAATTATTACGTTTAATCATAATGGAAACCATAAAGGTATGATATAAATTAAAAACACAGAAGAATAAAGAAAAAATAAACACAAAATATATCATATATAAATACAGTTACATCATAATGGCCACCATAAGTGGTGGTAGGAGACAATTGAACAATCATCATTTCGTGAGGCATTAGTTTTCCATCCACAGAAAGAGTATGTTCTTTACCCATTATATGGAGGTGTGTGTAAGTGTAGTTCAAATACTTCTCATAAAAACATCATATTATATTGAGGATACCGGTTTTTTTTAATAAAGTAATGAAAACGGTTTAGTGGTTTGAAAAGTAAAATAAAATAAAATAATTTAATAGAAACCGTAACCTTTAATTCGGGTAACTCCCTTTGGTTTGGACCAAAATGACTTCCTGAAGTGCGTTCTGCTTAAGGTAAGGCATCTAGGAGGAATAGAGGGATCATGAGAGATTATTTGGCCAGGGGTTCGATGAGACAAGGGGCTTGAGAGGTGTGAGGAATGTGTTACAAGTTATGTCTTTTTATAAGGGGGAGGACGAGTTCTTTAGAAAAGTGTGAAAATATTATTTTATTATATAATGATTTTCGGTTTATAAAGGTCAAAAAATCATTAATGTAGAAGATAACATGACTCATGGTCGAAATAAATTCATCAAATTAAAATTGGATAGGTTTTTTTTGTTATTTTAATATTTATAATCTTATTTATTTTAATCATTTATTAATGACGTAAATACGACATCATTTTTGTGTCATAAATAATTTTATTTATTTGATGCCTAAAAATTATAAAAAAGTACCATGATATAGGAAATGTTTTTTTCTTTGTAATTAATATTTATAGTCGAATAGATAAGTTATATATCCCCATGTAAAAAATAATTTACTAAAAGATATTTGTTTGTGCCATTTTTGTATTTACTTTATATTAATTAACCTAAAGTGTCATTATCACTCCCAAGTGGCTCCATGGGGTCCCAAAATCGACCCAAGGAATACCATGGTCGGACATGACTCATCAAATAAGGTTATGACAAGTGTTAAATTAATTTTTTATTATTAAATATTCTTTTTTCCTTGAATTACCCGATTTACCTTTAACCGCGGTAAATAAAAGTCAAAAGTTTCTATTCACCAAAAAATTATTTTCATCTTATTAAACTACATCTTACATAGTAATAACAACCATTTATGTCAGTTTTTTGAAATTCAATTCACAAAATCAGTAAAATTTCATTCAAATGAAAAAGTCAGTTTTTTAACTATTACTTAGTGGTTTTACTATTCATAAAAAAATTGAATTTTTTCAGAAAAAAAAATTCCAAAAGTAAATTTTGATGTCCCAATTATAAAAAAGAATTTTATTTTTTCAAATTTAATATATATAAGTGACCAAATCAATATTTAAAGAGGGTTCATCATCAAAAGGCTATAAATCATCCTTTTAAATAATATTAGAGTATTTACGCTTAAAATAAGATTCTTTCTTATTTTAAGCCTCTAAAATTTATTGGATAAATGTAAACAAATTTAACAAACATGTATAATCGTTTTTTAGTTAGTTCTGTTCATTCCCACTATTTCAACAGCTAGGCATTAGCTACCATTTAAAATAATAATTTTATTATATTATTTTTTTGTACAACTCAACATTATGCGCAACATAAGATTTCAAAGAAACCCGTTGTTGTGTATCAGGTACGCCATTGAACATAGCATCCCCTTTAAAGTAAAATTAATATTTAATTCACAAATATTAATAAATATAAAAACTATATATTCTTTATTTAATTGGGATGTTACATGAGATCCCTTCTAATGGATCATGCATAGGAACACTATTGGTTTTGGATTATGATACAGAGACAACTAGAACATGATATTCATTCCCCTCTAGTGGATCTTGCATGAGGACACTGTTGGTCTTGGCTAGAGGATTTTGATCACTGAGGAACAAGGTTCATTGGGTCCCACTTGGGCTAGTTACCAATAGGGATTTCTTGTGGTGCTCTTATGTGACATGATTTTTGTGTGTGGTGGTTCTAACCATTGTTATATAGTGGAAGTTGTGTACATTATGGTTCCAAATCATGTTGATTTTGAGGAACAATCTTCCTTAAAAGCCTTTCCTTGAATTTTTTTCCTTTAAATGTTTCTTCTAAAATTTTTTAGGTGTTCTTATGCAAATGTGGATTTTGATTTACCCTCTAATGTTATAGAATGAAATATTTATTTTTGGTGGAATCATACTAGGATTGGGATCACTTTTTAGGTACACATTTGGGTGTATGTATACTTTGTTATATTTGACCTCGGTAAAGGAATGATGTTATGTGGTAATGATGGTGGATCCACTTGCTAGTGTTCCACTTATTTTAGGTGATGGTGGTGGTGGTTTGAGGGTGATGACCATCATGTTACATGAATGCTTTTGGGATAGTTTTATTTTCCCATTTTAGTTGTGGTATTTTGGTTTTCAGTTAAAGTTGTAAAATGTTAAATATGAAAATTGTTATATCACTTTTGGTTATGGTTACCAGTTATGTGGCATTTTTTTGTGGGATTTTTATTATTATATACATGGGAGAAATTGTTCCCAAAGTGAATTGTTGATAACTAGACACTATTTCCCCGCCTATGGGTATTTGGAATTTCGTTTGGGCCATGCCATGGGTTGGGTTTGCTGTTGGTTTGGATGACACCAAACTTGGTTTGTGATAGAGGATTATCATAGAACATTCCTCAAACTACCCAAAAGTGGGGACTATTTTATGGTATACATTGATTATTAAAATAAGGGATTGGGATATGTACTAATGTAGAATAAAAATGTGATGGCCTAAATTTTAGGGAAGTTGAATGTTTAGGAGAGAAACTACCCAACACATGATCAGGAGTTGGATGTAGTGACATGGATGTTGAAAATATAAAGGAATTATCTCTATGGGGATATGCTTAAAATATATATGTATCATAAGATAATTAATTATATGTTAAAATATAGAGAGATAAATATGTTCCAATAAGGATGGTGGGAGCAGATCATGGACTATATTTTTTAATCCACTACTATCCTGGGAAGGAAAATAAAGTGGAAATTTCTCTATTTATAAAGGATTAAAAAACATTATCATTTATTATAATTGAAAAGTATTTATATTCTTATACTAGAAAAGGATAGATTTAGGGATTATAAAGGAAGGAACATCATTATTACCTTCTCAAATGATTGCTCAACCATCCCTTTTGTAGAAGATAAAGGATTATTAAAGAGATGATGTGGACATAATGAATGAGGCGGAAGCTAAAAGAAAAGGTAAATACTCAGGTTTAAAATTAATGAAAAAGGATCCACAATATTTGGATCACAACTATGTGTACCATCAAATCCAAAGATAAAGATACAATGCTTGAATGATGCACATTTCTAGACTTTCTCAATCCACTATGGGAGCTTGAAGATGTATCAAGATCAATGAGATTATAATTTGTGAGAAAATATTATGATGGAGATCAAAAAAAATACATCAAAATTACTGGTATGTTTGTAGGTGATGTATGAGATTAAAAAATTCAAGGGCATGAAAAAACCACTACTTATTACTATATGAAAATGCGAAGAAATACGTTGGAATTTGTTACTAGTATTCTAAACTAATCTTGAGCGTATAACTCTATATGGGTTGTTATGGATTTTCTTACAAATAAATATCACATCATTTCAATTCGAGGGGACTTATCACTTGGTCATCCTGAAACGATATACATCAAAGAAGTGGAGAGGCTACATGGGACCCCACTATCGATTGTATCGGATCAATATTTGAGATTTACTACTATGTTCTTGAAATTTATATAGCATAATGTAAAAAATGAGTTAATCTCTATTACATTTGATCACCACAAAAATTATTTCCAATATAATAAGACTATCTATACACTTGGGGACAAGTTGAGAGCATGCTCGATAGACTTCAAAGGAGGATGGTATCTACATCTTCCTTTGGTCGAGTTCTCTTAAAATAATTGTTTCCACTCAAGCATCCAAATTCCTCCCTATGAATATATTTATGGGATGATGTGTAGGATACTTGTATGTTTGGATGAAGTTATTGAAATCATGTTTTTCAGACCTATAATGGTTAAGGAAATGGTAAAAAATGTAGGGATTCAACAATACATCAGAGTTTCTCAATGTTGGTAGAAGAGATATTCTAATAATAATCGATGAGACCTAGAGTTTTAGGATGGTGGTAAATTATCCCACCATATATCTATACTAAAGAGATTCATGAGATTTTGGAATAATGTAATGTTATGTTTTATTTACATGAACCCCTATGAGATTATTGATCACATAAGAGATGTGGAATATTGAATATCACTCCAACTGAACCCTTCTCAAGTACATGATTCATTCCATGTACCCCTAATAATGAAATACATACAAGATACTTCACATTTAATAAATTAAAGGGTGGTTGTGATGGAAAGAGATCTCAATTATGAGAACCGGCTGGTAAAAATTTTGAACCATAGACAGAAACTTCTATGAAATAAGACAACTCACCTTGTCAAATAACTATGGAGAAACAATAATTATGAGGAGAAAACATGGGAATTGAAAAAATCCATAAATAAGAAGTTCCCTCTCTTATTTTCTCTTTAGTATGTAAAATTAAAATTTTTGGGTAAAATTTCTTAAGCGGGGGAGAATGTAATGGCCCCGAATTTTTGCAATTGAATTTTACTTTTAATAATTGTTTCATATTTATTAATGTAGTATCAAACACAAGCAATACAAGATGAATCCAACAAAATTTTATAATAGTAATTTTAAAATTTCATTTTGAGAATAAATATAGATATATTAAATGAAATTATTTTAATGGGACAAAAAATAGAAAATAATATTATAATGATAATAGTAAAAATTAGATCTTCTCAATCACCCAAAATAATCAAACTTATGATCAAACTGTTGAAATGATGTAGAATGATAATAAAAAAATATGCATTTTGAAATGAAAATATATAAAACCTTATGAGAAAATTAAATTCTATAAAAAATGAATGAAATGTGAGGTATTTATAGGATGTATGGACCCCATATGCCTTTTACAATAATGATCATTGTAATATTTATTTGACTGTTGGAATTATAACCTAACATTTGGAATCATAATATGATCATTTGGAACAATAAACATACTATTCTAATACCGTCCTCACCTACAAAATTGTAAAATAATATTTAAATATCTTAAAAAATGAATATATGATATAATTATACAATGGCGTAAGTAGAGAAATGTTTTAAAAATAATAAATTATGTGTTTGTATTTTTATAAAACATACAGGATTTAATTTGTTTTTTATAATAAATTTAACGATTTAAGAGAAATATTATTGTCACATATAAATAAATTTTATGTTTTTTTAATTTTAATATAATTTTTTGAGGCCTTTGGTAAAATTTCAAAGGTTTAGTAAATTGATTATAATATTAAAATTAATATTTTTTAGATAAATGAGGATATTATTTAAAAATAAATTATATCAAATTAAATTTTTTTTATTAAAATGGAATTAATTTTTTGGAATATACACATAAAAAATGGTTATGGTGAATGCTTGGTATTTTTCAAAAATAGTTAAATTTTTGGTGAATAGTGAAATATAGTAAAATATAGTATTTAATTTTATAAGCTAAATACTTGGCTTTTTTGGGTCATGAATTTTGTAATAACCCATTAATATGAACATAAATGATCCATTATATATATATATATCCACAGTAGTTAATAATATTTATAGTATTGATCCAATATTATAAACAAATGGTTATAATATTTAAAAACACCAATATCTTCCCATTACAAATACCACCCCTTACCATCCCCTCTCTTCAGACCTTATAAGAATTTAATATTGAAAACTTTCTACACAAATATCTTCTAAAACCACTCCCTAATGTTTTAGTGATTATGGTATTACCAAAAGACTAATTCACAGTTCCTTAAGGAGTATTTCAATGAGGCGACATTTAAGAGGTAATATTCTAAATTCGTACAATCTTTTTCCTTCATCTAACCTCCCTCATCCAACATGGAATAATAACTCTAATATCATATATATATATATATATATTAATTTTACATTGATAATTTAATATCTACCCTCCAATCATTTCTCATGTCATCTTACTCTAGAAAATTATACCATTTTCCATATTATTTCGATTCACTATCATCACAGATGATGGGTTTTTATTTTCCACCACTTCATTCATAGTAGAATTAAATTTTCTTATGGTTTTTCAAAATATCTAATTATGTGTGTTTTTTTTCTGATTCTATAATGAATACATGGCCTTAATATTAAATAAAACAAAACTGGTTTGTGAAGGTTGGTAAACCCGCCTAAATGAACATAATTTATAACACTTACATTTTTACAGAAAGAATCATCCCTATGTTGGAAAAAATATGGCTATTTTGAAGCATTTATGTTTTTGGAAGTAAATTGACACCACTTTAATTCACTTTCAGAGTTGTATTCTAGTTTTAAAAAGAATAAACATTATTATCCACAAGTCATCTGACCATGGAACCCTGAAACGATTGCTCTCGAAACAAAAACATTAGACATTAAATATCATCGAAATGACTATAAATTAACATAATAAAATTATAATAAATGAAATATAGATCTTATATTTTCTTAATTATGTAATTAATTAATCTAATTTTATTATCCCAGATGCTAAGTGAATATTTATAATTGATCTGCATATTAGGTAAGGGATATCTCCAAACCACCCTTTTGTTTTTGTTATAAAATTTATCTCTCTATAGGAATTTCTATATCTATTTTATGTTTTTAAATTACTAAAAGATATTTATATATGTCTTATAGATAAATAAATATTTCATTCCCCCTTACATGTATGTGGTAATACATGTCTTGTGTTCATTTATCAAATTCGTTAATTATGATATCTCTTTTGTTTATGATGTGAGGCAAGATTATTCTACCCATTCATTTTTATAGGTAATACATATGTCTATTCATTATGTTTGATTTCATTTTTTGGAAGACATAAAAATGAACATGTTATGTTGGTTTCACCCAGATAACACTTCATAGCATTGGGTAATGTTTTTGTCTCATGACACATTATGTATGTGAATAGGGAGTAAACCAAATCCCCAATGGGACCCTGTCCACCATGTGACATTGTCTGGGTAGTAAGCTTTGAATTATGACTATGTCATGTCATATGTTGATTAAAATTTCACATTATTACATTATCATCTGATACAATGTCCATTTTATTTTTATCCCATGTTATTATTCATGAGCCTTTAATTTTTTGATATCATTTTTTCCTTTAGCTTCACAAGTTTTGATTCATTGTCATGTTTATTCCCATATTTGGATTTATATATCACCCCATTATTTTATGTATTACCAAACTTATTATATATAGTTTTATGCAATCAAATAGATTTAGGATATCATATATAGATTAAAATTAAAATTTTTATTTTAGTTTCATGTTGTTGTTTTATGTACTCTTTCTTCCAAAGATACTAGGACTTTCAATTATTTATTGGTATATATTGTATATTTATTTTAAAAATCATGTAAAGATATGTGTAAAAGGATTGATTCACTATAATAAATTTGCGATGTTACATGTTACAAATGGAATAAGACTATTTACTTTATTAATTACAACATTCACCTCACCTGGGCTTCCAGTTATTTGATCTCCATTGCATCATGTAACTTATAGATCCCAATTAACATAATCCTACATAGATTTATTATAACGCCTAAAATTAAAATGTTTTTTATACTTATTTCTATAACCTTAAACAGTTAACATATATTCAAATATAATATTATCTTGAACAACCATCAAATGTATCTGCAACTTCTATGTAGGACTATCTCAGTAATTTTTTTTACCTCAATTAGTAGCATAGAGTGATTTTTTAAATTATATTTGATGATCCAATACCTCTTATTATATATATATATATATATATATATATATATTCCATATTCCCTCATTATCACCTACCCGAAGTATGTCTATTGCCTTTCCCTATACCATCTTCTAGAGCACTAACTTTTAGAGTAATAAATTTTGGAAATCCACTAGATTGCTATAACTTATTCTTAAATATCCATAAACATACTCATTGAATTTAAAAAATAATTAATAATTTTCTATAAAAATATAACACTTCATCATCAAACTCTTTTGGTATATTTATTTCTAATGAAATCGGGAAGATCTCTTGGTATAACTCCATTCAAAACTCAATGTCGTTCAATAGTGAAAACCTCATAACATTATTTAGGAAAACATAAAAAATCTCCAAAAAATCATTGAAAATAATTTACTTTGTAGTATTTACAATGAATGATTCTCACTAATATAGATTTAACATCTTGAGAATCAATACATTAATGATCCATAAAACTACCCATCATCCTAATAAATTTTTCATGATCCCCTTCCCAACTTGAATATATAACCCTTCCTCAATAATAGTCAACACAATATCGAATAATATAAAACTAATACCCAAAAAAAGGTACATTATTTGTTGATATCTCTAGTAATAATATATTCCATGAAGAAAAATAATTTCCCCCAACATTTCACATTGAAAACATATCTTTGAAAGTCTTGTTTGATCACTCTCTAGAGTAGTTAACTCTAATTTTTTGTGAAGCCTTTTTTTAATGGAATGTGTAACCATTTAAAAAGGGTATGTGTGATAAATTAATGGAAATAACTAGTGTAAAAATATATATATTATGGTGGAAAATATGAAAATTATACATTTGATTACCTTTGGTCCATTCATCTATTTTAACTTTAACATATAAAGCTTTCCATGTTTTTCTCATCCACCTTTCTGATCCTACTATCTACTTCTACCAAATTTATGACTGATAGGTGGGAAATGTGGTCATGGAATATCATAATACTAAATTATACTATACCCTCCATGTGTTTCAAAATGTTTCCTATACTTATAATGATGATTATTCGTTTGGAAAATTGTTATTACGAATAGCTTTATAATTTTTTGGGTCGTACATGCACTATCATGCTGTGGGTATGTCTATATGAAGTGGTATGTATAATCTAGATATGAATGATAGACCCATATATATAATATAATAGAACCTAGAGACCCACAAATTTTTGAGAACCACCTATAAAAGATATTCACGATCAATCCAGTTTGGACCCCATGTTCTAGTGATATTTTGATAATCTTGTAGGGTAAACACTCTTATATCTATATATGATACTAGAATAACTAACATATAACCAAGTAGTATACTTCCTATTACGTATTCATTCTACCACCTGTGTTGAATCCAAAACCTTCAAGTACATCCCTTATCTAAAATAATCCAACATTCATTCAATCTATGTCCATAAATCTAACTTATTGTGTTGATATATCAACCCCTCGTTAGAAATTATGAAAAGAGAACATCCTATAAGAATCATAAATTATTTAAAAAACACTCAAATAAATGAACTCATATAATAGATGGATAATAAATCATTTTATCAATAAAACCTAATTATAGAAATCGAAAATATTCCTATAAATTAATCCATATAATAGTTCATGATACAAAATATTAATATCAATCAGTAGTATAAACCTTTCACAAATTCATAACTATATCTTATAGTATTCTCAATAAAAGTTAAATACAATAATAATAAAATAACTATGAAATTTGAGATTCTAAATCTACTACATCAGGAAACTTCTTGGTTTAAATAAAAAAATTAATCCAAAAACTTTAATAATAATTACTATTAGAAATATTTTAATTCAAAATCCCAAGTCTCATCAACCTTTTATCAAAGAAATAAAACATATTTAAACTCATTGGGATCATTAATATAATTAAACCCCTTTGATATCCATATAGTAACATATAAAATATTATATAATCCCATTAGTATCACTACATGGATACATATTTCTATGGAAACATATTATCCCATGGTGTGACCCATGCATACCATTCTCTTTTCAAGAGTACATTCAATAAATATGATTTTGAACTATATGACACATGCACACACCTAACATAGTAACATATTGAAAATAAAACATTCATTTGTATATTTAATAAACATTATATGTACTTACTATATTACATCATAAACCTACATCCTTTATTGGTTTCCCTAGTTTTTTATCAATACAATGTTTAGATACACCTTTTCATTACCAACTTAATAGAAAACCTCACCAGAGATAACTCACTTATATATCCTAAAAGATATTTTTTGGAAATCACATTGCTACAAAATAAAACCACTCATACTTCCCCAAATATAGTATAAATATCAGTATAACCAATAATTCCCACAACTAATTGAAAACATGTTTGTGACTTGATTTAAGGGTATAAATCACAAAATTGGAAGGAATTACCCTTTATAAACAAAATTTCAATCCTATATATAAATATAAAACAAAATTAAATTTTTATTAATTCATAATAATTTCATATAATAGTATAATACATGAATTAAACTATGATTAGGAAACCCCAAAAAACACTAAAGATATACCTCAAATTGAAAATGTAAAAAACTCTTAAAAACACCTCAATGATCCACGAACCCAATCCAACAACCCTCAAAACCACCACTAAAATACTTATAATGATAATATATATATATATCTAATAATAGTCAATATATAAATACTATTTTTGTTTATACTATAGAATAATAGGTGTCAATGTGTATAACTCATAGTAATGCATCTATGAGATAATATGATAGAAAAAACAATTATGCATAAGATTTGAAATTATACCCTTATTTCACCACAAGAACCATAAAAATAAATATTTATATAACATTTATAACATAAAACATGAAGAAATATAAACTAAAAAAGATAAAATTCCCATATAGGAAACTATATTTTCCTATGGATTTTCGTTTTACTTGAACTCCCATATCAAGTTGTTGTAGAATGGATGATGATGAGTTTTCATCACTACTAAAATAATATAAAAATAAAATAAAAAATCCAATTTACTGTCCCAATTTGTTCATATAACTCATCTCTCTTCTAATTATAATCAAGAACCACTTGTAGTTATAACTATCTAGAATTTGTATCATTGATAATTACATAGAGGTTCGAGGTGTAAATAATTAAATTTCAACATCATGCTCCATAAATAATGACATTGTGAACCATTTATGATTACATTGTATATTACCAAAAAAATCAATAATTACACCAAATAACTATTGTTAATTATCTAGTTTGTTCTATTATTAAATTAATAAAGAACTACATTTTTTACTACAAAAAATTATGTTGTCAACTAAGATAAAACACTATCATTAAATAAATAATCATACTATTAATAATTAATAGAATCACCATAGATCATTATATAATGTTTTCAAGCTAAATTAAATTTAACCACATATCTATAACTATATTTACATCAACAACCATAATTATAAACACTATAACATCCATAATCACTACCATCAAACCTCAAAAGAGTTCACTTGAATTAAAATTTGACCGTGTATTGACACCCTCACTTACTGGAACCAACAATGTTTTATAAATTAAATAATTAGTATATATTTAAAACAACATCTTATATACGAAAAATATGGTTCATTCAAGTCTATAATACCATCATTCAAGTTAGACCCCTCTTTATTATTTGAATCCTGGTATCATTAGTCTTCGCAAGCTGTAATTGGGATTCATCACACTCTAGAACTAGAATTAAAGTCATATCACTCTCTATAAATAGTTGTGAAGTTAAAAAATTATGAAAAATGATATTTTCACATTTATTATTCTACTGCTAAATTTAATTAATAATGTTTTTGGGAAGGGAAATTGGAATGAATTTCTCGTCTTACCAAAAGTTAAACCTTCATAATTGTTCCTACAAATTATTTCCAAAACAACCTTTGAAGTTTCCTAATTAAAATATCACAACATGAAACCCTTCCAACTATAATTAAAACCACTTACACCAACACATTATCCACTTCATACCCACCAAAATATGTAAATTCAAGAGATTTTTATATTCCCCCAAAATATAAACAAATTTATAAACCATTTAAATCAAGAATTATCTTATATCTATGATATATATATTTTTAATTCTTTACAATATTAATCATATTCAATCATTCCTGAATAGAATATAAAGGATTTATCTATACAGAAGAATATGCTTTAAGGTCTAGAGTCACTAACTCAATCCATCAACCATTACTCACTCTTTACTTATCCTTTGTTATCCATCCATATTCTCTTCTTGATCGGGCACATGAGAAATTTCATGAATAACATGGATTATGTTTTTCTAAGATAATTAATAATTTATGGAATGAAAAATACCAAGGAAATTCTCCAATTTTATTTGGATAATATCCTACCTAACCATAAATTTCCATAACCTGAATTTTAACACACTTCTATAAAACAATCATTTAAATCCATTCTCATAAATGAAATTCATCTCTAAAACTTCATTTGAAATTCAACCTCTAACACCAGCATGACTAGATTACATGATACATGAAAAAAATCCATTTTAAATATCCAAATTTGTCATAAGATAAAAATAATAGATAATATATTTTTATTTATAAAATAATCCCTTAAAATAATTTATTAAATAAATAAAAAAATATTTTTTACTCTAAAAAATTGTCTCTCAGAAAATTTTTTACATAATATTAAAACAAATAACACATGTTTTTGTAAAAAATGTGGTTTATATAAATTAATAAGAACTAAACTGAGGAAATTTAATGGATCATTCTTTTTAGGGAATTACTTTGAGTTTTTTAGTCATTGTATGTGTTAGGAGAAGGTTGGATGAAGGGAAATGGAAATATAGATGTGATTTCATTTATAAGAGAGGTGTCACAACATGGATATGGATATTATTCTATGAAGGTTTAGATAGAATATTGGATATAATATAGTTATATATGTTATGTGGTGAAGGTTTGAGTCACTAAATGTTTCATCTATCACAACATGGGACATAGTCCATGGGATTTGAGTGTTGTCCTTTTTGAAAAGGTTGTATGGCCACAATGCACTATGTTTTGACATGAAATAATTGATTTTGAGGAGGAATTTAGAAAATCAATGATCCTTATATATTTTTGGAAGGCCTTTAGTCATGTATATTTATGCTTACATATTGTATTGTCCACTTCCTAACCATAGTATGAATTTATTTGGTCATGAATTGAAAGAACTTATCGAATTTGTTTTTTTCCATTAGTGGCCATCGAGGCATGGTCACAACTTCCATAATATGAAGGCATTGGTAACTGATTTTGTAGTTGTATCTTTTTGGGCATCACTATTTCATAGGGTTCTTGTTTAAATATAAACATGTTTTTGGGTTAGTTGGATATAAGGTGGTAACATAATTTTTTACATTATAATTTATCAATATTCAAATGCTTTGGTATGATTGTGATTTTTATAATGTGGTCTTCCTTGATCATAGGGTTTTAAGGTAGTTATCTCAGTTTTAAATGGGGTAGATAAAGTAGATTATAGTGTGATTTTTGGAGATATTATTGATTTATCTACACCATGGAATGACCATATGTGACCTCATGACCTAGGTTCCACGCTAATATTCCCTGAGCTGGTGGGATGCATGGCCTCAAGCATTCATCCCCATATGCTATGGGCTTCGAACTAGAATTGAGGTCCTAAGGTGTGTTTGTGGGGAGACTATTATCTCATTTTAGAGTAGATCACATCAGTATAATAAGAAGGAAAAATAGATGAAGTAGTATAATAAGGATAAGCAAAGAAAATAATGAAAAACATCCAAACAGAACATAATAACTATAATATGGAAACTGAATCATATATAAAAGATGATTTCATGACATGTACTTAAATGGAAAACAGGTCTATATGGTAACATGAAATACATTCTATAAAAAAGACATAAAAGAGATAAAAAAATATCCAATCATCCTAAGAACTATCACTTTCGTATGCTACCATGCTTTATCCTAAACAATCAAGCATGCTAGGTGCCCAAAGGTGGATGCTTACCCTTATCGACAACTGTACACATATAATCTTCTTCAGTACCAATAGTGGCCCTGATAGGGTGTGGGATAAACTTTAGTATGAAACCAAAAATGGCGTCTATACTATCTATTACAAAAATATAAACTAAAATAGTGTTCATGTATATATATAAAAGTAAATATAGTAAAATTATTGAAACTACCCAAAGCTGATTCAGCCTCAGCTGGTGTTTGAACATGTATCATTAAATTGATTTTGTTCTAGTTTACAATAGGTGTGAGCCATACAATATATGGAATTTTTTAGGTAATATGATCCAATGTGTAACCAATTAATCCTATAACAATGAAAATAATAAATATGATCCAGGGTAAAAACCAAGGAATCCATGACCTTAGGGGTCGAGCCAAATCAGTAATAACATGCAGTATGGATAAGGGGGTATGAGTGTAATCCAAGGGGAAAATTCCCAAGGAAATATACTATAAATGATTCTAAAGGTGTCTAATGGTATTTTCAAAGGTAAGCATAGGCTAAGCATGACTAGACCAATTGGGGTGAATCCATAGTTCCATGTTCCTGAAGACATCATGATGGATACAAGGGTTGTATCTGAGGCATCCTAATATTTAGATGTTACTGTAGGTATACTATAGAATCATACCAGGAATACTATAGTATAAAATGACCATGTTTCATGGTATTTATATCCCTTAGAAACTATCTCCTAGAATCAGAATGGATTCTTTCATGTGCTCAAGGAATTCGCTCAGGAATCCAGGGATGGCTCAATTATGCTAATTCATATAATGATAAAAAGGTCCATATACAATAGTACTTTATATATAAATAATTATTAAAAATATTCCTGTTAATAATCAAACCATTTAATAATTCATAATGATCATTCAATTTACTTTCATAATAGGTGATAAGGATAAATAGTAAATTCAACCATTTATTACATTCATTCCATATTTTTTATTAGGTTTATTCCTTTACCATTCAAAATCATGGAAGGGAGGGCTAAGGACATGAAAAAATTGTCATTTAATTATAATTATCAGGGATAAGAAATATAAATATTTATATATAAATATAAATAAATATAAACTCCATTTAAAAATACATTTATTTGATTAAAACGATTACCATTTTTAAGGTCAAGTCTAGCTCACCAAAATAGTGGCACAGGTAAACCCATCATGGGTTAAAAAGGCCTAAAATAGATTACAACCTAATTGGTGTTCATATAGTTGATCTCATAACATCTAATTAAGTGAATAATATTTATATATATATATGTGTGTGTGTGTGTGTGTGAGTGGATCTAGAACATGTGTTTGATGACTGTATGCATGATATATGAATTTGGTAAGAAAATCCCAATGATACCATCGTGTAAATAATGATATTAGTTTACAAAATGGATATACTTGAGGGATGAGTCATATAACACATACATTAGTCCTATATAACTATCCTCATCCATTATCTTTTATTAGATTGGCTTGGATCAAAATAAGGTAGATGAATGGATGGACACCCTGAAAATAGGGCATATGAGCATCCATCAAAATTTCATTTTTGAGGGAAAGGAAAATGCACAATGATGCAAGATTACTAGAAAACTTACTAATGTCCATCCAATACGATGATCTGAGACTGAATCAGAGTTCAGATAGATCTGAAATCAATGAACCCAATTTGGAGGGAGTTTGAGAGTCCAAACATGAAGAAAAGGAGTTCTCCAGACATTTAGAGAAGAAAATAGGTGAAGGGTAGGTTTAATTAAATTTAAATGGAGAAATCGTAAATTCAACCAAAAATTAAAGGGTTTCATGGTTTGGCTACATGTTTGGATAAATTGTGTGCCAACCATGAACACCTCAATACCTCAAGAGGGGACACACACAATTAGGAAACACATTTTCAAAAACCATGCACCAACCATGCTATATGGATCAACAAAATATTAAGTACCATCCACATGGTCATGAGTCCCTCGGTGCATGGTTATGGAAGACTATTTTCCCTACTTGACACTCTAAAATTCCCTCCATGGTTAATGGAAACCATATGGACTGTGCTGCACGGTTTTTACTAACAATGCGGCCTAGGTATTTCTTCCACCAGTTGGGGTTCCGAACAATGAACAAGTCTTTAAAACCCCTGAAACTTGCATGAACTTATTATGCATCCATAAAATGTCTAGGGTAATGTATTAGGTCTAAATTTAAAATATCCATGCCTTGTATAATAATTGGGTTCGTACACCATGACCAGTCACACCTTGACTCTATAATTTTCAAAACCATTATATATTCAGAATACTATTTGAATTATTATAAATTATTTTCCCATTATACCCTTAGTAATTTGATGAGAATCCTTGGAAAATTTAATACCACATTGGTAGCTCTTGATTCTTGTTTTTGAGTGATCAGAAATCTTTCATCCAAGATGATATTCTCTAAAATCCTTCTTCATACTCTTTCATTTTCCTTGATGGGAGTTTATGATTGTGATATTGGATCAATTTGGGTGGTTTTGGGTCAAATGTTTGATATATAATAATGTGTTATTATCTGTTGATGGTTTTCATTAGGTGTTTTTAGTGGTTTAAGCATATGATATTTCTCAATCTTGTATAATTTTTTTAAAATCGATAGATAATAATGGGAATTATATAGAATTTTTCTATCATTTAGAATAATATCCTTGACTAGATACATGCCATTTCTACCAAATATAATTTAATTTACCTTCTCTAATTATTTTGGGGAGGAAGGGGATTCATGTATGAAATTTTCCTTATTTAAAAAATTATTCAATGAATAAAATAACCATAATAATGAATTTGAAGGTGTAAAAGGTGGATTATAGGACATATATGTCTATTCATGTTATTGGTGTAATTTGATGATCCTTGACTAATTTTGTTTCTATATAGAGATTGGTTTTAGTTATTGAAAAAAATTATACACATTTTAAAAAAGGTTAATCACTAAAAATGGTAATCAATCAGCAGTGTGAAATCTAAAATTGTGGTGATATAGCTCATGTAAGACATGTCAAATGAATATAATGGCATGATTTTAAAAAAGAGTAATTATTAAAGTGTTTGGGTTGTTTAAATGGGGTTTATTTAACATTGGTATTCATTGAATATATTTTCCGGATTAGTGTGGTATTGTTAGTATGTTAGTGTGGTTGGGCGGGGGTATTGATTTGTTATTATTTGTAGTGCATGCCCTTTAATATTGGAAAATTGGTTCATGATTTCAAAATTATAAGGAAATTGGGATAAAATTCATATGGGTTGGTAATAAGAAAAAATATATGATAAATATATATATTTAAGCAGTGATGATGAAAATTATATGGGATTTTCTTTCTTGATCATATGCTTTAATTAACAAGTTGAGTTGGGTGGTGTGTTTCTAGGATTCTCTATTTACAGCGTATTCTCTAAGCACTATCATGTGATTATTTTCTATCTAATTTCATGTATATGGATGATATGGGTGATGTGGGTGATTCATGTGGTTATTGTAATTAGGTAGAAGAGATGTGACAGTGTGTTTAGTTGTGTTGGTCATTGGATATTAAAATGCAAAAGTAATGGGTTAAAAAGAAATATAGTAAATTAATGAATATTCAATTAATATAGATAATTATGGATATGAAATCTAAAACAAAATGAAGTATAGAATTTGAAATAAGGTGAAAATGGATGGAATAATAGTGATTAATGAATAATAAATGGATTCAAATAAGAATTTTGTTGATAAATTATTTATCATGGGTATAAAAATGGAATAATTAACCAAATGAGGTTGGTAAATGATAAATGGTGGGATTAGAAATGATGTAATTTTTTTACAATTTTTTCATTGTGCATCATTATTTTCTTATAGATTTAGTTAGTCTTTTGATAATGACATGTTCTGGAGAGTGGTGTTTTAGTTTGGTCACTCTACATTGTCATTATGATATCGAGAAGTTTTTTTGGTGACATAATGTACTAAATAAGGATGAAATGTGTAAATTTCATGATCTATGATAGTTATAGTAGGTATATGCCTAAAAGATATTATTAATTAAGGGTTAGTATGTAATATAATACTTTAACTCAGGTATGTGGTTTTGGTGATGACATGTGGTGGGGGTTGTGCATGTTATAAGTGAATGGTGTTGATGTTATACAAGTTCATAATACTCTATTATATTGAGAATGTGTGTAAATTTTTCTTTAGGTTGGGGAATTCATGGAAGGAGTAGGGTACAAGGTTTATTTTCTTCATGTTTATGTCTACTCATAGATATTTAGTTGTTATAAGTGGATATGTGGTATTGCGGTGAGGATATGTGGTGATGAGGTATGTAGCGGTGGATTTGTAACTATTTTTATGAATTTGTGATATAAGGTTATGTGAAATGGTGTTTTTTTTGTGTAATGTCCCTTGTTTTATATTGGTTATATTTTTAGGGTAATTTGAGTTTGTCCTTTTGGTGGAATAGATTAATTTTAATATGGTATTCAGAATAAAATTCTAAGAGTGGGAAGACATAATAGTATATTTTTTATGGAGTTTAATTCCTGATAGATTTCTGGGAAGTTTGAATGTGTTTCAGGAGTTCCAGGCTCCAAAATTTCACTTTTCAGGAGAAATAGATAGGGAATATAGTTTCTTTAAGCTGTGTGGTCCCTTAGGAAAAACATCCAGCCTTGTAAGGGGTGTCATAGAGATTTTTAAAACATACAAGGTGGGCTACCTGGATGTGAATAATGTTAATAGTAAACTAGATATATGGGTACACGAGTTGTGCATGGGTTCCCAAAGCAAGCACCTAGCCATATGGTTAGTACCACATAAAAAGTATCATAGTATAGTTTGTGCAAAATTATCTAAATTGTACAACCAAACCATGTGAGTTATGGCTCTTGGGCAGTGTGGGATTTACATTCGGTTCATGGTTAGCATAAATGTGTGGCTAACCATGCACCTAAAATGGAAAAATTACCTTTTTATCCTCCACTCTTAAATGGGTTTTAACCCTTTTCCTCCTCCAATTCTCTAGTATCTCCCCACACATGCCTACCTTCTACTATCCTTGTCCTTGGTGGATCTCCTTCATTCTTGGTCCATTTTCATTACTTTTAGGTGCATTAGAAGCCTATTGGTAATTCAAATGATTCTCTTGGCTCTTTCTTCCTTTTTCCTGACCATATGGAATACTAAAACCATGAAATCTCTTTTAGCTTATTGTTAGGGAATCTGATTATTCTTATGATTTCTCCCATTCAGGATCAAATCCATGCCCGATATTGGATGAGTAGATTGTGTTAAGCATGAGGTTGGTGGTCTATGACTTATACCTCTAGCCATATTTATTTATAAACATCACCATTGTATCAGACACCGATTTGATCTTTACATTTCCCTAAAATCAATTTTCCTTAAATTATTTTCTAATTTGGAATTTAGATCCCTAATAGTCCCTCTTATCATCATTGTAGTTCCATGACCTCAACTTGATCTGACCCGTTGGGTGTGCCAAAAATACTCCCACGTGCCACTTTTCATATTAATAACTAATGCACCCATTGGTATGTTTGGTTGGAATTTTTAAATGATTTTATTAATTTAAATGAATGAATTGAAGATTTTTTTCTGGGAATGAATAAATATATTGTATCTTTTCAATTGAGTTCAAATGACTAATGGTATAATGACTTATATAGCCCTTTGTCACTATTGAAGTATAAGATAAAGACTGGAGTTATATTGAGTGAATTAATTGGAATGGTGATCACATGGACTTGGTTATTTCATTAAGAAAAAGGTCACTATTCTTTTAATGGAAATTGTTATTTTAATTTGAGCGGTCATTGTAGAGACAACCTTGAATTCCCAAGGTAATTCCACAATTACTCAGATAAAGCCACCCCGAGTCATGAGGCTGGATTCCAAGGGAGATTCATACTTTGAACTTTGTACAATGTATTATTTATACGTGAATTCCTAGACATATAACTGATGATTCACCTAACTGTTATCTAGATATTATAATTCCTTATATACACTCCTTTGATTGAGCTGATGTCTACAGATAAGAGGCACCTTGAATTCTTCTATTGGGATCTATTAATTCCTAGACATGGATTTACTATGGACATACTCCATGGAATTGATTATAATTTATTCTAGTAGAATACCTCATGTGTACCCCTTGTATTACAATTATACCCTCATAGATAGAATGAATTGTTCTTGCACTACGAGTTTTCTTGACCTTATAAGGTGATGGATGTCTTTATTCCTCTTAGATCTCACATTACACCTATTTTTATGATTTAGATGTCATGGTTTCATCTTGAATTATATTTTATGATTACATAAAATAGTAAACTTTGGTTATATATTCTAGACCCTGCCCTATTTTAGGTCCCCTATTCAGACATTACGAACATGATCCAGAGAAGGAATGGTTGGCTAGCCATCCCATAAAGAGTCCAATCCAAATGTGATTAATGTTTCAGGAATTTTATTCCATTACCTATTCTATATATTAATACTGCACATTTTATATTCATGGATTGGATTTTTATAGATGTCATTATTGTTGGCTTACTGAGTTTATCTGAATTCCTATTCAGGCTGCTATTTGGTACTCAAATAGACTTCATGGATGCAAGTAGGGATAAGGGAAAGCACATAGTATTGGATTCTTGATTTATTGTAGTATGAGATATTGGGAATATGGGAACGAGCCTTGGGTCATGATGCAATTAAATATATAAATTTTTGTATTTTTACTTTTGTTGAACATGTATGTATGTATTACTTCATTTTATGTGGCTCCATGACACCCTCATCATTTTTATTTTGTTCAACTTTTTGATTGATGTACTATTACTATTTAGATGTGTAACATCATTATTATGTTTTTCTTTACTATTATTTCCCTATTTATTCATTATATCAATGTTGTTCTACTTTTATTATGAGGGTATAGTCTCCTCACCGAACCACCATTGACCCTTTCTTCTTGTCAGTAGGCTCTAGTATATGGGGAGGTGCACTTTAGGCCCATTGGATAATCAGCATACAACATCTTCTATGTGGCTCTTCGGTCAGAGCAATACAAGTGGCACCATAAATCTTTTCCTTTTGTCTTACTATTTTTGGGATAGTGGATATGATACTAGGAATGTGTTGTTACTTGGTAAATAGGTCATTTTGAGGTTTGGAAAACCCACATAGAAGGGAAATATCATGTTTCCAGGGATGAGACAATTATTCTCTATTATAGTTGATTATTATTTCCCATTGAGTAACAGTTGTACATATTCTAGTTATTGATTTTTGATTTATGAGATTTACCCTTTTCTCGATATGGAAAGGAAACATTGTTACATGCATCATTATTGGCCCATTGAATTCACATTGCATGCATATAACATTCCATATAGGTTTTATCATAGAATTTCTAGTGTGCAATGATTTATATACCCTTCTTAGGTATTTTTTTGGATGAATTTATTTATTCCATGATGTGTGATTTATCGGCATGTTATTAATATAATTTATTAAGTGATTATACAACATGGTTACCCATAATCCCAGGTTATGAGATATCTTTTCATGATTTATGTCTTGTTATCTTGTATCTTATTTCTCGGTAGTAGATTTTGTGGTAACATTTTTGATATATTATTGGTTAAATAAATTTTCATCACTAACCTAAATGAATTTTTTCTCATATATATTGATTGTGGAATTATATTGAACCAACAGAATATAAAATTTTTATTCTAGAACCATTGGTACATGAGATGAAAATTTCAGGGTTTTGATTAAATGGGTGTTAATAAAAATTTATAAATTTTATGGGACATTATAATCTGGGAAGGTTAACCCATATAAAAAACCATTATATATGTACTTTTTTGAATGGAAAAAATGTAAAAACTAGTGTTAGATACGAGAATGTCAATTGTAACTTATAAAGTCATGTAACATTATAACATGGGATTAATAATTCATCTAACTAAACCATGATGCTTATATAAATGAGAAATTGGAGTTCTTAAAGAAAATGTATGACTTTATACAAGATTGTGACTATATCATTTGGGATTGATTAACTATATGAATAATCCTAATATCACCAGTGGACCCAAGTTGGTTAGTTAGGGAATATTTTTAAAGAAATAAACCCATTAAATAAATTTTGAAGATTTAAACTAGAAATGAGTTTTATTTAAATTGGATGGCAGTTGTAATTTATAGACTGTTGAAACTATAAATTGGGAATATATGACCATAAAATTGAACCCAAATTGACAATATGAGACCCTCATAGGCCACCTCTATTCATTACATTACTTGTAACTCCACCCCATGGGTGTATATTTATGCTGATGAGATGGTCAATTAAATTGTCTGAAACCGCTTATACGGTGTTACATATAAATGTATGGTGGTATCTTACTAGACCAGTCCCTTTAATCTATAACATACTTATTATCAACTTTTGAGATTTATTATTCTAAGTCATCAGTGAATAAGAACTACAATTACAAACTAAAGCTCATTTTCCACTATATATTGGAATTTAATTAATCATACCCTATTGTGAGACCCTTATTTATGAATAAATGGTTGAATTTGAATTATGAGGCAATTTAATTTCTATGTGGCACGATAATAACCATATAAAGTTACAAGTATATTTTCCTTAGAAATGGTGCTTGTTTTCTATAGTGTATGATTTTTTAAATTTAAATTTATGAGCATCATTTAAATGAGTTAAATTTGAATTTTTTTGAGTTTTCTATTTTAAGAAACCTAATGTAAGGGTATGTATTTAATATTTCACTGAGAGTTTCCTTGAATGGGAACATGATAATTTTTATGTTAAACTGATGAATTATTCTATGGTTTCATTTGACCTTGAGGTTAGGCAATAATGATTAGTTTTTTTCTAGAATGACCTTGTTTAGGGGTCTATGCCTTGTGTAAGGGGATAACCAAATTATGGTATATTTATCTGACCTTAAATCATTGATAAATTCAGGAATTCAATATTATGATATGAGGTGTTGTTTGGGTACCTGTTTCCCTCATTATTACTCTAGATAAAGAAACAACACCCACTGAATAAATGGTTGGTTGTTAGGTAATGTTATCCTTGAGAGAGTATTACCATATGTAAATACCAATAAGTTTAATCCCTTATGTATTTATGTTTTTATTTTAACCTTTCAGTGAGATTTCCCCAATTCGAATGCTCAATAATAATCAGGGACTGATAGCATGATGTTTAGTAGGTGATGTTGTTATGCCTATGATGATAGATTATAATCGTTGTGGGTTGATGATTCCATATTTTTTTTTCAGTTTAACCTCTTCTAAAAGAGTGATTATAGACGTGTTATATGATGTGTAACTAATTTCCATAAATGTTATGTGGGTTTTATTATGGAGACCTTAGGGACATGTGGATTGACATAGATTCCTTCAATTTGACTGAGATCTGTGTTCATCAATGATGTACATCTATTAAGGAAAACCCATGGAAGAGGTTGGTATGAGTTTGTGTTTTAATTTTTGTGGAAATATTCTTTTTAAACTCATTTCTAGACCAATGAATGATCAATGCTTGAGTATTTGGGCTTAGACATGGGTGTGCCTTTGATTTTAAAAAGAAACATACATGATTTTTTTGTCTAAAATAGTTTTAATAGGTAGAACCATTCAGATACCGGACCTGATGGACCATTAGTTATCTGGTTTAATATTTCTTCTTTGAAATTACCCCATGATGCAGGAATTAATTTGACAAATCATGGAAAAGGTAAGATTCTTTATTTTCAAGAAGAGTCCCATTTGGACTTACAATTTAATGAAATGTAACATTACATATAGCATTGTCAATTATAATTTCCTAATGGATGACTCTTAGAAATGTGATTCAGATTTTTAATTAGGTGGTTTTGGATAATAGACCCACTATATATGAAAAAGATCAATTTTCACAATTTATGAACTTTAAATAATAAAAGTGAACATTTTTGGATGGATGGTTTTGAGATAAGGACCAATGGTCTATAAGGAAGTGATTATTTTGAGCATGGTGACCTATATATTTTGGTAAATCAAAAGGATTTACCCAATATGAGGGATAACTTGATATTATGTGGAGTATCCAGAAATGATTGACCTGAAACATGACCGTTATATTCATGGTAATAAGATGTGGTTTCAGGTTATTAATGAAGGAAAGTATGGGATGTTTTGATTTGTGTGTGGATCAGAGTGAGATAGGTACATGATTGATAATAAAAATCTTAGGTTACTCCAAGTCTTGTGGAAATCATGTCTCCAACACTAACATCACCCTAAATTTGTTGGAATAACGTTTGAAATATAATAAGATACCTTTTTAAATAGTTTTTATAGGTTACTAAAGGACTCCATAAGAGTTTCACTCAAAGAGTGGTTTTAATATAGGATAAAATGTGTGTATTATACCATTGATCATTAGAGGGTGATTCCCCTCATTATAATTCAAATTTAGTGTAGCACCCTAACACTAGTTTCTCAGAGCTAGTGTTTAGTTTGGGGCATTGGAATAAGATACAAGAATTATATCCAAAAGGATTAAATAATTTAGTTGTCTTGATAACTAGATACATACAAGAAATTATTTTTATAATATAAATATAATATACACACAGTATTTTCCTTGAGAATTTAATTATTCCTCTCAGTTTATCTATTCATATCAATCACAAAACACTTTTTTGTATCCAAGGTAAAATAAAATGTAATAAAGGGGTGATATCAGATTCTCAGTAAAGATATAAGTATAATGGAAGATAAGAATAATTAATAAATAATCAATAAAGAAAGGTAAATAACTAAAACACTTTTCATTCAATCAATAACATAAGCATAATATAGTAGGAATAAATGATGATAAAATAATGAGTTATAAAAAATCACATGACATTGGAACTTAACAAATGATATTATAACTAATCGAATGATCACATGGGATATCAATTACTGAATTCATATTGATTGAATTCAAAAGGTTGGATATCTAAAACATACCATTATGTATTTCTTCCAATACATATAATCCTGTTGAGTATTTGTTCCAAGATATCTAATACCATCGATCCTTATGCCAAGACATTTATAAAAATGGGTAAGGCCTCATAAAAAACAATTTTTTTGTCTCATGAGACCCACTAATTCATATAGGGGCTATAGTGGACCCAACCATCTCTTAATAATTCCAATACATTCCTTATAGGAATGTGGTGGAACATAATCAACATCAAAATTCTTATTGAAAAAAACTAACATATGAAATGTTAATCCATACCTCAAGAGATAAACATAATCATAAACCACCCATAGTAATGAGGTGAATGGTAATAAAATTGAAAATCCTCAATCATAACAATCATAAACCATCCATAGAAAGTATTAAGATGATTTAAATACAACATGTCCCTAGTAGATCATAAATAAAATAAAACTGTAAATTTTATTGATGAATATAAATACTAAAAAAAATATTTAAAATAATTCTTAAAGAAAATATCCTTTTCATTTTGAAAATATTATTTCAAGAATAATGGTTTACAAAACATTTTGAAAATAATTTTATTTAAAAATAAACTTTGATACTTATAAATTATTTCTTAATACATGGATTCATCATAATGATAGAAAATTACATATATATTGAGTATGGTAAAACAAATATTCCTTTCAGTTTTTTGGTAAATCCCATATATGAATTGTTTTTTAAATGACATGTATATTGACATCAATTTTTTTTATAATGACATAATATCTAAAAATAAATTTAATAAATCATTTTTAAAAGGGTTAATTTTTTGTCGAATTTTTTATAAAACATGGTTTTGGTAGAAATATGATTTCTCTCTGAAGAGAGAAATGATTTCAGATTTTATTAAAATATTTTATCAATAATATTTAGTACCAAAGAGGGAAAAAATGGAACCATTACTTGAAAAAGTTAATGAATAATCATAATAGAATAAAAAATAGTAATTTCAATATATAAATATCAAATAATTCCCCAAAGGGAGATGTAAACATAAATAATCCCGAATAATGATATGATTATGTTATAAACCTTTACCACTTTGGTAACTTTTGAATCATAAGACCCATGAATGGAATAATGTTAATTGAAATGTTTAAAAACTTTAAGGTAAATTATTTCACGATATAACATAGAAAAGGGTCAGTACATACACCACATAAATTAAATATGTTGTGAATGATGGGTATGTTAAATAAAAGTAAAAGTGAGATGATAGACCATTACACGACACTTCCTTTTCGATGAAAGTACATTAACAATCAATATAGTGGTTTTAAAGATGTTTTTAACTTATTTTATAACCATATTAATATTTATATTACCATATATGACCATTTTATAACATCTTATCACTATTTCGTTAATGATCTTTCATTATTATCATTATTTCAGTTGTTATATGAATTTTTTTATCGTTCGTGATTTATTATAAAAGGTCCATTTCTTGTGAATATTATATATTTATATAATTTACTAAAGAATAATCATGAAATAATTATCATATTTTTACATTAATCATAAATTTAGAACAAATTATGAAATATGGTTATTAAAAATGTACTATGCTATAATCATGAAGACGGTAGGTCATACGTACACTTGAGTAATGTTTCCCTTTTCTAATGACGATTATGGAAAGAAGATCAGAAATATTTAATATTTTCAAATTGATCATAATATAATATATGTAATTTTATTTCTTTAAATATAATTTTATTTATCATTCATGTGGTGTGGTGATGAAAAGTGAGTCACATCGCGTCAAGAAGGTTGTAGTCCACACGTACACATACATTATTATCATTTTTTTGTGTAAGAAATAAAATTATATTTTATCTTTTAAGAATTATAAATATGTCATAAATATAATAATTATTAAATTTTTATTGTATATATTAATTAAATTTATCCTTATTACCTTCCATGTAAATCATTAGTGAATAATGAATCACATCACTTCATGAGATTGTAGTCCACCGTACATGCGAGCGATGTTATCGTATTTTCTAAATAATAAAATGTAAAAAAGGTATATATATGATATAATGACGCTATGTGTATAATTTATTTATAAATATCATATATATACTTCATATACATCATGATACCCAATTTTAGGAGAAGATATTGGAAGAAAAAATGATATCGGTTCATGAGGCGGTAGTCCTCCATACACATGAATGATGATTTCGCGACTCATTTAATGGAAGTGGAGATGGTTGTAGGTAATTAACTAAATATAAAATTATATCAGTATATGGAAGATACTATTTTTATTATATCACTATGGTTTAATAATAATTGAATATGTGGATGAAAAAATAATTTAAAAAACGCTCACTAAAGAACATTACCTGTTCTTCTAGAAACCTCATTAGGTTTCTAACAAAATACTTCATCGGTTAGATTTCATACCAATATATGGATTTTTAGAAGATAGGATTGAAATTGGTATGTTAATTGGGAAGGGTTTTTCCAAATGAAAATGGTTTATGGTCTTAAGAAGAAATGAGAGAGGGTGTCCTTTTATAGGTGAGGTGAGAGCCACACTTGTAATTTTCTGAAAGAAAATATTTTACCCACTTTTTTCAAAATAAAAGTGAAAAAATGGATTATAATAGATTAATAGAACTTATAAGTTAAAAATATATCTATAAATGTATTTTATAAAAGTTTTTAGGTCATTTTATCCCTCTTTGTTTTAGTTTAACCCCCAGTAAATATATTTTTACCTTAACTAGAAGAATTAATTTTTATAGTTTTCACTATTCATTATGATAAAAAATTATGTTAAACTTATTGGATAATATAAATTTTTATGATTCCAAATATTAATTCAATTTTAAAAAATAACATTTACAAAAGTGGAAAAATATAGTTTAATGTTATTCCCAAAGGCCTAATGAGAAGGCATGTTTTAAAAGGGAAAATTTTCAATTGTTTACAAAGTTTTTATATCAAATTTCAATATGAAAATGATACCAATTAACAAAATAAGATTAATTGATATATAATAGGACTAATTTTACTTTAAAACTAATTTAATGTATAATTTAACATTATAATTATTTTTAATCAGAATATAGTTTTCAATTAAAATTCAGTTTCTTAACTATTATTCAAAAAATGACCAATTTTAGAGAAACCCCAAAAATTTAACCTAAGATAATTTTTACATAGTGATTTAAAAAATGAAGTTTATTTTTCAAATAATTTTTTTGAAGGTGATAAAAATAAATTTTAAATTATGCACTCAATGGGAGACTAAACTGCCTTTGAGAAAAAAATAATTTTTCATTAAAAAATTATTTTTCATTTAAATGACTCTTATCTTTTTTATAATAAATATATAACCATTGAATTTTTTATAAATTTGTGATACCTAAAATTTTTATAATTTAGTTATTGTTAATCATACCATCCAATTTAATGACATGGTTATAAATTTTTTTATAGAGTATCACATTTTGTTCAAACTTGGTGTAGAGTGCATTGAAAGACATTGAAGAGATTGAATAAACACATCATAAATCCTCTAGATGTTATATTAACTTATATATTTATTATTTAATGTCATAAACTATATCTAATATTATGTTTATCTTTCTAAATCATGGGATGTCACATTCTAACCCCTTAAAAAATTAAATCCCTTTAATTTAATCTTGATCTCAGTAATCTAGGGTGTGACATTTTAAAATAGATTTATTTTAATCCCACATCGTGAGAAAGTTTGATATAATATACTAATGATAATAAAGAAATTTATGTATGATGTTCATATAGAATAACACAGAACTAGGTCTCAAAATCAGATAACATTGGTGGAATGTGAGAATATGTATGTGGAAGAAAATCATAAATAATTATATAGATTGTGAGAGGTTATTGATCATGGGGAAGTGAATGATCAATGGAAATTTAAATACAAAAAAAAACATAAATCCTTGATGATTTAAAATACCATATATTCAATATAAATTAAGGTATTAGGATGAAATTTTGTTCAAATATCATTTTCCAAGAGTTGAGGAATTCCTTTACCATCTAGGTGAAGAATATATAAAAATAAAATTAATTGATATAATATTATTTCATTGGAAAAAATTCATATTTTGAATATGGTTCTTTTATTCTATAACCCATTAATTACTATAAGAAATGAAAATACAAGATGAATATTTTATTCTTAATTGAATAAAATCCAATTTTAACGAATCTCAAGATTTATAAAAGAGTGAAAAGTATTTCTGTCTATCTCTAAATATTTTACAAAACAAATATAGTTATCCCAATTAGTCCAATAACACCCAAAAATTATCTTAATTCAATCCATAAATATTTAAACATAAATCTCAAACTAAATATGTTTGAACAAACTTGTATGGAAGGTTATTAAATCATCATAATAATCCTCACACAATATAATGTGGCTCTTAATTTCACATTCAAAATATATGAATACCTTTATCATCATAAAACCTTAATGGAAATATTAATTATTCCGAAAATAAAATATAAATTTGTTGGATATATTACATAAATCAATACTAGCAGTAAACTCTAGAAAACATGACATAAACAATCACACCACTAACCAGTTTCTTGGTCACCAACACTATCCCATTAAAATCTCTTTATTTTATTAATATTAGGAACATATAAAGGGTTATAATCCATCAATAATTTGTTTTCCAAGAGGATAAACATTAAAATATATCATTTTTCTTGAATTTAGTTCCATTAAACATATACTTTAAAATAATTTAAAAAATTGTACTGTAGTATAATACTTATATATTTCATATTTCTTATAACTAGAATACCATGGATCAAGTAATTTTATACATGATTCAAGGATATTAATAATTCAACTTTGGAGAAATCAATAACATAATATTGAACTTGATCCCTTATATTCTTCTAAGGTATATCCCTATATCGCTTGGGGAATTCATTTTTATAGTTCCCCATCTCTTATAGTGGAAGAATTTTCCATTGGGTGATTTTTTATTTTCCTTGAAATCATGAGAATGGTGACATTTCTCTCAACACTTGAGGAAAATATTTTTCATTTTAAGCATGTACTACAGTGTTTCCTTCCAAAAGTATCACTTCTTGGAAAATCCTTCTTTATCTTTTTCCCTTTGTCTATTTTTTACTCTACCATCCTCTTATTCTATTTCATGACTTTGAAGCCATAGTACTTAGAGAATTATTTCTTTAAATTGATAGCACATGATACTATTTACTCATATGATGAGAATGTTTAGGAGACCGGTTCCCTTTTATGGTTTGGATTAATTGTATAAATGAAATAGTCTATATTTCTCCTTGGATTTTGGACCTAGTCTGAAGAATTCCTTCTTAACCTTGCAAATACTAAGTAAAATTTTCCTCCTATTTATATCTTAGAATCATAAATTTTCATTCTATATCCAATCATTTCTCATGAAGAAAATATTTTTCCAAGAATAGTACCATGGAATACTTCAATTCTATTTTTTATTTCTTCTTCATTATTAGTGTTTTAAATCAATGACCACCATTGATCCGGATCCCCTAAGAGACAATAAACCATCCTAACAGCTCTCAACATTTCACTACTTCCAAGAGTCGGAAATATATTCTCTATGTAACTTATCCATTGCACAACAAAAAAAGTTTTTTTGGTCCCAATGATTGAGGGAGATTACTAAAGCATGAAGTTATTTAACATTGTTACTCCGTATAGTAGTTCAATAGGATGCTCCATACAAGAAAGGTAATTACTCATAATTTTATTTATCTTTCCCAGTATTGTTATAATTTGATTATTTTTAAATAAATATCCAAATCATGAATTATTATATTTCCCATGAGGTAAATCCCAAGATGGAGTACATTCAGGGATAAAATTCCCATTCCTTCCATTATGATACATTTCTAAACAATTTTATACACTAGATTAGATCATAAGATTATGAAAAATAATATATAATCCAAAAACTAGTGAAACACTTAACATAAATTTACAAATCTAAGTACAACTAATCTCATAATCATAAAAAAAAATTCTTTAGGGATAAATTTATTTTAAAATACTTAATAATGTGTTGTTAATAAAATGTGAATTATTATAGTAATATCACTAGGGAGTGTCAATCTAAGTGTGTAGTAAGGCCCATTGTCATGCACGAGGTAAAAATAAGGTCAATCCAGATGTTCCATTTTTTGAGTTATTACCCTTATGTACATCTGTTCCAGAACCATGTCAACTTGTAGTGTCCATACATGGATGTATTTGATAGAAAAAACCACATAATATCTACTTTACTGGGACTTTAATATGTTATTACATACTTATCCTGAATGTATATGATATGTTTATGTTCCATAATCTAATTTTTCCAAAATATTGTTCCCATGGTCTCTACTAAACTTCATTTGATACCAACTATAGTGTCCCAACCTAACTAGCCCAGATCTAGTGTTTACATTGTTATATTGATATGAGATATAATAAATTTCATTCTAAAGGACTGAATGGTTTAACAGTCATGGTAAACTAGATAATACTTTAAATTATTATTACGATTTAAAACATAAAATAATAATGTTTTTTTCTGAGAGCAAAGTTATTTTCCATAGTATATCACATCATAGAAATAAAAAAACACTTCCTGTCATCCTGTGGAAAATTTAACATAATAAATGGGTGAGATCAGATATTCAATAAGTGTGAGAAGATAATAAAATATATGAAAATAAAAGTAATAATTAATATTAAAATGTAAATAACATAAACACATTATAATTACTAAAAACATAAGAAAAATATGTAAGGAATAAATGATGATCAAATAAATTCATATAAATAATCACATGAGATTAAAAATTAATAATGGATATTCTAAATAATATAACAATCACATAGAATATAAATAAAATAATTCATAATGATGGAATTTATGATTATGGACATCTAATACACACCATATAGGATTTGTGACTAGACATATAATACCATCATCTCTCTATTCCAAGACATATAATAGTTCCAAGGCATTATGCCAACACATCTATGTAAACGAGTAAGGATTTTACCAGTAACCAATTTAGATTGTCTCATGAGACATACCAATGCATTAAGGGGATATAGCTGCCCCCAATCATAACATAAAAATTCTAATGTATTCCTCATGTGAAATGGTTAAAACATAGTCAACACAAATATTCTTACTGAAAAAAACTAACTTACGAAATATTAATACATAACCTAATTAATAAACATAATATTAAACCATCCAAGGTAATATGGTGAATGGAAATGAAATTATACATTCCCAATCAAACTAACCATAAAAAGATTATAGATAGAATAAGTATTATTTGAATAAAAAATTTACCAATTCTATCATAAGTATAATTAAAGGTTTTAGGTTATTTTTGAATACAAATACTATAAAAATATCATTAAAAATATTCTTTAGGAAAATATAATTTTCATTTTAAAAATAAAATTTTAAGCCTAAACGTTCCAAAAACACATTAAAAAATAATTTTATTTTAAAAAAAACTTTTAAACTTATGAATGAGATTTTTAAATGTTTAATCATCATGGTTGTAAGAAATTTCATACATGTCGAGTATGTTAAAAGGAATTTCTTTCAATTTTTCTATAACATCCAGAAGTTACTTGTTTTGAAGATGACATAAACATTCATTTCAAAATAATTTTTAAAATGTAAAAATGGATAAAATTTTATTTAAAAAATCATTTGTAATAGGGTTGAAACTTTTTGAAAAAATGGCTTTTGAAGACATGGTTTTGGAAGAAAAAGGATTTCTGAACTAAGAGATAAATGATGTCCGATTTTACTAAAACATTTTATCAATCATTTTAAGTACCAAAGAGAGTAAAAATGGTACTATTATATGAAAAAGTTAATGAATAACCATATTATAGTAAAATATATTGATTTGAATATATAAATATTAAATAATATCCCTAAGGTAGATATAAAGATAAACAATCCTGATTAATGGTAATATTGTAAAATAAACCATTAGCACTTTTGTAAATTTTTATTCATAAACTTCGTGAAATAAATAAAATTAAAGATAAATTAAATTCCATGAAGGTATATTATTTAATAATATACGATAAAAAAGGTTTATTATATAAAAAACATAAAAATAAATAAGATGTGAACATTTCATATGTCACATAGAAATAAAAGTGAGATGAGAAACCTTTTCCTCACAATTCCTTTTGGGAGAACATGATTTAAACTCATTTATTGTTGTTTTAAACATGTTATTAACTTATTTAATAAACATATAAATATTTATAATATCACATATGTTACCTTTAAAACATATTATCATCCATTCGTTTCTAATCTTTCATTATTCTCATTGTTTCGAGTGGTAATTTTTTTCTCATGCCTGATTTTTTATGAATGTTCTGGTTCTTGGGAATATTTTATTATTAAATAATCTAGAGAATAATAATCATTAAAAATTTATAATATTTTTACATAAATTATACTTTTAAAACCAATCATGAAATGTGTTTATGAAATATGAACTATTTTACAATCATGGAGATGGTAGGTCATATGTACACATGCGTAACATTTCCCTTTTCTAATGATCATTATGGAAAGAGCGTAAGTAATGTTTTATCTTTATAAAATGATCATAATATAATATATATCATATTTTACTTAAAATATAATTATATATACCATCCATGTTGTGTGGTGATTAAAATAGCATGACATTGCTTCATAAAGGCGGTAGTCCACATGTAAACGAACGATGTTATCATTTTTTAGGATAAGAATGAAATTTATATATTATCTATTGATAATGATTAATATGTTATTAATATTATAATTATGTCATTTATATAAGATACATTTATTAATATAATCCTTATTACCTTCCATTTAATGCATTATTGAAAGACAAATCACATCGCCCCCAAGGTGGTAGTCCACCGTACACACGACCAATGTTATCTTATCCATTATAGAATGTAAAGTTAAAAATTATATATGATATAGTGACTCTATATGTATAATTATTTTTTAAATATAATATATATACTTTATATATATCATCATACCCAACTGTGGGAGGTGGTAATGGAAAAACGAATGACATCGGTTCATGAGGCTGTAGTCTGCCGTACACACGAATGATAATTTAATAACCCATTCGCTGGAAGTGGAGATGGTTGTTGGTAATTAAATTAACATTAAAAATATCATTATATGGAAGATATTTAGGTTATTATTTCAGTTTTATAATTATAATTGACTTTGGTGGAGGAAGAAATAAGAACATTACCTCTTCTTGAGGTAACCTTGGTGGATTTTCACCAGAAGCATTACTAGGTTTGATTTATATCCTAAATAAGGATTATAGGATGGGAATATGGAATTTTTTTAGTGATTTTGTTATGTATTTTCTGAAACAAAATGGTTTTAAGGATTGAATAAGAGAATATATGTGGTGTCTTTTTATAACGGATGTGAGTGAAACACCTATAATTATTGAAAACAAAAAGGTTTACCTACATTTTTCCCATGTCACAAGGGTAAAAAATAATGTATTATCGTGAATTATATATGATAAGTTAGAAAAGTGAAATAAAATATATTTTTTACATGTTTTTTGGTTATTTTTACCCTTATCGTTTTGGTTTAACCACCCGGTAAACCAATTTTTACCCAAATTGCAATAATTGCTTTTTACTATCCAACTATTCATTGGGTTAAAAATTGTAACACCCCAATATTTTGTGATTTATTATTGTTTTAATTAATTTATCCTTTTCGATATTTAAAATTTCACTTAATTCTGAAAATATTCTATTTTATATTAAATCAATATGATTTTCTGGCGTTATATGCAACACCATGTTAATCATGCCCTACACGCAATATAGATTTTAGATTTCTACACATGGAAAACCAAGGTTATCTTGAATTACACACATTAATAACTTTCCATGATGACTTGCGTAACATGCATAACTGAGTTTTACCATACAATTATATATTATTAAAATATTATTATTTAATATAATATTCAATAACCTAGAATTTAAATTAGCTATTATGAATATTTTTAACTAATTAATGAAAAATATGGTTCTCAAAAATATATTATGAATTCCAAGGTTACCAATTAATTACAAATAAAAATGTAAATCTATTGAATATAATGGAAAATATTATTATTTTTAGAGTCACAGTGCTATTTTAGCAAAGTAAATTAAATTAATTACAATTAGTGAGTGATATTAACATAATATATAAGTTATATATTCAATAAAATATTTTTTTATTCATTCAATAGATTCTTTAGACATAAGATTATAAAAAACCAAATTTTAAGCATAAAAATCTATATTTTTATAATGGTATTTTTACACCTTTTAATGGGGAACACATTTTAAATCCCAATGATGTCACGTTTATGTATTTAATATGTCAAAATAAACAATATCTTTGGATTATAAATGTAAAAATTTAGTTATGATACTTTTTTGGTAAGGATACATTTTTTATGAATATTTAAAAATAAAGGATTTTAACTAAATTTTTGTTAATCTAAGTTATTTATAAGGGTAAATAATATTTTAAGTTTTTTAAAAAGTGTACATATATAATATTATTAATAATAAATACAATTTAGGTCATTAAAACAAATTTCACATTGAAATTGGATATAAAAACATTTCAAACTATGATCAAATTATCTCCCAACATCCCTAAATTTTTTTTAATTGTAGCCTTTGTTTCAGAATATAGTCTTCTAAGGAAGCCTTTTGTCACACACCAAATGGATTTACCCGATTAAGAGGTAACATCTTCCCTCAAGTCCTTTCTTTTATTTTCCCTCTGTACACCCTCCAATCCCTTTATTCCATTACTATATAACAAAAAAGGTATCATCAATATAATAATATGTTTTTTATGATAATGGATTTACCTAAAATTACACACCCCTCCATCAAATGGGTAACATACATACTTTTTACATGTACAATGAACTACCGCCTCACTAAATGATGATTGTTCAATTTTACTTACCACCTATCATGGAGGAAATTATGATGGAAAACTTATTTATATATGTCTTATATTATGATAATTATTTTTTTAATCTTATTTATAACATTTTAAAATAAAAATATAATACATTCCATTATATGTTAATAGAATATTCTCGTTTGAGGAAGTGTGACCTACAGTCCCCTCAAAGCGACATGATTCGGTGAAAAACTACATGGGATACATTAAAGATGGGTTTAGATTATATATATGATATATATTATATCATTAAGGTAATTTAACAATGATATAAATATAAAAATATATTTCATTTTCTTTTCTCATTCAATAGAATGATAAAAACAGAAACAATGTTCATGCGTACATATGACTTACCGTGTCCATGAATGAAGTATTCCATTTCATACTTATATATTCAATAGATAATTATAATACACATATACTGGCTATACATGTTATTTATATCATTGTTTAAGTTCTATGAATCATGATATAAATGATAAGTACCAAATATATATCAAATTAAGTCACATGTGAAGAATAAAGTGAATATTACCCGAAGTAAAACCTTAACAAAGGATTGCTAAAGAGAAGGTAATATAAGGTTGTAATAAAACCCTATATAGTTTCAGATATAATAATATGATTCTTTAAAATATATATAATAAATTTATATTTATAATTTAGGTTCCTTGTATGTGTATGATTACATTCAATATATAATGTAAGGGGATTTTATCTCACTTTTTATTTCTGTGAGATACATTCTATGATTCACAACTATTTCCTCTTGTGTGGTGTATGTACTGAACATGATTATATTCTTTGTAAATTATGATTAAATTTATTGGTATTCATATATCCATTTTATGATATTTCTTTCATAGGGTATAATTTTCAAATTTTACTAAATTGGTAAAATTGTTTAGCCTCAATTTTTCTTCTTTGAGAATCATTTTTTTTTTCTGAACCACAATTATCTTTTGAGGTGTATATAATTTAATTTTACAGGTTTTATCATTAATTTAATTTATTTCATGATATTTTTTGTTTCATGTTATTTCATTTTCATACATGTAGAGTATGATCCTAAGTTACCATGTTATAAGAGTTTTTAGAAATAATATCATAGATTTTTCGAGATTATTTATCTTTGTGCTTCCTTTGATGAAAGTTTATGAACCATTTCTCAATAACATTCACAGTTGTTCTTATACTTTGGTTATTCATGATTTATTTACATATTGTTACCATTAATTCCACTGTTGGGTACATAACATAATTAATAATCTGTATTTTAAAGATATCCCTACTTTACCCTCTCTTCGGTCAGAAATATGTGTTTATTTAAAACCATGTTTTCTAAAAAGGTTTTTCAAAAATATTCTAGAAATATTTTATGACCAAAAAAAGAAAATTTTACCCATTTTTCCTTTTATTAATGTTTTCAAAGGATTTTTTTGTCTCTTTTGGAATGAGGCAATTTTCTATCCTTTTTACGTGAAAAAGGACTATCCTTTGTACCTCGTACAACATGTACAAATTTATCCACCATCACTAATTTTATGATTTATTTTCATGTATAAAGGTTAATGTTTACTAAAATGCTTTTAAAATATATTTTAAATGATATTTCTTTCAAAACTTTTTCATTCTCCATTTATAATATTTCAAAGAAAATGGGTTTAAAAATATTTTTAATCATATTTTATATGCTTTCAAAGAAAATGGTTTTCAAAATTTTTTCAAGCTTATTTTATAAATTTTCATTGGAAATAGGTTTTAAAATATTTTAAAGATTATTTTATATTTTTTCATGTAAAATTGTTTTCAAAATTCTTTCAATATATTTTTTATATTTTCAAAAAAAATTGTTCTCAAAATGTTATCAATACTATTTTATAAGTTTTCAAGGAAAATGGTTTCCAAAATATTTTCCAGCTTATTTTATATGTTTTAAAGGAAATTTGTTTTAATATATTTTCAAGACATATGTATATGTTTTAAAATTATTTTCATAGAAATGTTTTTCAAATCATTTTAAATATTTCTTTATATGTTATCAAATTATTTTTAATGAAATGGTTTTTGAAAAAATGTAATATTTCTTTATAAGTTTTCATAGTGTTTTCAAATAATTTTTTTTAAATATTTTGATGTTCAGTTTATATGTTTCAGGGAAAAATGTTTTCAAAATGAGTTTGGGTTTTCATTATAGGGTTTCATGGGATTTTAAATGAAAATGAATTTCAAATGGTTTTATGTATTTAAAATCCTTTTTCAAAGAAGAAAGGATATTTAACACAAGAAATATTTTTGAAAAATATTTGAAAATTATTTTCCATATAAAATTACATATTTTGAATTTACTCATGCCATTATTGGAAATGATCTAAAAGTTCCATTCATATTCTTTCTATAAATGGTTTATGCTTAATGTCATGGTCTTCATGAAACACATTTCTCTTTCATCGGTTATATGTTTTTGAAATCCATTTCTATTTCAGGGATTATATGTATATAAAATCTGTTTCTCCTTCACATGTTATTCTTTTTGATGAATTTTTTTGAAACCTATATTTTTCCACAGGTTAACATACGATGACATGTTTATAGTACAAATTTCATTTTATGGGTTATGATATGAATATTTATGATACTATGGGACATGTATGTATTATTTTATTATGTGATGGGTGTGACCTATATCTTCTTCCAATGCATTGGGTACATATTTATATTTCATGGGATAGATAATGATGGTCTTTGTAAAGAACCATGAATACTAAGATGGCAATGGGAGTGAACCATGAGTGTCAAGAGGGTATGAGGAGTGAACACATGCTACGACGATGGACAAGGGAGTGAGCCAAGACTACCAAGATGGTATAGAGAGTTAATCCATACTACTATGATGGTAATATAAATGATTCTTTGGCTACTATGGATATAATATTATATGCTTATATGTTTTACACTATTCCATGTTTTATTCCTATGTTAGGATTTTAAGGATTATATTCATTATTTACATAAGCTTCTTGTCTTATGAACTGAAATTTTTTATTATGATCTCTAATGTGTAGGTTATGATATTCAAAAGTTATTCTCAATTTCCATTACCTTTTGTTCATGTCAATCTTACACATTTCCTTTATTTAATTTATTGAGTATCTGATGTCGCCCCTTTTATTATGATTTCTTTACCTAGGTTATGAATTTTTTTAGGTATAATTAATTATGGTGGATATATTTATGGGATAGTTTGAAGTTATTTATCTAGGATAGAGGATTTTTTCCCATGTTTCTAAAGACACAAAACTATTATGGTCCCCAGGCATGTACTTTAGTAATGTACTGAGTATTCATCTAAAATGATGTAATATTCATGTATGTTATGCCCATGTCACAATAGTTGATATCAAATTAAGGTAAATTCAACCTTTTTAAATTAGGATGAGAAAATTTTAGTGAGATCCCTAGGTATATTTCTAAGTATATGTCTTGGGATGTCTTGAAGGATAAGTATAAGGATGAGTTAACATTTAGGAAAATGTCCTAGAATTTTGGTAAAGTATAGAGTGAGTGGATCCTAGAAATACATCTCTCTTCAGATATTACAAGTGGATGTATCTCTAAAATAAATTTACCTAGGGTTAACCTCTCTGAAAATATGTTCTGGCCCTGACTCTCTATAATATGGTACATGAAAACATGCCTTGCTACACACCTGGTTGGACAATCCTGGGGGATATGATATGGGAATTCCCAAACAATTCATGAACCATTATGAATGATTTAAATATAATTTGACTATCATGAAACTAGTATTTACTTGGGGTTTCATATATTAAGTAAGGTGTCATGATTTAGATATCATATAAGAAACATTTTTCATGAAAATGTGGTTTTCTACCATGATAAGTAATTATCACTTTATGCTTCTAGTTTTAGTTAATGGGGATAACTGGAAATAACTAAATTAATTTTTAATGGGACATAAGATTTATGTTTGATAAATCAATTGTGATGATCACTAGAGTAATATATTTTGTGATCCTACCTAGTTAGATATCTTGTAACACAATTCACAATTTGTACCTTAAACAATCTCAAACACATCAAAAAACATAAAGAAGGAGTTCACTAAGATTTTGGTTAATGGAAGACATGGAGTAAAGACGATTAAGATTCCTTTGTGTTAATAATTTGGAAAGAATGACCTATGTGAATGTCTTAGAGGAATTAGAATATTTTTGGACTATGGTAAGGAAGGAAACAAATCATGTTATTGCAGGAGAAAAATGAAGAGTTTGGTTAACAAAATGGATTAGAATATTGTACTCCCTAAAGCTTCATCAAAGTTTTTGTTTTTAAGGTGTGAAATAAATGATAGTTATGAAAATCAATGCCCTAATAAGGAATATATTGAAGAGGATTACAAAGTTGGTATGAGTAATAGTTGTAATGCTGATGATGACGAGACTACATATGAGATGTAAAAGGAAAGTGGTATTTTGTAATAGGATGAGGTAGCCTTCCTAATGGAATACAGATGAAGTGTAATAATAAAATAATTTATGTATTTGGATTCAAGAAGTAGGTTATATAAAATGTTATGTATATATGGATTGTTCAGTTTATGTTTTTCTATATAGATTTACAAGAACAAGTTGATTGGTTCTGATGGAATTGAAAAGTAATATAATGGAATGGTGATGTCCATGGAAAAAACATTATTAAGGAAAATATAACTGTTAATATGTTACTTATATAATGATAATATTTTTTTGATAACGATATGTTGGGTGAATAAGTAAATTTGATGGTTCTTATTAACTTGAAACTATTTAATGGCTTATTAAAAAGTAGTTTATGCTATCATGGATGAAGTTTAAAACTTTTTGGATTATGGAATAAATCCAATATATTCTAAATTAGTAATAATTCTTGTTTTTAATATGGATTTATGGGAATTTAGGTAATTACCTTGTTTTAAGATAATATATGACTAGGGTATTCACATGATTGGAATTTGAAGACAAAGATCTACATTATAATATATCGGGAATAGATGTTAAGACTATTTCATGACTTTCATTCTAATGTTTTGGATCTTCATCTTTCAGAAGGATTATAAGGTTAACCATTGATGGAAATTCTATGTTAAAACTCGGTGGAAGTATTTATGCACTAATTTTGTTTTAAAAAACTTATATAAAAGGCTATTTAGTGATTTAATTTATTTCAAGGATTTCAATCTCATTTATTTTGTAAATTATATTAGTGAAATGTTATAAAAGGACATAATGTATGTCGGGTGATGACCAATCAAGTCCAGCAAGGCCACATGACTTGAATAACCAAATGAAAGAAAATAAGGGTTTCACACATAGCACCAACCTACATGAATTCTTGATTAATGTATAATTTTTTTATGAATCATTATTTATAATGATACAATAGTGTTAATTTTTATGTTTGGATATTAATTTATTTTTAAAATTTATTTTAAGAATAGTTATAAATAAATAGTTATACTTTTCATTTTTTGTGAACCATAGAATCTGCTAAAAGAGTATTTTAGTTATTTTGGCATGAAGGTTAATTTTTGGAAATCCATTTCCTAAAGTAATAGATGGACTAGAAATAGTTAAAAGCACAACCAAATAATGAAATTTTGTTTATAAAAATATATCAAGTTATTATATTTCCTCATATTCTTGGTCAATAAATTAATTACTCAACATTAGGGTAATGATCAGAAGAAAAATTTTTGTCCTAAAAACTTGATTTTTTTGAATCAATAGCCTTTTAAATCAAGAAAAAATATATGACTTTGGGGCCCTCAACTTTTATTTTATCATTAAATTATTTGCGATTGAGGACCTCAATCAATTTCTATTAATAATTACACTTTTCCTCTATGTAAATCTTCCGTACAAAGCTATTTTCTTCTATGTGGAAACTATATAATATTTTACTTGGTGAAAATGTTATTTTCCGAACTATTTATTTTTAAGGTATGTTTCAGTATTCATTTTTTTGATGTGGGTTTATATAAATGAAACTATCTATCTATTAAGCCTTAAATAACCCAGATGAATTTTTAGGGGGAAAATAATTTTAAAGGGGGTATAATTTTACACCCTAAGATTTTGTGAATTAACTTAACCTTTGTGTTATTTTTTATCTCACATAGTCATGAAAATAGTCTATTTTATATTAAATAACTTTTTTTTTCTTGCATTATAAGAAACAAATGATTAATCATGAACTTGATGCAATATAAATTTTAGCTTTCTCCCCACAGAACATCAAGGTTAGATTATATTATAGGCAACAATGACTCTTCTCGATGGCTTGCATAACACGCACGACCGAGTTTTACCAAACACTAATATATTATTAAAATATTATTATTTAATTTAATAACCTATAAACTAGTAGTCATATTACCAATTATGAATAGTATTAAATAATTTAATAAAATATATGGTTTTAAAAAATATGAGATGAATTAATAGGTTACAAACTAGTAATAAATAAACATGAAAATCGATTGGATATAAATGAAAAATATTATTATTTTTAGAGTGAAAAATAATTTTTAACTAAATAAATTCAATTAATTAAAATTAGTGAGTGATATTAATGTAATATATATTTTTTAAATTCAATAAAATATTTTATTTATTCAATCAATATATTTTATAGACATATGATAAGAACAAACATCTTTTTATGCACAAAAAACTATATGTTTTATAAAGGCAGTTTTAATGCCTTTTAATGGTGAACCAATTTTAAATCCCATGTTGGGAAATTTTATAGATTTAATATGTAAAAATAAAATTTATATTAGGAATATAAACCCAAAAACTTTGGTTAGGATAATTTTGGGCATTTTTTGTAAGGTTTCATTTTTAAATAATATTTAAAAATACCAGATTTTAATTCAAAACAGCTTTGTCAACTAATTTATTTATAAGGATAAATTATATTTTAACATGGTTTAAAAGTATAATTACATAATAATTTTATCAATTAATCCAATATCCCTACATTTTTTTAATTTAATCCTTTTTTTGGGAATATAGTCTTCCTAGGAATCCTTTTGGCACAAACTAAAAGGAGTTACCTGATTAAGAGGCAACGTCTTCCCTGAAGTCCTTTCTTTTATTTTCCCTATATACACCTTCCAATCCCTTTATTCCATGACTATATAACAACATCAGTATAATCAATATACTAGTGTGTTTTTATTCTAATTTATTAACATACAATTACACAAACCTCCATCTAATTGGTAAAGAACATACTGTTTACATGTATGATGAAATACCACCTCACTAAAGGATGATTGTTCAATTTTTCTTTATGCAACTCATGGTGGGAATTATGATGGAAAATATATTTATATATTCCATATATTATGTTAATTATGTCTTCAATCTTATTTGTTACTTTTTAAAATAAAAATATTATACTTTCCATTATCTGTTTAGGATAATTTCATTTGCGGAAGTGTGGACTACCATCCCCTCAATGAAATATGATTCAGTCATACACAATGTAGTGTATCTTAAGTAAGGGTTTAGTGATTATATATGACATATATTATATCATTAATGTAAATTAATAATGATATAAATATATAAATATATTTCATTTTCATTGTTTCTTACATTCAATACAATGATAAAATCCGAACCAATGTTCATGCGTATGTACGACTTACCATGTCCATGAATGATATATTCCACTTTATACATATATATTCAATAGATATTTATAATACACATATTCTGGATATAAATGTTTTTTATATCATGGTTTAAATTATTGGTATCATGATATAAATGATAAGTACCAAATATATATCAAATTAAGACACAAGCGAAGAATAAAGAGAATATTACCCGAAGTGAATCCTTAACATATAGTTGATACAAAGAGTGTTTATCAGGTTGTAATAAAACTTTATATGGTATCAGATATAATAATATTCTTCTTTTAAATATAAATAATAAATTTATATTTTTTATATAGGTTCTTTGAATGAGTATGATGAAATTAAAAACATAAGGTAAGGGGATTTTATCTCACTTTTTATTTCTTTTATATATATTCTATGATTCAAAACTCTTTCCTTTTGTATGGTATATGTAATGACCATGATTATATTATTTTATATTATGATTAAATTTATGGGTATTTAAATATTCATTTTATGATCTTTCTTTAATAGGGTTTAATTTTCAAAAGTTACCAAATCGGTAAAATAGTTTTGCCTCAATTTTCATTATTTGAGACTCATGTTATGTTCTGAACCTCAATTTTCTTTAGAGGTGTATATAATTTCATTTTAAAATTTATATAATTAATTTAATTTATTCAAGATATTTTTAGTTTCACTTTATTTCCTTTTCTTACATGTATAGTATGATCATAAGTTATCTTGTTATAACCGTTTTCAGAAATAATATCATAGATTTTTTAGGATTGTTTATGTTTGTTCTTCATTTGAGGAAATTTTATCAACCATATCTCAAGAAAATTCATGAATTTTATTATAATTTTGTTATTCATGACATATTTATATATTGGTACCATTCATTCCCTAGTTTTGTACATAACATAATTAAGAATGTTTTTTAATATATCCCAACTTTACCCTCTCTTCAGTTGGAAATCTGTGTTCCTTTAAAACATTGTTATCTAAAAAGGGTTTCCATGAATATTCTACTAATCTTAGATGAACATTAAATGAAATTTTTACCCTTTTTTACTTCTACCAATGTTTTGAATTGAGCCTTCTTATCTATTTCAGAATGAGGCATTTTTCTAACCTTTTTACGTGCAAAAGGACTATTTTTTTACCTTGTATGGAATGTACAAATTTATCCACCATCACTCATTTGAAGATTTATTTTCATGTTTAAAGGATAATTTTAATGAAAATTGTTTTAAAAGATATTTTCAATGAAAATATTTTCAAAACTTTTTCACACTCCTTTTATAAATTTTCAAGGAAAATGGGTTTCAAAATATTTTTAATCTTATTTTATATGTTATTTGTTGGCACCAGAAACTTCATCCACAAAATATTCCAAATTCTCAAATACATTATACAGGATTGTATCTCATTTCACAAGCTTCAATTTGATAGGTCGTAGAGCCCAAACAGAGTTACGAATTTAGAGTTATATACATTTGAATTTGGGTCAGAAAACTAGTTTGAGGAGCCCATTTGCGAAGCTCCCTCCGTGATCGTGAAGTAGAGTAACTTGACCGAATCCTCTGCGAGTGCTGCGAAGCTTGATAATGGTCATCTGAATAGTTATGAATAACTTTAGGGAACTTGACTTGAGCCTCCATAAGCACCATGAATCTCGATGATGGTCGGCTCCACGATTACGTGAAACTTGAAGGAATTCTCTCTAGTGGCGGAGCAAGATTTACTTCACGGAGTGCATTTGTGCTTTGCGACATGCATTTGTGCTCCATGGTGTGCATTTGTGATTTGCGGCACACTCTTCTGACCTCCATTGACTATAAATACCTATCTCACCCCCATTCATAAGGAAGGTCACACTGCCCCTTGGGTGGCCGATCTCCCATTTCGTGGAGCTCCAGGGCACCGCGAAGCGATAGCCTTCGCAAAGGGCTCTACAAGACGCTTTTCTCCATGATAGGATTTGCTCCGCGGGATGCTTTAGTCCCCGAGAGGCTTGGATCCACTAGACCCTTCGCTTCGTGATCCGCATCACTCTATGAGCCCTTATGCTCCGCGATTCCGTGCTCCGTGGGCATATTTCTCTTTGCTTCCATCACTGACGCCCATAAAAAATGGAGCGTCGCACTGTGGAATTTTCAGGCCGGGGTGTCGAAATTTTCTATTGTGCCCTTATGCACACCAACCTTCCACCTACTGAATACCAGGATTTGAGATAATCCTCTTCATAGTATGAAACTCATTGAGTCATCATTTTTATCTTGTTTAATTTCCCATTTCGTGAGTTGATAGTCTCATCATCAATTCCTGAGCACCTTGAGTTGAACCATTCCTCAAGCAACTCCCCAAACCCCTACCACAAGGCTCATATTCTAGGTTGAACCAGAATGGGCCGATCTTGCATAAGTCCCAACCCCAACCATTTCTATGAACCTAATGGATAATAGTCCTATCTATATTACTTTAAACTATAGTACACCATATGTGATGAACATATGACACCTCTTGCTCCAAACAAGAGATGCCTTATGCTCCATGCATAAGATGCCAACCGTCCTATCTACATGACTATAAAATGTAGTGCACCATATATGAAAAATATAGGACACCTCTTGCTCCAAAAAAGATATTCCTCATGTTCTAATCAAAAGATGCTAATAGTCCTCTCTACATGACTATAAACTGTAGGACACCCTTTGTGTCAAACATATGACGCCTCTCACTCCAATAAAGATATTCCTTATGCGCCAAGCTTAAGATTCTAATAGTCCTATTTGCATGAATTTAAACTGTATCATTCCCAATCATTCAATAATAGGATGCCTCTTGATCTAAATAAGAGATGGCTTATGTGAAAATCATAAGATACCTCATGGTATGATTAAGGTGGAATAATTTCAAGAGCGTTGGAATCTTTTCAAACATCCCATCACTCCACCTCACACTTTTCATGTCCTTAATTTAGATATTCATCCTCTTCCATGTCTAAATGGACTCCCCTAATGGCTGGGTCCGAAGCCATATCATCTCACCTACCATCTTCGGCTAATGCCCACGAAGACTTTGGACAAAACCTTGAGTTAGGTCCTGTGTTTCAAACACGGTCAACAGTCGACCCTCATTTGTTTGTCCCCATTTCTGGAAAATGCGATATGGATTCATTGTTTCGAACACAATCAATTTTTATCCTCCATCATCACAGAACCCTCACCGTGTTTGGAATGTCAGGCATGTGATTCACACTTTTTATCTCCCTTTGTTCGGACGGATTCCAACGCCCTTAGCAATATCCCTCTTTTCCACTAGCGCATAGGTGAAGGCCTCAACCCACCAGTGGGTTGGGATGCCCTCATGGCCAGACATGAGGAAGACATTACTGGCTTCTTCCAAGCGTAAGCCCAATTCACCATTGCTGCTCCATAGCGGCACCCATGCAACATCCATGTGTAAGCCCCATTTTCATTTTTTTGCTCCATAGCATCACTCAGTAAGATTCCATGCGTAAGACCCATTCTCCATTATGACTCCTTAGTAGCACCCAGGTAGCTTCCTTGTATAAGCCCCATTCACAATTTGCACTCTATAATGGAACCTGGGAAACTTCCTTTCGTAAGCCCCATTCACCACCCTTCATGGCCACACCTTTGCACCATGATCGTCAGGTATGTTGTTTCCTCTTGATTATCACACCAAGCATGTCTCACATGGGCTTAGAATAAGCATTGACCATGACATCCTCTATGGAAATCCTAGAGTGTAAGCTCGAAACACCCCTTATGAACAATGTGGACTTCAATCCTTTCCAAGTTAGGGTACATAGGAAGGAACTCTGAGGTTCAATCCCAATAACCATTGGTTCAGACCCCCTTCACATCGGTTCCCACCACTGGAAGAATGTGTAATTTGATCCTTGCCAATGAAAGGTACATTGGAAGCCACTTTGAGGTTCAATACCACCATTCATTGGTCCCGACCATCATTACATCAGTTCACCAAACGTCTTCTAAATTACGTGGACTTTGATCCTTGCCAAGGAAATGTACGTAGGAAGCCTCCCTGAGGTTCATGCCCAATACCCATTGGTCCCAAACACATCACATCTATTCACCAACACCATCCCAAAATACGTGGTCTTTGATCATTGCCAAGCAAAAGTACATAGGAGGCCTCCATGAGGTTCAAGACCAACTCCCAACGGTCCGGTCTACTTTATGTCACTCCACCCCCATCCTGCTTGACTTTAAACTGTATGCACCTTTTTTCCAAGCATGACACTAAACTGTCCCCTATTCAGCGATATGCTGTTGTTAACCCCATCCAATAGTAATCCATTGTCATGCCCATTCGGTGGTAAGCCATTGAAGTCCCCAAATCAACTGTAATCCATTTAAGTCCCCAATTGATGGTAAATAGTCATCAAATGAAATACACAGACTTTGATTCCGTGCCACAGGGATACATATGAAGCCTCCCATAGGTTCAATACCATCACTCATATCTCATCCTGATATATCCCTTGATCCCATGTGTACTGGAAAGATCATGCCCCATCATAGAGATTCTATTTCCTCCAGATCCTCTCCATGTGTCCATTCTCATGGGTTGCCTCCTCAGGTGTCCCATCATCCCATTGAACTATGCTAACTTTGATTCCCTACCATAGGGATATGTAGGAAGTCTCTTCAAGGCTCAATCCCAACACTACTGTCTTCTTTACAACAGTTACATCTCATTTCCCCTCCACCTCATTCAACTCTCCATCATCCATCCTGATTCTCACCAGGGCTGCCACATCGTGGTGAGATCATGAAATTCATCCCAGTGCTGCTCTTTGAGGCACCCAGGAAACTAACCTTGCCTATGCCCCACACAATTCATAACCATTCACCCAGGAGTATCCTATTGTGATGGGCCACATTCGATTCATAATCCCAAAGATGTATCTGGGTCATTGTGCTTTGTGCACACCTCGATTCATCAACCCATCAAACTTTGTGGGTTTTGATCCCTGTCGTATACACAGGGTATGTAGGAAACCTCCAAGAGGTTAAATCCCATCCAATGGTAAACACTGGTGTCCCTTATTATATGGTGCACCCTTTCTGATCCTCCCTCAGCGGTGTCCATATCAGCCTTCATGGTGTGATGGGACATGCCATCCTGGGTCTACTCTTATTGAGTGTTCTGATCCATCCACTTGGTAAACACTCATGGTGCTGCCACCTAGGGATGTACCAATCTGATCTGTATATATGGGACATTCTGATCACCCTCATTCCATCTTGACAAGATATGAAAATCACATCCTACCTCATGTAAAATAGGAGATTCCTGAGGAAAACCTATAAAGACACACCTTTGGCGTAACCGTCTGAGCAAGATGTTAAACTCATGGCATGACCCCTGTTGAACATGTGAAGCCAATGAAAACCTCAAAAACATGCCTCTGTAGTAAGATACCCAATGAACGATGTGGGATGCATTAGGTTCTATCCCTTGATATGCCCTCTTATGTGGAAGAATATAGGTTCCCCAATTTCCACGAATCCAGAGATGCCCTGACATGCATGATGTTGTCATCTACTCTGATCGAAGGTTGCTACCACAGTAGGTCAAAAAAATTTCATTAGTTCATCAATAATTCATGGGGAATATATGTTTTTTGGTGTGAATATTATAATTTCATTTTTTTTGTATGGGTGGAGGTTTTCAAGTGAATTTGAGTTTTCCCTATTGATGGATGGGTTGAGTGTTAATATGAATTTTGGAATGTAATTAAAATAGTGGGAACACATAAAATTTTTATTTTTTGATGAGGTATAAGGCTTTAGATTTGTACTGTTTTTCTATATTAGTTTTTTCTATCCTGAGATCCAAAATATCACATTTCACGAGAAACAGATAGGGCGCATGGTTTTTTTAAACTTTGTATCCCATCAAGAGAAATCATACGACCTTGTAATGGTAATCACAAGGTTTGTAAATCCATTCATGGAAGGGTAATGACCTTGAAAAATGTATGTGGTAAATTTTATAGGTGAGATCATGGGATATGAATGGGATTACAAGCTATACCCCTCACCACATGGTTAATTCCACTTAACTAGTAGCACCGTGAGGTTGGTGCATAGTTATTCTAGACCGAGCGAGCAAAATGTGTAGGGTATGGATCTTGGTCAGTGTGATCTTCAATGATGGAACATGGTTAGCCAAACCATGTGGCCTAACCACTAAGCTCATTACAAAAAATACATTTTATCCTACCATGTTAAATTTTTTTCACCTTTTTTCCTCCCTCATTTCTCATGTGGCTCCCCAATGCATGCCTACCACCTCCTCTCCTCTTTAAGGAATCTCCCATGTTCTCGGTATATATTCATCATCATCGAGTGCGTTGGAATCATTTAGGTAAGCCTAATGTTCTTGTTCATTCTTTCTTAATTTTACCTCATCATTTGGAATGCTAATTTCAAGAAAGATCATTTTTCTTATTTTATAAGAATTTAATGAATCTTCATATTTCTCTCATTCTTTCTCTAATTAAAGATTGATATTTGTAACACCCCGAGATTTTATGAGAAATATTATTTTTAATTTCCTTGATGTCTTTTGTTGTACGCTACACCAATATTAGATTGTGATATACACAACAACGTATTAGCTTGTAGTATACACAACATTATTCTTAGCTTGTGTTGCACGCAAGAGCGACCTTCCTCAATAGCATGTGTTGTATGCAATAATGAGTTTTTTGAAACAACGATATATTGTTATAATATTATTATGAACTAGCCGTTATGAATAGTATTAACCACATTTCGAATTTTATAACAATATCGTTCATCTTACTCATATTCTATAACATTGTATGAGAACATAATAAAATTTTCAGGTAAAATAATTATTTTTCAAAAAATTCAGTTTTCCCGCCTTTTGATTGCACGCCAACATTAAATCTAGTTTTAAGACATTTATAAGTTAAATTTGACGAAATAAACTTATTCATTTCAATAAGGATATAAAAATTATCTTTGGATAATTTTTCAATATTTTTCTGTAAACTTTCATATTTTGATGAATAGTAAAAATACGCTAAATTTTAATTAAAAACAACTTTTTTCATCAAGATAATTTATATGGTTATATTATAATATTTAATGGTATTAAAGTATAAATATAATATATTCTTATCATTTAATATAATTCAAGTAATTAACATTAATTTTACCTTGAATACATAGGTAAAAACATTTCAATCGTTTGTAATGTTTTAATATTTAAAACCCATTTTCTCAACAGCAGAATTAATTTTAAATTAAATACTGCCACTTCTATTTTTTGAAGCTGGAAAAATGTATTCCATATTTATAATTAGTAGGTTAAAATTATGTTAATAAGATACTTTTTTTAGACATTATGAATAGTAACTAAGGTAATTTTTTTACTACAGTTAAAGGTAAATCGGTTAATTAATGGTAAAAAAAGATTATAAAATTACCCTAACATCTACCAAAATTATATTTGATGAACAAAAGTCAACCCATAACATCGGGTCAAAATAGATTCATTTCATGCACTTTTCACCAGGAAAAGGATGTAATTATTATTAAAACTAAAGAAAGTGACAATATGTCACTCTCTTATATCTTATAAGTGTAATAATTTTAATTTAGTGATAAACTTCATAAAAAATAAAAAATAAATAGTCACCATAAAGCTCATAAAATTATCCACATCATGTGAATTTATTTAAAATTTTTAGGGATTATATAATTATCATTAATTATGACACAATAGTGATGCAGAAATTGTTTATTTAGTGAAAAATCAATAATACTGTTTTTATTAAACTAATTGTGACCATAAAAGGCACAAACACCTACCCAAAACTTATTGGACATGTACAAGTAAACTATAATCTTCTTATGGTATAATATTTGACCATTCAGAGTGTTATAAAAGTTATTATGACACTTATATTATTTTATTTTAAATGATGTCAAAGTTGTCACCTTCATAATTTAATAAATATTACAATTTAAATGTAGTGATTTTATGATGATAAATTTGAGTAAAATTATTATTATGGAATATATTATATTTATCTGCATTGAAGTATTTTATTTTTAATTTTCATGCAACAAATAAGTACATTAAATAATTATAAAAATTGTTTTAGTAATTATTTTATTAAGGTAAATATCAAATAAATGGGTTTAAAAATATTAAAATAAATGTTATATAATAAAATTAATGTGCTCCATGATTTTTTTACATGAATATGCCATGTTAGGAATATATTTAAGATTTTGGTTCGAATATATTATTTGTGTGTATTTTATTTAAATTCAAAGAAATTAATAGTGTCAAAATTTACACTATTGGTATTTTATAAAAATAACATATTATTAAATTATTTAAAAATCAGAAAAATATTTAAAAATTACAAATTGAAAATCATGTGGTTTAAGTGATTAAAAACTATCCAATTATATGAAATTTACAACATATAAGTATGTATTTATAACAATATAAAATTTATAATATTATTACCACAAATAAAATTAAATAGATTAAATAAGGATGCATCAAAATGATGAGGTTTAAAATAAACATAAAACATGTCTAAATGTTATTGGTTGATGAGATTACAACCGTATCACATCTCATATTTTAATTTATTCATTTTTGGTGGTTTCTAAGTGGGATTTGACTTTATTATAAATTAATATTTTTTAGGTTTCCAAAGGTGGCCCTCTCCTCCCTTATAAAAGGGAACCTCCTCCCTCTCGAGTTTGCACCAATTTTGAGCTCTCAAGTTAGTCCAAAAACTACCAATTTCACTTCTACACTTCCCTATGGACCTACTATATGTCCTAGTCTTCTTCAAAGACCAAATTTATTTCCCAAATAGGAGGTTAAGAGGAGGCGCGTCGAAGAAGAGGAAATATCCTTTACCGATTCATTCAAACTTATTTCTTCTCATAATTCCTCTATATGAGTTGTTTCATTATTAAGTAATAACTATAGTATCACTTTTATACTGATATGTTATTATTAATATGAAACAACCATATTCTATTTTCTGTCCATCCTATGAAAAAATGAAATCACCATGGGTGCGTACGTACGACTTACCGTCTCCACGTCGTGGTGTAATATTCTATTTCATCACTAACATAATTGGATGGGTATAAGGATGGAAGAAATAACTATATATGATTATTGTAAAGTTATATTTATTCTGAAATATTATACACCATACACTTCAATACAATTCCATAATCATGGGAATGATATCATCGCTCATGCGTACGTACGGCCTACCGTCTCCATGATGTGATGCGACTCATTCTACATGATCTTCATTGAATAATGATTATATAAATGAATTGAATGAATAAATAATATATATATTACACTAATACCATTATTTAAATGATTTATCTATAACCTAAAAAGAGGAATAAGAATTTATTCAACAAAACATGCGTAAGAACATAAAGCAATGGACACTCAAATAACAAGTAGTAATGAAATATTACTAATAAGAAGATAATAATATGACCATATATGACATAATAACAATGAATATTACTCTAGAATAATTCAATGACATTATTTAAATAATTATACAAGAGTTTTGGATACATAGAAATCATATCATACCTAAGGTAAGGGATAATTATTCCAATCTCATTCTTATATAAGACTCTTTATTCTTAAGTATTTACTAGGGAAATGTTTACCATTCACGTCCATATGTTCACAAAATGTTTTCATAAAATGTTTACTATTATTCCATGAATTTTTAAAGTCATTTTTACCCATTTTTGACCATTACCACTGGGTATGGAAGGAATATTTCTTTTGTTTACCATACGGGGTACTTTTTTACTTTTCTCTCAAAAGTACGAGGAGAATGTTTTTTCAACTTATATGGCATGAACAGATTTTTCCGGTTTCATGAAAGCTTATTTTCATGAAGCATAATCTACAATATTTCATGATTGTTTTTAATAAAATCCATTTCTTTTAAAATTTCCTGGCATTTTGTGAAAAGAAAATGATTTTAAAGAAGAAAGGATATTTTTCTCAAGAATTCATTTCAACTGTTTTATGAAAATTATTTTCCATATAAGATGAAATTATTTAGAATGTTTTTATTTCATGTATAATTTCTCTATTATTTATATGTATTGATTTTTATTACGATGAAATGTTATACATTTGTTTTATAAGGATTATGTCATGGTGGGATGATGTTTATGAGACCGGTTTTACTCTTTGGGTTATGATGAATGATTTATGTTTGTTTTTTGGAACACGTAAGAATGATATCTGTATAAGATGGGTGGGACCTATATCTCCCTCCAATTAATTGGGTAAAGATTTATATCTCATGAGATAGACATGACTATAACAGCAAGTAAAATCTGGTTCAGTAATATAGGGCTGGAATGGCAATCAAACCCGGTTCAGTAATGGACTTTGTCCACAATGATGGTCTTGGCAACAATGCCTTAGCTACTATGGAAATCATAACATGTGATTGATTTTGTTCCACAATTACATGTTTATTCCAATTCTATTTTATCAAGATTAATGTTCCTTTATGATCTATTCCTTATTTACTACCATGATTTATGTCATTGCTCGAGATTTTGACATTTTATGTTCATGTTTTTACATTAAAATGTTTATGGATTGTTTTTAGGTTTCCATGTTTACCCTTACTGAGAATTTGAGCTCACCCTTTTTATGTTTTCTTTTCCCCATGATATAAAGAAAGGTTTTAGGTAAGAAAACAAAAGGGGAATGTCTTTATGGGGGTCATTGAAGATCTTTCACCATGATTAGAAGATTAAGTTCCATGTTTCCAAAGACACTAAACTATCAAGGTCTTTGGGCATCTATTTGTGTCATGTATTAAGTTTTTTGAAAAATTAATGCAATGTTTATGTATGTCAAGCTTTGGGTCTCTATAATATTGGATGAGTGAACTGTCCTAAGCATGAGGTAGGTGGTCTATGAATTTTCAATTAAGTCTTGTTTATTTAAAATGGTCTCCAATATTCCACATGTTTCTTTGACACATTCTTTGGTATAAAATAAATTTTCCATATATTAGTTTTCTAATTTTGAATTAAAACATCCTATGAGGAACAATTATTATCATTAAAGGTCCTTGACCTTAAATTGATGCATCCCTTTTGGTGTACTGTACAAATTCTTATGTTCCCCATTGCATATTTATAACCAAAACACATGTTGGTGTGTTTGTTTGGATTACATAATTATTAGTTTAAATTAAAAGGTTGAATTGTAACTTTATGTTTCAGTGAGAATATTCAACCAGTCTCTATTTAATTAGGATCGATTGTTAAATGTTATGAAACCCTATATAGACCTTTTTCAGTATTGAATGAAAATATAAAGGATTGAGTTATATAAAGTGAACGAATAAAAATGGTTTTCACATGACCATATTTATTTCATTAAGAAAAATGTTTCTATTTATACTATGAAGATTTTTATTATTATAAGAGTTTTCAAACCTAGACCAGACTTAGATTCCTAAGGTAATTCCCTAAGCACTCATAGGATGACAAATAGATTAATTGGGCAGGGTTCCAATACCCACCGTGTAATTTGGTAAATGTGTTATTCATAAAATAATTTATCATCCTAGTTCCTAATATTCAACTAAATATTTTTTTGTTATTATAATACCTTATATAGACTCTATGGATTCAAAAAAAGTCTTTGGACACGAGGCATCTTGGGTTCTTCCCTTAGTACCTATTCATTCATATCTTGGGATTTACTATATCAATGATGCATGGTCTCAGTTAAACATTATTCTAGTGAGATAAACTAGTTTTACCCATTTTATTACACATATATCCTAATATCCAGGCTACATGGATTATGAACTGTTAGATGGATCGATATTCTAAGGTCATGGATTTCTTGATTCCTCTTAGATCATGCATTGGTATTATTTTTAGGATTGGAACACATTGGTTTTACATTAGGTCCTATTTGTTGATTATGTAAATTAGCACACTTTGGTTATACATGATAGTACCTACCCTCTTACAGGTCCCTTTTTCATACATTACATGCTTGAGCCGAAGCAGGAATGGTCAACTAAGAATCCCAAAAGGAGTTAGAGACCGTTGTGATTGTTATTTCACATTAGTTATTCCACTACCTATTATATATCTATACACTTCTACTATTATATTTTCATACTAGATTTGTATAGACATAGTTGGTGGTGGACATTTGATTATATCTCACACCCTCTTCAGGCCGTAATTTGGTACCCAAAAAGAATTCAAGGATGGAGGTATGGAAAAGGGAAATAAAAAAGTCTATAATGCTTGATTGATTACATCATGGGAGCTTGAGAACTTGAGGCCTATTATTTATTCAGGATCATATTATATATATAATTTTTGGAATTTTTCTCTTTTTGTACTTGTATTTACATATGCATGCATTTTTTATAGCTCTCTAACACCCTCATTATTTGTATATGGTCTATGTTTTGGCTTGATGTATTGTTACTATTTTTATTTTTACATTCACTACTTTATATGAATTTTTTATTATTTCACTATTTATTTGTTATCTCACCAACATGATACTATAATTATGAGGCTATAGTCTCCCACTACACCAGTATGGACCCTCTCTACTATTCTACATCCTCTAGAATATGGGGAGGCATTCTTGAGGCCCTATTTTAAATGGTTTTAGTGTATCGTCAAAGTTGTTCATGGGTTACGGCACTACTATTTTGGTGTGAAGATAAGGTTGATGATGCAGTGGTTTTGTTTTTGTTATTCCATTTTAAAATTCATGATCATTTGGTGACCGTTCATCATTCTAGATCACCACTATTTATGACAAAACTTCCCTAAAATAACAGGTAAGAGTGGTGTTAAATTTTTAATACCTTTTCGTGGTTTATTCTAATGATTTTTATGGATGGGAAGATATATCTAATTTTTTTGATTATTGATTAGGAATTTTAATCAAGGGTTATAAGGAGAAATGGAATTAATTATTGGGTAAGAAGATGGTGGATAATTTTTTGAGGAATGAAATGAATTGTGGTAAATAAGGTGGAACATAGAGTTCCATAATTATATTCCTTATTCTTATTATATTACTACATATAAAAATAATTTTCTTGGTGTATATCAATGTTATATACAAGTTAATTCTTATAATATATGGGTTTACACCCTTATTGATAGTCTACAAAAAATTTCCAATTAGAGGCATGTTTTTATGGTCACTCTGAAATTTATTTCCAACTTAAGAGGGCTTCCTAGTGGGTAATTGTAATGAAATCAAGTGTCAGATATTTTGGTTGAGAGTTTGGGTGGAGTTTGGAGTTTGACACAAGTGAGGATTTCATGGTATTGGTAAGTAAATGGAGAAAAATCAAGACCAACATGTGATGTGGGCTAAGGTGACTAGAAAGGGCATTGACATTTGGGGCACCCTTTGATATGATGTATGTACTTTGAAAACATACTAAAATGTTTAGAAAAAATTATAACCATTGTAGGGGAGATATCATAGGGAGGTATGTGAATAATATTCATTATATATATTTTCATTTGAAATCAATATCTTATATGTTTTTCTATGATTAAAAGTTTATGCAATATTCCTTGATAATTTATAGTTCTCTTCATTAAATGGATACACTACCTTAAGAGAAGTGTAATATAGAAATTTACAAGAATATATGTTATAATTAAATCCTTGTTGATTCTTAAATATATTATTTCTATGCTTCCTATAACATGACATCTCATAAATTGACTTTTATTATCATTTTTGAAAAGTATAACAGAAAAACACACTCCCATAACATATAGAATTGTTATAAAATCTGATCTAAATATTTATTATTATATATAACTGATAATTTTTAAGATCCTTTTGAAATTTATCTTCTCTTAATAAATTTCATATTGCTTCATTGAAATAATTTTTTTATAACCATTCTTCATGAGTTTTATATTTTTTTACAATTTTTTCCATGTATTATCATTCACTTGTGATATATTATATGAATTTGTGATTTATTGTGAGATTGTATTTCAATTTTTTAAATTATTGGATAATGAAAATCATAATTGGTGGTATCCCATTTAATTTAGAAAAACATTACATGAATGATCATATTTATATCTTTTTAAAAAATGATTAAAGTGTTGCGATATTGGATTATTTATGTGTCACACATTGAATTATAAATACCATTAGATGAGTAGTTTGTTTAAATATTAATGATCATGTTTAAATTAAAAAATTAATTTGAAATGAACTTGTCTAATAATAAGGTAAAACCTTGATTACGTATTATAAGAATAATGTGTAATATTTAATAATGGTTTTGTGAATTGTTATGAAGGAATTATTATATATTTCTACAAGCATGTTTGGGTTTTGAATGTGTTATAACTAAATATAAATGTAGGAGAACGTTACCCTTTTTGTAATATCAAATCATTTTTTACCTGAAATGATTTGTTTAAAGAATGTTTTGTGGGTGAATGTCATGCATGATGCATGTGAATAAACCATTTTCATTTTTTCATTCAATGTTTAATAACACAGATAAGAATATTATTTAGGTGAATGGTGTGATGATTTCTATAAAATAATATTTAAATAAATTTTATATTTGTTCATTATTAGCAATTTGATGATTTCTACATAGAATTACCGAAATGTTTTACTAGATACATGTTTTTTAAATCGTAAATTAACAATTTAGAGGGCAGATAATATTTAGTTTTACCATAATAAAATTTGTGCATGGAATCTTAATAATGTTTTTTAAAATATATTTGATGTTATTATTGTTTCTAGAAGGAATTTATAGATATGTTTCCAAGTAAGGTATTGATATGTTTCATATGTGTGGAATATAGTGGATAAATTGGGATCTATGTTTGGGTAGAAGTGCCTTGTGGAAGTGGGATGGTGGATTGATGATGTAGTGAATAGTGATAAGGTCAAGTGATGTGTTTTAAAAATGATATGGTTGGGGAGATTAGTATATGGGTTAATGTATTCATTTAAATTTTTTACTTTCCCCTTTTGTTATTTATGTGACTTTTATGGAATATGATTTGTTTATTTTATTAAAATAAATGTTTTCAAAACCTCATGGAGACATTGGGAATGGGAAATAGAAAGAGGAATCATGGGGTATATAATTATTGAAATTTTTGTGCTAAGAGGAAACAAAGTTTTATAGAGGACCATATAGTAGTGAGGGTGAGAGATGGTTAGAATATATTAATGTTTCCTTTTATTTAATGATGATTTTGGATCGATTCTGAGTTTCTTTAGCTATTTTCTTATTTTGGAAGGTGTCTCAAAGATGGTGGGGGATGAATCATAGATACCTAGAAGTGATGTGATAGGTGAAGTTTTAGGAACTGTTCAAGAAATATTTTATTTATTGATTATATATTGGAGATCATATGAATGAGATTTATTATATTCAACAAGTATTTAAAAGAATGTGTAGCTTCTAGAATAAATTTATGGACATGATCAACCAGTTTTCATATTTTTTTTACAATGAGGATGAGAGGATATAACAATTTGGGTCCTCATCATGGCTAGAGTTTCTATAATCCCTGATGGATTTTTTATTTTAGTCATATATAAAGATTAGTGATTGAGAGAAGGACCTATAGAAAGGTTTATTTCCGATAAAGGATTCTGTTAAAGGTCCCTCTTTAGTAGTTAGGATGGTTGAGATGAATATTTTGATTTTCAAGTCTTGTGTTTTTTGGACAAAGATACTAAGGTGATTTTATATATCTATAGCATGGATTTGAGCCATGGATTTGAGTAGCTCAAGTTATCCTGAGTCTAGAGAGTTTTTCAGTTTTTATTGTAATTTAGTACAACATCATCAGTATGATTGTCCAAATATTCAGTATACTTCTATATCTTTCGGTGGAGAGTAATATTTGAGAATTCCCCAGGGAGAACCTACTCCTTTAACTTAAACCTCAAGGGTGTAATTTTAACCCATTTTAATGTGTTATTTATTGAAATTTAAAAAGTTAAAGTAAATGTGTTTTCTCCACATATATTTTGTGGATTTATTTAAATTTGTTTAACTTTTAGAGGGGATATTTATTAAGAGTATCTATTTTGAGAAATGGTTCAGGTGAATGGAGTAGTTAGTGATGGGTTTGTTGTGATACATGTCTTTTCATGTTGTTTTTTGTTTCTATTTATGGGGAAGTTATTTTTTGAGAGGAATCTACCAAGATATATTGGTTTTCTGTGTTTTTTCTTATTTGTGGAGATATAGTGTTGTGTATTAGAACATTACTTAAGGGTGTTGTTATGAAATTTATTCCATTTGAGAGCTATCTCCCCCTGATGGAATTGTGTTATCATTATCTATGGCAAGATTTGATTCTAGAGGAAAATAATAATTTTATTTTTGTATAATGTAATTATATAGACATTCTTAGACTATTACTTTTCTTGTTTTTGGAATTGGAGGAGTCAGGAGATGTTTGGAGTAAGGGATGTAGAGTTAGGGATAATATTTCAATTATAAGGGAGGTATCATGGCTTGGACAATAGTGTCTTACCATGAAGGCTATGCTGGAAGAGATATAAGATATACAGTCTAGATTATCATACTATTCTGGGTTACATCCTGACATGATTCTTGTTTCATGACGTGGGAAGTAAACATTTGATTTAGGTGATGTGGTGTTTTTTAGAAGGATGTTTGGATGCTATGCAGTGGATTCTGTCTTTCCATAATGGGTTTTGATGAGTATTTTGGTAAATTAAATACTGTTACATGTCATGGGAAATTTCATTATGATTGGATTGTTACTCTTATGTATTTACAATGATTCTTTATTGGTTATGGTGTGAAAATAATTGGTTGTGGTATGAAATTACTTGGGTGTTCTGTTTATTTTTCCTTCAATGTTCATCATGGAATAGTTATGGCTGACTTAACATAATGTCCAAGGAGTTTAATTCCATGGTTCTGTATTTTTTGGTATCATCATATCATGGGAGTTTTTTCAACCAGAGTATAGTTTCTGTTTTATTGGATCTAATGTGTTCAAGAAAGGTTCTTTATGTGATTTCTTGGAAATTAGATTTTTTTTCATGATTTTGTTTTTAATACCACAGCCTTCATTAATAATATAAAATTCTGGTAGTTTCTAGAATTTTAAATGGGGGTATATGTAGTAGATCACAACATGATTTATGGATGTTTTTTATATTTAGATCTATCCTGACACGACCATAACATATGAAAAAGTGGATCTATAAGCTTCCTTAATCATTATCGATTCTAAATCCCAACATAAATTTTCAAAATTCCTACATTTCTCCTCTACCATTGGTGGTAAAATGGGAATATTTAGAGAATTTTGATCCCTCTTGTGTAGCTTTTTATTCTTGTAATTGAAAGGTTACGATTCTTCCATCCAAGGTGATATTTCTATCATATTATATTGTTGTTCCTCGGTCAGTTGGGATACTAAGAAGTGGTGAGAGGAGTGAGTCAGTGGCAAGTTTTAGGAATTATTTACTTTTAATTCTACATCTTCTACTAGTGAAAGTATTGATCCATATTTCATTGTCTCTCTTATACTTCCCCAAATGAAATTAGTAAATAAATGAATAAGTCACAATTTTTTACATGGTTTTTCGTTAAATAACTCCATCCTTTCAAGATTATTCAGTCTCCATAACCATAGATTATTCCTCTATTTTTTGAAAAGTGGTCATATGATATGGTCTTATACTATTATTATATGATGTCCCTTCAGGTGCTTTAGAGTCCCACTGGTGGTTCTTTGTACTACATATGAAATATTCCTCCAGCATTCCACTAGATCTATTTCCTCCTATAGCTTAGTCCTCACAACAAGATTGTTACTTCCTCCCTTTTTCCTTGAATGGATACTTCTTGAACAGTTGGCTAGAGCATCGAAAAATCCATCATTTTTTATATGGAAAAAATTGAACCTTCTCTTATACAAAATATAATTAGTCAGGTTTTTCACATAATAATTTTTTATAATAATTTTTTTCATATGAATTCTTTTTTTTCAATTTCTTTTTCCTTGATACTAGCTGATGTTCAAACACCAAGCATAGTATTGTGTTCCCTACATCAACTGGTTTTATTCTCCTCATAATACTCAAAGATTGATGGTATCTCACATTGTTTATATATCCCTTATTATTCTTTTATATTAATGAGAGAATTGTTGTTATCTTGGTTTCTATATTTTATTTGGAAACCCCACATTCCATGATAGGAGGTGAACTTCTAACTTAAATATGAAAAAAAAAATTCTATTTTGAATAATTTTTTTAGATATTAGAAAATCTTTATCAAGACTTGTAAGTGATTCAACTATTTATTTCTTTTATTTTCTCATAAAATCCACTTTTAATTTAATTTAAATTTTATATCGACATGTGCATTGTTCCATGCGCTTTACATGTAACTTTTTTTGATGGGTCAAAACTCATCTCAACATACCACATCTAGCTCTTTCCTTGGTTTATATCCCTTCAATATAATCTAGGTTCATAACCATGTGATTGATTATGATGTTTAAATATTTAAGAATAGAGCATTATCACCATCTTAATTAATCCTTTATTTATAATATAAATTTTTTGTAATTTAGCAGCATTTTTTGATATTTCATAGGTGTTTGAAATTATTACAAATTTCCCACTTAGAAAGTCATATGTTAGGGAACAAAGACATATTAGTGACAATCAATGTCATGAACATATGAATGATGTTATATGTGACACCAAATATTTTGACCTGAAAACCTATGAATTCATATGAAAAAATTCTCATGTGACATAAAAGTTTGATGTCTGGTCCCACAGTCATACATGATCCTCACAAAAGTTATATGTGGCCAATACATGGACATTTCTATATCTTATGATTCACTCAAATATTAATATAACCTCTTCAAACCTTCTATAATTTTTCTAAAAACTTCAAAATCTCTTGAAACATGTTATAGATAGAGAAATATTTTATCAACATTTGTCTTTTACCTAATGATAAACTCACCGAAAATCATCACAATATTATTTTATGATTTTTCTTGAATCACTAAAAGTAATAAATTGTAGTTGTAGCCTCAAATTCCTTTTCCATCATTCCATGATAGAATCTCTATGATCTCCTCATCACTTCTCAAAACATTTTGACAGCACCTTCGATCAACATGGCATCTCACCTTATAGAAATAAAATACAATTCAATCTAATTGGAACTTCAGTCTCCCTATTTGGATTTATTTTTAATACCAATACTAATTTCTTATGTTAATAAGTGAGAAATAATTTTTATCCTCCTCATTAAAAAGAAATATAAATGTGGTATATGAGATTATTATCTCATCTTTCACCTAAATAATATCTTCTTTTCTATATTTCATTTAAAATCACATATTAAACCATATTTGAGGGAAGGATGGGAGCATGTGATATTTATAGAAAATATCCTCCAGATATTTAACTCTATGTCAATGTGGTATAACATGGTCCTAAAAATAAGACTTATTAAAAAAGGACATCAATGTTTTCTATAAAATCACATGCATGTGATACACAATAAAAGTCTCATTATATGGGTTTTTTCAAAATAGATTTATCAAGAACATTATAAACTAAATACATCTGACCAAAAACTTAAAAAAGATCTAGTGTATAGAAAAAAACTCCACATTTTTCTCATATTTTCATAAAAAATTCCCCCCTTATTCTCATATTTTCGTAAACCAATACCACCTTTATATAATTTTTAATAGGATTGAAAATAAATTATGTAGTTGTCATTGGAAAATCACACTATTAAACTTGATAATGCTTTCATGAAATTATCGATTCACTATATAGTGATAATTTTACTATACAACATTCATTTTCTCCCTACCATGGGATGAAATAATATCCCTATTTTATGGAAGTTAGTGAAATCTATAAAGAACATGTTGTTTACTATAAATTGTATTCAAAACTCATTATTTCCCCTTAGTTCCATATATTTTATCTCAATCCAAAAATGTAAATAAGGAAATAAGGAGGCCTTGCTCTTTAAATGAGAGTTGTATGGTTGATACTTGATACTCATCCTATAATTCCTTTCATATTGAGATTTTTTTTGTAAAACTCCCTTTTCCACAACATCCATTAGATCATAAAATTTGTTGTTTTTTTTCTTTATAAGTAACCAACATTATTCATAGCTTTTTTCCATTAGATTATACAGAGTATTATAATATTGTTGATAATTTTAACAGAGGTTTGAAACCACCTTTAAATTTCCATTTATTGGCATCTTATATTCTTTATTTGACTTCTTGTGGTTATTTTGTTCAACACATATCTTATGTTTACTCTTCAATGATGTCTGGTTTTATTTTATTAAATGTCAATTTTTCTAATAGGGTATTTTATTCTTGGAAGAAAAAGTGTTGTTCTATATTATATGATACAAGAACAAATATTTACTATGAAAAATATTATAAAAGTAGTCACATAATCATTTCAAGAAGACACATCATTTCCTAGTGAACATACTCTTCTTTTATTGAATTTTATTCATTTGTTTAGTAGTCCTTTACATTTCACTAGCTCCACTCCACATTAAAAAAAGCCATACATTTTATATATAGGTTGAAAGATTCTTGTAGTAATTTGTAAAAATAATTCACAAGCATCTAACGACCCCAACAGGGCCACAAAAGTCTCTATTTTGTCTAATATATGAATTCTGGACACATTTGACACCTAGTTTTTTATATGAATCACCAATCTTTGCATAACTGTTTGAGAAAAATTCATTAATAAGTTTAATTATTTCTAAAATTGACTTATTGTAATTATTATAATCATTTTTCATCATCCATCCTTTTTATTTTTTTCTTTAAAACCTACATTTTCTAGAAAGAATATTTCATACAATCAATAGATTTTAACAGATTTTGAACCTTTTTTATATGTATTATAATTAATTGATAATGAAATGACTTTAAGATCCTATTTCAATTGATAAGAGTCCTATTGGATCTATGAATATTAGTAAATACTTGTGTGGTAGTATTATCCTTCTTCACATATGGGGATGTATCCGTTTTTTCTAACTCTATATTCATCAATTTGATATATAGTTCAAAGAACTTCATTTTGAGGAATTTCTTCTCATACACACCTGACCAAAGGAATTATTCATAATTTATTTTTATTATCTCAATATATTATTCATGTAATTTTATACGCATTTAGGAAGCATTATCAATGTCTTTATCTCTTAATGATATTATTTATAATTAGAAATCATTAACACACTTTTGAGATTCTTAAATGGAATATATTCTTTCTCGAGACTATATAATTTATTATTGTTTCTCATTAGTGGTTTTTTGGAAATTGTATTCATCTAATAAGTAATTGGATTTTTATGAAACCGTGATTCCTTCCTTGGTTTCAACATCTTTGATGAGAATTTTTCATTTTTTCAAATTTGATTTTTTTATAGATTCAAAAACCTTAAAATCATCATAGTTAGAATCTAAAACATTAGAATAATAATAATTTCATACTTTTTATGAACACATAACACTCTATTTATGTTTAGATAGTGTTTAACACTTGAATTCTTTATTTATATTGTTTGCCTCTTTTTTATTTTGGTTCCTTATTGTCTTCGATGAAACTTCGATGTTTTTATCTAAATATTTTATTTCCTTTATATAAATTTCCTCCTTCCAAGCCATCTCTTTCAATAAAAATGGATATATTCATAGGGGACCTTCCACTAGGACCAATTTAAGTTCCTAGGTTGGTTGGACTAATGATTCCCACTTCAGGGTCAATCCCAATTTATTTATTTCTATCAACCTCACTCGAATGAAATTAGGAAAAAAGGAATAACAAAAAAATAATATAAAATGGTTTACCTTAAATAAACAATTATTTTTGTGATTGGATTGTCCCAAAAACCATGAATTCGTTTACAATTTAGGTAAAAGAGGTTTCATTTCATGGTCTTACACCATGCATACATGAATAACCATCAAGTGACTTAGAGTCCCACTAGGGAGCCTTTTTACTAAATCAAAATTTTTAAAACAAATTCTTTTTTGATATATTTTTGATCTCCCTGAGACCATTCATAACAATTTGATTTTGATTACCTCATAGCTTCCTAAAATTTCTCTTTCATAAATAGGTGAGTAAGCCTTCGACCACTACCTACTTATATATGTGTAACAAATCACCATTTCTCTTCTACTCAATCTACATAAGTAGATAATTCTAAATATTACCTTCAATAAAATTATTTTATTGGATGAATTTTATTTCATATCCTTTATATTATGGAATACCAACTAGAGTTCATCCTTCAGGTACAATATCTGGTACTCTTCTACCTTTGGTATGATTCTCTTCATAGCACTATGATGTCAAAGGAATCTCATATTGTTATAATCTACGTGATTTATATTTTATATTTATTGGAAAATAAAGAAAATTTTATTTTGAAAATTTTAATTCTACACCAACATGCAACCTTCTCACTCAAATTTGGAAGATAATTGTAGTTTAAATTATGTTTAGAAATATCTCAAAATATCAGTCAAGTAAGATCCCATATTTTCTAGGTTTTCCCTCTTTGAGTCTTGGATGGACCTATTTTAGTTGGTATTTCTTCTTTAAATCTTGGTGGGTGGAAATTTTTATTGGAAATAAAGATAATATTACATGTAAAGTGACCTAATGTTATTGGACGTATGTTTGTTTCAATTAAAAAATCCCATGTGTAAATGTGTCAAGAAATTACGATAGTTTTGTATGGGTTTAGAAAGATATGTAGGTGGTTCGGGTTCTTTCTAAAGAAGCTTGGTTGAGAGATGTCTATAGGAAAATTTCAAATCATGAATTTCTTACATTACATGAACAAATTACCAATCACATTACATTAACTAGTTCATAGCATGAAATTTTTATATGCCATGAAACTAGTTCAAATCGTGAAATAGTTGATTAAGGTTATTTTAATATAAGGCAACAAAATTTTCAAAGTATCCTATTAATAGAAAAATTTTCAACATAAAAGTGATTTATATGATGAATATATTTAGACTAGAAGTTTTAAACCACACTAAGAATATGATTTTTTATTACTATATGTTTCTTACTCTCTTGAACCCTAAGGCTAGTCTAGGTGATTTTTAAGTGATTAATCCCCTTATGGACTTATCAATCTAGTGTTTGATCTCTGGTTTTCATTGTTACTACCATCACCTTTATTCTTCATTGGTGTTACCTGTTGAGATACTTTCATTGATTTATAGACATACTTATGTGGTCTTGAACATTTCACTACAATCTATTTCTATTTGTATATCTATGTGAAATATTATGTGATTGTGATTACACAACATGGATGTTAACTAAAAAAATAATGGTTAATGATATTCATGTTATTAGACTACTCATTCAATCTCTTTGGATCCAATAGTGTTGTGACCTGGCTTGTGGATACCTGTAGAGAGATCCTACCCTTGAATTATAATGAACTGGGTAATGGAGTAAAATAAATTTTTCATGAAATAAGACTTTAGGTGATTTATTGTTATAGAATAACATAAGAAAATGGATTACTTATTTAATGAAATAATTTTTGATAATTTTAATTGAGATGGGTGTGTATTATGCCATGATAACAGCTTATGTTATAATTTGATGAGAGGGTTGTTTAGATACAATTAGTAATTAGATATATTGACCATTGCGGCTTGTGGTATTAATTTTTTTTTACTCTTATCAGTATGAATTATGTTGTGATCCATGATTTAATACTTATAGAGATTAGACCTATTATGTTATAATTTTTATAAGTCTTGGTCTAGTTATTCTGAAATTCTTATATAGGGGGCATGGCCCGAATATTCTGAAATGATTATATATAGGTATTTGAATGGATATGATATAATGGTTTTATATATTTTCTCATTAAAATGATTTTATATATATTGGCTTAGACATACTAAAATTATTATATATAGGGCTTGTCCCACATATATTGTAATGAGTATTGGTCTTAGCCCAGATATGATTTAATTCTTATAGGTCTTGGTTTGGATATAATGAAATTATTATATATAGATAATTGAATAGTTATTTGATTATTCTATGTACTTGTGGTTTTCATTTTCATGGTTATTATAGATGATCATGGATATTCCAACATCTTACTGAAACTGGTTTATCATTACACTATATTAACTTTTTAATTAAAACTACTATTTTTTTCTTTATTGCATGAACTTACAATGAGACTAGTTTTGTATAGACATTGTGGTTTTGAACTAATATGTTTTTCTCACATGCTATTTGGGCCACCTATTGGTACCTAATAAGATTACATGGATGTAGGTCCAGACAAGGGAAATGGACTGTATTGTTGATTGTTACCTGATGGATGGGTTTGATCATGAAGGCAGGGCCGACTAGGGATTCGGGATGAGGGTATTTTGAGTTTATTTGTGTCAACTTTGTCTTTCATTTGATTGAATTTTAGCATGTAATTTTCTTAAATTCAACTCTAACATTACATGGTTCATTGTTATTTATTTTAAATGGTTTATACATTATATTCTGGTTGTATTATGTATTATTTCCTCAATTTTCCTTACTATGTTATTTTTATTTCCTCTATATTGTACCTTAATAATAGGGGCTACAGTCTCCCCACTCTATTATCTACACCTCACTACTAGTTGGTAGCATTAAGCATATGGGTATGTGCATTTGAGTTCCAGTAACCAACCTGATTTGGCCACATGAGGGAGTTCTCAATCGGGGGATGTTATAAAGTTTTATAAGAGGATCATGTTTTTATTTTAAATAATGTTACTATTTAAGAATGTTAAAAAGGAGACATAGATGTGTCAGGACATGGTAATGATCTTGTGCGTGGGAGTCGCTAACACATGTGTGGGAGAAAATCCGAGTGCCCTGGGATGAGTTTTTGGTTCATGATGTTTCCTTATTACAATTGATATTATTTCACAATGGGTGATTCACATTGTGATATTAATTTTTATTGAGATTTATATTTTTAGCCTAATATAGTGTGATATGTATAAGTGTTTATCATTATAAAAACCTAAGGATATTTATTTTTATGAATTGTTCATGATAGGGACATATTTATTACATGTGATCTATTTTCATGTATGAATTATGAAATGAGGTACCCAATATAATTGATGAAAAACGGAAAAACCAATTATGTCATGAAAATTCACCTATTAGTCTAGGTTTAGAGTGACCATGATCCATTGGTTCTATGTTATTGTCAACTATTGAGTATTTCCTTGTTGTTATCTAGTGTTATAAGGAGTGATTTTTTCTTGTAGAGAAAATCCCCCTTTTGTCTTCAAATTCTGTGTCATGAGAGAGAAAATTAGCATCTTCCAAATACAATTGAACCATATATTAATATATATCATGAGGATTATATGGATTTCCATCTTCATGCTAGTTTCTTTAGGTTCATGTGATCCATGGAAAGATATACTATTTGTACTATACCTTCAATGTCTATGATGATGAGAGTGCTTCAGCTATAGAATCCATATATGATCACTAGGAGGGAGGACCCCAAGAAGCCAAGTACTATATCGAGTCATTTTAGAGGATCTTTAAGAACCTAAAAAACACAAAAATAAGAGTGTTAATATTAGAGTATATATGCTTCATGGACCACCCAATCATTGGTGGGACACTTTAGAGAAAGATGGGTAAAAATTTTCGTAATCTTAGAAAGTATTTGAGACAATTTTTTTGAACCAATTTTATCTAAAGACATTTAGGTATGATAAGGATAGTGATTTCAAACACCTGATTTAGGAGGGAATTTTAGTGATGGACTATGTTGTATGTTTCACTGTCTTACAACAATTTTCACCATTTCTAACTCTGGGTGAAATAACAAGGGTGAATCATTTATTGGATAGAAATAACTTTGAGATTGGGTTTGAGGTGAATCTTTCTTGTTGATGACCACTGTAGACTTGATGAATCTGCCTCTCGTCATGGGGGGAGGTCTGATAAAGGATTTGAGTAGTGACCATTATATTTAAACAGGAAAAAATATGAGCTGTTCTTTAGGTGGAAAGAAGTATTACTATAATAGTTATACATAAGGAAACAAAAGGTAGAGCACTAGGGAAGTGGTAAACCATCTTAGGGGACTAGTACATGTTAATGATTATGTGAAGAACTCAGCCACCCTTCAACGGACAAGTAGTTATAGATCTGCTAAAAGTTTAGGTCAAGGTTTATTATGTGTTACCCTAGTTTAGGATTTTTATTACCATATAGATGAAACAGTTTAGGGAAGTAAGAATGGAGCCCAGGGTAGAGGGGAACATAAGATACATGTTATGAAGTATCCTCCAGCTAGTTTAGAACTTGAAGTTCTACATTAATAGGTTTGATTATGGTATCATACACTTTATCTTTTGTTTTGTTATATACTGGAGTATCACATTTCTTCCTATACACTTTTTTTAAAAACGTTTTGGTCTTATTTGTGTAAATCATAGATATTTTCCTGACCATTGATAAACCATTGGTTGTGTGGTCATGAAATATCAAATGTTTCAAGAAAAGTTCTATAGAATATTTGGTTTCCATTTATTTTGGGATAATTTTTGTGATGGAAATGATAGGTTTAAATTTGATTGTATGTGTGGATGGATTAGTTCTAAACAAGGCTCATATCAACTATTATTGAAGAAGTGTTACCTTTATATGTCTAGAAATATGCAACTATTTTCACCAGGGTGAGTGGGATCTTCAGACCGGTTGTGCATGAAAAATTATGCAAAGATTAAAATATCTCATGGATCATAGAGAAATTATTTCTCTAGATAATGGTGGAATAATGTTGGATAATTTTCATATAGTGGTTGACCATTTTTAGGATTTATTTCTTATTAATTTATATGGCTTACCACCTGACCAAGAGATCAATTTCACAATTGAGTTGGTTATGGGATAAGTACTAGTTTTCATTCTTCTTTATAGGATACCACCAAAAGAGCTTTGAGAGTTGAAAGTTTATTTTTAATATCTGTAAGGTATTGTTTTTATATGTCCAAGTATGTCACCATCAGTTTTTCCCTTGCTTTCCACCAAGAAGGATGATGGTAATTTTTGCTTGTGTGCAGATTATAAGATATTGAACGAGATGATGATCAAGAACCAACATTCCCTTCAATAAATTGATGATATAGTCATCCAAATGAGAGGTTCCAAGGTCTTATAAAAGATTAACCTAATATAACTATATCATCATATAATATTGTGACCATCCGAAATACCACAGACTGATTTTAGGAGTAGTTATGGCCTGTACAATTTCATTTGGATGTCATTAGTTCTGAAAAATGCACTGATGATATTTATGGCATTGATGAATCATGTATTTCATGCTTTCATCGATCAGTTTTTTGTGGTTTTCATTGGTTAAATATTGGTGAAATCTTAATTTTAATAAGATCATTCCTAACAACTAGAAATCATTTTGAGTAAATTGAGAGAGAATTTTTTTAAAAAATATATATCTAAATCAGTTTTTGGATTGATAAATTTAACTTATTAGGCCATAAAATATTATATTCTAGAGTTTTAGTGGACCTAGATAAGGTTGAAACCACGGTATCATGGGAGATAATAAATAATTTCTTCAAGATTCTGAGTTTTTTTTGGGTTTAGTTGGTTTTTACCAGCGCTTCATCTAGTACATGTCCTGTATAGAAGCACTGATGTCTAGGATAACCAAGAATGAAGTGAAATTTTAATGGATATATTTTTAAGAGAGATATTTTTAGGAGCTAAATATTGGACTGATCATAGCACCATTCCTCTCCTTACCTATGTAGATTATGTAATATTCCATGTCCAGTGACACATATGGAGTGGGATTTGGAGCTATTCTAATGTAGGAGGGTCAAGTGGTTTCTTATGGATTCATATATATGTGGCCATATAATAGGAATTATCATTATCATGATATATAGTTATAGGCATAGGTATAGACCCCAAAATGATGGAGACACTATCTTTTGGGAAAGAGTTTCGTGATGTACATGGATGATATGCACATCAGGTAAACATTTTATCAGTTATACCTAAATATTCTATCGAAGAGGTGGGTTGAATATCTACAGTACTTCAACTTCAATTTGGATTATATAACAAGAAAGGAAAACATCATTTCCAAATCCTTCAGGTAAAATAAATAGATAGGGGTAGTTTTAGATCTTTATGATGAGGATCAGATGATGATATTCCCTGTAGACATTCATCTGGATTTCAAGAGTTTTTTGGATGAGTAACATTGAAATTGACATCTATTATACATGTTCCTTTGGAATTGACCAAGACCAAGAAATTATCTGATCTAGAGGGACTATCTTTGATGAATAATATATATGGTAGGTATACACCATTAGAAAATTCTCTTAGTAGAAGAAATAATATTTTTTTCTATTGATTATTATGGGTTCCTATCGGCTAGCGTGAGGAGATGATGAGAGTGTCTCATGCTTATAGATGATTATTACATCCTCATTATCTCAATAGAAATTATTGTTGTCCAGGAATGAAGCATGATGTAAGGGTATTTATGGTGAGTTGTTTCATCTGTCAATAACTGAAGGCTGAGCATCAAAGGCTTGTTAGGCTGTTTCATCCCCTTCCCATTCTGGAGTTGTAGTGGTTTAATTTTACTATATATTTTGTGAAAGGATCACCCATAGAAACTTGAAATAAAGATATAACATGGGTGATTTTGGTTCAATTGGTGAATTTTTCCTTCATCTTTTCCATTAGGGAGACCATCAATAGCGATGATATGTGTTGTCTTTACATGAGGGATATAGTTTAGTTTCGTGATGTTCTTAGGAGAATTTTTTCTTATAGAGATCCTTGTTTCACATCATGTTTTGGGAAGGGTCTTCATAAGGGTTCTGGGTCACATGTTCTCTTGAGTATAGAATATTATCCACATACTGATCGTCAATCTGAATAGACGATTCTGATTCTATGGGATATGTTCTGAGTTTGGGTTTGGGATTTTAGTGTCTCGTGGGAGCATCATGTGGAACTCATAAAGTTTTCACATAAGAACATATTCCAGGAATAAATTAAGATGGAAAAATTAAAGATTTTTTATGGTCAGAAATTTAATTTTCTTCTTTATTGGTTGGAAGTAGGTGAGTGAGTGATTATTTGACCTAGTCTCATCTAGAAGAAGTCTAAGCTGGTTCAGCAGACCAAGCGGTGGTTAGTGAACTTTTAGAGATGGTTGAAATCTTATGCTAACCAGTATAGATGTCCTCTATCATTTTAGGTGGCTCATAAAGTTTTCATTTAGGCGTCTCCATGTTTGGGACAACACTATATCCTATAAAAGGGAAATCCATGACTTAGGATTTTCAGTCTATTCGCAATAGTGGAAAGTGTCAGTCTAGTGGTGGGATGATTGTCCCTTTCACAGTGCTTCAATTCAACGGATGATGTGTTACACATGTCGTAGCTGAGGATATATCATCATGAACCTTCTCATATAGTATACATTGATGAAACCTAGCTTGGTGTAGATGTGTATTTTAAAGCACATTCGACATGGTTTGTGGATTGTATAGGGAAGTCTCTTTGGGGAAAGGCTATACCTCTAGTTTGACTGCAGTGGGAACCTAGCATGTTCAAGAGGAGCTTAAGAGAGTGAATTTTATATTAAATAACAATGGATAGATTTGTTCCCCAATTCCCAAAAATGATTCTTGGAATATCTTAGTTATGATATGTTATTTAGTGGATAGATTGTAGGATCATTTATTTCTTAGGTATGCCCCACTTTGAGTTTTGGTTGAACCTAGTTTAGTTGGGTTATTCTTCCTTTTAATTTTTTTGGACGAACATTTTATTTGGAAATGGTGATACTTTCCAGGGAAAATGAACTAAAGTTTAGGAATGTATGTTTTCTTGAATTAATGGAGTCCTCTTATAAAATTTTCAATGGTTTACAAGAGTTTTCCATGGGTTTGGAAATCAAAATAGATGGTTTGGGTTCTTTCTATAGAAGTTGGTATGAGATCTATCAGATGTAAAATTTCATACTGTGAACAATTTACATGACATAAACTTATTTCCAAGAAGAATTAGTGAACTTTTTCAAATCATGAAATCTTTACACACCATTTATCTAGTTCACTTCATGAAGTTTTTTATTAAGATTATTTTAACCTGAGGCAACACATTTTTTGGTGTATCTTATAAATTAAGAAGTTTAATTTTTTAAATGGGATCACATCACGATCACCGTAGGACCAGTGATTTTAAACCACGATATGTATAAGATTTATTTTTCATCCATCATGTGCCTTATCTATCAATCCCTAAGGAGACTCCAAGAGATTTTTGAGTCATTAATCCTCTTAAATATGTCTTGATCTAGAATTTGATCTCCGATTTTCATTGTGATACAAATCACCTTGATTCTTCATTAGTGTTATCTATTGATATTTTTTCGTTGATCACCAGATAAAGGTATGTGGTATATAACAAATATTCATGGTTTGTTTCTCTTTGTTGAAGCGTAAGAATTATTATGTGATTATGCAGATACAAGGTGCATGTTAACTAAAAAAATAACAAGTGATGATAATCTTGTGTTTTTACTACTCCTTAGATCCCATTGTATCTAATAGTGTTGAGACATAGATTGTAGCTACCCATAAGTAGAAACTACCCAAGACCAATAATGAACTACCTAATGGATTAAAATCTGTTTTATTAAGACATGATACCACTATTAATTGTTTATGATAGATTCCCATTAGAAGATGGATTTTTGTTATAGAAATGAATGGTGATAATTTTATATGAGGCGTGTTTGTATATAGTCTTGATAATAACTAGTGATAAAATTTTATGAATGAAATGGTAGTCTAATGGGTCGGCCATAATTTATTATGATTTTATGATGGGTTACTCCTACCATTATAACTTATGTTTTGATTCATGCTGTAATTCTTATAAGGATTGGCCCAATTGTGCTATAATTCTTATTGGTCATAGAATTATTAAGATGAAATGATTATATAGAGGGATTGAACATGATATCCTAAAATTCATATATAGAGGTCTAGGCCAAAATATGTTGTAATGATTATAGGTCTTCGCATAATTATACTAAAATGTCTATACAGATGGCTTGTCCTGGATATGCTAAAATACTTGTATAGAATACTTGGCTCAAATATATTGTAATTGTAATAAGTCTTGGCCCAGATATGTTATAATGCATATAATACCGGACCTAGTTATTATGAAATTATTATATTGAGGGATTTTAAGATTATGCTATTATGCCATGGACATGTGGTTATAGTTGGTATGGTTGTGCTATGTGCTCATAGATATCACAACATGGTGTCGAATCATGTTGATTATTATACAGTATTAATTTATTAAATAATAATCCTGTTTTTTTCTTTATTTCATACACTTACTATCAGAAACGTTTTGTTCAAACATGGTGGAGTAAACCTACTATGTATTACTCAAACCCTATTTGGGTATCCACCTAGTACCTAAAAGGATTACATGGATTTAGGTTTGAACAATGGAAGGAGGAATTTTTTGGATGTTGATTGGTGGATGTGTTGAAACATAGAGATGTGACTAACCAAGGATTGATGACCTAGGTGGTTTGAGTTTATTTGTGTTTTAATGGTCTTTTATATGCATGGATTTTACCTTTAAATTTAGTTACATTCTATTATTATATTACATGTTTTATTATTATTTGGTTTACGTGGTTCATCATGTATGATCCATTAGTATGATGTATTATTCCTAGTATTTATGTTAATCTGATATTTTTTTAATTCTCCTATATTTACACCCTATAATAGGGGGTATAATATTCCCAATATGTTCTCTAAACCCTTAATTATAGTCTGTAACCAATAAAAAATGTGGTGGTGTGCTTGTGGTCCAACAACCAACCAGATTTGTCCACATGAGAGATTTTTGGATTAAGGGAATTCACATGTAATTTCTTCTAAGAGATTTATCTATTTATATCTTTTAATTTTCCACAAAATAATCATGATTAATTAAGTTATAATTTATCCTCAATGTGTGCATGATTCCATGCAAATATGACATTTTATTTCCCTTCATATCATGAAACTCATCTCAATATCCAATATCCGATTCCTTAAATTGGATTTTTTACTTCAATATAAGCCAGGATCATGAAAATGTGATTGAACATGTTTTTTGAATCTTGGAAAACAGATAATGGGAATAAAATGAATTTACCCTTGATTTATAATATATAATTAATTTATTTCTCATCATTTTGTTTCATAGGATTTTGAAAGCCTTATGATTATCTCATTCCAAAAGTCATATTCTTAGGATCAAATTCATATACCCCACCCTCAATTTCATACTTCGATGCATGAATTCTTATATAAATTCAAAAGGGTTATTGAAGAACCATATGATGTCGTACAACTAAAATCTCACCTGATATCAAAATGTGAAACCTAGTCCCAAATTCATATTAGATCCTCAAAAAAGTTATACATGGTGAAACATGATCAATTTTTATCTCAATATTTACTTTAACATTCATAGATGCTATTTAAACTTTTAATTAGGTGTATAAGAACATCAATATCACTTAAAAAATTTCACTGTTAGTTAATTATTGACTATTAATTGTACTTGAAATAAGGATCATCTCACCAACAATCCACACACTTGTATTTGTTACTTTTTCATGAATCTATCAATATAGTAACAGCTAGCTGAAACCTCAAATACTTTTCAATCCAACCATGAAAACACTATCAACATCTCCTCATATCTTCTCAGAACATATTGATTCCACCCTGATTCATAATTTAATCCCACCTTATTGACAAAAAATACAATTCAAACAAATTTTCAATTCATATTCTTTTTCCTCCTCCCATATTTATTGGGAGGTTGTGGCAATGATATTGGATCAGTTTTGGTGATGACATGTCTTTTGATTAATGGATCCTGATGTGTTATGGGTCATTTATTTTTTTCATTATATATTTTTAATAGTGTGACCATATGTTCTTTCTCATTATTATACAATAATTATTGAATATCTAGTTGTGATAGAGGATTTTTGAGCTCATCATTTTTGTTAAATAATTATATACTTGATTGGATTCTTATGATTTCACCCAATGATTGTTTCATACCCTTTTTCTAAATTGTTTGGTGTAGAAGTGGATTCATTAGGGAAATATCACTTAAGGTAGAATGAATTAAATAAAAACAATAAGCACATTAATGAATTTGGAGGGATAAATGTCACATTACATAAGATTTATGTTAATTTATGTTATTGGTCTATTTTGAATATCTTTGACTGATTTTTATATTATGATGACCTTGTTTTCTAGTTTTGAAATAAATAGTCCACCTTTCATAAAAGTATTATTAGTTGGACATGGTTATGAATTACATAAGTGAAATATAAAATTGAGGTTGTTTTCCCTTAAATTATTGTTGAATCAATTTTAAGGCATGATTTCAAAAGAGTAAATATTGATGTTTTTCTATTATTGAAATTATTATGATTTTCCATTATTATTATTTTTTTATATTACCATTATTATTGTTTCCTTGGTAGTCTATTAGTGTTGTTGTATTTGGTTGTTTATGTATTGTTGTTTGTTCTATCTCCTCTAAAACATTGATAAAATAGTTTATGGGTTAAAAATGATAATGGGAATGTAGATAAAATGGTAATTATAGGGTTTTATTAATAAAAAATTATAAGATAAATATATATAATGAATAAATGATGATGAAAAGGTTGTGGGTGTCAGTGACTTACCATTAGGGTTTGATTTTCAGGTTGAGTTGGGTGGTGTGTTTTTGGGTTTTTCCTTTGTCTTATTTTCTCCAATCACTATCATGGGGTTTCATTATTATTATTCATTAATATGGTTGATATGGTTGATGTGGGGGAGCAGTTTTGTTTTTAAAATAAGGGATAAGGTAAGTGATCGTGTTCTTGATTGTGTTGGGAATGGGATGGTAAAAAAAATTAATGTGTTAACAATCAAGTTTGGAACTAAATGAAATTTTTATTAATATAATTATTTATGGATATGAAATACAAAAATTAAATAAAGGAAATATATTGATTTGAAATGAACATGGATGGAATAACTTTTATTAATAATGAATGAATTCCATGAAATGGTAAGTGGTTCAGTCAATGGTTTGACATGGGTAAAAAGTTGGCATAGTAAACCAAATAAGGCTGGTAAATGGTAGAAGGTGGGAATAGAAAGGATTTAGAAAATGTGAAGTTATTGATTATGTGGCATTATAATAAAAAATATTTAGTAACATTATTGATTATGGTTTTTATAGACAAAAATGTTTTAGTCTATGGTCTCTATGTTGTTGCCTTGATATTATGAATCTTTTTATGGTATGTGATTCAATAAAGAAGTATGATATGGGGAAATTTTATGTAGTATAATGGCTCATAGTGGGTATATTAATATAGGAATTTATTGATTATTGATTATAATGTAATATACTTTTATTAATTATTTATGTGGTTTCTATGTGGATGTATAGTGGTATTCATTACAGGATGTAGGAGGGAACAATGTTGATTTCCTACATGTTCATGATACCCTATTATGATTAGGATGATATAGAAATAATATTATGGGTGTGGGAATACATGTAAGGAAATTGAAATGAGGCTTATTTTCTTTTGGTTTACATTAACATACTGATATTTTGTTTTGATAAGTGAATATGTGGTTGTTCTTTGGGGATATGTGGTGATGCGGTAAATAGTAGTGGATTGGTAACAATTATTAGGATGTCATGGTAAGTTGATATTTGGTACAATGGTTGTTTTTTGGTGTGAAGATATGTTTGATTGTGTGGTGTAGTTTTTTCTATTATCATGTTCTTGATCATTTGGTAAAGGTTTGAATAATTGCAATCACATTAGTTTGAGTTGAAACTTCCCTAACATAAAAAATAAGACTAGTCAATAATTTCAATCCCATTTTCTTCATTGAATCTTATGATATTCATAGAGTTTATGATATATTTAATTTATTTATTATTGATTTTGGATTAAAATATTTGGTTATAAGGGGAATTGGTATGAAATAATGGTTGGTAATACGGTTGAGAATGTGGTGGGGGGAATCGAGGAAGTTTTGGTAAATATTGTGGAACGCGTAGCGCATTGATTGTATTCATTACAGTTATTTTTTTCTGTGTTTTCTTTCTTGGTTGATATCATTATTATTTACTATTTCACATCTATTCATCATAGATACTTATTTGTTTAAAATAATAATCCCATTGAACAATCCCAAGTTCCCACCCCTCCACTATTTTCAATGTCTTTTATAGGATAGTGTAATGGAGATAAGTGTTTTTTTGGGCAGCTTTGATAGAGTTGGTTGATGATTTTGATTCTTAGAGGATTGACCTTGATTTTTTGTGGAATTATATATCTCACATATAAGTAACATTTGGGTTGTAATGTTTTTTATTAAATAGAAATTATCTATATTTTATTGGTGATTTCATTTCATTATTCCTGAAATTATGGGGGAAATGATTCTAATTTTTTCATTTTATAACTATGATTCTAGTCCCCAACCCATGGTCTATTGGTGGAAGGGTTTTATAGTAACTCTCACCTTAATTTCCAAACTAGGAGAGGTTCCATAGAAACAAATTCGTTAAATTCATAAATATTAAATCTTACTTAATGTATATTCATTTCATAATGTTACGATTCATGCTAGAATTGTAATGGTTTAGTGTTTTCTCATACTTGGACACATAAAAAACTGGTACATAAAATATTTACATCATTTAACACATATTTATTCACAAAAAGAACCCTTATTAGACATATCAAAGTTAAAACTTGTCATTATGTCTTGGGGAAAAGGAAACATAAGAAAGGGTAAGCTCATATGCTCGATAACTGCAAATAAGGGATATACCAATAAATGATCATATGAAGTCCTATCATGAGAATAAGTCTATGAGAACATAATAATAACATTTAAAATTCATACCAAAATATTCTTACAGTAATAATGCCTGATATAAAACATTACAGTTCATAATACAATAATCACAACGTAATCAAAGAACATCATCCCAGAGAACATAACATTTTCATAAAATGATGTCTCAAAAGAGTGTCATAAAGTGAGAAATAATCATAATTCTAGAAATATTATGTCATTTCCACCCACTAATACATTAATCAGATTTCATTAATGGGTAGCCTACAATATAAATTATTTAGGCTTGGGAAAACCTCTTTTGTACCATCTTTTAGGCTTGGGACAACCTCTTGCCTGCCCACATCTGGGTTTGGGATAACCTCTATTTTACCATATTTGGGTTTGGGATAACATCACATGTAACATTTGAGCTCATAAAACATTCATATTTACTAAATGCATTGGAGGGATCTAAAGGACTCCATCACCACATAATCATAACCCATTCATATTTGTATCACAAGAATATGAAAGCATTTATCATTTCGTCATATATTACCATGTTGAAAGGAAAATAGGTGTCCATAAATATTTATTCATAATAATAATAATAAAATATAAATAAATAATAAATTTGGTATCATTGGATTATATAAATAGTGAATCATGAGACACATCAATAGAATCTGTCATTGTTGAATATACCTTCAAACAAGTACTGAAACATTTTCTTAAGGAAGTTACCTTTCCATTTTGAAATCATATATTTAAAATAAATATTTTTTAAAAACAGAATGAAAAAATGTTCTTTAAAAATAACCGTAGAAAATTTTAAATTAATCTTCAATGTAAAACATTTTCATAACAACGAGAAAACTTTTTCAGGTGAAATATGTTATAATAATGATTCAATTCACACCATTTGTAAAAATTACATCATTTAATAAAAGGTAAAAAAATTACATTAAAATTTTTATAGAAAGTAAAAAATGGGTAAAAATTAATTTATACAATAATTAGGTAAATGTAAAAGAATTATTGAAAACATTTAAAATAAAATAATGATATGGAAGAATAGATTCTAGATCAATGAGTCAAATAAATACAATTTTCCTTAAAAACCTTCATTCAATATATTTAGTACTTAAAGAGAATCAATGAAATGAAAATATTTAATATCTATAAATAACCATAGAAAAATAATATACATAAATATTATTGATGGACAGATCATATTATTTCATCATAAAAAATTTAGGCATAAATTTTTTTCATGAAAATGAGATTGTAACGTAAAACCCTAACCTCAAGTATGACTATCTTTGTGATATATCTAATATCTTATGTAATTCCATTATATATATTATAATTATATGAAAAAAGGATATAAATAATTATAATATTGTAACATCCCAGGTAAATAAAGAATATAACATTTTAATATTCATTAATAATTGTGAATTAAATATTAATTTTACTTTTAATGGGATGCTATGTTTGATGGATTTATCAATATGCAATAACTGGTTTATTTGAAATCTTACATTGCACACAACGCTAGGTCATGCTGAAAAATAATATTATAATATTAATTTTAATGGTATTTAACGCCTTCCCGTTGTATTGGACGGAATGGACAGAACTAACTACAATATGAATATACATGTTTGTTAAAAGTCTTTACATTTATCGAATAAATTCTAGAGGCTTAATATAAGAAAGAATCGAATTTTAAGCACAAATACATAAATATTCATTAAAAGAGTCGATTTACCACCTTTTGATGGAGATCTATTTTAAATCTAGTTTTTGTCACTTTTATATGTTTTATTTGACAAAATAATATTCTTTTTCAGAATCGGGACATCAAAATTAACTTGGGATGAAATTTTCGTATTTTTTTTCTAATTTTTATTTTTTAAAGAATAGTGAAAAATACTGTACTTTAATTCCAAACAGCCTTTTAATCTAATTTATTTATATGGTTTGGTTATATTATAAATATGTTTTAATGTGTAATTTTATTTTATTTTTACCAATTAATCCAATATTTCTCATTGGATGTAATATCACTTTGAAATTGGACATAAACAAGTGTCAATCTTTTGATAGTTATTATTTTTTAAAACACCCTTTTTGTTTTGACAAGGGGAATGAATTATAAATTAATTTTCTTCCACATATGTGTTTCGAATTTGGAAAAATGGATTGCATATTTATAATTGATATTTCCAAATTGTGTAAATGGTTAACTTTTATTTTCAGACATAATAAATATTTACATTAGTAAATATTTCATATACTGTGGTTAAAGGGTATATCTGCTAAATAAAGGTAAAAAATAATATTATAATAATATTAAATTACCCTTACATATGTCCTAATTCTATTTGGGGAAAAATTTCCGACCATGGACATCCTGTGGTCACTTTTGAGACCGCCTGGAGCCACTTGGGAGTAATAATGACACTTTATATTTACTAATTTAAAGTAAAGAAAAAAATGACATAAACATATATATTTTATTAAATCAATATTTATATGGGGTTATATAAGTTATCTCATTGACTATAAATATTAATTTTAAATCTAAAACGGTTTCTGAAATCATGATATTTTTTCATAATTTTTAGACATCAAATAAATAATTGTTTTTGACACAATAATGATGGTGTGTTTACCTAATTAAAGAATGATTTAAATAAATAAAATTATAAAAATTTAAAAAATATCCAAAAACATGTCCAATTCTTATTGGATGATTTTATTTATAACATGAGTCATCTAATATTCGACTTTAATGAGTTTTGGACCTTTAAAAACCATGAATCATTATATAATAAAATAATATTTTTAAACATTCCTAAAGAGCCCCTCCTCCCTCGTATAAAAATAACTCATCTCCAACCCATTACTCACACATCTCATAAACAATGGCTCATCCAAAATATACCCAATTAATCTCCCTACATCCCTCTCTTACTCCTAGAATCCTTCCCCTAGGCATAAGGCAATTCAAGTAAACCTTTTGGTTAAAACCAAAGGGAGTTACCTGATTTAAAGCTATCATCTTCTATTAAGTTATTTTGTTTTATTTTACTTATCCAACCCTCTAAACTCTTTATAATCCTTTCTATTATAAAAAAAACAGTATCCCAAATATACTAGGTTGTTGTTATGAGAATAATTTGAACTATACTTACACACACCTCCGTCTAATTGGTAATGAACGTATAGTTTCTATGGACAACGAACTACTGCCTCACGAAACGATGATCGTTCAATATTCTCCTACCACCTCTTTTGGTGTACGTTAAAATGGGACGGTATTTATATGTGATATATATTATATTTATATTTTTTCTACACTTCTTAATTTTTCATTTATAGAATACCTTTATGGTTTCCATAGTGGGTAAATATGATAATTTCATTGGAGGAAGTGCGGACTACCACCCCCTCAAAGTGATATGTCTCATTAATGCCATAGGCGGAAAATATAAAATCTGGAGTTAACGAAATTATATATGATATTATACTGGAATTATAATATATTTATTTATAATTATTTTTTCATTTCATTAAATATGAAATAGAATTGAAATTAGCGTTCATGCGTATGTACGGCTTACTGTCTCCAAGAATGGTGCATTTATTTCTTATCTACAAATGTTATGTACTATTATAAATACATATATATATTGGATATATATGATATATATGATATCTTAATCCTTAAAATCATTCTGAAGATAATGTAATTTTGAACACATGGACAACTTGTAATTATATGTAGTTCATTTTTGACTCATGTACCAAATATAAAAAATGACATTTTTCAACATAAATGATTATATAATGTTTATAACATGGTAATAAGTGATATAAAAGGAGTAATAAAATCGAAAATGGTTCTTAAACAAGTAGAAATTAACTTTGGTATGTTATTCATGAGATTTAATAATGAACCAGTCTAGTCGGACATGAGGTAAGGGATCTTCTTTACCTAATTTACATTCTTTGGGTTAATTTTATACTTATTGATTATGTCATGCTATGACTATGTGAGAAATAAATGTTTATATCCTATATTGTATTTTTACTTTATTTATGTGCATCTATAATGAATACACATTATTGATCTATTTTATTTACAATATGATCTTTGTAAGTTACTTTGTCTCAATCTCCTTTTATTGAGGCATATTTTGTTTTATACATGACTTTATTTTATATGATGTATAAGAACATTTGAATTTTCATTTCATTCAAATGGGATATTTTTCTATGAGGCATTTTACTAAATGAAAAAAATAATGTTTCTTTTATCATAAGAGGTGACAACATCCTTTTCCACCGCCACAAGTATTATTCGATCTATGACTTCTTTAATAAGACATAATGTTTTCAAAAGGAAAATAAATACCATATACTCTTTTACATATTTTGGTATTGAAAATGGTTTTGATAATGGATTTTTTATGTCGATATATTTAAATTATGTGGAAATTTTATCTTTCCTATATGTTTATTTTATGTGTTTTGAATATGTTATGGTTCTCAGGAATTGTTTACATATATGGGTGGTTCTATGATAAACCTAGGGCGGGTAAGCCCAAGATAGCTCTCCAATGCATTGTGTAATGTGATGGAGGTAAACCTGAATTTTTCTCCTATGAGACATGGGGAATATACCATGATGGGTATTCTAAATGTATCTCCCTACGTATCTGTGAAAGCTACAGTGTAAGTATGTTATGGATACCACAAGTTACCTATATGTTTTGTGATTACTTTGTGTTATTTATAAATCTTATGATTTCATGAGGTATGTAAAAGAGTTTATGTTTTTTATGTGTTTATGGACTAATGATTTTCTTTCTTAGTTTTATAACCCTTACTGAGATTTTTATGCTCATCCCATGTTTTTGAAATGTTTTTCATAGGACTTAAAGATGAATAGGGTCAAGGATGGGATGAAGGAAAAGTCATTCGATATAAAACCTGGAACTAGACATGACTCTTTTTTTCATAAGGTTTTATTTTAAAAAAAATGGAAACTGAGTAGAAGTAACTACTTTTTAATATTCATGTTGTTATGTATATGTTATGACCTAATTCTCAAATCTCTAAATTTATAAATATCAACAATGTGAATTATTAAATTAATTCATGATTATGTAATGTTTTAAGGTTGGGTCCTTATAGTTGGTATCAGAGGTCGTTCTGTATAGCTTTAGAAGTTAGGATATTGTTAAATTAATATACATAATTTAATTTATGGTAATATTGAAATGATATAGAATTTACAGATTACCATGTTTCTTCTCTTAATATATTTCTTTTTTTAGAATGGTTTTTCGCAGAGGAAACAGGGAAAATATGATGGGATGACATCTGAAGGAAGAAAACCTTCCAAATCAGCATCCTGAGATGCTCTCAATCAGATCTGAAGAGTTTTTTGTAGTGATGAAACTATTGACTCTGGATATAGATGGTGGTGGTATCCATGCATGAGATCATTCAGATCAAATGCAGAGGAATATCTTAGTAGTGGAGCATTTCATGAGGAAACATCCCCCATCATCCAGAGGATCATATGACCCAGTGCTAGAAGAACAGTGGATTAAAGTATTGGAAAATATTTTTGGTGTCATGGGGTGTTTAGAACATCAAAATCTTAGTCTTACTATTTAACGTTTTGATGGTGAAGCTGATCAGTGGTGGTAAATGGTGAAAATATCAAGGATAGTGAAGAGATTGATGCTTTTTATTTGGATGAATTCAGAGGTATGTTTCATGAGAAATATTTTCCTAAGGTGGATCGAATTAGGATGGAAACAAATCCTAGGAATTGAGGCTGGGGGATGATTATGTGGCTGCTTATGAAAAAAATTCACATGACTGGAAAGGTATGCTCAAAATTTCATACGAGATATTGATAGTAAAATCAACCTTTTTTACTCAGGATTATAGCCCAAGTATCAAAGTGCATTAGATTCTTGTGAGTTCAAAAGTTATGTAAAACTTATTTGATGTGTGGAGAATGTGGAAATGGAGTTTTCTGATGATAAGATGTTCTTTAAAAAACAACAAAACAAGAGTTTTAGGAGGCAGATGAAGGGGAATAACTCTCCAAAATAAAGTCTAATGTTAAGAAAATTAAGTTTATAGTTTGTAAACATTGTGGTAAAAACAATACTGGGGAATGTCTTTTGAATTATAGTAAGTGCAATCAATGTGGTAAAATGGGACATAAGGTTCATAATTGCACTGAAAAAGATCAGGGTAATGGTAAGAAAAATCTGATTTACACTCAGTAAAATGTTTTATGTACAATGAAATGGGTCATTATGTAAAGGAGTGTCCAGCAAAGAACTCTACTAAGGGAAAGTAGTCAGACTACAAGTAGAATGGGGTGGTGAAATCCTTTGCAACTACTTCAACAGATGTTGGTCCATCGAATGGAGTTGTATCAAGTATGTTGTTTGTTTGTTCATGATATTCCAACGTGTTGTTTGATCCAGGGTCTACACATTTGTTCATTTATAATAATATTTCTAGTAAATTGGGAATTCTATATCTAGATATGAATCTAGAAATTATCGAAAAAAACCATGGGAAAATGTTGAGACAAAAAAATTATAAGAACTTTAATTCCTTGTGTGCAGAAAGAATCTACCTAAAAACCTTATAGTTTTGCCTCTATTAGGATTTATTGTTATTTCGGGTATGGATTGGATTTTCGTTTATCATGCTATGATTGACTGCAAATATAATAAGGTTTCTTTTAAAAAAAATTCACTTTGTGTACAGGAATGAACCCTTACTTTTGGTAACATATCAGGAAGCTGAAAAAATAGTTAAAGATAGAAATGAATGTTACCTTGCACATATTTTTGAAAACAAAGGAAATGTTCAGATAAATGTTGTGCCAATGGCCAATGAGTACCTTGATGTTTTTTATGAGTTCCCCATTATTATAGCTGATCTGAAAGTTAAATTTACTATTGACTTAGTTCCCAATGCTAATCCAATTTCAGAACCCCCATACTGAATGGCTCAAATTGAACTTTTAGAGTTAAAGAAGCAATTACATGAGTTATTATATAAATGTTTCATTCGACCTAGCACATCACCATGTTGAGCTCCTGTCTTGTTTGTTAAAAAGAAAGATGGTTTAGGGAGACTTTTCATTTGTTCTAGAGAATTGAATAATATAACTATTAACAACAAGTATCATTTGACTCATATCAATGATTTATTTGATCAGATCTAGGGATCTCATAATTTTTGGATGATTGATTTGAGGTTGGGGTACCATCAGTTGAAAGTAATGTAAACAGACATTCCAAAGACCCTATTTTGTACTAGATATGGTCATTATGAATTTGTAGTTATGCCTTTTGGGTTAACCAATGCACCTGCTGTATTCATGGATCTTGAGAATAGAATTTTCTGTGAGTCCTTGTAATAGTTTTTGGTAGTGTTCATTGATGATATTTTGGTATTTTCTAGAAGTAAAAAAAAGCATGAAAGTCATTTAAGGGTTTTCTTGAAAACCATAAAAGAAAAGAAACTCTATGGAAAATTCATAAATTGTGAGTTTTGGTTACAACAAATTTAATTCCTTGGTCATATTGTATCAAAAAATGGCATAACCATTGATCCTTTGAAAACAACTGTTATTGAAGAATAGACACGGTCGACAAATATAACTGAGATTTGTAGTTTTCTTGGATTAGCAGGATATTACTGGAGGTTTTTTGAAACAAATTCACGGTTATCTATCCCACTGACTAAGTTAACTTGAAAATGTGTTAAGTTCATTTGAACATAACAATTTGATGATTGTTTTTAGGAATTGAACAGAAGATTGGTGTATTCTCTAGTTTTCCACTGCCTTCCAGAAATGGTGAGTTTGTTATCTACAGTAATGATTCGTTGAAAGTACTTGGTTGTGTCCTAATGATGAATGTTCAGGTAATTTCTTATGTTTAAGGTTAGTTGAAACATCATGAGTTAAATTACCCTAAACATAATTTGGAATTAGCTGCTGTTGTTTTTGCTTTAAAAATTTGGAGGCATTATCTCTATAGAGTAAAATGTGAATTATATACTGATAAAAAAATGTTTCAAGTATATATTCACTTAGAAGGAATTAACCATGAGATAGGTGAGACTTTTGGAATTAATCAAATATTATGATTTCATGATCCATTACCATCCGAGAAAAGAAAATAAAGTGGATAATGCATTGTGATGAAAAAGTAATGATACATTAACATTGTTATGTTTTGAACCAAATCCTTTGATTAAAGAGTTTATGAACAATGAAATAGATTTTGGTGCAAGAAATTACTCTATTTTTTTCAGGAGTCATGGAAATAATCTATATCAGAAAGAATTAAGCAAGTGCAGAAGGAAGACAGTGAGTTTCATAAAAAGGTACAGTTGGTTCAGAAGGGTAATTTGATTTTTTTAATGATGGTAATGATTGTGTTTTGAGGTTTGGGAAGAGATTATTTGTGCCTTGTGATTCAATGTTGAAGAATGAGTTGTTATGTGAAGCTCATAGTTCTCTATTTTCAGTTCATCCCGGCTGTACTTAGATGTACAAAGATCATTAGGAGTATTTCTGGTGGGATGGAAGGAAAAAAGATATTTCTGACTTTTCTTTGAAGTGTTTGAATTATCATTAGGTTAAATATGAGAAGAAGTTACCAAAAGTGATTGTTCAGTCTTTACCAGTGCCAGAGTGGAAATGGAAATAAATATCTGTGGACTTTTTTGTATGATTACCAAAGACATCTCGAGGTAATAATGCAATATGGGTTATTGTTGATCGATTGACTAAATCTGTTTGTTTCCTTTCTATTAGAGATAATTTTTCTCTAGATCAACATTCTTGGTTATATGTTAAATATATAGTCAAGTTGCATGGAGTTCCCCTCTCCATTGTATCAGATCCTGATCACAGGTTTACTTATATCTTTTGGAAAGGACTTTATAAGTCATTGGGTACTAAATTAAATTTTAGTACAACTTTTCATCCTCAATCAGATGAATAGTCAGAACAAACAATTCAAAAGGTGGAGGATATGTTACGTGATTGCTCAATGGATTACTAGGGAAGTTGGGACCAACATATTTCTTTGGTTGAGTTTTCTTATAATATGATTTTACATTCCAGTATACATATGGCTCGATTTGAGGCAATATATGGGAAGCAGTGTCGAACTACAACTTTTTGGGATGAAGTAGTTTAAAGGAAACTAATGGGACTAGAATTGGTATGAGAGATGCCAGAAAAAGTTCAGTTGATTCAGAAGCACATGAGAATAACTCAGAGAAGGATGAAAAGTTATGAAGATAACCGAAGGAAGGATCTTTTTTTGAGGTAGTTGATCATGGATTTCCCAAAGTTTCTCCATGGAAAAGTAGGATGCATTTTGGGAAGTAGTTAATGTTTAGTATGAGGGTCGTTGAACCTTACAAAATCATGGATAAAGTTGGATCAGTTGCATACAGAGTGGATTTACCTCCAATTTTATCCAAGGTACACAATGTTTTTCATATTTCAATGTTGAGAAAGTATATTCCAGTTCCATCTCATATTTTGAGCCCAGAGGTAGATCAGTTGGAAGAGAATCTCTCTTATTAGAAACAACCAGTCCAGATTCTTGACCAAAGAGAGCAAGTGTTGAAAAATAAATTAATTCATCATGTAAAGTTTTGTGGAAAAAACATAAGGTTGAAGAGACAATGTGGGAATCTGAAAATGCTATGAGGGATAAATACCCCCACCTATTTTATAAGTGAATAGAATTGTGTGCACACAATTACCAAAAGGGGGGAAGAATATAACATCACAGGTAAATAAAGAATATAAAATTTTCATATTTATTAATATTTGTGAATTAAATATAAATTTTAATTTGATTGGGGTGCTATGTTTTATGGCATACCCAATAACCAACAATGGGTTTCTTTGAAATCTTATGTTGCACACAAGGTTGGGTCATACTGATAAATAATAATATAATATTATTTTAAATGGTAGTTAACGCCTAGCCGTTGTATTAGCGGGAATAGAAAGAACTAACAAAAATAGGAATATAAATGTTTGTTTAACATTTTTACATTTATCCAATTAATTTTAGAGGCTTAAAATAAGAAAGAATCCAATTTAAGCATAAATACTCTAATATTCATTAAAAGGGTCGATTTATCGCCTTTTGATGGAGAACCATTTTTAAATATTTTTTTTCACTTTTATATTTTCTATTTGATAAAATAATATTATTTATTTGAATCGGGACTTTATAATTTACTTTGGATGAAATTTTGGTTTTTTTCTAATAATGTTAATTTTTTAATGAATTGTTGAAAATACTGTATTTTAATTCAAAACTTCCATTTAATATAATTTATTTATATGGTTAGATTATATTTTTAATTGGTTTTAAGGTGTAATTATATAATATTTATACAAATTAATCCAATGTTTGACATTTTATGTGATTTTACTTTAAAATTGGACATCAACAAGTGTTAATATTTTGATAGTTATTATTCGTTAAAAACACGCTTTTTGTTTTGACAACATGAATTAATTTTAAATTAATTTCTGCCACTAATGTGTTATGAATTTGGAAAAATGGATTCCATATTTTAAATCAGGAGGTAGAAATTGTGTAAATATGTATCCATTATTTTTCGAAATTATGAATATTTACTTTAGTAAATATTTTATTTACCATGGTTAAAGGGTAAATATGGTAAATAAGGGTAAAAATTAATATTATAATAATATTAAATTAACCTAACATGTGTCCCTATCCTATTTGTTGACAAATTTACAACCCTGGGAATCCCTGGGTCTATTTTGGGACCCCATGGAGCCACTTGGGAGTGATAATGACACTTTATATTAATTAATTTAAAGTAAAGACAAAAATTACATAACCATATATCTTTTAGTAAATCAATTTTTAAATTGGGTTATATGAGTTATATCTATGACTATAAATATTAATCTGAAATAAAAAACTATTTCGTACATCATGGTATATTTTTATAATTTTTAAACATCAAATATATATAATTATTTATGACATAATAGTGATGCCATTTTTACCTCATTGATGAATGATTTTAATAAATAATACTATAAAAATTAAAACAATATCCAAATCCTGTCCAATTATTATTGGAGGATTTTATTTATAACATGGGTCATATTTTCTTCAACTTTAATTAGTTTTGGACCTTTAGAAACTGAGAATAATTATATAATAAAATAATAATTTTAAACTTTATTAAAGAGCCCCTCCTCCCCCTTATAAGAAGCCCTCACCTCTAACCCATTACTCACACATCTCAAGCCCATTGGATCGTCCAACCTCTTCCCAAATAATCTCCACACATCCCTATATTCCTCCTATAATCCTCCCCTAAAAAAAATGAAATTCAAGTAAACCTTTTGGTTCAAACCAAATGGAGTTACTAGATTTAAAGGTAATATATTCTCTTAAGTTATTTGGTTTTATTTTACTTATCCAACCCCCTAAACACTTTTTATTATTTTCTTTTATAACAACACCAGTATAATAAATATACTAGTTTTTTTATTAGAGTATTCTATCTACACTTACACAGACCTCCGTCTAATGTGTAAAGAATATACCGTTTATGTGGATGGCGAACTACTCACTCATGAAACGATGATTGTTCAATATTCTCCTACCACCTCTTATGGTGGAAATTAATATGGAACTTTATTTAGATGTGATATATATTATATTTATTTAGTTTCTATGCTTATTTATTTTTCATTTATATAATAACTTTATGGTTTCTATAGTGGTTAAATATGATAATTTCAACTGAGGAAGTGCGGAATACCGCGCCCTCAAAGTGATATGAATCGTTCATGTCATACATGGAACATATAAAGGATGGAGTTAATGAAATAATATATGATATTATAATGAAATTATAATATACCTATTTATTATTATATTTTTATTCCATTAAATATGAAATAGAAATTTAATTAGCGTTCTTGCGTATGTACGACTTACGTCTCCTTGAACAGTGCATTTCATTTCTTATCACCAAATGTTATATACTATTATTAATACATATACATAATAGATATATATGATATATATGATATCCAAATCATGAATATAATTCTGGATAAAATGTACTTTTGACTTGATAGTCAACATGTAATTATAAGGAGTTCATTTTTGACTCAAGTACCAAATATCGACTAAATGGCCATTATTAACTTAAATGATTTAAAAAGGTTTATAACATGGTAATAAGTGATATAAATGGAATAATAAACATGAAAAATCTTCTTAATAAAGTATAAATTAACTTTAGTTTATTATTTAGGAAGAAATGGGAACAAAAAAGTCAAGTCGTACATGAGGTAAGGGATTTCTTATCTTAGTTTTAATTTCGTGAGAATTTAATTGTTCACCACTTATTTATTGCATGTGGAGTATTTTGTACTGCCATTTGATATATATTATCATGATTCGCTTTATATTCATGGTATTCTATGATTTATTTGGTGGGTGTTAACTTTTGGTCATACAACTCGATTGATTACAATGTGGTAAGGGGTTTTCATCTCACTTTTTATTTCTGTGAGATTCATGCTATATTGCAACTATTTTCTTTCGTGTGGTTTATGTACTACCCATGATTGTATTAATTGTGTAATACCCTTAAATTTATGGGTATTTATATCTTCATTTTATGATCTGTATTTCATGGGGTGTATGTTTTGATATGTCTATGTGAGAAAATAATTTTGATATCCTATACTGTATTTATACCTTGTTTATGTGTACTTATAGTGAATACACGTTATCAATCTATTTTATTTGCAATATTATCTTTGTAAGGGACTTCATATGAATCTCCTTTTGTTGAAGAATATTTTATTTTATACATGACTTTCTTTTATATGGTATAAAAACACCTTTGAATTTTCATTTCATTCAAAGGGAATATTTTTCTATGAGGCGTTTTACTAAATGAAAAAAATAATTTTTCTTTTAACATAAGTGGTGACAACGACCTTTTCTACCACCACGAGTATAATTTGATCTATGGATTCTTTAACAAGCCTTAATGTTTTTAAAAGGAAAATAAATACCATATATTATTTTATATATTTTGTTATTGAAAATGGTTTTGATAAATTATTTATTATGTCAATATATTTAAATCATGTATAAATGTTATATTTCCTTTATGTTTGATTTTTGTGTCATGAATATGTTATGGTTCTTGGGAATTGTTTACATATACAGGTGGTTCCATGGTAAGCCTAGGGCGGGTGAGCCCAAGATAGCCCTCCAATGCATTGGGTAACATGATGGAGGTAAAATGAATGTTTCTCCTAAAAGATTTAGTGAATATACTATGATGGGTATTCCAAATGTAACTCCTTGAGTATCTATGAAAGCTACAACATAAGTATATTACAGATGCTATAAATTACATTTATGTTTTTTGATTAATATGTGTTATTCATATATATTATGATTTCATGAGGTATTTAAAAGGGTTTATGTTTTGCACGTATTGATGGACTAATGATTTTCTTTTTTTCTTTTATAACCAATACTGAGCTTTTTATGCTCATCCCATGTTTTTGATATGTTTTTAACAAGACATAAAATGAATATGGTCAAGGATGGGATCAAGGAAAATTCATGCTGTATAAAACATGGAAGTAGACATGACACTTTTTTCAAGAGTTTTAATTTTATGAAAAAATGGAAACTGAGTAGAGGTGTCTAATTTGTAATTTTGGAGATGTAATGTAATATTTACAGCCTGATTCTCTAAAAATCTAAACCTGAAAAGATCCTCAATGTCAATTATTTACATAATTCAAGATTATATAATGTTTTAAGGCTGATTCATTATTAATATCCTATGTGATGCACTTATAACATATCAAAACCCAATTATTCAATATTATTTCTTAAAATCATCATTTCTGGGTGTTAACTATTTTTTTCTTCATGCATGTTTCAATTTGGATATTATGGTACATGAATATTGATCATGGTTACATAATATAAGGATTTTTAATCAGGATATTAATACCATATATATATATTCACTATATACATATTTATAATCTTCTATAAAATTTATTGATAAAAAATTATTCACACCATATCATTCAAATGATAGTCTATAAGTACAAAAGAACACTCTTTTAATTTTCAAAGAAAAAGTAACAATGAAAGATAAATAATATTTTAACATTAAAAAATTGTTATTATTTCATAAATAATATATATATATATATACTTTAAATAAATTATTTTATCAATTAATGTGAGGTGGTGAAGGAAAATGAATCATATCGCTACTTGGAGGCGGTTGTCCATAAAATCACACAAGCAATACTTTCCATTCATATTTAATGGATAAGAGTTGGAAAATTTTGTTAAATCATTATGATTACATCTTATTCTATATATGATACTGGATTAATAATTTTATTATTAATATAATAGGATTAGTTAATGTGGAAAAATAAATAAAATTTAAAAATCTCGGTTAAGATTTATACCAATTCATCGAGAGACCTCTTTTGGATTGCACATTAATCCGTAAAAGAAGGATCTTAGGAGAAGAAAATTGGATATAGTATGATTTTATGGAAGATATTATGGTTTTGGGTTGGGTATTGAATATTCTATAAGTCTCAAAATTGAGTAATTTGGGTGGGGTGAGGTTCCCTTTTATTAGTGAGGTAGAGGACATGCATTGAATTACATTGATGTTTTAAATAATATAATTTCAATTTTAATTTAAAGTAGCTCAATATTTCCATTAATTAGAAGTTATAATAAGATATGATCAAAATATCTCTAAAAATAATAAATATACAAGTTTATGTGGTAATATTATCCATAATTCTCGGTTTAACCCCCTCAATAAACCGGTTTTAACCTTAACCCTGGTAACAAATTTTACTATTTCTACAATTATTTTTGGAAAAAAAGAAAGTGTAAAAATTAAAAAATTTGGAATATATGATTAAAAATATGGAATGAATTTTATAAAATTTATTTTCTAAAATTTTTAGACATAAAATTAATAATAAACATGAAAAACTCTATAAAAACATGTTTTTAGAAAAATGCATTTTTAAACATAATAATAAAGATAGTTTCATTTATAACCTATTAAAGCATATAAAATGAATGATAAAATATTTTATTAAATTTATTATATATGAATTTAATTAAAATTTTAATTAATAATGATTTATTTAATTCATTATGAAAAAACCACATTACACACATATAAACAATTTTCTGAAAATTAACTCATTTTACCATTGGATGATTTTATCTTCATTATTTCGCTTTAGAAAACTAATTTAGGCATATTTATACATTATTTAAATATAAATTATATTACAATATTTTTTTGTAATTATTATATTCTTGTAGATAAAAATACACGACATAATGAAAAATAAATTTCTTCAAAGGATGGACCTTTAATCATTAAATAATTTTGTAATAAATTTAATTTTTATTTCATAGGAATTAATCAATAAATTTTAATTTAATAAATAATTTAAATATATATTTTAATATGTGGTTAATATTATTCATACAATCAAAAACAATGTTCAATCTATAAAGATATACAATATTATAGGTTTATTTAGACTCAAGGTCGTGTATAAACAAATCTATTGAATACTTCGAATTTATTTCAAAGGAATATGTAAAACATTTTGGGTTGTTGCATTATAACCCAATTAAAATTAATTTATAACTTTTAATTTAATCACTCTAATTATAAAAGACTTGGATATCTCTACTTCATCACATCCTCTGGTTCTCATGTAGCTACCTTGACTTTTGATTTATTCAGAGAACTTTAACCAGGTGAGTTATGTTATTCCATAATCATTACCTATAATATAAAATATTTTTACTTTTTTTTATTAAAAATAAATATCATTATTTATGGGTTTGACCTCTATGTTTATTATAATTTAAGGATTGGGTATGTACTTACTCTAGAAAGATATATAGAACAAATCCTTGACTTAAGAGGGGTTCAGTGGAAGTGAAAAGAGACTAGATACTATCCCTACTCGATGAAGAATAACAATGGGACCAATATACATAGGTTTAAAATTTAAAAAATTTATAAATCTCATACCCATATTCTATATAGGGTTTCATAGGTATACCTTTGCACCAAATTTTATTTCCAAATCTCACTGATCAGTATCAACATAACTCTTTTATCGACTGTAAATTAAATTGATGTTTTTTCTAAATGAATTTAAATTTATCTACTATTTTTCTTCTAGATCACGTCCCAAAATCATTATTTATCCAAATTATTCCAAAACTATTGTAATTATACAATTCCTTTCATTGGGGGATTCAGAAGGATTAATCTGAATGCATGCGTGAAAGAAATTATTATGTAACAATTTGACCAGAGGAAGGTGTTGATCCCATCTACGTTGGAAATATACTGTACAAGATATTTTAATATCCTCTAAGGTTTAAATGGTTCCCACTAATTTACCACCGATATAATTATGATAATTAGTATGGAAACAAAACTCTTTATAGATATATTTCTAAAGACATCCACAGAACATCGATCTAAACCTCAAATCTCAATCAGATACAATATAATGTTTCACATCTTGCAACCTTGCCACTTCATAAATGTATATTATATCATGTTGATCAAGAAATAAATATTATTTGATATTAATTATTTATTTGAATTTATAATATTACAAACTACAATAAAAATATCATTACATGATTTAGATTTTTTGGGGAGTCTCATGAAGAATCCCTAGTGATGTTTTCTCATTTTCAATACTAGTATAGGTAATGGTTGTAGCACCCTAGACATATGCTTCTCGTTTTTAACTTTCTAGCATACCAAACACCATGATACATGCTTTGAAATAGGTCAATTCATTTTTCCTTCGTAGAAATACTATTTCATATCTCTATAAATCATCATACTTCAAGGATGAATAGAGAATGATGAGCTACCCATTAGCTCCTTCTTCAATTTTGGTATTAACAAAACACATAATCGGTTCCTAAAACTAATACTTAATTCATAATAAATGATGAACTATAATAATTTCATGAATTTTTTTATATATACACATCATTTTTCTATGCCTCTATTTTCACATGGATTGATATTTGAACCCTCACTTTTCTAAGATAAGATTTCTCCCCTTTCTCCAATATTTAAAGGAAGATCTTTTCTAAATCCAGAAAAATTGGATCCCCTATTATCATTATCATAGATAATACTACCTGATTATTTCAAATTTAAGAATCTACCACAATTTTTTATTTCCCAAGGCGGTAATGTATTGACTAGTCATAATTTTTAATCAAGTATAACCATTTTCTGTTGCACATATTTAACTCTTTCTTGGTGAATATGTAATTTAAACATTTATGATAAGTATATTTGTCACACCATTACCTATATAGATAATAAATCTATAATTTTAAATAAAATATTTAAAATATAACTCAAAATCATGTATTGAGTAATTTATATCAAGAAAATTCAATTATCACAATTCATCACTATCACAACATATTTTTTCACAAGAACCCATCCAAACCCCTTCTTCATTTCATCAATATAAATCAAAAACCCTTCTAAATTATAAGTATGTGTTATATATATGCATTGAAAAACCCTCACTTCAGTTCCTTGAAATGTTCTTCACATTCATTAGTCGACAAAAACATGATTTTTTATAAGTTAACTTGGTTATATGATTAGATATCCATGAGGAATTATTCAAAAATCATTGATAATATCATGAAAATCAACAAAACCCAGAGTTATTATTCATAGTGGTTGTTATGTGAAAATATTCAATAACTTATGTCTTTTATAGATCCCCTGATATACCATTTCATGAGATTATATGAACTAAAAATGATACTTTCTGTTTCCAATATTAACACTTGGTAAAATTTTCATACAACTTACCCTTCCTTAGGGTCTTTAGCACAATACTCAAGGTATATTAATGATCTTATTTACACTTTTAATATATATGTATGTGGTCTATTATGAATACCAAAAACCAATCAAGTTAATATACAAAGACATTATTCATTATATCCATGAAGATAATGGAGAGTTAATAAGGCCAAATATAATCACTATAAATTCATAGTGTACATACCTTAAACAAAAGGTAGCCATGGATATTTATTCTATTTTGAACCTCAAATAATAATATCCAGAACGAAGATCAATTTTGTAAAAATATTTAGATCCTCACAATTGATCAAAAAAATCATCAACATGGGATAAATGATATATTTTGTACCATGATCTTGTTATGTTCCTGATAATAAATATAGAGCTGCAATGATCCATCTTTCTTATTTAAAGAACTAATTGGTTCACCCCATGGTGACATAATATCCCAAATTAATTCCTTTCAATATTTTCCAGTTGTAACTTTCTTAATTACAACAACTCAATCAACATTAGTATATTCGGAGTGTTTGAAATAATTGTGTCATTAGACATGAATTCTATTGAAAACTCAACTTAAAAATTTATACGAAGACAAGAAAACTATTCTATAAACAATAAAGAAACTCCTATTCAAAAGGTATATATTCTATATTGATATTCTCCCAATCCATCTAATATAAATACCCAATTTGAATAAGAACCAATAACCATATAATGGATTTAATTTCCATTGGAAATTCATTTGTATCCTTACACTAATTGAAAATTATAGGTTGGTTAAGAATATCAAATGGGAATTACCTTCCTCAAAAATTCTTATGGGATTAATATAAGGAAAGTCAATCCATGCCCAAAATCACATAAAATTCAACCAGAGGGAGAATAATCAGATTTGACGTGTCATAGACCTGATATATGATCATCATACCATTAAGAGTTTTCACTACTAATTCAATATCTAATTATTGAGGTGGTGATGTGATACCCTTAAAAAATTTCCAGATATAAAAGAGTGGACAAATCCAGAATCATGTAAGAAATAATCAGTTCTAGGGTGTGTTAAATGTATACATTTAACCACTTCATTTCCATACCCACATCTATAATAAGGATCACATCATATTTCCCTTTGTCTGTTGGATTAGGATGTTTCTAGAATAAATCATAAATATTAACACTCTAATTCGAGCACTGGTTATCATAATATCAATAATCCAAGAATTTGAATAATTGGAGTTGGGTGTTAAAATCTATAGATCTTTTTATCAATTCAAACCATTATCTTACTTCTTCCCATTCCATTTAAATTTTATTTCCTGATGACTGTTTTTCCACTCATAAAGCACAAATGAGCCCCCTTAAGATAATTTCATTCATATAACCTTTTATAGTTCTTATTGATGTTGGTTCCCTTAAGCTAAATTATTTTTTCATTAGATTACATGTATGTTCAATAAAGTGAATATTAATTTTAATATCTTTTCGCATATTTAATATTATTCTACATAACATTGATGTGATAATTTACAAGTGAATTTTTCACATTGATAAGGTCATAACAATTCCCTACTATGATGCGAACTTTGAAGTGTCTTGATAATAATCTTAAAATATAGTTCTATAGAAATGTAACATAATATATTGGTTTTAAGGAATTTTAAATACTCAATTAATTTATTATTACAATCTATAATAATTTATTCTACAATTTATTTTTCATTTAATCTATAACGATGGGAATCTCCAAATGAATTCAGATAGTCATTAAGATGAAAGGTAATTAATTATTTATTGTAAGAACATTTATCTTAATAATAAAGAATGAATAATTAATGATTATTAACTAGTATTTTGTGTGTATTCATTGAATTTTTCACCCATCATGATCTTGACCAAGACCTATGTACATGTTGTAATTTGTTTAATTTAATTTGATGACTGTTTTTGCAGTTATTAATTATTAAATTAAATTTATGGCCTATGAGTCATCCCTACCTCCATTGTTATGTATGATCTCTGTGTCGAAGATTACTTTGGTAATCCCCATTAACCCATTCTTTTTCCCCCTCATTTTTTTGTGAGTAATAAATACTTTTAATTAATAGAGTATCCCAAATAATGTGAAGGAGGTTCAATATAGAACCACTACGAAGCCAACTAATGTGATACATTAGTGGATAGTTAGAATGTTGCAACGCATTCCCAGACCGAAAAAATAAGTTACTCCCCTAGGTCAATGGTTGTTTTATTGTTCACAAAATAAATCAATAGTTATATAAGCTCATTATTGGGTCATTTATTATTTATTTACTTTTTTCTTATGCATTATTTATTATATGGATGCATGACCTCTACCACATAAGTAAATGAATTATTGTGAAAATATGGATGTTAAATAAATGAATTATACATAAATGATTTATTCAATATGGTTAATTAATTAATTATAATCCACTAATTATTAATAATTTATGAAAAATATAAATGAAGAAATACGTGACTATAGAACTATGTGTTTTAGAAATTGTTATTGGGACAGTTAGAACTATGTGTTTTAGCAATAGTTATTGGGAAAATTACATTTAACTTGGATTTATTATGAAGGTTTTTGGTTGATTTAACCATATTACATCAAGAGAAGTATCCCTCGCTATAATTAATAAAATATGATGGTAGGGGTTGAGAAAATATAATTCATGATTTGAGGATTTGGGAGGACAGACAGCAGACCAAGGAGTTGCAAGACTGGAGTTGGCAAAGATGCACATACCTAAATACATTCATGTAGCTTAACCAACCCCAGTTTTGGTTATGATAGGGGATATATGGATCCATGCCACAAGAATTTCCTAGAAACATTACATTCCATGTTCAATGGTGAGCACTATTTGTACTTGATAAAATAATATGATACATTGTAAAATTAATATGATTATTATGCCTCACAAACTTTTTAATCAAGTAAATTAATAATCATCTATTTTAATTATTATAGAAAAATGGGCATGAAAAACTGAAAAATCAGTTAAATCATTCCTTAAGTTAGGGTATGTTCTTAAAAATATGAATTTATAAATATGATAAAATCGTTTATGAGATACGTTATTATCAGAAAAAATATATTATCTACTTGAATCCCCTAACCCTATTATGCAACCCCGTAAGTAAGTGATGGTGACAAATAGGATTCCTAATTGAGATATATAGAAGATTCATCCTTTGTACATTGTATTATATTGTCAAATATGTTTGGATATTTTTTGATACAACATAATGAAATAGAGGATTAAACCATAATATCTCATATTTTTACTCTTGGGAAAGATAAATAAAGGCATACTACTAAATAATATATACAATGCACAACACTAATGCAAACAAGAAGAATTAAATCTATCTAATGATCAAGTTTTCAAAATTCTAGGTTATATTGGTTGGTTAGAAAAATTGGGCTTCTAATTGTATAAGAAATTATAAATTAATATAATCTTATTATTCTTACCACCAAAAATATCCTTAATGAATATGCCCGTATAAGAGAAATTGATAGGACACTCCTGAAATTTTTTTCTATACTTCACTAAAATGATACAAATCAGTTGAATCCTATTTTTCTACCCCTTATAATATTTTTTTTTGAAATACATGTTGGAAGAACCCATATCTATCTAAATCCAAAAGATATTTTATAACTACATTGAAGGATAAAAATGATCCAAATACATAAGAAGAAACATGTGGATATTTACTTCTTATGTGGAAAGACTGGGCAGTGGAAAAAAAATTCAATGAATTGAAGAATAAAATAGTTTCATCCACTTTAGTTATATTCAACTTGTTTCTATACACTTCTTATATATTAAATATAATATGATTAAAACATACATGTATTTAAATATAATAAAATAACAATAATGGAATAGTTATAGAGTGACATACAAATGAGATGTGAAGGGTTCATTACTATATCATCAAAGGGGTGCTCAATATTTCTCATTGATAAAAGATAAATGGATTGATTCAAGTTTGTAATAAGTGTTATGAAAACATTTATCTGAGTGTCCATAAATACATAATGTGTCATTGTCTATTTTTGGAATAAATGTTTTTATTGTACCTTAATAGAAAACAAATAGTTCAATAAATATTGATTAAAAAAATTCAATTTGAATGAATGATGACTATGTAATATAATACTCTTATGTGATTATGGAAAGATAATCATTTCCAAATGAAACTAAAAGTATTTCACTTGTTTACCTCCAATAATTTTTTTGTTCCAATTGAGATAATATAATGGATAGATATAGAAACTAATTATTGTGTTTTCAATAAAGAGACCTTTTAAATAAAGTTACAATATAATTCCTTTATATTTATTTTATCATAGGCATGTGATCTTTTCTATATACGAAGGTATCTTTATATACTTTATGTGATTTTTTTGGAAATTCATAGTAATGTAAATGAGTGAACAAGATAAATGGAATCTATGGGAAGGATTGTTAGAATGTATATTGTACAAGTAATTATTGATAATATATGTGGGAAAGGGTTATCACTAACACACATTTCCATATATACAAAAATGTTTTTATTATAGTAAAATGATGATCATTAATAAGTCCAATAAATATTTAAAATGTTCCATTATCACATTTCTGGAAATATTTTTTAAATAAAAGTTAAAAAACTAACCATATGAGAAATATATTATAAAATGGATATCATATCAAACATTATATAATAAGAATAAATTAGAACACTACCAAATTTTTTTTTATGAAAAATGTTTTTTAAGAGTGGACCATAGCAACAAACGAACATCAAAACAATATGTTGTGTTTGAGTTAATGATCCTAATGCCACATAATATATTAAAATATAATCAAGGAAAAATATATTTCCATAAAGGAAGATTATATTTTTTGATATAGTGGTAGAAGACTTAAA